>CAKASE010000075.1:0-1352728 GCA_916720795.1 Danaus chrysippus
GTATACCTAATAATAATCTGTCGTGTGTGCGTGTGACCCGTTATTACTTATTAGTAATTAAATATGGCTTTTCAATACACAAATGCAGAATACTTGGACATGGTTCATGCGTATGCGCGTGCAAATGAAAGCTTGCCGGGCGCAATCAATTTGTACCGGGAGATGTTCCCCAATCGTCGAGTACCTACGGCCAGCGTCATCTTAAACGCTAATCAAAGATTACGAGACTTCGGACAGTTCCGTGTTCCAACACATGCCCAAGGAAACGTCTTGTGTATGCTACAATGTATGTCAACAGAGAGGAGTTGAAATTAAAAATCAATAGTGCTTTCGAAACTATTAAAAGTGACCCATTCGTATTAAATCGTGTGAAAGACAATATGTGTAAACGTGCCGAACTGTGTATCACACGAGAAGGAGCTCGCTTTGAACATTTGTTAAGGTTAGTGTAGTTATGTAGGTAAATAGGTAGTTTAATGATTGACAATTGTTGTAAATAAGAATGATTCCATTTTTAAATACGCCGGAAATACCAAGATAGGTAAACAGTTCATATTATTTTTCGTGTCAAGGTCACACCATTTACCTAGTCAATAAATTGGTTGCTTAAACGAAAGAAATATCTTGGTATTTTTGCCTGTCCTAAGCCAGGATTAAAGTATGAAGGGAATTGGATCATTTTTGTTTATCTAAGGTCTAATACGCGGCGGCGCGCCTCGTTTGGATGTAGGTAAACTACCGCGCGATAACTACATATGCCTACGTACATAACTGTTTTGTGTCGATAACGCAGCTAGGGTATCCACGCGATCCGTAATTAATTACATAACTTTTGGTTAACTTTACTTAGAAGTTTATTAATATTTATGTTATATTAATTTTTATTTTGTCATATATGATCGTCAACTACCACGTCCTTAAATATTGATAGTAACTCACCAGTCACCCTGTATATAACTTACTTGGTGTTTCAACTGGTCCGACAGGTAGGGACCAGTGAGAGGTGTTGTTTTAAATTTGCCAGAACTATCTGACACCTCCGATAAAACAACTGAACGCTCTTCATTTTTCTCGAATGTCTGAAAATATTATCAAATTTTTTAAAAACCACTACGTAATATACAATCATATACATAATGTAATAGTTATCAGTTTATTATAAAATAATTAAACAAAGCAAACATTTTATTTTAGGAGAAAAGAAAAAACAAACGCCTTATAATTTTTTAAGCGTATAACGACGATAACTGCTATTGCTATTAAAATCTATCAGACGCTTCCAAAATAATAATATCCCTACTAATATTATAAATGCGAAAGTAACTCTGTCTGTCTGTTAGGCTTTCACGCCTTAACCATTGAACTGATTTTAATGAAATTTGGTACAGAGATAGAGTTGACCTTGAGAAAGAACGTAGGACAGTTTTTATCCCAGACTTTTGAAAGGCTCTGTTGGAAACGCAATATAACAGAGTTCCACGCGGGCGAAGCTATAGGCGGAAAGCTAGTTACTTGTATAATGTATAATATACCTTGCTCATATGTATTTGATTTAGTTGTAATATGCAGTTCTATTACCTGATCATCTCCACCCACAGTTTCATCAGGAACCAGATTTTTAGATCCAGAACCCAGTGTGGTAAAGAATTTGTCGACATCTACGTCACTTGAATATTGATCTGAAAGGTAAGAGTAAATTTAAAACTATTTTATTTAATTTACATAAGTGTTTTTTTGTTTATTAGAAGTTATGGGACGGAATCATGGTTTTATGGGAACATTTTTTTTATGCTATGTCTTTATTCGCACTGGAATCGTTGAATATTTACCAATGACAACGTTTTTATTTGTTGGACCAATTATAATCTTGATTTCTGTGTGGAAACATGACGGAGTTTGTCGAATGGAACAAAGGTGTTTATATTATTATTATTTTAAAGAAGACTCAAGTCATAATCTTTTCGACACTTTGTATGATATAGTTGAAATAGATCTTGACCTAGGTAACATTTTCAACCTACATATTAAATTAACAGTGTTTTATTAATAAATCTTGTTTAGAGATTTTTAAAGATTGTTATTGATAGTATATTTACGATGTATGTTTGTTTGTCATCATAGCTATGTAACAGATCAACCGATTTCGATGTGGTTTTTGTCATTTTGAAGCCTTTTTTTTTTTGGTTAACCTCGGTTTAGTTGTGCAATGTATAATGTTGATTGTAGATGTAGAATAGATTGTAGAATAGTAACATAGAATGTAGATTATCTTTACCAAGTGATGTAAAACATTTTTGACGTATGATTAGTTCATTAAGTCATTCGTGACAGTGTCATTGTGAAATGATAAATTAGGTCTCTATGTTTATTTTTTGTTGTTTTTATAATACTTACTCTGACCACTATTTAATATATGGTATATATATATGTACATATATATACCCTATATGTACATACCTATACATATATTAAAGCGATGACGTTTGGTTTGTTCACTTCTACGAGGGAAAGTATTTGTTGACGCGACTTGTGTGTTTGTAAAATGAATTCAACTTATTTAAGGTGTTTTGGTTTAAGATAATTAGGTAGTTTGTTCTAGTTGAAGTTTGATTTGTTATTTTATAGTACTGGCTTTATAAGACATCTATATCTTTTAATTCTTTTGTACTGCTGCAATAATAAGCTTCTTCTCTCACCTGTCTAACTCTTATGTTCTTCTTTCCTTGGACCTGGAACACTTGTTTCTGGGCTCCAGGGTTAGTGATCACGTGGTTAAACCCAGAATCGTGACCTCCGTCCAGATAACGAACAGCTGGAAGGTCACGGGCAAGTTCAGCTTAAAAAACACTAACAATTGGTCATAATTTCGCAAGTATTCAAGCTAGGAATGGTATATAGCTGGTATATATTTTTCGGTGCCATTTTCAGCTTGTAGCCAGAGTTTTTCTAATACATAATGTTCATAATTTCAATAATCGTGAACTTATTGATATTGGGAAGCCGTTTTTTGTATAAATCATGTGTTTTGTATTAACCAATAATCATGTTTTATATGGAAAAAATAGGTAAAATAGGCAATCTTGGCTTCGATTGAACTTTTCTGACATAAAAATTCGTTTAACATAAACCGTATAAAGATATATATTTTAATTAATTTCATTGTTGTTAGTACTATTTAAACCAAAAACCGTACATTGTTTAGTTGCCTCAATATCTCACTAGATGAAGTTACTGTCTATGCAACTATCTGTCATTACATTTGTCCTCTCCGCTGTGTTTTCATTTTAACTAAATCACATTTTATTTAATAAATCCTATATTATTGCCTAATAAAATTAATAGTTCGCTGTTCTTTCATTTTAAGACATTAATTAACATATAGGTATATAATGTTCAAATAAAACTAATATTTTGTTATAATTCGCGTATTTTATTATTTTAACTACATACTATAGACGTTTCGGTTACTTTGCAACAACCGTGAACATTAGGACGAGATGAGAATTGAATGAGAATAATAATAATAAAATACGCGTAGTAATCCGAAAATATTAGTTCCATTTAAATGAATACTCAAAAGTCTTAAATCTGAAATAAATCATCATCATCAGCCTATCAGAGCCCACTTCTGAGTAAAGGCCTCTTCTCATATGGAGACAGAGTATTAATCACCATTCACCACACTTGCTTCAAACTCATAATTTGATACAAGTCCATGTTTCCTCACGATGTTTTCTTTCATCAGTCAGTGATGTCTAAATACTCTTAGAAAGTACATATGACTCGGGACATCACATTGGTAATTGCCAGGTTTCGAACCCGCGCTCTCGTGCATGAGATGAGGCCATTAACCTCTAGGCCACCACGACTTTCATGTTATATAGTAATCATCTCTATAACTAACTGACCTTCATTCTTAAAGTATCCCAGGAACTGTTGGCTCTCATAACCCATGGACTCTCTGTGTTGTATAGCTTTACCGTTGAATTTATCATCAGGACCGACAGAGAGTATAGCGGCTGCACCAGACTCATCTTGAGACGACTGGCTGCCGATCCAGTAATGGATATCAAAGGATAGATTCTTCTTTTTATCTGATGTAGTCTGAAATATATATACATGTATTATATAGTATATATATAAAAGAAAAGTCGTGTTAGTTACACTATAACTCAATAACATATACGTATATGGATGAACATTGGTGGAGAGATAGATTAGAACATAGAAAGGACATAGGATATTTTATATTGTTTGATCGAAAAAAAATACTTAATAAATTCCACTATCTGCTTATTGACGGACTCTAGAGCGGAATAGAGTTCCTCCGGTCAGCTATACATATGTATATTACTAATGAAGACATTAACACGGACGAAGTCCCGGGGAAAACTAGTATATATTATAGAAGATTACTTTAAAGATAATACATGAATCTCCTTTGTAGAATTTTTCATGTTCTGAGTCTGGTACGGCGACTGGGTCGAAGTTCTGAAATCAAAGAATATTATATATTACTAGCTGACCTTGCAAACATTATTATGCCATATAAAAAAATATAGGTTGGTGATAAAAAAGTAAAAATTTTGGGTTGTTTGTACTTTTTATAGCTACATTAAAAAATAAAAATAATAAAATTCGTCGAAAGTAAAAAAAATCAAGGATGAATAACCCTTATGACTTAGAGGTATGAAAAATAGATGTAGTATCTCATATTAGACTTTAAAGAATAAGTAATACAAAATATCCAAACTTTAATTTTTTTATATATTATATTGGAATAAAGTATCTTATCTAGTTTTTAAATGAGAGACTACTTAGAACCGAAAGTTCTATGCTTTAGAAAATAAGTTGTGTCTTATCACTCTGGGATCTTACTCTATTATATAGAAATGAATTTTTAGTTCGAATTATCAAGTGCATAAAAATGTATTGATTTAGTGCAAAATATAAAGAGATTTTGAAAGGAACTCGTGATGACCTTGAATTATAAAGAAGTTCAAATTATCACAGTTTGGAACTGTATATATGTTTGTATTACACATAAACATTCGCTTATATATATTACATATAGATGGAGCAAAACAAGTTTTACTTCAGCCGTGAGGTCTTAAACACATTGTTTTTAATTTGTTTTTTAATAAATTAGTATTTGTATTACATGAAAATGCTGGCCGATAATTATAAAAGCTAAATGCTAAAACTACATTTAATAGAATTTTAGAGTGTACAAACCATAGAATGATAACTATACAAATTAGTTACAGAAATGCAACATACCTTATACTGTCTATAAAAATTATGTTCAGAAGCCAACATAGGATTAATAGGAAATTTAATAAAAATATTTTTTTATTGACATTAACTATTATGTTAATAAAAATTTTACTATTAACATATTTTTCAATGCCAAAGCTTAATAGTATGGTTGCAATGATTACGGTTTTATAAATGAGATAAAAGAATATCCAATACAAAAAAAAAAATTAATATCATTCATTATTATAAGAACAAATATTTGAAGAAAAAATCATGCATGTTATTCAGACACCTACACTTCAGTGCATATTTCGAAGAGGAATTTTTTCGTAAAATTATCTACTAAAATTAATCTTTAAAACCAATAATATAAATCTGATAACGTAAAAATATTGTTTAAAATGTGATAAAAACTTTTTATTACATATTCCTGCATTGTTTTCTTGTAAAACATACGTCTTTTTCATTTAATATGTTGTAATTTTATTGTAGTAATTTCGTCAAGAATATATAGTTAATGGTTTATATAGATTATTTTACAAATATGGTCAATACTTACCTTGTAATTACGATATTAAACACACAGCACTAAAACCAATCAATACAAAAAGCAGATTCTAACCTATTGGAGCCCGTTCGGTATGTTAAAGTCGGTGAAAAGCTATGAAAACCTATCAGCAATAATCTTCTAGATGCTAGCTTGAATAATTTATTTCAATTTTTATTTAAATTTTATTAATTATAACAAATAAAGAGTATTTTGTGTATCGTCACTAAAGAAAGAATCACTGTTATTGTGCAAGTAGACTTTGACAATGACACTGTCAAAGTATGAATCAAGAATAATGGGTTTATTATTTAGTCTTTGAACTTATAAAATTCTGTTATAAATAGTTATTAAAAAGAAATTCATATTAGAAATATGAGATTTTAAGTTATCTGGTAAATTAAAATACCAATTCTTATATTATACTTTTGACTATTTATAAGAAATTAAAATATAAAGTTATATACAGAATTTATAAAATTTACCTACCAGTATTTTTACAATTTTATAAGTAAACTAGTTTTTGCCCGCGACTTCGTCCGCGTTAATTTCGTCATTAGTAATATAGGTATAGCTGACCGGGCGAACTCTATTCCGTCTTCAATAACCCGGTATTGGTATTTATTAAATTTCTACTGTTTCAATCGAACAGAATGATTGATATATTAGTTAGTTGTCAAGTCTAATGTCAAAAAATCGTTTGTATGGGAAATAGAGAATTGCTGTTTTTAGGGTTTTTTCGGCAATCATTCCAATTTTTCTCACCTTTTAAACCTTCCCTGGACTTCCAGGAGTATTTCAAGACTAAAATTAGCCAAATCGGTTCAGCCGTTCTCGAGTTTTAGCGAGACTAAGGAACAGCAATCCATTTATATATATATAGAAGACTAGTAAACCTGGCGAACTCCGTTTCGCCACCAGAAGGCTTTTATTTCGTTTGGTGATTAAAATATGAAGATTTTTTTTTGTTTTATATTTGAAAAGGAAAATTTTTATTTCATTTCACAATTGTAATAAATTCATTTCGATTACAAAAATGAATTGTTATTTAGTTGAACTTCTCTAAGTACATGAAAGTGAATCCAAAGTAGATACCGAATCGAAGCGTTATACGTGTCCGCAAATTACCCGTTTCATTGAAGTGGTCCTTTGTAAACCAGATTTTTTGTTTTTTGGTCTAACTTTAACACAAATAAAGCGGATGGTTTCCAAACTCGTGAACACGCAAAATATAACGCCCATGTGAAAAACAATGTTTTCTAAATTTACCCCGCAAATATTAAATGGTTTTAAGAGTTCAAACTACAAACACAATACCGGTTTGTCACATCAAATTAACTGAGCAGAGAACAATGAGTAGCTGTCAACAAATGTATATTATGCACCGGCACCATTTATTTAAAATATTGATTAGTAGTACATGTTATGTGTGATGGCGCTGTATGTGAAAAAAGATTTTCCCGCTTTTCTGTTGAAATTTTTTGTTATATACCTCACGGAATCCGAGACCTTTCCAACGAATGCAAAACCGTGGAAATTAATTCGTTCCGGACCGGACTTATTTTTATTTTTTATATAGTAGATCTCTTACAAATATCTAATTGTCATCATTACGTCATTACATATCTGTCATTATACGTCAATTGCATAGCTGTCAATTGTGTTTCGTTATTCCACGTTTTATAGTGACTGACGTTTAATGTCAAGTCCCACGGGAATGCTGTCGAACGGGATAAAAAGTATCCTATTGCAATTTCCTGGTTCTAAACTACCTCCTTGCCAATTTTCAGCTAAATCGGTTCCGCCGTTCTTGGGTTATAAGTGGAATCACTAACACGACTTTCTTTTATATATTTAGATGTATTTCTACTCACAGATCCCAGCGATAGCAAACTCTCGAACCGCCTCAAGATCTTGAACCGCGTCAATATATACACACCGGAGCTATTACCCGCCATCCCACATCAACCGTGTTTGGGAATGTTATGTAGAAGCCTATCTATGAACCAATTTTATAAGTACAAAGAAAATTTCTATATATTATGTCACGGTAGCGGCTTATATCCCTACAAATATTATAAATGCGAAAGTAACTCTGTCTGTCTGTTACGCTTTCATGCCTAAACCACTGAATTGATTTTAATGAAATTTGGTACAGACATAGAGTTGACCTTGAGAAAGAACATAGGATAGTTTTTATCCCAGACTTTTGAAAGGTTCTCTTGGAAACGCGATATAACGGAACTCCAAGCGGGCGAAGCTGCGGGCGGAAAGCTAGTTAAATATAAAAGTACGACATATCTTTTTAATATAACGGTACCCTTACAGATATCTAATCATAATATGAGGTGATAGTCCGGTCAAATTAGACCAAATGATAACAGTCAGGTTACATAAATTCCCACCAAGCTGAAAATCGGTAAGATTGTTTGAAATATCATTAAAAACAAAATTTGAAAGTTCCCCATCTTTTCTCTGTAAGGAAAAAAATTATTCAAGGTCAAAGGTAAACAAAATGAGTTTTTCGCGATATTCAGCAAAACGATAAGCTTATCATAAAAATATCCCAGACAAAAATTTAAGATCATAAAATTATCTACAAAGCATTACTTTATACTTTTTTTCTACGAGCCACCGTTTTTGAGATATAACGATTCAAAAAGTTGTAAAAGTTGTAATCGTCATAATATGCACACGTTTCCTCGCCACCTTTGAAGTAGTGTACTTAGCTTTTTTTTTGTATCTTCCCCAGTAGGTCTATTCCACGGGTCAGTTTTGATCTTGTTTAATGTGAAACTATTGATAAATAATGGATATTAGCAGAGATTGAAAAGATAAAAGCAATTGAAGTTTAAAAAAAGTAGTGAAATTTAATCGTCCGATGTCGTAATTTTCAAAAGGCGCATTTCAGGCGCAGGTGGAAGTAAAGTGTAAAAAAATTTAAACACTAGCTTCTGCCGCGACTCCGTCCGCGTGGAATAGTGACTTCCGGCAGATTTTTGGTTCTTCCCACATAGTTCGAATCGAATGGTCGAGTTTCTGTAGAATTGTCAGGATAAAACCTATGTTTTTTTTATTCACAATGAAGTACTTTCAACCAACAACATATTTATTTGTTTATTTGAATAAAGATTTGTAGGAGGGCGTTATAAGAACAGGAGGGCCTTCATGGGAACTCATACTTTGAAAGGGATAAAGTACAGTCTATTCAATACGACACCAACTCAATCGAAACACTAGATATCACTATCACTTCGATACACAGCGATTCGTCACGAGCGCGGTGCGCGGGCGTCATCCCGAACCACACTAAGATGGCCGCCCTCGCTACCATCACAATGACGCTTCACTAGGCTAACCTCAGACAGCTAAAAGTCAACCTGACGTATGATTTTTGACGGATGCGCCGTCACGGCCGGACTGACATTCGACCGTCCTCGGGCGGTTCTCGGATCAATGAACTACAGTTGTGTCTATTCCGTTCGGCATCCTGACAAACGACTAGTTACAATCATCAAAATGTGCTATGGTACTTAAGACTTAAGGCGAGCATCTCGTAGCAATTAAGCCGGACGACAACGCCTTGTCACTTAACAGCATGTAGGTTAACTGTTCACAATTAGTAGGTACTATTGGACAGGTCGGTCCTTTGGTGGATGTGACCCGGACGACAACATTCGTCTTACCACGATACTCAAAATATTCAGAACAAGTCAGCCAACGTAAATGGATCTGAACCGGACGACAACATTCGTCTTACTACCGTCTGCAGAGCATCCAGAACAAGTCAGCCAACGTAAATGGATCTGAACCAGACGACACCATTCGTCTTACTACAGTCTGCAGAGCATCCAGGACAAGTCAGCCAACGTAAATGGCTCTGACTCGGACGACAATATTCGTCTTACCACAATCTGCAGGGGTTCCAAGACAAGTCAGCCAACGTAAATGGATCTGACCCGGACGACACTATTCGTCTTACCACAATCTGCAGAGCAACCAGGACAAGCCAGCCAACGTAAATGGCTCTGACTCGGACGACAATTTTCGTCTTACCACAATCTGCAGGGGTTCCAAGACAAGTCAGCCAACGTAAATGGATCTGACCCGGACGACACTATTCGTCTTACCACAATCTGCAGAGCAACCAGGACAAGCCAGCCAACGTAAATGGCTCTGACTCGGACGACAATTTTCGTCTTACCACAATCTGCAGAGGTTCCAGGACAAGTCAGCCAACGTAAATGGATCTGACCCGGACGACAACTTTCGTCTGACCAATCTGCAGAGCATCATCACACACATATCAGTGAACAATGATCGAGACGTAGACTCCAATGACCTAGCCCCATCATCTCCACTACTTATACTCATGTGAGTGAACGATGACCCGGACATAGACTCCACCGAGCTAGCCCGTCCATCTCCACTAGCCAAACTCATGTGAGTGAACGATGACCCGGACATAGACTCCACCGAGCTAGCCCGTCCATCTTCACAACCTGATCAAGCGTCGACCGGACGTGGACTCCATCGAGCCAGCCCCTGCACGCTTTGATCCATCACTACTAGAAACATCGGCCGCATCAGCCAGTTTCATCGCCACCTCAAACACACCAACTCAAACTTACACAACTCATTTATGGTTTATCAATGTTGGAGGCCATCAGAGCTACTCAGCTACTCACTTTCATCATCTGACATAGCTTCGTTTCCATTCTCTCCACTCCATGACCCGCCGTCTCGGCCTCCTCATTACTTAGTTCAGTGGATATGTCAACTAACCCTTCAAAGCCTCTGGGTACTGCGCTCAAGTTTTCATGAGAGTATTTTAAAGTGCAATTAGATTCATCGGTATGTTTCAGTTCGTACCTATCGTTGTCTAGAATTTTAATTATGATAAAAGGTCCCCTAAACTTTCTTTGTAGTTTAGTTTGGTAACACTCGCTACACTTAACAAAAACGTAATCTCCCCGAGAAAGAAAAGAAGGTTTTACTTGGGCTTTGCCTTTATTAAATTTAACTACTTCCTTTTGATCTGCGTTTTCAGTGTTGAGGGAAGTTTTATTCCGGATATTGTCTAAATCTAATCTCGGCTCGTCTGAATTTTGGGCTATTAATGATATCCCTAAAGATTGCGCGCGTATGCCAAACATTAGTTCTGTTGGAGTATATCCTGTAACCCTACGGCTTGTGTTATTAAGTGCTAGAGGACTCTCCCAGACCAGAGCAATTCAGTAAGATGGGGTAAAGGTACCGAAAACACTTGCTATATCTGCGGAAAGGCAGTTGGAACTGCTAAGCATTCGCTAGTGAGATGTAAGGTTCTCCTGGACAGCGGTCAACTCTCGCGTCGTCACTATAGGGTTTTAGAGATCATACGTGAAGCGGCCAGTCCTTCGGTAGCCAGAGCGCAAAGGGAAACAACCACAAAACGAACGATCAATAGGTTTTGTGAGAGAGAGCACCAGGGCTACAAAATCAAACGTCAAGCCCTACTCTATCCTTAAAGCGGCTTCGGATTAGACTATCATGATGGATACATATGAGAAACAACACAAAATCCCCGAGGATACTTGTGGTTCAGCCTCCAGACCAGACACATTTCTATATTCGCGTATTTCAAAGCGCGTTGTCACTAAGTATTACGAGCTCACTAACGAACTAACTCGAAATAGGTTCGTCGCCGATTCGTACGCGGTAAAGGTGGGAGCGAGAGAGGTATAACAGCCAAATCTCTCTACAACCTACCAAAAGACTTGGGCCCGTCCAGAACCAACATTAATTCATTCTTGGAACGTACGTCGAATTCAGCCCTAGTAGGTTCAATTAGTAGTAGTTTTCAAATTTGGCCAGGTAGGGAGAGGAACTTGGACAGTGGAGGTGAGCGTACAACGCGCGTTAGTTAAGGGGCCCCTTAAACCCACACCTGGGTCGCAAGTCCCAGGCACTGCTGAAGCTCCCCTCCCTGCAACGCGATGGACCCGGCACCCGCACGGTGAATCCATTGAATGCTAAGCGGTTTCGTCCCTTGTACCTCAGGAAGTTTGTCACGCCACGTTTTATGGGTATCGTTTTCTATAATAGTTAGCAGACATTTTAAAATCTGCATGACCCTTTCTACTTGACCGTTGGCTTTATTTGCCCCTGTTGTTATAAAGTAAAGTTCTATACGAGGTGTTTTACTCAATTCTCTAAAGTTCGCGCTTACAAAGCCCCTTCCCCGATATAACAATTCGCTTGAGAACACCGAAAAGAGAAACAGCTTTTCTCAACGCTTTAATAGTACAACTGGCATCGAGGGATAGAGTATGCTCTTAAAGGACATACTTGATAACGTAATCAATCATTACTGACGCGTATTTCTTTTCTGTCGCTTTTGCCACTTAATGTCCCAGTCATATCTATGTATGTGAATAGTATGCCAATAAAATGTATGCAAATCCGTAGGAGAATTTACATGGCCAAAATAGCAATAACCCCACTGAATAAAATTTGGAGAGATAGGAAAATTATTAATGGAACAAAAATGCATCTGATACGAACGCTTGCCTTCTCTATATTTCTATCTATCTAGCTATCCGATTCTGTATAGTGCAAAGACGTGGACTATGAAAGTCGTTGACAGGCAAAGAATTGATGCCTTAGGAATGTGGTGATGGCGAAGTATGTTACGCATACCTCAAAATATGGTCGGCGCTTATCTAATATCTATTTGCAGCACATACTGGCGTTGATTGGTCAGTTCCCTGACAGAACTACGGACAGCTTTAAACGTCCGCTAGTGATTGAAAAAGTGGACGGTAACCGAACTAGAGGACTAAATCCCAAAAGGTGACTGGACCAAATCCCAGAACACCTAAAAATACCTGCCTGCGTTGCACTCCATCAAGAAACTAAACGTGTCTATCTCAGTATGGATATGGTTGATTTAAGTCCATACAAGGGACTGATGGACGATAGGTTACCAACGACTAACTTTGTTTCGCTCAATTTTTTTTTTCGATATAGCATATTGTTTCTAACATCGTAGATGTGACTAATTGAATCGGGAAACTTATTATTTAAGAGCTGAGCAACAATATCTTGAACATATGCATCACGTTTTTGTTCTACCGCTAACCACCCTTGATTTACCTCTACAAACTGCACAGACTTATTAACTACTTGAGCCTTGCTTTTGTCGCTCTTGGAAGTGCCCTGCTCAGGGTCATCTATGTACTCTCGGTGTTAATTTTTTTTTTTTTTTTTTTTAACTAAGAAGCTTTGAAAGGATTGCCACCCGTGAAAACAATAAAATGATGACCATATAGCTTTTGCTTTAAATATTCTTCCGCTCGAACGACTGCCGAGGTCTCAAGTTCATAAGAATGATACTTTTATTCCGTGTCAGTTTTCCGGCGACTGAAATATGAAATAACGTGAGGAACTCCGTTCTTTCATTTAATTAAAATGGTACCGTATCCGTTGGCGCTGGCATTCGTGTGTAATTCTATAGGAGGCTCGCGATCAAATATAGTTAGAATAGACTCCGTGGTAAGTATTTGAACTATCCATTTACGGATATTACCGTGGACTTCTGACCGTTTAATTAAACCCTTTAACTTAGTGAGTAGACATAAGGATCGTACTAGGCGGAAATAGTTCGGTATAAAATTTCTAAAACAAAAGGCTTACTATAAGAATTGGTGTTAATCTCCCTAGAGTCAACATACATTATGTCAGAGTTGTCATTCGTTTTTTTTTACAATTAGAATGGGGCTTGATAAAGTGTAAAATGATTGTTTCAAAGAGGGCATCCATTTTTATTTTTTTTTTTATATCGAACAACCTCTTATAATTTGTAAGGTCACTCTTAGACTATGTTAGGGTCTAAAGAATTAGGGTCTAAAGAGTTAAGAGGTGCCCTTAATAACAAAATGAGTTATACTTCTTAAAAACATCGATAAGGGCTTTGTTATCGTCGCCTTCCAAATAAGTTTTGATACGAGAAAAGTTAAGATTGTCTGAGGTTGAGCACTTATCTGTTTTTGTCGTTTCAGGTTTTGAGAAAATAATGTAGTCACTGTTTATTTCTCCTTTAATTCCCTACTCTACAAGGTCCCGTCCAACAACCACGGATTCAAAAATAATATTCTCTTTAATAATATGAAACAAAAGAGACACTGAAACATTTTGAATTATGACCGGGCTTAAAATTTGTGCATTACAATAAGTCTATAGACGTAGAAACACTAATAATAATTGACTGTTAATGTACACGAAGTATGACTAGAGTATTCAGTACCGAAGCGCAAGGTTGAATGACCTTTATTCGCTAATACGATCTAATATTAAAATCTTACGAAGTGGTGGGTAAGCGTGAAACTCATATCGTCGCCCGTTCGCTTCGACCGTATACTACGCGTTCAGATGCCTTTCAGGGGAACTACTTCATTGCTCAAAGTACACAGAAATTTATTTGAAAAATTTTCAGATACAGACACACATTAGTACTACATGAACAAGTACACCCACTACTAAAAAGAAAAGGAACAGTCTCACCAGATGACGTCGTCAACTCCCCTCGGCTCGGCCCATGGTCACACAGATATCTCCTTCACCGGCGAGCCTCAATTACCGGTACCTTTTACGATCAAGACACGACGAGACGTCCTAACCCTTATATCTGCTTCCGTACGATCCAGATTGAACCGGATCAACTACGTCGTCGAAGTTAGTTGAGAAGTTGACATTATTTTCATCGACAAGTTTCTCATTATTTTTTACAAAGTTTAACATAGATAGATGATCACTACTCTCCTCATTTTAAAGCCCTTTCGATCCCACTTCTGATGTAGGAGGGCGTTATAAGAACAGGAGGGCCTTCATGGGAACTCATACTTTGAAAGGGATAAAGTACAGTCTATTCAATACGACACCAACTCAATCGAAACACTAGATATCACTATCACTTCGATACACAGCGATTCGTCACGAGCGCGGTGCGCGGGCGTCATCCCGAACCACACTAAGATGGCCGCCCTCGCTACCATCACAATGACGCTTCACTAGGCTAACCTCAGACAGCTAAAAGTCAACCTGACGTATGATTTTTGACGGATGCGCCGTCAGATTAATATTATTATGTTGATACAACTTAAACAAATTATTTCGACCAAATTAGGTACCATAAAAACGGTTTTTGTGAGTTAATCTTAAAAGATAGACAAATACTGTCGCGGACTGTTTATTAGATCATCAAAAGATCTATTATTCTTTAATACATATTTTTTGTGTATCTTGAAATGTTTTCACGGCACACGCAACGGAAGGCTTCAAAGATGAAATAATTTCTCCCGTTTTTTACACATTTACCACTATATCTTTGCTCCTATTGGTCGTAGCGTGATGTTATATAGCCCATAGCCTTCCTCGATAACTGGACTATCCGACACAAAAAGAATTATTCAATTCGAACGAGTAGTTTCGGAGAATAGCGCTTTCAAACAAACAAACAAACAAACAAACTCTTCAGCTTTATAATATTAGTATAGATATATTACAACTATAGAGATGTACGAGTATACATATACATACATATACGTGGCATACTCATGCATATTATGACGATTACAACTTTTTGAATCGTTATATCTCAAAAACGGTGGCTCGTAGAACAAAAAGTATTAATTAATTCTTTGTAGATAATTTTATGATCTACAATTTTTGTCTGAGATATTTTTATGATTTTTGCTTACCGTTTTGCTGAATATCGCGAAAAACTCATTTTTTTACCTTTGACCTTGAATAACACTTTCCTTACTGAGGAAAGATGGGGAACTTTCAAATTTTGTTTTTAATAATATTTCAAACAATCATACCGATTATCAGCTTGGTGGGAATTTATGTAACCTCGAATGTCTAATTTGACCGGACTACGAGTGTAGTGTACACGATGGGAAAAGAGTACGTCCATGTGTTTTAGACTAAAGTGACTGGAATTGCTCACATGTACCTGTAGTACACACTCGCCTTGTACATATGACATAATCAATAGAATAGAAATATCTAGCACTCCACGAACTTAAAACACAAAGAAAACACTGAATGAATCTCTTTTTTTTTCATTCTAGTTTTATTTTGAATTATTAAAAATATGCTACTTTTAGTCTGTCATTTTATAAGCGAGTGTTTTTGTAATTTTTTAAAACATATAATAATATAATTTATTTTAAATCGACAATAATTGAAGTAAGTGTCTTTGTATGTCTTTATATAAGAACAATATTGTATTATGTATTACAGATGGTGTTGTAGGACTGTACTTGAGATTCATCCATCAGGAGATGACGGCTGATCATCAAGTGTTAGATGAAAACTAACAATGAACCAAGTATTGATGAAACATAGAATTATTTGAAGAGGAGAATGACTCGGTTAGTGTAACTGTGCGGGATGACTTATAGTTAAATAATATGATAGAATGAGATGATATGGATAAGTGTTCCGATGGTACGTGACAAGTGATATAAGTGTAAAGAAGTTGTTAATAGAACTCGGAAAAGGGTAGCAACCACCGACGCTTAAAAACCAACGTACACTTTAACGTTTATTTGTACATATATTTGATTAACTAATATTGTACTGTTTACTGAAATGTACAAGTTTTCTTGACGAAGTTTTCGTTTTAATTGTGACAAAAATATTTATAAATTTAGAAGTAACTCTCTTCTATTACTGAAAGATATGTTTTATTAATAATAATGAAGTGCATATACAAGCTTATCAATATTAATCAGCGGTCAGCCTTATTTTATGTTCTTCGTTAGTAATAAGTACGTTCACACAACACAAACTATCCACCGTCCAAAATGTAGTTGTTAACGACACTTCTTCTAAGGTGAGTGAGTTCATATAATTTGTTTTAATACGATGAGCATTTTTAAGATATAAAAAAAATACATTCAAAATATACTTTTCTAAATAATTTGTCACAATATTCCATATACATATTTGATAATCGTTAGTTTTCTTATAATCAATATTTATTGATGTACGAGTATAATCATCATTAAGTCAGTCTCGTACTAATTGCGTGTATCGTGTATACTAAAAATATTTTGTTAATATATCTATACTAATATTTGTAGGAGGGCGTTGTAAGAACAGGAGGGCCTTCATGGGAACTCATACTTTGAAAGGGATAAAGTACAGTCTATTCAATACGACACCAACTCAATCGAAACACTAGATATAACTATCACTTCGATACACAGCGATTCGTCACGAGCGCGGTGCGCGGGCGTCATCTCGCACGATACTCTAAAGATGGCCGCCCCTCGCTACCAACGACAATGACGCTTCACTAGGCTAACCTCAGACAGCTAAAAGTCAACCTGACGTATGATTTTTGACGGATGCGCCGTCACGGCCGGACTGACATCCGACCGTCCTCGGGCGATTCTCGGATCAATGAACTACAGTTGTGTCTATTCCGTTCGGCATCCTGACAAACGACTAGTTACAATCATCAAAATGTGCTATGGTACTTAAGACTTAAGGCGAGCATCTCGTAGCAATTAAGCCAGACGACAACATTCATCTCACCACAATGTTCAAAGCATCCAGAACAAGTCAACCAACTTAAAGGGCTCTGACCCGGACGACTACATTCGTCTTGCCACAATGTTCAAAGCATCCAGAACAAGTCAACCAACTTAAAGGGCTCTGACTCGGACGACTACGTTCGTCTTACCAGAACAAGTCAGCCAACTTAAAGGGCTCTGACTCGGACGACTACGTTCGTCTTACCAGAACAAGTCAGCCAACTTAAAGGGCTCTGACTCGGACGACTACGTTCGTCTTACCAGAACAAGTCAGCCAACTTAAATGGCTCTAACTCGGACGACTACATTCGTCTTACCAGAACAAGTCAGCCAACTTAAATGGCTCCTGACTCGGACGACAACATTCGTCTTACCAGAACAAGTCAGCCAACTTAAATGGCTCCTGACTCGGACGACTACATTCGTCTTACCAGAACAAGTCAGCCAACTTAAATGGCTCTAACTCGGACGACTACATTCGTCTTACCAGAACAAGTCAGCCAACTTAAATGGCTCCTGACTCGGACGACAACATTCGTCTTACCAGAACAAGTCAGCCAACTTAAATGGCTCCTGACTCGGACGACTACATTCGTCTTACCAGAACAAGTCAGCCAACTTAAATGGCTCTGACTCGGACGACTTCATTCGTCTTACCAGAACAAGTCAGCCAACTTAAATGGCTCTGACTCGGACGACGATATTCGTCTCACCAGAACAAGCCAGCCAACTTAAATGGCTCTGACCTGGACGACAATATTCGTCTGACCACAATCTGCAGAGCATCCAGAACAACTCAGTCAAACGAATGAACGATGATCGAGACTCCAATGAGCTAGCCCCATCATCTCCACTACTTATACTCATGTGAGTGAACGATGACCCGGACATAGACTCCACAGAGCTAGCCCGTCCATCTTCACAACCTGATCAAGCGTCGACCGGACGTGGACTCCATCGAGCCAGCCCCTGCACGCTTTGATCCATCACTACTAGAAACATCGGCCGCATCAGCCAGTTCCATCGCCACCTCAAACTCACCAACTCAAACTTACACAACTCATTTATGGTTTATCAATGTTGGAGGCCATCAGAGCTACTCAGCTACTCACTTTCATCATCTGACATAGCTTCGTTTCCATTCTCTCCACTCCATGACCCGCCGTCTCGGCCTCCTCATTACTTAGTTCAGTGGATATGTCAACTAACCCTTCAAAGCCTCTGAGTACTGCGCAAAAGTTTTCATGAGAGTATTTTAAAGTGCAATTAGATTCATCGGTATGTTTCAGTTCGTACCTATCGTTGTCTAGAATTTTAGTTATGATAAAAGGTCCCCTAAACTTTCTTTGCAGTTTAGTTTGGTAACATTTGCTACACTTAACAAAAACGTAATCTCCCCGAGAAAGAAAAAAAAGGTTTTACTTGGGCTTTGCCTTTATTAAATTTAACTACTTCCTTTTGATCTGCGTTTACAGTGTTGAGGGAAGTTTTATTCCGGATATTGTCTAAATCTAATCTCGGCTCGTCTGAATTTTGGGCTATTAATGATATCCCTAAAGATTGCGCGCGTATGCCAAACATTAGTTCTGTTGGAGTATATCCTGTAACACTACGGCTTGTGTTATTAAGTGCTAGATGACTCTCCCAGATCAGAGTAATTTAGTAAGATGGGGTAAAGGTACCGAAAACACTTGCTATATCTGCGGAAAGGCAGTTGGAACTGCTAAGCATTTGCTAGTGAGATGTAAGGTTCTCCTGGACAGCGGTCAATTCTCGCGTCGTCACTATAGGGTTTTAGAGATCATACTTGAAGCGGTTAGTCTTTCGGTAGCCAGAGCGCAAAGGGAAATAACCACAAACGAGTGATCAATAGGTTTTGTGAGAGAGAGCACCAGGGCTATAAAATCAAACGTCAAGCCTTACTCTATCCTTAAAGCGGCTTCGGATTGGACTATCATGATGGATACGTATGAGAAACAACACAAAATCCCCGAAGATATTTGTGCGTCAGCCTCCAGAGCAGACATATTTCTATATTCGCGTATTTTAAAGCGCGTTGTGATGATAGAGCTTACGGTGCCTTGGGAAACCAACATCCCCAAAGACCATGCCATCAAGGTCATTAAGTATTACGAGCTCACTAACGAACTAACTCGAAATAGGTTCGTCCGCGGTAGAGGTGGGAGCGAGAGGTATAACAGCCAAATCCCTCTACAACCCACTAAAAGACTTGGGCCCGTCCAGAACTAACATCAATTCATTCTTGGAACGTACGTCGAAAGCAGCCCTAGCAGGTTCCTTTCAAATTTGGCTAGGTAGGGAGAGGAACTTGGACAGTGGAGGTGAGCGTACAACGCGCGTTAGTTAAGGGGCCCCTCAAACCCACACCTGGGTCGCAAGTCCCAGGCACCCGCACGGTGAATCCATTGAATGCTAAGAGGTTTCGTCCCTTGTACCTCAGGAAGTTTGTCACGCCACGTTTTATGGGTATCGTTTTCTATAATAGTTAGCAGACATTTTAAAATCTGCATGACCCTTTCTACTTGACCGTTGGCTTTATTTGCCCCTGTTGTTATAAAGTAAAGTTCTATACGAGGTGTTTTACTCAATTCTCTAAAGTCCGCGCTTACAAAGCCCCTTCCCCGATATAACAATTCGCTTGAGAACACCGAAAAGAGAAACAGCTTTTCTCAACGCTTTAATAGTACAACTGGCATCGAGGGAAAGAGTATGCTCTTAAAGGACATACTTGATAACATAATCAATCATTACTGACGCGTATTTCTTTTCTGTCGCTTTTGCCACTTAATGTCCCAGTCATATCTATGTGAATAGTATGCCAATAAAATGTATGCAAATCCGTAGGAGAATTTACATGGCCAAAATAGCAATAACCCCACTGAATAAAATTTGGAGAGATAGGAAAATTATTAATGGAACAAAAATACATCTGATACGAACGCTTGCCTTCTCTATATTTCTATCTATCTAGCTATCCGATTCTGTATAGTGCAAAGACGTGGACTATGAAAGTCGTTGACAGGCAAAGAATTGATGCCTTAGGAATGTGGTGATGACGAAGTATGTTACGCATACCTCAAAATATGGTCAGCGCTTATCTAATATCTATTTGCAGCACATACTGGCGTTGATTGGTCAGTTCCCTGACAGAACTACGGACAGCTTTAAACGTCCGCTAGTGATTGAAAAAGTGGACGGTAACCGAACTAGAGGACTAAATCCCAAAAGGTGACTGGACCAAATCCCAGAACACCTAAAAATACCTGCCTGCGTTGCACTCCATCAAGAAACTAAACGTGTCTATCTCAGTATGGATATGGTTGATTTAAGTCCATACAAGGGACTGATGGACGATAGGTTACCAACGACTAACTTTGTTTCGCTCAATTTTTTTTTCGATATAGCATATTGTTTCTAACATCGTAGGTGTGACTAATTGAATCGGGAAACTTATTATTTAAGAGCTGAGCAACAATATCTTGAACATATGCATCACGTTTTTGTTCTACCGCTAACCACCCTTGATTTACCTCTACAAACTGCACAGACTTATTAACTACTTGAGCCTTGCTTTTGTCGCTCTTGGAAGTGCCCTGCTCAGGGTCATCTATGTACTCTCGGTGTTATTTTTTTTTTTTTTTTTTTTTTTTTAACTAAGAAGCTTTGAAAGGATTGCCACCCGTGAAAACAATAAAATGATGACCATATAGCTTTTGCTTCAAATATTCTTCCGCTCGAACGACTGCCGAGGTCTCAAGTTCATAAGAATGATACTTTTATTCCGTGTCAGTTTTCCGGCGACTGAAATATGAAATAACGTGAGGAACTCCGTTCTTTCATTTAATTAAAATGGTACCGTATCCGTTGGCGCTGGCATTCGTGTGTAATTCTATAGGAGGCTCGCGATCAAATATAGTTAGAATAGACTCCGTGGTAAGTATTTGAACTATCCATTTACGGATATTACCGTGGACTTTTGACCGTTTAATTAAACCCTTTAACTTAGTGAGTAGACATAAGGATCGTACTAGGCGGAAATAGTTCGGTATAAAATTTCTAAAACAAAAGGCTTACTATAAGAATTGGTGTTAATCTCCCTAGAGTCAACATACATTATGTCAGAGTTGTCATTCGGTTTTTTTTTTTTTTTTTTTAAATTAGAATGGGGCTTGATAAAGTGTAAAATGATTGTTTCAAAGAGGGCATCCATTTTTTTTATCGAACAACCTCTTATAATTTGTAAGGTCTCTCTTAGACTATGTTAGGGTCTTAAGAATTAAGAGGTGCCCTTAATAATAAAATGAGTTATACTTCTTAAAAACATCGATAAGGGCTTTGTTATCGTCGCCTTCCAAATAAGTTTTGATACAAGAAAAGTTAAGACTGTCTGAGGTTGGGCACTTATCTGTTTTTGTCGTTTCAGGTTTTGAGAAAATAATGTAGTCACTGTTTATCTCTCCTTTAACCCCCCACTCTACAAGGTCCCGTCCAACAATCACGGATTCAAAAATAATATTCTCTTTAATAATATGAAACAAAAGAGACACTGAAACACTTTGAATTATGACCGGGCTTAAAATTTGTGTATTACAATAAGTCTCCGATGCCTTTCAGGGGAACTACTTCATTGCTCAAAGTACACAGAAATTTATTTGAAAAATTTTCAGATACAGACACACATTAGTACTACATGAACAAGTACACCCACTACTAAAAAGAAAAGGAACAGTCTCACCAGATGACGTCGTCAACTCCCCTCGGCTCGGCCCATGGTCACACAGATATCTCCTTCACCGGCGAGCCTCAATTACCGGTACCTTTTACGATCAAGACACGACGAGACGTCCTAACCCTTATATCTGCTTCCGTACGATCCAGATTGAACCGGATCAACTACGTCGTCGAAGTTAGTTGAGAAGTTGACATTATTTTCATCGACAAGTTTCTCATTATTTTTTACAAAGTTTAACATAGATGGATGATCACTACTCTCCTCATTTTAAAGCCCTTTCGATCCCACTTCTGATGTAGGAGGGCGTTGTAAGAACAGGAGGGCCTTCATGGGAACTCATACTTTGAAAGGGATAAAGTACAGTCTATTCAATACGACACCAACTCAATCGAAACACTAGATATAACTATCACTTCGATACACAGCGATTCGTCACGAGCGCGGTGCGCGGGCGTCATCTCGCACGATACTCTAAAGATGGCCGCCCCTCGCTACCAACGACAATGACGCTTCACTAGGCTAACCTCAGACAGCTAAAAGTCAACCTGACGTATGATTTTTGACGGATGCGCCGTCATATTATAAAGCTGAAGAGTTTGTTTGTTTGTTTGTTTGTTTGTTTGTTTGTTTGTTTGTTTGAAAGCGCTAATCTCCGAAACTACTGGTTCGAATTGAATAATTCTTTTTGTGTTGAATAGTCCAGTTATCGAGGAAGGCTGTGGGCTATATAACATCACGCTACGACCAATAGGAGCAAAGATATAGTGGTAAATGTGTAAAAAACGGGAGAAATTATTTCATCTTTGAAGCCTTCCGTTGCGTGCGCCGTGAAAACGGTTCAAGATACACAAAAAATATGTAGTAAAGAATAATAGCTCTTTTAATGATCTAAAAACCAGTCTGCGATAGTATATGTCTATCTTTTAACATTAACTCACAAAAACCGTTTTTATGGTACCTAATTTTGTCGAAATAATTTGTTTAAGTTGTATCAACATAATAATACTAATCTTTATACAAATAAACAAATAAATATGTTGTTGGTTAAGAGTACTTCATTGTGAATTAAAAAAAAATAGGTTTTATCCTGAAAATTCTACGGGAACTCGACCATTCCGAAAACCCCGCAAGAACGGCAACTATGTGGGAAAAACCAAAAATCTGTCGGAAGTTACTATTCCACGCGGACGAAGCCGCGGCAAAAGCTAATTATAAATATGTGGACTTGATTTGATTTAATGAAAGTAATGTCTGCTCTTCCATATTAAAATTCGTACACAGAACAAGTCGTGTACACAGTCCATGTACATATGTGAGTTAGGAAGTAACTCCCTAGAAACCTCAACGCTCTTCTTCATATAAACCGATATTCTCAATATTCACAACAAACCTTCATATCCTTAGATTCTTGTGGTCAAATTGAATACGTCATTTCTGTAATTCAATATGTAATTCCTGTAATCTTCAAATATTTTGATTTAGGGGGGTTAGGTAGAACGGTAAGCACAAATACGTATATGTGGTTTATCGCCTTGGTCACTGTCACAAGTTTGGAAAAAATATCTATTTTATCACATTTGAGAGATTGTGATAGTTTCTATGGTAAAATGGGAAATGAGTTGAATTAAAATGTTTATAATGTAGGAGAATTAGTTATTAGAACATAGAATGTGATGCGATTTTGTTGTAAAATAACCAGAAAAAAGCTATAAAGTTTGGGCTAGTGTAACAAAGATAGCTGTTTGAAGTCAGTACATGTAATGATATTTAAGGTTTTCGCATGAACACCTTTAAAATAAATGTTCTTTGGATACTACGTATTTTATATTACATTTTCTATCTTGTTAATTACTTAACAGCAACTGTGATCTTTTGCAGACGGGATCAAAATTATAAAACTATAAATACACCTTTTGAAACATTTTTTTAATCTTTTTTTTTAACGATAGTAAGTCTGATAACCTATAGGTTATATACGAATATATCATTTTTAATACAAAGCAGTTAAGATTCACAATCACTTCCCTTTTTAACGTCATGACTATTAATATCATGGGAATTAGTGATGACAAAATGTATGGACTATAGTTGGTATAGAAGAATGTCATTAGTGAGACGAGGAGCAATGGGAGGATGTATTTACAGCGCACTGGTGGGTGTTGGATTCTGTAGAAGATTTTACAATACTTATTTATTGGTTGCAATGAAATTGAAATTGGTATTTTTTATTTATTTCACTGTTACTAATTATTGCACTATCACTTTTCTGACCAAGCAACTTGAAAAAAATGTACCAATAGTCACGCGATCCCTCTCAGTCCGATTTAATATTAACTTTTCATATATAATAATAATTATAGTTGGTTAGTAAATATTTTTTTACGGAATCTATATATATAAAAGAAAGTCGTGTTAGTGATTCCACTTATTACCCAAGAACGCCTGAACCGATTTAGCTGAAAATTGGCAGGGAGGTAGTTTAGAACCAGGAATTTGCAATAGGATACTTTTTATCCCGTTCGGCAGCATTCCCGTGGGACTTGACATGAAACGTCAGTCACTATAAAACGTGGAATAACGAAACACAATTGACAGCTATGCAATTGACGTATAATGACAGATATGTAATGACGTAATGATGACAATTAGATATTTGTAAGAAATCTACTATATAAAAATAAAAATATTTAGGTAATGTGTTTGTAGTTTGAACTCTTAAAACCATTTAGTATTTGCGAGATAAATTTAGAAAATCATTGTTTTTGACATGGGCAGTTATATTTTGCGCGTTCACGAGTTTGGAAACCATACGCTTTATTTGTGTTAAAGTTAGACCAAAAAACAAAAAATGTGGTTTATAAAGGAGCACTTCAATGAAACGGATAATTTGTTGACACGTATAACGCTTCGATTCGGTATCTACTTTGGATTCACTTTCATTTACTCAGAGAAGTTCAACTAAATAACACTTCATTTTTGTAATCGAAATGAATTCATTACTGTTGTGAAATGAAATAAAAATTTTCCTTTTCAAATATAAAACAAAAAACTCTTCATCTTTTAATCACCAAACGAAATGCTATATAAAAGCCAAGGTGGCGAAACGGAGTTCGCCAGGTTTACTAGTATTAGTCTACATTTTTAATATGATATCTTATTTTTATATGTATTTTTTATAGATTTTCCCTTTCTTGGCCAAGAATTTTGCCTCATGGTTTTGCAAATAAGACGAGTGAAGACGGAGTAAAATTTTACTCCAACTTTATTGGAGAGAGGAATCGAGCCTGTCGTTACAATATATCACTGGGATTGCCACAAAATTTACAAGATCTTGGTGAGTTTCAGAGATTGCTAAAAGTATTTAATACAAATACATTGCTTCTTCACTATATAAAATAGAATAAATAATTAAACAAAACACTACATAGTTTTCAAAATACTTCATTATAAATTTTTATAAATTTATAAATTTTAATTATATAAGTTCAAAGAGTTCATCTTTGCTGATAAAACTGAAGAACCCATTTAAATTAATATTTTTCAGTAACAACATGTTCTTTGCAAATGATTTCTTTAAACGAAAACGAACGGCAAATCATATTGATGAATAAATATTAATGAGTTCAAATCTTTCTAATCAGGCAGGAACTTTAAATAAATCTTGTAAATTAAATATTCATCAATAAGAATCCTCACCGTTCAGTGCATTCTACACAAGCTTGTAGCACTATATGAAATGTTTGTTAGCCCAAGTTATAATTCACAGGCGGCTGGAGCAATCCTTTAATATCAGATTGGTTTGCGAACTAGGCTCGTGTTGTGTTTACTCTATACGCTGACCAAGTCAAAACTTGGATCACTCTCAATGAACCGCTGACGTTTTGTGACATTGCTTACACTTTTGGTCTTCACGCTCCAGGAATAGTTAGCACTGGAGTTGGAAATTACATCTGCAGCAAGAACACAATGTTGGCACACGCTAAAGCATGGCGGATATACGACAAGGAGTTTAGACGAAAATATAAAGGTAAAAGAATTATACGAATTTATAAACAATACTTTAGGTACTTGATTTTTGTTAATTAATGTAATCTTTAGGTTCTTCTGAATTAATTCTGCATATACTATTGTGTTATATTACATTTTAAAGGCGAAGTGTCTATCACCAATCAAGTCATGTGGTTTGAGGGAGAAGATGAAAATGAAGGGGACGCGGCTGAACTGGCTCTATAGTTAATGGTGAATAAAATTACAAAGAGAGTCTAAAAATAATAGTGTTGCTGCTAAATACTTTTGAAGTTTAATTCAAATGATTGAAAATGTTCATTTACTGTCGTACAATTTCAGGGAGGACTGTACTCACACCCAATCTACTCAAAGGAAGGCGGATGGCCAAAGAAAATAGAAAAACTCATAGCAGAAAAGAGTAAACAACAGGGATTCCCGAAATACAGATTACCAGAATTCACAAAAGAAGAAAAAAACTAATAAGAGGTGAAAAAAATAATAACAAAACTAGGAATTTCTATTAATAATTATAATGAAAGTTATAAGAAAGCCATATTAATAGCAATAGCAAGCTCATATCTTGGTTGAAGAAACAGTATGGAAACATGGAGATCTTCATAACAGAGAATGGTTTCGCAACCAGCGGCGAGGATTTAGATGATCAAGATCGTATAGATTACCATAAGAAGCATTTGGAACAGGTGATTAATATTAACAAAGTTACATTCCAGACGGACAAATAAAAAAAATATATTATTATTTGAACTAATATCTTCCACCAGGTCAGGTTCTCCTCGCGGTTGAAGAAGATATGGCCAATGTCGTGGCGTACACTGCTTGGTCAATGTTGGACAACTTTGAATGGAGCGATGGCTATCGGTAAAGACATATTGACTTCAAAATGTTTTTAGATTTTCTTCTGTTCATAATCTGATAATAATAATAATCTTTTCAGTTCTAAATTCGGTTTATACGAGGTGGACTTCAACGACCCAGCCCGCACCCGCCCGCCCGACTGCCTCCGCCAAGTATTATAAAGATATTGTGAAAGCTAAATAATATGATTTATAATAAACAGAACTTTGAACGGAAAGACGTTATTTGTTTGATAAATAATAAAATTAATTTTAGATGTGACTTGGGATGTCACTTGGACCTATATCTAACAATGATTCCTACTCCTCATGGACTAGTGACTTGACTTTTACTTTACTTTTACAATTTCATACAGAAATACATTACTATTTATTACAAGTTAGTGTTGAAAGACGAAAGGAACTGCTTTTAATTAAAAGTATTATGATAGTTATAATTAGCAGCTTATGTACACACGAATAAGTTATTTTGTTTTCATGTTTGTTTTTTTTTTTCAAATAAGAATTTCTATTAGTTTGGATATTCCGATTTAAATAACTTTCATAAACCGCTGATGAACCGATCATAATAGTTTCAAGGTACACAATATATTATAGATATTAGTTGTGTTTGGACCGCTGTGCTTAATGTGCGAATATAATCAATGTTTTAGAGGAGGAAATTATGATGAAAATAGTTTTTTTTTTAAATGTTAACTTTAATAAAAATATAAGTTAAACTGATTATTTGCATCTTTCGCTGACACCAAACATCATTTCTGATGATGAAGATACTTCTTTTATCTTCCATAAGCATAACTATTAACTAAAGGCTTTGGCCGCTTCTTAAAGTTGTGAGACGATATACTTAGTAGGAGCTCCATGAAGTATCTTCCTTGAATAGCTAAAAACTTGAGACTTCCTCGAGATAAAATCAAAAAATTTTCAGGACATTTATATTAGTAATTCAATTTTTTGTCATTACATATTAACTGATTTGTTTCAACAAACAATGAAATATTTTATTTTGTTGTCGTAATATATTTATACATATATTACGACTGAACTCAATTAACCATATACATATATTTAACAGTTCTGGCTGAGAGATAAAAAACGAGGACTATGAAAATTCCTTACAATATTCTATACTCCAAAGTTTAGAATGAAGCGCCACCTATAATAGGTTGATCGTCAAATTAGCGTGGTTGTAACTACTTGCCAATAGATGGCGGTTTATAAAATAATTTCAATTTCTCATGGTATTCAACGTGCCAGTGAATTTTGTGAATCTTATAGAATATTTTACTTTATTGTGAGTTTGGTTGTTCATCCGTTCCTTTATACATATTATCAATTTCTTAGTTTGCTTCAGATTTATTGGTTACCTGGCTTGTTAATTGGATCCAAGACTAATCAATATAATTTTTTTCGCAATTTGCCGAAATAAATCTTAAACTATATATCATTTTGTTTTTAAGTTATAAGGTAAGGGTTTTATTGTTTACATTCTAATGAGTGATAGCGAATATACAGGGAAACAAGTGAAAGAGACGTAGCGAATTTTAAATAAAAATAATTAAATCCTACCTTTAGTATTATATTAATTAGTATAAAAGTGAAGAATAAAAAAATATATTTTCATAATAAATCTCCATCTATATTATTAACAAAATGAAAATATTTAGTTCAACGATTGTAGCAAAAAGGAAACACTAATTATGTAGGGCGGCAACCAGAGGTACATACTAGGAAAACTACAAAACTTATTTTTATGTATATTATAATGAAAATTACATATTAAAACTTACAACCTATTGCCCCGATGTTAGGATAGCAATCCCATTCCATTGCTTGTGTGTTATCAGGAATCTTCTGGTTCACACGGCTTGGTGTTCGTTCCGTGGAGTCAGCGGCGTCACTCGTTATATATTTTATCTATACAACCACTTTGCCCCGGCGACGTTCATTTATTTTATAATATGTTACACGTACACAACAAAGTCATCTTGTGTCTGTACAGATGTTACATAAAAGAATTGATTGACAATGTTAACTCAGAATAATGAAAAAACAGTAAAATACTAGTGTTGTGGTAGATACAGCCTTTATTGTAGTAATGTGCTACAACATGGGTGGAGACAGTATTTAAAAGCTTTCAAATACAAGTTGATACCTAAACGTTGCCATCACAACATTAACAAAGGTTCAATATTAAGTGGTTTATATAAATAATTACAAATATTGGTTGCAACTTAATTAATACCTATTTTTACTATGTACAAAATTTAGTATCATGTTCCACAAGTACATTAATTTATTACAATCAGTCATATAAATAATTCTGAGGACTATAGTATATAATAATTTTTCGTAATATTTTTGTAATGGAAAATTCTTTTGTTATCTTTATTTTTTTGTAATATTTTTGTAATCTTAAAAGATAAGTATTATTATTAAGCAGCTAGACAGTAATCTTCAGCAGTGCTGTGTACTTACGTCTATAACTGGTACATCCATCAGATAAGTATCTGTTTTAAATGTTTAGTTTAAAGTGCTTAATGTATGTACTGTTGATGTGCAGTTCAAATATGTAAATAAATAAAATTATTAACCATTAGTACAGTAGAGATTGCGCCACTTGTAAGTTGTAACATTAAACGGCATAACTCCTCACACTTCGGAGTTGGTTCTATGACATACAAACAGCGGAATAACATTTTACACACAAGTATTTAAAAGAAACTTATAAAAGGAAACTAGCGCCATCTATGTCATGATATAGTAACTCACCCTCACACTATTTATGTCATGATATAGGACATTCAGTTATTAGTTCCAGTACTAAGAATAAAACGCACTAATGAATATGATAAAACAAACATATGATATTGTATTATGTTTATTATAAAGTAACAAGTCTCGTCTTCATATGTACATTAAACAATCCCCCAGTTCATTTCTATCATATATTTCATCAAGTTCAAAGTATACAACAATGTCTCCGATACATTTATATCTGAATAGTTTGTGTCTTGTGTATTGCTCACCGGGGCCCTGTGTCTCTGTGTGTGTAGTGTTCACAAGTCAGCTCAACGTAAAGCGACACGTCCTTAGGTTCGCTCTCCGTCACTCGTAGGAACTAGTTTCTTGTACACTGATCTCGACCTCACCAACAGAATCCACAGCTCCGTGTCCAAGTATTACCTGTACAGAGACATCCGTTTAGTGAAGGACAGTATGTGTGTGTGTCTGTGTGTGTGTGTGTAGTGATAGTGTTAATAAGTGTTCCACCAGCCATGTGAGGTGATTGTAGTACAACCTGCTCACCTACATATACATACAGTGCTACATGTTTTCGACTCACAATTCCCAGTAAGTTCATTTGAACCACTAAGAAACCGCAGCGCCCCCTGGCGATGTCAAAGATCTGGTGATACTGTCCAAGTCTCTAAGCTCAGAGCCATAGTCAAGTGGATACATTATGTTTATATATATTATAGATACTGTGAGGGCGCTTTACATATATGTATAATAAAATAATAATATGTAACAACAGTAAGTTAACAATCTAAAAGCTACTGAAACAATGATTCTTAACATGAAGCAAGTCCCGCAGGAGCTACATACAAATGTATGGATAAAGCTTGTATTAAAAGACATTGACTGTTTGAGCCGCTGCAACACTACACCTTCAACACTACACTTGATACTTCAAGTCTTTTACATTCTAATATGTTTAAATCTCAGTCACTTCCCTCTCCATATAATGTGTAGCTCATTGTCTTTAATACATTGTGTCTAGTGTAATCACACACTCATGTTTCATTAATAGCTACCTGGTTCATTGTTAGTTTACATCTAATACTTGATGATCAGCCGTCATCTCCTGATGGATGAATCTCAAGTACAGTCCAATAACACCATCTGTAATACATAATACAATATATTAATACTGTTCACAAACAATATTGTTCATATATAAAGACATACGGAGACAGTTACATCAAGGATTGTTTGAAAATAAAAATATAATATTTAATATAAATTACACTTCATATCACTAAGAAGGTTTATTATTCAAATAAAACAATTCTTTATATATCAGTCTTGTTAGTATCATCATTAATAACATACTATATAATGTATGGAATTATTATTAATATTCTGTCTGAAATATTGGAATTCTACAGAAATTATAAATGTTTATACTTAAACTAAACACATAAATTGATTTTACTTAAAAAGTATAACACTATTAAAACATTTTTATAATAATTGATTATTCTAGAAAGACGCCATATGGATTTCATCATATATAATATCAACAGCACATGATGAATTAGAAAATGAATGTGTCGATAACGGTTTACTCAATATAAAAGATACATTATGGAGAAATTAACAGTACATACCGTCACACTACTATTGTACATCAGCTACATACACTTCTCTTCATAGAAGGTTTCCTCTCGTCCGCAGACCACGTCCTTACAGACGCTCCACCAACAGCTTCGACCCTCATCTTGAATTATATTTTCTTACGAGTCCTGGAACGTAACGAATGATTCTAGTTTTTATTATGACAATAGATTTCTTACTTAAATATTCGACTTACAAGAAGTCGCATTTAAAAAGTAAAAAACATAATAAATAATAATAAAGAAGGCCATTGAAACGATATAACGTTCAAAAACCCTGCGGGCAATATTATGCTTAGAGAATAATTCAAAATATACTATGAAAATAAACTAGTACTCTTATCACTACAGATAATAAACACTAATATTAACCAAAACTAAAAATGTTACTTAATAAACAATTGCATTTGAATGTTATGTCAATAATATAAAAAGTAACATTTATTAGTACCTAGGTATGTGCAAAAAAAAAACACTCACCATGAAGATAACCGACGTAAAACACATCCATCATAAGGAAGGCCGCGGCCGACTGCCACCAGAGGCACCAGAGGGAGCCGGATTGGAAGGACTGGAGAGACATGAGAAATGAATTTTGAAAGCAATTAATATTAAAATCATAAAATGTAAATTAATAATATCTAAAAACTAACAATAAACGAGCCGTCAGGTTGGCCACGCTAAGAATCATGGGGAATGGGGATGAAACCAGTGTTGCCAACTTTAATTTTTAGAGGATCGTACTATAGACTAAAAAAAATAGTATTTTGTCTTGAAATTCAAGAAAATAAGCGTACGCGATGAAATTTCAATAAAACTGCGTAAGTATATCACATAAAAATGGAATTTAATTCTAATTTTCATTTAACATTAAACATCAATTAATGTGTGGAATTAAAATATTCATTAATTACATATATTTTGAAAACAGAAAAAATAATTTAATTGCTTTAGTCACTATGTGAATTATTAGGCACAGCAGATGCGGGAAAAGCATTATAATTTTTGTACATATGTACATACATACTTAAATTTAATTTGCTCAGCATATCGTCACATGACTTGAAGTTTATACACGATCCTTTTTCTTTATTATGTTGTGCAGCTAACAAATTCTTATTTACCGTTTCTGGAATACATTTTAGTTTAGCATATTCGTCATAGTTATAGTATAGTACTAAATATAGTTAGTTATAGTACTAAAGTTTAGTTTTACACATTCCTTATAGTTTTATTGGAGATTTATTTTTTCGTAAGACTTCATTTAAAAAATCGTATATTTTGCGTACGATTTCGATAACTCGGTCGTACATCGTACTAGAGTCAAAAAGGTCGTATAAATACGATTTAAATCGTACGGTTGGCAACACTGGATGAAACTGTCATATAATTACCGTGTAAGAAAATAATGTATAGAAAACAGTGTTTCCACATTGAGGGGAAATTAGGGTCAAGAGGGAAAAGAAAAGGGGAAAGACTATAAAAGGGGAAATTGGGGAAATCAAAGATAAATGAGGGTTTTGAGCAATGGCGGCTGGTAGGTAATCGAACCGGTGGTGCACTACTAAAATATTAAAATTAGAAAATGCAACAAAACATAACGAGATGTCAATCGCGGCTCAATTCGTCATACATCGGGTGCTCTCGGTAATCTTCGGTCGCTCGTGCGGAGCTCGAGAACCGACTCATTACTCGGTACATTTCTATGAACTATCTTTTGTTTCACGCGTCAGGCGTATTAATGCGTATCTCATACAAGATGCATTAGCAGTCCTCGTGCACTCACCGAAGCGCACGATATGAGTTTAGTAAAGTGCTCAAACTTTTTGACCATAATTAGGGAATTAAATTTTTTATACATTTTTATATGATTAAAAAATAAATACTTAAATGGTAATTTAAAAATAAAGATGAAGTAATATTTTGTAATTTTTAAATCTTTTGAATTGGTGGTTCAGCGCACGAGTGCACTTAAGGTACAGCCGCCACTGGTTTTGAGGAGGAGACGTAAAATATTATTATGTGCAAAAATGTATGCGCTGAGAGCGCTAACTAATTTGGAATAAAAAATGAGTATACAACTCCATTTTTTGTTTATATTATATTTCTGGTCAGTCTGTAAATAAAACACAAATACGATAAATAAACGATAAATTTTAGGTGTGGCCTCAAAACTACAGCAAAATAATTTTTGAGGGGAAAAAAGTCCGTAGAAGGGGAGATCTGAATTGAAGTGTGGGAAAAAGAAATCGTTCTAGTGGAAACACTGATAGAAAATGCTGCCATCTAGCGAACAAGGTAAAACAACTTCGACACTATTTTCCTTTATAACTTCATAGATAATATCTTAATTTTTATTTTTTAAGTAACTCTCAAATTGATTTGACATTAGGACATATTTTAAATGATTTTAGTTGTTCATTTGCCGTTGTTTACTGTTCTTCTTGTGCTGTACGTTCTTTTTCAAACATTTGACCCGGCTTAATATATCATTGACTCCAATTTCTACGCTTTTGACGATCGACCCCGGCTCTTCTCATTTGGATTTTGATTGCTAACTACGAATTTGGATTATCGATAAGTGGAAAAAATGCCATGGAAATTTGCCTTTAAGTGTTATTTTCGGTGTGCGACTAAAGGTACGATACTTTTTTAGTAAAATTTATAAAATTATTATTTGTCATATATACAATCAATTACTACTCTTGTTACATCAATTTCAATCGTAACAGTTTATTGCCTTCTAATAAAATACATTTCAGGTCCTTTTCATCCATTTCCTAAACCTGAATACCCAAATTTGGAGAAATTCAAACAATGGAAAAATATTTTAAATGAAGACATGAAACAAAAGTAAGATTCTTACATTCATAACAACATAAGAATATGTGATCGTCATTTTGAACAGTTTTACCGTTCTTCAAGTAAATGACTCAAAATGTTGTACCAACTCTATACTTAAGTAAGTATCTAAAGTAAGCAACTTCCCAAGTAGTATAGGCACACAATACATACTACTAATATAAAAAAAAGTAAAAATTATCAATTATATTTTATAACTATAGATACTTTACATTATTATTATTTTACTTTAGAAATTGATACTCATAATTAAAAATTAAAAACAAAAAAATTAGATTTAATTGAATATAATGAAATAGGTATACAAGTCATCTTAACATTTTTATATACTTAAATGTGGTTTGATAGAATTATAATGTGTGGTCTTTATTACCTTTTTTATCTAAATAAAGGAAAGTGTCTACAAACAGTATTGAAAAATAACTACTTGTGTCACTTCTTTATATAGATAAAACAAAAACAAAGTGTTCTAAATATGCAGAGATTATAATTTCACTGGATAACTACAAACCAAAAAAAGTTGTTTATAGTTTTTTATGTAATATAATAATGGCAGTGTTAATTCATTAAAAGTCACAAGTCTGTTTACGTTCAATCAGAAACTCTAAAAGAAACAAGGAAGGAATATACAATCAAGACAATATGTTATCATTCAATTTTAAGATTTTTCATTTAACTTTTCTCTTAATATATTTATTTGTAGTAAAAAAAATATTTTATTTAGCAGCTTCAACATTTGAGACTGTACACTCATCACATTCTGTTGAAACTGAAAAATGCATTGATACACAAAAAGAAGACAATGACACATCTTGTAGTCACAACTTGGGTTTAAATATGAATCAAGTTCAGCTACAAAGGAGTTCTCCTAATTCCTCTCAATTATTTCCTAAAGGTAAGTTACAAGCATATAACTAAGCTTAATATTAACTATGATTGCTATATTAATTTTTAAATTATAAAACAGCATAAAGCATTTTAAATACAATATAAGTTTAAACCACAGATTCACTGGATTTGCAAGTATTGAGATTTATTTCATATTTTCTTCAAATATGTATATTTTTTGTCTTTTAATAAACATTAATACTGGTTTAAACCTAAGATGTTCAAAAATGTCTTCTCATCATTTAATTGATTATCTGAAATCCCTTATGACAACTATTAGTCCTGTTGTTAGAGATACTACTGTATACATTATTAAACATAACTAACTAAATATTTATAAAACATTCATTTCGCTCCCTTGTCTCCTGCCAGCCGGCTGCGGTCTTCCTAGTTCCTCGTAATGGATGTCTTTTTCTAATGCTGATGCTTCATGGTGTTTTTTTTTACATAAATCTAATTATTATATTTTATATTATAGGCATTACTTACATTATAAGTTCTTATACTTATTGAGTAACGTTTTTAGTTTTGTTTGATATTACTTAGTGTTTATTTTATTGTGTAGTACGTAGTAGGAATTTTGAATTATTTCCTAAGCGTTACATACATTGGGCGCAGGGTTTTTTAACGTTATCGTTGTGTTGGCTTCCTTTTTTTTATTTTAACTATTATCTTTAAAATTTTCGGCCACGCCCTAAAATGCGACTTCTTAATGTAAGTTGGTAAGTTTGTTAACAATTAATGTATTGTCTTTATAAAAATAGTATTATTTGTAACGTTCCAGGACTCGTAAGAATACATAATTCAAGATGAGGGTCGAAGCTGTTGGTGGAGCGTCTGTTAGGACGTGGTCTGCGGACAAGAGGAATCCTTCTATGAAGAGAAGTGTAAGTAGCTGATGTACGATAGTAGTTTTACGATATGTACTGTTGATTATTTAATATTATTCTGTTATTATTTATAGTAAGATTGAATCATTGTTTATGTTCATTTATTCAATATTTTTATTTTTATTACATTAACTGAATGCTTCCGACACGTCATAATGATTAAATAAATAAATAAAAGATTGTAATTATAATAGTAACTTTCTCTTGCCCGCGGCTCCGTCTGCGTGTACATCACTGTTGTTATCTGTCATTAAGGCCACTGAACCTGAACTGCTTCCACTTCATGGTTCCACCCGCGTAGTATTGGGATTGGGGTCGGGATTGTGTCAACGGATAATCGGGATAAAAAGAAGCCCAAGTCCTTTTCCTGGGCTTCATTTATATCCATACTAAAATTCATCACAAACGGTTCAGCGGGTTAGGAATGAAAACTTAACAAACAAACAGATAGTTACTTTCGTATTTATAATATTAGTAGGGATTTAATAATAACTGCAATCACTAACAGTTATCATGCTATTAATAATGGTTTACAAAACAAAACCATCTGTAGTTAGCAGAATTAATGAGTTGAAAATAAATAATTGATGAATAAAATAAAAACACTTATATTTTGTTAATCATTCATTTATATTCAACTGAATGCATAATAATTACAAATATTTTTTAGTTTGTTATTTTATAAGAGTGTCTGTAATTTTTTTTAGACATTTTATAATTTATTTTAAACCGACAATAATTGAAGTAAGTGTCTTTGTATGTCTTTATATAAGAACAATATTGTATTATATATTACAGATGGTGTTGTTGGAATGTACTTGAGATTCATCCATCAGGAGATGACGGCTGATCATCAAGTGTTAGATGAAAACTAACAATGAACACAGCCGGCCTTGCAGCACATCTACAACTTGTCTGCTACTTAGTTATTTTATATTGAATTTACACGTGTCAAACAATATGTTTAACAGTTACTGTACAACTTTTATATTTAATATCTTTTGGATCATAATATTTTATTTAATCCAATCTACTTGATATACTTCTCTGATATGATGCAATTACTTTATTGGTATTTATAATCTGATAAAACATTGTTCATCTTAAATGTTTTATTTCTGTATGTAGTAATTATGCTTATCATATCTGTTATGCCACTAGAGGGGGCAAAAAGTTTTTGTTATAATAGACTAGCTTTTGCCGCGACTTCGTCCGCATGGAATAGTGACTTCCGGCAGATTTTATGTTCTTCCCACATAGTTCCCGTTCTTGCGGGGTTTTCGGAATGGTCGAGTTCCCATAGAGTTTTCAGGATAAAACCTATGTTTTTTTTAATTCACAATGAAGTACTCTTAACCAACAACATATTTATTTGTTTATTTGAATAAAGATTAGTATTATTATGTTGATACAACTTAAACTAATTATTTTACCAAATTAGGTACCATAAAATCGGTTTTTGTGAGTTAATCTTAAAAGATAGACATACTGTCGCGGACTGTTTTTTAGATCATTAAAAGAGCTATTATTCTTTCACGGCGCACGCAACGGAAGGCTTCAAAGATGAAATAATTTCTCCCGTTTTTTACACATTTACCACTCTATCTTTGCTCCTATTGGTCGTAGCGTAATGTTATATAGACCACAGCCTTCCTCGATAACTGGACTATCCAACACAAAAAGAATTATTCAATTCGAACCAGTAGTTTCGGAGATTAGCGCTTTCAAACAAACAAACAAACTCTTTAGCTTTATAATATTAGTAAAGATTTACCTTGAACTGTTTTCATTTATAATATTAATATAAACTTCATTTATCATAAAGAAAATTATTATTGTTGAATTGAAATGAATTACAGTTATTGTGGATGTATTGTATTGTCTTTGATTTTGATTAAGCAGTAATACTTGTACTTGTTAAGCTTATATATATGAAGATAATAACACTTTGGGACTCTGTATATACATCCTTCAAATGAGTTTGTTATAAACACAAAACATAATATAACATGAGTAAATATAATCTTTAAATACAATGTCTTAAGCTATCAATTAAATACTAATGTGTGTGTACATGATGTGACTTATATGATGTATTATACTGTGACTTATCTTTCATACTATTAATATTTGTATACATACAAAAGTAGAAAATGTCGGATTGTTTAGAAAATTTATTAAAGGTATTTTATTTAATACATTATTATGGTTGTAGAACTGAAACATGTAAATAACAAGAATAGTGTTACAAGTGGCGTCATCTGTGCCATTCTAATTGTATTATACTATAATTCTTAGAATTAATTTTGACTGATTATACTTAAATAATGGTAAATTAATGTAGATATTGGCGTGATGACATTGTTCAAACCTGATTCTTAATTTATGTTAGGTATATAGCAGTTATATACATAAATATTTGTTATATATTGTAAGCAATATTTGTAATTATTTATTATTAACTATAAAACCCCTTTAATATAATTTGATGATGACAAGGTTTGAGTATCAGCTTGTACATATTTGTGATATAAATACTGGCTTCAGCCATTTTGTACGACATTACTAGAAGTAACAATGAACATTAAGAATCAAGACTGAAACTGTTCCTACCTAAAAAGTAGTATTTTAGTGTTTTCTTATTCTAATTTAAATATTGTATGTTGATACTTTTCTGTAACATTTGTACAGACAGGATCAACTGAGGGACAACAAGCAAATAAGTACAAGATGGATTTTCTTCATTATTTATACAGTTGTAGGAACAAAATATTTTTCTTTTTGTCAATATTGTTTTGTATGAAGGTTTGATCAGTAATTTTTTTCTTCATCATTGCATTTGTACTATTTAAAATAATACTTCTTTATGAGAATAGTTGTAACCGACAGTAGTCACCATCTCCCATGGACAGTGTTAATGCTCTTGTTTGGGGAAGAGGATAGGAAGGGGAGGCAAAAGGGAAAGGACAGCCGGGTCTCTCACTCTTCGGACGAAACGTAGACATTAAAGAGTACTTCAGGTCGATCTTGGTACTTCTCCGCTCGAGCCAGCCCATGTTCGAGCTGTAGCAACTGACCAAAGCTAGACTCTACTACCTTCAGTATACTATACATGAGGGATTTAATTATAAGAATTTTAAAAAAAATCAGAGACTACTGGATACATTTAAATTAAATTGTATACAATAAAACACTAAGCCTGTAACTTACAATCAAAATGTTATTTTTTAATTTAAGATCTATTCCTGCAAATTCAGAACAAAGTTTGCAATGTTTAGTCTTTTATCCAAGTAAGGAGCCAGGTGAGAAACAAACTCAAAGGCTACTAATAAATCCATAGATATAAAAAACACATGAATAATAATCAATGTGGCAATAAAATAATATTTTCTATTACTCAAAAAGATCACAAGAATTTTTACTGAATCATAACAAGAATTTCAAAATACGGTACCTACTGAGTTGGTTGTTTTTATTAGTAGGTTTAAAGATAATTTATTTCCCATTAAGAACAAAGTTCACTTACATAGGAAACTTAAACTAGTAACATAATAATAAACATTTATAAAGTTAATGGTGACCTTATTTATACAAACATTCAAATATAATTATAAAGTTTGACAGTATGTTTTTAATTTAGCCTTAAATTTCCAAAAAGATTTTTCGTTAAATATTTCTTTCGGTAGATTATTGTACATTAGCGCTCCCTCAAATTGTAGTTTCGTTAAAATAATGTTTAGTTCTAGACTTAGGTATTTGTATTTGATGTATATTTCGTGTATAGTATTTATGTGATTTAGTCTTAAAAGTAGTTTGTGTGTGTAGAGATCCTGAGAGAAGTTTTTTTATAAGTATGCATGTTTTGTATTTGTATAATTGTGACATAGATAGTGTATCAGTTTTCTTATAAAGTTCTTTGGTTGGAAAGCGGTAGTCCAGTTGGTGTAGTGTTTTTAATAGTTTGTTTTGTGATATTTGTAAATCTTTTAAATTCGTTTTGTGTGCAGATCACCATACTTCTATTAAATATTCAAGTAAGGGTTTAGCTAATGAGTTATAAATAATAGTTCGAACTTTATATGGAATACATCGAACACACCTGCGTAAAGCTCCAGTCAGTGATGTTATTTTAGTTTGCAAATATGTAATCTAAATGAGGTTGTCATAATAGTTTGTAATCTAATAGTAAACCAAGATACTTTTCTGTTTCTGATTTTTGGAGTTTAATATTATTTATGGTTAGGGATTCGTAATTACGGATTTCTTTATTTTTAGCAGTAAAAAAACATATAGGAGGTTTTTGTAACATTTATACTCAGCAAATTACAGCTTGTGCGTTCGATGTTATCTCATGTATTGAGTCTCCAAAAAAGAATAGACTTGTATCATCTCCGTATAATGACACTTCTCTGTGTAATCCCAAATATGAAATAACCAATATCGTTAATGTGGATTAAGAATAATAGAGGGCCTGGGATTGACTTAGAATATATCAAATTAAAACATCTACTAATCTATGCTATCTACTCTTATAATGTAATGTATTGTTGACATTGAAAGTTGGGTTTAAGGTTAAACATTATGCATCTTTGAATTTAAATAAAAAATTATATTTTAAAAAAAGGTATGAAACGGATGGATGTTAGTGAAAAGTTCTGTTTAAATGAAGCTGAACTGTTTAAATGAAGTTGTCGTTGTGCAGAAACTGAGGATTAAATGAATTGTTACATTTACTGTTGTTTGTATATTACTTGTTAGGGAGCTATTTCACTATCACTCGCAAAAACTTTGAATGATATGTTCTGTTACAAATATTACTTTAAAGATCATTCAATAAAGTTGTACCTATAAAGATATAATTATTTCATTTAACTACCGTACCTAAATGTTAAATTATTATTGAGTTAGTCTTGTTGCATAATATATTTAATACTAGAAGACCTGGCGAACTTCGTATCGCCCTATAATTAAGAAATATCTGTTACGTTTTTTTATTTATATTTTTGGAGTTTATCTGTAAGCCATAAGTCTCCGTGTTTTGAAGTGTAAGACATATTAGTTAGTTGTCAAATCTAATGTCAAAAAAACGTTTGTATGGGAAATAGAAAAGGGCTGTTTTTATGGTTTTCCCAGTAATGAATCAATTTTTTTCAGCTTTTATACCTTCCCTGAACCTCCACGAACATTTCAAGACTAAGATAAGATAAATCCGTTCAGCTGTTCTTGAGTTTTAGCGAGACTAAGGAACAGCAATCCATTTTTATATATATAGATAGATTAAAAAAAGAAGATTACCTTATGGATCAAAATTACTTTTAATATACAGAAATGAATAAATATCATAGAAACGAAATATACTTTACAAAGACATTACAAACTACTTTCAAACAAATTTAACAAAATAATATAAGTACAAAGAATAGTGTAAAAAATTAACATGTACAATTGTAAAATAAAATCATGTACATAAATATATAACAGTTATTAAATAATATTAACAGTGGAAATACTTAAAGGACTCTGAAAAGATAGTATAATATATATACAGGGTGACTGGTGAATTACTATCGATACTTGAGGACGTGATATTTGACGATCATATATGACAGAATAAAAATTAATATAACATAAATATTAATAAACTTCTAAGTAAAGTTAACGAAAAGTTATGTAATTAATTACGCATCGTGTGAACACCCTACAGATTAGGTATACACACACACTCACACATACGCGGCGGGGGCGTGGTTTTGTATCAGCACGCCGCCGCACGCGTCCACACTTGGAACACTTGGAACGTGCCAACACTTTATTTATTTATACGGAAATTTTGTCAAAAATTAAGTACCTATTTTTTTTACATAATTCGAATGAGAATCATGGACCGAGTATTCTCCTAAAATATTGATAGTAATTCACCAGTCACCCTGTATACATATTCTTGAAAAGAAGAACAGAATTGAATTTAGTAAAAATAATATTCAATACAACTGTCCTATTGGCAGAGAGGACATGAAATTCTGTTCGTTAGTAGTAGAAGTATTCAGTTCTGTATGTCTTGTGATCCCAGAAGGGCCTGCTTGTGGCTTATTGTGTTCTATAGGCTGGTCAACACCAGGAGGCAGGTTGGAGTCATGAGATAAGTCATCTCCTTCATTGGCTGCGTCTGAAATTGAGAAATATAACGGCAGAAATGTTTTCGATTTTTGATTTCACTCAGTTAAATAAACATAGTCCTCACAAAGTGGTTGTAAAGCATCCCAATATCCCGAGCCCAGGGTCTCTTCTGGGACAACCGATCCAACGCACTCCAAGACAAAGTTATCCCAGACCCAGAGACCTCAACCTCTAATATAGAGTGTCTGATTCACTCCAAGACAAGTGCTCACATCATAACAAGTAACTCATTTCCCTCCCCTTTAACTGCAATACATTTAGATATTCGTGTCATAACACAAAATTAAAATAAAAAGCACAATAGGATTAAGTCTCAATATGGGTTTTAGTCAAAATTTCAGTTAAAATAAGAGAAATGCCTCACCATCAAAGAAATCAGAGTACACATCGTGAGTCCATTGTCCCTGCCACGGAACCATATATTCTTCAAACGCTCGAGTTGATCTGTCGTATGAGCCAGCTAACAGCTGTACCTGTAGAATGTGATTATCTTCACTTATTATAATAATAATATTATAATAATCTTTATTTCGAACACATAGTCCATAGGGTACAAAAATAATAGAAAATAAAAATATAATATGGTCAGCTATTCACCAACACTCCGCTGCACACGCACACACAGACAGACACAATGTACTCGCCGCGCCCGCGCCCCTCTCTCCGAGTACCGTCCGACAATAATAAGTAGTAGGTAATAATAAGAACACGAAATAACTACATTATGATTCTTCTTTCCATCACACTTTTCAGGCTTTAGACACCACAATACCTACGACAAAGTTAAACACAGTCGGCGTGTTTAAATGGTGTGAATCAAAATATTTACAATAATTTAAAGATCATAAACAAACTTACAGTTTAATTTGCACTTGCACAGCGTTGTCGTTTTAAAACATTTTCAAAATGTCCACCGCCTTGTTCAATGCACTTTAATGACCGTTTTCGCAATTGTGGTTTTATTTTAGATAATACTGCAATATCACTTTTTACTTTTACAAAAGCGGTTATTTTTTAGTTCCTCTGCACTTGTTGTCTCTCGCTTATAAACAAGTGATTTAATTTACCCCCACAAAAAGTCGAGTGGCGTCAAATCAGCTGATCTAGGAGGTCAATGGACACGTGCGTAGGTATTTGGTGTGTGCCGACTGTCGCTGTTGGTGTTGCGTGCGTAGGATGACTGTAATTTACTTAGTTCTATCTAAATTTGAGAAAAAAAATGACCTACATAAAAAACTATAAAAATCGATCCAGATACCGATTCTGAACAAACAATTTTCAGGGTGTGCGTTAATTATGTTACACGTTGTATAATAGTTTTTAAAATAATAAAATACGCGAAACAGTCCGAAAATATTAGTTTCATCTGTTTATATAGTACTTACAGTTGTATTATTCACCGAGACGTACGAATCTCAGCACACATCTCGTACATTTAATCTCCAGCTCCTTGTCCTGGTGTTGTTTGAGATGGTCCATGTAGAGCAGCACGTTGGCCGTCAGCTCACAGCCTTCAGCGTACACTGGAATCATCTGAAGACAGATATACGATGATTTTAATTTCTTCCACGTAGTATACTATTTGATGTGACCTCTTAAAATTAATATTGAAACTGAAATAAATGAATTCCTCCTTACGAAACGCATGTTTATTTAAGCCGTTTTTAAATTACTTTAAGAGTTTTGAATAAAGAGCAGATATGTTCTATACAATTGTTATTAAGACATGAAAATTTGGTTTATTTTGTTAAAACTAGGCACTATTTACGCTTATTGAGCGGCAAATGTCATAATATATTATAATATAATAACAAAACAGTATGAGTAATCACTAGTAGATACTCACAGGCTCTACTTCATCAGCAGGTTTTGGTTCTTCCCTGACGGTGTTGGCTCGTGCTAGTTCCTCAGTTAAGTACGCGCTTGTGTGTTTTGTCACGAAGAGATGAGATAGAATGTCCGTGCCTGGAGTAATATTATATTAGAACAACAAAGTTATTCATAAAGAATTGTAAATATTTACGAACTGCATACAATTTTTGCGTCGTGACAATAAAGTCTGTTAATACTACAAACTTGTTTAATTAAACGATGCCGTCTGGGGATTAAAATCTTAATATTTTATTAGTTACTATAGTCATTGGTTAATTGTATATTTTATATTGATCTATATATGCTGCTGGTCTAACAGTTATATATATATATATATATATATATATATATATATATATATATATATATATATATATATATTATAAAAGAAAATGGAAATATATTATATTGATTGACATCCTATAACCAGTGTAAACTGACTTATGTCTGTAGAGTATTCGCAGACGCAGTATAGCGTGGGAGCGGGTCTAGGAGCGGCCTCCAGTGAAAGTGACCCGGCGCAATATCCACTGTGTCTCAACATCGCTCGGTAACATGATGTAGCATATGGACACTTGCTGCGCGACGTGCGACCGCTGTATATTGAGAATATTAAAATTATACTTCAGTATGTATTAAACATTTGGTATATTATTTATCTAATCTTTCTTCTTTAGAAAATATAGAAATATTAAAAAGATGATATCACAATATAATAAGGGCTACTAAAATAACATTTTTTTTGTAAAAGTTAATTAGTGTTTTCAACACGATAAAGGAAAAACTACGTCCATTTACTGACATTCAATAAATCTGATTGTATTCAATGTTTGCAGCGTCGTTTTATCAAGTGGTTATACTAACAGGAAGTGTTTGTCACTGTCAAGCGGCGTGTCACACTCGCGACACAGAAGACCCTCTTGTATGACCAACGTGACACCTTCATACGTGTCGCTGATGGCGTGACACGCGACGTCCTTGATGGGAGGGCGGGCTTTGTTCTGAAAATAATATATTATTATATAATTGCAGTTTGTTAATTGTAGATAAATAAGTAGTAGTATATACAAGTAGCAGTAGAGTTATATGACGTACATACCTTGGGCAGGTTAATCAAGTGCTCAGTAGAACACAGAGGTAGAACCTCCTCGAACGGGTTGTGGTCTCGAATCTGATGCTCTTTCAGTTGACCTGAAAAATATTATACGTATTAAAGTGTGTATTGAACTCATTTTATTCTAAATGAAACTAATATTTTTCGGATATACTACGCGACTTAATTTTTGATAAAAACTATATACTCCCGACGTTTCGGCTACTTTTCAGCAACCGTGATCACGGTCAGACGAGATGTGAGCGTTTATTTTTATTGTACAAGTGATAATATATATATTGCATAAATTTATAAAATCTGAATGGAAAAAATTCAAAGATTTAATTGGTGATTTATTTTTAAACTGTTACCCATAGATAGAATCCAAAACGATCGGTAGAACTATTTGTTTTTCTATTAAATAAAATAATATATTAACCCATATCAAAAAGACACTATAAAGATATAACAAATCAATCTGGCCTCACTCGTATGTCGCATAGTGTCTTCAAGTAGAAGTAGCCACTGTTCGACATTTGAAGTAGGGTAAAATTTGTACTTCAACTCCACGACTTCACCTTCACTTGAATGCATTTGAGTTATCTTTAGATGCGGTTCAAATGTTACCAGACGATATTATAATAAATAAAAAATCATAAATATTGAATGTAAAATATTGTAATGTATTAAAACCACTTATTTCTGTTTACAAACATACTATACATTATTATAATTTATTTATTGATGTACCAAAAAAAGAAATAGGTACATTTTTAAAATAGAAAGGTAGTGTTGACTCAATAAAAAGAGAGAAGAAAAAAAAATAAAAAAAAGATATGTATAAAAAATAATACAAACAAAATTACAACAATAGAAAATTTAGATATTCTACATACGTAGATATATACATAAATATATAGGAATTATATAATAATTAAACACTACATACCAGAAGGTAGATATAATTAAGTACCTTAGCAATATGCTAGAAGCTTTTTCTAAGATGGGGTTGCACTGCTCTTGGGTTGCGAGATTGGGATAATATTTCCGGCAATTCATCATCACTAAACAAGAAGAATCTCGGGAACCGTAGTCGTTTAAGTTCCATATATTCATTCAGACCTCGTGATACAACAGCCAGTAAATAATGAGCTTCAACCAAGCTGTCTAGAAGACGACTATCCGGACATATAATCATTATCTATGAACAAAATAAATATATTAAAAGTAGTTATAAACCTAAGGCTACATTTACACATATGTACTTATTTTAAGCAACACTTGAACACACATGCTAGTAAACAGCACGTACTCAAAGCATGATTTCGTGCTTGAATTAAGCATGTGTTACAGTAGCCTAATATTTCAAACATTTCACACGTTAGAATATTAACAAGCATTTAAAAAATACTAATAATATTTAAACTGTGCTACACGAGACTAAATATCGTGTGTATAAAGTTTAAAACTCGTTGGAAAGCTTTCCAAATACAGTTAGGAATATAAACCTTTGGACATGCTGCTGCCGATGACATAATTCGTCTCCATATTCTCTCCACAGTGCCGTACTTTTTAGCTTCAAGCGGTAATTGTCGCGATATATCTTTAGATGTAAATATTGGTTCTTAATACATCCACTCTCTATAAATAATACCGATTCGATTCCACAGTAAATTCAATATAGTATTATATATATATATAAAGAAATACTTTAAAACATACTTTGTACATTCAATCCATTCGTCAACAACGTTTTGTGTAAGCCGAAGCTTATCGTCCCATTCCTGTAGTCATGGCTAAAAAGCTGCTTTGAAAGGACTGAATCCTAATTGTTGTGTAGTTAAAAGATGTTCATCCAATAATTGGAGAGTTTCGTCAGCAATCTTCATTATGAACGTGCCTGTAAATTAGATTATAGACGATTGATAAATATTTAAATAAACCGTTACTTTATTAATTCTCAACTGGAGTGCTATACAGTTCTGCTTAGAAATAATTTAGAACAATTTATTTAAATGCCTATCTTAGAAATTAGTCCAACACAAAATAATGACATGAGGCTATATATTTCTAATGTTATACCAGTGTTTTTATATGGAAACACTTCCAACGTCTTGGCCGCCCAATCGTTAAGCATTTTGTCGAGCGCCTGTTCTATCACGTACTCCTTGCTGGCTAGTTCACCAATTTCAGCAATCAATTCAGCATGTTGAGCCACTCCTTGCTTCAGACACATTGCAAACGTCTGTTTCTCGTTCATTGTTACTGTTATACCTATATTTCAATATACATATTAACAATAATCATTTTCGTTCAAAATTTTATTTGAATTCAACCAGTTATTTTATATATTTGATATTTGTATGAAAAAATTGTCAAATTAAATTTCAAGAATAAAACTAAGTCAATCATAAGGTTCTGGTGCTTCAATTTGAAAACCTCTTGATATAACGAAAAAATACGAAGACATTAATGTATAAAATAAATACAATAATATCATTTAAACAAATAAAACGGTGTTTCTTTTAAAACTATAGCTTTATTACAATTCAACCAGTGGATTTTTTTACCAAAGATATTAATTTGTATTGCTTTTAAATGTGAGGCATAAAATTTTAAAATACATTCCAAATACAGCCGGTAGACAGAACGTTCCAAAATAACTTATGTATGAATGTTACATACCAACTTATTCCATGAATTTATTCCAGTGTCGTTCTTTCATTAGAGGATTCCTTACAGCTTGAATGTCTGGTATCAACGGTTAAAACTCGTCCATATCATCCTGTTAACAAAGGTACATATAATAATATTATAGTAATATTGTCAATAAAGTCACTAAACACATTGAAATAAGGTCCATATATCTTTATGACATATTTTATATATTTTGTTTGTAAAATTGTGGTTTCAATATTTTTTAAGTGAAGTAGTCTTTGAATTTTTTAAAAGTACCAAATTCTTATTCATCCTTATCACACTATTTCTATGTTTGAAAAAAGTCTATCAAGAATGTGATACTATTTATATGTGGTCAATAAGTAATCTTAAATATATTTTCAAGGACCTGTAAAATATACACTTTACATTATCTTAATGTATAAAAGCAAAAAAACGTAGCAAGCATTAACTTCAGATCATAATTTTACTCAAGAAAACTACCAAAAAGAGATAATCCGTCGTTCTAAAAGACATAAATTTTTCTCATACTGGCATCTAAGAATTACAGTGAATTTCATATCGGTAATGACTGTTAAAATGGAGTATATAGTTTTGTTTTTATCCTGTCACAAATAAATTACATCTACCCTCACAACATTTGATAATGAAAATTATCCATATAACTATCTATTTTCATTCAAAATGTTCAATAAATTTTAATATTTTCAATAAAGCAATTTTTGAACCATTTAGCATTAATATGTCATTCTTAATAAATTTAAAATAAATCTTTAATATACTAATAATTAATTAATTTATGAGAGCTGGTAACATTTCATGACGATTCTACCTTATGTTATCTTCTCTGAATTAATGTCACACTTAAACAGAACTTTCTTAAAAATCAACAGAAAAAAAAAATGCTGAGTCTATTACTTATTTTAGAAATATACGAAAGTTTTTACAAGCTTTAAATCTTTGTTTTAGAAACAATGATTAATTATGAACATATTAACTATTAGCAACAAAATAAAAACGAAATTATGGTACATGTAATAAATAACAGAGAGATACAGGAGGAGATGTTTAACTGGATAGTTAATAGTAAAATAGATCTAAGTTATAAATCAAGAAAGCAAATTGCTTTCCAAAGTCCAATGAAAGAAGTTAATTTATTATATTAAAAATATACACAGTATGTATTGTTTTTAGTCCAATCGATAAGTGTAAATTTTAATGTTGTACTGTTGAATTGTTTGAATACGAATTAAAATCAGTTTATATATACAATTTAGGACCTAAATATCATATACTTTGAAAGTAAATTTAATTGTTTGAGCTATTATATCATTGTTCTTAGGAAAAATATTAAATTGAATGAGAAAAATTAAAATGAAACTTTCTGAAAAATACATCAATAAAACCGTAAAGAAAAGCTACGTGTATTGATTTTATTGCACGTGTTTGGAAGTCGAAATTATCTCAAAATTACATCTCTTTGACTTAGACAGTTCTCAAAATATACAATGTAAAAGTAATATGAAAGAAGACATGTATAATCAAAATTATGGTTAATATAAAATACGAAAAAACTGTGCTTACAAGAACGTATTTAATTATGGACACTCCTTGTATGTTATCATTGAATTTTGAAATACATGTTCCAGGAAATATTTTTTGATATGGTGGTGTCAAGTTATGCTTTCCAAAGATGTGCGCTTATATGACAAATGAAAGAATTGAAAATAAATTGATCACTGAAATTGTCAAATAATATATGTTTTTTTAAAAAAGGACCTTTTGAAATTAATAGGCACTTTCGAATTATTAGTTTTTTACCAAAAATATAATAAATAAAATTTTACTGGTTTATAGTTATTCCCGCCGATAATAGATATTTAAATACTTTAATAATATTCTTAGCTAGGTTTTTCTGCTAGTACAAAATATATCCTTATATATTACACATAAATAAAAAAAAGCAAAGATAATTATTTTACATTATCTTTTATATGAGAATTATTTCTTGAAAAAATATTTTTTTTTCTCATATGAGTCGTTTAGAATCAAAGGCAGCAATCTGCAAATTTTGTCAAAATAAAGATTTTTATATGGCCACACAGGAAATTTAAAATAACGTTACGTACTTCATTTACTTAATATCAACAAAAACGGATATCTCGCAGTGAAATCCTTCTTGAAAATCAGTTTTAGAATCAAATCCGGCTATCTCCAACAGCATAAAAATCAAACTCGGCCTTCTAACTCATTCCACCAATCACAAGCGTCCGTGTGGTCACGTGACCTCATGACGTCTGTCGGAAGTGCTAACGGTTTTGTGTCCGTGTTTTTATTGAATTATTTTATATTATATCCATTATAATTTAATTATATGAAATTTGTAGATATAAAAGGCTAATATTTCAAATCTATCATTTTAAAAACGTCTACGTTTGTGTAGTGAGTACTTCCCATTAGCAAAACTAGATGGCGCTGTGCATTTCTATATCACGCTTTCGTTTGTTACAACGATTCTATAGTCTCAGACGCGGGATATTTCGTTTTAGCCACTCCGTAAATAGTGATACATACTAGCCTTCCCGCGACTTTATTCGCGAATTTTTGAACGTCCTACTTTATAGGACATATAACAGTAAACAGAGGAGTATTGTGTATAATATTGATTTCACTCCAAATACCAGCAAGAAATATCAGAAATATAGAACGTACATATATTCCTAAATACGTTCCCTATTTAATATTTTACATATAAATTATAATTGAAAACGGAATTTTATTTATTAACAATGTAATACATCTTAACACAAATTAATGTCTTTATATTAATATTCACAGTTCCTAAAATCAATTATTGTATACTAAAATTAGCGAGGAGCGAATAGACAGGTGTCTAAGTGAAGTTTACGTTTTATATGACGTGACACAGGATACGTTCATCCATTCAGAGACATTTGCACACTCTATATACTATTTATTTATTTATTTTATTTATTGGATCGCCAACAAAGTATACACAAATACAACCATTCAAATTATTACAATTGAGATGCTATGTGCTACCTCAGTTACAGGCAACCACTTCATGCTGAAATAGTAACAGAGTCCATGTAATCACAAGGTTAACATTTTGGTTTTAATACATTTTAGTTTAGATACAGTGCATGAAGAATAAACAACTAGAAAGTAAAATCTAAGCTTAATTAGTTAAACATTTTTTAATTGTGTTTTTGAATTCAAGAGGCCTTCCCGAGAATATATCAATTTTAGTATTTTTAAAAAGAGAGTTAAACTTTAAAGTCATTCTATTCAAAGGTGAATAATGAGCGAGATTACTTTTGCATTTTTTTGTATTGAATGGAGTATACACGAGCCTTCTTAGGAGTTTAACTGGTGCATTAAAGTATAGTTTCGAAAGTATTTCGTATAAAAGATATGGAATACAATAAAATGTATTTATTTTTAATTAAGTCTTCATTGACGCAATTAATTAAGATAGCAATACTATGTTATTTAATGTTTTTCTCTTTTTTTATTATAAAAACATTAATGAGGGAATGTTGTTTCTAATTAGTCTAGACTTTTACTAAATCCAATTTATCTATCGGGACTATTGATAACTAATATTAATGATCTTCCAAGATTGTAAATGTACATACAAGTTCCAAATTTACAAAGAGACAGCCATCTTTAATATCTGAGGACTATTGGGAAAAAAACAGCTCGTATTTGTACAATATCTGTTACATAAAAAAGACATTACAGTTAGGAATCTATTGTTTCATTTGTCATCAGTGTCACATGAGACTCGAGCCCGAGTGTCGGCGACGTGCCGGATCAGGCAGATTACAATATATTAGTTATAATAATTAGTTTACATTAAATAAATCTACACGAATTACGCTTTATCTAATTTAAATACTTTATAATTTATATGACGAGAAGAAAAATGTTTTATTGTTGATTGTTTTGTTTTGTTACTGTTATATGATAATTTTAGTACATCTCATTGTTTTAGTTTCATTAATGTTCGGTCAGTTTAATTTTCTTAAATACATTTTATTTCCCAGTTCCTGGTCACTATAAAAATCAAGTGTTCATTCCTCAGTTCACAATCCTTTTGAATGCTCATAAACTTATGTTTATTTCACTTGTAATGAAATTAAATTGAAAATTGTGCAGTCTGATATTTGTGAAGTAATGCATAGGTATTTTTGGTTTTATTGTTTTTGAGTATTATATATAAAGAATCGGTGACTGATTTATTTTAGCAATTCTCTGACGAATCTCTTCTAGTGTCGTTAGTTCATGTTGTCTACTTGCCTACTTCCCTATTGATCTGTCTGTAAATTGAAATTATTATAATAACAGCATAATGCTTCCGAACGAAAAATCCAATTTCATCATGTATATTAATAATATGAATTATAATTTGTTCAGTTCTAGTCCCGTATACGACGTGTGTAAGTTTCCATCGTCACGTTATCGGAGCGTTAATAGTTTTTTATTGCAACGAAACTTCTTAATATTCAATGTATTCACGGTGCGTGTGTCGGGTCCATCGTTGTAGTGAGAGGAGCTTCAACAGTGACTGGGACTTGTGACCCAGGTGTAGCTTTAAGGGTCCCTATCTAACACGCATTAAACGCTCACCTCCACTGTCCAAGCTCCTCTCTACCTAACTAATTTAAAATGTCCCTACTTACTGGGGCTACCTTCGACACACGTTCAAAGAATGAAGTTATGTTAGTTCTGGACAGGCCCAAGTCTTTTAGTTGTTTGTAGAGAGATTTAGTTTTTATTGTTTCAATGCAGGTTATGAATGAGGAACGGGAAACGCTTGTTATGTAGTGTCACGAACTCACGCTGTGTAACTCGTGTGAAGGGTGTTGGGGTCGACTTAGACTATGTATTATTATTGATAGCGGGGATATTTTCTTCTTAATTTTCTACTTATTTTCGTTAGGTTGTTCATACATTTACTATTTTAATGGAGTGATAAACATTATTAGATTTACGAGACCAATAAAACAATTTGAATAGGAATCCTCATTAATTCTAATCATAAAAATAGTTTTCTGATATAGGCACACAATACATACTATTAATATAAAAAAAACTATAAATAATTAATTATATTTTATAACTATAGATGATAATATACATTATTATTATTTTACTTTACAAATTGGTATTCATAATTAAAAATTAAAAACAAAAAAAATTGATTTAATTGAATATAATGAAATAGGTATACAAGTCATCTTAACATTTTTATATGTGGTTTGATAGATTTATAATGTGAGGTCTTTATTACCTTTTTTATCTAAATAAGGGAAAGTTCCTACAAACAGTATTGAAAAATAACTACTTGTGTCACTTCTTTACATAGGTAAAACAAAAACAAAGTGTTCTAAATATGCAGAGATTATAATTTCATTGCATAACTACAAACCAAAAAAAGTTGTTTATAGTTTTTTTATGTAATATAAGAATGGCAGTGTTTAATTCAGTAAAAATTACAAGTCTATTTACTTGCTTACTTGCTCTCGCGTGATATGATCAAATCCGACATGAAATGGTACAAAATCAGTTAAAAGTGCTTCTAGGCCCATTTTTTTAATATATAAAAATGGCACCCCGATATACATATTAGGTTAGACAAATAATAAAATAATCAAGAAATGTGTTGCATGCGTTCAGATACTTGGCGGAACAACGTGTGTCGGGTTCGCTAGTATTACATACATAAAAACGACATGTTTCTAACAGATTATGGCTATAATGATTTGCTTGAGAAGCTTAACTCTAGCAATATCAATCATTATTTTATGTTTCCTGGCACTTTCAGAAAAAATAAAGTACCAAAACGATGAATCTTGAAACTTGTATAACTTCTATATCTTGGATCCTACAACTTTTGCGCCATATTAACTATTGTTCCAAATGGTTAGTTCTACAAATATGTACCATTTTTTTTTGTTGGCCGGCACTTTTAAAAAAGGCCCAAAAAGAATGATCTCCTTTCCTACGAATTCCATATATGTATATATATGTATTGCTATTCGTGCATTATTGACGCAAATAATTGTCTAGTAGAGATTTCATAACAGTATCATATTACAGACGGTAACAGTTCTGTGATATCTAAACTGATATAAATACATCATTAATAGTGTGATGACAGGAACGGAACATTATTCTCATATAATTGTATTATATTTAATATGAAAATACAATTTACTGTTATTGTTTCAAACATCCTCGTAAGAATATAATGTCACTGTATTGAAATGATTATCATTGTATTACAAGTTGCTTAAGGGTTATTTTGAGCAGTATTTTGTGAAGCTAAGCCTTTATTATACACATGTCCAAACAGATCTTGTGTCTCGATTTTTGTTTCAGTAAAGTAATTTATTCTAAGTACATATGTATTCAATTCTATTGATGGTCTGATTTATTTATAAGTGATGCAATCCGTCTGATTAATTCGGTGATAGGTATTTGTAAAATATTGAAACACAAAATCATATCAGTCTCAAAAAAAAAAACGTTTGACAACCTCATTAATAACACAAAAAATAACTTTTAATTTTACATGATGACCTCATAAAAAATCTTTAGAGTGATATTAAAAATTAGTAGAAAGTTTATATCTTAAACAACCTTTTGATTGCCAGATAAATAGTGATAATAAAAAAATCTTAATATTGTATTTATTCAATGTTATTTTTTTAAATTATATTTTCCAAAAAAAGCCCTTCGATCAACGTAACTCATCTTCTAAACAAGTATTTTTAATAAAGTATTAATATAGTCAGTGGTGGCCTAGTGGTTAAAAGGCCCGCCTCTCATGCATGAGGGCGCCTGTTCGATCCTGGCAAGTACCAATGTAATTTTTCCAAGTCATATGTAGTTTCTGAGAGTATTTAGACACCACTAACTGACGGTGAAGAAAAAACATCGTGAGGAAACCTGGACTTATAATGTCACAATTAAAAGTTTGAAATCACCAACCCGTCCTGAGAAAGCGTGGTGATTAATGCTCGAACCTCTCCATGTGAGATAATAGATGTTCGCTCCCAATATATCTTACGTACCTATGTATATTTATTGTGTTTACAAGTTTGAGGTTAAGAGGATTGTTCAAGTACCAATAAAACATTTCTACATGTTGATATGATAACATGTATAATTTGTGGATCATGAGTATCAGAGTATATATAAATTATTTGAACTTTGAAGCCTTCTTTTCATAGCTAATTGCATATTTGACTAAATTTTTGTTACTCATCGGCTGACTCCGGATAAGCTTCAAACACGCGCCCTTATACCTCGGTTGCCACGCTTAAACATTAACAAACATACATTTATTATTTTTATAGATATATTGACAACAAATACAATGTGAACATGAATACCAACCGAATCCTGTGGACGAAGAATGATGTCAGGTTAATATTATAGGTAAATGCTCCTTCACTCGTGAGACCGTGATATTGACTAGAAGCAATGCTGTCTCAAGCTGTTAAAAAATTAAACCAGTGTGCCTTAGACCTCACGACTGAAGTAAAACTCCTTTCGCTCCATCTGTATGTAATATGTATCTGCATATGTTTATATATGTATTATGTATAATACAGACGTGTATATACGAGTACTCTCTCATTTGCGCCTACAGTTTTATACGAACCTTTTCTGAGCCCTTTAATCTGATCCACGTATTGCAGGATAGTTTTAATAGTATCTACATTTACTCATACATCATTCTCTTATACACGTACACATAACATGTTGAATAAGTTTATAATGATTAATTTTATATAGATCATCCATTTTTTCTTTCTGAGACACAATTACCATCCATCCATCCATCCATTGTGATGATGATGATGATCCATGAACCGTAACACTCTCTCTGTCTATCTTCACCAACTCATATCACTCCCTCACACTTTCGTTCGCCTCGCCCGATCACACTTTTCGTAACGCTTTCACCCTCTTACCCCCCAGCGTGCGTAAAGAAGTTTTACTTCAAAAATAACTTTTGTTATTAATAATAAATCATTCGAGTATCGTATCACGACTCACTGTTCTCGCTGTAGCGACAGTTCTCAAACTCAACGTGACAGAGACTGTCGAAGCTCCTATAAACATTGTCCTTCGTAAATTTGTTGTATCTCAAGGCGCACACTTTTCCATAACTAAAACAAGGTCATCAAATGACAGCCTTCTGTTAGAACACAAGAGTTAATTTGAAGTCATTACATATCGTATATCATGAATTTAATTTAATTAACGGAAAAGGTTTTTTTTCACTTCTAAATTATACAATAAGTCATTCTACAGCCTGGCAGGGAAGTCGTAATAAAGTCCACACCCGAGTACTGTTGTACATGATAATGTTTGGTTTAGTGTTGTAATGTACGTCATTTAATACTTTTGATACAGAGCTGAACACTGAGGACGACTGTCTCATAGGAGGTCATTCGGCTCTACCAGGCCGTCAATAAATTTGAATCTAGATATGTAGCTACAAATCAACTTTGATCTGAAAACTGATCTAGAACAAACTTATGCTGTTACTGTTTTATAGATCGTCTATTATAATACATGAGAGGATGTTTCGCAAACATTTGATGATTCCTAACGATTTGTAAAATAAATTTTTATCCTACTTTTCCTTTCCTTTGTATATTTGGACAGTAATTCCTTCTATAACCTCTAAACCACTCTCTATTATAAGTTCAAGAGATCCAATGGGTCTGTATAGACTGAACTCACTCCTGGTACATTTGTGGACATATTTGGTTACATTCCGTATGTTTCGTCGTGTTTCCTCTGTTCATAATATACGGTGTTGGATTTTTCGTCGACTGATTCCTGAAAATGTTCGTTTTATTAATATATTAATGAGCTAAGTATAACACTTATTATATTAATAACTAGTTTTTGCCCGCGACTTCGTCCGCGTTAGTTTGGTCAAGAGTAATATATGTAGGTATAGCTGACCAGGCGAACTCTATTCCGTCTTAGAGGCCATAAATAATCAGGTTTTTCCTGTTTCAATCAAACAGAATGATTGACATATTAGTTAGTTGTCAAATCTAATGTCAAAAAATCGTTTGTTTGGGAAATAGAAAAGGGCTGTTTTTAGGGTTTTTCCGGCAATTATTCCAGTTTTTCTCACCTTTTAAACCTTCCCTGGACTTCCAGGAGTATTTCAAGACTAAAATTAGTCAAATCGGTTCAGCCGTTCTCGAGTCTTAGCGAGACTAAGGAACAGCAATCCATTTTTATATATATAGAAGATGTACGTGTGTATGAGAGTACAAACGACAGTATTCACGATGTTCATATGTCATTTATAAATAAAAATAGAATTCTTTCAAACAATTACTATACACTCAATATATTTTATATAGTTATTGAAAACAAATCAGGTTTTGTTTTGTTTTAGGACATTTATTCCCACTGATGAACAACATACTTCTTACTACATATATTGTCTGTCAAATTAACATGATGAAGGTTTATGATATTACAGTTTTACATGTAGGCCCGGGGCCGGGTCGCTGCTACTCACCGATAGAACACCCAGTCTCCTTTCTCCATATATGGCTCAAAGAACGTCTCCGGCCCAGCTTTGGGCTTTTTCATATGCATCGGAAGGTACGTTGGTTTATTAGGCCTGAAGTCACCACTGATGAATACATACAAGTCATATAACAATGTGTTCATAGTTTATTTAATATAATATTAACCAATACAATAGTTGTGTGGATGAGTCGCAGCTCAAATAACAAATGCTTGAAGGTAATTGGATTCGGACGATATAAAATAAGCTCTGTGCGGATTTTTTTGTTGGCAACTTTATAAAATTGTAACTCTAAACAAGAAACATGATTACACACGACATACGACAGGCAGGGAGGGAGGAGATTTCATCCTAGTTTTGTTTTTTATTGCTTTCAAGTAGACAAACACAAATTTTATTATAATAAGAGAGAGACAGTACCGATCACAAAATATTATTAATAGACGGAAATCCGTTTAGTAACAAGTTGAACATAGCTTACTATTGTTTCCGGTATTGTTGACTTTCTATTTTGGTATCATTATTGACTTCACCAACAAACACGTTTAATGAATGTCCACCGATCATTACTCCTTCAAACAAAATAATTAATAATTACAATTAATATTAACAGTTAAACTTGCTCCGAATGTTTCATAACATGCAAAAATGTCATAATTTTTATAATAAACATAAGAAAGAAATAAGTAGTTTTGACTTATTTGTTACACTCAAAACTTACGACTCCAGATCATTAAAATGTTGTACCACATCGCTGCTGTTCACACACAGTAAGTACTGTACAGAACAACTTGTTTTAACTTTTTAATTTTTGCATGCACAATAAAATTTATATGGAAATTAAAAATTAATTCCAAGTGCTTTAAACCATAAAAAGTACATGCACATGATATCTTGTTGTTCAAATGATTGCAAAAGATTAATTTCGTTTTCAAATGTATGTTTGTACGGAACATGTGTTTAACTATCATCAAGAAGGGTTCAGCTTGATCAATAAGCCACACGTAGGACTTGTTCTCAGTGCCAGTGGTAACATCACGTCTCGCCTATGTTAACTATCCTTCTTTCAGACACTAAAACAAGACACAGTGGTGTAGATTCAAACTACAATAACTGCGACCTACCAATATATGTATAGACTCAAAGGCTATCACGAAAACGTGGAAGATATTAAATTATGATTATAAAGTTACTTTAATACATCTTACAAAAATGATTTTCTAAATCGGTTTTAACTATTATTGTAACTGGACATCTGTTGATGGAAATAAACATTACTCAAGATCTGACTTAGTTAAAGTTGTGATGAGTTGTGAGAATCTACCGTTGTGGATGACACACAAGATGAAGTTAAGCAATGAAACCAAAGATACAGGTGGTACAGCAAATCTTCGACACCGATATCAAACGTAATCAAAGACAATCAATCAGTGTAAAAAACATAAATATTGGATTCAGTAACACCTTGATCACAATCACTGATTTCATGGTGACATACCTACTCCTCTATGAGATTCACATACTTGGATTACATCAGTGTTTCGAAGATTGAAGATTCTGTAAAGGATACAAACTAACCTGTTACGTCAGGAGCGATGATCCAGCAATTAGTTTGTATATCAGAACATTAAACTAACATTTTAGAAACAAAAAGTATAAAATTGTAACGAAAAGGGGATAAATGTATTTATGTACTTCTCTATTACAGTAATCATATTCAAACACAAGACGAAAATATTGCGAATGTTTTAAATATTTTTTTTTACTTTAGCTTAATTATTATAATTTTCCCTTGAGACTAAGACTTATACGAAAAATACTTATTCAGCTAAACTATGTGTCATTATTCCAACATGGTCATTAGATTACAGAAAACGTTGGTAATAAAATATTACACAAAGGCTTCTCAGGCTAAACGATAAAAATTATAAATTTATTTGTTTAAATTCAAATCATGGCTGTAATATGAGTAAATCTACAATTATTTTCCACCAACGAAGAAAAAGCTAAGGAAAATTAATCGATTTTATGAACATTCGATATAATCGATATTTTTGACGTTTAAATTCATATTCTAGCAATACTAATGTTACCGTCAACACAAGGTAATGTAGTAGACGAGATTCTACAAAATAAAACAGATTTTTAATGTAAAAAAATAATGAAACTATGAAGTTTTAGAACTAATAAATGTCGTGAGAGTTAAAGATGACTTCGGAGTTTATACAAATCAAGAAAGAGCCAGCGTGTGGCGAAACACCGTCGACCGATGAGATCGTAAATAATATTAATAATAAACAAATTACAGAAAATATCGAAGTCTTAGAACAGAAAATAGTTAGTGTAGAGTTTGTGAACATTAAAGTGGAACCGCGGGATGAGTAAGTATATCTTTTTAGTTAATATAGTTTTATTACAATATAAAAACTAGTGTCGAAACTTTAACTTTTTTTATTGCAATACTGTTTACGATTTACTCTTGACTGATCATTTATTTAACTAGAATGCAATTAAATCAAAATATTTTATTTTAAAGTTACAATTTTGTAATTATATACACATTAAAAGCAATATCTTCTTAATAAACTATATTATATTATGACAATATTCTTTACAAGGTTTTTGAAACTGGTATATTAATACATGACAAACAAAAACTACTTCATCACTTTGTGTTATTCGTGCCTAAGTAACATAATATCTTTATATTATTTCAGTGTCAAACCTGAACCCAACCTACTTGTTGAGACGTCAACATTTCACAACACAACTATTAAAGAGGAGCCCGGCTACCACAACATAGATGTTGAAGTGTCCATAAAAGAAGAGCCACTGGATAGTGATAATGTGGTAAAATAATATCTCTTATAAACACATATAGGACATATTGTCAGTAATAGTGCAAACCCGTGTAACTAACATTGGATAATTCCACGTATCAACATTGAAAGCAGATTATCAGAAGAAAGTTTGAGCTGAAATATTTTCTAAATTAACAATTTTTTAAAATTAAAAACTAAATAATTACTAATTGTGAAAAAAATACCTTAAAAGTTGTTAATTTAATTGGTAAAAGCTAGAACTGGGTGCTGTAACAAATGGTACAGTATTCAATGGATATGGTGTAAAGTAAATTTGTTATTTCTTTTTCAGGAGTTGTCTAACTTCAGTGTACCGGAGTCTGTGAGACGTCCTCCGTGCAATATTTATATCAGTAACGGTAACTATTTTAGCAAAATATTTAAAGAAACAGATAGCATGCTATAAATATATTGTTGAGTTGTTGTTTTATGTTTTAAATGAACATCACACATCTAACTCATACATTCCAAGTTTTTCATTCATAAATATCTTTCTCAATATTTTTCACAGTTTGTATGTTTGTAGTATTCAATAAAACCATATTAAAATGTACTGTGCTAAGAAACAAACTGAATGGCAGTAACTAATATAAAAAAGTGATCTATCTACATCACACTTGACATCATATTATTATAACAATACCGAGTAAGCATAACTAATACATTACAATGTTTGTCCTCAGTGTCGGAGGAGGTGTTGAGTCTGAACTCGACTGTGGATGGCAAGTACATGTGTCCAATATGTTACAAGAGGTTCGCCAACAAAGGTAACGTTCAGAGACATGTGGCCTTACACTCGAGGGAGAAATGGGAGTGTGAGGTGTGCTTCAGACAGTTCTTTAAGAAGATGTTGTATGAGAAGCACGTCCTGACACACTCCACAGAGAAGAGGTTCAAGTGTGACGAGTGTCAGAAGACGTTCAGAACCTCCTCCAACTTGGAGCAGCACAAGAGAATACATCTGACGGTGAAGCCGTTCCAGTGTGACACCTGCAAGAGACAGTTCTCAGTCAGAGCGAACCTACTGAAACATCAGGGAGCGGGCCGCTGTAAGACACCGAGTGACAAGCCTATAGAGTGTGACGTCTGTCAGAAAGTGTTCCAGAAAGAGTTCTTGTTGAAGAGTCACCTCCGGAGACACACGACGGAGCGGCCTTTCGTGTGTGACAAATGTAAGATGAGCTTCAAGTACAAGTCGACTCTGATCCGACACGTGCAGCTCCACAACGGCATCAAGCCCTACTCCTGCAAGATATGCAGGAAGAGGTTCACGCACGCGGGCCTCATCAAGCCTCACATGAGGATCCACACGGGAGAGAAGCCCTACTCGTGTCCCGTGTGCGCCAAGAGCTTCGCCCACAAGCACAACATGCAGCGGCACACGGTCCGCCACTCCAAGATCAAGAACACGGTGTGCGCCGTCTGCAACAAGACCTTCCCCAAGGAGAGCCGGCTCATCTACCACATGAGGACACACACCAACGCGAAGCCGTTCGCGTGCGGCGTGTGCGAGAAGAAGTTCTCCCACAGACAGAACATCATCCGGCATTACGGCCGGAAGCACCCTGGAGACACGTACGAGTGCAGCGACACGGACGCCAGCGTGGCCAAGGACGTGTGGGAGAACGTGGTGCGGACCTTGACCCCGGGGCGGGGCGCGCTGGGGCCCGGCACCATCACCCCCGACTGAGGCACACCTGGACCCTCCACGTGTCAGTAGTGCGGTTCTTATTTCAGTTGTCGTGAGATTATTTCCTAATGTTTATTTGATCTTCGTCTCATATACATATTATTTATAGTTTTCGTTATATTCTAAGATTTGGTTTTAAAACAATCCTGTAAATATTTAGTTACTATCTTTATATACAAGTTGTATATGGTTCTCGTCTGTTTGTTAGTTTTTCACATATCTTTATTAATTCTCGATACATTAGTTGTTAATTCTGTTCCGCCGGTCGTCGTGTCTCTTGCCAGTTGTTTCCTCCTGTTAGTGTCTCGTGCTAGTCTAATATAATATATTAAGAGAGTTATATTTTAACTACAGTTAGGGTTCTCACTCACAACTTCTTTCTCGTTTGTTAGGATCGACTTATTATTTTTTCTCTCTGTATTTTAACAAAGTTTATTTATTCGGTGTGAACCCTGACGTTGTATATGAATATATTTAAATAGAATATAAATTAAAATACTGCAATATTATAAATTCTTAAGAGTTTTGTTTTTATTAATATTTTATATGGAGCTGTTCGTAGATACACTTTTTAATGGATGAATGACAGCCAACAATGTTTTTATTAAATATTTAAACACTTCAAGTCTTTCATTTGAATCCTCTTCTTAACTAAGCTGCAGTTAATTTTAAACTTAAAGACAATTGTAAAAGTTTTTCAATCATTTTAAATCAACCTGGTGTCCATTTCACATCAATAATACAATACATTTATTCCATTTTGATATACATTTCCCTTAAAAAACACAAAATTTAATAAAAACACATTTATTTTTTAAATATGGTTTCTTATTTTATTATAATAACATCTCATAGTCAGCTGTTAACAGTTGATCGTGTAACACATTATCCCCACTCCTCGGTCTGTGTAAATGATTTCTGTAGGTACCTAATATTAGTTGTGATTATTGAATAGAAACTCGTGATTATGACACAAAATTTTATTCAAAATATTTGAGATACATTAAGTACAGTGACATTTTATAAATACAAAAACTTATACAAAGAAAAAAATGCTTATTACAATAGAAATATATAAAATCTAAGTGTTCATAGATTGTGCTGTTATTATAATAGTTTGTGTGAACGAACGCTACTTACTAGTTACAAATAAAATAATAATTTTAACTGTAATATTACGTAAAAGTTTTAATGAAGTTGGTAACGACGTATTGTTGAAGCACCTCGGACACTTAGCTTACTGGACGGACGGTAGAGGCTGCATCCGCCCCGGACAGAGACGAGCGGAGCGGGAGCGGGTTAAACAATTACACTTAATGTAATATGAGTGAAGCGTCAGTAGTAAGTGAACATCGCTCCCGCTGCGTCAATGTGAACGCGGTCTAATGAAGCCTCATGGACCCTGCTTAGCTTACAGTATAACTATAAAAAACAATTCGTATCTCGATAATAAATACGCTGAGTGACAACAAGTTCAGCGCCGGCAGTGAGCGGCTGTCGATATAAAATAAAAAACTTACACTAACTGTATGACAGAGATTACAAAGCGTGTGACTACACACAGCGTTACAATATCAAATTTGTTGTTATCAATATATTATGTATAATACACAAGGTCATGTTTCAGTACATTTAATATAATTGTCGGTGGATCTCTCACACTGTGACCGTATATATATATTATTCATCAAGTCCGTGTGTCTGTCTGTCTACTTCTCCCCCTCCTTCTCCTGTTCCTGTGTGTACACTATCTCCGCGTATTCTGTAGCGGGCGGCGGCGGTCTGTCCCCCGCTTGTTCCCCGAGCGCTAGTTCAGCGTACACAACGCCTTTCTTTTCTTCAGACGCCTGCGTTTTAATGTTTTTATTACAAATGTTAGTTAGTAGTGTTGGTTATACTTGACAAATCAAATGAATTGAGCAGACTAACCGGAGATCGTTCGTTTGTATTAAATATATTTGAACAAAGTAACTTTAAATTTTGTTGTAATCGTAATTACTGTTTAATGTGAACAATGTTTTTTTTTACTTTTTGAAGTTATACTTCTTTTGGCGCGATGGAGAAAAATGTTGGGACCGGCAGCGGCATCGTGATGTTAGTTCTATGTGGAATGTAAAACGTTAACGGTGTTAAAGTTGTATAATCTAGTATTTTTATAATTAGAACTTAGTATTTATACTATCTTAGATCTTAACTATTTGTTAAAATTTGATTTACTATCTATACGTCAAAGAAGTATAACTTCTATCGAGTGTACATAAGTACATACACTTTTTATTCAGTTTTACTCGTTCAAATCCTGTTAGTTATTATATCTTAAGAACGACATTTTAAATAGCTTAATTTTCTTGTTTCCATGTAAGTGAATTTGTATCTTTTTTGGAAAATAAAGATCTCTAAAGCTGTCTACACTACACTTGTCTCGTTCTAACCTCCTCGGCTGCCTGTTCGTTGTGCTTCTCGTTCTTCTTGGGCAGCGCGGCCCTCACGCGAGCTGTGAGCGCCGCCAGCCGGCCGCGAGCTCCGGCCGCGCTCTCTGTGTCGCTACTGACGGAGAGATAGAGACGGAGAGATGGAGGAGATGAGGGAGAGGGGGGGGGGGAGGAGAGATTAGTACGAGCTGTGAGTATGAAGATATTTAACTGAGGGTGTGAACTCGTATGATGAAGATCGTGAGGGAATGTAGTTGTCTAGATAAAGTTACATTTTGATTCAACTAAGTGTTCAGCTAAATTTGTATATAAAGTTTAAAGGCTTATAAGAATATGTTAGTCTCAATGAACATCATATATTTGGTTCGTATATTCTTTTCACATGTGTCGCCTCACTCCAAGCCCCACAAGTTATACACAGTCCGTAGCGTGTTCGTGTGATGTTTGAGCCTCGTGTGGGCGTCTCATTAGTTCCTTATGTTTTGTTCCGCTCGTTAGTGTCGCTGGGAACACGAACCTTGAGCGATACTTTCATTATAACTATGTATAACTAAGGGTAGTATCAACTCTCGCTCAAGACAAGTGTTCAATGTACAACATACTGTATTTCCAGCCTTCCCTTCTTTATAAGCTCGTATCTCGCGGTTTCCTCAATAGACAGGCTAGTTGAGTATGAATATATAAAGCGTTATAGGCAAGGATTGGGGGCAGTACTAGTGAATGGCGAGATTCATTCATGTTATTATGAATAATCCCTACTAATATTATAAATGCGAAAGTAACTCTGTCTGTCTGTCTGTTACGCTTTCACGCCTAAACCACTGAACTGATTTTAATGAAACTTGGTACAGACAGAGTTCACCTTGAGAAAGAACATAGGATAGTTTTTATCCCAGACTTTTGAAAGGTTCTCTTGGAAACGCGATATAACCGAACTACATACGGGTGAAGCTGCGGGCGCAAAGCTAGTCGAACATACATATATACCGTGCTATCAATGTAAATGCACATTATATATTGTATTAGTTACACAACGTCTCCTGGTGACTCCTCGTGATCACAACAGGACTGTTTTAATGTTTTTTTTTACTTTATCTTTAATACCCTTGATATCATAATCATTATTTATACGAGGGGAACACTGAAAATGTTTAGGACTGGACACTTAGAAATATTATAATGAAAACTGTTTTTTAATTATGATCTACAACTCTCTGGTAACTTAATGTAGTATATTGCATTCATTTGTTATTTATTTTTGTGAATTCGATCAAATCTAAAACTTGTAACACGTGAAAATACACTTAACGCGAGAAAATTTTCGGTCAATGATTTATGGCTTTTATTGTGGGCTTACTTATGTAACAACAAAGCTAAGATAGGCTGTGATTATAATTTCCTAATGAAGCGCCAACTCGTACCACTATTTACAATTGGATTAGCGAGTGGACGTAGTTATCTCAATGATTATCAACATGAGGGACGTCTTTTAACAGCACGTCTGATACAGGAAGATGAGAGAGTGACCTGTTTATTTTTAATTCATACATAAAATCCGATGTATTCGCTTTACGAACCCCGAAGATGCAATGACAACATAAATAAATGCCATACAAGAGACATTTAAGGAAGAATGGGCCACCGCTTGTCTCAGTGGCTTCATCAAACACGACAACGTGTGGAGAGGAACGGAGATCACTTTGGAAAACAATAAAAGTATTGGCAACTTCCCACATTAAGCCTTTTTTTCATGTTCTCAACATGTCCAGTGTGAGCCAGGTCCCGCCCCTCATGTGTGTGTATGTATGTCTCGTCGTTCCCTCTATACTCACGATTCCCCCGAGCTCTTGTGGTCGCGGCCCCTGTTCCCTGTAACGTGACCGTGTGTCGGTGCTCGTGTTAAAGTCAATGCATTTTGACGGTACTACATCGATGTGCACGTTTTTTTCAGTGAGAGGTGTTTAAATGAAAAACTCTAATGTGATTTAATAAATACTGTATATTCATGGAACACTTCAACATTCGCTACTTAGTAATATCGATTATCTGACAAACTGGAAGAAACTGGCCGAAGACTATGATGGGAGATTTATTAATATTTTTATGCAAAATGGCAGTGTTTGTTGACGGCACTTAATAAATTGGTACAAAAATAAAAATATTATTTAAAAACAATCACAACGGTGATTAAAATACAACTTAAACTAACTTAAGGTTAATGTGAGTCACGATTTATACACGCTCGACTGGTTCTCGATCGAGAGTCACTCGCGTGAGAAGGAGCGACTCACGAGCGAGAACAAGTCGAACAGAGAAAAACAGTTTATATACAAAAAATACGAGAGAGACCGAGAGACTTACACTAGTTATGTACTGGTCACATAGATACATACAGGCAGCCTGCACTCACGTGAGGCGGGAGAGATTCAATAATATGTTAGAACGACTTAGGAGCGTACAGATCATGTGTGATGCAGGCCACACACGCCACGGTCTACCGGAGATAGAGGCTGCACAGGTCTACTCCGGTCTACTCGCACGGGTGGACCTCTCAGTAGACCGTAGTGTGTGTGACCGGTCTAAGGAGCCGCTCATTGTTGTACAACTTATAATACACTTAACTAAGGCGATGGGTCAGCGTGTGAGGACTGTGAGATTCATTCAGACGTCACCCGCCAGCCGGCGGCGCGGCGTGGTGGGTGACGCCTTTACATGGGCTCGTCGACAGTGATCCCCACATTAAGTAACGGTCGCGGGTCACATACATCGTATATCATTTACTCGTCAAACATTTTTTTAATTCATCGTGATGTTATTATTTTGGTTACAGAAAAAAATATTGTTGGTATATGTGAATGACTCAAACGAACACACAGTAGCTTGTGAATGATTCAACTCACGGACGTGGCGTCGTCAGATAATAATGAACCCCTTAGAATGGGGCGAGGGGGCGCGAGCCTGAGACTGTGTGTGTGTGAGTGATCCACAGTAACCTCCACAGCCCGTGTGTGTGTGTGTGTGCGTGTTAGACGGCCGTGTCGGGTTTCTTGTCGGCGGTCTTGTCCCCGTAGTCGTGGCTGGGGTTCTCGGCCCCCGTGACGTCATCGCGCGGAGGGAGCGGCGCCTCCGAGTCGGCGTCGCGGAGGACTCGCTCTGAGATCACAGCGAGGTAAGGAGCGGCCCGGAGTCACTGACCTCACTACACTACACTACACTACATACTGACACTGACTACCAAACACCGGGTTAAAGACACACTCTACGTGTTCTGTGATGGGAATGCCAATATAGTCAACAAGTTAATCTTTAACAAGCAGGCCTCGAGGTCACTTCACTTCATAATTCTCGACCTCTCTCCATCACAGAACACGTTTAGTTCCACAACACAAGCTATGTTAGATGGTATATTTTAATATATTATTGTATGTCAATGATGTTTGTTATGTTGATCCAAGCAGCTCCTGGTGTTAACACATGTATTAATCAAGCCCTCCACCAGCGCCCGCCCGTCTTCAGAGACACATCAGTCTATAACGAGTGAGGTTCTGCTCGTTAGTCACAGACCATAATGACATAATGAGTTCTAAGACTGTTTCGAGTATTCATTTAAATTAAACTAATATTTTCGGATTACTACGCGTATTAATAATATCTTTCATCAGCTTTATTCAGGGATCGCAATAGTTTTGGGATGAATCTAAAAAGGCCATCGAAGCTCTGTAATCTCCTAAGAATTTCCAAGAGATATATCCCGGAAAAATCCCATGATGACTTAGTTACATCGCTCCCAAAAGATGAAGATGCCCCCGAGCTAGAGTCACGACTTCAATTCTGTAAGAATTTTATGATCGGAGCACAAAATAACAGAGTAGGGTTAGGATCAAGTAGGAAAGTCCAAGATACGGATATATTGAAGTCTTTTATTCGGCAAGACGAGAACGATAAATACAAGATCCATGCAATGAGTTTAGAAATGCAGAACGAGTGGTTAGACATAGGAGATTTCTGCATCCTCTTAGCACTAAAATGGCGCACCGTGAATACATTGAATGATGAAAGGTTTCGTCTCTTTTTAACGGCAGACGAGATGTCGTGATCACGGTTGCCGTGGAGTAACCGAAACGTTTGGGGTATATAGTTTAAAATAATATAACACACGTAGTAATCCAAAAACATTAATTTCATTATAACAACATGTTCGTGTGTCGTCATAAACTGATCCCTGAGAGTAGACTCGAGGAAGCGTCACACACAGACAGCGCTACATACATACATAATAAACATATAATATATATACACATGCAGGACCTATCAAGCGACACATGCGGCCCGCTACAGGCGGCGTGACGTGCGTGCGACTTATAATATATACATAGAGCTCCATACAAAAACACTGCCAAATTACTGAAGGTCAAAACGTATGGTGTGATGAGGTCGGTTACCTAGCGGCCGGACGAGGCGGCTGGCGGACACACGCGGCCTTAATATAGAGTCAACATATAAACATGCCTCACAGGTACGACGGAACCATCGGTACGATCAAAATGCATCGGTTATAATAATAATAGTAACGACTCACTCCCACCGAGTCACAGACAGGGAGGTATGACGTCATGCAAACGAGAATCAACAATAAAGAGTTCACTAACATACAGACAGATGGAGATAATAATAATAATACATGAGGAGACGAGTCAGGCGGAGTACGTACCGGCGAAACACCAGCGGTCCGTGGCGCGAGCGAACACGAGCAGCGCGGCCACGATCACGAGCAGCAGCGCGCCCACCACCACGCCCACGATACCGCCCACGCCCAGCTCCACACCTGGACAGAAAACATGGGCATCAACACGACACACAGAGACAGGATACACACAGCATACAGCTACGACTACACTAACAAAATGCTATATATATGATACAAATAAAATACAATCAGATGCACTACATACTTAATAGTTTAAAATAACAGGTATATTAAAACAATAATGCATCGACACAATCCGCACGGGAGAAGTGAAACTTCGTAATGTGGAACTTGAAATAGGAGGAGGTGGAAATACTCATAAACATTGCATACAATGTACAATTGCTCCACCCTTTACATTTCGTTCCGTCTCTTTATATCCCCCCCCCTTCCCCCAGAAGCGTTAAACGTATAACGCAACCTTGTTAGAAATCACATTAGAAGTTTCACTTCAATAAACAGTAATAGTCTAGCGATCATCTATCTACCAGTGGCGTGCACACTATAGATGTATATAAGCACTTCATACCCTACCCATATAACAACTAAACCTATATTGTTTAATTCTTACTTATTTACTTTTAATCATACATTACGAAATACAAATGTTTACAAACATTAGAATGACATTTGATTCACGACTTGTTAAAAGCGCCATCTATTAACATAAAACGAAACATTTTCGATCGGCCACTGCTAAATCCTAGCGCCGCTATGCACTATTATACGGTACTTATTTCCCATACAAAGATTTTCTTTACTATTTATGTTGTTACACTGTTCTAAGTTTTTTTTCCATTTTGTTATTATTATTGTCATTCTAAGAGCAAGTGAATAAGTTTAGTTAACAGGTTGTGTACAAGCAAATAAGTTATTTGTTGTTTTCAAATGATAATAATAAGAATGTTTGAGTGGAATGTAGTGAAATTAGTGGAAATATTTAAATAACTTTTATAAAGCTGTGATGAACAGATCGTAATAGTTTTAAAGTGCTTCCGTGTCTCAGAGCTAGTTGAGAGATTCATAAAGTATATAGATGTTCGTTCTGATCGGACTGCTGTAACATTATGAGCGAGTATTATTAATGTTTTAGAAGACGAAATTCTGATGAAAATTGTCATATATTTTATTCAATCATATTCTGCCCCCCCCCCTCTGTGCACGCCCCTGCTATCTACCGACATCTACCGACGGATCATTCACTAGTCTCGCCTCCAGGGGCCTCATGCTATATATATCTGTATATATATGTGTGTGTGAGTCTTACCGTACACGTCTATTATCAGAAACGACGTCTTTGGTTTCTGAGCTGTTGGAATATTTACATTGTATTAAATACAGACACTGGTTACAGTACGCCTTATGTTATAGACAAAGAGTATATAGGACTCGTTCGGTGAGTGAGTGAACGTTTGTGTTACCTGGTGGTTCGTCCATGGTGCTGAGCCTCACTATGAAGTCCTCCTGGCCCAGCTCGTTGGTGACCCGCAGGCCTATGGTGCGCGCCACGTCGTCCTTGCTGACCGTGTCCATCACGAGCGTCATGTTGTAGTAGCCGCCCCCCAGCGCCGCGGGCTCCACGGCGGTCACCCCCTCCACAGTCCTCGGCGGGTCCAACACCACCTCCCCCAGCGTCCACTGAGCCCGGGGTGCGGGCGACGCTCTCACCGTCACGTTCAGTCGACCCTCGGAACCAAGTTTGAGACCGAAGATAGTGATGGGGCCCGCCTCCAGACGCTTGGGAGGATCTGTACAGAACATTTCATTAGGACTGTTATAATGTCTGCTGTATATAGTGTCCGCCGCCGTCTGTACTCACAGTTGACGACCAGCTGCCGCGCCACCTCCCGCGGCGTGTCAAGCGCCTCGTGCTCCGCCCTGCACACCAGTTTCTTCCCGTTGTCGTCGGCGCTGAGTGTGCGGGACACGTTCTGTGCGATGCTGGTGAGGTCGGAGCCCGGACGTGACGTCACTACCGGCTGGTGGACGCCCGCCAGCAGCTGCACCTCGTCTGGAAATGAGAATAGTGGATATGTAGTATAAATTATTAATTGTAAGTTGAAAATAATAAAATAAGGATCACATTCCAGTCCTTCAACATCGATCACGTTTATATTGTGTCGCTTAGGTTCTGTATTGTTGTTTGTTTGTTATTTTGTTATAAAATTTATGTTATCTAAAAAAAAAAAGTTTCATTTTATTTTTAATTTTTTAATTGTTTAGTAATAAGTTTGTAATTTGTTATTGTCTATTGTAATTTACATTTTATATTGTATTATTATTGATAGTATTTTTTGTTTCCCCTTTTGTATAATAATAGAAGTAGAAAAAAAAAGTTGTGTTAGGTTAATAGAAAATACTGTCCTTTTCCATAACTTTTAATTGAAACAACACTTAGCTAAAAATGTTATTACCTTTATTTTAAAACCTAAAAATAGTGTATGTTTTGTAAGTTGTCCTTATAAATAAATAAATATGTAGATGGTGATGAAAAGCGAGAGATGTTACTACACATACACACACCTTGTATTGTAGTAAGCAGTATTGTGATTGTTGTTTCAGGCGAAAAATAAATACTTAATAAACATTTTTTTTTATTTTACAATAATGTAGTTCACTCATAACACACTGTATACGTCGTGTCTCGTGTGTATACTCACCAAAGTACCAGGTAATCTTAGCGGCGGGTCGTCCGTCCGGTACTACACACTGCGCCACGAACACGTCCCCCTCACGGAAGGTCGGCTGAGGAGCGGACACCAGCTGAGGAGCTCCGGGCGCCTCTGAGGACAGAGATCATAGTGTTTAGTATGAGTCGACCGTTGAACGTGTGTCTGTGGGTGTGTCCGTGTGTACGTACTGGCCACGAGCAGCCTCATGTGCGCGCTGAGCTCGATGCTGCCCGTCTGCGGCGGCAGCGTGCACGAGATGTTCCCGTTCCACTCCTCCCTCACGCTTCGTATGTGTGCGCCACACTCGCCCGCCCGCAGACCCTGCCCGGAGTAAGACACGTCCTCATCCTGGTTCTCAGGGAGCAGTCGGTACGACGTCGAGCCTACCGTCACGCTGAAACACACACACATACAAATAAACAACACGTAGGTATGATAATGAAACACACGCACACATACACACGCGTTACGAACGATCTCATGTATACAGGGTGACTGGTGAATTACTATCGATATTTGAGGACGTGATATTTGACGATCATAATATGACAGAATAAAAATTAATATAACATAAATATTAATAAACTTCTAAATAAAGTTAACCAAAAGTTATGTAATTAATTACGCATCGTATGAACACCCTACAGATTAGGTATACACACACACACACTCGCGCGCGGCGGCGTGTTGTTGTATCAGCACGCCGCTGCACGCGTCCACACTTGGAACACTTGGAACGTGTACACACTTTATTTATTTATACGGAAATTTTGTCAAAAATTAAGTACTTATTTTTTGTTTCATAATTCGAATAAGAATCATGTACCGAGTATCCTCCTTAAATATTGATAGTAATTCACCAGTCACCCTGTATATAGCAGGAGATTTTAATATATGTATAGAACAAAGTTCAAAGTGAAGGTTATAAGGTAGCGCTACCCTCTGGTCGTGTTATTATCAAAGTGATCATATATTCATAGTAATTATCGCGCGAGGAGGCTGCTTGTAATGAGGTGTTAGGTGTTCATACCTAACACGACGCGAGGGTCTCTAGAGACGAGACACACACACACACACACACACACACACAGACACAGACATACATCGACATATACTTTAAATATGAAGAAAGTAGGAGACAGAGCTTGAGATACTTCGTCAAGTTAAAAAAAAGCCAGTGTGCTTTAGACCACACGGCTGAAGGAAAACTTCTCTCGTTCCGTCTGTATGTAATATGTATATGTTTATATATGTGCAATACAGACATGCATATATACATATTAATTTTGTACAAATATTTCAATTCATATGGGTTATGACTTGGGAGTAAGCTTGTCAATACGTAACGGAACGTTACGAAAACTGTGATCGGGCGAGGCGAACGAAACAGAGAGCGAGATATAAGTTAGTGAAGAGAGATAGAGCTTATACCCAAGACAAGTGCGTAAAGAAGTTTTATTTGAAAAACAGATGCCATGTATATATTATGTACAGAGCAGCAGTGGCAGTCTGATATATAATACGCATGATAAAGATCGCGATAGGTCAAAGGTCAAAGGTGAAGTGTTACAGGAGGTCATCTCACCGGCACGAGTCTATGGGGTACGGGACCTTGCAGAGGACCGTCAGCTCGTCACCCACACGACGTACAGCCTCGCGAGGAGAGATGTCCACCAACTGGGAGTGAACTGGAACAGAAACACACACATACATGAATACTTGGAATAGAATAGAATATAGTAGTTCTGTGAGTACAGAAGAGAGGAGCAGCGTCATCAACACTCACTGTCCGATGATTAAATACATAATGAAATCTAAGACTTTCACGAGCTATATTCATTTAAATGAACTAATATTTTTTCGGATTTACTACGCGTTTATGATTATTATAAACTACGCACTCTCGACGTTTCGATTACTTTTCAGCAACCGTGATCATTAAGACGAGATGTGAATGTGATTTTCTTTTTACAAAAATAAAGTCTCGTAGAATATCCGTAAGGTATAAGTTTCATTTAAAAATATATTTAATAATATACCTCTTCTTAAACTCGTGTATCTGTTTCTATTGAGCGTGTCTGTGTCTGTCTGTGTGTCTGTCTCAGTATAATCATTCTACACGCTATATATCCTAAACTATTCGCCGGAGCCTCACCCGGATATAGTGTCCCGTGTTCCGTTCCGGTCGAGCGCACTCCAGATATTCCTTTAGGATCCAATATTCGAGTGACGTCACAAATTCTGATTGCGACCCCCCCCCACCCCACCCCCTCCACTACACACACACACACACACACTATGTTACATGTCAATAGTTGTATTGAAACTAATTTAAAGCCTTGTGTGATTATAATATTCATGATGTTTGTATATGAGTCAGTGGTGGCTCAGTGGTTAAAGGGTCCGCCTCTTGGCCTCTCGTCGCCGAGGGCGCGGGTTCTATCCCGGCCCGTGCAAGTACCAATGTGATTTTTCCGAATCATATGTACTTTCTAAGAGTATTTAGACATCACTGATTAATGTTGATTTCCAAAAAAGGGTTGATGTCAGGCAGGCGGCCGGTCGTAAAAACAAATAGCCAAAAACTATTCACAACATGTAAGGCAGACCCTGGCTATATCTGGGAAATTGCCAGGTAGAAGAAGATTCATAATGTTTGTATATCATCAACGTCAAGTACATATGCTTCGTAAAACATTTCACTTGTAGAATTTTATTGAAGTTCAAAGGAACTGATATCGTCTGAAGAGTAGTAGCAACATTATCTGTATTCGACCACTTAACGTAAACGTTGTACATATATATTTTCAGCGTGTATTTGCTCATGTCTATAGTTTTCGTAGTCTCATCTGTTCGCTCAATGTATGAAGGTTCACATAAGATGACCCAATCACACAACTAAACATAGTTTAAACTAATCTTAATGAAACTATGTTCTTTGTTATTTACATTCGTTATATATCAATGAGTCACGAGATCCACCTAGTTACTTATGTACTTAAGTTATATAAAACACTAGTTTTTGCCTGTGACTTCGTCCGCGTTAGTTTGGTCAAGAGTAATATATGTAGGTATAGCTGACCAGGCGAACTCTATTCCGTCTTAGAGGCCATAAATTATCAGGTTTTTCCTGTTTCAATCAAACAGAATGATTGACATATTACTTAGTTGTCAAATCTAATGTCAAAAAAAACCGTTTGTATGGGAAATAGAAAACGACTGTTTTTAGTGTTTTCCCGGCAATTATTCCTATTTTTCTCACCTTTTAAACCTTCCCTGGACTTCCAGGAGTATTTCAAGACTAAAATTAGCCAAATCGGTTCAGCCGTTCTCGAGTTTTAGCGAGACTAAGGAACAGCAATCCATTTTTATATATATAGAAGATTATACGTAACTTTCATACATATACATACAGAAGACTACATAACAATCAATCGAGTTTTCAATTAAGTCATGTGAATACTCACTAGTGCTGTGATTGAAAATATATCAATACACTTACTACGAGTGTGTCTCGTCAGTGAGTCAGTGTCACTACATACTTCACGTTAACAGTTTGTCATTCATTAACGGTACACGCCGCGTGTCTCGTGTGTAACGTGACTATCAAACGCGTGGTAACTATCTTCTATATATATAAAAATGGATTGCTGTTCCTTAGTCTCGCTAAAACTCGAGAACAGCTGAACGGATTTATCTTATCTTAGTCTTGAAATGTTCGTGGAGGTTCAGGGAAGGTATAAAAGAGGAAAAAAATTGATTCATTACTGGGAAAACCATAAAAACAGCCCTTTTCTATTTCCCATATAAACGTTTTTTTTTGACATTAGATTTGACAACTAACTAATATGTCAATCATTCTGTCGCACTTCAAAACGCGGAGATTTATGGCTTAAAGGTAAACTCCAAAAATATAAATAAAAAAACGTAATAGATACTTCTTGATTATAGGGCGATATGAAGTTCGCCGGGTCTTCTAGTCCTCTTATAATTTCCTCACATACTTGTACTTATTATCAAAGTCATATTTTAAGTATGTTTATTTAATTTATTCAATGTTTCATTATGTAAAGCTGTCGTTATATCTAAATGGTATTTAGGCTTAGCCGTATACCAATTATAATCTAGAATTAGGTCGTGTAATGGCTTGTGGCTTGTGTTTGGGTGTGTGTGTGTGTGTCAATTAACAATAGCATCTCCTAAACTATATACATAATATTATATATACTTAATGTTGACCTGTTTTATAATATAACTTAATATTAATTAAGAATTTCGAGAGCTCGTTTATTACAGACGGACCCGCGGGATATACTTAGTGATGACTGATTTTTTTACATATAATGTCACAAGTCATGTTCATTATACAAGTACTCATGGTGGCCTAATGGTTAAAAGCCAGTCTCTCATACATGAGGGCGCGGGTTCGAAACCTGGCGAGTACCAATGTGATTGTTGCGAGTCATATGTAGTTTATAAGAGTATTAGACAACGTCAGGAAACGTGAAGTTATACCTTTAAATTATAAGTTAGAAATCACTAAGCCGTCTCTAGCAAGCGTGGTGATTAATGCTCAAACCTGCTCCATGTGAGAAGAGGCTCAGCAGTGGGCTCTGATAGGATGATGACGATGATGTTGATTCATTTATTGGAACTAACACTGCTCTTTAGCAGCTTTTACTTTTACTTTTAAAACTTAAGTTGTTCGGTTAAGCTACACGTTTTTTATTATTTTATTTCTACATATTCCCGACGTTCCGTTTATGTACTTTTCGTCAACCGTGATCACGGACAGACGAGATGAATGTGTCTCCTACCTATCTACATATATACATACGCCTCTATAAACCAAACAATGATTAATATTAAACACCTAATATTTAGACGACAATTCCTAATCCTATTTGACTAGGCGTCACAAAACGTTCAGAACATCTTATATCGAGTAGTAAGTTATATATTCATATATTATTTTGTAATAATATTTATTATATTCATGTGAGCACACTTCACTGGTTCTATCTATGTATATAGCGAGTACCGCCGGGGGCTGCCACTAGTGCCAGGGCTCCCCCGGGAGGGTGACAATTAATTCGACCACAACCCTTATTTAATATGTCCTACAACTCGTTTGTTCAAAGTATTATCACTATGTTATGCACGTGGCGTTGCTCGTTTGAATTTATTGTCTGTCAGTTGGTGAGGATAGTTTTTATTCAAATCGAAACAGGAATATGTTTCATCAAATAGTGTAACAATTTAATATATACAAATGACTACAATTGTATACTATATAAATTTTCTAGTTGAAACGAAATAATCTTGTTGAAATATTAAAGAAAAATAATTAATTTTATTATATGTCTAGTATTAAAAATTCGTAATGTATATTTTTATAACAATATAATATACAAAAGTGTATTTCATTATATGTTCGGACACATCGCCCTCTTGAGACTGAATATTCAATGTAATTATTACGTCAATATTATTTATATAAAAAATATCATAAATATTATAAAATATTATAAATACAATACAATATTCGTTCCACATACAAGTATCCAATGCTTCTGTAAGACGCTGCTCCAACATCTGTAAACACGTCACATAACATTCATTCCGCTAGACCTTTGTTTTCATCAACTTTTGTTTCTCCATATTAATATATTTTTGGCTGTATTTTAACATTTTCGTTAATACCGAGCGTCGCCCGAGGACACAATTATATTAAAAAACAGTACGTGTGGTACGAAGACCTCGTTACTGTGACAAAATAACGAAAAGAATATACGAAATTATTATATATTGTGAACAAAGAGACCAATACAAATATTATTAAGTACATAATATATTAAACAATAATATGTATTAAATTGTATATTAATTCATTTTTCAACTGACATTAAAATTTTAAAACTGAAGACCCTTATCGAATGTGGATGAAGAAATTGCTAAACAGATTTTAATGAAACTTTACACTACAGCTCAGATGTGAGAAAAAGAAGTGGAATAGAATAGAAGGACCACATTAGACTAGTTTTATTATGAATGAAGTCACGAGACACGCACTATACATGACGCTGACGGTACATATATAATGTAAAGATTACGCGGACGAAACCACAGGCGAACACTAGTATAGAATGTATTGTTAACAATATGTTGCCAAGTGTTTCATGTAGTGTGTAAGTGTCTTTATAATCCCTGGAGTATTGTGACAAGCGGGGACTCGAACCCGCTACTGATCTGTTTCCAGTGAATCACACTCGCATGTACAAGTAACGTCGGCATAATAATAATTATTATTATATTTAAATAAATCTAAAACAATGATTTCGATTTACTCTCTATGTTTCAATAAATTTCATGCAGACGTAAAAATATTTTATATTACAATAAAAAATATAAAATAATCACGTTTCTTATATGTTATGAATATTTAAATAATATATTTATATATTATATACTCTGTTCGTTCCCACTATCTGTCTGTCTGTACACACGGGACAAACTCAAAAGAACAGTAATGTATGCACCCCGACAAGTGTAGTGTGACCATGAGGACGGGGCTACGACGGATATATATAAATTAATATTAATATATAAAAGAAAGTCGTGTTAGTCACACTAATTATAACTCAAGAACGACTGTACCGGTTAAGATAAAAATTAGTGGAGAGATAGATTAGAACAAGGAGACGGACATAGGATATATAATTTTGTTCTATCGAAACAGAAAAAATGAATAAATTCCAATATCTGGTTATTTACGGCCTCTAGGACGGAATATATTTACTTATGTTACTAATTACTAACTAAACGCGAACGAAGTCGCGAGCAAAACTAGTATTAATATAAATTAACTAGAATATTATGAGCAAAGGTACAATCAGACATACTCTTTATATATATATATTATTCTGATGGCATGTATCGCCCCTCATCATCATCTGCTCCGGATCCTGTTACTCCTCGTATAATGATCATCTATTGTCACTATACATACTTTGATATGTTAATACAGAGCTCTGAGGTTTGGGGAGTTTAATTTAAAAATATTTATTACACTACCAGCTTTCCGCCCGCAGCTTCGCCGCGTGGAGTTCGGTTATATCGCGTTTCCAAGAGAACCTTTCAAAAGTCTGGGATAAAAACTATCCTATGTTCTTTCTCAAGGTCAACTCTATCTCTGTACCGAATTTCATTAAAATCAGTTCAGTGGTTTAGGCGTGAAAGCGTAGCAGACAGACAGACAGACAGACAGACAGAGTTACTTTCGCATTTATAATATTAATATAATAGTAGGGATAAAATAATCAAATTTTAATAAACTATTTTCTCTTCAGAAACATATATATTTTTTTTCTATGAATAAATATATAATCTATATTTTTTTATAATAATTTAATTTTATATGTAAATCAGTATTTCTATATAATATATGCTAATCTTTAAAGCCAATACAAATAATCTTTTTAACGTGTCTTTGTCCACACACATGTCCTCAGACACAATCGTTCTGTTTTTTGTGGTGCATCTCTTTGTGGGGATTATTCCTGACCGCGAGGGGTTCCGGGGGAATGTGTTAGTCTAACGAGCGTGTGACAGACACACACACAACATGTCATACTATTATCAAGGGAGTAACAGACACGTGGGTCACTATACTAGAATTAGCTGATCTTGTAAAACCCTATTTCTATATAGTTAATGTTCTTTTTAATCAGTTTTGGTTATCATTATTTGTCATACAAGTTACATATAAGGCTTCTGTAACACATGCTTGTTTCAAGCACGAAAATTTACTGCTGTTTAATAGTATGTGTGTCTAAGTGTTTCTTAAAATAAGCATGCTTATTTGGAGAGTGCTTTAAGCACATCTATACAGGTTCGCTTATTGAGCAGGCTAGAGAGAGATCTCAGGAAAGCTTGAAAAGCAAGTCCTAAAAATGTTAAACTAAAAAAGTTAAACATTTCTGTTGTCATACAAATTATATATTTTTGATTATTCCAAGCGATATTCAAATAGTTTTTTGTATGATATTTAATGTTTCCTGTGTGATCGTGCACCACGCTCCACAGACAGGGGTCTGGAGGGAGTACCAGGGTTCACTAGTGTGGAAGTTACTGTTATATTAGCATTACAACAGGAGTTCTATCACTCCGGGACCATCTTTATGATTCACTTCATCTGATTGAACTTTGACTAAATTATACACTACATAGAACTCAATATGAACAGTAGTTCACGTAAAGAAGACCCTCACTAACTCAAGCTCCATCATTCAGTTTAACTCCTATACATCTTTCAAGTCGCCTGTATAAACACACAACACTCCTTTCCTCGTCTCAGTCGGGTGAACATAATTCTCTTTTCATTATCAATCGTCTTAACATCCGTGACTGATTCCTTCCAGTCCCCAACTCTTCGATGTTCAATAACAATGACCCCTGACCCCCCCTCATCCCCTCTCCCCCACCGGAAGTCATTTGACGTACTTCAGTTATTTATAACAATAGCTCAACTTCCGGTGTCGTCATATTTATTGGTGCATTTACTTCGGGGTTCTTTAAATCCACGGCCATTAGAGCACCCCTAGCTGCCCGTCTTGTCTCTCTATATAAAAGGTCATAATTTAAGTTCACTCTATTATGAATGTTGAGTGAACACTCATCACTGTATCGAGGAGTGCAATTATCTAATAGAAGTGGATCGTGTTTAGGAGATATCAGTGACCTCGGATCATTGTAAACACACACACACACACAGATATGTTCACCCGCACCTTAGATCGTCTTTATAAACAAAAGTTAATTAAAATGTTTGGAAATAATTAATTGTGTCATGAAACTTTTCGTGTTAGACATGTACATTGTACATGTATGAATGAAGAGCTTCTGTTAAATAAAGATGAGAGTTTAGAAGATTCTGTCAAAAACACGACATACACACAGTTCGCAACATGAACCTGTCATCAAGTACATATTATAAAAAGTTATTAATATTTATGATTATTGATAATAATAATTATAATATTAATGTTTGAATCTTGTTATAAATATGACGTCTGGACTCACGACGGCAGAGTTCAGTGAGTGCGGACCATTGAAGAATATAGAACCTTCTAGAAGTACAAGGATATTAAGAACAATAGGTGTCACCTCATACCACCATTTATAAAAATAACTTTTAATTCAAATATTATTCCGTCACAGAGTCCGAAATATATAAACTTCAATAAATACTAATAAAGGATCTTAAAATATCACGGAACGTACTGAAGGAAGTGACATTAGTGACGTCAGCGATGATGACGTCACTCATTAAGAACATCGAATTTGTATTAAATCCGATACATATTGTGTGTTGTATGAATTAGCTCATATTAAATTTACTCCATATCCCCGGGTGAACCAGCGAGATGGAACTAGTATTGTCAGTAACAATACATACATTCCCCCCCCATCGCTCGCTACACGTTCTGTCCGTGTGTCACGGCCCGTGTGTGTATGTTCTATTGTTCATAACTGTGAACTCCTAAACTAAACTCTGCCCGTGTCTCTCCTCAGTTCAGTACAGCACCAAGTTTCTCGGATCCCGTCAAGCGTGAGCCGGAGTTTAATTTCCGCTGTGAGACGACTTCCTGTGCCGTATTTAATATAATATGTATATAGATATTTATTTGAGCAACGATCACAGTTTAAATTATTTTATATATCATAATTATAATGAAAAAGATGATTGACAAATAATTAATTGAAGCTTAATAAATATACATTAATTATTATTATAATAAATCTTTGCTGAGAGTCAATCTGTTTATAATGAGTTAACATAGTAAAAGTTCATTGTATGTTATAATAACTCATTACATATTAATGAACACACTGTGATGAAAACTAAAACAAACATGTTATATATTAAATATAATATTGATCAGTAAACAGAGACAGTCGCGGGGCGATACTAGTTATAACAATTAACAAAACATGTCGACGACCCCGACCTGGACGGTCACATAGTAACAGACCTTTATTTATTTATTTTAATACAAATATAATAACATAAAGAATTTTAATATTATTATAAATATATAGAAAAATGATATTAAAATGAAGATAAGATTATTTGAAGTTACGTTTTTGAAGAACAATAAATGTTCAAACTCAACTCGACTAACAGTTGTAACTTATAAATGAGGTGACGAGATTGAGGAGTGTGAAATATAACTTAAGATTAAATAAAATATAATGAACATACATAATCCCTACTAATATTATAAATGCGAAACTAACTCTGTCTGTCTGTTACGCTTTCACGCCTAAACCACTGAACTGATTTTAATGAAATTTTGTACAGACATAGAGTTGATCTTGACGAAGAACATAGGATAGTTTTTATCTCAGACTTTTGAAAGGTTCTCTTGGAAACGAGATATAACCGAGTTCCTCGCGGGCGAAGCTGCGGGCGGAAAGCTAGTACTATAAAATGATAAGTTTTATGAGTGATGACTATCAACGTGGAGTGTGTAGTGTGTGGTAACTGTCTGTATGTAAGTAACGTCACCCTCACACGTACTAAGGTAGTGGAGGAGATGATGAACATTGACCGACTTACGATGAGGGTGATGCGAGCTTGACGTGTGTATGTAGACGACACCCGCGTACAGTGGAAACAAACTATGTACTGGTTATAATCATTAAAGGTTACATATTAGTATTAAAATAAAATTACAAAAAAAACTCATTTAAACTGAAACTAATTCAAGATTTAAAGTAATGAGATCTAATATTTTCGCGAGTATTCATTTAAATGAAACTAATATTTTTGATATAAACTACATACTCGTTACGTTTCGGTTACTTTTCATCAACCGTGATCATTAAGACGAGGTGTGTTTTAAAGTAAGTTCACATGTATTGTTATAACACTCTTGAGTTTAATTTCAATGTTCAGGCAGACGGAGCCGCGGTATACAAGCTAGTATGTTAATAACATTGTGTTTCCATAGAAGACATACTGGTGAACTGTTAACATGTACTGGTAGGTAGGCGAGGGTCCAGCGGGTGTTGGAGCGTGTGACTGTGTTCAATTGGGGTCACTTATATCAATTACTGAGTCAGCTTCGTTAACGTGACTTGTACAAGATGAGACGAGATGAGGCCACATAATACATGGATTATGATATACAATGTTGTAATACTGTTCGTTAGTTCGATTCCCGACTCCGTATATATATAAAATACTTAACAGTTTTAGTCCGCGTTAATTTAGAAATTTAGTAATATATGTACAGCTGACCAGGCGAACTGTATTCGCTTTGGAGACCGTAAATAACCACATATTATATTAGAACAGAATTAAATATCCTATGTCCGTCTCCTTGTTCTAATCTATCTCTCCATCAATTTTTAGCCAAACCCGTACAGCCGTTTTTGAGTTATATACAGTGTAAATAACACAACTATATATGAAAACTTTATTACGTATAAAAAGTGTACAAACAGACAGTACAGCGTCTCTCTTGTAATATATATAGTTGTTAAAGTAAGCAGCTGTTTAAAAGCGTTCTCAGGTCCCGGAAACTTTCCACTCGAAGAGTTTCCGTTTCCCCGGGACAGGTCTTTTTAATATCATTTAATATTAAAACAGTTATTATGTTTGTTCATCACGGGAGTTCCAGAAACCAGTATTATATATCATGTGATGAAAATTATGAAACATGGACTTATATTAAATTATAAGTTTGAAATCACCAACCCGTCTTGAGCAAGCGTGTTGATTAATGCTCAAACCTTCTCCATGTTAGAAGATGCTATGCTTAGCAGTGGGTTCTGATATAATGATGATGATATAACAATAAAATATTAAAAATCCTCAAGATGAAGTAAAACAATCCTTCAAGTTAGTATTGTATGTTTAAAAGGTTTTCAAATATCTCTACAAAGCGTTGTTAGCGCCGGTATCTTGAGAGTTATTCGAACAATGTTTTCTTGTTACTTGTTCTTGAGTTAAAGAATTTAAGATGAAAATGTTTTAAGAAACAGAGAAAGATGAGTTACTACAGAGGAGAGACACTGATGACTGTCTGTATGATAGTAATGATCTCAGAAACTATTGGTTTGGTCGTAACATTACGTTAAAAACATACTTAACGTAAACACACACTAAGGTTGAGGAAATCGACCTCAATAATGGATCTATATTATATAAAACATGAAAAGCTGGATATTATATAAGAATTTCACTAATGTTCTTTATAAGTGTGTATATCCCCACTCCTCCCACTCCCGCGGGCCATCACACCTGTCTGTCAACATGTCACATTACATTATATAGGTCAGGGGGTGGAGCAGAGTCCACGTGTGTATCCAATTATTATCACTTATATATAACTTATTTGTTTATCATAATTTTTAGTAAATTTGAATTATTCTCCTAAGTCTGAAAAGCGGGAAAGGTGTTAACACTTGAACATGACTATTGTAATCATTAAGAATATCCCGGATATCGTCGAAAGTAGTGCAAGTCCGCGTGACTACTATTGGATAATTCCTCTTATCTATATTGGAAGCAGATTATCAGAAGAAAGTTTGAGCTGAAATATTATCTATATTAACCACTTTAAAGTATATTGTTTCACAATTAGTAAGATATAATTACTCACAGTGACAAAAATACCTTAATCGTCATTAAATTTAAAAAATTATTTATTTTTAACTTCCGCTATAAAACTAACTCAAAAGCAGATATGCGGAATTATCCAATGTTAGTTACGAGGATTCGCACTATCCCCGAAGATACTAAACAACCTACACTTGGAGACCTGATGATGTCATGGAATACTTTTCATCATATCATATCATATCATAACCCCCCCTTCTACCTCCCACCACCGCACCGTCCCCACGGCGGTCGCGACACGCGATAGACACGCCCGTGGTAATGGATTCAATGTACTAATGGGAAAATAACGGAAAAATATTCAATACATATAAATGTATTTTATTAGTGACAGGACTGACTGACCGTTCGGGTGTAGAGTGGTGTTGTTACAGACAATAACAATATAATATTAGAATTATTAAAACACTACTTATAAGAAACTGTGTGAGAATGTTTTTTGATTATAAACTCAAAAACTACTGATCGTATATCGATAAAACTTTATAATAATGTAGTTCAGACATTAAAATAACATATCCCTACTAATATTATAAATGCGAAAGTAACTCTGTCTGTCTGTCTGTTACGCTTTCACGCCTAAACCACTGAACTGATTTTAATGAAATTTGGTACAGACATAGAGTTGACCTTGAGAAAGAACATAGGATAGTTTTTATCCCAGACTTTTGAAAGGTTCTCTTGGAAACGCGATATAACCGAACTTGACGCGGGTGAAGCTGCGGGCGGAAAGCTATAATACATATCTTCAGTCCGTATATAAAATTCTATAAATATTATCTCAACATATGTACTACACATTTCTCTCAACACAATTCAGATGTTCACGACAACGCAGTATATGTATGTACATATAAAATATTATTTAAATGACTTTAAGACTTTTGATAGTTTCATTCATTTGAATGTAAAAAAACTTATTCCCGACGTTTCGGTTACTTTTCATCAACCGTGATCATAAAGACGAGATGTAGTTATTTAATAAATAAATCAAACGTAGTATATCCGATAAATATTAGTTTCATTTAAATATTATTACAAAATTTTGTTATTTTCATATATATGCGTGTCTGTCCATCCCTAGTCATTTCTAAATTAGATTAATTATATGTCAACTGAAGGCTCCACCTGTACGTGGACGAAATATTTTTTGAATAATAGTCGAGTTGACCGCGATTATAATAACAAAAGCATTAAATAATTTACAACACACAACCTACATTTTAACAAGTCGGTTAAAGTACACATACACATATGTATGTATGTATGTATGTATGTACATATGTAATTCTTTTGTTTATTGTCTGCTTGCCTTATTTTAAGTAAAGACATTACAAGTGACGTCACCCTCACGAGATACGTGTTGAATACTAGTTTGTGACCGCGGCTTTGTCCGCATTAACTTCGGAATTACGAATGTGAAATGTATGTAGTATATTAAAATAATATATATATGTGAATATATGTAAATCATTGAAGCGACATGATTGTGTATTATAGACCACAATTCAAGATAAACTACATCTCATATGTCCTTCTTAGTTCTAATCTTCAATCTAACGTCCATCCACAAGCTCAGTAACTTTTATAATTATATCATCTGTAGGAATTAGTAACCTAAAACGTTTTCTAATATGAGTTTGTTTTTTTGTGTGTGAGGTCAGGTGTCGCTGGTCGCGGTCAAACGGCCGATGGGTGACCGTTATGACGTCACAGCTACCATATTTCGTCCAGTCAGTGAGTCGTGACGTCGTTTCGGTAGTATTCACCTGTACTGGGGTCACCCTCTGGTGATGGACCAGCCGGCGCTGTGTCCGTTATACATTTCCGCACTCACTGACCCCTCACTCACTCACTGAGCCGTCACTCACTCACTCACTCACTCACTCATACTATTTTATAAATTCAACCGACCGTGTCACAGCGGGTTATGTTTTGATGTCAATACACATCACGACAAAACAACTACATATAGGTAATTACTTGTAATATGTTACAGTCACACAAACAGCGTAGAGTTCGGTTATATCGCGTTTCCAAGCCAACCTTTCAAAAGTTTGTGATAAAAACTATCCTATGTTCTTTCTCAAGGTCAACTTTATGTCTGTACTAAATTTCATTAAAATCAGTTCAGTGGTTTAGGCGTGAAAGCGTCACAGACAGAGTTACTTTCGCATTTATAATATTACCTAATAGGAATTCTCCGAAACGACTGGACCAATATTGTCGAAATTTTGTGAACATATTGAGAGTCTGAGAATCGGAAAACATTTATTTTTCATAGCTCTAAGTCATAAGGGCTGTTCAATCATAATTTTTTTCGGACGAAATTTTTTGTTTTTATTATTTTATTATATTGCACTGTAAAACACATACAACACAAAATTTTTAACTTTTTTATCACTAACACCTATTTTATATGGCAAAACGACGTTGACCGGGTCAGCTAGTATAATATATATTGAGATAACTTCATTAATATTTTAGAACATAGCATTTCATACGAGTGTTCAGTGACGTGTACTATGTTGCATATAAAACTTTGTTAATATAATACGAAGAAAGTCACGGGAAATGACTAGCAATTAATAATTATATATTATAATATGTATCACCTGTAGCGACACGCAACGCAGGCGGCAGGTTGGTTGTACAAGTCCGTGGGCCGCCATTATTATAATGAAACAATAACAACACGAAACTGGGGGACACAAACAATAGACGCGCCATCGAGTATCGTTGACGCACTCAATATAATATTAATAACTTATAATACATACATTCGATATTATTTATAGTAATTAATATAAAACATCATTTAACATGACACAATTGAAAAAAGAAGTCTTTCAGTATATGTAACTTACAATGAAAGGGAAATGACGTCATGTGACGCGGGAGCGTTTTAAAGAAATAAGACGAATTTCTTCTCACAGTACAATGTAAATACTAATATTAAACTACTGAAATATATTAAAACTCATATTAAATTTATATATTAATATATATAGTAATAAGTATATTATATTTATAAATATAAGTACGGTTATAATATTTTTTGTATGTAAATCGATTGTCCCGCTGGTTCTAACTGCTAACATTACAAGCGCCATTCTGTTAACGTTCGAAATTTGAAAAGCTTTCGAATGCGAATCGAATCTAAAGTTGAGCAGCGCACGCCGTTATCATCTTTATATACAAGATATTACAGACTATTATTGTATGAAATTAATACATCGCTCTATGGACATAGTAAATTACACAATATCAATTTCTATCACTTGTATAGAAGGTTCATTTTCGTATGTATTGCACGTATTACATTTTGCATACAAAAATCGACCCAATCGTTGACGGATATGACGTCATTCAGCTTGTTCGTATGTCATGCACCTGTCACGGTCAATATAATACTTTTTTTAATGTGAAATTTGCAATAAATGAAACATTGGAATATTTTTAATATATATACTAAGACAGAAATATAGTTTACTAGTTTTTAGCTGCGACTTCGTCCGCGTTAATTTCGTCATTAGTAATGTATGTATAGCTGAGCGGGCGAACTTTATTCCGCTTAGAGGCCGTAAATAACCAGATATTGAATTTTGTTATTATTTTTTTGTTTCTATCGAATAGAATTAATTATCCTACGTCCGTCTCCTTGTACTAATCTATCTCTCCACCAATGTTCTACCGTATCCGTACAGTCGTTCTTAAGTTATAAATAGTGTAATTAACACGACTTTCTTTTATATATAAGAAGATTTCAGAAGAATCTTATTGTATTACAAGCTATCTGTATATTATGTTCTTACTAATATATTCCTCTAAGTATTATTTTCGTTTCTATTACCGTTCTCATAGTTGTTTAATTGCCTCGTAGTGACGGATGTCGCCGAGGGAAAGTTGCTAACGACTGAACCAACTGCCGGTGGATGGATAGAACTCATACTGGGAAGGAAATTATGTGGTTCAGGTGAAAATAATTATATTATATATATAGTATATACAACTTACAAGTCATCTACGTATGTTTTAATCTCATTATATCTCTCTTTATTTCATCTCTGGAGTGTGTTTTTTTATAATTATTTGTAAATGTTGTTACAATTATAAAGATGAACACTCGCCTTAAAACACTATCATGTATAATGATACTCAGCTCGAGTGTGGAGTTACTGTTGTTGGAGGAAATAAGACTTACATTAAAATAAACATCTAGGAACGAGTATAAGGACTCGGGATACTATCTGATTGAGACGCCTTTAATACACACGACACGTATACGATACGATACGACAACGACTGCTTGTATATTGTATGATGACTAAAATAATATGATTGTATAAAGTGTCTTTATATATATGTAGTGTAAGGAACCTGTCTGTTTGTGTGTACGTAAATCGCTCGTGCGTTTACAACATACATATATTATATGTTCATCATCATCATCAGTCTATCAGAGCCCACTGCTGAGCCTCTTCTCACATGGAGAAGGTTTGAGCATTAATCACCACGCTTGGTCAAGACGGGTTGGTGATTTCAAACTTATAATTTGACTACTGACTACACATATCGTATCAAATGTTATAAAATTAATATAATAATATATAAGTAAAGCTAGCAGACACTACTAGTGTTGTTGATCAACACAACGTACACGGTATATGAAATACTTTATAACTTAACAGAAGCAGTGCTTCTTGTTATATTTAATATCAGGAGCTGAGTCTGTTCGTGTAGTTCTTTAGTTCAACACTCCTGTATGTTCTTGTATAGAAATGTTGAAGTGAGCCTCGCTTTGCTCTCACTTACAGTTGAAAACTATTTTTATTGTTTGAACAAGGAAACCTTGAAGACAACTTTATATACAAGAAGTTGTACGAAGCTACAAGGATTTATTATAGAAAAATATAATATTTCATTTAAATGAAACTAATATTCTTCGTATTTTATTATTATAACTTCATACTCCCGACGTTTCGGTTACTTTGCAACCGTGATCATTAAGACGAGATTTGAATGAAAATATTAGTTTCATTTAAATGAATACTCGCGAGTTTTATATGTCATTGTTGTCCTTCATTATTTAAGTATATTAATTGTGTGTTAATTACAGTAATATAATATGATGTGACGAGACCAAGTCTGGATCCAGACCGGACCGAGTCTAGACCGGGGAGAAAGTTGATACACACTCACACGTATATATATATACTAAACATATATGTAAAGGATTTTATTATATACTTCTATACACTATGAATATTCTTTAAACTAATCTTCATAATACGATATAGTTGCATAAACTTTTGTTATTATTTATTTTTAATCATGTATTGATTGTTCAAATGGATAAAGGACAGACGGTGAAGGAAAACATCGTGAGGAAACGTGGACTTATATCAAATTATAAGTTTGAAATCACCAACCCGTCTTGAGCAAGCGTGGTGATTAATGCTCAAACCTTCTCCATGTGAGAAGAGGCTCAGCAGTGGGCTCTGATAGGATGATGATGATGATGTACTATCGAGAAAAACATTCAGGGTCTACAATGGAACTGGCAGATCAGAAAAACTACATCAACCAGGTTTATTTGACACGCGCCGAGTGTGACTTACGAACAGACATACATATTGTGTATGTGTGTGTGTGTGTGTGTGTGTGTATCAAACAATGGTGGTCAGTGAGCGTACCTTCACGGCTCCTGACTCAGGATATAATGAAGAACAGGTATCAGAATAACAGGCGACACAGGGAGACTATACAGTAGTATAGAGAAGTATGGACTGACCGATAGTGGAGGGTAGACTGTACACTACTGAGAATAACGAGTTAAAGATACATGCTAATGGAGATTATATGATTGTATTGTACGTGAAGTACTGAACTGATATTGAACAAACTTTATATTAAAATAGATAGACTCGGAATGCTACATGATGATTGTTACATATTTAATTATCTTCAATGAGATTAAACAGAAACACCATATACATAACGTGGTCATAACGTATGTCTATATGTCTGTGTGTATGTGTGTAACTCCTAAACCTCATATAAATCAATATGAACCCCGAGTCGTTCTGATGACGCGTATTTCTCACGAGTCGTTGTAAGCGGAGCCTCACCGGTCCGAGGACGTTCCGAGAAATGTTAATTCAATGTGAGGATTACGATGTGAACAGACAGACATACATATGTAGTACTATAACTGTAACCTTTATATCAATAACTAGGTTTTCCTTGTGACTTCGTCCGCGTAAATTTCAGCATTGGTATTATATGTATTAATAATATATCTGACCGGGCGTATTCTATTCCGCCCTAGAGGCCATAAATAATCATAAATTGGATTTTATTACTCTATTTTTCGATTGAACAGTACATATTAAATATCCTATTTCCGTCTCCTTGTTCTAATCTATCTCTCAACCAATTTTCATCCATATCCGTACAGTAATTCTTGAGTTATATATGTATAGTGTACTTTCTTTTATATACATATAAAGATTATATTTAATTTAATTAATTCCCGGTTATTATTTAACTGAAGTCTATGGTATTAGAATTTAGAAACAGTGTCAGGATGTATGTTTGTCTCAGGCAGAACCGCTGAACAGATTATGATGTAACTTTACATTTATAACACACATCAGATAAAGACATAGATTAGTGTGTGACGTAACGCGACACACATGTAAGTGACGGTAGGTCTGGTTACGGACGGAGTCGCGGTAAACAAGCTAGTATTTATCAATGAAGACTCACCACAAGTATGTAAGTATGAATATTGTGAATATATTAAACTATGTTATCTTAGTATAGACTGAACAATAACATATTATAAAACTATTATGTGCTGACTGACTCACTGTGAATCACTCACTGACTAAGCTACTAGTTAATAATTAACGATAAAATAACTCGACTTAGAGTTATGATACAGGTGTACACTCAGTACTATACTGACTGACTCAATAATAAACTCTTTAAAAGGTAATGTATTAATATACATGGTAGTATTTACAAGGGAATCAATCGTTAAAGATTTTTGTATGATTACTACAAGTTGTCATCTTCACTACACACTCGACGTTAATAGTATTCATTCATAAATCTCACCACATTGTTTTGACATAAGTTATTGTATGAGAAACGTGAAATACTGAGTGAATAACTCATCATCATCCTATCAGAGCCCACTGCTGAGCCTCTTCTCACATGGAGAAGGTTTGAGCATTAATCACCACGCTCGCTCAAGACGGGTTGGTGATTTCAAACTTATAATTTGATTAAGTCCATGTTTCCTCACGACGTTTTCCTTCATCAGTCAGTGGTATCTAAATCCTTACTAATCCCTACTAATATTATAAATGCGAAAGTAACTCTGTCTGTCTGTTACGCTTTTACGCCTAAACCATTGAACTGATTTTAATAAATTTTTTACAGAGATAGAGTTGACCTTGAAAAAGAAAATAGGATACTTTTTATCCCAGACTTTTGAAAGGTTCTCTTGGAAACGTGACATAACCAAACTCCACGCGGGCGAAGCACCGGCAGAAAGCTAGTACTCATATAAAGTACATATGACTCGGAACAAACACATTGGTACTTGTCAGAATCGAACCCGCGCCCTCATACACGAGGGCCTTTAACCTCTAGACCACCACGAGCTCCCAATCAGTATCATCCTCATATAATGACCTCTTCATCATCACACAGCAGGTTCTATTCATCAGACTCTCGAAAACTAAATTTAAATTCGTCAATACTCCAATATTTTCCATTCATTCAAACCGTTTTTTTTCCGTTGGAATGTTCTCGAGCGTTTTTTAGGCTTTTAACGGGAAATAATGGAGCCGGAGGAATTGAAAAATAATTTGAACATCCGAGTGATGTTATACGGGACGGAGATGGAGACTTAAAATGAAATGAATATTATGTTACTACTTACTAGAGAATTTAAAAAAAATATTAATGAATGTTGTTTATGTATTACTATGAGATATTTGATTATTATTTATAACACAACTCTTCACATTGTATATAATATGAGACAACAAATACATCAGTTGTTCACGTGACTGAACGCCTCTAAACAGTTAGTAAGTTCTCATCCAGACCGTGGCAAATTTTCATTTATAATATACAGTACACGATATTTATAATTATCATTCATAAATTATCAGGAAGTTCTATTGAATATAACTCAATATACACACATACATGCAAACCTTATGTAATATTAATAGTTTATAACTGTTAGGAACAAACACGTAACACGTGACAAGCACAGACAGACATACACCCTCTCATATATACATATATACATATATTCTTTTGACTGTAACATTAAGACTTTAGACTTAATATATGAATTTTAATGACTTAATAATGTATGAATATTTTAATGATTACTCGTGTTTGTCAAACTGTCTGTGTGTTTGTTCTTCAAGCGATATCTACGTAACCTGTATCATCTGTTCCACTAGCTGTATGTATATCTCCCTACCAAAATCTCGGGAACACGATGCTGTATGTATAATGATGAAGACAGTCAACGTGTTTACATTAGGATACAACCAGAGGCGGGGAAGTGTCGTGTTTGTGTTAAGATGAGTGGAAACAGATATTATATGGAGATATAAATATTTACAAGAGAACTGACGACCCCTCGCTACAGACACACGCCCTGATACAATATATGAGACAAAAAGAGACGAATCCTCTCATCATTCAATGTATTCACGGTGCGTGTGTCGGGTCCATCGTTGTAGTGAGAGGAGCTTCAACAGTGACTGGGACTTGTGACCCAGGTGTAGGTTTAATATATATAGAGAGACGAAACCTCTCATCATTCAATGTATTCACGGTGCGTGTGTCGGGTCCATCGTTGTAGTGAGAGGAGCTTCAACAGTGACTGGGACTTGTGACCCAGGTGTAGGTTTAATATATATAGAGAGACGAAACCTCTCATCATTCAATGTATTCACGGTGCGTGTGTCGGGTCCATCGTTGTAGTGAGAGGAGCTTCAACAGTGACTGGGACTTGTGACCCAGGTGTAGGTTTAATATATATAGAGAGACGAAACCTCTCATCATTCAATGTATTCACGGTGCGTGTGTCGGGTCCATCGTTGTAGTGAGAGGAGCTTCAACAGTGACTGGGACTTGTGACCCAGGTGTAGGTTTAATATATATAGAGAGACGAAACCTCTCATCATTCAATGTATTCACGGTGCGTGTGTCGGGTCCATCGTTGTAGTGAGAGGAGCTTCAACAGTGACTGTGACTTGTGACCCAGGTGTAGGTTTAAGGGGTCCCTATCTAACGTTAAACACTCACCTCCACCGTACAAGCTCCTCTCTCTATCTAACACAATTTGAAAAGAACCTACTATGGCTGCCTTCGAAGTACGTTCCAAGAACGAATTAATGTTAGTTTTGGACAAGCCCAAGTCTTTTAGTAGGTTATAGAGAGATTTAGCTGTTATACCTCTCGCTCCCACCTCTACCGCGTACAAATCTACTACGAACCTATTTCGAGTGAGTTCGTTTGTGAGCTCGTAATATTTATTGACCTTGATGGTATGGTCTTTGGGGATGTTGGTTTCCTCTTCATAATCATCGCGTCTTCAACACAGTTTCAATATAATAACCATTGGTTTGAGATTCACACGACATAAATCTTGTCGTATTAAGAGTATCTACGTATATTTTTCAATGAGTTACTGTTCACGCTGCGTACGTAGTGTGAACATTCAAATTAGTGGTAAGCTTGCTTTATATAATATTTAATATATTATTACCTGTGATGGTGACAGCCAGTAGTACACCGAGTATCCCGGCGGCGGTCATCTTGTTATAACGTATGTATGTCTGTCACTCACTAACTCAGAAACACTATCCACATAACGCGTCCCCAACACCTTACAGTCAGGACGACACACGATCTGAAACAATAATACATCTATTAGGACGAGGTCGGTTAAACATTCACAGGGCTGATACATTGAAGAAGAATTTTAATGACTTTAATTAGGACTCGGCTTAGAAGAGAACTTATTAATTGGGATTATACGTTAGACTGGTTGAAGAAAACGATACATGGTTCTTATAGAACAGGCGTTAAAAGTAAATTAAATGTACAAAAAACATTTAAATAATTTTACCTAAATTATATAAAATTAAAGTGATTAAATATTTTCTTTGTGAAGTATTATAAAGTTAAATTACGATAAAACGTGTTTCCTCTGGAGGGTCGTCGGAATATTAAAACAAACGAAGCTTGGAGTTGACTTTATATTATATTGTGATTCAACAGTACTTTGGTTTCTTTACATACTAACTATATATACGATCTTTTCTCGTCGTCTGTCTGTCCGTCACACATGACACACGGAACTGTGCGATGTTTTATAAGTGTGTGATCTATATTAATATACTAGCTTTTGCCGCGACTTCGTCTGCGTGGAATAGTGACTTCCGGCAGATTTTTGGTTCTTCCCATATAGTTCCCGTTCTTGCGGGGTTTTCGGAATGGTCGAGTTCCTCCGAGATAAAACCTATGTTTTTTTTATTCACAATGAAGTACTCTTAACTAACAACATATTTATTTGTTTATTTGAATAAAGATTAATATTATTATGTTGATACAACTTAAACAAATTATTTCGACCAAATTAGGTACCATAAAAACGATTTTTGTGAGTTAATCTTAAAAGATAGACTTATACTGTCGCAGACTGTTTTTTATATCATTAAAAGAGCTATTATTCTTTAACACATATTTTTTGTGTATCTTGAACCGTTTTCACGGCGCACGCAACGGAAGGCTTCAAAGATGAAATAATTTCTCCCGTTTTTTTCACATTTACCACCATATCTTTGCTCCTATTGGTCGTAGCGTGATGTTATATAGCCCACAGCCTTTCTTGATAACTGGACTGTCCAACACAAAAAGAATTATTCAATTCGAACCAGTAGTTTCGGAGATTAGCGCTTTCAAACAAACAAACAAACAAACAAACAAACAAACTCTTCAGCTTTATAATATTAGTATAGATATATAAACAAACAGGGCGCAGTTTACAGGATACATGTAACAAACAGACATCCATCGACGAGTTTACAACACGTGGCGGGTCCTCGAGGTCGTGTGTGTGTGTGTGTGTTATTGTTCCAGTACAGCCACTGATCACACCAACTCCTGTTGTTTATTTGTCAGTCTGTTCGTGTGTTCCCAGTCACAGTCACGCTTGTACAGTCAGCAGCGACACTCACACAACCCATATATTAAAAACGAGTTATTTTACCTTAAATACTATATATATAAATGTCACTGTATGTATGTTTGTGTATTAATGCTCCCTCTCTGTACTCACAGTCTTCATTCCGCCTGTGACCGTTCCTCGAGCATGTAAGGCGTGTTTCATATACATACATAATACAACAATTATTTTAATCATCGCTACTGTTTATATTATTTAATATATTTGTTGTGTCTGTCGGTTTGTTTGTGTCGCATCCGGTCTACAGGAATAGATACAGCGGGGAACTCACACGACACACACACACACGCACACACACACACACACACACACACACACACATATAGTGATAAATACCATCTAAGTGTCTGTTTATAATTTCTTATTAAAAGCTTTATAGTAAATACATTTGACACTATATATGATGGGAATAATTCATGTTCGTATGTCTGTCTGTTCATTATAATCTCTGTAACGACTACACCGGTAATGATGTTACCTTCACACACGAGCAGGCAATCACTGAGAGAAACATAGGGTATTTCTGAACCAATTTTAAAGAGAATAAATTGTCATTGTCATTAGGACAGGGTCTAAAGAGAGTTTAATATGTAGGCAAAGCCATTTGAAGTCACGATAGCTTAGTTGGTTAAGTGACTGGAACGTTATATCTGGAGGTGTTAGGTTCGATGCCTGCTCTCGTCGATGTATTTTTTTAAATAATTTTTATTCAAATTCAAAGCTAGGTAAACAGTAAGAGTATGTTATTATTTTTTAACTTTTATAAAAAACAAATCAATTTTCTTAAACAACTTCAATCGAAATCTGTTTAAATATCTCACAGCGAATATTAGGGATTCTATTTTCATGTTACAAATCAAGTACCCCCAAAACAATAGGTCATCGACCTTTTATATAGTAAACGAATATTGTATAATAAATATTTGTCACAGTATTAACGACCACACGAACGGAATCTGTCCAATTAATGAAAATCAATTATCAGTATTGTTGGACATCGGAGGCTGGAGCCGCAGATATAAAATAATAAATACGTTTACTATGACTACCATTGAGTGGTAGGTTGTAGGTGTAATACCTCTTAATATAACAACCAGAATATTCTACTTAATTCATATTTATTATATACAAGCTATGCTCGTGACTCCGCTCGTCTTATAAACGAATGTCTTCAATGAATCTTGAGATTATCTATATATAAGAGCTTTCCACCTATATATTGACTCATCACGATATCTCTGGAACCATAAGGCGTAGCGACTTGAAATTTGGTAGGATTATTCCTTTCGCCGAGTAGAGGTCAGCTAAGAACGGATTTTATTAAATTCCACCTATAAGGGGGGTTGCGGGGGTGTTAACAATGGAAAATATGTTTTCACGCCTAAACCATTGAACTGATTTTAATGAAATTTGGTACAGATAGAGAGTTGACCTTGAGAAAGATAATAGGATAGTTTTTATCCCAGAATTTTGACAGGTTCTCTTGGATACGCGATATAACCGAACTCCACGCGGGCGAAGCTGCGGGCGAAAAGCTAGTATAATATATGAAAAACCAACTCAATTAATAAGCTTTTTTAATTTTCTATCATGTTAGTTTTCATATACATAGATACAATTTATATTTTCTTTATATAACCCGTACTATCATTATCGTGGTCTCCCCCCTCCCTCTATGTGTGTATGTTTGTTTGTTCCCTGTCGCCTGTAGCTGTCGGTGGTAGGTTGCCCGGCTACCATCGATCGTCCACCGTCTCCTTGTTCGTGTATTGAACGTCTGTTATTTCACCGTCACTTCACTGAACCAATATCACAATACAAGGAGACTTTTTAAACTTGTCATAATTTTCTATTTTCGTTTTTTTTTTAAGTAAATTTTCTATATCTCTAATGAAAGGCTATATTTTGAGACATCACAATTATAGTCGAGTCAGTTTAGGTTTAAACACGGGACGGACAAACAGACATATTAATAATTATATATTACGTTTAATATTATTCGGGAGTCATTGACCCCTGTAACAATACATGAACAATATTCGTATTGTATATACTTGTTCTCAAGCCGCGTCATTACACTCCCGGGAGACGGGAGACGGGAGACGGCTATTAATGATAAATCAATCAGATATACAGACATAGTGTGGAGTCAACATATGTATGTGTATGTCTGTCTTTATTGTAGTTAATATGATGTAGTGTTAATAAGATCTAAGACTTCCTCGAGTTTTAATCATTTAAATGAAGATAATTTATCGGATATACTACGCGACTTTACCGCAAAGTGCAAAGGGAAATAACAAACGAGCGTCAATAGGTTTTGTGAGAGAGGGCACCAGGCCTATAAAATCAAACGTCAAGCCTTACTCCATCCTTAAAGCGGCTTCCGATTGGACTAAAATGATGGACACGTATGAAAAACAATATAAAATCCCCGAGGATATTTGTGCATCAGCCTCCAGACCAAATATGTATATTTATGTATTCGCCAATTTTTAAGCGCGTAGTGATTATAGAGCTTACGGTTCCTTGGGAAACCAACATCCCCAAAGACCATACCATCAAGGTTAATAAATATTACGAGCTCACTAACGAACTCACTCGAAATAGGTTCGTCGTGGATTTGTACGCGGTAGAGGTATAACAGCTAAATCTCTCTACAACTCCAGAACTCACATTAATACATTCTTGGAACTTACATCGAAGACAGCCCTAGTAGGTTCATTTTAAATTTGGTAGGGAGAGAAGCTTGGACAGTGATGAGAGGATTCGTCTTCTATAAAACTATCTACTCCCGACGTTTCGGTTACTTTTAATCAATCGTGATCACGGACAGACGAGAAGTAGTTTACTACAACGTAAAACACGCGTGGTAATCCGAACAATATTAATTTAATTTAATACTCGCTAAAGTTACATCTCATTATCTAAATGTCTTTTTATATATATTTGTGTCACGTCTGTTCTGCGTGTAATCTTTGAATATAATCCGTTTATTAAAAGCCACGTCAGTACCGAGCGGGCTCCGGAGAAAGTTTGAAAGTCCCGCCTCAACTACAATGTTACTCGGAGACCGACTCAAGAAAGTCCAATGATGATAGAACAACTTAAATTATAAACGAGAAGAAATACCAGGGTGTTAAGATATGGACACCAGACCTCAAGACACGCCCGGGGATTATACTTGTATTAAAAAGAACTATAAATAGTAGCTTTAACAGTTCCATGTAGGTGACAATCACGTTATTTTTATTTAATACTAGTTTTTGTCCGCGACTTCGTCCGCATTAATTTCGTCATTAGTAATATATGTATAGCTGACCGGGCGAACTCTATTCCGTCCTAAAGACAATAAATAACCAGATATTGGAGTTTATTATTATTTTCTCCTTTTTTGATGAAATAGAATTAAATATCCCACGTCCGTCTACTGGCTCTAAGCTATCTCTCCACCAATTTTGATCTAAACCCCGCCAAAAAGGCCGTTTTTGTGTTATAAATAGTGTAACTAACATGACTTTCTTTTACATATACACAATGGAAGGCTTGTTACTACCACGTTAGGTCCGTAACTAACTCCGCTGACCCGTTTTGATATGATTTATGTGTTTTATTGAGGTTATCTGAGTTATTAAACGCATTTCCTCAAACGGTTTCCATTTAAAGTAGCCCAGAAAATTATCACCTACGAGGTTTACGAGCGGCGATAACAGATGGCGCTGTACCGTTTCACATAATTATTAAATCTCTCTTTAATTATTGATAAATACACACTCACACTGGGAACAGTGTGTTTATAACAACTTCATAGGATCAAAATCATAGTTTCATTAAATTTCATATTTTTCATAGTATTCTTATATCGACGTTGCAATGAGAGGGTAATACAAAATTTTAAATTATATTACAATGAAAAAAGAAAATTTTACAATTATTTCCACAAAGTTGTCTTGAAAGAAATCCTAACATAATATTTTTATGTACAAATATCAAATGTAAGTGTGGAGTGTTGTTACTCGCTAAAAGGAATTGGACAGTGGACGGGTCTGAAGAGAAGAGTCGCGGGTTATAACTAGTGAGAGTTGACATGAAGTATCGTACACATATAGTATTGAAAATATTACGAGAATTAATATCATTAAGTCAAAAACAAGTACTTTATATACAAAACAAATACTTTATACAGAAAAATCTCTTTAAAAACGGTTACAAAGAAATATTTCGATACTAAAGACCAACATGAATATGTCAAATAAAATGTTGACAGTCATAAGAATTGAATTAAATGTCAAAAAATATATTAATGATACCATAAAGTATGAGAAACATCTACAAATATATTTTTAGTTTTTACATATTTTCTCTCAAAAACCTTGAACGAATTACACGATAGATCTGCCACTCACTACAATGATAAAAAGTATAAGTATTTTAAAATTGAAATAACAGTAAACGAATATTTTAAATTTTATCAAACAAAGTACAAGTACTTTTACTACTAGTTGTAATCTATTACTACAAGTTCCATGAAGTCACGTCCACCCGGTCCCCGGTCCCCGGACTACAAGACATTTTTAATTAAACTAAACTTCAATACTTTACAATCTAATAAAATGAACCGAGTCTCAGTCGAGTTACACAGAGGTCAACGACCTCGGACCATTCACAATTGGGAATAAAAAAAAGGACAACAAACACTAGGAGATGTTATGAAAGGTCGATGACCTCCGGAGATTTACGAATTACAACTAGGATCTAGAAGTAATAAACACCCTGGTCTTGATGTTTGAAGAATATACATACATGTATGTACAAAACAATGTCATCATCCTATCAGAGCCCAATGCTGAGCAAGGCCTCTTCCTCACATGGAGAAGGGTTGAGCATTAATCACCACGCTAGCTCAAGACGGGTTGGTGATTTCAAACTTATAATTGTGAAACTATAAGTCCAGGTTTCCTCACGATGTTTTCCTTCACCGTATGTCAGTGATGTCTAAATACTCTCAGAAAGTACATATGACTTCGAAAAATCACATTGGTACTTGCCAGGTTTGAACCCGCACCCTCGGGAACGAGAGGCGGACCCCTTAACCACTAGGCCACCACTGACTTCACAAAACAATGACTATTTATTACTCGCTAACTAAGTCAAAATATCAAAAAAATATATATTTTTCTTTCGTCCAAATCTATAAGAATCCGCCTTGAGATCTTAGCGCCGTACTAATTATAATCATATATCAAGATGTGAATGATCATTACATAATGATGGTTGATCCTGTAGGAAGCTTCACCTCTCATCTCCCGGAGCCAGGAGTGTGTCCATCAGTTACCAACATTCACTTTCCCTGGCGGCGTGTGAACCATTGTTGTGTTTTTATACTGATTATTACACATACAGACGTTTAGAAACCAATTGAGTATACTTACATATACGTGATTAAACAACTTATGATAATACAGTTAGTGGATGAAGATGGAGCAGGACCGATTAGGATGAGATTTAGATGAAAGATAGATCAACAAACGGGAACGACGTCGTGTATAAACTGACATCATCCTATCAGAGCCCGCTGCTGAGCCTCTTCTCACATGGAGAAGGTTTGAGCATTAATCACCACGCTTGTAAGACGGGCTGGTGATTTCAAACTTATATTTTGAATGATTTGATGTTTTTCTCCACGCGATCTAACGCGTTAAACGCTCACCTCCACCGTACAAGCTCCTCTCTCTACCTAATTTGAAGCAAACCTACTAGGGCTGACTTCGTAATGGACCAATTGATTTCAATATAATATTGATTGATTTGTATTATTTTTTAGTAACAGTAATATATTTCTTTTAGTTAATTGTCGCGTGTGAATATTTATTGTAAATTTAACAGTATGTACATACAGAGTCAGTAGTGAGTGTATTGTGTAAGACGCCACGCTCGGCCGACTGAGAAAATAAGAGTTACTTCAATATTACGACACCACATTATAATGTACCACATATATTATATTTTAATTAAAAAACGTCTCGCAAAAGATCGAGTTAAAAAATACAATAAAACTATCTTCATAGTTAACTGTTAACTTCTAAAGCGTTCTAAAATATGACTATCGGTTCTTACTTCTACTTGTACGTAAGGAATTTCCATTTACATACAAAAATAGTAAATATTTTTTACCGTAATTCTAGTTATTTAATATTGAGGTCGGTGTACTTTCACTTTATAGTGAGTACCTTAGACACAAAGACTGTCCGCGCCAGCCGAGCACGAACTTAACATTACCCGACCACACAATAGGAGGTTCGCTGTTTGACACGCTTGTATGTCACACACACACACACACACACACAACGAAAGTTAGAGAAGATATTCTTATATAATTATTATTTATTAACTAAATTAAATAAAAAAAACCGCATTAATATGACTGACTGTAGAGAAAATCAAATCATTCTAAATGAAATAATTCTTTGAAACAACCAACATAATATTGTCACAAATACAACGATACTAAATATTAATGTATTTGTATGATGTTAAATGGAAAATCTAAACTATTACAAACAACAGTTAGATACGAATACGTATATAAATAACTACAGTATGATTTCATGTAATTATTTTCAACAAACAACTAATCTATATTTTTGTCAATTCAAATCATTTTTAAACCGCCATTTTCAAATGACCGGCGCCATTCGTACATGTGTACCAGTCAGCGGAGTTTGAGCTTTATTCATATGTACATAAGGTGTATATTAACTTGTATGTTAGATAACGGTGAGTGCCGTTAGCGCACAAAATGTTTCCCGCTGTTGTAATGCAAAAACTGTCTGGAGTTATACGTGGTGATACTGTGTTATATACTACAGATATGTAAAATAATATATATAAGACATTTAATATTTTTATATATACTAGTTTCTGTCCGCGACTTCGTCCGCGTTAATTTTCTATTAGTAATATATGTATAGCTGACCAGGCGAACTCTGTTCTGTATTAGAGGCCCTAAATAACTAGATATTGGAAGTTAATTAAGTTTTTTCTTTTTCAATCGGATGTAAAGTATCCTATGTGATTTTCATTCTATCTCTCCACCAATGTTCAACCATATCCGTACAGTCGTTCTTGAGTTATAAATAGTGTAACTAACACGACTTTCTTTTATATATATATATATATATATATATATATATATATATATATATATATATATATATATATATATATATATACATATAAAAGAATTAATGATCATTCATTTCACTTATTGACCTTTGAAGATAACAAAGACTTTAATTTTCACTAAAAATTCATTCACAATACTCGTAGTAATATTTAAATTGTATGTTTGTGTGTCAAAGTTTTGATTATAAATGAACATCGTATTTGACAAATTAAACTCTTTTATTGAATTTTAGATAACGTAATTTATTTATAAGAATAAAGTTTAATAAATGTTAATAAGAAATTCGGTAAGGTTACAGTATAAAAAGTAGATAAAACGTTGTAAAAATTTCGTGTATTTTATGTTTAATAAAATATTAAATTATATAATAAAAGGTAATGAGATTTAACGAGCGTTTGATCAAAATACAGACGAGGAAAAATATATGAAATATGAGTTATAGTACAAAAATATAATTTAAATACATATATATACGATGACGGAACAAATAAAAATTAAGTATTATTGAATAGAATGAACAGGAAAATGAATTATTATACAAAATAAAAACACAAGTCTTGAGAAATACTCAAGAGAAGTATAATGGACGAAAAAAAACAAGAACTAAATCAAACTCCTTTCTCTTCATAAAAACAATCCGACGGAAGTCCCGACCGTGGCCGGCGGCTCTAAATATAATTAAAAATAAACTAGTGTCAGATGACGTCACAACATGGCCGACTGACGGGAGGGGGGGGGGGGGAGAGAGAAAAAATATTACTACACAGTGCCGCTTAATACAATAATACTGAGATAATTTATATTAAATATAGTTTATAATGATTATTGGTTCCTTGATTGTATCCCGGTCTAGACTTGGTCTCAGTCTCAGTTTGAGTCTGAGTCTCAATCAATATCCAGTCTCATGAGGCGTTCATAATTACCCATCTAATTAACAACGCGATACTCAAAGGCTCAGCGTGGTTCAGCTCAAATACGAATACTTAATAAAGAAGTTAATTATTATTAAATTCTAGTTCTTCTCCATGTGAGAAGAGGCAGCTCAGCAGTGGGCTCTGATAGACTGATGATGATGAAATTCTGGATTCTTTGTTCACTCTAGCTATTAATTTAAGTTTCACACTAACCTTAGTACGAGTGTCGATCGTTACCTTAACACTGTTCGTGTAAACGTTACGTCACTACTACTGACTTACAGTTACAGCATATGTTTACTACAAGTGTACATCGACACTACATACGTAGCGTCTCCCGTTTCATTCAATACGTTAATACTATGTGACAAGATTATGAATGACAAACTGGTAACGTGGAGTATGTAGTGACGATGATTACTTATGTTATGAATTATGATTAAAGGTAATTTGGATAAAAGAACATAAAAAGTTAAACAATATGTATTATATATTAAAATATTTTAATATAAAACGTTCCTTCATAATAAGATCAGTAGCCTTCTTTAATAAAGCCGTACCTGTCTTTATTAAGACGTCACTAACAAAGATATTGGACTTTATATACTGAGAATATTATAATATGATTATTAAAGATGAGAAAGTTCCAGAAAGATCAGTCAGTGGTGGCCTAGTGGTTAAAAGGTCCGCCTCTCATGTACGAGGGCGCAGGTTCGATCCTGGCCCTGACAAGTATCAATGTGATTTTTCCGAGTCATATGTACTTTATAAGAGTATTTAGACATCACTGATTTTTATTCCCAAAGAGGATTCATGTCAGGCAAGCGGCCGGTCGTAAAAACAATTAGCCAAAACTGTTCACAACATGTAAGACCCCGGCTAAAGCTGGGAAATTGCCAGGTAGAAGAAGAAAAAGACGAGGAAAGTTCTAGAAGACTTGGTATTAAGAAGTTGTACAGTGATTGAAAGGAATCCTCACGAGACGACACACAACACATAACATACCCTGTAGGTAGTATAAAACAACAGTTGTAACATCGGTTGAATGTTATTTTAATTAAAATCCTCGCCGCTGTATCTGAACGATTACAAAATACTTTTAAAACACTACAAAGTGAAATAAAATTGATTAAAAACCATCCCAACCCTCCTTCATGTTCGACAATCCATTTATCACTCCATGAAGCTTTAGTAACTGAGACAAATTTAATACAAAAAAAGATTAACCTTAATTAATAATGTTTATCAATATATACTGAAAAGTCTTCTCCTTCCTGGCAATATACCATCTTTAACCAGGGTCTGCCTTACATGTTATGGTTAGTTTTGGCTAATTGTTTTTACGACCGGCCGCCTGTCTGACATTAAACCTCTTTGGGAATTAATCAGTGATGTCTAAATACTCTTATAAAGTACATATGACTCGGAAAAATCACATTGGTACTTGCCAGAATGAACCTACGCTCTCATGCATGAGAGGCGGACCTTATAACCACTAGGCCACCAATGACTTAAATTTATATACTGAAAAGTATTATATTAAAGACAAATTTAAACGAAGATGTTTCGTCTAATAAAGGGATCGCCTCACGAGTCACGTCTGGTAGACGTTGAGTCTCAAGTAATGGAGATCTAAATATAATACAGGATACATTCCACAACACTTAGACAGAATTAAATATTCTGTTCATTATAAATATGTAAACAAATTTAATATAAAATAATTTGTTCATAAAGTCACTATACAAAATATGTATATATGGAAGCCAATGTATACGAACAATCTATATCATAATATTGCAGATTGATATTAAATAAAACTCTAAAATCTTTATACATAAAAGAAAGTCGTGTTAGTTACACTATTCATAATTCAAGAACGGCTGTACGGATATGGTTGGAAATTGGTGAAGAAATAGATTAGAACAAGGAGACGGACATGGGATATTTAATTGTTTGATCAAAAAAAATATAATAAACTCCAATATCTGGTTATTAATGGCATTAAAAACGGAATAGAGTTCGCCCGATCAGCTATACATATATTATTTATGCCGAAATTAATGCGGACGACGTCGATGACAAAAACTAGTATATTACAAAAGGACAATCAAAAAAGAAAATGGGAAGTGAGAATAATGATAATGTTTCTCAAGGAAGTATAGCGATGAGTAATTAATTGTTAATTAATATGAAGACGAAATTAAAAACATTAAAAAGACACAAAAAACGAATAAAAGCTGCATGAAATCAATGACGATAGTGTGGGAATATAGAAAGTGTATTTATTGTAAGAATAAAACGCAACTAGCTTTCCGCCCGTAGCTTCGCCCGCGTGTTCGGTTATATCGCGTTTCCAAGAGAACCTTTCAAAAGTCTGGGATAAAAACTATACTATGTTCTTTCTCAAGGTCAACTCTATCTCTGTACCGAATTTCATTAAAATCAGTTCAGTGGTTTAGGCGTGAAAGCGTAGCAGACAGACAGACAGACAGACAGACAGACAGACAGACAGAGTTACTTTCGCATTTATAATATTAGTAGGGATAGTAGGGATGAACAGACGTACATTATTAAATTATCCTTCTTGATACAAAAGTTAATAATATTTGAATAATGACTTAATTTGAAAATTTTCAGAGCATCACAATTCGTAACGAGAGCCAGTTTTAATGGTCGTAAAGTTCAACGATCATTAAACAGACTTGTATTACAGATCATTGTAAACAAAACAAAGCGAGGCGAGCCGCGGGCGGAAGCTAGTTTAAAATAGACATTTGAAAAAAGGACATAACGATACAACAAAATGGAAGCAAAAATACGGCACTCTGATAAACCACTTGAATTCGTTTGAAATTTTCGACGATTGACGAATAACAGGCATATTTCAAAAACATTTCTAAAAACTCAATATATTAATAAAAAAAAATTGACATCCATTTTGTTCATCAATCTTTCAGAATAAAATTTTATATGAAAAATTGTAGTGAGCGGAGTCGCGGGCTAATAATGTATTCTTTGTACAGACCAGTTGACACATAAAATAATTTTAGTGGCTGTTTAAGTATCGGGAAATGATTTTTGGTGCGACTTGAAGTGGCTATAACATAAACAATTAAGATGAAATGTTTTTAACGAGACAGATTGTGTGAGGATTACATTAAACACTTTATTAGTTAAACATATAATAAAAATGAATATAGGTATGTAATATTTCATTACTTTTAAATCTACAATACGTAAATTAGTCACATTTTAAAACGGTTAATATTTTAATTCTGATAAAGTTATTTTAATGATCCGACTAACCTTGGTGAATATATTACGATGTTTAAAGACTAACGAATGAAAAAAACTAAAAAATAACTTTTTTAAATATTAAATACAAGTGACAAACAGATCGAATGTTATGAAATAATCATCATCATCAGCCTATCAGAGCCCACTGCTGAGCCTCTTCTCACATGGAGAAAATTTGAGCATTAATCACCACGCTTGCTCAAGACGGGTTGGTGATTTCAAACTTATAATTTGATGCAAGTCCAGGTCTCCTAACGATGTTTTCCTTCATCAGTCAGTGGTGTCTAAATACTCTAAGTACATATGACTCGCAACAATCACATTGGTACTTGCCAGGTTTCGAACCCGCGCCCTCATGCATGTGAGGCGTTTCTTTAACATCCAGGCCACCACGCCTGTTGCGTGTTTAGTTTATATAATTCAAAGTAACCGCTAGTTCGCCACATGAAGCCTGCTGGTCGACGGTCAGCTAGTGGGTCACGAGGCTTACCACGCTACGTTAGATGTGCCCAAATAAGAAACACATCACACACACACACACACATGAACCAAGGGTTTCCGGTTATAATAAATGGTCATATAAAACTACACCATTAAAGGAATACTACGAAAAATATACGAATATGTTCATAATGAACATCAGAGACGAAATTAAAATATAACTTAAATATTCTTGTGAGATGCTGATACAACTTCATTGTTAATACTTTCCAGTCGCCTCGTGTTGAAGGATAAATAATTATAGAAATGAGGAAGCTTAAGGAAACTACATGAAATATATTGAGGAATTTTATCCTCTTAAATATTTGAAAATAAATTTAAACTCGCATTCATATTGAAACCGTCTTTCAACCTGTTATTTTAACAAGTCGTAATAAAAAGAATTTACATAGAAACATATTAATATAAGTATTATATATTGAACAGGAAGTTCGGTTGTACTCGGCATAAAGAATAAGTGCATTGAGACAGACATACCTTAAAGATGACTCACAACTTACTAACTATACTTATACAGAAATGAAACTTACATTTTAATTCACAACTCAAATCTAAAACTTTCTCTTAAAAGGAACACAACGCGAGCCCGGACTTGAATCGTTTTTTGTTTCTTTATATGAAGGCATAAATTAGATGATTGTGTTCCCGGGCTGGAGTCAAAGTAACAATTCACCCGAAACTGGTTCCACCTACCTGACTATCCTAGAGGTAACAAAAAAAACACACTGACCCATCGAGCTTACCTCTACGAGTTAATTTTTTGAGCTGCGAGCGGTTATTATTCAAATTCTCCACGATTCGATCGTAATTACCTTCTTTTCTAATGGTGAATGGCGTCAAGAGACTCATTTGAATATATTTTGCTCAAACGTTTCCGAGCCGACATGTTTCACGCATACGATTAACGAATAAGTCACAGCACCGAGAAAAAACTAGTTTGTTAAAGAGTTTAAAATAAAAAATAACTTGAAATAATCGCCAATTACGTGACAAATCGTAAATCATTCACGAATACCGAGCTATGACTAACACGAGAGTGAACGGGGTCCGTTGTGAGGATGAAGACGGTATGTTGATAAATATCAAAAGTTTCTTTGTTTTATGGTTAAGAGGAACCAAGAACAACACGACGCGGCCGCGACCCGCCGCCGTGTGGAGCACTCATGATAAAACACGCAAAAAGATAAAAAATATCACAATACCTTGATAAGCCGGCGTATCAGTGATGCACTTTTACAATCACAAGCTGTTTTTGAACTTTGAAAAGTATGTTTAACGGTCGAACGCGGCTCCGACCGCCTACGCCACACCTAAGCACTTTCGAAACCGGTTTTAAAAGATCTCGTAAAAGTAGTCACGGCAGGAACGTCCCAGCGACACGAACACACACAACCAGCGCTCACGGACTACTGCCGCGCTGGGAAACAACTAGTACGGTACACGGTGTTGCTATATCTCAGAATGGATTACCCCAACTCTAATACAAAAGATATTAATTATTTACCACATAATAATAAATATATAGACAACATCAAAATAAGTTTTTATTTCTTGCTAATAATCTAGTATTATAAGTGGTTTTGATATAAATTATCTTATACTGAGTTGTGAGATATTAATATATTGTTTATTGGTAGTTTAATTCTTGACGCTGTTCTTTATTTTATATTTAAAAAAAGAGAACTTAAAAATTGATCTCAAATGTGTGAATGCATAATACTTAAAATATAATGAACAAAAGAATTTTACTCATTTATATAAAATTAAAGGATATGCTACATAGTAAAATATTTAACTGTCTCATTCACAATATCAAACAAACATTACATGATATATTATATACTGAATTAACTATCATCCTTATGTATTGAAGATATAATATATTACCCTAAATCAAGCCAAGTCACATATAATATAGGTGTCAACACCGCCGGTCAACTTTCATAGTATTATTTCAAAGCCGGTCTGGTCCTCTTGGTTCTGTCAGTCCTAACTCCTTTCTCGGCGCTGGTTCCAAGTCCGTTTCCATTTTAATCTCTGTGTGATTGAAAACAAAAGTAGCACATCATTTAATATAAACTAATTCATTCATTGATGCTACACTTTTCCCGCGTCTTCGTCCGCGTGGCGTGGGTTACTATAGCATTACAAATTGTCTAAAATAAAAACCTTTTAGAATATATGATTTGTGTAATTTAGTTCTGTGTACTACATTATAGTATTTTCATTAAAATAATATGTTTTCTGGTGAAAGAATATCATTTTTATTCATAATAAGAATCTTTATTTGTGACCTTATTAAGTTGGAAGTCGTGAGACGCCAGTTTGTGAAAATGTCAATGAAATTTTAATAAATACTACGTTCATATACTAATAGTTAATGTAGAAAGATTATTTTAATAATATTTGAGTGTATTATCACTTTAATTCGTCTTCAATTATTCAACAAGAATTATCTGTCTCACCTTCACTGTAAATTGTAATATAAAACAAGTTTAATTACATTATGTTTGTTTTCACTTTACACGACAGCGGTTAAACTAGTTTTAGGTTGTGATGTTGCAAAAATATTATCACAGAGAAAATAATGAATGTATATACAAAGATATATATACATATGTATGTCCCTGACCGGTTATTTCCAATGAATAGCTAGACTCGTATAATATTCATCACGTAAGTTGATTTTAGTAAATAACACGACTGATTGTGAGATCAAATTAATATAAGATGAGTTTGTTCTATAAACATTCTTGTGTCATGACCTATCAGTTGTCATATATAATAAGAATTAATACAAGAAAAAAGTATATTACAATCATTTTGTTTCTTGTCGTGTTAAATAAGTTTACTATAAAATGCTAATAGATGGCGCTACATTTATATAGACTCGACTCGGTAAAGACTGGGATGGGTATCACAGTAGTCATAGTTTCTAAGCGTGATTGTGTTAAATAAATTTAATTAAAGTTTAGTTTTAATACTCAAAATTAGTATAAAGTGAATATTATCAGCATTAACGTCCTTTATATATGACATCACGTCATTGTGAGAAAAATCTGAAGATAGAGTATCAGAAATAAAAGCTTTACTTTAGTGTGACGTAAAGGAATCATAGAAAGATAGACTTTATATAGAAGACTTATGATGACGCTGGAGTTGAACTATAAATTAGATGAGTGTATGAGAATAGACCATTAAAGATTACAAAGACTAAAGCTATGAATTAAACGCTTGACTTCTAGGTTGTATTATCTAGAAGTCTTCTATCAATTCTATTCTATTCTATAGTATCTTTGATCAGAGCCACGTTTACAGTAAATACATACCAAGTCTCCTCATCGACCAGGTCTGCGGTCAAACGTAACTGTTCATAATACTCTCTTTGTCTGTTTGAATTCTTTGGGATTAAATAAATAAAAAGTAGTTGGACATTTATAAACACTAGAACAGGAGCTGTGATGAATTGTTTTGATACGTTGAAGATGTATTAATATGGCTGAACACTGTCTACACTTAAATGAAACTAATATTATTGGCATAACTACGCGTTTATACTTAATTATTTTAAATGACATACTTCAAGCGTTTCGGTTACGGAGACAAGATGTGCCCGTGATCACGATTGCTAAAAAATAACCGAAACGTCGGGAGTATGAAGTTTTTACAAAAATAAAGTACGCGTGGTAATACGGAAAAGTTTCATTTAAATGAATACTCGCGAAAGTCTTAGATCTCATTATGTGAACTGTCTAATTAGTAATTTGCATCGACTCACTTTACTGCTCTAACAAATGTGTTTCCTAAAACTCTTTTTATCAAACAAAGTACATACGATACTTCATCGTCACTGGAACTTATTTTCTGAGAGTCTTCGTTTCGTCCTTCAAGTTATCGATCCTTCTTCCAATGTTGGACATTAATGGCTACTCTATAAACTGAAAATACATGTCGAAAGAATAATCGAAATAGCAATTAAAGTTTTTAAATTTATTTTAAAAAGTTTCACCATCATTACACCTGTCTGACCCTGGCTTCTATTCCCTGGATACTAACTCTCTCCCCGTACTTCCTTTCCCCTGTCTATCATTTTATATAATCCTAACTTAATTTACTCCAATATTCTTCTGGTGTCCAACCCTATCACCAATATTGGCTCCAATGTTTGTTCCAAGCTTGTCGTGAGTCACCAACGTCTCCAACATGAGTCATCGTTTGCAAAAACTAGTTCACGTACTAATTGCGGACCAACAGTACTCGGAGGAGACTTTCCCAGGCTTTATTGGTAACATTGACTTAGTAGAATGATGTTGAACTAAATAAAACAATTGGTTGTAAAGTGACTAATAAAAATACTGTTACAATTATAGGTCCGTGAAGAAGGGAACGTATTTTTATGATATACGGAAAAATAACAAAATAGTATACTATCAATATATCTACAAATGAAATTAGAAATTTAAAGTTTATGAAACTATAATAGTTTTCGTGAAATTGAAATTAAATTTGTTTTTTATTTACTGTGTTTATGTTTTAAAATATTTTTAATAATAATTTAAAATTAATTTTTGGTATAAAAATTCTAATTTCTACAAGACCTTATTGCTTTTAATAAACTAATACATTTTTAACAATATCTATTTTGTTCCATCAAAACACTATCTTTGATAATAATATTTAAAACAACATTCATTATAATATATTATATTATAAAGTGATGCCAAATCACGTTTTCAAATTATTCCACTGCGGAGCTTCATTCATATAATATTTCAGTGTAGAGTAGAGTAACGTTGAGATGTTTACTAAGAGTTTCAATCTCCACACTGCAGACGCGACGTTCATAGTTTACGTTTATAAATCTTCGAGAAACATGAAACGCGACGTGTGAAGTCTGATGATGTGTATTAAACTAAAAGTACAGAACGCGAATGATATGTAAATGATACTACAATTTGTGAAATAGCGATTATGATAAACATAAAATAATATGGCTGACAAATATTTACAAGAATAGAGGATTATTTTTTTAAGAAAGACGTAAAAAGTAGTGTATAATATTAATTATCTTTTAATTAATACTTTTAGTTTTAATGTCAGTTTTAAATGAACTTTTTATCTATCTATCGCATGTCGTATTACCACTATCCATGTGGTAGGGATACGATTATACTGCTCATGTTTCTACTAAGTCTTCCACGTCTAATGTCTTCCTCTGTATTCGGTTATTAGTCCCAGTGATTTAAATCAATTTGTCCATTTTTTAACAAGCGTCTACTATGTGAATATAGAATTTAATATGAATCAGGTCATGCTACGCTCTTTTGTTCACAAATCTTATCTATTTTTAGTAACATTATCATTTCATTCATACAATTATCTAATTATTAATATTTAATACCGTAAATCGCATAATCTTAAATTTTTTTCTACCACATAGGTACTTTCGTCTTTGAAAAGGTTCCTCGTAACTTATTACTAAAATCCCTACTAATATTATAACAGAGCAAGTAACTCTGTCTGTCTGTTACGCTTCCAAGCCTAAAAAACTGAACTGATTTTAATGAAATTTGGTACAGACATAGAGTTGACCTCGAGAAAGAACATAGGTATGTTTTTATCCCAGGCTTTTGAAAAGTTCTCTTAGAAACGCGATATAACCGAACTTCACGCGGGTGAAGCTGCGGTTGGAAAGCTAGTAAGAATATAAGTACTTTTTTCTTTTATCTAATTAATCTATAAGTGATCCTCACGACTGTAATTATTTCTTTTTATCTCATAAACATTACTTTTAAAGCATGAAGTCTGTTCTAATTAAAATATATTTCAGTTTTCATATTTATTTTCGTAAATGTAAATGTGTCAAAAGAAATACGGTGACCGTGTGGGGTGTATAGGGACAAATGTCATATTAAAAACTTACGTACTCATAAACATGTTCATAATATAACAATAATAATGTTTTTAATATTATCTTCACAAGTCTGAAGGAACACTTGTATTGATCTTGTGAATTGTTGAATAAATTATAAACTTGTGTAACTTGAAGTTTTCAACAAATTTGAATATTATCTTTCTTAATATTAGCGGACGAAAACCATTTCATGTTCTCAGAAGTTTGTAATGTAGGAACAATAAGAAATGTTATTACACATTAATAAAATATAATTTGTATTCACAAACATGAACAAAATAAAATAGTTAAAGTTAATGTGACATAAAAATTACATGTTATTAATATATAATTGTTTCCAAGAAACATACAAACTGATTACTGTGTTATAGGCTGTCTAACTTTCAATATTTAAAAACAATATTTTTTTCATTCTAATATACATATATTCTCACGACACATTCAGTAACAGAGTCTTCTTTGTTTCCGGGTCAAACTTATTATTTTATCGATTCCCTTGAGCTTTCGAAACTCCCTCCTGAGTCGTTCACGGTGACTCATACTTTTAAATTTCAAAATGTTTTTTGTGTCATAAAAATCGAATATATCGTTATTAAATCAATCAATGAATCATCCGATAAATCTTTGATTCATGATTTCGTCGATTACTTCCAAACACTTTGATTTATGATTCAGGATTGTAAATTGTGTTTTAAATAATAATATGTTGTACAGTCTATAATAATTTAATGTTATATTTAAACGAAATTAAATTGTGAGGAGGTAAACCTTATGATTATAAATTATTAGATTTTAACAGGCCATCTTACAAACAAAATCTTTAATGTCTGGAGTGCCGTACTTTAAAATATCCCAAATATATACACAGTCAACCAAAAATGCTTGACGGCGCATCCGTCAAAAATCATACGTCAGGTTGACTTTTAGCTGTCTGAGGTTAGCCTAGTGAAGCGTCATTGTGATGGTAGCGAGGGCGGCCATCTTAGTGTGGTTCGGGATGACGCCCGCGCACCGCGCTCGTGACGAATCGCTGTGTATCGAAGTGATAGTGATATCTAGTGTTTCAATTGAGTTGGTGTCGTATTGAATAGACTGTACTTTATCCCTTTCAAAGTATGAGTTCCCATGAAGGCCCTCCTGTTCTTATAACGCCCTCCTACATCAGAAGTGGGATCGAAAGGGCTTTAAAATGAGGAGAGTAGTGATCATCCATCTATGTTAAACTTTGTAAAAAATAATGAGAAACTTGTCGATGAAAATAATGTCAACTTCTCAACTAACTTCGACGACGTAGTTGATCCGGTTCAATCTGGATCGTACGGAAGCAGATATAAGGGTTAGGACGTCTCGTCGTGTCTTGATCGTAAAAGGTACCGGTAATTGAGGCTCGCCGGTGAAGGAGATATCTGTGTGACCATGGGCCGAGCCGAGGGGAGTTGACGACGTCATCTGGTGAGACTGTTCCTTTTCTTTTTAGTAGTGGGTGTACTTGTTCATGTAGTACTAATGTGTGTCTGTATCTGAAAATTTTTCAAATAAATTTCTGTGTACTTTGAGCAATGAAGTAGTTCCCCTGAAAGGCATCTGAACGCGTAGTATACGGTCGAAGCGAACGGGCGACGATATGAGTTTCACGCTTACCCACCACTTCGTAAGATTTTAATATTAGATCGTATTAGCGAATAAAGGTCATTCAACCTTGCGCTTCGGTACTGAATACTCTAGTCATACTTCGTGTACATTAACAGTCAATTATTATTAGTGTTTCTACGTCTATAGACTTATTGTAATGCACAAATTTTAAGCCCGGTCATAATTCAAAATGTTTCAGTGTCTCTTTTGTTTCATATTATTAAAGAGAATATTATTTTTGAATCCGTGGTTGTTGGACGGGACCTTGTAGAGTAGGGAATTAAAGGAGAAATAAACAGTGACTACATTATTTTCTCAAAACCTGAAACGACAAAAACAGATAAGTGCTCAACCTCAGACAATCTTAACTTTTCTCGTATCAAAACTTATTTGGAAGGCGACGATAACAAAGCCCTTATCGATGTTTTTAAGAAGTATAACTCATTTTGTTATTAAGGGCACCTCTTAACTCTTTAGACCCTAATTCTTTAGACCCTAACATAGTCTAAGAGAGACCTTACAAATTATAAGAGGTTGTTCGATATAAAAAAAAAATAAAAATGGATGCCCTCTTTGAAACAATCATTTTACACTTTATCAAGCCCCATTCTAATTGTAAAAAAAAAAACGAATGACAACTCTGACATAATGTATGTTGACTCTAGGGAGATTAACACCAATTCTTATAGTAAGCCTTTTGTTTTAGAAATTTTATACCGAACTATTTCCGCCTAGTACGATCCTTATGTCTACTCACTAAGTTAAAGGGTTTAATTAAACGGTCAGAAGTCCACGGTAATATCCGTAAATGGATAGTTCAAATACTTACCACGGAGTCTATTCTAACTATATTTGATCGCGAGCCTCCTATAGAATTACACACGAATGCCAGCGCCAACGGATACGGTACCATTTTAATTAAATGAAAGAACGGAGTTCCTCACGTTATTTCATATTTCAGTCGCCGGAAAACTGACACGGAATAAAAGTATCATTCTTATGAACTTGAGACCTCGGCAGTCGTTCGAGCGGAAGAATATTTGAAGCAAAAGCTATATGGTCATCATTTTATTGTTTTCACGGGTGGCAATCCTTTCAAAGCTTCTTAGTTAAAAAAAAAAAAAAAAAAAAAAATTAACACCGAGAGTACATAGATGACCCTGAGCAGGGCACTTCCAAGAGCGACAAAAGCAAGGCTCAAGTAGTTAATAAGTCTGTGCAGTTTGTAGAGGTAAATCAAGGGTGGTTAGCGGTAGAACAAAAACGTGATGCATATGTTCAAGATATTGTTGCTCAGCTCTTAAATAATAAGTTTCCCGATTCAATTAGTCACATCTACGATGTTAGAAACAATATGCTATATCGAAAAAAAAAATTGAGCGAAACAAAGTTAGTCGTTGGTAACCTATCGTCCATCAGTCCCTTGTATGGACTTAAATCAACCATATCCATACTGAGATAGACACGTTTAGTTTCTTGATGGAGTGCAACGCAGGCAGGTATTTTTAGGTGTTCTGGGATTTGGTCCAGTCACCTTTTGGGATTTAGTCCTCTAGTTCGGTTACCGTCCACTTTTTCAATCACTAGCGGACGTTTAAAGCTGTCCGTAGTTCTGTCAGGGAACTGACCAATCAACGCCAGTATGTGCTGCAAATAGATATTAGATAAGCGCCGACCATATTTTGAGGTATGCGTAACATACTTCGCCATCACCACATTCCTAAGGCATCAATTCTTTGCCTGTCAACGACTTTCATAGTCCACGTCTTTGCACTATACAGAATCGGATAGCTAGATAGATAGAAATATAGAGAAGGCAAGCGTTCGTATCAGATGCATTTTTGTTCCATTAATAATTTTCCTATCTCTCCAAATTTTATTCAGTGGGGTTATTGCTATTTTGGCCATGTAAATTCTCCTACGGATTTGCATACATTTTATTGGCATACTATTCACATACATAGATATGACTGGGACATTAAGTGGCAAAAGCGACAGAAAAGAAATACGCGTCAGTAATGATTGATTACGTTATCAAGTATGTCCTTTAAGAGCATACTCTATCCCTCGATGCCAGTTGTACTATTAAAGCGTTGAGAAAAGCTGTTTCTCTTTTCGGTGTTCTCAAGCGAATTGTTATATCGGGGAAGGGGCTTTGTAAGCGCGGACTTTAGAGAATTGAGTAAAACACCTCGTATAGAACTTTACTTTATAACAACAGGGGCAAATAAAGTCAACGGTCAAGTAGAAAGGGTCATGCAGATTTTAAAATGTCTGCTAACTATTATAGAAAACGATACCCATAAAACGTGGCGTGACAAACTTCCTGAGGTACAAGGGACGAAACCGCTTAGCATTCAATGGATTCACCGTGCGGGTGCCGGGTCCATCGCGTTGCAGGGAGGGGAGCTTCAGCAGTGCCTGGGACTTGCGACCCAGGTGTGGGTTTAAGGGGCCCCTTAACTAACGCGCGTTGTACGCTCACCTCCACTGTCCAAGTTCCTCTCCCTACCTGGCCAAATTTGAAAACTACTACTAATTGAACCTACTAGGGCTGAATTCGACGTACGTTCCAAGAATGAATTAATGTTGGTTCTGGACGGGCCCAAGTCTTTTGGTAGGTTGTAGAGAGATTTGGCTGTTATACCTCTCGCTCCCACCTTTACCGCGTACGAATCGGCGACGAACCTATTTCGAGTTAGTTCGTTAGTGAGCTCGTAATACTTAGTGACAACGCGCTTTGAAATACGCGAATATAGAAATGTGTCTGGTCTGGAGGCTGAACCACAAGTATCCTCGGGGATTTTGTGTTGTTTCTCACACGTATCCATCATGATAGTCTAATCCGAAGCCGCTTTAAGGATAGAGTAGGGCTTGACGTTTGATTTTGTAGCCCTGGTGCTCTCTCTCACAAAACCTATTGATCGTTCGTTTGTGGTTGTTTCCCTTTGCGCTCTGGCTACCGAAGGACTGGCCGCTTCACGTATGATCTCTAAAACCCTATAGTGACGACGCGAGAGTTGACCGCTGTCCAGGAGAACCTTACATCTCACTAGCGAATGCTTAGCAGTTCCAACTGCCTTTCCGCAGATATAGCAAGTGTTTTCGGTACCTTTACCCCATCTTACTGAATTGCTCTGGTCTGGGAGAGTCCTCTAGCACTTAATAACACAAGCCGTAGGGTTACAGGATATACTCCAACAGAACTAATGTTTGGCATACGCGCGCAATCTTTAGGGATATCATTAATAGCCCAAAATTCAGACGAGCCGAGATTAGATTTAGACAATATCCGGAATAAAACTTCCCTCAACACTGAAAACGCAGATCAAAAGGAAGTAGTTAAATTTAATAAAGGCAAAGCCCAAGTAAAACCTTCTTTTCTTTCTCGGGGAGATTACGTTTTTGTTAAGTGTAGCGAGTGTTACCAAACTAAACTACAAAGAAAGTTTAGGGGACCTTTTATCATAATTAAAATTCTAGACAACGATAGGTACGAACTGAAACATACCGATGAATCTAATTGCACTTTAAAATACTCTCATGAAAACTTGAGCGCAGTACCCAGAGGCTTTGAAGGGTTAGTTGACATATCCACTGAACTAAGTAATGAGGAGGCCGAGACGGCGGGTCATGGAGTGGAGAGAATGGAAACGAAGCTATGTCAGATGATGAAAGTGAGTAGCTGAGTAGCTCTGATGGCCTCCAACATTGATAAACCATAAATGAGTTGTGTAAGTTTGAGTTGGTGTGTTTGAGGTGGCGATGAAACTGGCTGATGCGGCCGATGTTTCTAGTAGTGATGGATCAAAGCGTGCAGGGGCTGGCTCGATGGAGTCCACGTCCGGTCGACGCTTGATCAGGTTGTGAAGATGGACGGGCTAGCTCGGTGGAGTCTATGTCCGGGTCATCGTTCACTCACATGAGTTTGGCTAGTGGAGATGGACGGGCTAGCTCGGTGGAGTCTATGTCCGGGTCATCGTTCACTCACATGAGTATAAGTAGTGGAGATGATGGGGCTAGCTCATTGGAGTCTACGTCTCGATCATTGTTCACTGATATGTGTGTGATGATGCTCTGCAGATTGGTCAGACGAAAGTTGTCGTCCGGGTCAGATCCATTTACGTTGGCTGACTTGTCCTGGAACCTCTGCAGATTGTGGTAAGACGAAAATTGTCGTCCGAGTCAGAGCCATTTACGTTGGCTGGCTTGTCCTGGTTGCTCTGCAGATTGTGGTAAGACGAATAGTGTCGTCCGGGTCAGATCCATTTACGTTGGCTGACTTGTCTTGGAACCCCTGCAGATTGTGGTAAGACGAAAATTGTCGTCCGAGTCAGAGCCATTTACGTTGGCTGGCTTGTCCTGGTTGCTCTGCAGATTGTGGTAAGACGAATAGTGTCGTCCGGGTCAGATCCATTTACGTTGGCTGACTTGTCTTGGAACCCCTGCAGATTGTGGTAAGACGAATATTGTCGTCCGAGTCAGAGCCATTTACGTTGGCTGACTTGTCCTGGATGCTCTGCAGACTGTAGTAAGACGAATGGTGTCGTCTGGTTCAGATCCATTTACGTTGGCTGACTTGTTCTGGATGCTCTGCAGACGGTAGTAAGACGAATGTTGTCGTCCGGTTCAGATCCATTTACGTTGGCTGACTTGTTCTGAATATTTCGAGTATCGTGGTAAGACGAATGTTGTCGTCCGGGTCACATCCACCAAAGGACCGACCTGTCCAATAGTACCTACTAATTGTGAACAGTTAACCTACATGCTGTTAAGTGACAAGGCGTTGTCGTCCGGCTTAATTGCTACGAGATGCTCGCCTTAAGTCTTAAGTACCATAGCACATTTTGATGATTGTAACTAGTCGTTTGTCAGGATGCCGAACGGAATAGACACAACTGTAGTTCATTGATCCGAGAACCGCCCGAGGACGGTCGAATGTCAGTCCGGCCGTGACGGCGCATCCGTCAAAAATCATACGTCAGGTTGACTTTTAGCTGTCTGAGGTTAGCCTAGTGAAGCGTCATTGTGATGGTAGCGAGGGCGGCCATCTTAGTGTGGTTCGGGATGACGCCCGCGCACCGCGCTCGTGACGAATCGCTGTGTATCGAAGTGATAGTGATATCTAGTGTTTCGATTGAGTTGGTGTCGTATTGAATAGACTGTACTTTATCCCTTTCAAAGTATGAGTTCCCATGAAGGCCCTCCTGTTCTTATAACGCCCTCCTACATGCTAATACTGATATTGTCAATAATTGTTAAGAAAAATCAAAATAAATAAATATACAAAGGTGTACATTAATATATTGTGATATGTCTCCAACAAATTGTCAGTGGTGTCGTAGTGGTTAAAAGGTCCGCCTCTCATGCATGAGGGCGCAGATTCGATCCTGGCCCTGGCAAGTACCAATGTGATTATTCCGAGTTATATGTACTTTCTAAGAATATATAGACATGACTGATTAATGCTGATTCCCAAAAAGGGTTGATGTCAGGCAGGCGGCCGGTCGTAAAAACAATTAGTCAAAACTATTCACAACATGTAAGGCAGACCCTGGCTATAGCTGGGAAATTGCCAGGTAGAAGAAGATATGTCTCTAACAATAACAATATTTTAATTAGTGGAAAATTCTTTTCACTGTATATTTGCAGTTCAATGCCTGTCCTTAATAAAAAAGATATATAAATACATTTAATAAGTAGTTTATTATATTGGAGTCAGGGTTGTCGTTGCAATTATAAAGAAATATATTTGTAACACAATGATGATATCTCACTTCCTGTGTAAATACACGGCGAATAAAACACATGCGATTACAATAATATTTTAACATGAATATTCAACATATTAATTCATTATATGTTATCTGTACTGGTTTTGTTACACTCCTTTTAGATTCAGGATTGATTTGTTATTGTGTAAAACACGTGCGTAAACAAAATATATAACTTTGGAAGAATTTAATATGAAAAAAGTCGTGACTTCAATGACTGTCACGATTTTTATTTGTAAACACCATAAATCGTGGCCTCACTAGTGATTATTATATTGATATAAGATCTCAACATGCTATTCGTTAAACTCTCTATTTCGAAATACATATTAAAACCTAAATATTATTTTGGTAAATCTGTGTAACATATATTCTTTTATATTTATTAATACAATATATAGTTTCTAACCATTTTTAAACCATTTCTGTCACATCAAAGTCTCACAAGTCACAAACGTCAGAACCTGTTTTGACAATCCTCGTAGACCTGAACCCGTACTAGTGCGTCGAGCTGAACGCCGATGTTAAATCTTAATTACATTTGTTTTATATGTTTTAATGATTCTAATAAGAAAGTAACACCTTCAATTACAGCGGACTTGTTAACAAGAACGCGCTTTCTAGTAACAGTGATGTGAACAAATAAAGTGGACGCCAGGTCGGGAAATATTTATATAAATATATTATTACTAATTTATATTAATAAAGGTACGCCCATTTTTGTACAAAAATAATTATAATAATCTTAATCAAGTGGATATTTGATATTTAAGTATATATATCTGTTAAAAGCAATATTTATGGACAAATTAATAATTATAAGTTTATTAAACTGTAGCATGATGAAATGTCAGTGCTATAGTAACGATCCCATATGAAAGTAATATTAATATTTATTTAATTCTCATCCATTTCATTTCTCTCCAGCCTGTGTTTATTCATGATGGAAGGCGACACTTCTCGTCTAAGGTTGTCCGCTTCCAACTGGTCTCTGGCCGGAGACTCACAGTTACTGGACATCTTACAGAGCTTGCATCAGGTTAATATATAATATATTATTATACTGCTACTTAAAAGATTTCATTAATTATAAGTTTTGGAAATCAATCTTTTGTAAATCTAGAACAGTTCAGCCATTAACGGTAATGAAATATAGTGTTCTTAGAATTATTAACGAAAGCATCGGAAAAAACTGTTTGTAACTGTATGTAGGACTTGAGAAATGAGTAGTAACTCTTTATTAATTTTAATTAATTCATTTTATGTTGTATATATATATATATATTATTAAGGTTAAACATCTACACTGACATAATTACTAAACAAATTCCATAATTTTCTAATTTATTAAATCTATATTACATTGAAGTTAAAAATTAAACATTATATAAGAAGATTAAAAATAATATTCATAGTACATTAATACTGAGTTTCTTAACAACACACTCTATAATAAAGTGTTTTTATTTTCAGACGATCATAACAAGATGTAAGGAGACCAATGACCAGTTGGAGAATATGATGAGGTCCTTGGACGAGGCCAGCATACACTTACAGAATGTTAATAATAAGTTAGTACAACAATCTTATATTAACCTAGTCTTGATATGGACATAGTAGGGTGGATTCACTAGTATCTCATAGATATAAGTTATTTTATCTTAAACATATTTGTTTATTTGTCATTTATAAAACTTTGTAATCTAGGTAAAGTTAATATTACTAAATATTTATGATAGATGTATATTAATAGTTAGTATATTATATTCAATAGTAACAATGATCTCTAAATATATCCTCGTCTCTGTCAATCAGACAAAACTTGTAATTATATAAGATTTCACTCATTTAAGCTGGCATTGAGTTAAAATATATAACATAGATTGTAATAAAAACGTTATAATATTTCATTATGGTAAATATAGAAAAAAACAAAAATCCTTTACATATATCTATATAGAATTATGTTCTTTTGACAATTTTTCAATCATCCAATGATATATATAAATCCTTTGAGAAAAGATCAATAGATAAAAAAATAAGTGTATATTTTCGTGAATCTACTGAGAGAACTTCTTATATGTATCATTTCTCGTATAGATTCCTGGGTCTCAGTAACAGTCAGTTCGTTGAGAGCCGCGTGTATGACGACCACACGGAGATCGGTGAGGATAATAATAATAAGGTAAATATGTTAAAAATACGATACTATAATTATTATGATTCAGAAAGAGGGTTGATGTCAGGCAGGCAGCCGGTCATAAAAACAATTAACCAAAAAAACTCACAACATGTAAGGCAAACCCTGGCTATAGCTGGGAAATTGCCAAGCAAAAGAATTATTATCATGATAGTAAAATATAAAAAATTATAACTTCACAATTTCCGTTGGTTTGTCAAACTGTCAATTTTTCATTCTCTTTACATGAGTTGTTTTGGCGCCAATTTCAAAAACTCATCCGGAAATCAAACAACAGTAATACAAATATATTCGTATAGAAAATATTATAATATTTCTATTCCTCGCTATTTGGTCTCTATACACCCCCTCTCCCTCCCTGCAGGTCCCTCCTCCCCGCGCGCCCCTCAGTCCCGTGTCGTCCCTCAAGCTGTGTGTCCGCACGCTGGAGAGTCTGCACGAGGCTGTGCCAGTCGTGGACTCGGACAGTGATGAAGAGGGCAGGTACACACATATGTACATACATATATATAGAGGATTATAACAGAATCATTAACAAATATAGTTGTCTTATAAAGAAAGTACTTTTAAATAATAAATAACAAATCAAACCTTAACTAGAACAAACTAATTATTATCTTAAAATAAAACACATCAAATAAGTTTAATTCAATTTACAAAGATACATTACTTTCCCGCGTAAAAGTGAACAGAGCAAATGTCATCGCTTTAACGTCACTTCGGGTGCGTTCGGGAATATAAAGGTTCTGTTCAAATTTAATTTTAGTTCTCTAAATAAATCTATGTATATTCTGTATGTATGGGTAACTATTAATATATGTAATTCTCCAGCGCCCGCGTCATCCTCCGGCCTCTGTATCGTCGCGGTCGAGACACTCATGAAGGTAAACACTTTACATATAAAAACGTATCATTAATACATGTGACGTCATAATGAATGTTTGTTTACTAAGTTTATCTTGTCTCGTTGTCCCGCCAGGTGTGTCATCAGACGCGGACAGTGAGCCGTCCTCTCAGCTCGAGCCGGAGTATTCTGATTCGGACAGTGAACATGAACAGACGGACGTACACGAGCATACTGTCAGTAATAACGTGTGTAGTAAAGTGATATAGTCTGTAGACTCGTTTCTCTGTATGTTAATGACATTTGTTTCTTGTACTACTCAACAGATGCCGCCGCAGGCTCCAGTGTTAGTGATGCCACACACGCCGCCCGATACGAAGATCACGGAGGTATACACACACACACACACACACATACACACACATACACACACATACACAAACATATATCTCGATACCTCCCATGTAAGTTGTTGTATCTCCAAAACTGTAATTTTACAGTAGAGCGTTTCAAAGATTCAAATTACACCAAAATCTGCATTAATTGATGCATCATTTTAAAATTTCGTAATTAAATTTAACATAATAGTATTCTTAACTACGTTAAAAGATATTTTAAGTGATTTTACCCACATCGCGCCCCGTGTAAACAGTTGTATAGGCATATACATCAGTTTAATCTGTTTGCGTTTGAAGATTATAACATTATGCATCTGACAAATCCTTTAAAAATAGTATTTTTGTTGTTTTTTTTTTTTAATTTGAATGGATGTAAAGATCAATAAAAGGATATTTTTAATAAAAAAAGCAAAATAGCATTTTTATGGCATACAACTTACTTGGAAGGTATCGATATTCTCAGATTTTGATGTGTATATCATGGTCTAAGAGTGTGTATTTGTAACACATATATATATATTATATATATCAACATATATTATATATACATGTGTTAATAATGTTGTAACGTATACTTCCAGCCGGTCATCTCTCCACCGTTGGACGAGTCTCCTACAGTAAGGAAGTTGTACACAGACAGACCCGTTACAGGTGACTAGTATATGAAATATTTATGTGACAATCAATAATAATTTATAGAAAATAATATTATGCCAAAAAATATGTTTGTAATACAATCTACTGCTTAATCGATTATAGTGAAACTTACTTTAAAAGTAGGCAGGACTGCAGAGAAAAATATTTATACATGTATATGAATACAGCTACATATAATCTATTGTCGTATGTTTCAGCTCAAATCTTCCCCGAGGAGCCTCCGCCTCTTGACCGATACGACTCCGATACTGAAGATGACATCTTCGCTGACCTACACACACATACACACACTCACACACACACAGAGAACATCGTTGATGACCTGTTCGGAGTGGGGGGAAAGGGGGCGGGGCTTGATAAATCTGACGTCACACAACACACGCCGGTGAGTGTGTACCAAGCTTTTGTGTTTCTGATATAAATATTATAGAGATAAGAGATTAATTAATAATAATTGAACATTTCAGGTGACACAGGTCGTGAGAGAGAAGTCGCCGGTAACAACTAGTGTGGAGCCAGAAGTAAAACAGACGCCGGTACAAGAATATAATACGAAGGAAAATGTTAAAGTAAGTCACTACAGTCACGTGGTATAACTTATATCCTTTAAACTAAACTAATATAATAAATAATTATTGTCATTTGTTTTGCATATAATATTTGTCAAAATACTACGAGTTTGCGTTCCAATACAAGAGAACAGACTGACTATTAAAAGGGATGTGTTAAAATACTGAAAAGAAAATTTTCTTGCACTAGATAGCATCACTAGTTATAAAATATTGTTATTTTTGATACACAATTAATATATTTCTATGTATATTATTCCAGAAGCCCGCGGGTGGTATATCAATGTTCGGTGAGGCGCGCCCCGAGGATATAGGAGCGGCTGTGTTGAGAAAAACGAGGAGACAATCATCAACAGACAGTGACGATACTAACATACAGACAAACAGAAACAATGTTATCGACGAACTGTTTACAAAACATAATAAAAATATCAAAAAAACACCCGTCGTCGTTAAGAAAGAACCGAAAATTGATAAAGTTATAGCTGAGAGTAGCGCTAAAGATAAAAAAGATAAAATAGATCTGTTCTCTGATGATATCTTTGATGATGTAGATGATATCTTTACGAGTAACGTGATGAACACGACTACAGACAGCAAGAAGACGTTGTTTACTGATGATCTGTTCAATGATAGCAATGATAATGATATATTTAATGACACAAGCAAATCTGTTAAGATAGATACCAACGTTAATAAAGATAAAAAAGTTAGAAACATATTCGATAGTGACAGTGAAGACGACTTGTTCTTTGATGCTAAAGGAAAAGATAAAGATATAGATACAAAAGATAGCGGCAAAGATAAACATTATAAATCAAATGAGAGCTTGATAGTCAAAAACAGTAAAGAAGAAAGTCAGGCTGAACTGAAAGACCAGTTAAGTCCGAATTTATTTGATGATGATGATGACTTGTTTAGTGTCACGCAACCCGAGATAGTGAGAAGTGAACACAGAGATGAAACAAAAGATGATCAGAGACTAGAGAAGAATGAGACAGAAAATAAGAAAGAAGTTGAAATAAAAGAGACTCAGGATGAAGACTGGTTGGAAGAAAAACATGTTGATGATGCAAACATACGCGATATAGAAGAAAACATAGTGCATAACGAATTTAACAACGATTTTGATAATTCTGTTTCATTAGATGAAGATTCAGCGAAATCTACTGACAGAGAAAATAATGATGAGAAATTAAAAAGTAATTATAGTCTGATAAAGACAGAAAGTGACTTTATAAAAGAAACAAAAGATAATAAAAGTGAAAAGGAAAGAATAGAAGATGTAAAAGATACGAATAAGAATGATATATTCGTAGACATCTTCAGCGATCTGCCTCCAGCCTTCGAGAAGCCGATTGAACCGAAGAAGAGTAAGAACGTGAACGCTCTGTTCGACGACGACTCTGATGATGAGGCGCTGTTCTTCAAGAAGGATGACGTCATCACCGACATGAAACCGGAAATAGACTTCGGCAACGACAGGTTCAGGATATTCAACGACGAACCACCGGATATTGATGTGGATTTTACCACCAAGACTGATAGAGAAGAACACACGACTGATGTGGCTGATGACTTAGAAGCTTCGGCGGATTTTGAGTCTGTCTCTAATGAAGAAACTAATACGGGGTCAGAAAAACCGATTGAATTTAAAGATACGAAAAATGACGGTGTTAATGATAACATAGATAATGTAACAAAAAACACTAACAAAATAAACATACTGAAATTACTAGAGAATGAGGAAAATACTGATGGAGGAAATGAAAATAAAGATTTATTTACAGACGTAGAAAAAGATGATGCGCTCTTTACGACTAAAACAGAAACAAAAGAAGTTAAGACAGAAGAAGAAACAGATTCGTCGGAAAGAGAGAATAGAGTTATAGGAAAGTTGAAGACGAAACTCAATATAAACGTTAATACATTATTACCGGGAGCTGCTCCCAAGAAACCTTTGAACTATGAAGAGACAGACGGACAGGTGACGTCCAGAACTAAACAAGACTCTTCTGTTGACGAACAGAAAGAAAGAGTAGTCAGCTTCAAAGAAGAAACGAACTCAGGAGTATTAGATAACAAGTTATCCAAAGAAAGAGCTCGGATACAGGTCAAGAGACGACCCTCGACCAGGCGAGCCAGACTTGAAGCTGTGAGGAAGACCGGTCTAGACTTAGGGTCAGACTCAACAGATAACTCGAGCTCGTTTGATGAACCGGTCAGAGATATAACTAGAGACAACGCTACTTATAAAGAAACTACGACAGGGACTAAACAAACAGACAACAAAGACGTTGTCTCTAAAGTTGTTTATGTTCTGAACGATGAGGATATATTCGATATACCTAAAACAGAAACAGATGTTAGAAGGCCTCAGGAGGAGGATCTGAAGAAAACAATTAAAACTACAGAGAACAGAGATCAAGAAATAAAAGGAGAGGAAAGGCAAGAACAGAAGACAGAAGGAAAGAAAACAAAGAAATCATTGTTTGATGACAGCGATGATGATACGGAACTGTTTGGAAAACAAACAAAGAAATATATCTTCGACTCGGACAGTGACAGCGAACTGTTCGGAAAAGATAAAGGAAAGATAGTGAAAGATATGAAAACTGAGGAAAAAGATAAAGAAAAAAAAGTTGAGAAGAAACCGACGAAAATACATCTGTTCAGTGACGACAGTGATGAAGATTTGTTCGGAGGAAAAACAAAGAAAATAGGTGAGGAAAATATATTAAGTGAATGTCTAACAAAATAAACTTAATTATCTTTAAGTGTAATAATATAATTTATATATTTATTATGTTGTAGAAGTAAAGAAACCATCACAACCCAGAGCAGCTCCGAGAACATTACAAGCATTCGATGATCCACTGTCAGTGTTAGAAGACGGACACTCACATGAATTAGACTAATATATATATTAAAATGATTACTTATTATTATTGTTGAGATGAAACAAACATTCCATAGAATATATAATATAATAGTACATAAAGAATTAATAATATATATTGTTAACATATTATAAATGAAAAATATCGTGTAAAGTATCCTTGTTATTAGTTATCTTTCACAGTTAAATGTAAAAGTTAATTTGTTAGTTAGTTTAATTTGTAATGTTATGTATTTAATATGAAGTTGATTCAATAAATATTATGAAAGGTTTATTTCTTTTTCCTGCTCCTTAATACAAGATAAATGAAAATTATATTTTCATCTATGGTATATTTTTAAGACACTTATATTATCTTGGGCTGTATGTATGTATGTAACAGAATCCTAGAGCACGATTTTCACCGGTTCCTAAACATCTGATTAATTTGAAACTTTGCATATATCTCAAGGACCAATGACAATACAATAATTCGTTTATGGGGAATGTTAATGTCCGTTGCCTTCGTTTAATAAAAGTCCACGACACTATTTAAAATGTAATTGTATTGTAATAATGCACACAGAAGACAGTTACAAGACTGACACTGAAAGGTTAAAGTTCATACAGTTCGGAAGGAGGAAAACTAACAATCTTCTTCTTCTATCTTCTATATATATAAAAATGGATTGCTGTTCCTTAGTCTCTCTAAAACTCGAGAACGGCTGAACGGATTTATCTTATCTTAGTCTTGAAATATTTGTGTAGATTAAGGGAAGGTATAAAAGCTGAAAAAAATTGTTTCATTACTGGGAAAACCATAAAAACAGCCCTTTTCTATTTCCCATACAAACGTTTTATTTGACATTTGACGTTTCATTTTGACACTTTTCAAGTAACACTAAAATCATTGAAAATAGAATGTGATAGGTATACTTGTTATGACAGAGTGTCATTTATCAAATGATAAACCCATACCTACTCTTAATAGCAATTATAACTCGTATTTTAGCAAAAAATATTTTAAATCGCTGTGACGGAGTAATCATGTATGTAAATAAGAATCTTAATTGTAACGTATCGGAACCTTGTATAAAAAAATCTTCTTGCCTAGTGCTAACGATTCCGGACACGGTGATAATAGGTATATATCGTACACCTTCTATAAGAAATACGGTTGACTTTATTTCTTCACTTCAAACTTTACTTCAGCGATTTGATAATTTCAAGAACATTATTCTAACTGGCGATATCAATATAGACATTAAACATGATAGTATAGACCCAAGCTGCCCTAATTATTTAAATACACTTGCGTTTCACGGAATTTTACCAGCTCATAGGATAGTTACCTACTCGCGACAAAATGTGTTATGATCATATGATGCTCAAACTACTAAAACTGCAAAGTCAATTGTACTTAATAACGCTCCTACTGATCATTCAACGGTTCTTTTAAATCTAACATACAAGCATAACCGAGTTTTATTTATAACAAAAGTTATTACTGATCACGTTTCAGCTTTTAACGATATAAAAAATAACCTTGTGGATATATTGACTACTGAGGATCCGACAATCGCTACCGAAACGTTGATAATTAGAATAACGGTAGCATTTAATAGTAACAAAAAAACAATTACGATACCTAACAGAAAACGTCACTTACAGCCTTGGATCACGCCTGGTGTTTTACCTTGCCTTAGGAATAGTGATAAACTCCATTTAAAACTTAAAAGGAATTCTGATAGTTAATCAGATATTAAAAATAACTTACATTCGGTATAGAAATTTTTGTCATAAACTCGTAAGAAAACTAAAAACTAGCTATGAAAAAAATAAACTAGATAGCGCTCAAAATTCTAAAACAGTTTGGAAAGCTATTAAACCAGTATGTTATATTAGTAAAAATAGAACTGAACATACACACAAACTTATCAATCTTTCGACGTCCCCTGTACTATCTGCTAACCTTGTCAATGAACATTTTTCTAATATGGGTAGGAATTTGGCTGAAAAACTTAAAGACTCACCCCCCTCCTCATCACACCGTAATTTGGCAGAAACATTCACCCATATAAACTGTTGATAGAATATATAATGTAGACTACATACTTTGGCAGAACCTGGCTAATGCTGGGAAATTGGCAGGAAGAAGACACTACGTACTGTTCGACAGCTTGTGTTAGTTCCGTCATGTTTAATGTCTGAATGCGTGTGAACATCTTATTATATTATTTATTATATATTTGCAGTAATTGCTTCTGGATTGATCTTAGTCCACACGGAGGATGTATGTGGATCCGTATCCAATTGAATCTAAGAATTACAAAAATCTATCTTGTTGTGATCATGGTTGCAAAAAACTAACCGAAGCTTCGGTATGTAGTTAAAAATAAGTATGTAATTAAAAATAATCATAAACGCGTAGTAATTCGAGAAATATTAATGTCATTTAAATGAATCTAATTCTTATCTCTTTAGGTTAGTTTTCATGAACCACCACTTTTACTAACTACTATTTTTTCAAATTTTTCTGAACCGTTCTTCATATCAGAAAAAGTCTTATAATAAAACGCTATAGTATGTTAAACTTAATTTTATTTTACAAACAACATTATTCTAACACAGGACCACTCATTTCAACATTATCTTCTCTCCCAAGTCTAGACTTGGAGTCTCCGTCTGAGTCTCACTTGATCTTCATCTTGTATTTCTTAAAGAACGGGTTGATGGGTGAGGGTGTGGAGGGCTTCAAGTTAGTCTTAGCTGGTCGTCTGTTTCCGTCGTAGGGTATGTCGGGGCTCCTCTCAACACTCTTATAATACTCCACGGGTAGCTGCATACTATTCTTTTTCAACACAAACTTCACTCTCTTGGGCGTCTCCAATCTCACTTTTTTGGGACTCTCCTTCTTAGCCTGAGTCGCTTTTTGATAGTTCTTCATCTTACTCGGTGTAACTCTCTCACTCTCCTCATTTCTCTTATTTTCTTTATTTATCTTTTCGTTCTTATCATCACTCGCTATACTCTGAACCATTACTTTGTTTTGTATTCCATCTTTTTGTGTTTTTGTTTTATTTTCTTTATTTATTTTTTTACTATTATTACTATTCACCGCCTTACTTCCGTCACTTACACTGACTTTTCTTTCATTATCTTTTTTCGTCTTAATCTTTGTTTTATCTCGTTTCTTTTTCTTAACTTCTAAGCTTCTATTCTCCTTATCGCTACCTCTGCTCGTCTCTGTGACGTCATCTCCGGTCACTCTCTGTTTCTTGTTTCCTTCTTCTCGGTCGTTCTTCATCTTTCTCTTTCTATTCTTCTTCTTCGTGTTTTCTTTGTCCTCGTCCTTGTTATCTTCTGTATCTCCTGTCTCCTCTACCAGCCACTCTCCTTCCTGTAAGTACATTAATCATTATTCCTCCTCTCCCCACCACTCCTCACTCCTCTCTTCATCCATCGCTCACCCTGTTCTCTGACGTCACATCCTCCACTATACTCAGACCAGCTCGCGCCTTCGCCAGTAACTTCTTCCGTTGTTTCTTACTCATGGCTGTAAACAAAAGATAATATTATATAATAATGTTTTTACAATCAAATGACACTTGTGTTGAAATAAAATTAGAATATTATATCAATAATTATGACAAGAGCGGGACTCGAACCTGCAGCAATGACTTTCATTGTAGTAAGACTACTATATATTTCTGTGAAACTTCTTTCTATAGTAATGTTAAATATATACATACTAGCTTTTCGCCCGCAGCTTCGCCCGCGTGGAGTTCGGTTATATCGCGTTTCCAAGAAAACCTTTCAAAAATCTCGGATAAAAACTATCGTATGTTCTTTCTCAAGGTCAACTCTGTCTCTGTACCAAATTTCATTAAAATCAGTTCAGTAGTTTAGGCGTGGAAGCGTAACAAACAGACAGAGTTACTTTCGCATTTATAATATTAGTAGGGATGATTCATCGTGACGGACCCTTGAGAGCCAGTTCGTCGGTCGTCCCTTTTAGTCTTCTCTCCAGCCTCGCCAGACTCTTGGCTGCCCTGCCAGGGGACACGCCCTTAGGGACGGCTTCCGGTATGTCTTCGTCGGGCACCTTCAGAGGATACTCTGATGATGACAGAGCTAAGAACCTGGTGAGAGGAAACACTTGGTTAACTATTACATGAAAGTGAAAATCACAAGTATAACTTTCTTTATACAGGGTGACTGGTGAATTACTATCGATATTTGAGGACTTGATATTTGACGATCGTATATGACAAAATAAAAATTAATATAACATAAATATTAATAAACTTCTAAGTAAAGTTAACCAAAACTTATGTAATTAATTATGCATCGTGTGAACACCCTACAGATTAGGTATACACACACACACACTCGCGCGCGGCGGCGTTGTGTTGTATCAGCACGCCGCCGCACGCGTCCACACTTGGAACACTTGGAACGTGTCCACACTTTATTTATTTATACGGAAATTTGGTCAAAAATTAAGTACCTATTTTTTTTACATAATTCGAATGAGAATCATGTACCGAGTATTCTCCTTAAATATTGATAGTTATTCACCAGTCACCCTGTATACAAGTATTGTGTGTGTGTGTGTATAATCGTGTTTCATATTATACGAGGTCAGTTACAAGTGTAAGTCAACATGTGAGTCACTCGTCATATTATATTTACATTTAATATCTATCGTGTGTCAGTTCTGTGCCTTTATCTGTGTGTGTGTGTGTGTGTGTGTATCTCCTCACCTCTCAGCACATATCTCCGCTCGTCTCCTGGCGCGGTGTGAGGTCGCGGCTCCCCTCAACTGTTCGGCCAGCTCGGCCGCGGGTACAGGCAGCGGAGACAGAAACACACTCACACGACCCGCGCGAGGATCTAATACACGTGGCCTGGGGGAGATAACATCATCATCAGCCTATCAGAGCCCACTGCTGAGCTGCCTCTTCTCACATGGAGAAGGTTTGAGCATTAATTACCACGCTCGCTCAAGACGAGTTGGTGATTTCAAACTTATAAGTCCATGTTTCCTCACGATGTTTTCCTTCATCTGTCAGTGGTATCTAAATACTCTTAAGTACATATAAGACTCGGAATAAGACTCGGAATATCATTGATACTTGCTAGGTTTCGAACCCGCGCCACAACTTTTTTACAAGGATAAATATATGACTGACAGTAAATCAAGTATTCTATATATATGTTAATATATTTTATTATCATCACCCGTCATCCTGAACCTCTTCTTCTTCATCATCATCTTGTTCATCATCTTCCATCAGCTCCAAAGCATCCGGTCCTCCAGGAGGACAACCCATCTATAAACACACATTAATACAAGTTACTTTTGCTTTAAATACTTCATAATACTCTATTCTACAACATCTATTAAAAAAAATTATATTTGTAGGTTTAAAGAATGCAGTTGCAGTTAGTATTAGATTGGTTGGTTGGTATTGCAGTAAAAAAACATAAGTAACACAGTTTTTAACATATAAGGGCATATATTATGTATAGTATATAGGTTGTCCCATAAGTTTCTTCCCTTTTTTTGATGCGAAATGAATACACGATATTAGTTGTTTGAGGTTGATTTATTGTATTATATATGAACCGTTCTGTTCTATAACCTTCTTTCATCTCTCAGGAAGCCTTATTATGCCCTCTTTCCAAAATTGTTGAGGCTTACTTGCAAAATATTCGTCTGTGTGCGTTTTTATTTCGCTTATGGATTTGAAAGATTTACCACGGAGATATTTTTTTAAGGAGAGGAACAAGTAATAATCGGAAGGAGCAAGGTCTGAGGAGTACGGAGGATGAGGTAGAACGTTCCAATCGAACTGTAATAATTTTTGTCTCACGACCATCACGACGACACGACGAAGAAGCAAATCGCACGTAGAGACGCGGTTCATAAGGCCGGTCTCTGTCAATAGGTGTGGAACCCAAACTTCATACCGATTTGCATATCCCATCTTGATCAAATGCTTATGTACCGTTGTCTTGGGAATGTTAGCGTCATCCGCTATCTCGCGGATTTTCAGAGAGCACAGTTTTGATAAGGTCCGCATCCGTCGTTACTGGGCGGCCGCTGCGGTCTTCATCTTGTAAATCAAATTTGCCGGCTCTAAATTTCTTAAACCAATTGCGGACGGTCCTAATGGTCGTAGTACCACTCCCGTAAACGGTGCAAATCTCGTCTGCAGTTTTTTTTGCATTATTGCCTTTTTTAAAGCAATTTTGCATAACATGCCGTAAATGCTTCTTTTGGTTCTCCATATTGAACGGGGCAGATTTTTTTTTGAAAGAGGCTTTGTCACCAACGAAACGTACTTTGAAAGAGCTCTGGGACGACTGAAACCGATGCCATAACCGGCTAAGAGATAAGCCTGCATGTTTATATAAGCATAGCCAGTCAGAGTCATTCATCGCGTAGCGCGGAAGAAACTTATGGGACACCCTAATATATTGAAAAAACTAGATGGTTAACAAAAGAGTTTATCAATCTTAAATAACATACATATATGTCATAATTGATATTCTAAATTTCACAGCATCAGTTGTATGTACAAGATACATTGAAATCAAACTTAAAACGCCTCTACTGCACTATCGTATTTGCACATTGGCCCTTATACAAAGATAGTTAGATAGAATATACTTTATTGTACACCACAAACACTAAATTTTACACGGAAAAATAAATAAATAAATTGAAATGTACAAAAAGGCGGTCTTATCGCTAAGCAGCGATTTCTGCCAGACAACCTTCGATTTGGGGAAATTGTGCAGCGAAAAGGCAGGTGGTGCCTTATCTTTAAATATATATAGTTTGTTGATATTGTACCTACACTATAAATTTGTATTGCAAATGGTCTCCACTTTATTCAGGATTTCTGGAAGAGATCTCTTGTTAGAGATAAGATATCCCTTGTACACATATATTATTAATAATTTACTGTATAAGTACTTTTTTGGTAAAAAAAAAAATAAATAAAATATACACTAATACATATATAAATAGATGCTTTCATATATGATGAGTTTCATCATCATCATCTATCATCATCATCATCACCTTCTTCCAAGCCCGAGTCTTCTGTTCGTACTCCAAGCCCAAATCCGTCTGTGTGATGAGTTGTGTGAGGAGCCTCCTGGAGGGTACACTGAGAGGGGTGTCACTCCTCACGTGGAGGGTGAACGGCTGGAGGAGTGACGCGAGGCTGGCGGGGGGAAGGGAACCTTCCGATATCTGGGGAGGGATGAGATACATTATATTAAACATAGTGACATATTAATATAAGACATAGTATACAAAATTATCCAGGATTTAAAGATAATACACATTATATTAAACATATTATTAAAAAATTATAAAACACACTAGAAGACCCGGCAAACTTCGTATCGCCCTATAATCAACAAATATCTGTAACGTTTCTTTAATAAATAAATTTAGGTTAAACCTTAGCCTCAGAAACACGTAGTGGTTATGCTATAATGTATTAAATAGTCGCTCATACACGACGTTTGTATTTTTAACATAGCGCTATCTATCTATCTATACTTAACTCAGTCAACAGATAATTGTAATAATAATAAAAAAAATCTTTAATAGACAAATAATTTGCAATTAAATGCACCCGGAATGCAAATCAAATTTAAAATCGGTTAAGTAGTTTAGGAGTCAATCGTGAACAGGTGACACGAAATTTTTATATATATAAAGATGTGCAGTCTATAATATGCAAGATTTATTATAGTATTCATTGCAAGTAAATGGCATATAGATATAGAAAATATGATCAAAAGTCTACCTTTCATATTATACAGTCACACATTCAATCAATAATAAATTCAATGTTTGGGGATCTTTTTATGATTGTCATCTTACCTTGGACAGCTCCTCAAGGTAACAATCGATGATGTGCAGCATGAGGGAGAGGGAGTTCCTCGCGAAGGAAGGAGTCTTGACCGCAAACAGACCTGAAATAATATATGATGATTATAAACAAACACACTATATATATGTATAATGTACATATATAAAACATATTGTTGGAAATAGTGCAAATCCGCGAAACTAGAATTGGATAATAGAAAAATACCTTAAAAGTTAATAAAGAAAATATTTCAAGTTCAAACTTTCTTCTGATAATCTGCTTCCAATGTATATACGCGGAATTATACAATGATAGTTACGAGGATTTGTACTATCCCCGATGATATGTTATGTTAAATTTTGTACAACTTGTTATACATATATTTTTAATATTATAAAAGAGATGACTTGTCTGTATTAAATTAATATTAAAATCTATATATATTTGTCCAAACTCATTATATCTTTGTAAGGTATACATTACATACATATACATACATACATGATACAATACATTGAGTCACATGTGATGGAACCCTATCACAATAATATTAACATTCTTATTGTTAAAGACAAAGATAATTGACTATTTGATAATGAATTGGTAACACACTCATATAATAATTTATTTTCAAAGTTGATGATAGGTTTTTAACTACAATATGTTCACTCATTGTGTCCATATGTGTGTGTGAGTGTATGTATGTCTGTACACACCGTCCTGCCCCGTCATCATGTCCACAAATCTCTGGCACGAGTCCAGGCTCCAGTCGTTTCTCTTCAGACAGCGCCAGCCGCCCCGCAGGTAACGTCGGACCAGCTACACACATAACACATACATCTTTAAGAGCCATCCATATAGTAGGTCAAATGAATTTTACGACTAAATCTTTCCCCCTACTGAGTACTGTCACAGATGATTATTTTTTAAATTTATGTATCTATTTATATATGTAGTATTTAATAAAACTATATTAAATTCGTCATGTATGTATAGTGGTAAGTAACAAACTGAATGAGAGCAACCAATATAATAAAGTGATCTACATACATTACACTTGACACCATATTATAATTTTAACAATATTTAGCAGATATAACTAAAACATAACAAAAAATAACTGAGAACAACAACTATTATAATTATTAAATATCAAAATGTTAAGTTTTGGTAACACTATCTCCCCCTTACCCCTCATCACACCATGAGGGGTAAGGGGGAGATAATAATTACCTCACTATCTTTTTATCTCAAATTTAAACTTAAATTTTCCTCTAACAAATTATAAATATATTAGGATACAGCAGGGCTAGTGTAGATGATTCTACATCTCTAAGATCAATGTACATGCTATTGTGAACCACCCATATAATTAACTCAATATATATTATATTGTATGATATAATTTGATAAGGAAATAAAGTTAACTGAAGAAGTTATATTAAATATTTAATCATCAATTCATAGACCAGTACAATACATTGAATATCTTCTCATTGTGTATTAGTTATATTTGGTCACTTCATCATGTTAAGTTCCATCACTCACTCTTGCTACTTAGCATAATACACATATAAATTTAAAATAATTTTATTGCACACTACACTTCTAAAATAAAATATTCTCTACAGCTCATTAGGTAAAGTGAATAGAGCACCATATTACATGTCGCAGGTTGACATCTTGAGTTATACAAAACTAAAAAAAATGTTTAAAGTATATTAATAGAGAATTTTTCTCATATTTTAAAAACTATATTCATATTCAATCTTACTTCATCAAGCTGCTACTTAATGTAATCTTTCATCACTATATATTTCCGATACCTCTATCTTGCCGTCAACAGCATATTTCTATTCAACATATCAAATCTATCATCATCTTTCCCTCACCATAAGGAACTTGTCCATTCTGTGTTGATCCAGTCCGTACCACTCCGTGGCCAACACTCTGAAGCCCGCCTTCATCATCAGTACAGCGTGGTGTATCTGTTCAACGGGGAACAGGTCCAGGATCGACGATATATTGTCACATAGTTCTTCCTGAAAATGTGTTGTGTTGTTTTTTGGTAACAAAATTTTGACGATATGCTTTCTAACAATATAATATTAAGCTATTGCATATTTTATATATAAATTATGTTTGTTGACTTTTGGGAGTTTTAATTTATGTTAGACTAATATTTTTGGATTACATACTATGCAATATTTTATAATTTAAAAAAACCTCGTCTGTCTATGATTATCGCTGCTGCAAAGAAACCGAAACATCGGGAGTATGTAGTTTTTTAACAAGAGTAAAATAACGCGTAATAATCCGAAAAACATTTTTATTTAAATATATTTTAAGACATTTTTCTTTATTTATTTTTTTATATAAAGCTCTGTATTATATATATTATTGTATTCGTACCTGCACCAGAGGCTTGTCAGACATCCACACGGCATAAAACAAACCTTTCCATACTCGGATGAAATCATCTTCCTTGAACTCTACAATGTATTAAAAAAATTATTTATTTATATTACTTATTAATTTTATGCAGAATTTTCCATATTAATTAAGAACTCTCTAAATAGAATCACTTTAAGTGTTTCATAATTTGTTCCTAATGTTTTGATTTGAGGTTATAATCACACATGTCATTGAAAATACTATATTTACTTAAACAATTTAGACATTTATTTTTTATAAATCGCAGTTTACTACTATAAGAAAGGTTAAACTCACCATATCCTTTCTCAAAACAGTTCAAAAGCCATTTTTTCAATGTTTTTAAAACACGATCTCTAGTTTTTTTCTCGTTTCCAGAAAGCAGACGCGCAAATTTAAATTCCTGAGCCACAACTAGAACTTTCTCTTTTTTAGGTTTTATTATAGATTTCTTTTTATGTTTTGGATTTTTAATCTTTTTCTTTTCCAGTCGTTTCATGTTGAGATATTATTTTTTATAGTTTCAAAGTATTTCCTAAGTCGTGTTGAATTTTGATGTGCGTCTGACAAATGACAACTAACTTGCTTTTTGACTTGTGACACTTGACAGGCAGAATGTATCAAAAGTGTAACAATATAGCATTCAAAAATATAAAAATGGATTAAAGTTAACTAATTTAACTAGAACAAATAAATGTTATTAAATTTCTATTAGAAATATAGCACCAATTAAGTAATATTTTTAAATGGTTTATAGTTTTACTATATCTTTATATGAAAATAAAGAAATGGCGAACATACTTTGTTATATATGTATTTTTTATATACCAATTTATTATAAAAATAGTCATTCTATAAAGAATTATTTTAAGATGGAGGGTTAAACCGTTAAACTATTAGGCAGATGCCTTTAAAAATAATGAAAAGTGAAAATAAAAATGAAAAGCGAAAATGGTACATACTGTAAGTAAGAAACTTATATTTTTTTCTTCACCATCGGAGAATAGAGATTTCAATAAATAGAAAATATACCAATTTTGTTAAAAAGCTGATATTTTGACGGGTGATTTTTCGATTGAAAATGAGGCTGATTTTTTGGCAGTTATTCAAAATAAGCTGAAAAAACAAATATCTGTAATCAAATAAATTTCGTGACAAAAAATTGTTTTTTGGAAGAGATAAAAATAAAAAACCAAAAACTTGGGTTTTCGAATTTTTTACATAAAATTCGAGGTTATGTGAAATGAATGATAGTACCAAAAGTTTTAGATCTTTTTATTACCTACGACTTTGCCATATAATTTTTTTCTGTAGGACTTTTAGTTTTGCCGGAAATCGAGAAAACCCATTTTTTACCCTTAAATACCCATCCCCATACCCTTCCCGACCTCAGATCGCCCGTAAATTGTTTTTCTTTAATTTTTATAATATTCCCTTCCTTTTCTAATGAGATTCATTCTAGTATAATTTAATTATGTTTTAAAAGCTATCGGCACTGGTCTATATGAATTGATTTAAATTTTATTTTACTATCCTGAGAGTGATGTGAATTGTGTCTAGAAAACCATTTAAAACAATTTTTAATATACTTTGTAAGGATTTTGGCACGAAAGATTTTTCTAAGCTTATAACGTGCGCTCTATTTTTTTATGCTATAGCTTAACTCTTACTGGACTCTTGGAATATTTTCATAATGTCAACGTTTTTATTTGATCGACAAATAAAATATAAGTAACATGTTGAGGAAACACAAAGGAATAAAGGTGGTTATTTAATATCATTATATTTTTTTAAGTGATTTCTGCTCAACAATTAATAGTCAATTAGCCGATGGGTCATTAATATCTTGTCAAAAACATCAATGTAAAGACAGTTTACAAGTTTTAACAGTATTTTAGTTATTTTAATCAACTTTCTACATTCAGGTATATGTATGTATAGGATGAACAAATCAAACTCCAGATATATAACTGTGTATATAATATGTCCTACAACGCTCCTCTATATGTACAGTTCGACAGCGGCAGGCCGCGGACGGAAGCCGGCTACTTATACTATTATTTATACGACTCTATCGCGTCCGATAAAAAAATACACCCACCTCACCTTCCGCGGCCTGTACAGCCGTCGAGGCGAACCGAATACCTAAAGCTGTTCTATAAACACCTAACATACATCTACATATGTACAGTCGCACGCACCTACTATATACTTTACACTCATCTGTACACGTCTCACGTCTACTCGGACTAAGGGTTATTATAATAGTATTTAATATGGAGCTCGGTCAACACGTGGGCTTGGTCCTGGGTACAGTCGCCGACAGTGGAGCTGGGTCACACCTCTCTGCTTGTCTAATATAATATATATCTGTCGTATTATTGCTCACAATACACATTGCCTGTACGCAGGCGTCAGTTTGTGCGTGGGTTCGTCTCTCGTATGTTTTTTGTACTATATCTATATATAATATTTACAATAAATGCATCTCTCTGCGATATTATAATTTGTGCTAATATAAACATTTAATGTTTCTCAACACTCACTCACACATATATATATCTATGTATTATTCTGTCCGTGTGTCTGTTAATAGTATTCTCATATCGTTTCTACCGTTATTCTCTCTCTCTCTCTCCACACACGTCACCTACTAAGTATCAAACATGGAATGTTACTCTCCACACATTGTACATGTTTTCTTTCTGTATTTTCCTTTACATATTCTATATATAAATATTTATACGCGGTGTATTCCCAAACTCTTCTTTTGTATCTCGTTTATCTCATGAGCTGGTGGGATCATGTTATTCTGGTCGCTGGTCTATGTCCGCGGGGCGACGGCGGCAGCGGCGGGCTTCGGCGGGAGTTTTGGAGCTAACCTGGAATCAAATGTATATATACAGTTAGACTAACGATTGTTTCTCTGTCTGGGAAAAATGGAAAGTGTTCAATAAGGTTTATTAATAATGGACACTATATCGTCCCGTCCTAACCTAATCCTATAGGTTTAGAGATGATTTATTTCCCATTAAGAACAAAGTTCACTTACATAGGAAACTTAAACTAGTAACATAATAATAAACATTTATAAAGTTAATGGTGGTCTTATTTATACAAACATTCAAATATTATAAAGTTTGACAGGATGTTTTTAATTTAGCCTTAAATTTCAAAAAAGATTTTTCGTTTAATATTTCTTTCGGTAAATTATTGTACATTAGCGCTCCCTCAAATTGTATAGTTTTGCTACCACAATGTTTAGTTCTAGACTTAGGTGTTTGTAATTTATGTATAATTTTTTTTAATGATGTCAATGATCATTTCATACACTACACAAGTGGTAGAGTTTTTCTTCTCAGCATGTACTTTCTCCAACTAATCAATTAAACTCAACGTATCTTCAGACCAGTCGAGGTTGACCTCTCCCGAGTCTAGTGTGTGTATATGTGTGTGTGTGTGTGTGTGTGTATACTAACGCGGCCGTGTGCCTCCTCTGCAGCAGGGCGGAGTGCGCGGGCCGCAGCAGCTCGGGCGGCGGCGGCGGGCGGGGCGGCAGCGCGGGGGGAGGGGGAGGACACTCGCCGCACGACGGCTGGAACATATAACACACTGTTACTACACTTACTCATACTTATAATACATTAGAAACTCGATTATCGGGCCCTCAGTTCTACGGATTCGCGATTATCCGGACTACGGACAAGTCCGGACAAGAAAAAATGCCAAAGCGTAAGAGAGTGGTGTTGTTGAAAGTGGCGTTCGTTAAATGACAATTACACAAAGATTTAAAGCAAATTGAACTTATTATTTTAATTCATGGTTACGGGTTACCAATTGAAAATTACCAAATACATATTGTTATTTATTTCATATTTAAATCTGCATTATTTAGTACATACTAGTAAGTATATGTATGTTTATGTAATCGAAGAAAATGTATCCTTTAATTATTTATTTATTAATAAACATTGATTATCGTTGTTATGCATTTGTTACTTTTTTTAAATAAACATATAATATTATGTACTACATACATATAAAACCCGCATTTCTTCATACATTCGACTATCCGGATTTTCGATTATCCGAATGCCTATCGACAACGATTAGTTCGCTTAATCGAGTTTCTATTGTATAACTGTATATATGTATGTGTGTATGTCTCACCGGGTGCGGCGTGTGAGGCGCGGCAGAGTCTCTTCTCCTCCGCGGCGGCAGGGGAGGGGGCACGGTCTCCGCTGTGGACGCAGACTCTACGTTAATATCAACACTAACACGTGTATGTATGTGTGTGTATAGTATCATGTTCCCTCACCAGGTATATGTCCGGGAGACGTGGCCGAGGGGAAGCTGAAGGCCGCCCTGTGGGATATAAGATATATATTAATATAACGACAAACAATATATATTATATACTAAATATACAACGTAATCCTCGCCACGAGCGCCCTCTATAGCTCATTATCAGTGTGACTCGTTATCTGTACACTGTGGGTCGCGGGTTCTGTTCCCGCTCGTGTGTTCCTCACCTGTCTATCATCATGGGGCTGGGCGCGGGCGGGGCGGCCGGGGACAGCGCGGGGCTCCTGGGGGTCAACATATACTGGTCATTAATAACATATCGAGGTTTATATCCTACTAATATTATAATTGCGAAAGTTTGTGTGTGTGTATGTTTGTTACTTCTTCACGCTCAAACGGCTGAACCGATTTTGATAAAATTTTGTATACACATAGGCTACTCTACATCCCGGAAATCCGCGGGTAAAACCGCGGAGCGCAGCTAGTGATATCATATTCCCTGGTGTATTTGGTACAGTGACTAAATTGTACATTATCAAATTCCACACATACAGTTTCTCATGGCTCATGTATGGACCTATTTTGATATTAGTATTATTGTAAGTTAGTGAATGAGATACTATAAATGTTCTTATTGTTGTGTGACATGGTAACTCGTAAGATCTGTATTAAATATAACGTATGTCTTTTCTATATATTATATATGTGTGTGAACCTGAACAGGTCGTGATGCTTGGGGCTCGGCAGCGGTCGGTCGGGAGGCTCCGGGGGCGGCTCCGTGGACGCTGGACAGACACATACAATATATTAGATCAAACTATCTTTAATAAAGGGAAAATACTTTCTTCTTACAAAAAAAGATTGGAATTTTTCAAAATTCTTTCACTAAGTGATCGGAGGGATTTGTTGGACTTAAAATTTCTACATAAAACACTTAATAACAACTATGATAACTCGTTTTGGAAATGTAATGGTAACATTCAATTTAATTTTTAAAATCAAAAATTAAATTGAATAATACCATTAGTAAGACCTTAATTCCGCAAAACTGTTTTAGGATGCAATTCACCTGTATCTCGCTTATGTAAAATTTTGGATGTTCACAGTGCTGTTTTAGACCCTTTTGGACTCATCAAACAAGTTTCACAAAAAAATATTGTCAAATTTGTCATCCAATTAATTTATTTTGTTTGTATTTGTATGTTATTGTTTTACTATTATTGTTAATCCTTGTCATTTTGCTTTGCTTGCAAGTGGTATTCACCTTAATAGGTAATGCATTTAGTTTTAAGTTGTATAACAATTGTATACCTTTGTATGAATTAATGTATTTATCACTGGTGAATCTTATATAAGTAAATAAATAAATATTAATACAATTAATTAAAAGTCCATTAACAGATTTCAGTTGTTTTCTTGAAGATTCAACATATTACAGGAAGTTTGATTTTGAGAAATATTATAATAATAATTTACTCCTCAACTTCACGTCTTCATAACATATATATGACCTCCCAACTATAGACAACTTTTCTATAATACTATTTTCTAAGTACTTCTCTATTACAAGTATATATTATATGTATGTGTGTGTACCTGTGTGTGGTGAGGGCGGTCTCCTCGGGAGTACGGGCGGCGCCTCGGGCTCCGCCCCCCCGCGAGGCAGCAGCGGCGGGACGCGCTCCTGCTAACATATATATTTTATATAACAATCCGTCCATACGTTATATATATATATATATATATGTATATAATCTGGTCCCTCGTCACCTGTACGTCCGTCCGTCGTCTGTTCTGGTACATGTCCGTCTCCACGAGCGCGCCGCGCGGAGACAGCGCCGGGCGACGTCTGGAGAATCAAATATATATATTATTAAATATACAGGGGTATAAATATTGTATTATCTATGTTGGTAATAAATGTACTATTTATATTGGCAATATTGTATATTCTCTATGGTACTGTTATTCTATGTTTATCTTTGATATGCCTGTCTATTTTTTATAAATGAAAAATCGTGTGCTTTGTAAAAAATGTAGTCCTTAATAAAAATTGATTATGAACATATAAAACAAGTCTTATTCTTCATATTAAGAATCTAGAATGTTAATAAATCTATTGTATTGTTAGTGTGAGTGATGTCTAGTACATACTTGGGTGAGTGGTTGTCCCGCGGCGAGGGCGGGTCGTCCTTGGTGGAGCCGCTGTTCCTGTACACACACACATATATATATATAACACATACACACAGACATATATAATACGTCAGTGTGTGAAAACATTTGATTATGTAGAGAGAGGAGCTTGTACGGTGGAGGTGAGCGTTTAACGCGTTAGATAGGTTCCCTTAAACCTACACCTGGGTCACAAGTCCCAGTCACTGTTGAAGCTCCTCTCAGCACAACGATGGACCCGACACACGCACCGTGAATACATGGAATGATGCAAGGATTCGTCCCTTTTCATCTGTCACAGTCACAAGTTGATGTAATCTTTCAGTACCTGTGCAGCGTGGCGGCGGACTTGTTCTTATCGAACAGCTTGTCCAGCAGACTCAGCTGTCCGAGCTGCGCCAGCGAGCTGGAGCTGGCTCGCTCCAGGCGCGGGCTGGTCACCGAGCGTTCCTCCCTACCTACACACACACGTTATATATGAGTATATAGACAGTCTTCTACCTGGCAATTTCCCAGCTATAGCCAGGGCCTGCCTTACATGTTGTGAATAGTTTTGGCTAATTGTTTTTACGACCGGCCGCCTGCCTGACATCAACCCTCTTTGGGAATATGAGTATACGCATAATATTTATATATACATATATTTAGGGAACACATATATAATTTGAACCGAACCTTTATATTCCCGAACGCACCCGAAGTGATGTTAAAGAGATGACGTTTAGTTTGTTCACTTTAACGAGTATTTATCGACACGACTTGTGTGTTTGTTAATTGAATTTAACTTATTTAATAGGTTTTTTTTAAAGTTAATAATAAGTTTGTTCTACTTAAGGTTTGATTTGTTATTTAAAAGTACTGGCTTCATAAGACAAGCATGTTTTTAATAATTTTTACTTAGAGTACTAAATATATTATTATATATATTGTAAGTATATATTACCCTGATCGTGTGCATGTAGCGGCAGAGAGGCAACACTAGCTCCGTCCCAGGCGCTGCTCGTAGGAGATAGTTGAGATACACCTGATACATAACATATAAGTCTGATAAAACTGATTATACTATATACCATGTTATTTTCTTGTATATTTGTGTACTAAATGGTATATATTTGACCTGTAGACTGTAGTAGTTAACAATGACGCCTGTCGTTTCTTTAAAGCCAATTCATTTGGATGTTTATACAGTTTCGTGCATACTTTTTTCATTCAAATGAAACTAATATTTTTCAGATATAAACGCGTGCAAGAAAATGATATTTTTTTACAAAAATATTACTTTCTTTAAAGTAACTAAAAGTTATTAAAGTCTTAGATCTCTTTCGTATATACTCTAACCAGGTCTTGTAACTATACATATTATATAGTTACAAACATGTCATCTATCAATCCCTACTAATATTATAAATGCGAAAGTAACTCTGTTTGTTACGCTTTCACGCCTAAACCACTGAACTGATTTTAATGAAATTTGGTACAGATATAGAGTTGACCTTCAGAAAGAACATAGGATAGTTTTTATCCCAGACTTTGAAAGGTTCTCTTGGGAACGCGATATAACCGAACTCGACGCGGGCGGGCGGAAAGCTAGTATATATAGTATATATATATATATATATATATATATATATATATATATATATATATATATATATATATATATATATATATATATATATATATATATATATATATATATATATATGTGTGTGTTTTTCCTCACTGAGTGCTCCGTCGAGGCTGACGAGTGAGTTAGTAGATGACAGCGTGGTGGAGGACGTGTCGTGTCGGCGGCGGGACACCTTCACCGGCTTCACTGACAGCTCGGGGTAACGACGGGGCTGAGACCACGAGACGAGATAAACATTGTAAACATATCATCACAACAGGTCACAATCACATAGAGAATATATCTTAAACATTAATAGTATCGAACAGATTATAACCCTAAGGGTGCATGCACAACAGGACGGGATCGCCAATTATTACAGTTAACAAATTCCAATACAGGAGATAACTATGTATTAGTACTAAACAATAACAACGGTAGTTATATCAAGAACATGATAAAATTTAATTACATGGACTAAACAAAAAAAGACGAAAATAAAATATTAAAAGTGATAAAATAATATATTAAAAATGTAACTATAATATATATATATATGATCGTGACTCACAAACTTGTGTGTCTGTTTGACTGCTCCCTTGGGTTCTATCTCCTTGCTCTTGGCGTACAGGTAGTTGGTGACTTCATTATCATCCATGCCGGGGAACGGGTCTAGGTTCTCCAGGAACGCCTGTAACATACATACATATATCTTCTTCTTCTACCTGGCAATTTCCCAGCTTTAGCCAGGGTCTGCCTTGCATGTTGTGAATAGTTTTGGATAATTGTTTTTACGATACGCCTGCCTTACATCATCCCTCTTTGGGAATGCATTAATCAATGATATCTAAATACTCTTAAGTACATATGACTCGGAAAAATCACATTGGTAGTTGCCAGGATCGAACCCGCGCCCTCATACATGAGAGGCGGGACTTTTAACTACTAGGCCACCACTGACTAACAAACTTTCATACATATACATTCTACTATAAGTTACTATGATTAAATAATATATAATTAGGATAAATTTTGTTTACTTAGATATAAAGAAATAAAAAATAGACAATGTGATGTGACAAACATATGTCAGTGAGTTATTGACTTATTAACTGTTACTCAGTACATTTTAATAACTTGTAAGAACATAGAATGTAATGTCTTTATATATAATATTCTTCTGTGAGTGTGTATGTCACTGAACTTCTCTCAAACGACTGGACCGATTTTGATGAACTATTTTTGCGTGTGTTCAAGGGGATTTGGGAATGATTAGATTATTAGATTCACAATTTTGTCCACCGGATAATGTTCTTTTAATTAATTTTTAATTTATTAGTAGTTGTTGATACAAACGTTTTTTTTGACATTAGATTTGACAACTAACTAATATGTCAATCATTCTGTCGCACTTCAAAACACGGAGGTTTATGGCTTTAATAAGTGAACTCCAAAAATATAAATAAAAAAACGTAACAGATATTTGTTGATTATAGGGCGATACGAAGTTCGCCGGGTCTTCTAGTATATATATGTATATACGGACCCTGGTCCTCGGCTCCAGCGTCAGACAGTAGGGCTGGTTCTGGTACTGCTGGATCTCGCCCGTGATCTCCGCCACCATGCGCCGCTTGGAGAAGTTGATCAGCTCCGTGTTGGACAGGAAGTCTGGAAGACAACATATACAATAGAGTTATAGGCGATAAGGTTCAACATAGAATGTACGGAAATGAGCATTCTAATAGTTTATTTGAAGTAATTCCTACTAATATTATAAATACGAAAGTAACTCTGTCTGTCTGTCTGTTACGCTTACACGCCTAAACCAATGAAGTGATTTTAATGAAATTTGGTACAGATATAGAGTTGACCTTGACAAAGAACATAGGATAGTTTTTATCCCAGACTTTTGAAAGGTTCTTTTGGAAACGCGATATAACCGAACAAATATAATTTACAAGTTAAGTGAACTGTATCACATATATCCATATAATCTAAATATAAATAATATTGACTGATACTAGGCGAGACAAACAGATATTTGCTGTCTCATGTTCGACAACCAGTCTTAATTAAACACATCGTCGGTGATAGTGCAAATCCGCGTATATATTTGAAGCAGATTATCAAAAGAAAGTTCGACATGAAATATTTTCTATATTAACGACTTTTAAGGTAATTTTTTTCACAATTAGTAATTATTATTTGTCAGTATGCATGTGTGTGTGTGCGTGTGAGTGTGTACCGGGGTTGCCCTCCTCAATGTGCAGTATCTTAGTGAGGTAGACGCCCACGAAGGGCACGCAGGGCGGGTTGATGCTCCTCAGCCGCTCCTGGTACAGCCGGAAGTGGTCCGAGCTCAGCTCCCGGAACTGGTCCAGCGCGCGCAGCAGCCGAGGGGGCAGCATCTGAAACGTGACACACGAGACACGTGAGCTCATAGTACTGTGTGTGTATAATCGTGTTTCATATTATACGAGGTCAGTTACTAAAGTGTAATAAATATAGTGTATATGCTATATTATAGAATTAAGTCTAGTGTAAAGTCACCTTTATAAAACATCTCATGTATACATCCAAATATTGTGGACCACCCATTGGCCCAAGCTTACATTATGCTATGTTAAAATCTTCTGATATTATTAAATACGACTTAAAGCTATAGTTTAAGTCAACATGTAAGTCACTTGTCATATTTATATTTATTTATTTGAGGATCCCCAACAAAAGATACGCAGTATACAATTTTAAACTAATCAATAATAAATATTACAGAAATTTGTGCTCTTCCAATTACAGGAGACCACAGCTTGCCAATTAAATATGACTAACCAAAACAATATGAACTTATAGTTAAAATTGAAATTATTTAAAAAACAAAAAATTTTAAAAACAATTGTTTGAAAATGAAATTGTTTAAAAATAAGAATACAATAAGTAAGAACAATAGGTTATAAATAATAAATAACGTAAACAACAGCAACGAATAGTTAAAAAAAAAGTGTCAACATGTTATTGATATCTATCGTGCGTCAGTTCTGTGTATCATCTGTGTGTGTGTGTGTGAGTGTGCGTGTGTACCTGGAAGGTGTTCTTGAGCCTGTAGACGGCGGCCGACTCGCAGGCGGCCACCACAGCGAACACCCCGTTAAAGTTGTTGAGGTCGCTGAGCGCCACGGCCAGCTCGAGCCCCCAGGACAGCACGCCAGCCCGCTCCTCCACGTTCTCACTCTCCACTATCCACTTCTCTATCCAGCGAGTGAACTGAAACACACACATACACATATATGACTTACGTATACTTATTTAGTCGGCGTGAAATAACAAGACTACGCACGACGCACGCACGTCCCCGTTCTGCTCCTCGCTAGTCATTAGTCTGCCGAGCGCATGCCGCATCTCCAGTGGGGTACGTGAGACAGTATATTATATCTATTGTATTTATAACCATATAATGTGTATTATGATCTCCGTAACTCACATTGGTAGTGTTCTTGCTGATCCTGAACAGGTTGGGGCTGGACTTCTCCTTGTCCTTCTTGGTCCACGCCGCGCCCACCAGCTCCGAAGGCTTCACCTGGAATATATACAAAAAATAATAATAATATGAACATTGTGAAGCGTATAAAAGAAACACTGATCATCAAGTATAACAGTGCAGCAACCGAAGATGAAGGAAGGACGTTTTCGATAGATGGTTGTTATTAAATACTGAACTAAATTATATTGTTAACAACATATAAATATACTATTAAATCTCTTATTTTTCTGTATACATCACTTTCTGTGTGATTATCATTTACTATTATTATAAGAGTAGTAATAATTGACTGAATCCTGAAGGCCTGGCCTAGTGTGGACATCAACGTTTACTGTAAATCTCTTTGTAAACTGTTTTACATATAAATAAACGAGTGTATTGAAATAATTATGATGTTCAGCTATATCGCAGCCCAATCATAATTCAAACACGCGCTTGAGCCAGTTAAACAAAGAAAAATATCTACACCGCGATTCAAAATCCGGAGAGGACGCTAACAGTGCCATCTGTACGAGCTACACTCACATAATTATGAAATCATGTAAATACACGCATCATCATTCTTGTACTGTTATAAAAACTCGATATCTTATAATTTAATTCAGTTCGCATTCGGTCACCAAGTGTACCGGGCGTTCTCATCGATCAATCAGCCATATATTATATCAAATTTTATTTTATTTACTTAGGAACACCAACAGTACACATATGCAACATTAAAAAATACAGTCAAAAGTATAGGTCTTCATATGTATACCTATTACAGGTATTCACAGCACTGTCTAAAAAGTTTTATAACAACGATAAAACCTTGATCTAACTAAATTAAATTACTACTATAAATAAAATAACAACACTATTTAATAAACAACAACACATAAATTAAAAGTGAAACAGTTACAATTTTAGAGAGTAATATTTATGTAAAGTATGTTTGAATTAATTGATCAACCTACAAAGCATTGTCAATTTATATCATTACATTAAGTGCACGTACGCCATCTATTACCAAACCTCTAAACTAATCTCTATATAACTAATATTCCCGTGTGTACATGTATGTATGTATGTGTGTGTGACCTGTCTGTACAGCTGGAACTCCAGCAGCGTCAGTTGTCGGGCCACCTCCAGCGGGTGCAGCGCCAGCGGGTGCCAGTCGTGACGCTCGGGCTCCGCCACGTGCCGCAGGGGCGCCGGCGGGAGACGGTCGAACACGTATGACACGCCCGAAGACACGCTGCAGAGGGACTCGTTGTCTGACTGCTGGCCGCTCTGATGTAATAATATATAATATACAATTAATAATATATTCAGTATTCAGGCAGACCCTGGCTAAAGCTGGGAAATTGCCAAAAAGAAGAAGAATTAATAATATATTCAGTATGAAGATATTTTAATGGTAATGGAGTAAACGAGCAGACGGCCTATCAAATGAAGGTAGGACCGTCGCCAATGGATATCGTTATTGCTCTTGATTAAGGAAGAGGGAAAGAAAAAAAGAGGGAAATTGAATGGGTAGTAAAGGGTGGGGAAAGGGAAAGGGCAACCGTCTCTGTCACTCATCGTACGAAACGCAGCCATTAAAGACTACTTCACGCCGATCTTATATGAGAGGGTAGTTTTTCCCCGGTCGAGCCAGCACATGTTCAAACTGCAGTAACTTGACCCCAGCTAGCCTGTACCAGCTATAGATCAAGAGCTCACCTTTCTCTGGACGGTCTTGAGCACACTCTGCACCCACTTCCTCATGGGCTTCCCGTCCACAGCCTCCAGGAAGCTCTTCAGCTTGGCGAGCAGTTCAGGCTCACGCTCGAAGTCGTAGAAGTGTTGGTCCACCCAGTGACGGAGCACGTTTATTACTCTGGAGAGAGAGGTCAGCTTATATTGGTTGATACTTCACGAGTATTGTCTAATTAATTTAATATTCACCACGAAATATTCAGAATTAGAATTTAAACATGACTTTAGACATTTAAATTAGCGTACTACATTTGTCACAATGTACATAATCCTTAGATTTATAGCACCATCTAATTGGGTTTTTGAATTATTTTTTTTTTTGTGATAAATGGAAAGATCATATATAAGTTTAATAACAAAACTATTTTTATTTTATTTTTTTTTGCAATATTTAAAAAGTTATTTCAAAATAAAAATTAAATTTTAAATTCAGTACCGAAGACAAGCCGACAGCTCGTGAATAAACCCGAGCGCGTGTGACGTCACAATGTTAGTTTTTGCTCATTGTAGCATACAGAGATATAATAATTAGTACAGTGTTTTGAGTTTTTATCTAGTAAATTCTGTTGGCATTTTTAAATAATCAAAAGTTTTGTACCATTATGTACAAAGACTACAAAAACAACTCCTGAAAAAATGTTTTTAAAATGTTCCACAAGACGAAAAACGTCGAAAGAAATGGTTTCAAGCAGTGCATCGAGATTATTCAAAAACAAAATCATTTTTTTTTGTTGTGAAGATCATTTCGTTGTAAGTTTTCATAATAGTATTGTTATTAATTATTATTTATCTAAGTGTATAAATCGAATAAGTATAGTTCAATAATTAATTTTTTTACCTGGGCTCCAAATCATAACCTTTAGAATCGTAGCATTAAAAAATTTTAATTGATAATTCAAAGCGATTAAATAGTAAATCTATATATATGTTTGTCTAATAATTGGACTTCAATTAATAGATATTTTCATAATTTTATAACATTCTAGGTTCTGTATCAGACTACATTTAAATTTTTAAAGTACATATATGTTATTTTGGTTTTTTTATAATGTTATAATAACATTTTATTAATAATGATTTAATGAAATAATTATTAATTATATTTAATAGAGAATAAATACTAATTTTCATTTAGAATAGTATTTTTTGACAGACTTACCTTGATGTCTTAGCACCTCGAACTTCAGCAAAATTAAACCGCACTTTTTAAAAAATTAGTTATCATAAAAATATATTAACATCAGGAATATTATCCGATTTTGCTTTTATAAATCCTTTATCACACATAGTCGAAATAAACTTTTCAAATCGTTTTTCACTAATAAATTTGAGATATTTTTATCAAGTTAAAGATAATAGCCATAAACACTGTACTATTATGAAATTGCTTTAACATTATGACGTCACAAGTATGCTGACCAATCATGGCGCGTTTACAGTCACGTGATATATTTTTGAATTTTATCAATTTTTAATTGTTTATAATTAATTTAAAAAATATATTTCAAGTTTTTTGCATTAAAAATCCAATATAATTAATAATAAAGTTTTAAAATACATAAAAAAAGTCAATACTTTTTTTTTTTTCAAAAACCCAATTGATCCGTAAGTTAAACTTATGTAATGCAAACCTATATTTGTCACTATTTAACATTTATTTATACATAACTATTATAACTAAAATAACTTTCACCTTTTATACAATTATAAAAACTAACACATGAATCTTGTTAATAAGAGAGATTTTTAAGACAATATTACAACTTAGTATACAGGGTGACTGGTGAATTACTATCAATATTTAAGGAGCATACTCGGTACATGATTCTCATTCGAATTATGTAAAAAAAATAGGTACTTAATTTTTGACCACATTTCCGTATAAATAAATAAAGTGTTGACACGTTCCAAGTGTTCCAAGTGTGAACGCGTGTGGCGGCGTGCTGATACAACAAGACGCCGCTGCGCGCGAGTGTGTGTGTGTGTATATACCTAATCTGTAGGGTGTTCATACGATGCGTAATTAATTACATAACTTTTGGTTAACTTTACTTAGAAGTTTATTAATATTTATGTTATATTAATTTTTATTTTGTCACATATGATCGTCAAATATCACGTCCTCAAATATCGATAGTAATTCACCAGTCACCCTGTATAGTTTACAGTTAAAAAATAAACTTTTGTAAAAATGCTTGATATTATATTTGTGTAATAACATTACTAACATCATTTTCACTTTAATTTACAATATAAATTAAATGATTTCAAATATGGATTTAATGTGTGACACTTTTGAGATTCTTATGAATAAGTTTTTATTTAAACAAACTTTCTGTGAACTACAAACTTACAACTGGAAATTGGAAATTTAATTACACAATTTTAAGTTATTTATTCTCTCTTCACGAAAATACTTGATACACATAATACCCGTGATGGGTATAGGAATACCTGTATTACAGGTCTCCAAACTATTGTATCTATTATCAAATAAATAAGTTCACAGATAATATTCAATATGTTTTAATACTATCTGTCGTCCAATCACTACGACCCCTTCACCCCCACTAAGTGTATATTAGTCACCTGAACTTGACCGGTTGTTGGAACTCCTTCCTGTATCTCTTCCAGTCCTCGCGGGCCGTGTTCTTGCTCAGCTTCTCCGCGTCGCTGGTCGCAGAGATCTCCACACAGTCCGCTACACGACACAGACAACACAATAACTATATATATACTAGCTGACCCGGCAAACATTGTTTTGCAATATAAAAAGTAAAAAATTGTTCTAAAAATTTAAAAAAAAATTGGGATGAACATTGAACAACCCTTATGACTTAGAGGTATGTAAAATAGATGTTGGCCTATTCTCAGATCTACTCGATATGCTCACAAAATTTCATGAGAATCGGTCAATTCGAGAGGAGTACGGGAACGAACATTATGACATGAGATATTTATATATAAGATAATCAATCGTCATCTATATATATATTATACATGTATAATATATATATATATATATATATAGTCTGTATATCATCTATTCTGTTAGTATATTATGTTACCGATGTCCAGGTCGAGGTCCATGAGCGAGGCGTTGGGACTCAAGTCCTTCCTGGGCATCTTGATCCTCGGGACTGCTTGCGCAATCAAACATACAACATGTACAGGCGGGAGATAGGTTAAATACATGTGTATTTTTGGGTGTCTGTGGGTGTTTTGGCGTGTTTCTGTGTGTTTGTACGTGTTTTTTGTATGTGTGTGCGTGTGTATGCGTGTTTCTCTATATGTGTGTCTGTGTGTGTGTGTCCGTCCGTACCTGGTCTCGGCGCGTCGTACACGAGGTGCGGTTCAGGTATGTCGAACCTCTCGATGAGCAGCGCGAGCAGCTCGCTCGGTGAACAGAAGGAGCGGTAGGTGGTGAGGAAGGTCCGCACCAGGTTGAGGTCCGCGTGCACGTGGTACGTGAGACGCTCCACTAGCTTCAACAGGGTCGCGCCCTGGAGAGAGACACATACGTTATATATGACTGATATCACGCATACTATAACTAATTTTAATTTACTAGTTAATTTTAATTTATAATTTAAGCCTAATATTTGCATGCCTTGAGGTAGAATGTACCGGAAAATATACAAAAATCTATTTATACACCTATATTCTGTACCTACATTCAGAGCAAACAAACATTATTATTATTATTATATATGTCCGGGAACTTGGTCGCTCGTACACTTGATAAAATTATTTAAATTCATATTACTTATTTAATTAAATTCATATAATATTATAATATATATGATTGATGAGAACGCCCGTTATACTTGGTGACCGAATGCGAACTAAATTAAATAATAAGTTATCTAGATTTTATAACAGAATAAGAATGATGATGCCTGCATTTACATGATTTCGAAATTATGTCGAGTGTAGCTCGTACAATATAATATATTATTACAGTTCCTTTAGATGCATTTTCATCAGAATTTGAGTGATGGTTACAGAATATAATAAAATGGTGTTCAAATAGTCGTGGTGACCTAGTGGTTAAAGGCCCGCCTCTCGTGCATGAGGGCGCGGGTTCGATCCTGGCAAGTACTAATGTGATTGTTCCGAGTCATATGTACTTAAGAGTATTTAGACATCGCTGACTGATGAAGGAAAACATCGTGAGGAAACATGGACTTATATCAAATTATAAGTTTGAAATCACCAACCAGTCTTGAGCGAGCGTGGTGATTAATGCTGAAACCTTCTGCATGTGAGAAGAGGCTCAGCAGTGGGCTCTGATAGGCTGATGATGATTATACTAACACTTTTAGTGGTTCATATATCCTACTAATATTATAATTGAAAGTTTGTGAGTGTGTGTGTATGTTTGTTACTTCTTCACGCTCAAACGGCTGAAGCGATTTTGATAAAATTTTGTTTACAGGAAGCTGACGTCCAGGAATACGAGAACAACAGCTGGTATCATTATAATATTGTATTTTTTGTACCTTAATGAGCGGCGCGGGTCCGTGTCCGTGCTCCAGCAGTATGTTGTGAGGTCCGTCGGGCTCCGCGAACCTGTACAGCGCGGGGCTCGGCAGGCGCAGCGGGTGGCGCCGCTCCAGGTCCAGGAGGATGCTGCAACCACAACCATAGGGACTATATACACATGGGGACTTGACGTGGGGGGGGGAGGGAGAATGTATAGTAAATATATATAACTAGAAGACCCCGCGAACTTCGTATCGCCCTATAATCAAGAAATATCTATTACGTTTTTTTATTTATATTTTTGGAGTTTACCTGTAAGCCATAAATCTCCGAGTTTTGAAGTGCGACAGAATGATTGACATATTAGTTAGTTGTCAAATATAATGTCAAAAAAAAAACGTTTGCATCAACAACTACTAATAAATTAAAAACTAATTAAAAAAACATTGTCCAGCGGACAAAATTATGAATCTAAACCATTCCCAGATCCCCTTGAACACACACAATTTTTTTTATCAAAATCGGTCCAGTCGTTTGACAGAAGTTCAGTGACATACACACTCACAGAAGAATTATATATATAAAGAAGATATACAGATATTATTTTGTAGTAGTGGAAATAAGCTTGTTCATATACACTTAGTGTAACAAAAAGTGGTCACTTTAGATGCTTATCGATAACAAAACCTCGTAATAGTAACAAAAATAATGTGTTCAATTTAATTGGTCATTAGTGTACTCGGGGTAAGACATTGAATCACAAATACGGGATTCCCGAATCATATTTATGACGCCTAAGAATCATATTCTATTCATGTATGATCTATTTTAACTCACCAAGTTACATCGTCAACTATCATAATAAAATTATACGAATAATTATATTCAGAGAGACGACAATAATATACATGTTAACCCACTGTATATTGTGGTCGGTTACGTATTAAAAAATTAATGAACATCGCCGGGGCGACATCGTTGTATGTATAATATATATAACGAGTGACGCCGCTGACTCCGCGGAACGAACACCAAGCCGTGTGAACCAGAAGATTCCTGATACCACACAAGCTATGGAATGGTATTGCTATCATAACATCGGGTCAATCATGTAGTCTAAGGTGTAGGTTATAAGTTTTAATATGTAATTCATAGTATAATATACATATAAGTTAGTTTCGTAGTTTTCCTGGAACCTCTGATCGCCACCCTATATAATTTCCGTTCAGTAGTATATCAATGTAACTTATAGACTACTAGCTTTCCGCCCGCAACTTCGCCCGCATGTAGTTCGGTTACATCTCATTTCCAAGAGAACCTTTAAAAATTTTGAGATAAAAACTATCCTATGTTCTTTCTCAAGGTGAACTCTATCTCTGTACTAAACTTCATTAAAATCAGTTCAGTGGTTTAGTCGTGAAAGCGTAACAGACAGACAGACAGAGTTACTTTCTCATTTATAATATTAGTAGGGATGTATATAGACCTGTCGAGGCTCCTGTCCAACATAGGTTTCGTGTTGAGTATCACGAGGTCACTCATCCAGCATCTCTTCTCAGCAGGGGAGGAGGCCGCTAGCACCACGGGCGGACCCACGCGCGGACACAGCTCCATTAAGTTACGACCCTCTGACACACAGACAGACATACAACATTATATTAACAACTAAACTATCTATATACAGTAGAAACTCGATTATCCGGGCCTCAGTTATCCGAATGCCTATCGACAACGATTAATTCGCTTAATCGAGTTTCTACTGTAATTCAGTCAAAGATAATATTTAAATGTATCTTAAATCAGACTTCTACCAGCATTTTAATGTTATAGTGTAGCTGTAGTAGGTTCTTTTCAAATTTGGTTATGTAGAGAGGAGCTTGGACAGTGGAGGTGATCGTTTAACGCGTTAGATAGTGTCCCTTAAACCTACACTTGGGTCACAAGTCCCAGTCACTGTTGAAGCTCCTCTCCCTGTAACGTTTCGTTCTGTGTGTGTATGTGTGTGTGTGTATGTCCGTCTGTTCGTACCCTCTCCGTCGGGTCGGTCCACTATGTCCAGTTTCCGTATGTGCAGCTTCTCCTTTAACTTCAACTGCGGCGGGCCGGCCGTCACCCCGCTGTTCACTGTTACCTGGAATATACACATAACAATTAGGTTGAAGAAGTTTATTTCCAAAAAGAACAAAGTTTGCTTACAAAGGAAATTTTAAAAATTATAACTACTATTAAAATTACAAACAATAAGCAGTAGTGATATTAAACAAGATCAGTGAAATCATCTAATATATGGGTTCTTAATCGTTTTTAAATATATTGATACCACACACCATTTAGATATGATAGTTTAATGGAGACCAGCAAGTTTGTGAGTATCGCGTTCAGGTAATGAGAACGACCTGTTTATTTGAACGCTTTATTGATACTGACTAAATTATGACAATGCTTACATTTATACTTGCTTATGAATACTTAGTTCAAGTTTTAGGTGTTTCTAGTTTATATCTCGTTTTCAAAACTATTCCAGTACACAACTTCTCATATATAAATTTTAGTTCCATACACTTTGAATCCAAATAAGAAATACATGTTTATTTACATTTTTTATCTTGTTTCGTTGTCAGGTGTTCAACGTTAAATACATAACATGTTACAATACATAACAATTTACTTGTTACCGATAACTATTTAAGTCTTAGCAATATTACTCTGAGTTTTCACTACAGTATAGTACAAGGTGTCTGTGTGTATGTGTCTGTGTCTTTATGTGTGTGTATATACTGACCAGGCTAGTGACTGGTTTACAGAGCAGCAGTAGTCCGTCGAATAAAAAAGCTCTCCTCTCAGCGACGCGCTTGCCCGGACCCAGCTTGGTGAGAGTGTCCTCTGAAATATTACACAGAGGGGTTAGAGGATGTGACGTCATCACCGAGTTGATCTATATATGGAGTTCATTTAGAGATGATCGTCCGTTTGCTTGGTGGCGCTCGTGTATGACTGTTCTAAACACTGTTCACTTGAAACAATTTGTTTTAGTATTTTACATACATATGTATGTTAGTACTTTGCTTATCGTCAGATTTGTTGATTAAGAACCCTCTAGGCTGTCTTGATTTGTTTTTTTATTATTTTTATAATATTCGACTTATGACACTGTAAGACAACTTGTTTTTTAAGGTTTTTTTAAGGAACTAAACTAAAAGAAATTAAACTCGCGTTGATCTGTAACCAAAGAAACGACTATTAAAGTTTATTCCTTTTCCATTTCTCATTAATTCCATTTTCTACTCCTTTTTTCTACAATTTTACTATTTTTCTTTCCAGAAACAATTACACGTCAAAATGAATTCTTTTTTTTACTAGCCGAGACCATAGAGTTTACAGAAAAATGTACGACAAGGCGAAACATAAAAATAAGGATAAGTATAACTTACACCTAACGAAAAACAATGTGTTTTTCTTTACATACATGTGTGTGTGTGTGTTCGTGTACCTCTAATAAACTCGTTGCAGCACTGCGGCACGTCCCGCGCGTCCCAGTTGTCGACCAGCCTCGCCAGCTCGTTACACTTGTCTATGGCGAGCTTACGGCGGGCTCGGGACGCAGACCTCATGGCGCCCTCTCTGAAACAAAACAAACACTACTAGTCAATAATTAGAATATTAGAGTAAATGAAGCGAGGATTATAATTGTAGTAACTGTGATCATGTTGAGACAAAATGTTATCTGTCAGTTATACTTACTTGGTTTTTGTATTAAGATAATAAGAAATTGAGTAAATATGTTTCTGACAGTGAAAAAAATATATTAATTGGTTTATGATATTTAAACTATGTATTCAAAATAACAAAATTGATTATCAGACAGTTCCTTGCTATATTAGTGTTTCTGGAAAAACCGTAGAGGTAGAAATTCTGATGTAAAATTTTTATCATAAACAAATACAATTTTATAATATTAATATAGATTGGTTTCTCTTAGACTGACCCTATATTAAAAGAGTTTAAAAGGAAATTGCATAATTTGTAAATAATAATTAAATGTACAAACCAAAAGCGTCTTTAAAACTATGACAACTAAGTAAACATTTAAAAATTACTTTAACTTTTGTATTAAAATTTTATTTAACCTTTGACTGAATTATACAGAAGCGCTTCTCATATGTGTATAATATATATTTTGTATTATTTTATATGTTATACATGATACTCACAGCTGTGGTCCATTGCCCAAGGCTCTCGTTAGTAATTTCTCTATTGGATGTAGATTGCACTCAACCTGAAAAAATTAAACATAATAACATGAAACAAATATATTATAGAGTAGTATATGTGGATGTATTATTGAGAGATTACTAAAGGAGTTCAACCAGAGTATTTAACTGGAATAAACTAACATATATATGAAAAAATGATGTCTGTAAGACACCACTAAAACCATGACCATAGTATAAATATACTTTAAAATGTTAAGACAAGTATTTTTTGTTTTATGTGTCCACAAGTAAACTAAATGTAATACACGAGTCTTTTTATAGTGTGAGAGCCTACTCTAGTATGTCTATATGTGTGTGTGTGTGCGTGTACCTGTTTGAAGCTCTCCCGGTCGTCGCTGGCGGGCGCGAGGGGCAGCATGGCGAGCACGTACGAGTGATACACGAACACGTGCGCCACGGGGGACAGCAGCAGCCGCGGCAGGCAGTACTTCACGGCCAGCCGGAACCCGTGACCGGCAGTCTCCAGCCGCTCGCCCAGCTGAAACACACACACACACACATGGATACATAGATATATATATAGGAATAAGATTAATAGACTCTACACACACACATACATACATAGATATAAAGAGGAATAACACTGAATTAACTACACAGAGAAGAAATGACTAACAAATTTATATATACATAGACTTCTATTTTAAAACTAGTTTTTGCCCGCGACTTCGTTCGCGTTAATTTAGTCATTAGTAATATATGTATAGCTGATCGGGCGAACTCTCAGAGGCCATAAATAATCAGGTTTTTCCTGTTTCAATCGAACAGAATGATTGACATATTAGTTAGTTGTCAAATCTAATGTTAAAAAAACGTTTGTATGGGAAACTGAAAAGGGCTGTTTTTAGGGTTTTCCCGGAAATTAATCATTTTTTTCAGCTCTTAAACCTTCCCTGAACTTCCACGAATATTTTAAGACTAAAATAAGATAAAGCTGTTCAGCCGTTCTCGAGTTTTAGTGAGACTAACGAACAACAATTCATTTTTATATATATAGATTACTAAATGCACATCATTATATTCGCAATATTTATTTAAAAAAGCATGTAAAAACAATTTTAGATTCGAAATAAACGGAGCTTTATTATTATTATTATAACTACTCAGAAAGATGGGAATCGTTAATATCTAAGCTATATCACTGTAAAGTTTCACCTAGATCAGTTCAGTAGTTTTTACGTAAAGGAGTAACAAATATCATCACTTGAATATACTATGAGTGCAAGTCTGTCACTACAATTCTACATGGAGGGGGAAGGTATATAAATAGGACTCAGTCCATGTGTGTGTGTCAGTTTATACCTGTGGGTCGTCTACTAATGCTGCCAGCGCGTCCCTCGACTCTCTCCTGGTGACGATGTTGGCGTAACGGACGAACGCACGGAACTCCTCCACCTCCGCCAGCTCTGAAAACGAGAACAGGAGGGATATATATACACACATACATACATACATCACTGATTAATGTTGATTCCCAAAAGAGGGTTGATGTCAGGCAGGCGGGCCGGTCGTAAAAACAAATAGCCAAAAACTATTCACAACATGTAAGGCAGACCCCGGCTATAGCTGGGAAATTGCCAGGTAGAAGAGAAGAAGACATACATACATGTGGTGTAAAGACATGTAGATGATACAACACGACAATAATGAATAAATGAATTCAAACTCTTCAAAATAAGTTTATACTACAACTAAATATATGGTTCCTGTAGTTATTAAATAACAAACTTAATTAATAATAAATTGACAGAATTATACCACTCATAAACATGTTTTCTTTAACAATTTAACCATTATATATATGTCATATATTTAATAATAGCTGTACTTCATTAGATCAGAACAATAAATGTATGTATAGTGTATATTTCTCTGTGTGTATGTGTGTGTATATATGTATCTGTGTGTGTGTGTATGTCTGTTCCCCCCACCTTCAAAGCAGCTCCCTATGTAGGGAGTGAGCGTGTCCTGTGACATCTCCATGGCGTCCTCGAGGTTCCCCAGCAGCGTCACCGTCAGCTCGTATATGTCCACTATGTTGCCGAATATTAGAGATATAACCTGCACATATATAACACACAGATTAATATTATTATTTTTATTTACAGTGTTTGTCTGTGTCCACTCAATCTGGACATATATTAATATCCATCATATGATCATATACAGGGTGACTGGTGAGTTAGTATCAATATTTAAGGACGTGGTAGTTGACGATCATATATGACAAAATAAAAATTAATATAACATAAATATTAATAAACTTCTGAGTAAAGTTAACCTAAAGTTATGTAATTAATTACGGATCGCGTGGATACCCTAGCTGCGTTATCGACACAAAACAGTTATGTACGTAGGTATATGTAGTTATCGCGCGGTAGTTTACCTACATCCAAACGCCGCGCGCCGCCGCGTGTTAGACCTTAGATAAACAAAAATGATCCAATTCCCTTCATACTTTAATCCTGGCTTAGGACAAGCAAAAATACCAAGATATTTCTTTCGTTTAAGCAACCAATTTATTGACTAGGTAAATGATGTGACCTTGACACAAAAAATAATATGAACTGTTTACCTATCTTGGTATTTCCGGCGTATTTAAAAATGGAATCATACTTATTAACAACAATTGTCAATCATTAAACTACCTATTTACCTACATAACTACACTAACCTTAACAAATGTTCAAAGTGAGCTCCTTCTCGTGTGATACACAGTTCGGCACGTTTACACATATTGTCTTTCACACGATTTAATACGAATGGGTCACTTTGAATAGTTTTGAAATCACTATTGATTTTTAATTTCAACTCCTCTCTGTTTACATACTCTGTAGCATACACAAGACGTTTCCTTGGGCATGTGTTGGAACACGGAACTGTCCGAAGTCTCGTAATCTTTGATTAGCGTTTAAGATGACGCTGGCCGTAGGTACTCAACGATTGGGGAACATCTCCCGGTACAAATTGATTGCGCCCGGCAAGCTATCATTTGCACGCGCATACGCATGAACCATGTCCAAGTATTCTGCATTTGTGTATTGAAAAGCCATACTTAATTACTAATAAGTAATAACGGGTCACACGCACACACGACTGATTATTATCCCTACTAATATTATAAATGCGAAAGTAACTCTGTCTGTCTGTCTGTCTGTCTGTCTGTCTGTCTGTCTGCTACGCTTTCACGCCTAAACCACTGAACTGATTTTAATGAAATTCGGTACAGAGATAGAGTTGACCTTGAGAAAGAACATAGGATAGTTTTTATCCCAGACTTTTGAAAGGTTCTCTTGGAAACGCGATATAACCGAACTCCACGCGGCGAAGCTGCGGGCGGAAAGCTAGTTAGGTATACGCGTAAGATCGATCGCTAGGCGCGCGCGCGGGAAGACGAACGTACGGACCTTACGGCGGCGCTCGCCCGACTAATTAGCCACGGCGCGTCGGTGGGGAGTAGCGACACACTGGCGCCGGCAAGGCTGGGTACGTGTCCAAACTTTATTTATTTATACGGAAATTTGGTCAAAAATTAAGTACCTATTTTTTTTACATAATTCGAATGAGAATCATGTACCGAGTATGCTCCTTAAATATTGATAGTAATTCACCAGTCACCCTGTATATCTATCATGTATAATTTTCTCATTACTTTTATGCCTATTTTGCCAAAGTATTGAACAGAACTTTTTACTACTACGATAATTATTTATTATTTAGTTTCTTATTATTTATTGAGTTTCTTTATTAAGGATTTACATATAAAAAACTTCCTTATATACGGCGTGAACGGTAGTTATAATAATGATAATCATTGTATCGTGATCAAATGGAACATGTCTTGTGTATGTTCAACTACCAATCTGAATGGTAGTTATATATTATAATATACATATACTTATATGTTTGTCCTTGCATCACGTTAATACTCCTACATCACCCTGTATAATGTATATATTATGTCCCACCTTACTATCATCCACAATCTTATATATGGTGTGAACGATACTCATATAATATGTTTTTTATTGCATCACGTTCATACTCCTACATCCCCCTGTATATAGTATGCATGCCCCACCTTGTTATCATCCACGATCTTCTCCAGCTCCTCCTTGAACACCCTTATCATCAGGTTGAGGTCCCGGAGGAAGGTCCGCTCGTCCGCCAGCAGGTCCCGCACCAGGTCTCCGTATGACAGAGACGCCCGTCTGCCTCTCTCGCTCGTGTTAAAGGCCGGTAGGGCCGCGATGCTGGCTAGCTCCGAGTCCTGGTAGAACATGTCGATGAGGACCTGGAAATGTTGGTCATAATATATTGATATTGGTAATACTATATATTGGTAAGTCAGTGGTGGCTCAGTGGTTAAAGGGCCCGCCTCTCGTCGCCGAGGGCGCGGGTTCGATCCTGGCCCAGGCAAGTACCAATGTGATTTTTCCGAATCATATGTACTTTCTAAGAGTATTTAGACATCACTGATTAATATTGATTCCCTAAAAAGGGTTGATATCAGGCAGGCGGCCGATCGTAAAAACAAATAGCCAAAAACTATACACAATATGTAAGGCAGACCCTGGCTATAGCTGGGAAATTGCCAGGTAGAAGAAGAAGAAGAATACTATATATTGGTCTTCTTCTACCTGGCAATTTCCCAGCTTTAGCCAGGGTCTGCCTTACATGTTGTGAATAGTTTTGGCTAATTGTTTTTACGACCGGTCGCCTGCCTGACATCAACCTTCTTTGGGAATAAAGAATTGCAATACTATATATTGGTAGTTGGTACTACTATATACTGGCAATACTGTATATTGTCTCTTGTCTACATTGTCTGTGGTGTCTATGGTGCAATAATGATGTGTTTTGTTCTGATTGAGCTTCGTAATAGATTATTTCCTAAATAAAATTAAATATGAACAACTAAGTATTATTCTCCACATTGAGGAATGAAGATAACATGATGTGGTATTGCCGTAGAATTTACTTATAATTGGTCTACAGCATACTAACTAACCTTAACAAAACTATAACAACCATCATCATCATCATAATACTGTTCCCTTCTACCTGGTAATTTCCTAGCATTAGCAAGAGTTTGCTTAACATGTTGTGAATAGTTTGCGCTAATTGTTTTTACGACCGGCCGCCTGCCTGACATCAACCCTCTTTGGGAATGTATTAATCAGTGTTGTCTCAATAATCTTATAAAATACATATAACTCGGAAAAATCACATTGGTACTTGCCAGGGCCAGGATCAAACCCGCGCCCTCGTGCATGAGAGGCGGGCCTTTTAACCACTTGGCCACCACTGACTCCATCATCATAATAGTGTTATTTTATTCTAAGTCTGTGTCTGTGTGTGTGTTTGTGTACCTTATCAGCGCACATGGCCGTCTTGATGTCGCTGCACGTGATGACCTGGTAGCCGCTCTTCTGTGAGATCTTCTTCACGAAGTTGCCGGCCAGCCGCAGGATGTCGGTACTGATGAACTCTAGGATGACCGTCATGAACGTGGTCACCGACATGTCGATCTTGTACAGCAGCACCTCCTTGAAACACAAACAAACACTTTATATAGGAGCATGTGAGGGAAACGTCTACTACCTACGATCTTTGACCACTAATAATGGAGGTCCAACCATTTAAAATATAACGACAAATGATTATCAGCCAAATTGTATGTTATTCATTCAAACATGCTCGAGCTGCAGTAATTGACCACAGCTAGGCTCTACCTTCTCACAGAATCTATCCTAATATGTATACCTAATGGCGCGAGTGTCTCAACTAAGTCTATAAGATTTCAATATACAGGTCAAGAAACAAAACTCTATCAGATGCTCTCACCACAAATATCTCAATTTTTTTGATTGAGAACGAAAGCACTGAATCCTAATAATCACGTATATAGTAACGTACTAGCAATCTAAACTGAAAAGGGAAGGAAACATAATTGAGGATTAATTCTGATCAAACATTACCACAAACAAAATCTCTATATTAATTATATCACTACAAACACATAGACCACGTCTGGTATTCGTGATCACGGTTGCTGAAAAGTTACTCAAAAACGTGGGTATTATATAGTTTGTAAATAATATATTACGCGTAGTATAATCCAAAAACCATTCATCATCAGCCTATCAGCGCCCACTGATGAGCAAAGGCCTCTTCCTTACACGGAGAAGGTTTGAGCATTAATCACCACGCTTGCTCAAGACGTGTTGGTGATTTCAAACTCCAGGTTTCCTCACCGTTTCCCTTCCCTTCACCGTAAAACCATTGGTTTCTATTAAGTCTTGGATCTAATTACAACACGTTCTTCGTCAACCCACCTTCTGCAGCAACAGATGCAGCCTGTCCAAGGGCAGCAGCAGCTTCTTCCTCCTGGCTCCGGCCGCCTCCCTCGCCTCAGTGAGGGCCCACCGGTCCAGCGGCGTGGGGAAGCTGCGCGCGACCCTCTCCTCTCCATCTGCCACACTGAGAGGCGCGGGCGGCGCGCACAGCATGCCCAGTAAACGAAGACACAGAGACTCTACGAACTCCAGAGCAGCTTCGTCCGCTGTCAGCGTCGGGTGGACCGACTCCAACACCTATGATGATAACAAACTGGTCAGAATTACTGTGAAGTCTATATAGTACTACGTAGTATGTAGTTTTTATCAGAAATAAAGTCGCGTAGTATATACGAAAAATATTAGTTTCAGTAAAATGAATAAAACTTGAGAAAAGTGAGAAGTTACAAAATTTTGATTAAAGAGACATCAAATCAATGTTTTAAATATGTATATATATATGTACATCAAAATTAGCAAATGAGTAGACTGTCTACTAGGTGGAAGGTTACCTTTCCCTATGGACATCTGCAACATAAGACATTGTGGATGAGTTGCCGATCTTGATTGATAAGGAAAGGTCTTAAACATGAATATGAACAGAGTACTAGCTGTACAACCCAAAAACCTATATATACATATATTATTTCATATAATATTCAAAGTGTGTCTCATTTGTAACATATTGATGACTATATCAAGATTGATATATAAATAATTAATTATATTAAAATATTAAATAAATGAAAATGTATAAAAAAAAATACTTTTGTTACTTATTCATGAAATGACAACTAAACAAATCTTGATGAAATATTCCAAAAATGTTAGTTATGTATCAGGATTAAACATACATTATATTAACACAGTCCAAAAGAATAGTGATAAATTAACATGAAAAATATACACAATATGTACCATGAACTTAAATAATATTTGCAAATCAATATATTATATAGGCAAAATATTATATGTAAAATTCTTGTGTCGCGGTGTTAGTCACGGAACTCCTTTGAAACGGATGGACCGACGTTGATGAAATTTTGTGAGCATATTGAAAGGTCTGAGAATCAGCCAACATCTATTTCACATACCCCGAAGTCTTAAGGGGTAACCCTTAATTTTTTTTTGTTATAATGAAGCATTACAAAATTTACACAACCCAAAATTTTTACATTTTTATCACCGACCCCTATTTTTTATATGGCAAAACAACATTTGCCGGGTCAGCTAGTTTAATATAAAAATTTTAGTTAGAAGCTATTTCAGAACACACATACAGACTGTCACATAATATCGGTCACTGTAATATGTATCAATTAAGACTCAGTATTGGAACTGAGTGTATTGAGTTACGAGACATTTGTTATACTAACTTGTACTCTTAATAGCATACAGAGACTTCCTCGACTTGAAATTCATTTAGAAATATAATTACAGTAGATACTCGATTAACCAGACTAATTGTTGTCGATAGGCATTCGGATAATCAAAAATCCGGATAATCAAATGTATGAAAAAAAGCCGGTTTTGTGCATGTGTAGTACATGATATTATATGTTTATTTAAAAAATTAACAAATTCATATGAATGAAAAGCAATGTTTATTAATAAATAATTAAAGGATACATTTTCTTCTTTTCAATAGAGAATTCGACTTGTAAGTTGTAGTTATTTCAAGTAATTGATCAATAGTCCGGATAATCGCGAATCTGTATAACTGACGGCTGGATAATTGAGTTTTTACTGTATATATGTATGTATATGTTATGTATAGAAAAAAAATATTATTTATATAGATATTTGATGGTCGGCCAATAGTTCAATATATTATTATTAGTTAACATAATGTATTTTTATAGATGATGCGGTTAAATAAAGATGTTGTATTACATATATAATATATAGAAAAATAAAACATCTTAGTACTAATATGTACTAGTATATAATAAAAAAATATAATGTTCTTTTAAAAGATAAGTTATCCTTTGTGCATCAAATTTCTTTTATAATACTGAAATTATTTCCACTTTTTAGAATGCAAATAAATTTCAAGCTAATGCTATAATCATTAAAAGAAATTAATTTTTTTTTTTTTGTCACCATATTTGGAAGATTTGGACTTTACAGAGAAAATATGATGTATTAAAATGAAATATATTTAATTTTAGGTGTGTTAGAAGGATAAATCTCGTATTTTATTATTATGTAGCTCATTGTAATGATAACTTGATGTATCTAAAGGCTAAGAGCCAGTGAGAAAAGTTTTAAATAATAAGTTATTAAAAACTACTATATCATACATTCATGTATATAATGAGTGTACAACCTGTTCTACTACAGTAGTTTATAGTAAATTATACAATGTACTACAAGCTATAAGTCATCTGTTCAAAATCTGTCCTTGACCCAAAGAATTATTGTCTGACCTCGATTTTCATAGTGCATAAATGTACCAGTGTGCTCATGGCCTTATTTACGTCCTTCGACACAGCTTTATAACTTAATACGATTATGAATATCATTTATTATATAAAATGTAACAGAGAATAGTCGGATAACGCTGTTTAATACCTATGATAATGATGAATAGACTAACAACAAACTTCGCTAGTGACATATTGTACACAAACCTTGCGGAGGGAGCTGATGAAGAAGCCCTTCCATTTCTCCGCATTCTCCGGGTCCTGGAAGTCGTAACCCCGAGTCTCCTCCACTGTGGGCAGCATCGTCGCCGGAGAACCCGCGCCGAAATCATGTAAACACACTAACACGGCACTACACACGATAACGATTCGCTCATAGCGAAAATATCACCTTGTACACGACACACGACAGATACACCACAAAATATATCTTATACGGTTATAATGTGTTTTGTGAACGATATTACATTAATTATTGTTGGATATCAGATAAATAGTTTCTTTGATTCATCTAATCGGCAAAACGACGCCATTTTCAATTTATTTATTAGTTCCTACTCTATGGTTATCAATACTGGTTGCTTAAGAGAAAAATTGTCCTGTGATTGGCTGTTAACCAGTGATGTCAAACGGATGCCAGTCTTTGATTGGATATTACATCCTTGACGTTATCGTTGTCTATCCAATCAAATCTCCAGCGGAAGATAATTTCATATTCACATTCTGAAGTCTCTAACCATCTGTGTACAAATAAAAGTAGTTTCCACCAAATCTTAATGCCAATATATGATTTTAAGAAATAGTAAAAATGTACTTATGTTCTTTATATAAATATAATCACATTGCGGAGATGAAAGTACATAATGTCTTAATATTAATATTTTATTTTTGTAAAAATTCAAATATAGTTTTTAAATCTTACTTTACTTTTAATATTAATTATAAAATATTATAATGATTTGAAGAAACGTTTATGAGATAAATCAGATTTAGATCATCATTTTAAGAACTATTGTGTTAACATTTATTGTGTAATATTTATTGTGTGTAACATTTATTGTGTAATATAATATTTATTATATTTTTTTAAGCAATTGAATTGCGTTTATTCGTGCACACATTGACTTGTTAGTATATAGACTTTTGAAAGTTTTGTATTATGTTTATATATTTTAAAAAAGTCGTTACTAACACTATTGAGATCAAAAATATGATATTGAGATCAAAAATATGATGATAAATTGTGATATGTCGCATAAATTGAATATAACTAAGGTAATCCTGAATTTTAATAAGCTTCATAAGAGTATTTTAATTTTTTATTATCATATCACAATCGATTAGAAGATAAATAAGGTTTTCATTGTATTACAAAGTATCTGAATTTTATAGCAGTTTCTTTATCTTTGGCCTTGTGAAAATTTTATAAAAGAATCAACTGTCAAGACTTAAGTGAAAACACTTGACTTTGACATATCGATCAAAATAGTAAATAGTTATAAGAAAAAAGTGCTCGATAATGGGATTCAATTATAAAATAATTGTAGCAATATTTATTTTATGTGCTGTAATAAATCCTGGTGCTTCATTTAGTGATATATCACCCTCACAGAACAGGACCCAGAAGAATTTTGTATACAATAATACGTAAGTATCAGTCACTTGTTTACAATTTTTGTTTATAAATAATAATTAAAAAAACAATTAAAATTTCTATTATTTCCAATAATTTATTTCAAAATCATATTTTCAATTAAATTAAGTGATAACAAAGTTATTTATAATATAAGTGCTCAATTTTAATTTTCTCTACGATATTGCGACACTGATGACTAATAAGTATTTTTAAAAAGAATTATCGGACAATAAAAATAAAATTTATTGGTTTAAAAATAACGATTTCTACTAGAATTTACAGAATTACATATTTAAATGATAATAACAAAATTTTATATTATATGAATATTTTTAATAGTTTTACTGTTTCTTACATAGGTTTATGTATGACGAGACTATCAGTGTGATACTCAATGATACAACCACACACATCCTGGACTTCGTGGAGGTAACCAATCTATATACAAATAAATTTACATAACAATAAAATTTACATAAAAACAATCAAAAATCTGTGTGAGCAAGTAGAGCTAGCTTTAAGTCTTTATAGCAGAATTATATTTTTATTCCATTAGTTTTGTTAGTATTAAAGTAGAAAATAATTATAAGGCATGATATTTAATATCATAATAAAAACAATTAGCCAAAACTATTTACAACATGTAAGGCAGATGCTGGCTAAAGCTGGGAAATTGCAATATAGAAGAAGAAGATTTAATATCATAATTAATAAAATTCTCATGTACTCTCTTATATCCAAAACATTTGTATATATTTGTGTAGAAAAATAATAAATAATGAAATTATTCATTACACATAAGTTTGAAATCAAATTAAAACTAAATAAAATTGAACACTTTTATCATAATATAAAAGTTTTAGTGTTATAATATGAATTTAATTGTATATATAGAAGTCTCCTGAGTTGTCGGTGTATCCAACAAGAGTCTATGTCAGTTCTAATGAGTCATTGACCCTCGAGTATCCTGTGTTTGTGACGGCTGCACAGCAGAAAGGTATGTATCAGAGATAGTATACATATTCAACAATATAACACATTGTAATAAGTATTTATAAAACCATTTTTAATCATGTTTTATTATGATAACAAGATCGAAGACTTTTACGAGTATTAATTTAAATGAAACTAATATTTTTGAATATATTATGCGTTATTTTAATTATTTTAAACTCCCGATGTTTCGGTTACTTCGCAGCAATTTTTCACATAAATTAAGAAAAATCCTGTTATTTGTAATCATGTTTTTTTTACACAATTGAATATCTATTATTTTTATTAATGTAACTCTGTTAGTCGTTGATTGCCTAAAACAAATTGCATGCTGTAATTATCTGTAAGTAAAAGAACAATTGAAATGTATTATATTACTAAAATTACTGCTGTATTCGAATTATTGTATCTTTTGTTGGTAGTTCTAAATAAATAAATAAATTGTAATCACGGGCAGACGATTTAAATTTAATATCATTCTAAAAATTATTAATTTGGGTTAAGTTTATGAGTAAGTTTTATAACATATCTTCATTTATGTCTCCTAATTCTTTTCCTTGTATTTCTTCCTCCATCCAGGTGTATCTTCGTGGGAGCTCCCTCTCATAGTGTCCACTAGTCATGCAACACTTCACTTTGACGAGATGGCTCGGACTCTGTGCCCGCATGATTCAGGACCCAGTTAGTATATAAATAGAGTTTAAATTTAAATACATATATATAATTGTAATAAAATATGAACTGATGTCATTTGAGTTAGTACTTATGACTAATATTAATTGAGTCATTGTGTTATCAGTTTTAACTGTTATAATGAGTGTATTCAGTTAGTTTTATCCCTATATTATTATATTTTATAATCATATCTTTGAGTCTTGGAAAGCATTGAATGTGACAATAGAAAGGACAAATCTCATGAACTGTCCATCCCTTGTTTTTATTGGAAGTTTTTGAAAGAACATATTTAAAGTAGCAAAACCTAGATGTGATCAGATTAGTACGATGAGTGAGAGAGACGGTTGCTCTTCCCTTGTTCCCGCCCTTTCCTTCTATTTCCTTAACCACCCAGCAACCTTCTTCATCAAAAACCATCAACATATTGATCTTTCAGGTCCTAGTTGTATGTGTTTAATATCACTATTATTTATTGATTATCTATAGCTAAGTTTCTTCTCTAGATATAACATCACAAAGCCGTCCTACCGTGACTCTGTCAACGTCTAGTCCTAAGAACTTGTCAGTCAGCATCGAGTTACGGCGGGTCCACGACTTCTACCTGGAAGTCAACAAGGTTTGACCTTTGACCCCCTCACGATACAATGGCCCGTGTCAGAGGTCACTTGACCTAGTGTCTCATTCCAGGAGGTCAACTTCAGCGTCACTCCGAGTACACCAAACTACTATTACTTCTCATTCGACCGGGATCCTCTCAACCTGACACATGGACAGCACTCGATGCATTTTCCCAGGTATAGATACTACAACGCTTTGGATATATGAAAAGTGAACATTAATTTATAATACATAGGTTATAATTAAGTTTTGTTAAATAAATTGAAGGACTAGTAATTTTTTGACATAATTTGCATGTAAGGGACAATTTTTTAGATTTGTTTTAGCTAACAATTTGAGGAATAAAAAGAAACTTGAACTCATAAGAGTACAAACTAATTATGGCAAAAAAACTATTTTGTTTGAAGGAGCTCAGTTGTTCAATAAATTACCAACTGACATTAAAGAATTCGAAAATACTAACTTGTTTAAAAGTATGTTAAAAATATATGTAGTTACTTTATAACTTCTAACACTCTAGATAATATTGCATTGCTTTATATCTTTAAATTTTGTATCTCATTTTAAGTGGATTGTATGGTCTTATGAGTAATAAATTTCTTTAAACCGTAAAATTGGCACAAAATATACATCTTCTTCTGTAATATATACTTACGTTAGTTAAATTTGTTCCAGATTCAACTATACGATACCAAAGAGCGTTTTACTGATGATAGATTCTGAGGATGATGTGTGCGCCGTCGTCTCCATACAGAATAATTCAGTAAGTTTTATGATTTTTTTATATCTCTGTCTAAGATAAGACATAGCAAATATCCGATTGTCTCGCCCTAGTAGCAGTCAATATTATTTATATTCATAGTTATACAGGGTGACTGGTGAATTACTATCAATATTTAAGGAGAATACTCGGTACATGATTCTCATTCGAATTATGTAAAAAAAATAGGTAGTTAATTTTTGACCAAATTTCCGTATAAATAAATAAATTGTGGACACGTTCCAAGTGTGGACGCGTGCGGCGGCGTGCTGATACAACACCACGCCGCCGCACGCGTTTGTGTGTGTGTGTGTGTGTGTGTATACCTAATCTGTAGGGTGTTCACACGATGCGTAATTAATTACATAACTTTTGGTTAACTTTACTTAGAAGTTTATTAATATTTATGTTATATTAATTTTTATTTTGTCATATATGATTGTCAAATATCACGTCCTCAAGTATCGATAGTAATTCACCAGTCACCCTGTATATGTATATGTGATACAATTCATTGCTCTGTAATTTTTTAAATATTAGTAACAAATAAACCATTACAATCACACGTCTCTTCATTCAATATTTCCGCACATTCAAAATTGAGCCTTATCGCTTCGAACATCTCTGTTGGGCAGTGAGATAAAAATGAGTTGGGGTGATACTGATTATAAATTGACACCATGTAGAGGAGACAATGATATTTGAGAAACAAAAGATCTATAAATACATAGGACTAGAAATACAGAGAGAATGAAAGTCTTTGGTAATCAATGAAGTATCTTGGTCCTATCAAATATATAAAGCAGAACTCTATATCTTCTTAGCTTCGATTCAATTGAGGAGAAGGTGGCATTGCCAGGGTAGCAGACAATTTGTAGTTTGACTCCAGCGATTTTACTGCAAGAAGGCTCACTTTTTGGCCATTTTCAGCAGTCAGCATAATACAAAGATATTGTAAATAGAGTAACTGTTTTTTATCGTCGTTATATTTTTCATTCTTTCTTGCTTGTTTGTCCTAATATTACGCAACAACAAGTTAGAGTAAGTCTCAGTGTTCTATATGTTAACAATTCGTTTTTTCCTTCAAGTGTCCGGTGTTCGACAATGAAGAGGACGTGCAGTATCAGGGCTACCACTTTACTATGACTACACGAGGAGGGATCACAGTTACTGTAAGAATTATGTAATATATTAATACTATTTAAATTATTATATCATCTTGTTAAAAATGTGATGTCTAAAAAATAGATACTTTTTTAAAAAAATATTTGCTATATGTATTTATAATGGATTAAGTTTAGTATTGGAGTACAACTTTGGCCAAAAACACCAAAAAAGAAAAAAAATAGTTTTTTTTCGTTTTGTGTAATTTTTCAGTGCATTAAAAATATTTAAAGTGCACCTCTCTTATGAATCTTTGCGCTGTTCTGTTGTTCTACGTCTTGTAACAAATTTTACATAATGACATACAATCTTCTTTACCTTCATCAACTCTCTAGAGGCAATCCATTAATGCTTCGTGTTTTTCTGACCCCAGCAATCAATGTTCCCTCGAGGTTTCTACGTGGTGTTCATAGTTAAGGAGAGTGACGAGGAGTGTACGGGAGTAGCTGATAACGTACACGCTGATAAGAGACTCAAGACCTTCAGGTTTGTATTCACATGATAGAAGATACTAAGAATCACTCCAGAAATATTGTTGTACTAGCTTTCGCAGCTTCGCCCGCGTGGAGTTCGGCTATATCGCGTTTCTAAGAGAACCTTTCAAAAGTCTGGAATAAAAACTATCCTATGTTCTTTCTCAAGGTCAACTCTATGTCTGTACCAAATTTCATTAAAATCAGTTCAGTGGTTTAGACGTGAAAGCGTAACAGACAGACAGAGTTACTTTTGTAATAATATTATTAGGAGGGATACAGAACAAAGTGATAGATATTTCTGTTTTAAATACACTAATATATAAATATAAATTATTAACAAATTTTGGACCTGTACTGCTCATGGTCTATAATTTTTCGTTTAATTTTTGTTGTCAAAAATGAATCTTAAACCACGATCAACTTAAATACTTCATTAATTTTTTATCAGCTACATATATCCTTGCATCACAATGCACTATTTCTATTTTTCCACCAGGTTGTTAGCGGTGCCTTCCGTGTCATACTCTGACTATGTCACGGGGGCTCTGTCTGCGCTGGCGCTGGTCATCCTGGTAGCTCTGCTGGCGCCTGTCGCGACCGCCCTCTCGTGTCGAAACAGTGAGTATACTTAATTAATAGCAACAAGTATTAAGAATACCTTACATGTATGATCCCTGGTCCTATATGTAAGTATAACTAGTCCCTGTCTCACTACTACCCCGCCTAGAGCGACGCACGTCCCCGTTCTGCTCCGCGCTAGTCGTTAGTCTGCCGAGCGCATGCCGCATCTCCTGTGGGGTACGTGAGACAGTGTATTATATATATTGTATACATACACACACTACAAGGAGCATTATCATCTTAGCGTTTTCTTGTTTATTATTCTTCTTGGATGATATATTTATATATCTCTCTGATAATTTAACTTTATGGCCTATATTTTACGGAGAAATATATTTTACTCATATCAAACGTAGAGTCTAGCTGTGTCAGGTAACTATAGGTTTAACATGTGTTCGCTCGACCGAGGAAGTATCACCCTCTCACAGAAGATCGGCGTGAAGTAGTCTTTAATAGCTGCGTTTCCGATGAGTGAGAGAGACGGTTGACCTTTTCATTTTTCTATCATTTCCTCTCTCTCTTCCACAATCAAGGTTGGCAAAATATCCGCCAAAACTATGTTATAGATATCTATAGATGACAGTGTCTATATCTATCAGATAGGCCATATACAGTCCAAAAATCATGACTATAGTTTGTACTGGCCTATTTAATGTAATATTTTTATTATCACAGATGAAGTATTAATAATAGAAGACCCGACGCCTTCCGGCTCCAGAACAGACACCAACGTCAGCGAGACCGCGCCGATATTTAGTAAAAGTGACGGTGAGTTACATTTATTTATTTATTTGAGGATCCCCAACAAAAGATACGCAGTATTGTTTTATTTCTATTGTTAAAGTAAGTAGTGGATAAGGGTGTGATTTGTACATAGATTAAGTTTATTAAATTGTATAAAATATATTTTCACATATGTACAAATGTTGGTTGTCCCAAATAAATAAAATAAAAGTATACAATTTTAAACTAATCAGTACTAAATATTACAGAAATTTGTGCTCTTTCAATAACAGGAGACCACAGCTTGCCAATTAAATATGACTAACCAAAACAATATGAACTTATGTCCACACTTGGAACACTTGGAACGTGTCCACACTTTATTTATTTATACGGAAATTTGGTCAAAAATTAAGTACCTATTTTTTTTACATAATTCGAATGAGAATCATGTACCGAGTATGCTCCTTAAATTTTGATAGTAATTCACCAGTCACCCTGTATTAATCCAGAATTTGTACATTAGACCTAGTAAAGGGACACAGTAACATTATGTTGTTTTTTATATGTTTATCATTATTTTAAGACTTAGGTTTTGTTTATTTTGGGAAAATATAGTTATACGGGCCTATATTATTTCCTTTTTTTGATATTTATTAATTTTGTATTACTATATCAGTGGCGTGCACACCATAGATGCAAATAGGCACTTCATACTCTACCCATATAACAACTAAACCTATATTGTTTAATTCTTACTTACATACTTTTAATCATACATTAGGAAATACAAATTTTTACAGACATTTAAAATACATTTGATTCATGATTTGTTAATAAGTGCCATCTATCAATGTAAAAACGAAACATTTTCGATCGGCCGCTACTAACTACTAGCGCCGCTATGCAGACAGAGCGGCGGTATGCACAACCACTCTCTGCTTATTTTCCATACAAAAATTCTCAAAGACGATCTACAAGTCTCGTGTATGTATACGGGAAATGTTTGTACGTGTGTGTGTAAAACTTACACATGCATAGTGTTCCAGAAGCACTGATTATTTTGTACTAGCTTTCCAAGAGAACCTTTCAAAAGTCTAGGATATAAACTATCCTATGTCAAGGTCGACTCTATCTCTGTATCAAAGTTCATTAAAATCAGTTCAGCGGTTTAGGAATGAAAGCGTTACTTATTCATTTATAATATTAATAGGGATTGTTTAAAATATCGTAGAAAGTCCGTTAATTGTCAAACGAAACGGGGCTCTCTGATTGGTCGGTAAACTGTTTATATTTTTTCCGCCATTTTATTATTATTGAATATTGTCATTTGTCTTTCTAAGCGCAAGTGAGTAAGTTTTAATCAGTAAACAGTGGATTAATTTATTAATTATGGAAAATTATAGCTGTGAGATCTGTGCTTGTGATATGTGTTTATTGAAATTATGTAGTTACGAGTAGATTTTCAATATTGTCGTTTGATAATAAAATTAAAATAAGTGCAAAGTCAAGGTGTGTGACCAGTTGAGATTGAACTAAAAGAAAGGTACTGTTATTCGTTTTAATAAAAAGTATTATGATAGTTTTGATGAGTTAGCAGGTTGTGTACACACATAAATTATTTTGTTTGCCTTGTTTGTTGTTTTCAAATGATAATAATAAGAATATGACGGCGCATCCGTCAAAAATCATACGTCAGGTTGACTTTTAGCTGTCTGAGGTTAGCCTAGTGAAGCGTCATTGTGATGGTAGCGAGGGCGGCCATCTTTATTATGGAGTATCGTGCGAGATGACGCCCGCGCACCGCGCTCGTGACGAATCGCTGTGTATCGAAGTGATAGTGATATCTAGTGTTTCGATTGAGTTGGTGTCGTATTGAATAGACTGTACTTTATCCCTTTCAAAGTATGAGTTCCCATGAAGGCCCTCCTGTTCTTATAACGCCCTCCTACATCAGAAGTGGGATCGAAAGGGCTTTAAAATGAGGAGAGTAGTGATCATCCATCTATGTTAAACTTTGTAAAAAATAATGAGAAACTTGTCGATGAAAATAATGTCAACTTCTCAACTAACTTCGACGACGTAGTTGATCCGGTTCAATCTGGATCGTACGGAAGCAGATATAAGGGTTAGGACGTCTCGTCGTGTCTTGATCGTAAAAGGTACCGGTAATTGAGGCTCGCCGGTGAAGGAGATATCTGTGTGACCATGGGCCGAGCCGAGGGGAGTTGACGACGTCATCTGGTGAGACTGTTCCTTTTCTTTTTAGTAGTGGGTGTACTTGTTCATGTAGTACTAATGTGTGTCTGTATCTGAAAATTTTTCAAATAAATTTCTGTGTACTTTGAGCAATGAAGTAGTTCCCCTGAAAGGCATCTGAACGCGTAGTATACGGTCGAAGCGAAGCGAACGGGCGACGATATGAGTTTCACGCTTACCCACCACTTCGTAAGATTTTAATATTAGATCGTATTAGCGAATAAAGGTCATTCAACCTTGCGCTTCGGTACTGAATACTCTAGTCATACTTCGTGTACATTAACAGTCAATTATTATTAGTGTTTCTACGTCTATAGACTTATTGTAATACACAAATTTTAAGCCCGGTCATAATTCAAAGTGTTTCAGTGTCTCTTTTGTTTCATATTATTAAAGAGAATATTATTCTTGAATCCGTGGTTGTTGGACGGTACCTTGTAGAGTGGGGGGTTAAAGGAGAGATAAACAGTGACTACATTATTTTCTCAAAACCTGAAACGACAAAAACAGATAAGTGCCCAACCTCAGACAGTCTTAACTTTTCTTGTATCAAAACTTATTTGGAAGGCGACGATAACAAAGCCCTTATCGATGTTTTTAAGAAGTATAACTCATTTTATTATTAAGGGCACCTCTTAACTCTTTAGACCCTAATTCTTTAGACCCTAACATAGTCTAAGAGAGACCTTACAAATTATAAGAGGTTGTTCGAAAAAAAAATGGATGCCCTCTTTGAAACAATCATTTTACACTTTATCAAGCCCCATTCTAATTGTAAAAAAAAAAAAAAACCGAATGACAACTCTGACATAATGTATGTTGACTCTAGGGAGATTAACACCAATTCTTATAGTAAGCCTTTTGTTTTAGAAATTTTATACCGAACTATTTCCGCCTAGTACGATCCTTATGTCTACTCACTAAGTTAAAGGGGTTAATTAAACGGTCAGAAGTCCACGGTAATATTCGTAAATGGATAGTTCAAATACTTACCACGGAGTCTATTCTAACTATATTTGATCGCGAGCCTCCTATAAAATTACACACGAATGCCAGCGCCAACGGATACGGTACCATTTTAATTAAATGAAAGAACGGAGTTCCTCACGTTATTTCATATTTCAGTCGCCGGAAAACTGACACGGAATAAAAGTATCATTCTTATGAACTTGAGACCTCGGCAGTCGTTCGAGCGGAAGAATATTTGAAGCAAAAGCTATATGGTCATCATTTTATCGTTTTCACGGGTGGCAATCCTTTCAAAGCTTCTTAGTTAAAAAAAAAAAAAAAAAAAAAAATTAACACCGAGAGTACATAGATGACCCTGAGCAGGGCACTTCCAAGAGCGACAAAAGCAAGGCTCAAGTAGTTAATAAGTCTGTGCAGTTTGTAGAGGTAAATCAAGGGTGGTTAGCGGTAGAACAAAAACGTGATGCATATGTTCAAGATATTGTTGCTCAGCTCTTAAATAATAAGTTTCCCGATTCAATTAGTCACATCTACGATGTTAGAAACAATATGCTATATCGAAAAAAAATTGAGCGAAACAAAGTTAGTCGTTGGTAACCTATCGTCCATCAGTCCCTTGTATGGACTTAAATCAACCATATCCATACTGAGATAGACACGTTTAGTTTCTTGATGGAGTGCAACGCAGGCAGGTATTTTTAGGTGTTCTGGGATTTGGTCCAGTCACCTTTTGGGATTTAGTCCTCTAGTTCGGTTACCGTCCACTTTTTCAATCACTAGCGGACGTTTAAAGCTGTCCGTAGTTCTGTCAGGGAACTGACCAATCAACGCCAGTATGTGCTGCAAATAGATATTAGATAAGCGCTGACCATATTTTGAGGTATGCGTAACATACTTCGTCATCACCACATTCCTAAGGCATCAATTCTTTGCCTGTCAACGACTTTCATAGTCCACGTCTTTGCACTATACAGAATCGGATAGCTAGATAGATAGAAATATAGAGAAGGCAAGCGTTCGTATCAGATGCATTTTTGTTCCATTAATAATTTTCCTATCTCTCCAAATTTTATTCAGTGGGGTTATTGCTATTTTGGCCATGTAAATTCTCCTACGGATTTGCATACATTTTATTGGCATACTATTCACATAGATATGACTGGGACATTAAGTGGCAAAAGCGACAGAAAAGAAATACGCGTCAGTAATGATTGATTATGTTATCAAGTATGTCCTTTAAGAGCATACTCTATCCCTCGATGCCAGTTGTACTATTAAAGCGTTGAGAAAAGCTGTTTCTCTTTTCGGTGTTCTCAAGCGAATTGTTATATCGGGGAAGGGGCTTTGTAAGCGCGGACTTTAGAGAATTGAGTAAAACACCTCGTATAGAACTTTACTTTATAACAACAGGGGCAAATAAAGCCAACGGTCAAGTAGAAAGGGTCATGCAGATTTTAAAATGTCTGCTAACTATTATAGAAAACGATACCCATAAAACGTGGCGTGACAAACTTCCTGAGGTACAAGGGACGAAACCGCTTAGCATTCAATGGATTCACCGTGCGGGTGCCGGGTCCATCGCGTTGCAGGGAGGGGAGCTTCAGCAGTGCCTGGGACTTGCGACCCAGGTGTGGGTTTAAGGGGCCCCTTAACTAACGCGCGTTGTACGCTCACCTCCACTGTCCAAGTTCCTCTCCCTACCTGGCCAAATTTGGAAGGAACCTGCTAGGGCTGCTTTCGACGTACGTTCCGAGAATGAATTAATGTTGGTTCTGGACGGGCCCAAGTCTTTTAGTAGGTTGTAGAGAGATTTGGCTGTTATGCCTCTCGCTCCCACCTCTACCGCGGACGAACCTATTTCGAGTTAGTTCGTTAGTGAGCTCGTAATACTTAATGACCTTGATGGCATGGTCTTTGGGGATGTTGGTTTCCCAAGGCACCGTAGGCTCTATCATCACAACGCGCTTTAAAATACGCGAATATAGAAATATGTCTGGTCTGGAGGCTGACGCACAAATATCCTCGGGGATTTTGTGTTGTTTCTCATACGTATCCATCATGATAGTCCAATCCGAAGCCGCTTTAAGGATAGAGTAAGGCTTGACGTTTGATTTTATAGCCCTGGTGCTCTCTCTCACAAAACCTATTGATCGCTCGTTTGTGGTTATTTCCCTTTGCGCTCTGGCTACCGAAAGACTAACCGCTTCAAGTATGATCTCTAAAACCCTATAGTGACGACGCGAGAATTGACCGCTGTCCAGGAGAACCTTACATCTCACTAGCAAATGCTTAGCAGTTCCAACTGCCTTTCCGCAGATATAGCAAGTGTTTTCGGTACCTTTACCCCATCTTACTAAATTACTCTGATCTGGGAGAGTCATCTAGCACTTAATAACACAAGCCGTAGTGTTACAGGATATACTCCAACAGAACTAATGTTTGGCATTCGCGCGCAATCTTTAGGGATATCATTAATAGCCCAAAATTCAAACGAGCCGAGATTAGATTTAGACAATATCCGGAATAAAACTTCCCTCAACACTGAAAACGCAGATCAAAAGGAAATAGTTAAATTTAGTAAAGGCAAAGCCCAAGTAAAACCTTTTTTTTCTTTCTCGGGGAGATTACGTTTTTGTTAAGTGTAGCGAATGTTACCAAACTAAACTGCAAAGAAAGTTTAGGGGACCTTTTATCATAACTAAAATTCTAGACAACGATAGGTACGAACTGAAACATACCGATGAATCTAATTGCACTTTAAAATACTCTCATGAAAACTTGGGCGCAGTACCCAGAGGCTTTGAAGGGTTAGTTGACATATCCACTGAACTAAGTAATGAGGAGGCCGAGACGGCGGGTCATGGAGTGGAGAGAATGGAAACGAAGCTATGTCAGATGATGAAAGTGAGTAGCTGAGTAGCTCTGATGGCCTCCAACATTGATAAACCATAAATGAGTTGTGTAAGTTTGAGTTGGTGTGTTTGAGGTGGCGATGGAACTGGCTGATGCGGCCGATGTTTCTAGTAGTGATGGATCAAAGCGTGCAGGGGCTGGCTCGATGGAGTCCACGTCCGGTCGACGCTTGATCAGGTTGTGAAGATGGCCGGGCTAGCTCTGTGGAGTCTATGTCCGGGTCATCGTTCACTCACATGAGTATAAGTAGTGGAGATGATGGGGCTAGCTCATTGGAGTCTCGATCATCGTTCATTCGTTTGGCTGAGTTGTTCTGGATGCTCTGCAGATTGTGGTCAGACGAATATTGTCGTCCAGGTCAGAGCCATTTAAGTTGGCTGACTTGTTCTGGTGAGACGAATATTGTCGTCCGAGTCAGAGCCATTTAAGTTGGCTGACTTGTTCTGGTAAGACGAATATTGTCGTCCGAGTCAGAGCCATTTAAGTTGGCTGACTTGTTCTGGTAAGACGAATGAAGTCGTCCGAGTCAGGAGCCATTTAAGTTGGCTGACTTGTTCTGGTAAGACGAACGTAGTCGTCCGAGTCAGGAGCCATTTAAGTTGGCTGACTTGTTCTGGTAAGACGAATGTAGTCGTCCGAGTTAGAGCCATTTAAGTTGGCTGACTTGTTCTGGTAAGACGAACGTAGTCGTCCGAGTCAGAGCCCTTTAAGTTGGCTGACTTGTTCTGGATGCTTTGAACATTGTGGCAAGACGAATGTAGTCGTCCGTCCGGGTCAGAGCCCTTTAAGTTGGTTGACTTGTTCTGGATGCTTTGAACATTGTGGTGAGATGAATGTTGTCGTCTGGCTTAATTGCTACGAGATGCTCGCCTTAAGTCTTAAGTACCATAGCACATTTTGATGATTGTAACTAGTCGTTTGTCAGGATGCCGAACGGAATAGACACAACTGTAGTTCATTGATCCGAGAACCGCCCGAGGACGGTCGAATGTCAGTCCGGCCGTGACGGCGCATCCGTCAAAAATCATACGTCAGGTTGACTTTTAGCTGTCTGAGGTTAGCCTAGTGAAGCGTCATTGTGATGGTAGCGAGGGCGGCCATCTTTATTATGGAGTATCGTGCGAGATGACGCCCGCGCACCGCGCTCGTGACGAATCGCTGTGTATCGAAGTGATAGTGATATCTAGTGTTTCGATTGAGTTGGTGTCGTATTGAATAGACTGTACTTTATCCCTTTCAAAGTATGAGTTCCCATGAAGGCCCTCCTGTTCTTATAACGCCCTCCTACAAATATTTGAATCTCCACTGTATATTCCTATTTAAATAACTTTTATAAAGCTGCGATGAACAGATCGTAATAGTTTTAAAGTACATCCGTGTCTCAGAGCTAGTTGAGAGATTCATAAAGTATATAGATGTTCGTTCTGATAGGACTGCTGTAACATTATGAGCGAGTATTATCAATGTTTAAATGAAACTAATATTTTCTGATTACTTTGCGTATTTTATTATGTTTAAAAACTACATACTCCCGACGTTTCGATTACTTTGCAGCAACCGTGATCACGGCAGACATGTCGTCTGCCCGTTAAAAATAATAAAAATATTATTTTTATTTAAAATTTAAATCAATACTTGCGAAAGATATCATTATTATCAATGTTTTAGAGGAGGAATTGATGAAAATTGGTATTAATTTTTCAATCATATTCTGCTTACCCTACCACAAATCTCAGTGCACACCACTGGCATTTAATAATGTTGAGTTTAAAATAAATTATCAAAACTTTGTAAGTCAACTTAAAACTTCTTCGTCATTAAAGGTCCTATTTAATAAAATGGAGCTCTTTATTAAATTAAAGAGTTACTGATAGTGTACGGCCACTTGTTCATACACTTAATGAAATTATATAAATTGATAATACTTCTTAGTTTGATTAATTTGATATAATATTATAATAATAATAATTTGATATAATATTATATGGTTGATTAATTGATTGATTGATGAGAACGCCCGGTATACTTGGTGACCGAATGCGAACTGAATTAAATTATAAGATATCGAGTTTTTATAACAGTACAAGAATGATGATGCGTGTATTTACCGTATTTCATAATTTTGCAATGAAACAAAAATGACGTGTGAATTTACATGATTTCGCAATTATGTCGAGCGTAGCTCGTAGGTACATATTGTAAAGAATAATAATGTCCAAAATTGAGAGCAATTTTCATCTCAATTGAAATTCAATCAGTGGTTGTAAAATAGTCCCATATTATAGAAAATGGAGTGTGAATACAATTTTTATGATCATTCTAGACTCTGACCTAGAGTCTGAGCCCGAGGCGGAGGTCGAGGCTTCTCTGCCGGTCCCTCTCACACTGGCCGGGCTGAGCCGAGCAAAGCCTGTAGCACATGACAGGCGATCTAACAGGTAGGTAGATAGATATTATAGAGTTAGTGACCTCTGTTATGTTGGTTATGTTATTTGTTCGTGTTCTTGTACACTAATAGACCTCAAGTTCGTAATTATTGTATCAGATAATGAAATATATGAGAGAAATCATTAAGGTTACATAAGTTCAAAAAAAAATTGATAAAAGTTTTAGTATCAGCTCGTAATAAAGTTATTTGTACATCTTCTTTTATATGAGTCTTCCTGATTTTATGTTTACATATTAGGCCACTAAATTGCACTAAATTTACGTGTACCCCATTATTTTATAACTATCGTCTTATTTTAATCTTTCAAATTGATCTGGAATTTATTCCAAAACCTGTAAGACGATTATTCTGTAGGTATTTCTGGAGTGCGTTGACAGTAGCTGTTGTGTACGCGCTGCCGGTGGTCCAACTCCTCATCACATATCAGCGGGTGAGTGAAAGACGTATCATCGTATCTGATGAAAAATAACTATATATATAATTCTTCTGTGAATGTGTATGTCACTGAACTTCTCTCAAACGACTGGACCGATTTTAGATGAAATTTTTTGTGTGTGTTCAAGGGGAACTGGGAATGGTTTAGATTCACAATTTTGTACGCTGGACGATGTTTTTTTAATTAATTTTTAATTTATTAGTAGTTGTTGATACAAACGTTTTTTTGTCATTAGATTTGCCAACTAACTAATATGTCAATCATTCTGTCGATTTATGGCTTTAATAAGTAAACTCCAAAGATATAAATAAAAAAACGTAACAGATATTTGTTGATTATAGGGCGATACGAAGTTCGCCGGGTCTTCTAGTATATATATAATATTTAAAGTCTGTTTTCTTTCCAGCTCATCTTCCAGACCGGTGACCAGGACGTGTGTTACTACAACTTCCTCTGCGCCCATCCTCTCGGTCCCTTCTCTGACTTCAACCACGTGTTCTCCAACCTGGGTTACTTGGTGCTGGGTGTAGTGTTCGCGCTCCAGGTGAGGTGCGGCGCGGGCGGGGCGCGGCGCGGGGGGAGGGAGGCGCTCGGTATACCTCAACACCGCGGCCTGCTGTACTCAATGGCGTTGGCGCTGTTCATGGAGGGACTTCTGTCTGCTTGCTATCATTTGTGTCCAAATAAGATGAACTTCCAGTTCGGTGAGACCACACACACATACATCTTGTTCTTCTACATGGCAATTTTCCAGCTTTAGCCAGGGTTTACCTAACATGATGTGAATAGTTTTGGCTAATTGTTTTACGAACCCTCTTTTGGGAATCATCATTAATCAGTGATGTCTAAAGAATCTTATAAAGTACATATGACTCGGAAAAATCACATTGGTACTTGCCCGGGCCAGGATCAAACCTGCGTCCTTGTGCATGAAAGGCGGGCCTTTTGACCACTGGGCCAACATTGACTTAACATACATATGTACATATATATATATTCTAATATATAAAATTCTCGTGTCACAGTTTTCGTGCCCATACTCCTCCGAAACAACCTGACCGATTTTGATGAAATTTTTTGTGCTTATTCGGTAGCTATGAGAATCGGCCAACATCTATTTTTCATCCCCCTAAATGTTAGGGGTAGTCCACCCCTAAATTTTTTTTTTTTATTTTTTAGACAAAATTTTTAATTACTATTTTTTTATGATACAACGTACAAAAATACATACAATCCTAAATTTTCACCCTTCTACGATCAACCCTTATTTTTTAATAGCTATTTTAGTAATTTAATCATTTTTCATCTCCGGTCGATAACTGATCAATCGTCATTTAATAAGTTATCCCCGCCAGATATCTACAGGTGTCACTTCTGACCCAGTAAACAGCACGGAGTAGGGATGAGAACGAAGCCGGTCTTCTGTTTCTCTCACACAATTAGACTTCTCTCACTCCCTACACAGTTGTCGGCCATCGTTATTGTTTGTGCATCAAGTGTAGTAGTAACGTTGACAATTATTATTTTGCTAGCTCAGTGTAACTCTCATATTAACTATTAATCATTCCTAATCACTTCAAAACACGGAGATTTATGGCTTTAATAGGTAAACTCCAAAAATATAAATAAAAAAACGTAACAGATATTTCTTGATTATAGGGCGAAACGAAGTTCGCCGGGTCTTCTAGTATATATATATATAGCTGCAAATGTAACATTAAAATCGTGTAAGCACACCAAAATATCTAGAACATTCGTCACATCTTAAAAATAAAACTAATCAGTTATTCCCAATCTGGTGTCTATCATAAAGACTCCCCAGCCCTAAGTTCTATCTATTATACAACGTTCAGTAAGTTTGAATTAACTGACAAATAACTATTTATTTATAATGATGATATTGAAAATTATTTACTTAAATTGTAAACTATAACTTAATATTTGTAATTGTGGTAAATTAATTAGTACGAGTAGTATTATTAGTTTATTTAAAAGTATTTGCACGCTAAATCTGCAGAATATGTTGGACCACTAAATGTATGAAATACCTTAACCCATATTCGAGCAAATAAACTATTATTATTGTCAATGTGGTTCGCTTGACGTACAAAAATAAGGTGATCACTGAAAATCAGCGTTGTCGTTCCTGGGAATTTCACACTATATTAAGTAAATAAAAAGAAATATTAATTTATTTTAAACCAGTATTTTTTATTATTATTATTTCTCTGTGTGTGGAATTCCTAAAACGACAGCATATGCTGAGTGATTCTCCTTTTTGTGACATCATACTGCTGTGTAGGCAGCATTTTGTTTTGATTTATTTATACCTTCTATTCTGTAATCTTCATTAGATATTATTTAATTGTTTTGTTTTTTATTTCTGTTTATGTTAGTGCTGTCTCGCAAAGATGTCCACAAATAAAACATTTTCTTTCTTTCTTTCTATTATTATTAAGTTCCTCTTGTATATTGCAGACTCGTCCTTCATGTACGTGATAGCTGTTCTGTGTATCGTGAAGCTGTACCAGTCGCGTCACCCGGACGTCAACGCGAGCGCGCACACCACCTTCATGTTGATAGCATGCCTCATGGCTATAGGTGAGTACAAGAACTTCTCATCAAGATCGTCACATTAGAATTAACTCTATAATTGCGATTTTAAACTCATTTAGTTCCAACTAGTGGAATTCGCTTATATCGCGTTTCCAAGAGAACCTTTCAAAAGTCTGGGATAAAAACTATCCTATGTCCTTTCTCAAGATCAACTCTATGTCTGTACCAAATTTCATTAAAATCAGTTCAGTAGTTTAGGCGTGAAAGCGTAACAGACAGACAGATAGAGTTACTTTCACATTTATAATATTAGTAGGATCTGTAGTTTTGTGACGTCGGATCAATTTTCTTCCATTTATTGTGTGATACTATCGGTATTTAAATACAACTGAGAAACTTTTACCCTCAGAAAGTATATACATAGTTTTATAATGCACAGGAATTTAACGACCAACCGCAGTAGCATTTCGTTGTTATTATTGTATTAAATATCATTAAACAGTTCTTAAACTGATATAATATGGAATTTTAAACGTACATTTACTGCTGATAACTTAATTAATCGACAGAAATGAGTTTTTTAAAATTTCGATATAACTGTAGCTGTTAGCGTCATTAACTTTGACAGTTAGTTAGTGAAACAAGGCCCTTGAATGCAAAAAATCGATTTGAGTAAAAATTGGCGATAGTTTTTCTTTATACTATATGTATATCTCTCCGCCCCTGCCGCAGGTCTGCTGGGCATCATGTACCCGAGCGTGTACTTGTGGTGTCTGTTCACGGTGATGCACCTCGCCGCCTGCTTCTTCCTCACACTCAATATATACTACGTCGGAAAGTTGAAGATGGGTCAGTACCATACTTTTCTATTAAAACTTACATACGTTACTTTTAAAGATTTCCAATAGACATTTTTTTCTTAAAAAAGTATAGTGCGATTGATTTAAGCTGAGCTTTGCATTTGTGTGAGTGCACACGAATAGTGAACGAGTGATGTCGAATTTATGAATGACACGTTCTTTTCTAGTTTCTAACTGGCTTTTACTGCTTTTCCTCTGCTCCGCACTTTCCGCACTTCACCTTTTGTACTGGTATAGTCCGTTAGACTTAACCTGAGCTTTCAATTTGTGTGAGTGAAAGTAAAAGTAGAGTTAGACAAAAAAACTTGTTGAATTGAATTTTATTATATTTTAAACAGATACATAACATACGTGCTGTACAGTAACCAAAACTTGTAAAAGGCCAGATGGAAATATTATGAATATTTAGAAAAAAAAAAATTAATTAACAAAAATTTTGAAGAAACTATACAAATTCTTCTTCACTTGACATTGCGTTTTCAACATTTGATGTTGCTACCAATACAAAAGGTGAAGTTTGGAAGGTGCGGGGCGGATTAACAGCTGAATAAACCGGTTCAAAACTAGAAAAGAACTTGGCATTCATAAATTCGACATCACACCTACACTATCCGTGTACACTCACACTAATGCAAAGCTCAGCTTAAATCAAACGCACTATAGCAACTTCATATGTTGAAAACGTAATGTCAAGTGAAGAAAAATTTGTATAAATTTTTCAAAATTTTTATTATTTAATATTTTTTTCGGTAATATTTCCATTTAGCCTTTTACATGTTTTGCTTATTTTATTTTTAGTCTAGAATAGCTCTAGCACTTATGTTATGTATCTATTAAAATATAATAAAATATAATTCTAAAACTTTTTTGTCTAACTCTACTTTTACTTTCACTCACACAAATGCAAAGCTCAGCTTAAGTCTAATGGACTATACCAAATGTCTTTTTATATTTGATATAAGTTCTCCTTCAAAATATGTATGTAGTTTAAACTTAATTTCCACAAATATTAGTAATATTACATTGTATGGTCCATATTTTTCGTCCAGATCGTTCATTACCGCTCCAGGCGTGGTCTGGTCTAAGAACTCACGGTTGGTCTTCGTTCAGAGTGAAGTATCCCGCGCGGGCGACTCTCATAGCTGTGGCTAATGTGGCCAACTGGGCGCTGGCGGGATATGGGTGAGAAATGGAAAGATTGATAAGACAAGTGCAAGCGATTTTGGTTCTTAAAGCTAGAATGGTTAAAGATTGAATCCGTCTGATTGGATTATACGGTTAGAGAAATCTTTATTAATATTTCTCACAAGAATAAAATTCACTTTGGAGAAACTATAAGGTACAAGCTACATGGTAGAAGTTTACTCATAAGGATAGGAGATAGAAATATTGATAAGTGAGGTGCAAGGGACTTTGGTTCTTAAAGCAGGAATGATTAAAGATTGAATTCGTCTGATTGGATTATTGTAGAAGTTTACGTTTTGAATGGTGTCTTATACCGATGTTTTATGAGTTTTTGGGGACACTGAAGTATATAAGATTAACTTGAACGAAAAAAAAAACGAAATGAAAACAAGCAATGGACCTACATGTATCTAAATTCTAAAATAGTTCACTAGAACACATTCATAGTATAATTTTTGTCATACTAGTTCAGAAAGTTAGCTGATGGAAAATTATTTAGGATGAAATAACTATGTGCACATGTTAAGAATGATAAATTAACAGCTAGGACTTTTATTCTTAGTGATTCATCACTGTATACAATATTTAATAATTATATTAAGTATCATACATCGATTAGGTTATACATAAAGTTAAAATGTAACACTTATTTTAATAAAATTAAAACTTTTACCATTTTTCTCCATATCATATCAGTTAATTCTAACTTGCAGCTTGTATGAGCACAACAAGGACTTCGCGCGTCACCTACTCGCCATTTTGATGGGGAACGCGATCCTGTACACGCTGGGCTACGTGCTCATGAAGCTGCTGCACCGGGAGAAGGTCCCTGCCGCCGCCTGGCTGTTTCTGGCCGCGGCGCACGTCACATGGGCAGGCGCCGCTGTGCTATTCCTATCATCGAGGACTAAGTGGTCGGTAAGTATCCCACAGTATATCCATATTCCATTCTTCTTCTACTTGTCAATTTCCCAACTAAAGCCAAAGTCTGCCTTACATGTTGTATATAGTTTTGGCTAATTGTTTTTACAATCCGCCTGTTGACATCAACCCTCTTTGGGAATGCATTAATCAGTGATGTCTAAATATTCTTATATACATATGACTCGGAAAAATCACATTGGTATTCGCCAGGATCGAACCTGCGTCCTCATGCATGAGAGGCGGCTCTTTTAACCACTAGGCCACCACTGACTTATACTTTCAACTACATTCTCCTACTAATATTCTCCTCTCTATTCTGTGCTGTGCCTATCTACGTTCTACAAGAAATAAAATTAGTAGTGGAACAAACTTTGTTTTTTCTCTATACTACACTTCTAATATTCTTCCTCTCTCCTCGATCTACCTTCTTAACTCGATTCTCCTACTAATATTCTTCTCTCCAGCAAACAGCAGCCCAGTCTCGTACCCACAACGCCGTGTGTTCGTCTCTCCATGTATTCGATGAACATGACCTCTGGCACCTCTCATCAGCGGCCGCGGTGTTCTTCTCCTTCAACGCGCTCCTCGTGATGGACACTCCACTCGACAACACTCCAAGACACCTCATACCAAGCTTCTAGAATGATCTGACTTTACTCTGTATATAATCTACCTTATGGACATGAGATTAAAGCTCATTTTGATTCATCATTAAAAAATGATAGGAATTAATACGTATATATTTATTTTCTGTGAGAAATATGATCGTATATTAAATATACCACTGACAGAATGTGTTTCGTTTGTCACATGAACAAATATAATGTTTGTTTAAGAGTATTTAATAATATATATATATTTTTATTTACAGTACATCAACTTCTGCTAATAATCATACAATAATTCAACTTTGTCAATGATATAATTTAAAACGAGAGGCTATAATATATAACATATATGTAATATATTATATATATATATATATATATAGTATCATTAGTTTATAATCATTATATAACAAATCCAAGTACATTACATGAGATTTACACTGCATGTGTGTTTCATGACAACTTTTGGCTTTAAAATAGATTATTTTCGTCAAAAACATTTCACCAGCTAAAATAACGTAATTTATCTGTATATATACGATTATATACTAATAAAAATATGTATGAACAAAGAAAGTATATAAAATATACAACAAGTTACAGCGTTCTTTTATTAACCTTATTATATAGAGATAGAATTTATTTTCCCTCACGTCAAATTTTTACCAAACAAGCCATCAATATACAGAATAATATTAAATACGACCTTATCGAAATAGATATAGGAGTTATTGTTGCATGTACTGTAATGTCGTGTGTTGCCATATGAGAAAATATTGTTTTGCGACGGGTACTTTGAAACAAGTGAAAACGGCTGACTGAAAGAAATTAAATGATGATTAATATTATTCTTGTTTTTATTTTATTTAAACCCGATATGTTAATATTTGTGAAATAAATAAAAGAGGAGTATTGAAAGAAATGATTTTTTTATTTTGACTTACATTTTGATACTTATATATTTTGAGTAGTAATGTGCATTTAAAATTATAAAAGAACGTACAAATGTAAATATATCAGTACTAATATTAACTTTTAGCGAAATTTACTAATTTAATACAAAGTAATAGAAACAATAGTTAGCAATAATATATTTTTTAAATATAGTTATACTTAAAACCTGAACAATGCGAGGATATTCTCTTAACGATGGAAGAAAGGTTTTCATCATATCAGTACAAAGGAAGAAAAGAAGAACAAATTCAAGGTTCTCCTTTTCCCTACACTGCCACTAACTTCAATCACAAGAGGTGATGTGATACGTGTCTCTGAATATATAACAGTAAATGTATATAGTTTATATTTAACTGAAAGTTCAATAAACTATTCCATTATTATTATTTATATAATTACTAGTTTTTGCCCGCGACTTCATCCGCGTTAATTTCGTCATTATTAATATATGTATTGCTGACCGGGCGAACTCTATTCTGTCTTAGAGGCCAGAAATAATCAGGTTTTTCCTGTTTCAATCGAACAGTTAGTTGTCAAATCTAATGTCAAAGAAAACGTTTGTATCGGAAATAGAAAAGGGCTGTTTTTAGGGTTTTCCCGGAAATTAATTAATTGTTTTCAGCGTTTAAACCTTCCCTGAACCTTCACGAACATTTCAAAACTAAGATAAGATAAATCCGTTCAATCGTTCTCGAGTTTTAGTGAGACTAACGAACAGCAATTCATCTATATATATAAACTTTTCACTGAGTTTAATTGAAAAATAAAATAATAGAGCGTGGAGTCCCCCCGTTAGGAAGAAGTGATATTGTAATTGTAAACAATTCTTATTCACTAATTTTAAAATAAAATACTGTCCTATTCATTTATAATATGTGTATCAAGAACAGAACGGAATAACGAATATTATAAATATATTAATATAGAATAAGTATTTCAGCTTTCAGGCAGACCCTGGCTAAAGCTAGGAAATTGCCAGGTAGAAGAGAAAAAGTATTTCTGCTAATGTAACATAGATCGCTCATGCTGTTAACTTCGCTGTAATGTATAGCAATAATAATAATATGATTTTTAAAAAATAATTACCAACTAATTAGCTTTCTTTTAATAAAACAATTTTTAAAATATGTCAAATAGTTTTTTTTAAATGATTATTTCAAATGTTAACTAATTCATGGCCCACCCTATACCATGCGCATATGCATGGAATCTCCTGACTCTTTCTTTCTCTCTCCTACTATCTACATTTGTGTATCTCTGTTTCTCTCTCTCTCGGCGTAAGACGTTTAACGCAACTTTGTTGTAAGTCATAAAAAGTTTCATATGAAAATAAGATTTAACATTATGCACAAACGCTATTGAAGGCTTCTGCTCGCTTCAAGATCCTGTTGCTCTCCCTGTCTCACTGAGAAAATGATGAGAAGTGAGCCCTGTATGCCTCCGACAGCGATTGTGAGCAGTAGATTTTTTGAATTGAAACTTCTTATCCCACTTCAAACAAAGTTGCGTTAAACGTTTAACTCTCTTGGGGAGGGGAATAGAAAGAGACCGAGATAGAGTAAATGGGTGGCGCTCGAAGGGATGCGATCAATTGAGACTTGTAAGTAATATTAATAAAGTTTGTCTTAAAGAAACACTAAATATTCCTTCAAAATCAATTTCTACCCTTTCCAGTTTTCTTTCCAACAATACGAAGTTTCACTTCTTCCGTGCGGAGGGACTACACTCACATTTGATTTCATTTAAGATTACCTTCGTCCCAATAATATGGAATTTTAATTTTATTAAATTTTGTGTACGCATAGTCATTTTTACTTATAAGACGAGTCAATCACCACCAAAATTCAAATAAAAATACGACAAGTCATTTAGACAGTAGGGCTCCCACAAGAATTGACACCATAACATAAAAAAGGCACACGTAAAAGAAATTCATTCACAACATAACGAGTTGAACCTCAAACTTCTTGGATTTATGTTATACATGTCCCAGTTACTCTGACAATCAATAATGGCCATCCTTACGCTAAACTAGTCACTAAGTAATTATAATATGACTTATTCATTCAATTTAGCTTTTCCGCGATACCTCAATATAGTTGTACAATTTTTATTCAAGAAAATATTTTAAAGAGGACTTCGGAAATAGTCATGAGTAACGCGTGCAATATAGACTGTGATTCCATATTTTTGTAAAGCATGAACAATTGTTTTAAAATAGATCCATGTACAATGTAATATAAATTATTTTAGTTATTAGTATAAGTAACGTTAATAAAGTAGATGAAAGAAGTAATAATCGCTGTCCGGAATGATAGTATTAAATATTATCCCGTGCAAACATATAAAAATAAACTTTGTTTAGTTACGCGATTTTATTCCCCGTTTCGATTATCGTGATCATTTTGATAGAGTTATCAGAAAATGTAAAAATAAATAAAAAAATCACAAGTCTTAGATATCACCATAACAAACATAATTTAATTTCAACTAAAGTTATTGTTTCAATAATGAAACAATTCTTCGAAGCTCCAAGACATCGCTGTTTAAAATGCAATTAATAAAGCACGATGTTCCATGTAGGGCGCCGGTATTGACTTCCGCCGTGACATACTTAGATCATTCAATTACCATAAAAGAGGGAATTTACCAAGTGTTACGTCTTAATGGACGGGCCGCTCGCATTGATCTAGTTCGGTTGCTGGCGACCTACATAGTAAACAATTATAGGTAGCGATGAGCGATGACCTGCCCACCTTGTGGATGTCGTCGATGCCCTAGTGGCACACTTACGACCCTGCAAAGCGCATGTGCAAGCGGTTTGAATGAACCCTGGCCACGCCACTTGGGAACCACTTGCTCTCCACCGAAAACACAAAGCGCTCAATCAAAAATGTTAGTTAATGAAAACGACTCTGTGCTGTAACTCATTAATTTGGTGAGATGATTAGTGCTGGCGCGTAAATAAATATACGTTCTAAACAACTATAATTACTCATTTGAACTATAATATATCTCGTATTTGGTGTATCAAGTATGTATTTGGGTTTGAACATTTAAATAATGTTTGATTTAAAGTAAAGGACATTAAAATTGATTAATGGCAACATCTAGCTGTCTCGATTTATAGAAAAATGGCCGATTCTCATAACGTCAAAACTCTTTAGGCGAGTTACACAAGTATATATATATGGATCCGGACGAAAACGTGTGATTTTTATCGAAAACGAAATCCGAAAGTGATTATAAAGTGCGTGACGAAAACCCAGTGATCGTTAATTATTCATACCAACAAGATATTTGTTACACGGTGGACGGAGGCAAACAACTGCTCTCTTGAATTTAATGCAAAGTAAGTAATTTAATTTTACTATTTATATTATAATTCCACTCCAATTTCATAATGACAAGCAGAAGTTCCACTCATAACACTAGTTACATCCACATGCGACGCTTGTTGTTTTCGTAGTACAATTTACCCTTGGAGTAGAGGTCTTTCGATATAAAACAAAGAGTAAAGAGGCCTTGATAACATCGTTTGATAGTAATATCGCGTCGAGTTCCTATTTAAAGTATTTATATCGTAATATCAGGGATTTCAGACCCACAAATAGAGTCCACACGACATTACATTCAGTACCTCGTAGTAAACCTCAAACAGTATGACGGTGTTGCAAATCCGTTTGATTACACAGCATTGTGTAGAAGCTTTTAAATCATGAGACAATCCCCAATGAGTCAACCACTCAGCTCAGTGTACAAGATTTCCTCCTACAATAAGGTTGTTTCATACTAAAATGCACACACTGCATCTAAAATACCATTTACAAGTTGTGGAAATAACATTACAGTTACCGGCAATAGAATTAGTTTTAAATATATCTGTTCAATTATATATCAGAATTAATCAAAAGTACCATGTCATATATACACAGTATATAAGGTAAGTCGACTTTTAAAACTATTACTTAATTTAAATAGACACTTCTTGTTAAGATCGGTTATCATTTAAAATAAATAATAACATCAAATACTTAATAATAAGCTTAAATGTTAAATATATGTGTTAATTATTATTAAATCCATTATCTAAGTATCGACTGAAAACATTTATATGTATATCAAAACAAAACAGAACAGAATGGATTTTATGTAGTGTATGAAATTCCCAAAAATTTGTATATTAAAGTAATATTGATATTTATATTAGCTAGCTGTTGCCTCTGGCTTTGCTTATATAATAAAACTTGTCTGAAATGTGTGTTATTATCTATATGAGGTTTCTATCGTGAAGATCCTTTCATCAGACCTTAATTTGAACTTCTTTTTGAAGTCTGTTAAAAATCAGCCTAAAAACTGCTCATGATATTACTTACTTGTGAACAAAATTGCTATTAAAATTGGTACATCCATTACATAGATTAGCCTGAATGAACAAACAGTCAATAATTTTATAATTAGCGTTTTTGATGTGGTTATCACATACCTTTTCATATGTATTTAGTGAAAAGCTGTTAATTTGAAATTGAAAACACATATTTAAATGTTAAGTATAAACATATATACATACATACATGTATATATATTTGAAAAATCCTTAAACTTTCAAAATTTTTGTAGAATAAATGTACATCTTTATAGCAAAGAATCTCTTTTACTTTTTATGATCTTTCATCAATTCACATAAAGCTATTACTTAATCATATTATTATGGTAAACATTACACAAAATATCACCTCATCTGCTTGTGATAGGATGCTGTAACAGAATGGTAGCATCGAGATCATGTACATATAACATAATTAAAATATGTATCAGGAAAAGTTACTATCATTTAAATGTGTACACAAAAAAATCTTAAATATCATCTATATATAAAAGAAAGTCGTGTTAGTTACACTATTTATAACTCAAGAACGACTATAACACTAGTACGGATATGGTTGAACATTAGTGGAGAGATAGATTAGAACAAGGAAACGGACATAGGATATTTAATTCTGTTTGATTGAAAAAGAAAAAATACATAATAAATTCCTAAATCTGGTTATTTATGGCCTTTAGAGAGGAAAAATATTCACCCGGTAGACTATATATATATTACTAATGTCGAAATTAACGCGGAAAGCTGCGGGCATAAACTAGTATCTATGTAAAATACTATCGTAACATAAAATTTGTTTTCAACAACATACAATTTTAAGAGCAGTTTGTATTTTTGTAATCCAATCAATTGATTTAAATTGCAATTGCATTAATTGTTGCTTAACAAATTGCAATATAATACAATATTTCATAATATTAATATATTTATGCAATTAATTACTCACACTTTAAGTTAATTGAACTTAATATTGAGGAAGCAATATGTTTTGGTTTTATTATTGACATGTGGTAATTAAAAGTGGGTTATTAATATTACCTTCATACTTTTACATTATAAATATACAGGGTGACTGGTGAATTACTATCAATACTTAAGGAGAATACTCGGTACATGATTCTCATTCGAATTATGTAAAAAAAATAGGTACTTAATTTTTGACCAAATTTCCGTATAAATAAATAAAGTGTGGACGCCTGCGGCGGTGTGCTGATACAACACGACGCCGCCGCACGCGTGTGTGTGTGTGTGTATACCTAATCTGTAGGGTGTTCACACGATGCGTAATTAATTACATAACTTTTGGTTAACTCTACTTAGAAGTTTATTAATATTTATGTTATATTAATTTTTATTTTGTCATATATGATCGTCAAACATCACGTCCTCAAGTATCGATAGTAATTCACCAGTCACCCTGTATAGTGTAGCAAATATCCAATTTTTGATGAATATCCATGAAATGAATAGAGACCTTAGCCGACAACCAGTCACTGCAAAACATAGTTTAAGTATTTCTCTCCGATAATTTATATAAATGGTCAAGTATCAGTATTTAGGGACTTCATACTCTTCAAATAGTCGTCTCCAGATAATACTAGTTTGTCATAACGTTAGAACTAATTTCCTATTTACATCATTTAGATCATTGAAAAGAATATTTTGTTTATAAATGCATGTTATGGTGAACAGAGCCTTATTTACTTAAGCTAATTGATGTACCAACAAAGATCATTTTCCAAATTCATCTTTCGGCTGTAATATTATTTTACATCTCCTTTTGTTGTCTATCTGTCTGTTAACTTTCTGATACATTCGGTTCCACCTTCTATGATTTTCATATTTCATGTCCAGTCCAATAAGTCCAATAATATTTTGTGTTTCATGCAGAATATAATCGTTTTGTAATTTATACAAATACTAAGCCTCTATGTCTATAGAATATATCTATAGATGACAAAGATGAAAAACAAAAAACTCTTTTAAATGTTAACTAAGATGTGGTCAGTCCGAGGTATATTTGTGATGGTCGGTATAGTCATTTTTTTGGTGTATAACCGCAAAAAAGCAACCTTTATCTGGTTAATAATGTCTTGAAGGAAAGCTTCATATTTTTCCGTAATAAGTAAAACCCCAGACAACTCACTCGGTTTGTTTTTAAGATGACTACATTATAGGAATGTAAATAAATCCTGTTTGTATATTTTGATGAGATTTCATATTACAGTTTTTGCAATAGATTTAAAATTATAGGTGGTAGAGCCTAGCTATGGTTAAGAAACCACAGCTAGAACATGGGCTGGTTCTCATCAGATAGACCATCTTGCTCGGTTGACCCCATAAACAAAAATATCTTTATTATTTTATTAGTCATGGTATAATAGTTATGTATGTTTGTATGTGTGTAGATGTGAAGGTGTCGGTATGTGGGGCGCGTGGGGCGCGCAGGCGGGCTGGTGGTGCGGCGCGCTGGCGGCCGCGCTACTGGCGCTGCTCGCGCTGTGTCGCCGCGCCCGGAAGAGGACCCCGCCGAGACCGCCCGCCACCGTCACACAGGTAGGTTAAACGAAGAAGTTAAACATCAAGGATCTATAAATAAACCATGAAACTGATCGTCAGTCAATATCTTGATAGGGTAATACGTTATAAGATGTAAGACATCAAGTCTGTCCGTGATCACGGTTGCTGAAAAGTAGCCGAAACTTCGGGAGTATGTAGTTTTTTTTTTATAAAAATAAAGTTGCGTAGTATACCTAATATATTAGGTTTAGGTTTAAAGAAGTTTATTTCCAAAAAGAACAAAGTTCGCTTACAAAGGAAATTTTAAAAATTATAACTACAATTAAGATTACAAATAATAAACAGTAGTGATATTAAACAAGATCAGCGAAATCATTTAACATATGGGTTCTTAATCGTTTTTTAAATATATTCAGAGATTTTGTATTGACAACACTCAGAGGCAAAGAGTTATACAGCTGTGCTCCTTCAAATGAAATAATTTTAATGCCGTACTTGGTTCGAGTTTTAGGTGTTTCTAGTTTATATCTGTTCCTTGTGTGGTAAGAATGGGTTTTGGTTTTAAATTTAATTTGAGAATGAGTAAGGTTTTTACTAAAGTATTGTAAATAATGTTTCGTACACTTGGAGGAATACAACGTGCAGATTTAAAGCTCCAGTAAGTGAAGTTATTTTGGAATGTATGGAATCTATATGAGGATTTTCATTATTTGACTGTTTGATAGTTTGATTGTTAAGTATCAATTCATTATGGGAAGGAATAGATAAAAAAATATTAGTTTCATTTACCTTATAATAGGTTTGTCACGAAATGGCTTGTCAACAATAAAGTGATCTTTTTTCTTCCTCGTTTCCATGGACATCGTATCATTGCAGGTGCAGATCGTGTATGGCGGCCCGGCGCGTGTAGTGGCGGCTGGTCCGCCGCCGGGCGCGTCTCGTGCGGTCGCGTCCCTGTCGTCCGCGCCGCCCCCCGACCCGCCGACCCCCGCCGACCCCTCTCAACCCACTCTCCCTCAGATCCTCGTCGTCCAGGACAGCACCCAGAACACTGTCCCCCAACAGAGTGACCCCCAACCCTCGAGCTCACAAGGCCCCAGACCGTTGGAGTATCACGGAATCCCCAAGTTGCCACTTCCTGAGCAGTGGCTCCATAAACGACCTTTCGATTACAAGTACTCCGCTATACCCCGGCCTCTAGCTCAAATCGTGAGTTCGGATCTAACGGTAGATCTGCAGAGAGAGTCGCGGGCTAAGAAATTTAGTGCTACGAGGTCGCCGTCCTTGGAAAAAGACGAGAAGTCCCCCTTCGTTAGCAGTGCTAAGTCTGAAGATATGGAAGTGTTCGGCTTCGACGCTGAATCCGTGAGAAAATTAAGTGAAGATAGAGATAAGCCCGTGGAAATGGCGGAACTTCCGCCGCAGTCTCCACAAGAGAGCGATAAAGAAATGTCGCCCAATAACCTCAGGAGGTTCCGGTCAGTGAGCACCCGCCTTAACATGTGCAGTGTCAGCGAAAGCCCTCATCCCGAAGGTCACCAGGAACGGTTGGAGATGCAGAACTCCCCGCGCGTCGTTGAGTGCAGTTCTGCCAAAGAGAAGTCATCGGGTACTAAATTCGATTTCTCACCAAAGATCCTAGCTGACAGCATGTGCTCCCCGCGGTTCTTCACTCCACCCGAGATGGTTTCACCGATGTTCTTCGCGGAACCCTCACCGAAATCGGTTTACTACGATACCGTGCGATCTCCGAAGTTTTTTCCTGAAACTCCACGAGACGTTGAAGTGCCACAATCGCCGCGACTCTTGGGAGACCATCGGAACAGAACGAACGGCTTAACAGAGAAACCGACCTCACCGAAGGTTTTAAGTGCTCGACCCAGTCCTAAGGTTCATAGCTATAATAAAGAGAATTACTTCACCTTCGAACAACCGAGTGCCACAGAAGAGAGTGCAGCGAGGATGTCGCCCCGACCGAGGAGGTACGGAGGAAGAAATTCCATAGAAAGAGAAAGATTCACGCCCCCCGCTGATAAAGAAGTTAAGAAATACAGAAGACACAACAGTTGTGACACGAGTTACAAGAGTGTAGAGTTAAATATACCCAAGTGTGATAATATATTAGAGACTGATGCCACCAACGTGGTTGTGATAGAAAAAGACGTAGTGGACTGCTGTGCCAAAGTAGATTCATTGCATGTCGATGCAGCACTTGAGAGTGATAAACACGAATTGAAGCCCATATCGAACACGGCGCAGGCGAGACGACAACGATTAAAATCGATATCACTCGACTCCGATAATGCCAAAATAATCGAACAGAACTTAGGTTTACCGATAGCGAAGCAAATGAAAGACCAAATGAACGAGGCTTATAAGAATCAAGAAGTGAGTACGTCGTGCGAGAGTATGGAGAGGTATCCGAAAACACCGACCGCTGAACGACCTATGTTCAAATTTGATGCGGAACATAAAGAAAAACCTGAGCCAGAAGCTAAACCGGAAGTTAAACAGAAAAAGTGCCTTCGTCAAAGTTCTGACACACAGTCATTCCTTGATATGCCCAGGTTTTCTCCCAAAGAATTTGAGATAACGGTTACATCAGAGGAAGGCGCCACTACCGCCGCTGAAACACAGACCAAGAAGAAAGGCAAGAATTTAAGAAACTTAACGATAGATTTATCGAAACGAGACAGCGATTTAGAAAAGGAATTGCTCGAATTTGAAAAACTGTATACGGATGCCGAAGAAAAGAAAGTTAAAACACCAACACTGAAAGTTAAGGCTACTTCATTAGACTCGTCAGAAAGTGTAAACCTCTCACTGCCACCTAAAAAGTCTCTGGAAGTACCGCAGAATTCCATATCAGTTCCAAACACGCCGAAGCGTCAGTTGAAGAGAATTTTGGCTCAGAAAAGTGGAAAACATGACATTGTTGGGAAACTGGGCTACACGACCGTACAGTGTGGCGCAGACCAAAGACGGTTATACATGAAGGGACAAGATAGTGGGATATTTTTAAGAGAGAACCACGCGAGTCTGATGCTGTACCAACCAGGAACATCCCGTATTGGTTCGAGAACAATGGGTTCCTTCGACGAAAATATGGCAGACAATGCACCAGAAATAAATGTTGTTGAAACTAGACCTTTTCATATAGAACCAGGTCAAACACTTGGTTCTAATCTGCTCAACTACAAACAGAATCTAAGCGTGTCCAGCACAAACTTGAAGACTCTTCCCGAAGGAGTTCCGTCTGATGATTTTGAACCCAGCGCAGAAGATGAGAAAGTAGTGAAAAAACTACATCGACGAAATTCTAATCAGAGTTTAATGCTGAGTACACACAGCTTACAAGAGTCCAACTGTTCGCTCAGCAGCGCTGGTACATCTTGCCACAACCTCAATACAGTTAGAACTAGCATATCAAATTTCAGTCTAAATGACAGCAGGCAGAAGAAACTGTCTCTGGAAAGAAGGGATTCTAACGTCAGCATAAACCCAATGGACCATATAACGCCCACAACACGAGTCATATGTTCTTCAAATACCAATTTAACCGGTGACGTGTCGAAGAACTGTTTATTACAACGGCGCGGATCGAATAACAGCTTAACATTAAACATACATTCATCAAATAATTTAAGTCGACATTCTAGTAACAGTTCCTTAAACAAAGATGCTAAAATCGGCCAGAAAAAGGGTCTATTGGAACGCAGGAGCTCAAATACATCTCTCACGCTGAATATAAACTCTTCAAATCCTCAGCTATCTACTAATAGAGGATTAAGTATATCAAACTACAACCTGAACGGGTCGACCTGCAACCTGAGTAGATACAACAGTAACCATAGCATAGACAACGCGGAACCACGGAAAGGTATCCTGGAAAGACGAAGTTCGAACACCTCCCTCACTCTGAACATACCTCAGGAACCTCGAGATTTGGAGATAGATGAGACGATGTTAGACGCGAACCTTAAAGAAATCCCACACAGAGACAAACACAGGAAATCATTAAGCACAGAAAATTTGATACCGAAATCATATAAGAATAGGACACGCCTGCGATCCACTGAAAAGGGTTTCGGCTCACACGATAATCTATGGTCGACGTCCTTCAACGAGCAGGAGTATGGACAGAATTTAACATACGTCTGCGGCGATCAGGAAAATGAGATTATTTACGCGTTCGGTCGTCAAGAAGACCCGAATTTCCAGGCTGGTTTTGTACGGAACATTACCACGAAACCGCTCAGTCCTCAGAGCACTTCTGAAGACTTTAGGTTATACTTAGCTAATATGCAGCACTTACAGAACGCATCGAGCGTTCTAACTCGTCAGCAGCTTAGAGACTTGAACGACGTTTTTCAAAACGGGTACTCCAAAGTTAAATGTCTTAGTACGAACGAGGGTCAACATTGCTGTACGGGCAGAGTTGACGACATCGCTAAAGAAAACCCACAGATGGTGATCCCAGACGTAGCACCACAACCATGTTCCGAATACCAGAAGATGCTATTGAGGAATCTTCATCAAGAATTCTGGGACATGCCGACGAACTTCCAGGAGAAACCCATAGTTTCTGGATCACACCCCAAGAACAGATACAAGACGATCTTACCAAACGAACATTCCAGGTTCATTTTAAGAGCGGACGCCGGCAACACCGAGGGATACATAAACGCCAATTATATTAAGGTTTGTTTCAACTCACTACTTTTGACTACATTAAGTTTTTACATTTTCGTTTACACCCATATATTACATATTTTTTTGACAAAAACATTAGTTTTTGATTTAGTTTACTAAAATAGATATAATCAAATTAGATTTACTGTTATGATTTGTTGTTAACATAAAAATAAAAATAATTCCAGGGCCACGAATACACGAAAAACAGCTACATAGCGACGCAGGGTCCGCTTCAGAACACCATGTACGACTTCTGGCTGATGGTGCGACAAAATAATATGGAACTACAGGCTCGAGCTGATACAATACATAACAGAACAGAGGAAAGATCAGAAGCTATACAGAAGATAGTGATGTTGACCAACTTTATAGAAAATAACAGACAAAAATGTGAAAAATACTTCCCCTTAGAGAAAGGTGAAGAGATCACCATATCAAGTCCGATCTTGAGCGAAACTTGTGCAGAAGAATCACCCAAGAACAGTTTCATCATCAAAAACGTGGGTATGTCTAAAAAATCTGGCTACACAGTTCGCAAGCTAGATGTAAGATATAGCGGGGAAACTGAAAGTTTAACAGTATACCACTACTGGTTTCACAACTGGGCCGATCACAAGTGCCCCAAAGATGTGAACGCATTACTCAACTTGAGTCTGGACGTTTTACGTGAAGATATAAATGATTTCGAGGCTCGTGATGATGAGAAGGACGAACAGTGCAAGTGTATCGACAGCCCCAAGGGTTCAAAGTTCGTGTTTCCACCGATGGAATCAGAAAGTGTTGCATGTCCGGTCAAAGTGTGTGTCTCTACTCCTATGAAGTTTACAAATGAAAGTAACTCCCCGCCTACCATAGTTCATTGCTCAGCTGGCATAGGTCGTACTGGCTGTCTGATAGCCATACTGAACGGCATCAAGCAACTTACCAGCGAGGAAAAGGTGGATGTACTGGGTATTGTGTGTAACATGAGACTCAACCGAGGCGGGATGGTGCAGAACTCTGAGCAGTACGAACTAATACATAAAGTGCTGTGTCTCTTCGAACAGGCCTGTCTGCCTCACTTATAGTCTTATAAACAACGTAGGGTAGCCCTTATATATATCTTTGTTTGTATTGGTTCCTGACTAAATCTAAGCACATAATTATTAATTTATTGTTAATATAAGCAAATTCATAGCAAAAGCTGACAATTATGTTTGTATATTTCAAAGAGATGTATCTATATGTAGGTTTTAATGAATGATATTCTACGCTTCTCCTATTAATGTAGCTTAAGAGATTTTCTATGGACATATTTGTGACTTGAAGTATTGGCGACACCGATTAACTATTTTATATGATATTTACAAATAACATATTTAATTTAGTACATTGATGTTTGTATAGAGTTATTTTCATGCCGTTCCGTTTCTCATGTACCGGTGACTAGTGTGCAGGCATCGAGTGAATGTTGAGCACAATTTTGTATGTTTCTACTATATAACATGGGATTCATTTATATATAACATTATTTATTTACCTTCTAGTACATAAGTTTTAGTCATCTTGATATAAAGTGATGTACATATGAGTGTTTTGAATTATTATTATTATTTTTTATTTTATTTTAAATATTCTATGCGGAGAAATATATAGTACAAAATAGTTTTAGTCTACATTTTATTTTTTCTCCTTTTTTTATATACATATATATCGGGTTTTTGATTTTTCATACGACACGCATTTTCAAAACGGACTGATTATATAAATATTGAGACATTTAAATTTATAGAATAAAAAGTATTTTTGAATCAAATTATTTTCTCATACAAATTATTTTTGTTGAATAACTATTTTATTATCATCCAAGAGTAACGCTAAGTAATATATTTTAACATAAAAATAAGTAAACACAGATGCAATATTGAACCGGTAATGATTAAACATTAAGCAAATAGTCTCGAGTCAATAAGATCATTATTTATATATAATTTAAATTTATAATGAACAAAAAACATTTAAATCGTCATCATAATAGTTTTAAAACAAATTGTCGCGTACTAATAGTTACATTAAGTAAAAACTTTGACGTACATTACGTTACCTAGGAATAAAGCTTAAAGTATTATCTATTTTCTGTGTTTTCAAAAACCTTAAAATCAAAACAACTACATAGTTTATATTATATAATATTCTTATAAATATTTTTCGTGACAAATAATTTATCACCTATTTTTTTTTTTTCTAAAAAAACAACGCATCAGATTCTAACAGATTCGGCGTGACGAATTTGTTATTTACGAGTAACATTTAAATTATAGCCATAATTATATTGACGGGGAAAACCAATAACAGATGTGACAAGTGCGGACAGTTATAATATTTTTATATTAACTTTTAATTAAAGTTAGATTAATGGCTGTTCATAATGAACCGTGCGTCGAAGCCAAGGACGCGATTTATTATTTTGTGATGAATCGTAAGCTTTCGTGCGATTTAAACATTAGGAAAATTTATTTAGACATTTCATTGAAATTTTATTTGTTTTACTATCTTTTACTTTTACTTACTTTTACTTTTTATAGCTATCATTACTTATTTTTTTGCTGCAGAAGAGTTTTACCAAGCTTTTTGCTATATTTATGGCTGTAGTGAAAATTATTTTAGATAAACGAAAATTAATAATAGATTTAATGAAATAGTTAAAATATTTAGAACACACTTCGCCTACCTCTGACCCAACATTATAGACAACAATTATTACGTATTTTGGATGTTCTTTCTACTAACACTTTTTAAGTTTTCATTTACTAAAATTGTAATTAAATTTGAGTGTATTTTGTGGGAAATTATGTACGAAAGGTTGACAAAATATAATAATTATATAGCACGTACTTATTAAGATACTAATTATTAAAATGTATGTCTTATTTATGAATAGTATGATAAGACTTTAGATATATCTAAATTATTTATAATATAGTGTAGCGGCATATCTATTCTAGAAAAAAATATATAAAAATTATGTTTAACATTTTGTATATGAACGTAACCTTTGTGTTGTAATAATTTTGTATATATTCAATGTAACATTATATCAAGTAATATAAATGTTTAATATTTCTTAATATTTAATATTTCAGATTGGTCTACAATGTTATACATAATTAAATATTAATATTATATATTGTAAGGTGAATCTGTAGTAGAATAGTTGTAATTAATAACTTCGCTTTTATTTTGCGTCCTCTCACTCACCGCTATCGAGAATTTGGAAAAAACAAACCGTTTTTATATATTTCTATTTAAACATTATTTTTTAAACGTCACTTTTAAAATGACAGTTATCAAATTGATAAATAAGGGAGGGAACGCAAAATAAAAGCCGCTGTAAGAAAAGAACACCAAATACTTAGATGTAATTCGTTAATGTTTTCTAACTGTATTGTATAGATGTTGTATATTTTATTTGTATAATTGTATAATTCTTTACACATACAGATATAACACAAATTAATTTCATTTTGGCGCCATTTTTCTAAAGATGATTGTCATTTTAGTCTGTCAAAAGTCAAATGTTATTGTAAAATGCTTATAGCGTCATGATCGATCTTAATTAGAAACAAATAATCATTTTATATATATATATATAGGTAACTGGTAAGTACAGTACAAAGTTTCTTCCAGGTAACACATATATACTAACACGTATGGACAGTAAGTAACATAATATTTGCAGAGCAAACACTTGTATAAGTACTTCACAAACATGTACGAGGATATATTTTATACTCGCTTCATTGAAACTAATGTCGTTTATTTATACATTTTTATTGCGATTTAGCAAATTAAATTGTGTTTAGAAGATTTTATTTGTGTTAACGCAAGATGGTCATTGGTCTCAAGAAATCCGTATATATCTATTCGTGTTATTATAGAATCCCTACTAATATTATAAATGCAAAAGTAACTCTGTCTGTCTGTCTGTTACACTTTCACGCCTAAACCACTGAACTGATTTCAATGAAATTTGGTACAGAGATATAGTCGACCTTGAGAAAGAACATAGGATAGTTTTTATCCCAGACTTCTGAAAGGTTCTCTTGGAAACACGATATAACACGAACTCGACGCAGGCGAAGCTGCGGGCGGAAAGCTAGTATTGTATAATTTAATTTATTATTTAACAAATTAATACTTATATAGGTATTCGTGAAAGAATTTTATTTATCCTGTATCAATGTTTTCCTTTTACTAATTTCTCCTACTTAAAACCTAGTAAGTATGTTAATGAAGCCATTACGGCAGAATACGTATTTATTTAGTAGTTATTATTATACACAATAAACAAGAAATAGAACAGTCGTGGTGGCTTAAGTGGTTAAAGGCCCGCCTCTCATACATGAGAGCGCGGGTTCGAAACCTTGCAAGTACCAATGTGATTGTTCCGAGTCATATGTACTTAAGAGTATTTAGACATCACTGACTGATGAAGGAAAACATCGTGAGGAAACATTGACTTGTATCAAATTATAAGTTTGAAATCACCAATCCTTCTTGAGCAAGCGTGGTAATGTAATTAATGCTCAAACCTTCTCCATGTGAGAAGAGGTCTTTGCTTTGATGATGATGGAACAAGTAACTTATTAATAGCCTAAATAATATTCTTATTGGTCATGTGACCACTCAATCGTCATCTTTTATTTATTTTCCTTCCGTTTATTTATTTTAAGTGTATATATATGTTACAGTAAACAATGAATCCTTATTTGTGTCAAAACGACATATTTTCGTAAATCTTCGTAGATTCGCTAACTAACAATATATTACTGACGTCGTTTGTTATAAAAATGTGTTAAAATATCTGTATGTGTGAAATAAATATGAGTAAGTACCTATGTGTTACTGTGGATATTGTTTAATAATATTATTATATTATTTCAATTTTGATTAAAAGATGTATCGAAATAAAATTGCTGGCATTTTAATCTTCACTTTTTACGCAATAAATTAACAGGTATTTTATAAGAAACTCGAATTATACTAAAGAATAAAAAAAATCAAAACACACAAAATATAAATAAATAAAGATAGAAAAAAGACAAGTGTGTAATGTAAGGTAAAAAGTTTGTATGCTTATTTTGTTCTTTTTTATTTGTAGTGTTTGCTGAATTAGGAAAACAAAATGTCGATGAACTTCAATTAAATAATGTCTAGATATAGTCACAAAAATATTTATACATTTAGTATTCTAACAAAATCATTAAAAAACATAGTTGTCATATAAAGCCAGAACTTTTAAATAACATATCAAACCTTAACTAGAACAAACTTATTATTATCTTAAACCAAAACACATTAAATAAGTTAAATTCAATTAACAAACACAAGTCGCGTCGACAAATACTGTCCCGCGTAAAAGTTAACAAAGCAAACGTCACTTTAACGTCACTTCGGGTGCGTTCGGGAGTTTAAAGGTTCTGTTCAAATTAAATGTGTTATCCCTATATATACATATAATAAATATAAACAGACTTGTATAGTTGAAATATTTTCTGATCTCCTTGTATAGAATCTTCTGCCTACATCTGTAGTGCTTCATCATCAGTCAACCTCAAGTTACGCGTCGTTTTTTCCTTTCCTCACGTGTCTTTTGTAAACACACTACACGTGACTGCCTCTCCGCGTCCGAGTCTATTTACTTCCAAATTCATCTATCCGTATGAGTTCAACAAACATTACCTCACGCCACTCGTATATTTCTGTTTTTCTATAAGTTTATTTAGTTATATTTAATACTCATATTATTTGTGACGATGATTCAGTTATATTTTATGAACACGTTATGTTTTGTATCTCGTATGAACGCTCCTAACACTTGCCCAGTGTAAACAAGACCTTCGTTCTAGTGATTTAAATTAATTAAACTTTAAAGGTTAACAAACGAATTTTAATAGGATGAATGCACTTGAAAGAAGATAACTTTTTAATTGGAATAATTATGAAATGGATGTTTCCGTATTTTTAGTCAATAATGTTAGTAAGTTTTGACCGCGACTTGGTTTTGCATAAATCTTGTCATTAGACTCTTAGAGAAATAATAAAAAAATCCTTAAAAACTTTCGTATTCATAATATCACAAATATAGTTCAAGATGACTCTCCCAGATCAGAGTAATTTAGTAAGATGGGGTAAAGGTACCGAAAAAACTTGCTATATCTGTGGAAAGGCAGTTGGAACTGCTAAGCATCTGCTGGTGGGATGCAAGGTACTCCTGGACAGCGGTCAATACTCGCGTCGGCACGATAGGGTTCTAGAAGTCATACGTGAAGCGGTTAGTCTTTCGGTAGCCAGAGCGCACAAGGAAATAACCACAAACGAACGATCAGTAGGTTTTGTGAGAGAAAGCACTAGGGCTATAAAATCAAATGTCAAGCCTTACTCCATCCTTAAAGTGGCTTCCGATTGGACTATCATGATGGATAACTATGAGAAACAATACAAAATCCCCGAGGATATTTGTGCGTCGGTCTCCAGACCAGATATATTTCTATATTCGAGAATTTTAAAGCGTGTTGTGATGATAGAGCTTACGGTTCCTTGGCAAACCAACATCCCCAAAGACCATACCATCAAGGTCAACAAATATTACGAGCTCACAAACGAACTCACTCGAAATAGGTTCGTCGTGGATTTGTACGCGGTAGAGGTGGGAGCGAGAGGTATAACAATTAAATCTCTCTACAACCTACTAAAACACTTGGGCCTGTCCAGAACTCATATCAATTCATTCTTAGAACGTACTTCAAAAACAGCCCTAGTAGGTTATTTTCAAACAGGCTTTTTATTTCTAATATATATCTCTAAATGGAAATTTTATGATTCGCATTCAAAGTACGCAATGTTTATTGTAACACTTGGTAGGTAAACAAGACTTTTAAAATCATCGTGAACTGTGAACAAGTGTGTTTTAAAATACTTCCACCTAATATGTTTACTACAAGTGTACATTCTCACTACATACGTATCGTCTCTCGTTTCATTCAATACGTTAATACTATGTGACTAGATTATGAATGACAAACTATTAACGTGAAGTATGTAGTGACGATGATTACTTATAGTAAGCATGATATATGTACTTACAAATTATTTATATCGTGATTAATTGGCTGATTGACTACTTAAAATAAATCTCAAGATACTGTAGTCTGAACATAGTATAATCAATATTTGTGTAACAAAATATATTTTGTTATTAAATATATTTAATTCATTACAAGTGTATCAACTACATCCTGTTCATTGTAAGATTACGAAACCTCTCATCATTCCATGTATTCACGGTGCGTGTGTCGGGTCCATCGTTGTAGTGAGAGGAGCTTCAACAGTGACTGTGACTTGTGACCCAGGTGTAGGTTTAAGGGACCCTATCTAACGTTAATCGCTCACCTCCACCGTACCAGCTCCTGTCTCTACCAAATTTGAAACGAACCTACTAGGACTACTTTCTATACCTTCATAGAATTTTAGTGTACTTTTTTAAAATGTAGTACATAATTAAGTCAGTTTACCTATTTCTCCTTAAATATGTCTTCTACCTGAAATAGATAGTAGTAATTTCCATTCCTTCTCTGTACATCTTCTCCAGAGTATTCTTCTCTATCAGCTAAGCCTGACGGACTACAGATGATGTCAATATAATATATGTTTGTTTTGTTACGTGTCATCTACGTAAGACTCAGTGACTGAGTAACTTATTAGCATGAAACAAATAACTTGAATTTTATAAATAACTATTGATAGATGTTAAAATCTAATAATATGAGACAGGTTTGTTCTTGTTAAAATATTTTATACACACGACATTCTAAATTAAACTGAACATGTACAATATTGTATCATATTAAATGAATACTCGCGAAAGTCTTAGATCTCATTATTTTATCATCCATTGTACAGTGGAGGTGATCGTTTAACGTTAGATAGGGTCCCTTAAACCTACACCTGGGTCACAAGTCACAGTCACTGTTGAAGCTCCTCTCACTACAACGATGGACCCGACACACGCACAGTGAATACATGGAATGATGAGAGGATTCGTCTCTCTATATATATTAAACCTACACCTGGGTCACAAGTCACAGTCACTGTTGAAGCTCCTCTCACTACAACGATGGACCCGACACACGCACCATGAATACATTGAATGATGAGAGGTTTTGTCTAACTATAGTAATGTCAGCCGGCTTTACACGTATATTTTAGTAACTTCAAATGTGAATTAAACTTTATTGTAAAGAAATGCTATGGGCGCGTCTGTTTTTCGATCTCAATTAGTATTTATTGTTGAACCCGTCGACCTTCTCATGATACGAGAGTTCACATTAATTCTGTCACCAGCAGATACAAATATTATGTCAGCGTGTGATATAATGTGTGGAAGGTCGCTACAAACACACTCGTTTTATTAGGTACGGAAATTCGCGCGTAAGGCCGAGGTCGGGCTTCGCTAAAATGGTTTCGTAACAAATAACTTGATATCAATATTAACAGCTTATTATTGTGTTTATTTTTTTATTAATTAAGTTATTTCATATTCATTTCAAATGCTTAAGAGTTGCTGTCACTACATACTTCACGTTAACAGTTTGTCATTCATAATATAAATCTTGTTACATAGTATTAACGGATTGAATGAAATACGTGAAACTATCCGTATGTAGTATCGATGTAAACTTCTACTAAGTATAATTGTTTCGCTTTTTTAGTTACGACTTAACTGTAGCTTTTAGCCCTAATGGTTTTGACAACAGCACCGACAGGGGAATATTTTCGCGTGTTTTAATCATACAAAAGCTTGATTTTAACACATTATAAAGAATTTTATTTAGAAATATCTACCTTAATATATTCCTACTAATATTATAAATGCGAAAGTAACTCTGTCTGTCTGTCTGTTACGCTTTCACGCCTAAGCCACTGAACTGATTTTATTGAAATTTGGTACAGAGATAGAGTTGACCTTGAGAAAGAACATAGGATAGTTTTTATCCCAGACTTTTGAAAGGTTCTCTTGGAAACGCGATATAACCGAACTCCACGTGGGTGACAGCTAGTATTTATATAAGTATTGCATAATAGGTATTTGAGGTAATTTCGGAGTCAATTTATTAATTAAAATTATCTCTAGGTCATTATACTTTAATAATGATTGTATATTTATTAAAACAGCCAACAAATAATGTGTGAAATTTGAGACTTATTTTATTTATAATATTAACTGACCATATTACATATATTTATTTTATTATATTATTTAATGTAAAATACTTATATTCTTCTTATTCTGTAACCATCTTAAAATAACTCAATAAATATTTCATCTTTAGTAGAAAAGTATTCCTAGTTTTATTTCAAGTTAACAAACGTAATACGCAGAGTTAAAAGTATTTCATTCATAAATGTAAAGACCTATGACTAAGATACTATAAACGCGGAGTTTTCAGTTTGCTAATGTGATGTTGTGGTAAAGATACGGGTGTGCTTACATAGGAAGAGAAATAGCGATTGAATTGAAACGATTATTTAATGATTTTTATTTTTTTTATGGGAAAAGGGGGCAACCGAGCAGGCGGCCTACTTGATGGTAGGTAGTTACCGTCGCCCATGGACATCTGCAACGTAGATATGCACATGTGTTGCTGCCCTTGTTTGGGGAAAATGGGAAGTAAAAGGTTGGAAAGGGAGGAAAAGGAAAGGGTGGAAAAAGGGAAAGGGCAACCGTCTCTCTCACTCATCGGACGAAACGCAGCCATTAAAGACTACTTCACGCCGATCTTCAGTGAGAGGGTGGTACTTACGGTCGAGACAGACCATGTTCGAGCTGTAGTGACTTGACAGCTAGGCTCTACCACTTATACCACAACTCGATATGTTTAAATGAAATTAATATTTTTCGGATTCCCGATGTTTCGGTTATTTTGGTGATCTCGAAGATTAGATGTTTTTTAAGTAATAAAATATGCATAATAATCTGAATAATATTAATTTCATTTAAATGAATACTCGCGACAGTATTAGATCTAATTAATACGATACATTTTTATCATATAATTAAAATATTTACTTCCTACAACCTCGTGGAACTAAAACCTCTTTGTAACATTTTGTTTATTTCGCCACCCGTCTTGTTTGCCGCCAAAAGCGTCCTTCACTTTGCCAAATTTGAACAAATCAATAAAACAAAAATAGCATTTAATATATATCTAGTAGATACTCAGACGTTTTCTAACGACTGTACCGGGTTGTATAAAATTTAGGCCTTGAGTATTCAAAATAAAGGACCTCGGAAATTTCGAATCAAAACATATAGCAAATATAAGTGACCTTATAATTGACTATTTATTATTAAAAAACACTTATTGTGACTGGTTCTAACATATATATTATATATGTTGATTTATATGTTATAATAAACATTATATGTATTGCATAATATGAAAAGATTGTGTTGTTATCTCGCATAAACGCACAGACAGCTTTTGTTTTCGTGAATGTATAAAAAATTATGGGTATTTGTTGAATTCAAATATAATACTAGTTATAGCGTGCGTCTCTGTCCTCGTAAACATCTAAGTTAAACCTGAGGTTAAATTATTGAATTTAACCTGAAGATATAACTTACATATGATATATACTGAACACAGACTGAGATCCAATACTTTTGCGAGTACTAATTTGAATAAAACTAATATTTTTGGATTACTACGAGTTCTTATTATTTGTCATCTCGTCTTAATGATCACGGTTGCAGTAAAGTAACCGAAACGTCGGGAGTATGTAGTTTATAATAATAGAAACACGTATGTAGTAAATCAGAAAACACAAAACTTATTTTTACTTACTCATAAATCTCCATAAAAATAGAATTAAAGATGAAAAACTATAAAAACTCCATAAGTAGAACAACGTGTACACTTGTGGTAAGAGAATCATATAGAGTGGCGACCGGAGGTTCCAGGAAAACAACGAAACTTACTTATATGTATATAATATATTATAATAAGAACTACATATTAAAATTCATAACCTACACCTAAGACTACATGATTGACCCGATGTTAGTATAGCAATAGCATTCCATAGCTTGTGTGTATCAGGAATCTTCTGGTTCACACGCTTGGTGTTCGTTCCGCGGAGTCAGCGGCGTCAAGAGTTATATATTTTATACATACTAGGATGTTGCCCCGGCGATGTTCATTTATTTGTTATATGTATTGTACGTAACAAGGGTACAAACCATTTTTGTACAAATATCGGTCAATGAACCTTCCCTACTAGAAAACTTTTCATTCAAACTTTCCTTATCGCTACATTATATGCTAATTCTTTGTGAGCCTATTTGATCATTGATTGGATGGACTCCAGTCATTGAGTAATATTGAAACACTGTTCTATATCTTAACCTTTATTTACATTCCAACATTAAATATAACTAACCACTACCACTTGGATATCATCATCGGCCTATCAGAGCCCACTGCTGAGCCTCTTCTCACATGGAGAAGGTTTGTGCATTAATGACCACGCTCGCTCAAGACGGGTTGGTGATTTAAAACTTATAATTTGATACAAGTCCATGTTTCCTCACGATGTTTTCCTTCATCAGTCAGTGATGTCTAAATACTCTTACAGTATACATGCCTCGGAACAATCACATTGGTTGCCAGGTTTCAAATCCGCGCCCTCATGTATGAGAAGCGGGCCTTTAACTTTAATTCCTGTAACCATCACTAAAATTCTAATGAAAATTCACCTAAAGGATATGTAATGTTGTGTTTTATTCAACGAATTTTTTCCCTTTTATTAGTGAATTTTGTACTAGTTTACAAAAAGTTTTTATCATCTTAGAGACGAAACCTCTCATCATTCAATGTATTCACGGTGCGTGTGTCGGGTCCATCGTTGTAGTGAGAGGAGCTTCAACAGTGACTGGGACTTGTGACCCAGGTGTAGGTTTAAGGGACCCTAACTAACGCGTTAAACGCTCACCTCCACCGTACAAGCTAATCTCTCTATCTAACGTATATTTTTGTATTTCCTTTTGAATTTAAATCAAGATATATCTTCATATAACATAATAAAGTTATTAAAATATTTAAATTATTTTAAACGATCTTTATTCTTAGAACGATCATTTGTTCCGATCGTAAAATAACAAATTTTAATATACATATATATGTTATAGCATTGATATATTTGTATTTTAAAAAAATTGGCAAAAAAAAACATTTTGTTTTGACGGCCTCGTGTTAAAATGGAGATCTTAAACCTTCAGCAAATATTATTGAATACTATGAATGAGTTCGTTTCTTTCGTTTTAGTTGTATTTTGTTATAATAATATAAATCAAGGTTCTTGTATGTCATCAATCAAATGTCATACTATAGTAATACCGTGGATTCGCCTGTACTTATAAATTTATCAGATATTTATAGTGATGAAAATCATTATTAAAGTTCAGTATTTTTTGTGTGACGAACAAACAAATCTACAATGTTTTGTCTTTATAAGTCGATATCCGTGTTTTTATAAGTTATAATAATTTTAACTATTTACGTATGTATAAGTATGTTTTGTAGTATTGTATATTTTCTCGTGAATTACGAAATAAGTGGTCATATGAAATGAGATGAAAAAATTGTTTTCTTTCTAAAAATCGATTGATATCTATAGTAAATAACTTAAAAATTGAATTATTTAAATGAATCTTATTTTAGTAATAAATTCGAATATCAACTATTGCAAGAGAAATGAGAAAATTGAGGCTGTATGTGAAAAGCCTAAAAAAATTTGAAATTTCTTAACTTCTTAGATGGTAGAGCCAAGCTGTAGTCAAGTTACTACAGCTCGAACATGGTCTGTCTCGACCGTAAGTACCACCCTCTCATAGAAGATCGGTGTGAAGTAGTCTTTAATGGTTGCGTTTCGTCCGATGAGTGAGAGAGACGGTTGCCTTTTCCCTATTCCCACCCTTTCCTACCATTTCCTAATTCCCACCCCTCCTTATCCCTAAAAAACAAGGTTGGAAACGCATCCACAACAAAGACGCTGCGGATGTCCATTGGCGACGGTAACTACCTTCCATCAAGTGGGCCGTCTGCTCGTTTACCACCTTTCACATGTACAAGTATGTACATGATGTCAGATACATTGCTTTTGTAAAATGGGAATTTAGAAAACATTGACAATTAATAATAATGAAATATTCTAAGTCCAGAAAATGTAATATTTGGATAATTGACAACACAATAAGTTTAGACACTACTTACACAGGGTCTCCCGAGTCCCGTTCTCATAATGTGACAAGATTAATGAGTGAAAAACTGTTAACGTGAAGTATGTAGTGTACATTAAACACACATACTAAGGTAAATTAAATAAAATAGGTGTAGATAATAAAATTAATAGATGAACAAAACATATTAATGGTTATATTGAATGATGAAGCATTAAGTTATAGTACTTTATAATTAAAATAATATAAAATTTATGATGAAATGATAATAATGAATTGAAAAAAAACAATTGTATGTAAAATACGCCTCAAGTAAAATGTTCCACCTGGAAGGAATGATAGAAAATCTTTCTATTTTATAATTTTTTTGGGAAATCGTAATAAATACTTTAAAAAATCACTGTTGTTATATAAAATAACATTGAAAAAATGTTTTTAGGGTATTTTTAAAATTTTCTTTTTTTATGTGAAAGCTGGCTATCGATCAGACGGTCTACTTAATGGTCAGTAGTGACCGTCGCCCATGTACATCCGTAATATAGATGTTACGGATGCATTGCCAACCTTGATTGTTGAGGAAAAGGGAGGGGTGAGGAATAGGGAAATAGCAGGAAAGGGAGGGAATAGGGAAAAGTCAATCGTCTCTCTCACTCATCAGACGAAACGCAGCCATTAAAGACTACTTAACTCCGATCTTCTGTGAGAGGGAGGTACTTCCCCGGTCGAGCTAGCACATGTTCGAGCTGTAGTAACTTAAGGTAACCGCATTCTTACCATAAATCACACTACATACTTCACGTTAACAGTTTGTCATTCATAATCTAGTCACATAGTATTAACGTATTGAATGAAACTAGAGACGCTACGTATGTAGTGTGAATGTACACTTGTAATAAACATTTATATTTTTATAAGATTAAATTAATTATAGGTGAAGGAAGTGTTATGTCATGATACACAATACCTTTTATTTACTTTATTTATATCTTTTCTGTATAAGTGTACAATAACTTTTGTATCCCGGTTTTGTATTAAAGAAAAATATTTCGCTGCCTTGAGGCAATACAATACATGTATATAAAAGAAAGTCGTGTTAGTTACACTATTTATAACTCAAGAACGGCTGTACGGATATGGATGAAAATTGGTGGAGAGATAGATTAGAACAAGGAGACGGACATAGGATATTTAATTCTGTTCGATTGAAACAAAAAATCTCAATAAATTCCAATATATGGTTATTTACGGCCTCTAATAATAGAGTTCGCCCGGTCAGCTATACATATATTACTAATGACGAAATTAACGCGGACGAAGTCGCGGGCAAAAACTAGTATTATATTGTATATAATTCTGTTTTAATTTAGTTAAATATATGTATATAATATGTCGGCTCAACAACATTTAAAACCCTTATAAGGGGTAGTAGTTTCATAAGTATTTTACTTTCGAGGGTGATTTGTTTAACAAAATTATTTGTTCTAGAGATCGTTTAATGATTTGTATTAAAGAACAGTAAAAGTTAATTCGTAACGTGATTTGTAATATGTGATGATTATTCATTCTGTACCTAACTTTTAGTAAAAAGGGAACTTAATTAGTAACCAATTGTCTTTTTCTTCTTCTTTCTGGCAATTTCCGAGCTATAGCCAGGGTCTGCCTTATATGTTGTGAATAGTTTTGGCTAATTGTTTCTTTTTTTCCGACCGGCCGCCTGCCTGACATCAACCCTCTTTGGGAATACATTAATCAGTGATGTCTAAATACTCTTATGAAGTACATATGACTCGGAAAAATCACATTGGTACTTGCCAGGATCGAACCCGCACCCCCGTGCATGAGAGGCGGACCTTTTAACCATTAGGCCACCACTGATTTTTTATGTTTTTGTATGTTAATCAATTATGTTTTCTATAAACTGTTAAGTTGCAATATTAAGATTGGATGTTTTAATAATTAATTACTAAAACTAATGTAATGTATTGTGTTTATTTCAATAACTAAGATTATTCGTCATAGTTTAATATTTGAAATTAAAAGAGTAAATGTAATGATTTTACAAAAACCATTTATATTCGCAAATGTTGGCGGAAGGGATACAGTAATCTGAAAGCCATTCAGGAGGAATATTATCTAATTACAAATACTAGTACAAGTCAGTGGTGGCCCAGTGGTTAAGAGGCCCGCCTCTCATGCACGAGGGCGCGGGTTCGATCCTGGCCCGGGAAGTACCAATGTGATTTTTCCGAGTCTTATGTACTTTTTATGAGCATTTAGACATCACTGATTAATACATACATTCCCAAAAAGTGGTGGGTTGATGTCAGGCAAGGCGGGCCGGTCGTAAAAAACAATTAGCCAAAAATGTTAAAAACATGTATGATGTAACGCAGACCCTGGCTAAAAGCTGGGAAATTGCCAGGTAGAAGAAGAAGAAGTACTAGTTAAAGTCTGAAATAAAGTAGGTGACAGTGTTTGTGAGTGTATTAATAGTTAAATGAAAATGGAATATGGATAAGCTGACTGTTGAAAAGTGATTGTGACGGCAGCATTGCTTCTTCACACTTCTTCCTCGTCACACTTCCTAAAAATCTTCACACAAGGTTCTTCTCCACATATAATATTGTTAATAATGAATGTACTGATTCATTAATAACTTCATTAACTTCATACTTTCCGTTCAAAAGATGTACATAATGTTTAATCATCTTGTTTATTGTTCCTCTCACGTGAACCCATTCATTACGTGTTTTAAAATAATTACGGAATTACGTACGTAAATACAGTTTCATTAAGATATATATATCTTCTTCTACCTGACAATTTCCCAGTTTTAGCCAGGGTCTGCCTTACATGTTGTGAATAGTTTTGGCTAATTGTTTTTACGATCCGCCTGCCTGACATCAACCCTCTTTAGGAATGCATTAATCAGTGATGTCTAAATACTCTTAGAAAGTACATATGATTTGGAAAAATCATATTGGTACTTGCTCGGGCCAGGATCGAACCCGTGCCCTCGTGCATGAGAGCCGTAACGTCGGGAGTATGTTGTTTATAATCACAAAATAAACATCCAAAAAATATTAATTTCATCTATTGCTATAGATGAAATTAATATTTTTTGGATATTATAGCGTATAAACCTTTTTTTATTGAATAATGTGTTCGCACTGCGGGCTGCGCACGCGCATGTATATTGACTATAATAAACACACAAACGCGGAAGGATTACAGTCGCGTTGCAGATCTCACCGCGGACACACATCTATACACTCTTATATATATATAATAAATTAACTAAATAACTGTTCTCAATTAATAAACTAAATTCGGTTATAGTGATTAAATTTGTGTTTCTTTGTATTAATGTAAGTATTTTTTTATTTTTTTACTTAATAAACGGTGTTTTTTTGGAAATAATTATATCTAAATAGAAATAATTTTAATAGTTAAAATTATAAAATAATATTTCTAGGCTCAATACCTATCGTATTTCTTCAGGGATGTTTTCAAAATTATTATTCTTTAATCTTTTCGTTTAATTAAAAATATACATATATATAATTTAAACAATTATAATAAAACACTAATCTTAAATCCTCAAATTTAAAACTATTATAATATAATTTTTATTTCAAACAATTTGTGGTCCTTTTTATTTTGTAGTGACATTTATTTTTTATAAAATCATTTAGTAGATGTTGCGTTTTATACATACATACATATATTTTGTCAAATATATAATCAGGAACAGATATGTATATATTTTCTAAGGTTTAAAGCTATTTAATAATTTATTATATATATTATTTAGTGTAGAATTAATTTTTATTACAAAATAACTTTTCATTAATATTTCGTCAGTTTTTCTTAATATTAAGTCAGATCATATATTTGTGAATCTTTTAAATAATAATTTTTATATTAATTAAATTTATTTTGGGTATATTTGTCAATATTTTAAAGTATCATTGTTTGTAAAATGAATTGTTTTTTTTTCATATCAAATCATTATTATCGAGTAACGAAAAGTAAATAATTAATTCTCTATCTAAATGATAGTCATAATATTTTTTTTCATTTATATAAAAAAAATTTTTCCTTAAAACTTTTATTTCTCCTAAGTTACGGATGTAAATATTTTGACGTTTTTTCACAGTAACATAGTAAATGTTCTAATTATAATTATTATGATATACAGGATATGGAAAATATACAAACATACAAATAAATATGTATAATATTTTGTAATTGCGTTCATACTTCCAGTATTAACGTGTTAACTATCACGATATACGTATCAAGTATTAATATATAAGTTTTTTCGTATATTTTTATTTACTTTAGACAACTTTCTCATAACTCGCACTGCTTGTTATGAAAGGGACAAAGGTTAAGGGTTGAGGGTCACACCGCGAGGTCAAATATTTTGAATTTAAGGTTTCTTTGTATTCACGGTTTGCGTAACGAAGCCTTTAGTTCTTTCTTTGTACTTATACTAGCTTTCCGCCCGCAGCGTCGCCCGCGTGGAGTTCGTTTATATAGCGTTTCCAAAAGAACCTTTCAAAAGTCTGGGATAAAAACTATCTTATGTTCTTTCTCGAGGTCAACTCTATCTCTGTACCAAATTTCATTAAAATCGGTTCAGTGGTTTAGGCGTGAAAGCGTAACAGATAGACAAACAGAGTTACTTTCGCATTTATAATATTAGTAGGGATGAAAAACATATTTTCTTAAACAGAATTATAGTTAAAACAAATGTTAATATATTTTTTAATTGAGAAATAATAAAATTTTTAGACTCGTCTTTCAATAAATTCTATTTTATATTTTGATACAATAATATAAAAAAAATATCCTTTTATTTCATATTTTCTTTAAAACACAAATAAATACAAAGTTTCCAAGCATTTTTAATATTTTAATTATATATATATTATCAATATTTTTCATATAAATGTATATATATCGTAGTTTATGTGCTGGTAATAATTTCGTGTGTAGAGGTCGTTCCCTTCGTCACCCATATAGAGGCGACCTCTGTACATGCTGACATTTCAACCGTTGTAATAATATTAATAATGATTTTACGATGCAAGTCGGGTGCTGGTGCATGTATAGTCTATATTAATTTATCTTTATAAAAACAATAGTCCTATAAATATATAGCTTTTTATATACAAGTTATAATATATTTTTCACAGCATTTGAGAAACACGTCTCAATTTTTATGTTAACTAATAATTATTGTATAGTTACTAAAATTCCATTTAGTCTAAATACTTACAAATATATATGTATAAAATTTGTCGATCTGTCTGTAGATACTACTATTTCCTATACATAAAACCTCAGTACAATAGATTCAGATCTAAAAATAAGATGAAAATAACTGATTTGAACAGATGCGAATTAATTAGAGGTGGTCTTACATATACAATATTATTTTACACATATACTAGCTGACTCCTCAAACGTTGGATTATCATATAAAAAATGGGATTTGGTGATAAAAATGTAAATTTTTTTGGGTTGTATGTATTTTTTAAAGCTACGTTATAAAAAAATATATATTTCCTCTGAAAAAAAATTAAGGGTGAACCCTTATGACTTATATGACAAATAGATGTTGGCCGATTCTTAAACCTAGTCAATATGCTCACAAAATTTCATTAAAATCAGTCCAGCCGTAGAAGTTCTCTGTCTAACACCATAAAATTCTGTATGTCTGTCTTACATATAATAATTAATGAATATTACATATGTTTATATTGTTTTTGTTTGAACTCAATATATATGTTATAAGTCACGTATGTTGCGAGACTGCTGACACAGCGCAAGTCACGGTCATATTATTAGTATTCGGGATGCTGTTTGTTTTATGAATTGTGATTAGACATTTTTACTGACCATTCGGACAGCGTAGATTTACATAATATATATTGTGACTACAATGATAATATATTGAGATTATATTGAAAAGAAAGTAAGTTTTTTATACAAATCGTTTAAGATCTTTATAGTATAGACTTATGTCTGATGCCAAAAATTATAATATATTAGATCGAGAAAAAATCTGACCTAACATATATGTATGTATATTGTCAGTATGATATATTAAGGTAATTCATAAAAAAATATATATTATATATTCTTAGAACAATATTTATTAATATATACATTTATTGTTCAACAAAAAGATATTTTTTAATGTTAAAAATCGTTTATCGTAACCCAATATTAATATATAACTGTAATTAACTTCATTTAAACAACACATTATCTTTGAACGCTAAAATATATTTAAATTTAATGTATTTTTAACCATATTATATATTTTAACCGTCGGTTAGTGACTTCTGGTTAAAGTTCTCATATTCTTTACCAGACCACGTCTTCTGTGATCGGCTGTCTGCCAAGTTTATGTACATTTCTATCTCCTAAACCTGTTTTGTTCTAATCACACATTCTATTAGCTTGTTCTGAGCTGTTAGTTTGTAGTCAATATGCTTACTATAAGTATTCATTCTGAAACGCCATACGTAAAGTTTAACGTCTCATTCGATAGCTTAAGTATATAGGTAATCGTGATTACCTATATACTTAAGCTAAGTAAATAAAAACAGTTTAAAATTTGTTTTTTGTGAGAATAATTTCATAAATACTACTTTAAGTGTTGTTGAAAAATCTTTTATTTATCATTTTAATATATTTTCAAGAAAACTCTAACATAGTTTTCTTAGTTTCCAAAATTTTCGTATTAATTTTTGTATAATTTACCTATTTTTATTAATTTAATACGTTTTTATAACGACACAGAAGAAAAGAGTACACTTACTACCATCTAAATTAACAAACATTAATTTAACTGCAGTTTGAAATAATTTGACAAATTTTATTACGTGGCAACTGGAGGTTCAAGGAAAGCAACGAAACTTACTTATATGTATATTATAATAAGAATTACATATTAAAACTTATAACCTACACCTAAGACTACATGATTGACCCGATGTTAGGATAGCAATACCATTCCATAGCTTGTGTGTATCAGGAATCTTCTGGTTCACACGCTTGGTGTTCGTTCCGCGGAGTCAGCGGCGTCACTCGTTATATATTTTATACATACAACGATGTCGCCCCGGCGATGTTCAATTAGTTTTTTAATAACAAGTTAAATAAGATACATTAGGTTACAAAGTTAAATGAGACGTTTAAACTGCAAGTAATGAGTTATATTACTTGTAATTAAATTTGTGGTTATTATTAACAAATAAAATGTCATAAAAGTTTGTACTTAAAATTATTTAAATTTAATATAAATTCATGTTTTAAGACAGCGAATGACCTTTCTTTGAACAAAAGAATTTCTTCTTGGTAAAATGATTACAAAATATATATTAAAATGAGACGTTATTTTTGTCTTTCAACTGGGACCGAGCCATATACATATACATTCGGCTCTCAAATTTTAAAATACAGACATTTCCGCAGGTCAGACTTGTATAGTTATTTAAAAATTGTTAAAACTCCATCAATATTGATTCAGTATTGTCATACTCATTGTAAATAAATATGTACAAGCTTCTACACGGAAACGTTAGAGTAAGAAGCAAAAACTACTAAATACATATTTACCATCAATAATACATATACTAGTTTAAACTCGTGACTCTGTCTGAGTTAGTTTCATAATAAAACTCAGTTATACGTAATGTGTTATAACAATACACAAGTATATTTTTTTTGTTATTGAGTCAGTAGTGGCCTAGTGATTAAAAGGCCCGCCTCTCATACACGGGGGCGCGGGTTCGATCCTAGCAAGTACCAATGTGATTTTTCCGAGAAATATGTACTTTCTAAGAGCATTTAGACATCACTGATTAATGAATTCCCAAAGAGAATTTATGCCAGGCAGGCAGCCGGTCGTAAAAACAATTAGCCAAAACTATTCACAACATGTAAAGCAGATCCTGGCTAAAGCTGGGAAATTGCCAGGTAGAAGAAGAATCTTTTGTTATTGACTCAAAATAAATAAAAGCCGGTATTTCCAACACGGATTCCTAAATCCAAAGCTTGAGTGATGAGGAAAAACTGACTTGTTAATATTCCTCGCGACTAAATCTTTAGGATTCACAGAAGAGATAGTTGTGAGTTTTGCATACGATAGAGAAAAGTACGCTTACCACATGTCTCCCTCACAGAATACGCCATACCGATAGTTACTGCGTAAGCGCCATTCATAAAGTACGTCTCAAAATTTTACGTACGTTTCAAACCCTCACTTGTAAAATTTTTATAACCCCCCCTTTCTTATGTTACGTCATAGATTTTCTAAATTTATTTATGTATTCAAAAATAATAGAGAGAAAATAGCTATTTTAATATTTTACTTAGTATATTTATTAAGTATCCGAAGTACATTTAGTACTTTATAATTTATTGTATGACGTCACACAACTATTTCCCCCCCTTTCCCCTCTTATCACACCATGTCACACTTCAGTAACACCCTCCATCCATTAACGAGTGACTTTATGGATAGCCCGTAATATGAGAAGATTTATGATCGAAAAACTATTAACTCTACGTATGTAGTGTGAGGGAAAACTTATAGTAAACATACATTGAGGAACTCACGAAAGATTAAAGATTATTTGGTTTTTTGTTTACTTTATTTATAAAGAAAATATTGTTTAGAAACGCTTGAAGTTTATTTAAGTTACAGATACATTTTCAGGAATATAAGCACTCAGAAGAAACTAGGGATGTCTAAAAAGATAAAAACACATTAATTTATATGTAAAAGTAATTATAATTATACAAATGTTATTTTGTTTTGAGCTATTAAAATAAGATCAAAGAATTTTTGACTTAATCAATAAATAAAGATGAAGTATTATTTTCATAACAAATTATCTATATGTGATTTCTCAATAATTATATTATAATAATATTTGATTTCTTTATATAAATAAAGTCAAAAAAGACTAAAACAATAATTCAGTTATTATTTTGACTATCTCGTTTAAACACAATGTGTTATCTACACACTTTCTACTCCACATGTTTAATTGAAATGAATTAATTCCCAACCATCAAAGCGAGTCAAGGTGAAGTCGCGTCTAAAATAAATGATAAAACAGCTCCGTGGCGAAATATTAGCAAAATACATTTAGAATAATAATAATGTGATTGCGACACACGCTCAGACGATGCCCACTGTTACTATTGTTACAAAGAACTGAGTACTGAGTAGCCAGAAGGAAAGCAAATTCACTTTTTATTACAACTTATTTAAAGTTACTACTATTTTTCAAAGTAACTATCATTCCATCAATATTATAATTTGTGTTTTGCGTTATTCTATATTATTAATACAGTTTATTATCATATTTTACAATGATTTCATTGTATTTTTTGCAACAATTTTTATCGAAAATTTATTTACTATAAACGCCATCTACCGACGTTATTTGTCCCTAATGTTGATATCTCCAAACCAAGTGTCTTTAACAAGGTTACCGATATATTTATTTCCATGACAATAATAATAATTATCAAATTAATTTTGAATGTTAATTAAGTTATGTCCTCATTAAAATGTTAATGTTATTTGTATGTTTTTATTTTAATTGATATTTACTGTCGTTCTCTCGCCCTCGTTAATTTCGCGCGGAATCTTAAATTAATTTTAATTTAATACACTCATTAATTCTAAGTTAAGAACGTGTCCTGTCCGTGTATAATGTTATAATAAAGTAATAATCATAAATATTTTATAGTCCTTTTACGAGACGTTTCATCGTATTTTAAATTTATTGCTATTTTCGATATTACTTTCAATATACGTGTTAAAAATCTAGATATAGTTTTGCACGCGACTTTGCCCGCTTGAAATTATTACAGTTCGAGACGAAAAATTTACAGGAATATAAGTCAGATATCAGGATATGGGAGCGTTCAAGTATTACGTAACGCAATTTTGGGGGAGGGGGGGGTCTCGTAAAACGTTACGATGCGTTACAGGGGCGGGAGTTGGTGTCTCTTACAAAACGTTACGTAGCATTGTTTCTAAAAAAATACCTAGATTGCATTGTAAGTCTTTTGATGAAATTGATCACTTGAGTGTTACGTAACGTTTTGAGAAGGGGGGGGGGGGGGGCTACAGAAAAACGTTACTGTGCGTTACGACGGGGGAAGGGGGGGTCAAAAATCTTCGAAAATTGCGTTACGTAATACTTGAACGCTCCCTATGATGTAGAGTATATTTTTTTAATTAATTTCATATAATTACCGCGGTTTTAATTTTATTTACTAATAATCTTACTAATGTAATAAAGACTCAATCTTTGTTTTACGGAGATACTTAAAATATGTAGATGTGTAATATACTGTTGACGCTGCGTATTTAGTAAGATGCAAACATGTAGTAAACACTACTAATATCAAAATTTGTACGATCTTTAAAATCAAAAAAATGTAATTATTACTATTTGAGAATAAGACACAAGACCTTTACACGATAAGGCCACCGAATTATTTATATGGGCATAAATAATTATTGAAATATTATTTTCTCTCTGTCTTTTTCGCCTGGACTCCAAAAATATAGAAATTTATTGTATTTGACCAATTCTAATTTGGCATAATCAAGGTGAAGTTGAATTTTAAAAAATGCAGATGACAAGCCATTTATAGTCAAACGACGAACTGTGAATATTGACAATAGTCAATATTAATTTTTATTACTATATTTATATTTTGTTTCAAATGATTTTAATAATAAAAAATTAATTATAGTATTTAATTGATATTTAATAGTTAAAATACATTTTATAAAGCCGGTGTTATAATATTTTCTCTTTACTACGGATTTATTAAAAATAATTGAGGATTTTCATGAGAGTCAAGTCATCTATTTTAAATATTTCATTGTTAAAGCTACTGGAACATACGCCGGAGGATGCAGATTCGATTCCTGATTGTGTCTCAATGTTATTTTCACGCTTTTATAAGCTTGGGTTGTATGTAACTGGTTATGTAACTGAATTTTTGTGCATGATTTTGACCTGCTTCCAGAAGTCTTATCAATTTGAAACTTGCGTTTGACTACAAATATAGTTGCCACGAGAATGTTTGAACCATTCAATATTAAACATCCCTCAATCAACGCTTTTAATCTGAATTAAAATAATACCTTTGTAATTGAAAATTATTTTCTATTTTTTATTTCGGTTAGCTGTAAAGCGTGTTTTTTTTAACTATTTTTTTTTTCTCAAACTTTATAACATCTAATAAACTCTTCACAGTTAACGAGTGATATATTTCTACACATATCTATGTAATATTAGTTCGTTTTATAATATTTTAATATCATATATTTTGATATACAAGTAATTTTTAAGTATTAACTTTTAGTCTGTCGTGAGAATAACACTTTAAAATACGATAATTATTATTGTGTTTAGTCTTAATATATTATGTTCTGTCTATGCACCAGTTTAAATACTCTTTCTTTGTATAACTGTATATGTGAGTCGTGGTAACCTAGTGGTTAAAAGGCCCGCCTCTCGTGCATTCTCATGCACGAGCGCGGGTTCGAAATATGACAAGTACCAATGTGATTGTTCCGAGTCAAATGTACTTAAGAGTATTTAGACATCACTGACTGATGAAGGAAAACATCGTGAGGAAACATGGACTTATATCAAATTATAAGTTTGAAATCACCAACCCGTCTTGAGCGAGCGTGGTGATTAATGCTCAAATCTTCTCCATGTGAGAAGAGCCTCAGCAGTGGGCTCTGATAGGCTGATGATGATAATGATGTATACAGGGTGACTGGTGAATTACTATCAATATTTAAGGAGCATACTCGGTACATGATTCTCATTCGAATTATGTAAAAAAAATAGGTACTTAATTTTTGACCAAATTGCCTTATAAATAAATAAAGTGCGGACACGTTCCAAGTGTTCCAAGTGTGGACGCGTGCGGCGGCGTGCTGATACAACACCACGCCGCACGCGCGAGTGTGTGTGTGAGTGTATACCTAATCTGTAGGGTGTTCATACGATGCGTAATTAATTACATAACTTTTGGTTAACTTTACTTAGAAGTTTATTAATATTTATGTTATATTAATTTTTATTTTGTCATATATGATCGTCAAATATCACGTCCTCAAATATCGATAGTAATTCACCAGTCACCCTGTATATGTTGTATTTTTCCAGTAACCATGGTGGGTAGACCAAGGTCTCCATGTGAGGCGTTGCTGCCTCGGTTCTACGCGGGCAGAGACATCTTCATTACTGGAGCGACGGGATTCATGGGAAAGGTAAGAATCTATGGAAAATGATTTACTTTTAGAAATAACAGATCTAATGACATCCAAGAATGTAGACTAGTAGCAGTAGCAGTAGTAGTAGAATATCACCTAAAATATAGTCGTAATCGTTAAACGAAATACGTAGATTTAAAAGTTTTTTTCATATTTTACGTTGATATTATCATGTAAGTAGTTTTTGTGAATGTTACTTGTAACTGTCTGTATTTAATATTATTATACACTACATAATAAATATAATTATTATTATACACTACATACTCCCGACGTTTCGGTTACTTTGTAGCAACCGTGATCATTAAGACGAGATGTGTCCGTTTTTAAGTTTTCAAAATAATAAAATACGCGTATTAATCCTAAAAATATCAGTTTCATTTGAATGAACTCGCGAAAGTTTAATCTTATTACTTATACAAACTTGTGGTAAGGGTATAGTCTTAGTTTTTAACTTCATGTTTTGATCCAAAAAAAGACAAAAATTTTTGAGGATTTCGTCTCTAGAACATTATGTACCAACAATATGGCACCCGATGAACCCTGTGGATAACTTGGTTCAGGTGAGCGAAGTCACGGGATCGGCATAGTATATGTTAAAAAACTATCGTTATTTATAAATCTGGCTTCAATAACATAAGTCTTTCTCTATTGATGTGAATAAAATTTGGTTCAAACAGATTTTATTTTAGTTAGATTACATAGATTGTGATAAATCAGAAAATATAATTTCCATGGAAGAGAGTGTAGAAGAATATTTTACAGAAACATATACTGGTTTAAAAACGAGTAGAGACAGGAAACGTGGTTATAGAATTCAGTTAAATATAGTTGTCACGAAAATAATTGGCGTCCATTAAAAATGTCTGAAACAATCAATAAATATGGTTGCGATAAATTTCCGGTTTCTTTAAAAAAATTATATAAAATATAACAAGCGGAAGTATTTAAATAAATTAATAATAACTGCATCGATCTTGTTTACAATAAAAACAGGTTTTTATTTTTTTGCGAAAAACAACAATTTTATCAATCGACCTCTTTTTAAGGACCTCTTTTAATTCATATTTTTGTGAAGATTCAACTTATCTATGATGTAACTTGATATCTTTTGAAGACTTTTAAAAGGTCAGGGTCACTTGTTCGCGTGACCTCGAGGTCAAACAATGACCTTTGCTACGTCTATCTTGACACTAGCCTATGTCCGCTTTCTAAGCTTTATTTTTGTGTTGTAAGTTATAAACTGTAACAAACGTACAGACTTCCTCATTATTTATATTAGTGTGTTATTTATTGCATATTTTGTATTAACATTGACATAATTTTCGCTTCTGGTTCGCGAACCTTGTTCGAACACCTTGAATAACATGTAAAATATTAAATTTTGTTTAAATGTATTCATTTTTAAACTAGACATGTCCTCTTACTTCACTCGTTCTATAGTTTTTAGATTTCATTTTATTATTTATTTTGATAATTTTGGAAAGAAACTAATATTTTTCGGACTTTATTTTTGATCAAAACTACATACTCCTAACGTGATGTGAATGATAGTTTCATTTAAATAAATAAAACTCTCGAAAATCCTAAATATCATAGTTTTGGAAACATTTTAACAATTTTTTAATAATATTTAAGTATATTTGAATATATTTTCTATATATTTTACATTAGTATTTAATATTTAACAGTCAAAGGACGATTCGTTACTGAAGGTGGTACACTCCTGACCATATTCAGATAATTGTTTTATGATCCTTGATGCATCCATTAAGTAATAATAGCTCCCATATACGATGATACTGCTTTTAGGAAACGTATTGATAAGTGACGACCTCGTGGTCATAATGACCGAACAGTTAAATTGAACGGTTAAGTGTAAATTACAGTTATTTTAAACCTAGTTTTAACGGGAAGTTAGCGTCAATGAAATACATCCATGTTTTAGCCTGAATTAAATGTTATTAATATTTAGTTGGTATATTGAAAATGGTGCAAAATAGAGTTACTGCTCTGAAAATAATGTGCAATAGATGATTGAATTTGGAATAAGGCCCAAATAATGTGAAAAAAAGTATATAAGGACATTAAAAATGTAAAAGTTATAAACAATTAAAGATTTAAAAAATGGCATTTTGTTTTTTGGTAATGTTTCATAAATAATTGTTTTTTAAGAAAATTCAAAACAAGATTCTTAAAGAGGAGAAAATTTCCAGTAAATGCCTCCCAACTATCGGAACTGTATCTCCATTATTTATGATTTTATTTAACGATGAAAATAACAACAACAATAACAAATTTGTCTCGAACTTCTGTCTTAATTGTAAGGTGAAAAAATCTTCAAATAATTGTCGTAAAAAAAATCACTTCGTAGCTGACCTCTTACATACTTTACAAGATTGTGACATAAAAGTTAAAAAAATATTTATATTTAATTTTATATTTTATATACTTTTAACTTGAACAAAAACTAAAAAATCCAAGTATTTAACTTTCGAAATCAACCACAGGATTGACGAAAAGATTCTAAAAAATTTAAAAACTAACTCTATATCATTTCATATTCACTGACACTTCACTGACTGTAATAAGGTTATTCTGAATCATTTCTTTGAAGTTCAATATCTTTATCTTTATAGGTTCTGATAGAGAGACTGCTATCTACTTGTCCCGATGTTGGTAAACTACACCTTCTACTGAGACAAAAAAAGGGTGTAGCTCCTGAAAAAAGATTACAGCAATTGAAAAGTTCACAGGTACGGTGCTTGCTTGATTATTATCTATTTAAAGAAAGTTGTATTAGTTACACTATTTATAACTCAAGAACGACTGTACGGATATGGTTGGAAATTGGTGGAGAGATAGATTAGAACAAGGAGACAGACATAGATAATAAGTTGATCAAATCCAAAATCTTAAGTCTTTAAGGAGGAATATGGTTCGCCCGGTCAACTATACATATGCTAATGCTGAAATTAACGCGGAAGAAAAGCGGGCAAAAATTAGTTATGTTATAAATAAATAACATTTTAAATGTACAAATATGATTTATACTTCAAATATAAACATTTAATGCATACTCTTCTTGTTTTTCTATAGTTAGTGGCTTTTCCTTGGAAATTTCACCAACGTCATGTGTCGATGTTATATTAAAAATCTTTATTACTTGTAAATAATACCAAATCCAATATTCCAGGTCTTCGATCTCATACGTCAGAATAACCCTCGTCAATTGGATAAATTGTGCATGATACCTGGTGATGTCTCCCAACCTGGACTCGCTATAGATGCAGAGCATCTCAAGAACTTGCAGGATGTAAGAAGCCTTTATTTATTACTAGCTGACCCTTAAAACCCTGTTTTGCTATATAAAAATAAGGGTTGGCGATAAAAATTTAAAAATATTGGGTTGTATGTATTTTTAATCCGACATAATAAAAATAATAAAGAAATTAAAAAAAAATGTCTAAAGTAAAAAATGTTATTGGTGGACAACTATTATTACACTAAGGGGTATGAAAAATAGATGTTGACCGATTCTCAGAGCTACTCAATATGCTCACCAAACTTCATGAGAATCGGTCAAGCCGTTTCGGAGGAGTTCGGGAACGAACATTGTGATACAAGAATTTTATATATAAGATGATATTTTTTTGTCAATCTATATATATAAACCAAGTTTTCTTCTACATCTTTCCAGGTGTCCATAGTATTTCATTCAGCTGCAACCCTCAAATTCGACGAAGCTCTTCCAAACGCTGTCGACCAAAACGTTCTGTCAGTAACCAGACTCATGGACATTTGTGACACTCTTCCCAATTTACAGGTAACTTGGTTTAAAAGGAAACACAATTAGAAGTAATGTCCAAGTCAGTGGTGGCCTAGTGGTTAAAAGGCCCGCCTCTCATACACGAGGGCGCGGATTCGATCCTGGCCCGGGCAAGTACCAATGTGATTTTTCCGAGTCATATGTACTTTCTAAGAGTATTTAGACATCACTGATTAGTGCATTCCCAAAAGAGGGTTGATGTCAGGCAGGTGGCCGATCGTAAAAACAATTAGCCAAAAACTATTCACACATCTAAAGCAGACCCTGGCTAAAGCTGGGAAATTGCTAGGTAGAAGAAGAAAACAATTAGAAGTAATGTCCATAAAATTTGGTCATCGTGCAAAAAAGTGAAGAAGTGATATAAATCTTCTTAAATACATCCCAGAGACAGCTTTATTCTTCTATTGTTTCTTCTGTAATCTATTTTTCCTCAGGCCCTGGTCCATGTATCGACGGCGTACAGTAACTCGGAGTTGAATTGTGTTGAGGAGAAGGTGTATACACCACCAGCGGACTTGGGTCGTCTTCTGGCACTGGTTGAAGCTGTTCCCAAGCCACTACTTGCTAACATTACACCCGAGTGAGTTACTGTTTATATACGGACATAAATTATAATTATACATATAATATATGTATATTCTTGTGGAGACCCAAAAATTGTATTTTACAAAGTTTCTGAAACGAGAAGAATATTTGTAAAATAAATTATTGTCAATCAAATATTCTTTATTATTTTTTGGTCATCATAAGCTTGTATTTTAAAATTCTTGACTCTTCTTGACTCTTTTTTCTTCTGTAAAAAGTGTGGACATTTGTCAACAGATACATAAAACCTAAACCCAACACCTACACCTTCACCAAGGCTATGGCGGAGGAAGCGGTCCGATGTCGTACTCAGAAGTATCCCGTGGCTATATTCAGACCTACCATCGGTGAGAACAGAAGCCTACACTTTTGTACTCAATAAAATATTGTTAAACTGACATTATAAGTATAGTTTTAATGATAATATAGTAGTGGTCTTAATGGTTGGCTGGTAGTGTCTTAAGCGGTATTGTTAATACGTCAAAGCAACATAATACCTAGTAGTTTTAAAGCAGTTAAGTTTATAAAATTCTGCAAATTCCCATTGACATGGGTCATTCTTACCCTAACTCTATAAGTCAATACCTTCGTATTACTCTTTACATTATACGTTCAAAGAAAAGTATCATCATAAGAATGAAACTAATGTTTTCCAATTACTAATCCAAAACTAATACTCCCAATTTTCGGTTACTTTGTACTTTACAGCAACCATCATCACGAAAACGAGATGTGTATAAAATTATAGTAATCCGAAAATATTAGTTTCATTTAAATGAATACTCGCCAGTCTTATCTCATTATCATCATAAGCTTATTACTGTGCTGCCAAAAGCTGCCAAAGACATCAGATAAATACCTTTCACGTACCTATCTTTCATCTGAATGAATATCCTATTATTTTAATGTCTATCTGAATGAATATCCTATTGTTTTAATTTTTCTCTTCATCAGTAATTTCGTCTCTCCGTCATCCATTTCCTGGATGGATTGAGAACTTAAACGGTCCAAGCGGTGTGATCGCTGCCGCTGGTAAGGGTCTGCTTCACGTGTTCGTAAGACGGCCTGACGCTCGAGCTGACCTGCTACCAGTGGACATCGCTATTGATACACTACTAGCCGTGGCCTGGGAGACTGCTGTTGATAGGTAAGTAGGATACACGGCATCTTATTGTGATCTTATACTGAGCATTTAGAAGATATTTGAAGAAGAAATGTATTGGGTTGGCAACTAGGTCATTGCCGTTTTTGTTGATAGACTCACTCTACACTTTCTTTTGTTTTGTTAACGTGGCCAGAGCATCTAACCTATATTTTTTTCTTACTGTTTGGGCTTCTACGTTTAATTAGTAACTTTTTTTATTAGTTCTTTAGTTTTGTTTTTATCCCAATTTAAAAATGAAAAAACAGGACGTGAACTTCCGATATATAGGTCGTTTAATAGGTGTAGGACTAACGATAAAAAAATATATTCCAATGTTTCGTCTAAGAGATTTTGAGTTATTACATTTGAAGAAGATATATTCATATTTAAGTGGTTAAATAGGTCCAAGCGGATTCCACATAAAATGGGAAGGGGCAAAGAAGAAGAAATAGGTCTAGGACTAACAAAATGCAAAAAATATTTCAATATCCCTTTTTTGGGAGATTTTGTGTTATTCTACGACCTTTTTATCTAGCCAAAGGATTATGATTAAGTTTATTGCGCATTAAATGTAATATAAATTTATTACTCCATAGTTTCTTGTATTTTAAATGTATTTTTGCTTCTATATCCAGACTGCCGTCGGTCCGTGTGTATAACTGCAGCACAAACAGCAATCCCACGACATGGAGGCAGTTCGAGATGGCTCTCAAGAAGCACCTCCTCAATTACCCCCTGGACGCCTGCTTGTGGTACCCGTGCGGCTCCGGGGTGCAGAACAGGTGAGACGATGAGAGAAAGAGACAGAAAATGAGTGAGAGAGAGAGAGAGAGAGAGCTAAACAATATGATATATAATTTACTTCATGTACAAGGAACATAACTCAGAAGTTTCAGAAGAAGAACAGATTCTGTTTCGATTTTCTTGATAAACTGATTGTTTTACTGGCAAGCTCAAGAACATTAAAGATTTCATTTGTAAATGATTGATAGAGCTATTAAGATAAAGTTTCCTCAAAGTTGAATAGCCTGGTATATAAAATATTTGTTTGGACAAATTGTTCCAAAAATAATATCAGAAGAGAGTTTGAGAAGAATGCTAATATTTAATAATTATTCTCTTTATAGATACGCGCACAAAGCACTCGAGTTCCTGCTGCAGACTATACCTTTACATATAGCAGAATACATCATAAGGGGACTCGGGATTAAAATGAAGTGAGTACCAGATATTAAGATTACATTATATGATATGTGCATACAGTCATCATCAGCCTATCAGAGCCCACTGCTGAGCCTCTTCTCACATGGAGAAGGTTTGAGCATTAATCACCACGCTCGCTCAAGACGGGTTGGTGATTTCAAACTTATAATTTGATGTAAGTCCATGTTTCCTCACGATGTTTTCCTTCATCAGTCAGTGGTGTCTAAGTACATATGACTCGAAACAATCACATTGGTAGTTGTCATATTTTGGACCCGCGCCCTCATGCGAGCCTTTAACTTTAGGCTACCCCGACAAAGCATACAATCCCTACTTAATATTATAAATGCGATAGTAACTCTGTCTGTCTGTTACGCTTTCACGTCTAAACCAAAGAACTGATTTTAATGATATTTGGACCTTGAGAAAGAACATAGGACAGTTTTATCCCAGACTTTTGAAAGGTTCTCTTGGAAACGCGATATAACCGAACTCCACGCGGGCGAAGCTGCGGGCGGAAAGCTAGTATACTATAAAATATTAATTACAGACTAAGCCTGATAACAGCGGAACAGAAGATGCGCGCCATGAACGAGGTGCTGGCGTTCTTCGCGCTCAGGGAGTGGAAGTTCAATACGGACAACGTGGACAGGCTGCGGGCGAGGCTGACACCCGCTGACGCCGCCATATACAACCTGGACCCCAACACCATCAAGTGAGTGGAGTAGTGACGGGAGACGGGTGACAGGTGACAGGTGACAGGTGACGGATGACAGGTGACAGGTGACAGGTGACGGGTGACGGGTGACGGGTGACGGGTGACGGGTGACAGGTGACGGGTGACGGGTGACGGGTGACGGGTGACAGGTGACGGGTGACAGGTGACGGGTGACAGGTGACAGGTGACAGGTGACAGGTGACAGGTGACGGGTGACGGGTGACAGGTGAAGAATGATCTCGCAAAGTAACGTGACTGGAATCTTGGAATACAAACTCATATTAATGAAGTTATATTTATTATTCCTCCAACGTAGTTACAAAAATATTATAAACATAAATTTTGAGGTAATTTTAGTTTTTATTATATTTTAATAGTCTCAGTAACACGTTTTTATAAGTTAATAAATTAAATTAAATGGTTTTTGTGTTCAGAATGCTTTTATAAACATAATTTATACCGGTTTTAGTTGGGATGAACAATACTTCAACTTCATAAGAGGAACCCGGAAGTATCTGTTGAAGGAGAAAGATGAGAATTTAGATGAAGCCCGCAAACATATGAACAGGTATATAATATTTATTATTTAGCTTTAGTTTAATATTAAACTAAGGAAATATAATATGCATATTTCTCGAAAAACAAAGACCAATATACATTGGAAGCCGATTACCAGAAGATAGTTTAAGCTGACATATTTTCTAAATTAACGACTTTTAACAATTAATAATAAATTATACACTAAATAATAAATAATTGTGAAAGAAATTACTTTAAACGTCATTAAATTCAGAAAATAATTTAGTTTTAACTTCCTCTGTTAGACTGCTTCAAAAGCAGGTACGCGGAATTATAAAATTTAGTTACGCGGCTTTGCACTATCCCCGACGATATGTCATTAACAATTCCTATTAATTAATATATATAAATATTTTATTGTAATATTTCCAGGATGTACTTCCTCCACAAGGGCGTGATCTTCTTCATCTTGATGCTAGTGTTCAGGCTGGTCTTACAGAACAAGAGCGTCAGAGAAGTAGTCTATGGAACTTTAAGATTATTGCTGTCCCTCTCATTCGCTGCTTATAAGAACGTGACAGAGAGTGTCTGAGTGACATTGACGTAATATGGATTCTTGTATTGCCATTTCATCAAAGATTACTTTCATGTGTATCTTTATTTGTAAATGTTTTTTGGATGTTGTGACTGAATGAGAGATGATAAATAGTTTATTTTAATCGCTTATAGAATTATTTTTAATTATTATATAACTTAGAAATAAGGAGAAGAAAAATAAATAATTCTATTTTGGGTATACCAACATTCTGATTAAAAATACATAAGCAGTCAATGTTATAGCATAATATTATAAAATAATATAGTTATTATGATTATAATTAATTGAAACAGTGTTTAAACATAATGTTTAAGGTTGTTGGTAATCTTTCATATTTTATAGTTGTAGTGGTAACGGTATATTGTAAATAAATAACTATTTATTTCCGTACGACGAAAGCTTTAATAAATCTTTTGTAATCGAACATTTTTTTTATTTTCCTTTTCTTAATACTATTATAAATATAGATGCATAATGAAAAGATTAACTAAAAATCTTGATATATTTATGTGACACTTAATCAATGTACTTCAATTTACTTTTATTTTTCTATTACTAATTAATTAAAAACTTTTGGGAAATTATTCGATATTGGGTATTAAAATAAATGATATTTCTTTCATTTCAAGTGGGAAAAATGCTTTAAAATTAATAAGAGTAAAAACAGCAAACTAAAAAATATACTTGGAGTAAGTGTCGTAGTGTACAAGAATTACAATTAAAGCTGATAAATAATTTAAATATTCTAATGGTAAAAAGTAACGAATAAATGCATTTCATAAAGATACGATATAACTATAAGTCATATAAAATGTTATATTTTTATGAGAATAGAGCAGATCCTCTTGATCTTACTTGTAGTCTAGACCTTAATACTGTTTTAAGGTATTATGTATGAACATTTACCGAATAATAATTAAGCGGTATTATTATGGAAGACACATCTTATATATATATCTTTCTTTATTTTATCAGTATCCAAAAAGTATTGGAACATTATTGGAGAAGCGATTGCAGTAATGATGAACACAATATAATTAAGGTTGATAATTTTTGAAACCGCGCTTGTAAATTAGTTTCTTTGCTTGCTCGCCTAATTAGCATTTAGGGCACTAGCAACTGCACGAAGGTTGAATCTTCACGTGAATTACTTCTTGTTTATTATGCACTCCTATTTTAACACCAGAATTTAAGTTTCAACAATTTTATTTTAATTTCGAATTAACAAAATTATACAGTTTGGGTACACGTTCGCACTCTACAGCGGTCCGGGGGGAAGAGTATAAGAGATATTCTGCTTTATACTATATTATTTTTATTTTTTTTACTTTTAACAGTAAGCATTAAATGAAATATTTTTAGAAAATAATATTATTTAAAAATTTTAGCTAGCAAGAACTCAAAGCGGCAATAAGAAATGAGAATGGAATGCGGCGATCTGTCAAGGTCCAAAGTCACTCGTCAAAACAATAAGGACAATTAAAAAATACTTGAACAGCGGAGTGATGTTAGATAATATTAAAAATGTTTAACAAAGTTCTCCAACGCGCCCTCAAGTTCCGAATCAAGAAGACCTATCCCACGAACGTTTACGATCTGTCCAAAGGAACGGCGATAGCGCTCCGAAGACCGTACAGCGATGAAGTAAATCGCGCGAAAAATGCAAAAATTTCAAATTCTCCTACGATTTTCGACAAAATCATCTCAAAAGAGATGAAAGCGGATATAATTTACGAAGATGACGTCTGTTTGGCTTTCAACGACATAGCACCGCAGGCGCCTGTGCATTTTCTGATTATACCAAAACGAAGAATACCTAGATTACAGGACAGCGAAGTAGATGACAAGGAGGTATGTTTGAGGAAGACATATGGCAGTAACACTGAACACAGTCAGAATAGTTCTCAGTAGAGATTTAGCGATGATAAAGTTGTATCTTAGTTTCGTGAAACATTATATTGAATGAATTTAATCATTGAAGGCAGTATCTAAACGTAATTTTATTAACCATTGATATGCCTTTACACCTTGTAGGTTGATCATTTTACTTTCAATATATAAGTATTAAAGTTGGGTGAAGTTAGATAAATGTTTTTTTTATAGATGATACAATATTTTGTAATCTTTTAGCTGAAAGATCTATATAATGCCATTATAGCTCTCAAATTCGTCATTATTAGGTTGTTTATGTAATAAAACTCAATAGAACATATATATAAACATTCTTAAAGTATTTAACAAGTTTACTTTCACAACTAAATGGAAATTATTTCAAAACTATCACCGTCATTGCAATATATTCCAGAAGTATATGTTCTTCTATATATCAATGATTCTTATCTGTGTGTTGTATCTGCCGAGTCAAACAGAAGGCTGATAGCTTATCACATTCCTGAGTTGTGACAATTAATTACGATGTGATTTACCTTGTCTAAATTAAATTTTTCACATGAAAATATGTCAGAATGAACTATTTTACAAAATCACGTCGGGATGTATATATAAAATTTAAATTTCTTTATTTGTCATTTTTAATAGTATGCATGTTTTCTCTATTAAGACATCTGAGACTTTTGATAGTATTTATTGAAATAAAATGAATATTTTTTTGACTTACAACACATTTATAAACATATTTAACAACATACTCCTGATATTTCTGTTACTTTGACCTAACTTTCATCATGAGAATGAGTTAGTTTAATATTATATAGTTTTATTACTAAATCATTTATATGTAAGCAAATGTTTCCATACCAAAGTAATCTATATATATCAGTTAAACTAAATTTCAACTTAATCATTCATTGACAAAATTATATATATGAGCATTTTATCATATATTTATTTCTGTACCTATCACAGCTCCTAGGTCACCTCATGCTAGTAGCTGGCTCCCTAGCATCCTCCCGAGCTCCTCAAGGCTGGCGTCTGGTCATCAACAATGGAGTCCAAGGAGCTCAAAGCGTTTATCATTTACACCTACATGTGCTCGGTGGACGGCAAATGAAGTGGCCTCCTGGGTAACGGGTAATTGGTAGAGGTAATTACCTCAGGGTGAGGTAATAAAGATATCTTAGAGGTGATTGAACTATATTAATATTATTTTAATAATCCATTTATATTCAATTTCTCTTGTTAATATGTATGTTCTGAAAAACCTAATTAGTGTCACATTTATTTATATAAATATGTTCAACTATTTTATCAATTTTTTAAATGTATAACAGTTTTTTGTTTGCTATGAAATACATAGCTCAAATAAAACTAAATTAGATTTTTTGTAAGTCGTGTCATGTTTATGCCATTGAGTAGAATAGAAAAATAATATTAGATGTTTAATTTTAGTGCAATATTTGATTGATTGTTAATATTGAATTATAAGTTTTTTGAACCGCTCACATTTATTAAACTACAGGCTTGATGCAAAGTTTTTCACAACTATCCTACATTTTTTTATTCCAAAGAAGTCTAGTAGAATCTCAAACAACAGTAGTAATGAATCCTAGTCACATTTCTAGTTGTACCTCTAGTTGTTCCATGTAGTTCTGATGCAAAGTTTGATACAACTCCATTTAGTTTTAGACGCACAAGTATTTAAACAGTTTTATATTTTGAAACCGTGAGTAATATGTGCAGATGTTGAAAGTTTAGAATTTAATGTATGGTTAAGTTCTGTAACTAAATGATATAAATATATTTTATATACTATTGTTGTTTTATTTTATATATACATAATACAATATTATTTATATTACATCCCTTAACTAAGAGTTACCAAATAGATTTCCAAATAAATAGGCTAGAAAATGTATATATAACTACTATATATTATGTATCTTATACTTTTAAATATCTATATGTATAACTATAAACACAAATAAATCTCCGTTTAAGAATGAATTGTAAGAAAAAATAATATTACCACTGTTTAAAGCAATAAGGCCTTTTTTATAACTAATATTTAATAATTGACTATATTATAAATAATATTGACTAGGAGAGCCAATCAGCTGTTTCCTACGTAACGTTTTAGACACCTAAACATCTATAATTTTGAAGACAAAATTTAAATAGAAATTTTATTTTCAAATAGGTATAAATAATATTCAACATCTAATTGAAATAACTGAATCCTCTGAACTTTCATCGTTACAGTTATTGTCTTGTCTTAAAAAGGATTATATTAATTTAATTATATATTTTTTTTATATTAAGTTAATTATATTATTTATTTATCGTGCTATCTTATAAAAGTACCCCTTAAACCTACACCTGGGTCACAAGTCCCAGTCACTGTTGAAGCTCCTCTCACTACAACGATGGACCTGACACACGCACCGTGAATACATTGAATGATGAGAAGTTTCATGTCATATTGTAAAAAAATCATTAACATTTCGCAAACGCACCTTCAAAATAAAACACGAAATATTCAATTTTTTTTAATGTTCCAAATAAACGAAATGTGGCTTACAAGACACGACAATTTGGCACCAAAAATAACGGAAGTCAATACTGTGTTAGTTCACAACTCTAGCGGCTAGCACCTACTTATATAGTTTCGTCAACAGATGGCCTTATAATTAATAATTATTTTCCTTCACTTTTCGTGTCGGTTAAGTCTCCGTAAGCTGGTGACCTCCATGCCGAAAATCATGAACCCTGCCGGTTCTTCAAAGTGAACCTGCGAAACAATATAATAAAGTAATCATGATATAGAATAGCAAATTGAAACACAATAATTAAAAAAAAATTAGCGAGAGCAAGAAGAGCAATATTAATGTAATAACACAAATAAAAAAAAATCTACTACTAATTCGAAAAGTCAAATAATAATTCGTAATTTCGATACATAATAGTTTTAATAAATTTCTTTATCTGGCATATATTATAATGAACATGGCTACATTATCAATCCTCAAAGAGTAAGCCCATTAATACCTCTTTCTCTTCATTCTCAACCTTCGCCGCGTCACCCTCCGTGGCCTGAAAAATAAAAAATGTTAAACAAACCACAAAAATACCTAATTTTATATACAATATCATATTTCTTACTGTTTTCTCATCTTCCTCCTGTCTTGTGACCATCACCGGTGGTATGTTTGAACCCAGTTTCTCCGCTAAACTTAAAACCTGAAATTATTTAACGATAAACAAATTAAATATAATATTAACCATCTTTAGTAATGTTATCAGTTTGATAAGTTATATTTTCTTTATTAAAACCAAATTTAAAATTCCAAAAAATATACATATTACAGTACAGAAAAAATTGCTATTTGTATCACATCTATACGCTAAATTAATGCAAATTTTCATACAACTCGATACAGTTGTTTTAGATTTTAGAGAAAAACTCAACTTCACGTCTATTGATGAAGTTTTATATCAAAATAACTTAGTATTCAATCAAGGTTCAAGAGTTTTCTTTCAGTTTCTGTATACTAACATTAGGGTACTGTGAGAAGCAGGCCCGGGCTCTGCCCCTACAGGGCGGAGCGACAGCACGGCCGTAACGATCACGGTCACTGGCGTCGAACATGTAGAAACCTGGATACATACAAACATCATCATAATCAGCCATTCAAAGTCCACTGCTGAGCCTCTTCTCACATGGAGAAGGTTTGAGCATTAATCACCACTCTTGCAAAAACGGATTGGTGATTTCAAACTTATAATTTGATAAGTCCATGTTTCCTTATAATGTTTTCCTTCATCTGTCAGTGATGTAAATATATGATCTAAATACTAAAGTACATATGACTCATACATAGTAACATTTTTATAAATTTCTTTACAATATGTCATGAAAATTATGATAATATGAATATATTCCAACCTCTAGGTGTTCTAAACAGTCCAACGGCAAAGTCTCCCTTCCCAGCCACCAGAACTCCACACTTCTCCTCTCGGAAGAACTCAGTCAGCTGAAACGTCATATATAACAGAATTCATCATCAACTTCATCACATCTCATCATCATTCATCATCGCATCTTCACTCTCCCTACCTGCGTTACCAAGTCAGTATCCACAATTCCCTTCTGTCTTGGTTGATACACCACGACACGACACACACAGTTACCGGGCGTGTAGAACTTGCGAAGTACCTGATTACAAATAACATACCCTTAATCATTTTTTGTCTTCGATTAATTTAATTAAAGACTTGGGCCTGTTCAGACCTGATATAAATTCATTCTTGGAACGTACTTTTAAGGGCAGCTCTAGTAGGTTCTTTTCAAATTTGGTAGAGAGAGGAGCTTGTACGGTGGAGGTGATCGTTTAACGTTAGATAGAGTCCCTTAAACCTACACCTGGGTCACAAGTCCCAGTCACTGTTGAAGCTCCTCTCACTACAACGATGGACCCGACACACGCACCGTGAATACATTGAATGATGAGAGGTTTCATCGATTATATAGTATATAGAGGATTAAATCAAACAAAACCTGTTCAATGCTAAGTATAGGTCCTTGTGGTTTAAAGTGCAGGTAGCTGTCTTGATAGAGCTGGTCTCCAGCCTCCAGGATCTGGTCCAAGGTCGACGAGCACCAGCGGCACACGTCCTCCACACGAGACATGGCCACAGACATAACAGCACACGCCAGTGCCTTCATGACAAATTATTTGAATAATTAATATCTTTATATAACTTTTAGATTTGCCCTAAGGCACTAAAAATTATAACAAAACAGCCAAACAAAACCTTTTTTTTATTATTTTGTATTTTAATATTTCCCTATTGTTTTTGTTATTTTTTTTTTACTCATGTTGTGGTGTGATCCAAATAAAGTTTTTATCTATCTATCTATCAAAGTTTGTTTCAAAGTTAAAGCCTTAACTAAATTTAGATTTGTTCCCAATGCTGTGTAATGTCAGGTAAAATATGTACTTCAGTAACAACGATTATAAAAACACGCTTTTCAAAATGCGGTTGATATTATTCAACTTACGCTCGATAACAAATTATTTTCGACTAGAAATAGAATTTCGCAGATATTTCTAGAATAAAGTCATGGGCTAAATTTCCTTATCGAGAAAAAAATCTTATGTAAGCTAACAAAAATAGAACAATACAAAATTAACTTCTGAATGTACCCAAAAACAATCAAGTTTTCGGTGTTTTTCCCGCCTTGTGTTAGTGTATCATACCTGATGTCCTCGCGAGGCGTAAGGGAACTTCCTACAACACATCGAGTGTTGAGCTGACAGGAACTGAGTCCCGTCGTTGAGGACCAGCCAGCCGCTCGTGTTACGCTGACCTGGTTGGGAGTTTATTATGACACAATCAATCAAAGTATTGAACTTAATATGTGTAGGATCCCTGGTATAACTAGTCCCTGTCTCACTACTACCCCGCCTAGAGCGACGCACGTCCCCGTTCTGCTCCGCGCTAGTCGATAGTCTGCCGAGCGAATGCCGCATCTCCAGTGGGGTACGTGAGACAGTGTATTATATATATTGTATACATACATACACTACAATATATTATATTGAGATGTAGTGAATAGATAAATAACTAAACATACTTATTAACCATTATATACTACGTAACCTAATTTTGTACGAACTATTGGTAATAAAGGCAGTATCTATTCAGCAGTCTCGGTTTTCATTCCTCTTTCAGGGCACTACATTACGAATACACATGGATGTGATGCAAGCTTAGAAAGTAATAGGATTTTTTAAAATTGCTCAACGAGTAACTGCTCTGACATGATGTTTGAGTCTATACAAATATATAAGACAGAAAACATTATAATATTTATAAGAGTACATGGATTGTATAAAGGATAGCAAAGGTTTTTAAATTATATAGAAAAAATGGACCAAACGTCTGTAGAAAAGTATTCATGCAGATGTGCAAGAACAAACTTCGTGTATATGTACATATATGCGTGGAAGATTTCTTTATTAAAGTAAAAATTGTCACCTTCGCTGTCAACTTTACCATAAACGATTCATTAAGAATATCTTTTAAATATTACTAATTATTATTTAGCGTTAGTGTTTTTTAGTAAAAGGTATTTAACGGGATTCATGTCGCTCAAGTCGGAGCAGCCCAATGTCTATTTTAATAAAAATAAAAAAAAGCAGGAAGAAAATCGTCTTTTAGTATAAAATTTTGTGTCTAAAAGTCACAACTTATAGAATACCAGTATTGAGATATTATTACGATAAAAGTGACTTATGCTTCAACAGGATTGCTTTGGACCCGTGACCTCTATATGTTATTAAAACTACAATATTTACACACTGAGCCATGCTTTCATAACGTTTTTACCAACCTTTCTTGTAAGTGCTCGTCGACCCAATCATCCTATATTAATGTAAATTCCTATTTTTATTTCGCTACATCACTTTTCTATTTTATTGACATGACATTACGGTTGTCAAATTATTATTATTCCTATGTTTGTTGTCATTTATTTCCCAAATAAGAAAGTGTCAAATTCAGATAAAATTTTCTCTACTTAGTAAAAAGGTTATTATCTTAATATGTCACGCTTTCTGTACAGTTGGTACATTATTTTTAAGTTTCGTATATATAGAGATAGATTGGGTAACATTATTATATCTGGTTACTGAGCTTTTTTCGATATTTAGGGATTATTAGTATTTATTTTGTTGTTTTTTTTTTATTTCGTTTAGGCATGTGAAAATGTAGCAAACATACAGACAGACCAAGACATAGTTACTTTCGCATTTATACAATTAGCAGTAATTAATTTAAAAATGTCTTTTAACCCAAATAATCAATTAGATGACAATTATCTCAGCATTTCATGATAATCAACAGTTTCTTTTATTCCATCACAACTAGTTCCCTACCTTTAAGTTTCCCCTCCTCCTTGTCCCTCTTCTCCGAGGCTCGTTGAGCGTCTATACAAGTCGCGCTCCCCGGCGGGTGCTTCCTATCACCTTCCGCCGCTCTCCTCTTACTGCCGTCTATACCCACCTGTTGAAATCTTTACTATAAACTCCTTTTCCCATAATTTTTATTTTCAATAGACGAGAAAAACGATATTTTCTAGACCACAACCAAATAAGAGAAGAGATTTTGTGAGACTTTCTTGTTATTAATTACAAGCTTTCCATTGCAGCTTCGCCCGCGTTGAGTTCGTTTATATCGCGTTTCCAAGAGAACCTTTCAAAAGTCTGGGATAAAAACTATCCTATATTCTTTCTAGGTCAACTCTATGTCTGTACCAAATTTCATTGAAATCAGTTCAGTGGTTTAGGCGTGAAAGCGTAACAGACAGACAGAGTTACTCTCGCATTTATAACTAACATTCGAAGTTCTTTTGTGACATATTCAAACAAGTGTCTTGAGAATGCACCCAGATGTGACAGTACGCTTGAACATTTGCAGAAACGAGTTGAAAATCTCAAACATATGTATATATTTATAACTAGGAACAATTACAAGTGACAATAGGAAAAAATTAAGATTGAGAAAGAAACTGTTTGCTCAAATCCACAATCAAGGGCACCAAAATGTATCTGATGAAGTCATTAGACAAAAAACAAATTCATCCTATCACGTTGAGCTAGAAATTCCTGGTTCACTAGGAACATAATATTAAATACCTGGCAATTTCCCAGCTATAGCCAGGGTCTGCCTTACAGTTCTGAACAGTTTTGGCTAATTGTTTTTACGATCCGCCTGCCTGACATCAACCCTCTTTAGGAATGCATTAATTAATGTCTAAATACTCTTAAGTACATACGACTCGTAAAAATCACTTTGGTATTTGCCAGGATCGAACCAGTGCCCTCATGCATGAGAGGCGGGCCTTTTAACCACTAGGCCACCACTTATAGACCATTTAAACCTAAATAGTGTATTTTCTCTCAATCAAAGTGTCCAATTCACCTTACTAGTGGCTGGTACAAGTTTTATTCCCGGAGGAGCTCGCACCAACGGCGGCTCAACGCCTCCAAGTTTCTTTATCGGCTGAACAGTCACTGACATAGCGTATAACTGAAAATCGTGCTTGGGACGTTCGGTCACTGGAATGTTCTGGAGATAACTGGAAACAAATAATTATATACTAGCTATTGGAAAAGAGTAAATGGCTTGAAATTTGAGTAAAGATTAATGAATAACTATTTGCCTGATAGTCTTGTAATAAATATAATAATTTAATTATTGAGACGTGATTTACGTGCCAAGTTTGGATGGCAACTTTCGACAGAAATATATTGTTTTATTAATCTACTATGTAACATATCGAATATCAGTTTGTTTCTAAGTGACAATATGGACAGTGATTTTAGCTTACATTAATAACATCATATTATATACTTGGCGAACATAAATTTAATTTGAACCGAACCTAAATTCCCGAACGCATCCGAAGTGATATTAAAGCGATGACGTTTGATTTGTTCACTTTTACGCGGGAAAATATATTTACAAATTGAATTTTAACTTATATAGTTTTATTAGTTATTCAAAAGTACTGTCTCTATAAGAAAACTATATCTTTTAATTATTTTGTTAGAATCCTAACTACATAATACGTAGGCACAACTATTCATTTACAAAAACTGACAAATATCATTCATGATAACATCGTTATTATCATTCATGTTATCATTATGTACAGTTACATCATAAAAAGTTACATCGATATATATGTTTGAAACATTTATCAAATTATGCTTTTTTTTTGTGGTAAAGACAAAAACACTCACGCAAACGCCATAAGCTTCGCTGACGTAAAAGTCAATACACAGGCAGCACCATCGTCCTACAAAAAATATTATATAAAAAATATTAATTTACAAGAAATCTATGTATTAAAGAAAGTCGTGTTAGTTACATTATTTACAACTTAATAACAAAGGAGAGGACATAGGATATTTAATTCTGGTTGATCAAAAAACGAAAAATAATAAATAATAAACACCAATATCTAGTTATTTACGGCCTCTAAGACGTAATAGAGTTTTCCGGTCAGCTATACATATATTACTAATGACGAAATTAAATGGACTTAGTCACGGGGTAAAACTAGTATACTATAAAAATAGTTTTTTTATTTGCACCTAGTACAGGGGCCCTTGCAACTTGATTGCTATGTAAACCTTGAGTCAATAAAGTTTTTTTTATAGTCTAGTGGAAATTACTTACTAATCCTAATGTAATGGTTATTATTACCTGTGCATCAACCCGGAGCCCCGTTGGTCCACAAGCGTGGGGCTCCATCATATAGAAGGGCGGAGCGCCCGCCACCCTCCACACGGCGACCGCGTGAGGCACCGACCACAAGACGCCGTGTGTGTGGGACTCGAAGAAACGCTCGAGGGCGCATCTTAGTTATACATAAAACAATATTTATTACTATATAGGATATATAGGAATACAAGAAAAATCAAGTGTACTTATAAAACTTGTATATTCTGGTTGCAATTAAGACTTAAAGAGACGAAACCTCTCATCATTCAATGTATTCACATTGCGTGTGTCGGGTCCATCGTGTAGTGAGAGGAGCTTCAACAGTGACTGTGACTTGTGACCCAGGTGTAGGTTTAAGGGACCCTATCTAACGCGTTAAACGATCACCTCCAAGGTCCAAGCTCCTCTCTCTACCTAACCTAATTTCTAAAGAGTCGTCTTTAAACCAGACTGAATATATGTTAAAAGTAATATCCCATTTCCACCGATGGTTCAGCGTCAGTATTTAGTATTTAAAGCCATTGATGTACTATATAGTTATTTCATGGCTATACTAACCTAATACTTTTACCATTAACGATTTTTGTAACATTTTTATTTAAATTATTATCATCTTTGTTTATTATTATGACTAGCTTTCCGCCCGCAGCTTCGCCCGCGTGGAGTTCAGTTATATCACGTTTCCAAGAGAACCTTACAAGTCTGGGATAAAAACTATCCTATGTTCTTTCTCATGGTCCACTGATGTAATTAAAATCAGTTCAGTGGTTTAGGCGTGAAAGCGTAACAGACAGACAGAGTTACTTTCGCATTTATAATATTAATAGGGATGTCGTCTATATACACTACAGTCTCTACAGTCCACTCACCTCACGGTCATCTCAGTGTGTTCCTTCTGTTCCAATTTTCCAGAAAATATCTGTTGCAGGTCGTAACGCACGTAGTTGACACCAAGTACAAACCTCTTCACCACCTAGTGTTACAAGATTATCATATATTTTGCTAATATTCTAATTATCTATATATCGCGAAAACCTTCACAATAAGCACTTAAAAGCTCATTACCAAGAATAGAATTTTTGACTACTTAATCAACAATCTGACCAAGATAAGCTTTATAAGAGAGTTATCATCTAAGTAGATTTAAACCAAGCACAAATCCATATCAATATTTGTACAGTCCAACTAATTTGGAACAAAACACTCATAGTTCATAAGATCTAAGCTTTTCGGTTTTCATTTAAATGAAAATAATATTTCTTGGATATACTACGCGTGCTTTATTTTAAAGTACTATAAACTTTAAGTTAGTAATAGTATGTAAATAAGATGATTATTATTATTTTGTGAGATCGTAGAGCCTCCCATTCCCCTATTTCCTCCCTTTTTCCCCAACCAAGTGCAATACATCCGCAAAACTATATTACGTATGTATACAGGCGACGGTACAACCTACATCAGGTAGGCCGTCCGCTCTATTCAGTGTTGTAACTATACTTTTATGCACCCGGTGCGAGTTTTCAAAACTGCGCCCCTAAAAAATGCTCTAGCCAGGCTCTAAAAATAAAATGGACTAATGTGCATACAAATAAATCTATCTATTTGTTGTTTAACAAAGTATATAAGTATATAGCTGCCATGTATGAGATAAAACTAGATACTAGTCTGGTCATTTCTGCGCCCTGTGCCTGGGCACTGCTAGCACCGCCCCAGTTACTGGCTCTATTGCCTCCTTTTCCCATAAAAAACCAAATTCTAACCTGTAGCGGCAACAACACGTCTTCTCCCGGCCGAAACTCATAGCCGAGTGCTGCTACTGAACTAGCGAACAGCGAGCCGGCGATCGCCATAACTTCATCCACGGTGGCACGCGTCCATAGATGAGGTCGTCGGACGTGGGACATGCAGAGAGCTGATACAGCGCCGCACGCTGATTGGAGGAGAGCGTCGCGAGTGAACCTGGGGTATAAATATTGTATGTATTAGGACTGTTAGAATAGGTCCTATTAAAGGTTCTATTAAGATGATCAATGTGGTCTGCGTGCTAGAGAAAAGGAACTTGTTTATTTTTATTTTATTTCTTATTAATAAAATAATTCATATTATAAGTATTATAGAGGCAGACCCTGGCTTAATCTGGGAATTGTCAGGAAAAAGAAGAAGAAGATTATAAGTATTATTACTGTATGAAGTGGGGCTAGAATATACGAAGAACAAAAATTCAGTGGTGGCCTAGTTAAAAGGCCCTCCTCTAATACACGAGGGCGCGGGTTCGATCCTGGCAAGTAACAATGTGATTTTTCCGAATCATATGTACTTAAGAGTATTTAGACATCACTGATTAATGTATTCCCAAAGAGGGTTTATGTCAGGTAGGTGGATCGTAAAAACAATTAGCAAAAACTATTCACAACATGTAAGGCAGACCCTGGTTATAGCTGGGAAATTGCCAGGTAGAAGAAGAAGATACAAAGAACAAATAGATGCTATTATCATATGGTCTATGTGACTATTGTATGAAATGGGACTATTAGAATATACAGGTAGTTCAAAACAAATAGGTCCTATTAGAGGATCTGCCTAAAGACGATCGATGTGGTTTATATACAAGAGAAAAAGGAATTGCTTTGTATCCTAAATTTCTTATTAATGAAATAATTCATACAATTATAAGTATTACTGTACAAAGTGGGACTATTAGAAAATAGAGTTCAGGATAAATAGGTCATAGGTAGCAGAGGTTCGATTTTAAAGTATGCCTTAAAAAAAGACTAACTTTATATCATATATTTGTTATTAATAAAATACTTAGTATACAAAGATTTTGTATAATTTTGTACTTAATGAAGTATTCAAAAACATGAATAACTATGACCATGTTCATATACATCATTTAAACATCCTTAATGTATAAAAAGATAGTGAAATTGATGATTTAATTATTTTGCATGAAAATAGTCTATTACCGTAATAAATCTGGTGGTCTTGACCCTCGTAGTATAGTTCTTCCTCTAGCTGTTTCAACATACGCCGTCAAAACCTGCAAATAAGAAACACAAATTAATACCGACCATATATCCTATACTTTGAAATTATCAAGCGACTAAAAGAACTATTCATTTATCCATTATTGATGTAATATACCTTTATTTGTTATAATCCGATATGTAGATCACAAAAAAACAGCTTAATACTTAACAATCCCTTTTTATTTTAAGTACATATAACCTTCTCGATTAGTATCTAAGAGCGAGTGACCGATTTTTTTAAATTATACCATATTCCAAAAGAAAAACAAAATTTTATACTATCCTTTTAAAAGAAACCTGGCACTTCACAAAAATTTATCGATAAAACCTTTTTTTTAAATCTACATATATAAGCAAAATAGTTATGATAAATATTTAAACAAAATATCATATTCCATTCCAATCAATTGATATGTCGATCATTATAGACATGATGCTGACCTTCCACTCATAACCCTCGTCTGGAACAGCTCCTTGTGGTGACACGGAGCCAGGAGTCTTTGAGAGTTCCCAGAACACCTTCACTGATGATATACAGAATCTACAAACAAACAACATTTATTATCACATTTTATTAATATTGGAAAAACTGTAAGTAAATTACTCTATTACAGACAAGTTGTAATATTTTTTGGAGTTTTTCCATAAAAGAAAACAAGATTATGGTTAAATCTTTATTCTCATAAGAACATACATAGGTTCACTTACATGAGATTAAATAATGTTACATATACATTAATATTTGATACATGGGATGGCTAGTACTACTTAATATTGTCTAATATATTTTATTTTTAAAAGAATTTAAACATATACATTCCTTTATGTAGTTTGGCAAATCATTATATGGTTTAAGATCTACAAACTACAAAAATGTGAATGGCTAGTACTACTTAATATTGTTTAATATATATAAGTTTATTTTTTAAAAAATTCCTTTATATAGTTTTTCAAATCATTATATAGTTTGAGACCTACAAACTACAAAAATGTAAAGAAGACGTAGTTTTAATCATACTTATTGGACCCTGGCCCTACAAACTACAAAAATTCAAGGAATACGTAGTTTTCATCTTACTTATTGGACCCTGGCCTTGCCAATTTCTCCATAGTAGTTTTAAACGCATTAGCCACTTGTTCTGTTGTGGACATGACTACTAAGGCCGCAGCCCCCCCGGGAGACGCTAGGCCTGCGGGACCCACAGCGTGGGGCTCCCACAAACATATAGACTTATCATCAGCACCCTTCCAAAGACCCACGCAGTAGTCCTTGGCGCAGAGCACGCCGTACTTGTACTGATATATTGAAATTGTAATATAAATGATATATAAGAAAATAAGTCGAATTTATGACATACTAGCTTTCCAACGCGTGGAGTTCGGTTATATCGCGTTTCAAAGAGAACCTTTCAAAAGTCTTGGATAAAAACTATCCTATGTTCTTTCTCAAGGTAAACTCTATATCTGTCCCAAATTTCATTAAAATCAGTTCAGTGGTTTACGCGTGAAAGCGTATTTTCCATTGTTAACCCCCCGCAACCGCATTGTGGGTGGTATTTCGTAAAATCCGTTCTTAGCTGACCTCTACTCGGCGAAAGGAATAATCCTACCAAATTTCAAGTCGCTACGCCTTATGGTTCCAGAGATATCGTGATGAGTCAATGTATAGGTGGAAATCTCATATATATACTAGAAGACCCGGCGAACTTCGTATCGCCCTATAATCAACTAATATCTGTTACGTTTTTTATTAATATTTTTGGAGTTTACCTATTAAAGCCATAAATCTCCGTGTTTTGAAGCGTGACAGAATGATTGACATATTAGTTTTTGTTGTTAAATCAAATGTAAAAAAAAACGTTTGTATCAACAACTACTAATAAATTAAAAATTAATTAAAAAAACATTGTCCAGCGGACAAAATTGTGAATCTAAACCATTCCCAGATCCCCTTGAACACACACAAAAAAAAATCATCAAAATCGGTCCAGTCGTTTGAGAGAAGTTCAGTGACATACACACTCACAGAAGAATTATATATATAAAGATAGATTTGACGGGAGTATTTGATGAGTACAATATCTCAAAGAATATCTAAATTCATTAATAATAATATCCATATAATCTTCTATATATATATAAAAATGGACTGCTGTTCCTTAGTCTCACTAAAACTCGAGAACCAATGAACGGATTTATCTTATCTTAGTCTTGAAATGTTCGTGGAGGTTCAGGGAAGGTATAAAAGCTGAAAAAAATTGATTCATTACTGGGAAAACCATAAAAACAGCCCTTTTCTATTTCCCATACAAACGTTTTTTTTGACATTAGATTTGACAACTAACTTATATGTCAATCATTCTGTCGCACTTCAAAACACGGAGATTTATGGCTTACAGGTAAACTCCAAAAATATAAATAAAAAAACGTAATAGATATTTCTTGATTATAGGGCGATACGAAGTTCGCCGGGTCTTCTAGTGAGTTATATAAAAGCACCTACAGTTTCAAAGAACCTCTGCAGCCCCTTGTTCAGACTGAGAGCGCCTCCTCCACCACCCGCCCGGATGTCTCCACACACCACATCCGGTTCAACTTCAACTTTTACCTAATTATAACAAATTTTTTATCTATTAATCATACTTTTGGTATAGAAACATTACCCGGCTTTCCGTATAATGATGGTTATGAATCTGGACTTTATAAAACACGATCTTAGCTTATATATAGTTAGTAATAATTATTTATAATGATTTAAATATTTGTCTACTTCACAATTCTAAGCTAAACGTTATTTATATTAAGGTTTCAAGAAGTTTATTTCCAAACAGAACAAAGTTCGCTTACAAAGAAAATTTTAAAATTGTAACTATAATTAAGATTACAAATAATAAACAGTAGTGATATTAAACAAGATCAGCGTAATCATCTGATATATAGGTTCTTAATCGTTTTTGAAATATATTTAGAGATATTGAATTTACAACACTTAGAGGCAAAGAGTTATACAGCTGTACGGTTATATTCTAATATTTATTGTGAATTCTTATTGTCAACTAGCGCCATCTATATATTTGTTTTAGTGTAAATTAATACCAGGTTGTCGAGCAGTAATCATCTAAGTGGAAGTATGTACTGCCTAATTAATTTCTAACAATATTATTTAGTCAAGCCTTATAAAAGTTACTCACGTTAAAGCTGGTAACATGAAACTGACTCTGCAGTTCGCTGGTTTTCAGTTTCGGTGGATTAAAAGCTCCCGGTAGTGACAGGGTGTAGTACCTATCACCATACTTCAAGATAGCGTCTAACAATTGAGGCTTCCAGTGAATATAAGGCTCTATGTGTTCTACTACGATGCCCATCACCGCGTTCGCTGCATCCTGGTAATGAAAAAGATGTTATTAATCATCATCATCAGCCTATCAGAGCCTATGCTGAGCTTCTCTCATGGAGAAGATTTGAGCATTAATCACCACGCTTGTAAGACGGGTTAGTGATTTAAAACTTATAATTTGATTCAAGTCCATGTTTCCTCATAATTTCTTTGATCAGTCAGTGATGTCTAAATGCTCTTAAGTACATATGACTCGGAACAATCACATTGGTACTTGCCAGGATCGAACCCGCGCCCTCGTACATGAAAGGCGGGCCTTTAACCACTAGGTTACCACGACATTATGTTAGTGATATAATTTTATATATCCTTCACTAATCTTCAAACCCTAGATCACATTATGTACTACATCACCTGATTGTCCCTGTTAGGTTCATCCAAGAAGTAATTTTCATTCTGCGCTACCCTGCCACGAACCGACGCCACTGTTCGTCCGATCCTGTCGAAGTACGTGCCGATGGCTGAGTCGTCCAACGGCTCAATCAGAACATCACCTTCTGAAATGACAAAAAAACTATTAATAAGATCAGATTTGCTTAGATAGAGAGCTTGGATAGTGGAGGTGAGCGTTGAACGCCTTAGATAGGGGTCCCTTAAACCTACACCTGGGTCGCAAGTGCCAGTCACTGTTGAAGCTCCTCTAACTACAACGATGGACCAGACACACGCACCGTGAATACATGGAATGATGAGAGGTTTCGTCTCTCTATATATATTAAACCTACACCTGGGTCACAAGTCACAGTCACTGTTGAAGCTCCTCTCACTACAACGATGGACCCGACACCCGCACCGCGAATTATTGGAATGATGAGAGGTTTCGTCTTTCTGTTTAATGATCAATGTTCCTTTTAACATGGCAAAACTATTATTACAAGGTACCTAGTTTCGTAGTTTTTTGGAGAATACTATTTATTAATGACTAATATTTCGTTATTTACCTTCTTCATCCTCAGCATCTTCCTCGCCGGCCCTAGCGGCGCCGGGCTTCCTCTCCTTGAGGACCGACGTCAATTCATTAATCACCTTCACCGGGTACAGCTTGTATGGAGCCAGGCACTGCTTCTTGTCTAAACCACCTTGGAGAGCTGGAAAATAATAGTCATTATAGTTATTATTATCCTTGATACTATTTACGTAATTTTCGTAAATGAAATAAGCAAATAAGTAATATATATTTACATATACAAAGATTTAAATTCAAACCGGAATGACGACATAATATTTATCATCATTATTATTATTAGAAAATTTTATGTTCGCTGTACCATTTCCCTTTCTGTTTTTGTAACTCCTCGAAAATAACAAGCAATAACACTTTCATAATTATGAACATAATCTACATCTACATAATCACGACTAAAAATATCAATATCTGTTTTGGAGGCAAAAAACTTCCAAGACAACACTTAGGAAGCTAAACAACAAGTTGCTACATAAGTCACACTTGTTATAATAAATTAAACACTAAATAACTACTAATTGTAAAAAAATCCCTAAAAGTCGTTAATATAATGTACTAGCTTTCCGCCCGCTGCTTCGCCCGCGTCGAGTTCGGTTATATCGCGATTCCAAGAGAACCTTTCAAAAGTCTGTGATAAAAACTATCCTATGTTCTTTCTCAAGGTCAACTTTATCTCTGTACCAAATTTCATTAAAATCAGTTCAGTGGTTTAGTCGTGAAAGCGTAACAGACAGACAGACAGAGTCAATTTCGCATTTATAATATTAGTAGGGATATTTCAGCTAAAACTTTCTTCTGATAATCTGCTTCCAATGGTAGTTACGAGGATTTGCATAGTGCAAATCCCTAACTACATAGTCTTTTCGTCAAAAATCATCGTGTTTTATTATATACTCACTGAGCCTATCAATAAACTCTCCAGGGCTGGAACACACCATCAGCGCGGGACAAGACTCCGGGGGAACGAACTCGGGCTCCGGTTCAGGTTTCTCTTCACCTTCTGATGATGAAAAACAATCATCACTTAAAAATATATCTAGTATATGAAAAATAAGGTATAGGCATATAGACACAAAAGGACTACGTGGAATGGTCCACGTGATATTGTTATCCACAAAATTTGGAAATAAAATTATTTCCTATTAAATTGTATGTGTATAAAATCAAAGTAAAATATATTAATATAGAACATCAAATACGTATTTCAGCTATTCTCTAGTTTACTTATCTGTATAGCAACAATACTATGCGCACATACTCGGAATCTATGTACATTCATGTATCTTTCATTCACTTAGCCATACCGTTAAACGTTTAACGCAACCTTGTTGATAGCCACAAAACATTCACTTCGATAAACAAGACATTAACACATATTTAGCAAAACATTATATTGGTGATTTAGAGTTGGTAGAGCCTAGCTGTGGTCATAATACATCTCGAACATGGGCTGGCTTGGCCGAAGTACCACCCTCTCATAGAAGATCGGCGTGAAGTAGCCTTTAATGTTTCGTCCGATGAGTGAGAAAGACGGTTGCCTTTTCCCTTTTCCCAACCATTCCTTTCCCTTCCCATTCCCACATTTTCCTCCCCATTTTCTTACCTCCCCCAGCTTCCTCTTCTTCTTCCTCACCAGCGTCGCCTCCTTCACCAGACATCTCGTCCTTAATACGCTGGAGACGAAGCTCATCACCTATCAACAGAAATTCACAATTTAAAGAATAATTATAAGAATCCTTATATGAAATAGGCATTTAAAAATCCGTTTGTTTAATGAGATCTAAGGCTTTCGCGAGTAAACTAATACTTTTCGGATCGTTGCTCAAAAGTTACAAAAACCTTCGTAATATATAGTTCAAAATAATAAAATACGCGTAGTAATCCAAAAAGTATTAGTTTCATTATTTGATTCTTTTTTAGCTAAAATATATTATTATTCTGTTTCAAAATTGACAAAACATAACATCATCTAAATATGTATATAAACAAACCCTTCTTAATCCTCTGGCTGGTCAACATTCCCTTGGTCAAGGTGGGCGCTGGGTCAAAGGCCACCACTTGACCTCCGGCCGACATCCAAACACCCATTCTATGATAATCACCCACTAGCAGATACACTGATGAAGGCTTCGTGTGATCGTTCCAAGACTTGAACAGTGCGTCCTTTATCTCTGTAATAATATATTGAAATGAAAACACATGAGTAAAATTCTTATATTATACAGTGAAGTGGAGTTCGGTTATATCGCGTTTCCAAGAGAACCTTTCAAAAGTCTGGGTTAAAAACTATCCTATGTTCTTTCTCAATTTCAACTCTATGTCTGTACCAAATTTCATTAAAATCAGTTCAGTGGTTTAGACGTGAAAGCTTCACAGACAGACAGATTTTTAAGGTGGTAGAGCCCAGCTGTGGTCAAGTGATTGCAGCTCGAACATGGGCTGGCTCGACCGGGGAAGTACCACCCTCTCACAGAAGATCGACGTGAAGTAGCCTTAGTGGCTGCGTTTCGTTCGATGAGTGAGAGAGCCGGTTGCCCTTTCCCTATTTCCCACCCTTTCCTACCATTTCCTTATTCCCACCCCTTCCCATTCCTAAAAAAACAAGGTTGGCAACGCATTCGCAACAAACATGTTGCGGATGTACATGGGCGGCGGTACTACCTTACACCAAGTAGGCCGTCTGCTCGTTTGCCACCTTTGACATAAAAAAAAAAAAAAAAAACAGACAGAGTTACTTTCGCATTTATAATATTAGTAGGGATTAAATGATAAATAATTATTAAACTATCAACCCTCAAGCCATCTATATAAGGAACACCGTTACTGACAATCTGACATTATGTTCTCAACTATTGTCAAGAGAAGAAGCTCTGAACTAATTAGTCTTGAATATTAATAAATTGTCCATATGCCGGTGAACGTTCTTTGAAAATCAAAACATTTTCTTTCTAACAATATTATATCACTTTATATTTTATTAAATAATTTAGTTGATTCTCCATATCTGCTCAGTAATATTTTATTTAAATGTCCTCGTTTTAACGCTCGCTCTCAGGATACTTTTTCAATACCTCTCTGTAAAACTACATAATTATTTCAAAAATTCTTTTATTCTAAGATCTTGTAATAGTCATAATAGAAAATACAACCACATTGATCTGTTTAAGTAAATTCTATAATCTTGTGAAAAATACTCATTAGTAATTAATTAATAGTTGTATTTTAGGTTACATCAAAATTAGTCCACTTCCCCGTATAAACAGTAGTGGAAACTTAACTGGCATAAGTGTCAAAATATGATTATTATATTAAGTTGTAATATACGATATGCTGTATGTTTCCCTAATTATAAATAAATAAATAGAAATATATATTAACGTTTCATAGGTTCCTCTTTTTCTTCTTCCTCCAATTCTTCTCCAGTATCTTCTTTATCCCCACCTTCTTCTTCTTCGCCACCCTCCTAGAAATAAAGTTGTTAATCAAATAGATATACATACTAGAAGACCCGGCGAACTTCGTATCGCCCTATAATCAACAAATATCTGTTACGTTTTTTTATTTATATTTTTGGAGTTTACCTTTAAGCCATAAATCTACGTGTTTTGAAGTGCGACAGAATGATTTACATATTAGTTAGTTGTCAAATCTAATGTCAAAAAAACGTTTGTATCAACGACTACGAATAAATTAAAAATTAATTAAAAAAACCATTGTCCAGCGGACAAAATTGTGAATCTAAACCATTCCCAGATGATCCCCTTGAACACACACAAAAAATTTCATCAAAATCGGTCCAGTCGTTTGAGAGAAGTTCAGTGACATACACACTCACAGAAGAATTATATATATAAAGAAGGTTAATATCAAGTCTCTCACCCCAACAGCTTCATCCGGTAACCTCAGTGGTAATCTTACAGGTTCTTCTAGTTCTATAGAGAAGGTGTTCGCTCCCATCTCAAACTTCTCCGTCAGGTCTTCTGGCTCAATGGTCTTTCGGCCGGTCTTCTTCACGTGGTTGAGATAATATTCCACTCCGGCGTCTGATACATAGCAATCGCATTGATAAATGATAATTATATTAACACAATATATACTTTTCTTTTATAATCAGTTGTATAAAAACATCACAAGTTCAGTTTTTTTGTCTGATAATTTTTTTTTCTTCTACCTGGCAATTTTCTAGCTATAGCCAGTGTCTGCCTTACATGTTGTGGATAGTTATGGCTAATTGTTTTTACGACCGGTCATGCCTGACATCAACCCTCTTTGGGAATGCATTAATTAATGTCTAAATACTCTTAGAAAGTACATATGACTCGGAAAAATCACATTGGTACTTGCCAGGATCGAACCCGCGCTTTCGTGCATGAGAGGCAGGCCTTTTAACCACTAGGCCACCACTGTCATTTTTTTTGTCAAAGCATATAGGTATAATAGATTCTACGAGCGATGTCTGGTGAAGTTTCTAGTATATATATCATACCCAGGAAGTTATACATGTGGTCTTGATGCATGTGGGGCGGTGGTACCGATTCACTCGCCGCAGCGAAGGCGGCCGCGGCCGGGAGAGATATTGTGATACCAGCCATATCTTCCTCCTAAGAAAGTTATTTAAAGTTAAGTTATAGATATATGTATTGTAATATAATTTTTAAAGATATAACAGTGCGATGTTAGAATGGCGACTCGGCGACAGAACATATGTATGTATAATAATGTATTAATTGACAATGTAGCATATCGAATATAGACTTGTTTCTAGGTGCCATTATGGACAGTGATTTTTGCTTACATTTATAAAAGATAATATGTAGGCACAGAATTGATAGGATGGAAGGCTACCATTTTATATTTCCTTACTTCTGTCGCTTTTTGTCACTTGAAAAATAACGTTTGTACTGACTTTTGAATTGATCTCGCAATAAATTAAAAGTTCAATAAACTAAATATTTCATTCAAAAACAAATGTATGATAGCTTGAGGTAAGCATAAATTATTTTGCATTGATTTGAGTACACAATAATCTATTAATTTAGGAGATTTTTTGCTTTTTTAATTACAGACACTAAAGAGTGGTTAAAAGTAACATTAAGTGACACATTCTCCTAATGAGTAATTTTTAATAACAATTTTATTACAACACACATTTACAAATTTACTGCAACTTATATTTTCGTTTGCTACAAATTATTCCTTAAAAAAAAATTTGTACGTTAACTTACTTTCGCTCCATAAAAACCTTAACTAATTTTGAGAGAAAATTTACACTTTTCAATATATATTTTGGGACCACATGCAAAATCGTAATATTCTTACCCCAATGCCAGCTTTTTCTGCCGCTTTCCCAATGGCCGTGTTTTCTCCGCGGGGTCCCATCATAATGGCGGCAGTGCCTTTAGATATCCATTCGAAGGCTTTGCTCTGAAAATAAAAACATGAGCTGTTAAAACTATTTCGAGTATTTATCCATATGTTTGATTTTTCTTTCTTATATTTCCAGTCCCGCGGAAAACTAGATGGGGAAGACTCATATTTGAAAATGCATATATTTGGAGACGTTTTTTCATTAAAAGGGCCCTGAATGCCATGTAAAGTGAAGTCCAAATAGATAAAGATCTAAATTTGCACGGCATATACATGGAGAGGATTTTTTGCAGTACAAGAGCCCTAAAATTAAAACTCACCTCCAATTTAGTTTCCGGAGCTCCTAGATCAGTATTCAGCTTGCTGGCAGCTACCATTACTGGTGAGAGGTTGAAGCTATCATCATTACCAGGAGGTAGGTTGCCCAAGATGACGTCCGCTAAATCCTTAGCAGTTCCTTTGATCCTCACCAGACAGGCGGCCGCGCGAGGCTCGTCAGATGGATAGCCTTTTAAATGAGGATAATACTGGCTTTAGAGGAATACTAAGGAACCGAGTTTAGGTTAAACTCAGAGTACGCAGTGAGTAATTATAAAACTCCTATACGTACAGTGTCACAGTTTTGTATGAGTAATCTTATAGTTTTTGTCAATATATACGCAATAACTGCATATGAGATCCAATTACAATTTTACAGTATTTTAGCGAAGATTTCTTAATAAGAAATAGGCTTTAGGCTTCGTTGGTACCGTGAAGTTTCCGCGGAAATAAATTATAATAGTTTGTATTGGGTATCAAAAAATGTAATACAATAGATGTATTTCTATATTTCTGATTTTAATCCCGAAGTTTAAATGACGACGGGGGGGAAAACTAGTATTAAACAAATTTATCATCCCATCATGTTGATAAGCCGATTTATAATATCGAGTATACTCACTACGGTAAAGAATAAGCCGAAATCGACTAACACAAATTACTGTTAAGTCCGATTTAAACTTTCCCACATAAACACAAAGAAAGAATGATATTTAATACTTTTGCGAATATTCATTTCAATTAAACGAATATTTTTCCGATATACTACGAGTGTTTTATGTTTGGATTGATTTGATTTTATAATTAAAAAGACCCACTGACCGACTAACAGAACGACTTCATGCACACGGTTGATGAAATGTAACCGAAACTTCCGTAGTATATAGTTAAAATAATAAAAAATGCATAGTAACTGAATTATATTAATTTCATACAAAGAAAGAACTCAATACTTTGAAAACGTCATCACAAACTGTTTATTTTATTTTGGAAAATCCATTCACGGTATTATTGAAACAGCTCCAAACGATTTAAATATCGTATACGGGTGGTTACAGTACAATTTACTTACATTAAACGTCTCAAAAACCTCATATATGATTTTTTCGGCCAAAAATAAATCTATTCCTTCCCATAATGTACTGATACTTAACAATCAAACTATCAAACAGTCAAATAATGAAAAATACTTGGGATTAATCTATACTAATATTATAAAGCTGAAGAATTTGTTTGTTTGTTTGTTTGTTTGTTTGTTTGAAAGCGCTAATCTCCGAAACTACAGTCGAATTGAATAATTGTTTTTGTGTTGGATAGTCCAGTTATCGAGGAAGGCTTTAGGCTATATAACATCACGCTACGACCAATAGGAGCAAAGATATAGTGGTAAATGTGTAAAAAACGGGAGAAATTATTTCATCTTTGAAGCCTTCCGTTGCGTGCGCCGTGAAAACGGTTCAAGATACACAAAAAATATGTATCAAAGAATAATAGCCCTTTTTATGATCTAAAAAACACTCCGCGACAGTATATGTCTATCTTTTAAGATCAACTCACAAAGACCGTTTTTATGGTACCTAATTTGGTCGAAATAATTTGTTTAAGTTGTATCAACATAATAATATTAATCTTTATTCAAATAAACAAATAAATATGTTGTTGGTTAAGAGTACTTCATTGTGAATAAAAAAAACATAGGTTTTATCCTGAAAATTCTACGGGAACTCGACCATTCCGAAAACTCCACAAGAACGGGAACTATGTGGGAAGAACCAAAAAATCTGCCGTAAGTCACTATTCCACGCGGACGGAGTCGCGGCAAAAGCTAGTTTTAGATAAAATTTTAACTTGGAAACCTCATATAGATACCATAGATTCCAAAATAACTTCACTTACTGGAGATTTACGTAAATCTGCACGTTGTATTCCTCCAAGAGTACGAAACATTATTTACAATACTTTAGTAAAACCAGTATTAGAATACCTTATAGAAATATGGGGCAACGCGGCTAAAACACATATAAAAAATTTTCAGATCTCTCAAAATAAACATATCAAGGTCTTATTTCATATGGATTATTATACATCTACTATAGATTTATATAAAATAACTAAAATTTTATCTATTAAACAAATGTATAAATATAAATTATGTATACTTATTCGAAAAAGATTAACAAACCTCACTCATTCTCAAATTACCTTTAAAACCAGAACCCATTCTTACCACACAAGGAACAGATATAAACTAGAAACACCTAAAACTCGAACCAAGTACGGCATTAAAACTATTTCATTTGAAGGAGCACAGCTGTATAACTCTTTGCCTCTAAGTGTTGTCAATTCAATATCTCTAAATATATTTAAAAAACGATTAAGAACCCATATATTAGATGATTTCGCTGATCTTGTTTAATATCACTACTGTTTATTATTTGTAATCTTAATAGTAGTTATAGTTTTTAAAATTTCCTTTGTAAGCGAACTCTGTTCTTTTTTGAAATAAACTTCTTTAAACCTAAACCTAAACTAGTTTTGTTTTCTATATGAACTTGTTTAAATCATTTATTCACCATTCTCATCGCAGCCGTGAGGATCAAAGAAGTAATAACTGTCATCGTGTTTCCAGATGCCCACTGAACCACCGCGCGCTGTCAACACTCCGTGCGAATACTCCTTGAACATGTGGTTTATGGAATCCTTGAGGGAGAGGATCCCGGAGCCAGGGACTGCGTTCAGCTCACCTGGAAAATGAAAACATTAAGAATCAATACAACTAACATAATACAATATTATTGCTGGTTCAACATCGTCCTATCAGAGCCCACTGCTGAGCAAAGGCATCTTCTTACATGGAGAAGGTTTGAGCATTAATCACCACGCTTGCTCAAGACGGGTTGGTGATTTCAAACTTATAATTTGATAATTCCATGTTTCCTCATATTTTCCTTCATCTATCAATGTCTAAATACTCTAAGTACATATGACTCGGAACAATCACATTGGTTGCCAAGATCGAACCCGCGCCCTCAAACGAAAGGCGGATCTTAACCACTAGGTCACCACCATAATCATTGCTGTTGGTAGTGTCTCAAGTAACCATCAATAAGAAAGTGTAATGCTTCTATATTGAATAAAGTTATTTGAGTTTGAGTTTGTGAAATATACTAACCACTCAAAGGACTGTCCATAACCTCAGTTTCAATACAATCATAATCAGTTATTCTAAACTTGTTCATGACATCAGCGGCCGCCAGTGTACCACTCGCCACTTGTTCCTCTTCCTCACCCGGCTCTTCAGCTTGAGGCGTCTCCAAATTGATTCCCATACGTTCTAGATGTTCCATGGTATTCTCATATAGAATATCTCCTCTTACTAACGTCTGTTATATTGAGAAAATAGTCAATAGAATTATTTATTATTATTTTATTAGGGTATAAAGAACTATTTTTCATAACAATTTTACATTCACTTAAAATGAGATACAAGGAATATTTGCAAGATAATTTTAACAAACGGGCCGTCGGACGTGACAGACTTGCTATATTTACTACTACAGCGAGGATATTAAATATTTTTTTAATTATTTAGGCACACAAACAGAATACAACCCGGATTACATTTGAGTTACAGTCTAAAATAAATTATTATATTCCTAAGCATGTGTACACGGCATAATCATTACAAAACCAATATTTTTGTCAGGTGCTACATTATTTAGGTACAATTTAAGTCTAATGAACAAATTATTTCTCGTATTTGTGTAGTTTTTGGTAAGAAATAGTGATTTTGATCCAAGACCTCATCAATATCGTCAGCTGTCCAAGCGCTTGGTTCCACCACATGCGCCATGGCTATAGCAGCAATCGAGGCGGGTGTCGCTTGTTTCCCGCGGTGATGTTCCGGGAACCGTTCATCCGCTTCGTGGAAACGACCACGAATGACCCAACGGTTTGGAGCCACGGCTAAGGACCAAGAACAAAATAAATATATATCTTTATATATATAATTCTTCTGTGAGTGTGTATGTCACTGAACTTCTCTCAAACGCCTCGACCGATTTTGATGAAATTTTTTGTGTGTGTTCAAGGGGATCTGGGAATTGTTTAGGTTCACAATTTTGTCCGCTGGATAATGTTTTTTTAATTATTTTTTAATTTATTAGTAGTTGTTGATACAAACTTCTTTTTTTGACATTAGATTTGACAACTAACTAATATGTCAACAGTCAATCATTCAAAACACTTAAAAAAACGTAACAGATATTTCTTGATTATAGGGCGACACGAAGTTCGCCGGGTCTTCTAGTATATAAATAAAATTAAGTGTAGGTCAAGAAGTTATAGGTCTTCAGCTATTAGTGATTTTGCGTAATAAAATCTATTAAAATAAAAGCAAACTATTTTGAAAATGCTATGTAATATGCAGTTTTTTTCTATATTTATGTTGGGGTCTTTTACTAATGCTTAAATATTTATATCAAGTAGTTAGAGGATAATGTAGCTATTGATACTCTTGTTTGATAAAATCTATTGAACTGATAGCAAATTATTCTGAAAATGCTATATAATATGCAGTTTTTCATATTTTTTTCTATATTCATGGACTTCTGACCCTAGTGATTGGTTATATTTGGTGCTACTCTACCAGAAAGACTTCTATAAGACAAACGTTTTAATTTATTGATAGGTTCCGGCATGTCGCCTGTCTCCGTAATGTATACATCAGCTATGCTGAAGGGTTTCCTCTTGAGATCCGCTACGCTCTCTAGGAAATGTTCACATAGACGGGACACGCGATCAAAGTAGAGAACGGTCGCCTTCCCACCTTCACGTAGCCCCACCTGGATGAAAGAACGATTTCTATGAACCAAGCTGATGTGAAATATGCTTTTGGAGGTTTTATATGTTAAATAGAACTAATTTTATTACGAGATGGTTTTATGTGGCTAACTGAAAAGAACAGCACATTGGAAATAATTATCTATTATATTATAAATAAGTACTTATTTCTCAGTTACCGTACAAATACTATTTATTGCAAAATTCGACGAAATCCAACCAACACTTCTATCATTTCTATCCTACCTTATATCCATATCTGTCACACGGCCAGGGATGGTACACGTAATACTTCCCTCCCTCATTCCATATAGCTGTTTCCAGTTCACCTGGAATCTGGTAAATGGAATATATTTATGGAAGTTTCTAAGAACGAAGCAGTTGACAACATTTTTGGATGGTAATTTGGCTATACCTGTAGCACCCCTGCATCCGACTCCTTGAAGAAGCTCTCCAGACCTCGACAGAGATCAAAAACTTTTGGGTTACTGGAGAGCAGTTTACCCCAGACAGCGATACCACGTTCCTGGACATACACTTGACTTTTAATATAAGTCCAATCATATTTGATACAGTCGTGTTAATGTTGGAAGTTTATTTAAAACTAAAATATTAATTTGATCTTGAAATTAAGACTTGTATAGTCACAAAAAACATTTTAAAAGTGGTTGTATGGAATATATGTATATAAAGACAATTCATTTCTTTTCCAGTTACCTCTGTTATTAAAAGAAAATGGAAAGCATCTGCCTAGCTCTGGCTGAAAATCTAGATATGTTTATTTCAATGATAAATTACCTTACGCTTGTATTCTTTATCCCTTATTCTAAAATTCTCCTTCAATTCACCAAGAACCAGTCTTCTTATAGGACCTCCTCTCTCCAGTAAGGATTCCTAAAATAATTATATACATACACAACTTGATATAATAATATATAAGAATGGAGATTAGAATTCAATTAAATATATGAAATAAAAATTAAACCATAATTTTTTAGAGCAAGAATTGAAGATGCGACTTCTACTATACGTTTTTCATTTTTTTTAAGTAATGGACAAAAACTGGTAAATTTATGTGTGTATGTTTAAGTAGGTGTATTTTTTGTGTTCATGTACGATATCTCGACAGTGGCGGGGCAAGACCTAAATTTGATGTGGGCAAGACAGATTTCGCGAGGCTCTATTCTATGGCAACCTGAAGCTCTTACTACCAGTTAGTTTTAAAAACTTAAACGTCGATGCGTTTTTTACACTTAAAGCTTTGGTTTCCTTCAAAAGATATTATAAAGCGTATTTTATAGACAAGTAATTACTGCGTTACGTAATTGTCACCAATTAAATATTTGTTACTTTATGTAAAATAGACGAGTACAGGTACCTACTGGTGTATTACAAATCACAAAGAAAATAAAAACAAATAAAAAACGTCACTGTTTTCGGGGACAATCAATATACTTAAACACTATCTATTTATTCGCTAAATATTTTCAAAACATTGAACACTATTCTTATCAAAATAGGTTTAATTAATTCTGATTCCCAAAGAGGGTTGATGTCAGGCAGACCGGTCGTAAAAACAAATAGCCAAAACTATTCACAACATGTAAGGCAAACCCTGGCTATAGCTGGGAAATTGCCAGGAAGAAGATATTTTTTTTTAAATTCTCGCTTTAAAAATTTTTGGGGCGCGAGGCCCCTTGTACCGCGAGGCCGTAGGCGGTGGCCCACGTCGCCCACGCCTTACGCCGCCACTGTATCTCGACCCACCCTGTACAGGTTGTATCCCAGATCCAGCGTCTCATCCACCACATCCTCGTTCCAGGCCCTCGCCCGCAGACGACGCAGCATCGCCAGCGCCGACACGCAACACGCTATACCCGTGTACGTCTTGAACGTTTGGTATCTGGAAAATCATCATCATCATCATCATCAGCCCACTATGTACTGAGCAAATGCCTCTCCTCACATGGAGAAGATTCACTTTTTATTATACTTTAATATATATTGTCACGCGATTTGTATTGTAATGTTGTCGACATTGAGCGGCGCCATCTCGTGACGAGTGGACAAACTGTTTGTTATACGTTTATTAGAATATTCTATTGTTAATGTTAGTAAACAAATTAGATATTAACGAGAATGTTTTAGGATGTTCCAGTTACCGGATAGTCCTTCAAGAAGCGAGATTTTAGTAAATCGTATAATTAATTAGGCTTTTCTATTAAATACTGAATGTGTTACACTGCTAAAAAAACCCTAGCTCTCGATAATATGTTACATTGATATAAATTATCTTGTACCAGTTCATCTTCATTCTCATTGGGTACTGATTATCATCCTATCTGAAGTTAAGTTAGACACACACTTATATGTTATTTGCATGTTCAAAAAAATAAGCTAAATAATATAGTTTCGAAAAGAGTATTTTTCTTCGGCAGATTACGATAATCGGAATTAAAAGAATATTTAGAAAACCATATCTGCTTCGCTCAAAGTATTCTATAGTTTTGAGTAATCAATTTATTAAACTGTCCTGGCAATTTTGGTAGATTAGTCTTTCTTTCAGTACCAACCACAAAATTAAAGAACTATAGACATCCATATATATTGAACTCCAAGTATTATATATCTTTGTTATATCAATAGCTCACCTATAGCTGGCCATGTGTCTTGTTCCTCTCATCAGCCACTTGCCAACGTCGAGCTGCTGGTACTGCGAGTGGAAGTTCTGGTCAGCGACTTCGACAGCACTGTGTAGAACTATCTCAGACTTGGGGCGAGGTATCATGTCATCTCTGGTGATACATATATATAAGTCAGTGGTGTTCTAGTGGTTAAAGGCCCGCCTCTCATACACGAGGGCGCGGGTTCGATCCTGGTAACCAATGTGATTTTTCCGAGTCATATGTACTTAAGAGTATTTAGACATCACTGATTAGTGCATTCCCAAAGAGGGTTGATGTCAGGCAGGCGGCCGGTAGTAAAAAACAATTAGCCAAAACTATTCACAACATGTAAGGCAGACCCTGGCTATAGCTGGGAAATTGCCAGGAAAAAGAAGAAGATTATATATATGTATATTTAAATGATAAATAATTATTAAACTAGCAACCCTCAAGCCATATATATAAGGAGCGCCATTACTGACAATCTGACACTTTTTGTTCTTAACTATTGTTAAGAGAAGCTCAGAACTAATTAGTCTTGAATATTAAGAAGTCGGCCATTGACCGGCGAACGATTTTTCAAAAATCATAACGTGTTTTCATTTCTATATATATATATAGACAAGGCCTCCTATGGGTTTAATTTTTTTTTTCTCATGAATTTCGAAATTTCGCAACGCCTTTAATGAATTAAATGGGACATATTTTAATAGAAGTCCCTAAAATACATAAATATGATTGCTACAAAGAAGAATTTTGTAAAATATGCCCAAACACTATAAAATTTTTGTCTGCATCAGTCAATATCACAGAAAAATCTACTGTTTGCCACTTTTCGAATACTTTCAACAACAAGTCTTAGTGTGATCTAAGATTTTCGTAATCATTTAAATGAAACTATTATATTTCGTATTATACTACGCACTGAAAACAGTTGTTGCCGGAAAAAAAAGTCGCATAGTATGTATATCCGAAAAATATTAGTTTCATTTAAACAAGTATTATGTTAAACCTTCCGTATGAATGTCCGTCTGATCTTGGGCAGTAGAGGAAGAAGTTCTCTCCTCTCATCTGCATGATTTGATCTTGAGTGAGCGGCGGAGGAGCTCGCTCCGGGGCGAGAGGCAGTTGAGGAGGAGGCTGGAAATAATACAAGCAGATGTCCAATAATTACAGTTTTATATACAACTAACTTTGCCCCGCGGTGTTACCCGGGATATAAAGTAGCCTATGTGTTATTCCTGGATATCAGCTTCCCGTATACAACATTTTAACAAAATCGCTTCAGCCGTTTGAGTTTGAAGAAGTAACAAACATACACACACACAAACTTTCGCAATTATAATATTAGTAGGATTTATTACAAAAATATGTATGTGATATATGATTTTTAGTCTTTGGCAGTTTTTGCATAAGTATCAGAATGTTAATATATCTGTCTAACTACATAATAAAAGGTAATGGGACTTGGAAAAGTGAGTTTAAGAAGAACTAAATATTCTTGTATCCCTCGCTGAATTTAAGTATCTTGGCTGTAAAAAGCAAAAACACTTTTCTTATCCATAATTATATTCTACTTAATAAATGATCAATATTTACCTCTTTGGGCATCTTCTGATAAAAGTCTCGAACTTTCTTCCTAGACGTAGCTCTGGACGTGGCTAAGCTGACGGCGCTCAAAGAACATTGAGGATATTTTCCCTAAAAAATATGGAATAAAAAATTACTGAAACCGTTTAAATAAAGGATTTAGACTGTTTGTGACTGTCCAGAGTTTAATAAAGATTTCTTTACTCCACCAAACAAAAGAAAATATGTTTTTAAACGAAATAACTACATTATATTTTACTGATTTCATATTTATTCTTTACTAGCTTTCCAGCCGCAGCTTCGGCCGCGTGGAGTTCGGTCATATCGCGTTTCCTAAAGAACCTTTCAAAAGTCTGGGATAAAAACTATCCTATGTTCTTTGTCAAGGTCAACTCTATGTATGCACCAAATTTCAACAAAATCAGTTCATTGGTTTAGGCGTGAAAGCGTAACAGACAGACAGACAGTTACTTTCGCATTTATAATATTAGTAGGCATTGTTAAATCTTCTACGTACTTCCTTCATCTTCTTCTCTATGAGTGCGTTAGTATGTAGACTCTGCCACTCACTGTCGCAGTGTGTTTTGAGCGCCTTCAAATCCAACTCGTACGTTGGTTCACGAATCAAAGGTTCTTTTTGGACGACCTGCAATTTTATGACATACAGAAATAATAACCTACATACATATTTAGGCTAACTTATACGATTTTAGAGCTATAGAACTCAAAAAATTATGTTATAACTGAAATGGATCAACAAAATTTATAGTGAGAGTGATTTTTTGGTAAATTTATATTCTTGTCCCTTACAGTAGATATTCATCATCATTATCATCCTATCAGAGCCCACTGCTGAGCTGCCTTTTCTCACATAACAAGACGGGTTGGTGATTTCAAACTTATAATTGCAATATTTTAAGTCAAGTCTTCTCATGATATTTCCTTCATCTATCAGTGATGTCTAAATACTCTTCAATACATATGACTCAGAACAATCACATTGGTACTTGCCAGGATCGAACCCGCGCCCTCATACACGAGAGGCGGAACTTAAACCACTAGGCCACCACAACCACTATTTGAATATCATATACTAATATTTATTTACCCTAATTACCTACAAGACAGTACATATTGGTCAGTGGTGGCCTAGTGGTTAAAGGGTCCGCCTCTTGTTTCCGAGTGCATGGGTTCAAACCTGGCAAGTACCAATGTGATTTTTCGGAGTCATATGTACTTTCTGAGAGTATTTAGACACCATTAACATACGGTGAAGGAAAACATCGTGAGGAAACCTGGACTTATAGTTTCACAATTATAAGTTTGAAATCACCAACCCGTCTTGAGCAAGTGTGGTGATTAATGCTCAAACCTTCTCCATGTGAGAAAGAGGCCTTTGCTCAGCAGTGGGCTCTGATAGGCTGATAACAGTACATATGATGAGCAAATATTATCGTACCTCAATGTTAGTCAGAGCAAGACGTGGTTTAGGAGTGCCTTGTTTAGCAGCATCCAAATCTCCATAGTTGGCAAGAAAATCGAGAACAAAAGACGTCACTCCCGCGTATCTCAAAAATGCACCCGCACCAAATCTATTTTAAATTCGGAATAAATGAAAAAAAAATGCTAATTGTTAGACATATACCACATATATACGAAAATAGACAATAAGATCTAAAACTTTCGCGAGTTCATTTAAATGAAACAAATATTATTCGTATTACATACTATACGTATTATTTTAAACTACATACTACCGACGTTTCGGTTACTTTTCACGAACAATGATCTTTAAGACGAGATGTGGATATCTGTCAGTTGGCCTTGTTAATTATAATAAATGGCGGTAGATAAATAATAAAAAAAGTGTAGTAAACCGAAAATGACAAATTGAATACATATAATTTAAATGTAATATGGATGTATAGCAAGTAAAAAGTCAAATATAAAAAGGAATATACAGGGTGACTGGTGAATTACTATCAATATTTAAGGAGAAAACTCGGTACATGATTCTCATTCGAATTATGTAAAAAAAATAGGTACTTAATTTTTGACAAAATTTCCGTATAAATAAATAAAGTGTGTACACGTTCCAAGTGTTCCAAGTGTGGAGGCGTGCGGCGTCGTGCTGATACAACACAACGCCGCCGCACTCGTATGTGTGAGTGTGGGTGTATACCTAATCTGTAGGGTGTTTACACGATGCGTAATTAATTACATAACTTTTGGTTAACTTTACTAAGAAGTTTATTAATATTTATGTTATATTAATTTTTATTTTGTCATATATGATCGTCAAATATCACGTCCTCAAGTATCGATAGTAATTCACCAGTATATATATATATATATATACTAGCCCTGCTCTATATAATATATATATATATATATATATTATATAGAGCAGGGCTGTGGCAAACCGTTGCCGAGATTTTGATTATTGCGGCCCATAGAATCTTTATTCTCTTTGTTTAAATACATCAACGAACAAATACTGTAATAGTAATATTGTTAATATGACTAGTATTTTTATTGGTCCTAGTCCCCATCAAATTTGGACACCCCTGATCGAGAAAAAGAGTGTCTCTCAAACAAACATTAATTCTACCAGCTTTTACTTACAACTTATGTGGTTGCCCGACTTCGTTCAGCATGTGGGGGTCGAAGATGTAGCATATAGTCTTCACCTGGCTGCCAGATTCAGGGTCCGGGGGGTAACCCCAGATAAGGAAGTGACGGTCACCGGCCGTCAGAATCATCATATATGATGTACCTACCCGCTTTTCCATCAGACTACAAAAAACAGCGAATAAATCCTTCCATTTTCATCAGGTTTTCCTCAAGTGTAAAAAAAAAAACAATGAGATCTAAGATTTTCGGGATTATTATACATTTAAATGAAACTAATATTAGTGCTCGTCTTTATTTTTGATAATAAACTACATATTCTAGAAGTTTAGGTTACTTTACAGCAACCGTGATCATTAAGACGAGATGTGGATGTATGTTTTTTTTATAATCCGAAGAATATTATGGCATTAAAATGTATGAAAAATGTTGTGGAATTTTGGGACTATTTAAATTTCGAGTAAAAAGAACCAAACCACTGAACTGATTTTAATGAAATTTGGTACAGATATAGAGTTGACCTTGAGAAAGAACATAGGATAGTTTTTATCCCAGACTTTTGAAAGGTTCTCTTGGGAACGCGATAAAACCGAACACCACGCGGGCGAAGCTGCGGGCGGAAAGCTAGTGGGATATATCTTTTTAGTTTAATACAGTTTTAAATTATTCTTACGCCATTAAATCTGGTTCAGCCTGTATATTGTCCGGATGTTTGGCCAACAGCCCGCGGTCAGTTTCCACCATTTTGACCGTATATTTATTATCATCGAAGAAGAAAGACGTCAACAGCTGATTTAATTGCAACTGTGGCTTTCCTATAAACAAAGAAAAGTTTGCAAAATTGTTTTTTTTGCCAAAATCTATCTAAACAGGGCTCGAAAGATTCCAAAAATATTAGAGTAATTACTTACCTTTGTAGCATTTAAGGGCTAGCATGCACTGCCTGTAATAGCTGTCTCCGCATTCAATCAAATCGTCAACATCTCGACGAACAAGATCAGCGGGCGTCTTTTCTTCCAAGAGGGCCCTACATACTACCGCTATACACGCGGTTTGGGCTCCTAACCAAATAATAAAATTAGTATCGAGACGATGTCTTATACAGGGTGACTGGTGAATTACTATCGATATTTGAGGACGTGATATTTGACGATCATATATGACGATATAAAAATTAATATAACATAAATATTAATAAACTTCTAAGTAAAGTTAACCAAAAGTTATGTAATTAATTACGCATCGTGTGAACACCCTACAGATTAGGTATACACTCACACTCACACATACGCGTGTCGTGACGTAGTGTTGTATCAGCACGCCGCCGCACGCGTCCACACTTGAACACTTGGAACGTGTCAACACTTTACTTATTTATACGGAAATTTGGTCAAAAATTAAGTACCTATTTTTTTTACATAATTCGAATGAGAATCATGTACCGAGTATTCTCCTTAAATATTGATAGTAATTCACCAGTCACCCTGTATATATAAAATTCTCGTGTCGCAATGTTAGACAAACTCCTCCGAAACGGCTGGAACGATGTTGATGAAATTTTGTGAGCATATTGACTAGGTCTGAGAATCGGCCAAAATCTATTATTCATACCCCTAAGTCATAAGGATTGTTCAACCTTAATTATTATTTTTTTGGAAAAGATTTTTTGTTTTTTTTTTTATATGTAGCATTAAAAAATACATACAACCCAAAATTTTAACTTTTTTATCACCAACCCCTATTTTATATGGCAAAACAACGTTTGAGAAATCAGATAGTTTTAATATAAGTCAAAGTTAAATTAATTCTCACCGCAAGTTGTGGATGAATACTTCTTAGAATTACAGCCGATGGTGCCTTGCAGCATCATCTTGTTCGTGTCCACTTGAGTAAAATTGTGCCAGATCTAGGATAATATAAAGATAAAAATCAACAATATTCTCAAGATTTTCTGGAGTACGTGTTAAAATCGTTATTTATTTAGTTAGTATCGCAAAAAAAAATTCCCCGTGACTAAGGATACTTGATAGTTGATTCACTAAATTAGCTCAAATAACTTTAAATGTTAAGTGAATTGCACGTTCGAGATATAAGTCTGTAGTTTAAGTCCATAATATGATCTACTTATTGAGTTATGGAAGATAATGAAAATGGGTACATAAAAAATATCAATATAAGAAAAACAAGATGTCTGTCTGTATTTAGTGCCTAGCTCTGCTCAAACAACTACTTAGAAAGCAGAACTATATAGTAAGACTAATCCTAGAGAAATATAGTCTATTGGCTATAAAACTTCACTGCTAATGTCAAAATTATGAATATTACTAGCTTTCCGCCCGCGTGGAGTTCGGTTATATCGCGTTTCCAAGAAAACCTTTCAAAAGTCTGGGATAAAAACTATCCTATGATCTTTCTCAAGGTCAACTCGATCTCTGTACCAAATTTCATTAAAATCAGTTCAGTGGTTTAGGCGTGAAAGCGTAACAAACAGACAGACGGACAGACAGAGTTACTTTCGTATTTATATTATAAGTAGGGATAAAATCAGGGTTTACTAATGAAAGCTATATTTTGTGTCACCTTCTTCAACTTGGCGTATTCGTAGAGCGGCTGAGTAACTTCTTCGGGTGGTATTCTTGGCAACTTTCGTTTTTTGTGCTTCTTCTTGAGGTAGGGCGGAACCCACTTGCGAGTCACCAGTTCTGGTAGATCTATCTCCTGAAAATGTTGTAACTGTTGTAGTTATTAACTTTTTATTACCAATTAACTATTTCCATCATATATTTTATTTACGCTCTTTCTTAAACACATAAATTACTTGTAACGTATCGTAACATTAGTTTTTTAAATGAAACTAATATTTTTGGGAGTACTACGCGTTTTTTATTATTTTAACTACATACTCCCGACGTTTCGGTTACTTTTCATCAACCGTGATCACGGTCAGACGAGATGAGTGTCTGTCAGTCGGTCTGGTCATTTTATCTCCTACCGCCATCGATTTCTTAATTTTCTATCGTACCGCTCTGGATGCCGGCAAAATGCGCTCACGGTGTCTCGAGGTCCTGCGGTGTGGTCACGGACATGGGATTTTATATTTTTAAGAAGAGGATCCCAAGTGTTTCATAGGTTCCAGCCATCTTTTCTATTGAAATTGGGTTGCTTTTTAACTTCAATAGCCTCACGGATTTCCCTGGTTTATATCTGTCTTCACGAGCGAGGATATGTGGTTTATCAAAGCGAATGTAATGGCTTGGTTTGTGCAATACATGTTCACACACTGCTGACTTCGACGCGCCTTTTTTTAAAGTCCGTTTAAAAAAATATAAGCGGTGTTTCCAATTTTGATTGGCGCTTATCATCATAACCCCGCCTCATATTAATACTTATTATTTCTTAGTAAAGGTTATATTAAATTTAATGTTACAACACATTTTGAGGTCTCCATTAATCGAAACACGACTTAGGAATTACATTTTAAGTGATAATTAAAGTACAAGTTTCATTGCTTGTACTTATTGTAAGTATGTACGTACGTAATGTGTGTACGTATTCAAATACTCGTACGTATGAGTATTTCAATTACGCATTTTAATTAGTTATAAAAGTAACTTACAAAACTAAAAGTAATATTGCCCAATCTTGTAAGCAAACCACATAATATATTCTTCTTCTAACATACACACTCCCGACGCTTCGGTTATTTTGTAGCAACCGTGATCATTAAGACGAAATGAGAATGATAAAAAACGAGTAGTAATCCGAAAAATATTAGTTTCATTTAAATGAATACCCGCGAAAGTCTTACATCTATCTCATTTAGCTTAAGCAAGACAAAGTTTATTTCCAAAACTTTGTTTCGGTTACAACAACCGTGTTGACAGGCAGACGAGATGAGAATTTACGCTTCTCCAAAATATTTATTTTAATTTATATAATCAAAAAACATGTATTATAGACTCAAAAATTTGATAGTGACAATTAAAAGTTATAAAACTATGTTAATATTGTTATAGCTACTTAATCCCGCAATGATTTTCATTTCCTCCCAACTTTCTACTCATTTCTTTTTCCCACTAATACTTACTATTCTTGGCATTCTCTCCGGCGGTGGTGGTGGGAACCAGGGCCTAGTGTGTATCTTAACTTTGGTGACTTCTGGCCAACGACGCTTAAACCTCTGTTTACGGAGCATAGATCTATACTCCGCTTCCCTGGAAAAAAAATACACTGAATGCATTGAAATGTCACTGTCAGATACAATATTTGACACGATGACTTTGACAACTAAAGAAATGAAGAAAAATTAAACATTTTGGACATAAATAAATAAGAAATCAAGAATTTGATGATTTTAAATTTTATTTATATATTTTTTTAATTATAAAGGGGCCATGGATATCCATAACATATGAGATATTGCGAATGTGTCGCCACCCTTGATTGGGGAAAAGAGAGAGGAAAATTTGGGAAGGGGAAGGAAAGGAAAAGGTGGGAACAGGGCAACCGGTTCTCTCACTCATCGAACGAAACGCAGCCTTTACAACTTCACGCTAATCTTCTTTGATAGGGTGTTACTTCCCTAGTACAGCCAGCACATGTTCGAGGTGTAGTAACTGACCACAGCTAGGATCTACCACCTCAATAATACTTCATCTCATTTTAACAATGGTAGAAAAATATTATTCTGAAGCCAAAACAATCTTTAAACTCACTCTTGCGCTATTTGCGAGACCGTCTTCGGTATTTCCTCCGGCTCGGGAGGCGTGTCCTCTTTAACTTTAGTCTTTCCATCTTTTTTATCTGGTGCGTCACCGGCCGCCTGCGATCTATTGTTGGTTTTAAGTTTTATAATAATTCAGTTACTTTCATAAACAAGTGACAAGAACAAGACTTTAAAGAATAATACTTTCGACGTAAATAACAAAAAATAAAAAAAAAATACATTTCATTAATCTCATTATTCATTAGACATAGGTTTTTTTTTCATTTAGAAGAAATGTTTTTTTCACAATATAATATCCATATTCTACCTAAATCATACCACACACATAGGTATATTTTTTATCTTCTAACTATATAGTAAATTAATTCTTCTGAGAAAATAAACGATAGCTTATGTTTTTTGACAATTAATTAGGTATAATTTACTCAACTTTATCATCTTTATTTAAAATATATATTTTAAATTGTTATCGTACTTACTTCTTCCGTTCTGCCATTTTAATTTTCCAATATATATATTTTTTAACTTTCTGTAATATTTAATGAAAATGGTATTATCAAAAGCCTTATATAGATTTTTTCAAATACCGCAATATATTTAGATTATGTATACTTACGATTTAAAAGTATTTTTTATACAATTTTTTTATTTTTAAATTTTTATTTATTATTTTTTTTACATTTATTTTACAATTTTTACATCCACATTTCGTTAACCGGAGCCATCGGTATTTTATGTGTCAAAAAGAATTGCTCGAAATATGTTTTCACAGCAGATTTACAATTGGCCAATGTTTTTGTACTGCACACTAAGCTACCCAACTCTTTTGCATTGATAAATAAAATACAATATTTATTTGTGGATTATGATGTTTTATAAAATAAATAAAGGAACTAAAAGCATATTTCGCTATGTACTATTACTTTTAATATAATTTTTTGTCTCCTTGCAAAATAAGAAATCACCAAAATTGGGTAAATATTTTTACATGTATAAAGATGTAGCGTAAAAACAGAGATATAACTTATATTTATGTGTACAAAATATACATGAAAATGTCCTTTGTTATGAAAAACTTTAAAACGATTAATCGATCAAAACAAATTCATTAAATAATGACACTTAGGACTATCCAAATATTAATATGATAACAAATAAGTAATTATAGAAATATTTAATAGCAAAATTGTTTATATTATGAAGAAAATTATCTTTAATTTAATTTTGTTTATGTTAGTTCTAAACTCTAAAGGATTTAAAGGAATCGATTAGTTCTCGATTACTCGATGTGACGATAGTATATTTAATCTGTATTTTTTAGATAGTCTGCATTACTACAGACATTCTATTTTTATAGTAATGATGAACGAGTAATTACTTTATTTACACAAAATGGCTGAACTATAAAGACGTGTATGTTTCATTATCGTTACAATGGAGTCAATAAACAACATTTTTTCTCAAGAAATCATTCCCTCGTGTTATTCAGAAGTTAGAAATATATTTAACAGTGGTGATACAGTTTGTGAAACTATTAAATTGATATCCTACGACTCGGGTCCCTCTATTTCCCGAATAGAGAATTTGAAATCTTTTAAGTGTAATAAAACAGCCTTCAAGAACAGTACAAGAGATCTAAAGTATCGAATTATAATGTGCGCGTGAACTATAATGGCTTAGCATCCTCTTCGAACATTAAAAGTTAGTGAAAAATTGTTAAAATGAATAATTTCAGTGGTGAGCGAAGTAGGCGCCGTTTCTTAGATTTTGGCGTGTTACCTACATTTCAATATCCAATATCGAATTATTCGACGAGCGTCCAAACGAAAACAGAGATGAAGAATACGTTCGAAGAAAAATTCTTTGCGAATAATTTGCATCTTATACAAGATCCTTTGAAAAAGAACCTCGCCAATACTGTGTTAACAGGCGAAGATAAAACAAACATGGGAAAAACAAAGGTAACGATGACAAAGGAACCGAAAATGCCTCAGAATGATTACTATTCAGGCATCACGGGACTTCTAACAGGGATATTAAACTTCATGGGTCTGTCCCAAACGCGTCCCACTACATCCAAACACCACGAGACTGATCACGACCACCAGATGGCGTCACGGAACTGGCAATACCCCAAATGCGAGGTTCAAAATAAAAATGAACGGGATAATAATACAAATATGGACATAGAAGTCTGTAGATTACTCCCTGACATCTCTGCTAATAAAAATAAGTGCACCAATCTCTTATCAGAGTTCCAGCCTTCGGTAGCAAAAGAGTCATTTATTCCTAATAATTCACAAGATATTGATATAAGCCTTTTCAATGAGAGTAGTATAGAATATTTCTGTCCAAGCACTTACCAAGAACCCGAACTGTGTGAGACAGCGGCACAGGGAGTAAAGACTGAGATATTTAACATATGTGTGGACGTCGGAAACACACGAGCATACAGTAAGACTGAATTAAATGAGAGTATGGAGGTCGAGAAGCATATACAGACAGACGGACTGGAGTTAATAGGAAAAACAAGAGACACAGTATCGGCATGTGAGGATAAAATGTCTAAATTAAAAGCTTTACTTAAATGCAGACAAAACAAAAGCTATGAATCATCACTACCGAGTCATGATAAGACAAAACCGGTCGATATTCCAAGTAAAGAACCAGAAACAGTACAAGATACTATATTTGCAAACGAAATAGCCTCGTCTAATTTGACCGATAGCTTCAATGAAGTCTCCGGTAAATTCTGTTCATCGGTTGAAAGCGAGGATTCCTTCCAAATCGTGTTCACGGACAGCCCACAGAATTTTGAGAGACGTCGCATTCCATCGGATTGTGAATCCGAGGACTCGTTCATCGTTTTTGAGGATACACCGGAAAACTGTTACACTAATAACGATGTTTTTGGTGATGATAGCTCGGACTCGGATTCAGTGGTTGAAGAATCGATGTGCATAGCTCAGTTATCACCGAACCTATCGAAGACATTCAGTGACCTAACGGATAGTAGCCTGTACAGCGAGGATGTGGTCGACTTTGCCGTTAAGTGTGATGATGAAGACAATATCCACCAGCCATTCACGGGACTTCTGATAGATGAGAAACGGAAACAGGAGAAGCTACAGCAGCCTAAAAAAAGGGTAAGACTACATTATTTCCTAAAATAATTAAATTTTAAAGTCAATTTTGCCATTGCATCAAACTTAATCTACATTTAATAGTCATTTACTTATGATGTATATTAATAAATAAAACTCAAATCACTTCGTATAACATGACTTATTAACCAATCAAAGTATCATCAAAATTGGGCCAGCCGTTACAAAGATCATTCACAACAAACGGACAAACAATAATTTTCAATAATGACATGTATGTATATATGTATACATAACATTTAATTTTCATTTGATATCAGTTTATTGGTTTTTAAACAAAAAAACTCTGAAACCACAAAATATTTGATAGTATACCTCAATGTTTATCACGACACATAGTGATAATTATTTAAATCTTATCTTTTCTATCATAATAACATATATATATAACTTTTATTAATATTGATAAATTTCTCATTATCTTTCTGCTCATATATGACATATTTTCTTCTACCTGGCAATTTCCCAGCTATAGCCAGGGTCTGTTTGTATATATATAACACATTTATAACCAATATTTTCATATATATATATATATATATATATATATATATATATATACTTGTCTCATGCAACAGACCTAAATATTGCTCTTACAATCTTAAGGTCAAGAGGTTGTGAAATAAATTGTTTATTATTACATTTCTTGTTAAAACCCTAAAGATATATACACACACACAAACACACACATACATCTCTACTAATATTATAAATGTGAAAGTAACTCTGTCTGTCTGTCTGTTACGCTTTCACGCCTAAACCACTGAACTGATTTTAATGAAATTTTGCTACAGACATAGAGTTGACCTTGAGAAAGAACATAGGGTAGATTTTATCCCAGACTTGTGAAAGGTTCTCTTGGAAACGCGATATAACCGAACTCCACGCGGGCGAAGCTGCGGGCAGAAAGCTAGTATAATATATTATATACCTTATTGGTCAATCAAAAACCTACTATATTCAGTTATTTGTAACAAGTTATAAAGCAGGTATGCGGTACAGAATAATAATAATTCTTTACATTTAAATATAGTGTCTATGTAGTGTGGAATAAGATATATTATCGTATATACATATATATTTATATAAAACAACTGGTTTCTCAATGTCATAGAAAATATCAGGAAATTACTTTGTGGTTGATATATATATACTTTTTATGTGTGTTTGTTGAAATACTTGATAAAGACTTAAATTACTTGCTTTAATTTATTTATTTATTTATTTATTTATTTATTTATTTTCTGATTTTATTTTGGGACTTTTTAGCAGCAAAGCTAAATGTCAGTCCCATCGTTCCCTTAATAAAAATCCCACCACCAACAATAAATATAAACTTTAAAGTATCTTAAATAATTCTAAAACTTATAAACTATGCCTTATTTTAATTTAAACCCATAAATAATTTTGGCTGTCTCTGATTTTGGAATCGATAACATACTTTGGAAAATTCCTAAATCCATTAAATTAATACTAAATCTATCTATTAGCTCTCTTCTTTTGGCCGCATTCCGAACACATTCCACCAGAAAATGATGTACGTCATCCTGAATCCCGCATATATCGCAATTCAGAGAGTTTAACTTCTTCATTAGATATCCAAAATTATTTGAAGGAATGTGTCCGGAACGCAGTCTGAGAGCCATAACAACTTGTTGCCGAGTTAACCCTGAGTCATCAAACCATGGAATACGAGGGGGCTCACTCTGTATGGTCTTATACCATATTCCCTTACTCCTCGACCTTTCGTCAAAATACTCTTTAAAGCTTTTTAGACCTTCAAGTTTGTATTTGACTAAGGTATCGGTATAATCCGGTCTTAGATTTGTTGAGGTCCCTACAAGTAAAGCTTGTTTTGCTAAGCTATCAGCCCTCTCATTCGCCTTTATTCCAACGTGCGAGGGAATCCATTGTAATTTCTATATATCTTATATATAAAATTCTCGTGTCGCGGTGGTAGACAGAGAACTCCTCCGAAACGGCTTGACCGATTTTGGTGAAATTTTGTGAGCATATTGAGTAGTATAGTTCTAAGTCATAAGGGTTGTCCACCTTAAATTATTATTATTTTTCGGACGAATTTTTGGTTTTCATTTGTTTAAAATGTAGTGTTAAAAAATACATACAACCCAAATTTTTCCTTTTTTATCATCAACCTATTTTTTTATGTTGCAAAACAACATTTACCACATCATCTACTATATACATATACATATTTATGTGTCCTTTTTGAAAGCCATAGTAAAAAACTAGTATATGTCAATATAGATGTTTATTGAAAAACACTATAATTCTTAAAATATCTAGAAAAATAATAAAAGAAATTGCACATACATATTATATGTGTCTTATCTTGGTTGTAATATTTTTGTTAAGTTCATATTATATATTTATTGGAGTTATATATACATTAATATTTATAGATATATAGCTTGTTGCTCCCGACTTTGTCCGATTGACTTTCTGAACTGATGGAATGAGAAAAAATGGAATTATTACAATAGATGAATTCATTTAGTCATCATGACTTATGTATATAAATTATGTTTTGTGACTCCAACTAACATTCCTAAGATTTAATTGTTCCTTAACAATAGCATTCATATAGTAAATATAAAGTTTTTTATATTAATTTGAGAGTATATTTTAATTAGATTCTTGTTATATTTATTTACTGGACAGAATTTCATGTTATTTTAAACGATTTACAGCCAACTGTATAAGAAAGAAATGTTTGATTATTTGATTTGACCGACATATTCAAGAAGACATATAGGCACATATATGTATATAAATATTTTTAATATATTAGTAATCACATTCTTTCCCAAAGATAGTTGATGTCAGGCAGGCCGGTCGTAAAAACAATTAGCCAATACTATTCGCAACATGTAAGGCAGGCTCTGGGTAAAGCTGGGAAATTGCCAGGTAGAAGAAGGAGAGTAATCCCATTCATGTATTTGCAATCTGGTCACTAAAATTGAATGATTTATAGAAAATTTTATACATATATTATATGTATGTAGATAGAGATGTTTGATCTAATATCCTTCTATCAAAAATATTTATCTTAGAATACTTATAAGTGATAATGGCGGTTCATTTGCAACACTTTTTAGATTATCTTAATATTATCCTACTAAAAGTCAAAAAAATTATTTAATAAAGGAAAAGTATAGGTTTCTATGACAAATAAAGAATAAGTACGAAATCGCGGTCACAGCTAGTATTTCCTATATTTTATTAATATTATAGAATAATAATCCCTACTAATATTATAAATGCGTAAGTAACTCTGTTTGTTTGTCTGTTATGCTTTCACGCCTAATCAACTGAACTGATTTTAATGAAATTTGGTACAGAGATAGAGTTGACCTTGAGAAAGAACATAGGATAGTTTTTATGCCAGACTTTAGAAAGGTTATCTTGGAAACGCGATATAACCGAACTCCACGCGGGCGAAGTCGCGTTCGGAAGGCTAGTTATAATATATTTTGGTTTCAAAGACCTCGCCGCTTAAGTATTCAATTCTAGTGTGCAATTAGTGTTGATAACCAAGGTCGCGGCCTCCACGTTACGTGATAAGGATTTTTCATTGTTGCATAATATTGGCTTCACCTCATGCTGCTACAGAAATTGATGATGAAGGTCCTCGGAGTATGCTCCAATATTCTTCTTTATCCATTACAATTGACTTAGAAGTACTGTTCTTCATGCAATTATCTATATACATAGAAAGTCGTGTTAGTTACACTATTTATAACTCAAGAACGACTGTACAGATATGGTTGAACATTGGTGGTGAGATAGATTAGAACCAGGAGACGGACATAGGATATTTAATTCTGTTTGATCGAAATAAACGCGGACGAAGTCGCGGACAAAAACTAGTATATATAAATCATTCAAATCATATTTATAATATGTATGTATTAGTAGGGATTCAGTAGGTCTGAGAATCGGCTACTATCTATTTTTCATACACCTAAGTGATGAGACTTGTTCACTCTAAAAAATTTTTTAGGATGAAATTTATTGTTATTATTTTTTTATAATATAGCATTAAGAAATACATACAAACCTAAACTTTTACTTTTTTATCACCAACCCCTATATTTTTATATGGCATAACGTTTGCTGTGTCAATCAAATATATAAAATGACTCGACTAATAAAATACTGCTTAGCGGATGACGAAAGTCGTTAATTAAATTGAAATTAATGATATATATATACTAGCTGTCCGCCCGTAGCTTCGCCTGCATCGAGTTCGGTTATATCGCGTTTCCAAGAGAACCATTCAAAAGTCTAGGATAAAAACTATCCTATGTTCTTTCCCAAGATCTACTCCATCCCTGTACCAAATTTCATTAAAATCAGTTCAGTGGTTTAGGCGTGAAAGCGTAACAGACAGAGTTACTGTCTCATTTATAATATTAGTAGGGAAGTGTGTGTGTAATATTTATTACGTATGTATAATAAAAATGCGGAAAAAAACACTTTTTACTCCAATAAAGAAATTCATTGCATTAGATATGAATTTACACAATATTTTCGTAATTTTCATAACTCTACGTGATTGACAGTGTATGTATGTATCAATCACTTGCTTCATACATCGTTTAGGACGCAATCGGTAAAAAAGACGGAATAGTTTAAATGAAACTAATATTTTTGGATTACTACACGTATTTTATTATTCTAACTACGTACTACAGTTTTGTTACATCACAATAGTTTTGTTGTTACTCATTACGATAATTTTTTTGATGGAAATTGGATTCCAATTCCTGGAATGCATTGATGGAAAAAACCGTTAAATTCACTAACAACTGTTTGAATAACTATCAAATCCTATAATCCTATATTGAAGGAAGTAAAGACAATGGTCATTACTTAAAAGATGACAATGATTCATTGTAAATAATATCATGATGAAACCGTTTGTTCCGAGGCCATTGCTCCACCTTAACACGGCCTTCGGCGACGTCACGCTGATGACGTCACGATAATGACGTCATCAGCGTGACGTGTCCGACGGCCGTGTGAGTCACGGGCTGTTTTTGTGTGTGTGTTGATTTCTGATGCATGATGAGTACATGTTTTATATTTGACCGACATCAAAATAAGAGGTCATTGTTTATGTGGCTAGGTCCATATTCCTTGGATGCTATTCCGATGAGTTCGTGTGATGATAAGTGATCACTCATCATCGTAATCTTTGTACTCGATATATTTGCATGTATACACACAGGGAGTAAAAGAAACTCATAGATTCTGTGAATATTTTAAAATTAACACAAAAGAAATATTTGCTCAGTTTTTTCCTAACACCCTACTCAATAAGAGTGTTAAATTTGTCGTCTATGTCTGTATGTGTCATCTTAACTCTCAAACGGCTCAACCGATTTCGATGTAACTTTTCCATTTGATAGTCAGTTCCCTCGCGCTGGTTCTTATGTACGTGTGTTTAATATCAGTCCAGCAGTGTGAGAGGACCAGCTCTTAGATGATGATGGAAGGCATCTTTGACATATGATCACTTGATTAACTACTTCACTCATACCAACTGTTTTTTTTGTTTCAATAAAGTTAGTGTATTGTCACATGTAATGTAAAAATTATCAATAATCATAGATTTATAAATACTTTAATGCATTTTCATCTGTTTTGATCAGTCTACGTTCTGTTAATATTAAATTCAATATTACAATACAATATGTATTCTATATTCTGGTGATCATGAGTAACTTGATCACCTCTGTCTCTCTAAACCTGCTCAAATCCAAATTAAATTGAAAAATTATAAGAAAATCATGAAATTTAACCCACAAAACTACATAACAACAAATTAAATTAAACCAAGATAAGCTCTTACTCTTCAAATATTAGGTTTTGATGAAAAAACGTTTGCAATTTTTAGAAGGAAACTATTGTGTTATTGTAGGGAGCACTTGGATTAACCGCTCTTGAGTTATATGGGTCGTTGATACTGTACTGAATTGTTGTTTGAATTGAACTATGTAATTTATATCATTCAAGAGAACATTGTTCTTTATGAGAAAAACTAAACTTTACATCATATAACTATTCTACTATTCTCATCTTCAGGTTCGTTTCTCATCGCAGCCTCCAAAGGTCCACGTAATGAGGGTCTGGGCCTTCGCAGCCCGGCAGGCCCGCGCCGGCAACTGGGAGAGGCACGCCTTGGACAGAGAGAGATTTAAGAGAAGGTAAGCTGATTAACAGAAGTATGAAGAAGAAGGTGTTCCGGGATGTAAAGTACCCTTTGTGCTATTCCTGGACGTCAGCTTCCTATATACAAAATTTTATCGAAATCGCTTCAGCCGTTTGAGCGTGAAGAAGTAACAAACATACAAACTCACAAACTTTTGCAATTATAATATTAGTATGAGTCACGACAGCTCAGTTTGTGTACTGGCTGTAATGTAATACTCCGAAGGTATTAGGTTCGATTCCTACTCCTGTTCATGAATTATTCATTATACATATATGTTCTCTTTGAGTATGAATAATGCTTTCAATAATTGTTTGTATTTAATTTTCGTCGCAAATGATATTAGTTACACTTTTGTATGTAAATTACATTCAAATAGAATTTTTGGTAAAATACAAATACAAAATTACACATGGTTTTTAATATAATTTGAGAAAGAATTTCATAAACATGAACATAAAAAATATAAGCAAATCTCAACTATATTGAAATTAAATAAATTTGATTAAAGAATCAGAAATTTCATCTTAAACTTTACATATGTAAAAGAAATCATATATGACAGAAATATGCTATATAATATTTTTTTATAAGCAGAACCGGTAGAAAAACTAGTTTTAAAATTAATCATACCATTATATATGTAGATAATAGAATTACTGAGTCTGTTTAATTTCTCCAAATCAATAAATTTATCATAATAAGATTAATAATAAATAATTATCTAGAATGATTTTAGATAAAAAGTACATTATCATGGTATTTATAGGAAAAAATGTTCATTAAAATTAATATTGTGTTGTTATTAAAATAATTTTGAAATCATGGAATCTGAAAGTAACCGAAACGTCTAGAGTATGTAGTTCATAATCCCTACTAATATTATAAATGCGGAAGTAACTCTGTCTGTCTGTTACGCTTTCACGCCTAAACCACTGAACTGATTTTAATGAAATTTGGTACAGAGATGGAGTTGATCTTCAGAAAGAACATAGGATAGTTTTTATCCCAGACTTTTGAAAGGTTCTCTTGGAAACGCGATATAACCGAACTTGACGCGGGCGAAGCTGCGGGCGGAAAGCTAGTCAAAAATAAAGTCGCGTAGTATTATCCGAGGAATATTAGTTTCATTTAAATGAATACTTGAGAATATCTTAGATCTCATTATAAGTTACATATATTTAAAATTAATTATTTATTTTACAGAATAGCAGATGTAGAAATGGCTATATCCTGGGTCTTGAAGCCACAGCACCGATCAAGGATAGTCTTCCAACGATTCATGCCCTGGTGGAACGCTGAGAGAAGAAGGGAATTAATGGAGAAGAATAAAGAAGATGAGAAAAAGGAAGCGGAGAAGCTCGTTAAACAGAATGATGAGAATTCAATTAAAATAAAAACATCAAGCAAGGTGATGAATGATGATGAGAATGATGAATCAATACATAGTGATTGTGATGGAATTAAAGGAAAAGTAATAGTTGACAACATCGAAACAAAATGTCCAATAAATAATTTGACAATACTTGATACTTGACGGCTCATATTAAAAATAATATGAGACGATGAAGTATTGACTTGTGGAGACAGAACATGTACGAATTTATATTATATAATAACATATAATAAAATTACCTAAATCGCCAAAAAAAAATTGCACACACAAAATTTAATTATTTTTCCTTAATCACCAACCACACTTAATTTTGTCAATAATTCTAAACGATAGGAAAATGAGTCTTAAAATAAAATTTTCATGGATGAGGTAAATGATGAATAATTGTATAAAAAACTAAGAATTAATTAAAAATGGCGATTTTTTTTAAATATCTTTTATCACGAGGATGCTAAGTGCCTGTTAAACTGGAGAGAAGTAAATAGCTTAGTATATAATATGTATAAATATATAGCTTAAATTTGTAGCTTTTGTTTCATTAACATAGTGTATATATATTTAAATCTTTTGTTATGTATTCAGAGATATATTTTGTTGGTTAGTTTATAAATTGTATTTTATGTATAAAATCATTTCACATTAGAGGTTCATGTAAATCTTTTAATATAGTTATAAATATTGTGTTCTATAATGTAATATACAACATTTTGTAAGCCGGGTTCAAATAAAATATAAAAAGTATTTGTAACTATTATTTTTTAACTAAATAGAAAGGTTACCACATAGAGAAGGTTCACTTAAAATTATACAGAAAATTATTTTTATATAAAGAGTAATAACTCATAGCGGGTATATATAACAATTTTAATAAAAATTTACCTTTAAAATGAGTCCCAATGAAGTAAAAGTAAATTTAATCTTAAAATGTGTATAAAGATTTGTGGTAAACGACAACTAGGGACAAAATCTATCTTCTTCTATCTTCTTCTATATATTAAAAATGAATTGCTGTTCCTTAGTCTCACTAACACTCGAGAACGACTGAACGGATTTATCTTATCTTAGTCTTGAAATGTTCGTGGAGGTTCAGGGAAGGTATAAAAGCTGAAAAAAATTGATTCATTACTGGGAAAACCATAAAAACAGCCCTTTTCTATTTCCCATACAAACGGTTTTTTTGACATTAGATTTGACAACTAACTAATATGTCAATCATTTTGTCACACTTCAGAACACGGAGATTTATGGCTTACAGGTAAACTCCAAAAATATAAATAAAAAAACGTAATAGTTATTTCTTGATTATAGGGCGATACGAAGTTCGCCAGGTCAGCTAGTATTGAACTAAAAATTTATAATATTGCGTCACAATTACTCTCATCTATAATCGTTGTTTACAAATAGTCCCTTTTTCGTAATATATTAGTCATGACTTCTAAAAACCCAGTACGTGTTAAATAAGAGACCAGTCTATCTTGAAAGTAATTTCGACCGTGTTACACGTGGATAAGGAAGTAAATATATAGTTTTCGTATATGTTAATGGGTTTAGCAATTTTAAATACTAGAGTGAATAGTGATATTGAAGGACAGTTTCTAAGAAATAATAGTCAAATGTTGTAGTTACCTAATAAGTCACTAGATGGCGTTGCTTGGCAATATAGAACTTAGAGCATTAACAAAGAAATGTTATTAAATATATATGCAGTTTTTATAAAAAAGGGTTCTTATTAATTACTAACGTTTAATATCCAATTTGAATAAATAATAAAAGAAAATAAAGAAAGAGAAAGGAAAATAGTATTTATTGTATACATCATACATAAAAGTATGTAACTGAAATTTAAACATTTAAATAGTCCGTAGATAAGGATTTTTGCTTTTTTCCAATATTGGAATAGATAAACAATAATTATTAATATTAGATTTTTTCTATAGAAGGTAAAATTAATTTCAGCGCCATCTTCCGTCAGACAAACGAACTACTATCACGGTAAGTATCTGTCAGTACACATTTGACAAAACTATCACATCAAAGTTTTAGAAAATATGTATATTGAAATACAGAATTACAAAAAAATATGATAAAATAATAAAACAAAAGTGATTAATGGCGCATAAATAAAGTAATGATACGTATTTTTATCTACGCAATATATTACTGGCTTAAATGATAATTTTATGTCCCACCTGATAAAAAACAACAAAAATTATGCATACTAATTACTAAGTAAACTTCAAATTAAATAAACGACGACAATTAACATATTGGTTATAGTATTGGTTATTAATTATAGAAGTGAATGGGAGATTATAAAAACATGTTAAATAAATGCAGATTACATAAAGATATAAAAATACTAATAAAAATAATTTGATTGCCGTTTATGTACACGATACAAAAACACGGGACACTTACATCTCACGACCTGTCGGATAGATATCGTACGACATATCGGCTATAATAAACTTAACGAGAATAATTTGTTTATTTATATTTAAATTAGTTGTGATAATACTTTATTTGTAAAGAGTTGAAAGATTTGTTTTATATTAACTTATAAAGAAATAATTTGTTTGGAAGTTTTTTAATACGCACGTAGGTTATGTCTTTATTTTAGGTAAAACTTTTATTACTAATATCCTTCTATCGCAAGTTTCATTACACCTGGCGCGGAGTGGGGCTGACCTTATGATACCTGTATTCTTATCCTCGAATACTAGGATTAAAATTGAAGTCTATAGTTGGATATCTTGTGTTCTCATTATAAACACTATCATCCCAATGTTTGTATTGGTAAGAACATTAAAAACACATTTTGACTAATATTTCAAAATCACTAACATTCAGGAAACGAAAACTATTAATTTCAACGTAATTCCAAACATCACATATTCTATTCTATATCGATTTATATTTGAAAATAATAAAAACAAGTTAATTTTAATGCAAAATACAAATATCGTCTAATTATTTAGTATTACTAATTGTGAAAAAAATTACCTTAAAAGTCGTTAATATAGAAAATATTTCAGCTTAAACTTTCTTGTAATGATCTGCTTCCAATGTAGATACTCGGAATTATCCAATGCTAGTTACGAGGAGGCACTATCCCCGACTATATTTTTATATATATATACATATTGAGCTGAAATATTTTCTATATTAATGACTTTTAAGGTAATTTTTTCATATACATATATATATATATATATATATATATATATATATAATGTGTCGTGTCGTATATATAAAGTGTGGCTAGAGAGAATTGTCACAAGGAACGGTCGAATTAAATCAAAATGCTGCCAGTTAGTACCAGCTACTGTCACAATCGTTTAGGAAGCAACAAGTCAGGGACAGCAAAAAACAAGCTCGCGAATATTATGATAAAACATGTCCCACACGATACATGCGGACTTTACCAACTATTATTAATGATTATTGATATATTATGTGTTTTAAGGTAAAACAATATGTATGCAAATATTATTAAATGTTATATAGATGGAATTGTTTAAAAAGGGGATGAGTATATTTAAATATGTTTAATTATCTTCATATGTCATTAAAAACATTTTTAAACTGACTTATAGTGGCGTAGTTTTAAATATGTACGTTCAAATTAATAAATTTGAACGATTTCTCAAATTTATACTATTTAATTTACACTACAGTTTTTTCTATAATAAATATTTTATACTCATAAACAATGTTTCGGTTAAAGACAGTATTATTTCGGCGACATATTTAAATAATAATGTATTTCTTGTAAATCATTTCTCATAATTGGCGTCCCTTCAGCTCGTGTGCGTTTCAAATCTTCCATTTTGTTTGTTGAATTCTTAATTACAAAGTTTTTGTGTAACTCGCCGGCCATTGGTCAGTTTTTGGACGGTTTTTACATTTAACTTCTAAGAAATAAATTAACGTTGATTCCTGAACGTTTCAATTTTGCTATTGACATTCGTCGGATTGCGATCATAGATGGCGCTGTTCATAATTCGCCAATTTTCTCTTTAAATAAATTACACTAGTTAAGATCCGATTTCGGTTCTCGTTTGAGGAATAATTTTTGATTTATTTGCAATAATATACATATACGTTGGAATAAACGATGTTTTTTATTTAATAAACTTTACTTAGACTTATTAAATAAATCATCATTTTACTTAAAATAATAATAACGTAAATTATGGTCAACTTAAAATAGTTTTCTTTAAACATATACATACATACATATAAAGTTCTGTCACAATTTCAAACACATAAACGACATGAGAATACGATCAAAATAATAAAACGTACATATTAGTTTATTAATAAACGTAAAATATTCACGATGTCCGCCATTTGTATATTGGTATATTTTCAATTATGTTTGTAATGAGTGGGTCGTATGAACCATAGCTATACCTGTAACTGTCTACATAACAGTTTGTACTCTAAACTGTAGGTACAGCGTCATTCGTCACACGGATGGCTATAAAGGTAGGCAATAAAACCTTAGTAGGGGTGAGGCTTGTACAACGATAAATAATATTTGAAAACAAAATAAATTGCTATCATAATGAAATATGAGATTATCGCGAGTCATTTAAATCAAACTAATATTTTTCTGATATACTAAGGGATATTATTCTCGTAAAAAATTGTATAGTTTCATTTAAATTGATAGATAATAAGATTGAGACAAAATTTAGTTTCCATTAAAAAAAACTGAGCTTAAAGATATATATTCTTTAACAATAATATTAAATTATTTTCCACATTGAATTGTCGATATTATTTTCCTGTTTTTTTTTATCGACATCGATAGTTCGTTAGTGTAATCCATCGATACTCGCCCCGTCCCATCCCTACCACCCGACCGAGGCTCCTTTTACTAATTATTGTGAAATAATTTCAAACGTTCCTTTCAACTTTTATACTCCTCGTTATTTTTATTAAGAAATGATTTATGTTTTCATGTACGTATTAAATGTTAAATGTCCTTTTATAATATACTTATATAATAATAATAATAACTAAGAATTATTAATATTATAACATATACAAATACTTATTTTAACTGAACCCTCTTTTGTTTCCTTTATAAAATTGAAACATTTTTAAGTAAATTTAGAATTTGATACTAGATTTACTTCAATAGTGTTTTTTTTATATTTAAATATAAATTTTCTTGTTCAATTTAAAAAGTTAAACAAATCAAGTATTTTATGTTTCTTAAAAGTTTAAATTTATGATTTTGGTAAAATAGTTTTGAGTATACGTAATAGTATTTTTTTGCATATCTTCGGGTCCGGATGTACAGAATTTTGGGTGATTTTTACAATGAATTCTATGTCATTGTATTTTAACAATGCTTTTATATAAAGGCGACGAACAGAAATTATTCAACAAAAACGTTTTTTTTTGTTATATTTTCTCTATTCCAAAACTTCTTGTCATCTTTCTGTATGGGATTAAATTCATACACACTTTCTGCGTTCGTAAAGTCATTTAATAATTTTGTTATATTATCAATATATGTATAAAACAGTGGATTTGTGTATTAAATTAATATTTTTATAATAAAAACTTGTTTCAAGATTTTTTTCGTAGTTCAAATACGTTTTATGTGATGGCTGAACAAACGAACTTAATGCATTCTTTTAGTAATATCTACAATATATTTGTATTAAACATATATACATATCTTCCTGGCAATTTCCCAGCTATAGCCAGGGTCTGTCTAAGTTGAGAATAGTTTTGGCTAATTGTTTTTACGACCGGCCGCCTGACATCTACATATACATATTAAATTATATATGTAAATAACGATATAATTTCAATATTATTAAATAAGAGCACAAAGTTTTTAATAATAACATTTGTTATTGTGACAGGATACAGGAATGCTTTGACGCCATTTCTATTTGTGTTTTTTTTTCAACAAAATGTCCGCCTCGTTTGCGTCGTATTGTTACTTAGGGTCTTAATACACGAGAAATATGGATTAATATATATTAATATATAATATATATGAAATATTAGATTTACATGCAATCTTATATATACGTATCAGTAACATATAGTACATAGTTTTTAATAGTCTTCAAATCACTTAATTAACTATACATTAAAATTTTGATTAATATATAATATAACGATAATAATCATTATTAATAATATTAAATCTATATATATTTTATTATATATATTATTATTATTAGCAGGTCCTTATAATTCTTTCATTTCCTTGCTATTTGCTTAGGACAGCTCCTCTTAATTAGATTATTGTAGTAAACTCAGGATCGTACAACTATTGTAATACTATAGAATAGAATATTTACTTTAATTAATAATCATTGACATAGAAAATATTATTTTAATAACGATTCGATTGAAGTTAGTTTTTTTTATATTATTTAATACTAGCTTTCCGCCCGCAGCTTCGCCCGCGTGGAGTTCGTTTATATAGCGTTTCCAAGAGAACATTTCAAAAGTCTAGTATAAAAACTATCCTATGTTCTTACTCAAAGTCAACTCTATCTCTGTACTAAATTTCATTAAAATCAGTTCAGTGGTTTTGGCGTGAAAGCGTAACAGAGACAGAGTTAATTTCGAATTTATAATTTTAGTTGGGATCTAGAATCTACATAGATTATTCGTAATTATTATATGTATTAAAAGAAATTATATATCTTAATTAAACTTTTAATAATACTATATATATTATATATATATCTGATAGTGTCTGTTTGTCTTTAATCATAATTGATTTTAAACGGGAGTGACATTGTTGGATGTCTGTCCTACCCTTTTCTCGGAAGGGACCTACTCAGAAACACGTTGAGTTTTACCGGCTTTAAATACTTAATATTGAAACAATTAATTTATATATATGTATATTATATATTAATTGTTATAGTTTTATATGTATTTAATATTATTGCATAAAATTTATTAGTCTTTAATCCACTTTTCTAACGAGCAACTTAAGTGAATATTTTAAATAGTTATCATGATTTAAATATATTAATTATTATGAAATATATGTGGAATTATAAATAAAATAATTCTATATAATATTCTAAGTATATATATGACGGAGTATGCACAATACGTTGTGTAAAGTGCCTTATTTTGGGAAAACTAGTTGATATTTTGGTTTCATTTCTTTCATGTTTGTATTTAAATGTTTTCGTTTATTTGAGTGATTATATTTGGTTGATAAAGGTTAAGAATTTGAAGAGAAGATACTCAATTCATTTGACAATACATTGACGATATGTCGTTTGAACTATGTAATTTTGTGAAAGCTGTTTGTTTGTTTGATTAAGATTATTTTAAGTTTTTAAGTGTATTCCTTATTTCTTTTAATTTGTTTGATTGTATTTAGTTGATTAATATTGTGAATGTATTTTAAAAAGTAACTCAATTTATTATAAAGAGCCGATGCTAACGTCAGTTAGATTGTCGAGTGGGGTTGCGAGAGGCGCCAACTTCATAGTAGTGAGCAAGCATATAAACTGCAGCAGTCACACTGCAAGGGAGTGCTCATTTGGACGTAGTGTTGGACGCACCCTCGGAAATCCACGTGGCTCGATTTCATGTGTTAATCAAAAAGCAAGAAGTGAAGTAAAGTGAAGTGAAGTGACTTTAAAGTGTTGTGAAGTGTTTTGTGAAGTGTTAGTGGTTAGATATCAAATAAGAGTGAATTACAAGACCCTAATGGACTCGGCGATCCGACATCAGAAGTTGGGAATCACCCAGATACGCACACTCGAAGTTGGAGTCCAATTCTCCAATCCGAACACGACAAATGGAGGAAACTTTTTCATTTACAACATCGTTACATGCTTAAATTGGAGGGCGCCCAAAGATGATGCAACGAAGAGTACCGCCACAGAGGACTGCCAAATGTTACCGATGTGGACAACCGGGGCACATAGCGCCTACGTGTTCAACTAAATCTGGGAAAACTGTTGAACAACCAGATCCGACCGAACGGCGGGTAGATATCTGCACCGTCAGTCCTGCTTCAGGAGACCTTTATAATTTGGGTGAGAGATTTCCTTTTTATTTTGATTGCGGTGCTCAGTGCACTCTTATCAAAGAAAGCATAGCACAAAATTTTTCTGGTAAACGATATCACAATACTGTCGTTTTGAAAGGTATAGGTAATAATAGTTTAATATTAATAATAACTGACTCTTTCAGAAACACTTGGTCACTGACCCATGTGACGGGAATATTGTTAGGGAGATATATCTTCTTCTTCTTCTTAAGGTGCCTCTTTGACTAGCGAAGGTTGGCTGTCAGCTCCGCATACTTTTTTTTCTGTCTCTTGCGAGGTGGAAAAGATGTCCACTCTCTGATGTTTCGTAGCCATGACTTTCTTCTACGAACGACACCTCTTCTACCGGCGACTTTTCCCATCATAATGATTTAGAGGAGTTCGTATCTCTCATGCCTAAGCACATGTCCGAGATAAGCAACTTTCCTCATCTTGACGGTCTCACATCCGTAAAGAAGGATGGGTCAGATGTAACATTTAAGAAGACGGATACGCAAATGCAATTTAAGGTTGCGATAGCAAAGAATTGTTTGCATCTTCTTAAAGGTGTTACGGGCTATTTCGATACGTGTCCTGATTTCTAAATCATTGTCCCAATTTTCCTTTAGCCACGTACCCAAATATTTACATTTGCGCACCCGCTCCAGATTTTGGCCAGCCACAGTTAATTTGTCATCACTCACTTCGCCTTTAGATCCAATCATGAGCTTCGTTTTACCGATGTTTATTTTGAGGCCTGCTTTCTCGCTGCAATCATTTACTCGGTTAAGAACCTGCTGCAGATCCTTAAGTGACGATGCTATAAGTACTGTGTCATCTGCGTATCTCAGGTTGTTAATATTGCGTCCATTGATTTTAACTCTGCAATCTAGATCGTGCAGTGATTCAGTCATTATTGCCTCCGAGTATTCATTAATCAGCAAGGTTGATAAGACACAGCCCTGCCAAACACCCCTCTTTACATCAACATCTTCCGCTTCCTCATTTTCAACCCGAACATTTGCTCTTTGATTCCAGTACAGAATCTGTATTATTCGAATATCTTTGCTGTCTAATCCGGTGCTGTGTAAAAGGTCTACAAGACGGTCGTGCTGTACTCGATCAAACACTTTTTCGTAATCGATGAAGCAAAGAAAAACGTCTTGCTGCATATCTCTGCAGTTCTATACTAAAGTACTGCAAAAAGAGCTTCTCTAGTTCTAACACTAGAACATCTTCTCGCGTTTGTTTTCTTTGGAAGAGTGACAAAAGTTGACGACAGCCAGTTTTGAGGTAGCCGACCAGAATCGTAGATGTCATTCATAAATTTAACGAGAACGTCGATGATGTGTGGATATTATCTGGTCCATGTGATTTTTCCAGTCTTGGCTTTACCTAGAGCCTTCTCTATTTCCTCTGGTAAAATGGAGTATCCATCGTTCGCGGCATAAGGTACATATTCACTCCGTGTATCGTCACCAAACATGGATGTAATATATTGCTTCCAAACCTGTTTCTTCCTGTATATAACCATGATTGGTACATTTTGTTCATCCACGTTATGATTTGTGAACTTTTTACTACCTAGAAAGGTCTTTATTACTTTATATAAATTAAATGCGTCATGTTTGTTATAGAGGGATTCTAGATGTTCACACTTGTGCCGGTACCAGACATTACGAGCGAGGCACGCTTCTCTTCGTGCTGCTCTGTGGGGTTCTCTGTATTTGGTTGTATCAGTGTATTTGCGGGGTTTGCGCTCTTCCCTTAGTTTGTGGATTTTTTTTTCTGTCGTCCAACTGTATTTGGGAGTCCAGTCGGGCTTTGGGTGCAGTCTATTAATTTCCAATACTTTGGTTTTTGAAGTCTTCGGGTGAAATGATTGCCTGTGATTTCGCACTCCGTGCCCGGTCATTTATTTCCTTCGCCACTTTATTCTTAATGTTGGCACCTTTTAGTTTGTTTATGTCGACCGTAACGTTTTGTGACTTGTTCCTTATTTTCTTAAGGGTACATGCTGGAGTGGTTTTGACTGGATTGTGATCGGACCCAGTATCGGCTCCGGGTTGTGTTTTTGCACTTTTAATGCAATTTCTGAAGCGGCTATTTATCGTTGTGTAATCGATTGGGGAGATATGTGGGAGGAGTAATGGTAGTAATAATGAATCACTTTGTTTCCGGAGCCATGTTCCGGTTTTGCAGACACTTATTATTTGGTGAATTTGATACACTGCAGGTGGACAGATGGGAACTTGAAGGCTAGGACAGGGGCCTTGAATTGATATTAATATTATGAGTATGAGCTTTGACCGCACAGTAGCCGTTGGCATACCCCTTGATAGTGTGTGTGTGTGTGTTTTGGACCAGTGCTTTAGCAGGTATCCTGCATTAATGCTCGAGCAAGCCTTAACCAATGAGTTATTGGTTTGAGTATATCTCTTCCAGGTGCTCGCAATTCTTACACGCATCAGTGTACTTTCCTTTCAATGAACATTTCTGACGCGCTACAGTATCGTGGTAGTCCGAACAGTAATCGAAACGTGTTATTATGTCCCACCCGCATAGCGTTAATGGCACTTTGTGTGTATTTGAACCACAATTCGGCTGTATAGAGACACATATAATAGGTACGAAATAATATAGATTTCACCTCATCAGTGCATAGTCTGAATCTTCGTGATATCATGTTCGCGCGTATGGTTATGCTCTCCTTTGCCTGTTGATATCATCGACATCTGAGAGGTCGTCCCTTATTATATGCTCTAGAGTATTCAAAGTATTTTGTTGAAGGTGTCCCCATAAGTAGAGTTACATCAGGCCAATTAGAAATAAAATTAATTGATCCAAGTCGCACTGTTCAACGTCGTCCCTATAGATTAAGCATAGATGAACGAATGGTTGTAAGAGAAAAAAATTCGTGATCCCCTAAATGCCGGAGTCATACGTGAAAGCTGTTCTCCTTTTTCTAGTCCTGTGTGGTATACATCTTGTCAAGCATCTGTGTGAACTTGGCAAAGATCTGTGTGGTATACATCTTGTCAAGCATCTGTGTGAACTTGGCAAAGATCTGTGTGGTATACATCTTGTCAAGCATCTGTGTGAACTTGGCAAAGATCTGTGTGGTATACATCTTGTCAAGCATCTGTGTGAACTTGGCAAAGATCTGTGTGGTATACATCTTGTCAAGCATCTGTGTGAACTTGGCAAAGATCTGTGTGGTATACATCTTGTCAAGCATCTGTGTGAACTTGACAAAGATCTGTGTGGTATACATCTTGTCAAGCATCTGTGTGAACTTGACAAAGATCTGTGTGGTATACATCTTGTCAAGCATCTGTGTGAACTTGGCAAAGATCTGTGTGGTATACATCTTGTCAAGCATCTGTGTGAACTTGGCAAAGATCTGTGTGGTATACATCTTGTCAAGCATCTGTGTGAACTTGGCAAAGATCTGTGTGGTATACATCTTGTCAAGCATCTGTGTGAACTTGACAAAGATCTGTGTGGTATACATCTTGTCAAGCATCTGTGTGAACTTGACAAAGATCTGTGTGGTATACATCTTGTCAAGCATCTGTGTGAACTTGACAAAGATCTGTGTGGATTATATATTGTCGAACCCGTATGTAAAGCCTTTGTTAAAATCTTTGTACTGTGATTTTGATTTTCATATAAACGATAATTAGTTCGTGTTGAGTTAGATGAGATATAATGTTTACAGTCTTTAAAAAAAAAAAAAAAAAAATTAGTTCAGTCAGAATAGCCGAGCGTTAAAGAATACCATAATTATTTGATTTTAGTTTCTGACGAGACACACGAGGACGTGTGATATTGCAGGATGGCCGTGACGGAGTATGCACAATACGTTGTGTAAAGTGCCTTATTTTGGGAAAACTAGTTGATATTTTGGTTTCATTTCTTTCATGTTTGTATTTAAATGTTTTCGTTTATTTGAGTGATTATATTTGGTTGATAAAGGTTAAGAATTTGAAGAGAAGATACTCAATTCATTTGACAATACATTGACGATATGTCGTTTGAACTATGTAATTTTGTGAAAGCTGTTTGTTTGTTTGATTAAGATTATTTTAAGTTTTTAAGTGTATTCCTTATTTCTTTTAATTTGTTTGATTGTATTTAGTTGATTAATATTGTGAATGTATTTTAAAAAGTAACTCAATTTATTATAAAGAGCCGATGCTAACGTCAGTTAGATTGTCGAGTGGGGTTGCGAGAGGCGCCAACTTCATAGTAGTGAGCAAGCATATAAACTGCAGCAGTCACACTGCAAGGGAGTGCTCATTTGGACGTAGTGTTGGACGCACCCTCGGAAATCCACGTGGCTCGATTTCATGTGTTAATCAAAAAGCAAGAAGTGAAGTAAAGTGAAGTGAAGTGACTTTAAAGTGTTGTGAAGTGTTTTGTGAAGTGTTAGTGGTTAGATATCAAATAAGAGTGAATTACAAGACCCTAATGGACTCGGCGATCCGACATATATAATAATTTTTGTCGGTTAAATTCTAACGAAACGGAATTCGGATACCTCTTGTTTCAAGATATGCCACACGCGGTGAAAGATTGTAGAAAGGATAGTTAAAATTAAACTATTATATTACATATTTAACTGAAAATATTTAATAACAGTCAAATTATACAAAAATATACACTTAATAAAATTATATTTTATATATATATTAAAGATATTAATTAATTATTTTGATATAATTGAAATTGAAGAAAAATATTTTCGTTTTTTAATATTATGTTCCATATTTTGTCATTTAGTATTTCTATGTACGTCCGTCTGTGTATTCTAGATATGTCGTAACAATCTGCTAACACAAGTTTTGGAGATGATTAGAAAAAAATGTTTGTCAAAAAATTTTTTTAATTGGTCGGCTTGTGTCTAACACATACCGAAAAGAAACAATCAATTTTCATCTCTATTTTAATATAAACAAGGTTTATAAATGTTTATTTTGTAATATTTTTGCTACAATTCACAATGGAGCAGTTTTTCATGCGTCATTTAAGTTTTAACTTATCTGATTTTATAAATAATTGTACAGATATAAGATATAATTGAAATAAATAGAAAAATAAGTCAGTGGTGGCCTAGTGGTTAAAAGGACCGCCTCTCATGCATGAGGGCGCGGGTTCGATCCTGGCAAGTACCAACGTGATTGTTCAGAGTCATATGTACTTTATAAGAGTATTTATACATCACTGATTAATGCATTCCCAAAGAGAGTTGATGTCAACAGGCGGATCATAAAAACAATTAGCCAAAACTATTCAAAACATGTAATTCAGACCCTGGCTATAGCTGGGAAATTGCCAGGTAGAAGTAGAAAAATATGTCGCCTAACTTATAGGTTTTAAAACAAATAATAATCAAATAAAATGCTTGTTTACTTACCTTCAATAAACAGTGCTGGTTTTGTTTAACAATATTTTTTTTAATTGAGCAGAAGTGGATGTAACTATTAGATTAGGAGCGATAGGGGAAAGCGACCACAGACCTAGACACATATACAGGGTGCTCTAGTGAAATATTGATATATATTTTGTCATATTATGAATTATGAATCAACTAATTTCATATATTCGAAGGCAGCCCTAGTAGGTTCTTTTCAAATTTGGTCATGTAGGGAGAGGAGCTTGTACAGTGGAGGTGAGCGTATAACGCGTTAGATAGGGTCCCTTAAACCTACACCTGGGTCACAAGTCCCAGTCACTGTTGAAGCTCCTCTCACTACAACGATGGACCCGACACACGCACCGTGAATATATTGAATGATGAGAGGATTCGTCTCTAAATGAAATTAAATTTAAATTATCTATATATACATATATATATGTCTATGTTTATGTGTCTGTCTGTGAGTGGAGCACGCTGTATAACCTCCAAACCAAACATTAGTTTAGTAGGTGCTACATTTGACGAGCCGGGACAACACACACCCACTAATTACAAGACGAAACAAAACTAGGCATGACACGCGGCTCCGCGTGACACAATACATATGTCATGTGAGCATTAATGATTTAAACAAATATAGTAGACATATAGATTACTATGAATAAATATACATATATCCCATCACTGATAAGACGATGAAATATTATACTATGAGTAATATATATGTATATACTAGTTTTTGCTCGCGACTTCGTCCGCGTTAATTTCGTCATTAGTAATATATGTATAGCTGACTGAGCGAACTCTATTCCGTCCTAAAGGCCTTAAATTACCAGATATTGGAGATAATTAAGTATTTTTTTCTTTTTCGATCAAACAGAATTAATAACCTATGTCCATCTCCTTGTTCTAATCTATCTCTCCACCAATTTTCATCCACATCCGTACAGCCGTTCTTGAGTTATATATAGTGTAACTAACACGACTTGCTTTTGTAACAATTTGTAAGAATTTTATCATAACTTTAGTCATATTTCGACTGAATCTCAAATAACATTTGAGTCTGTAGACCTTATTATTAATTTTATATATTATCTTGTATTTCAAAATTATTTAAAAGCGACAAAAACCCAAGTAACACCTTTACGGTCTCCATTCATTGCGATTGCCAAATCTCTAATTCGTTAACAAAAAAACTATTCAGAAAGGAATGTATTGAATATCCGAATTCATACAAACCTATTCACATCGGATTAAAGACGGTAACAGACAGACAGACATACAGAAAACAAACGAAAAACTACTTTATACATACGAAATAAGACTCAAGATTAAACATAAAATATAGTGGGTATTAAAATATTCTCACTAATATATATTATCAGAGGATTTTAAATCTTATTTTTAATATAAATAAGTTTTATAACATGTTGTAGATATTATTGATAGAAGACAAGCAGATTGTCAGATGTAACACAAAACCTTGGGACGTCAGAACAGAAACGATTCTTTGAACAGTATGAGTGTTTGTGGTTATAGAAATATATTAAAATATATCCCTACTAATATTATAAATGCGAAAGTAACTCTGTCTGTCTGTCTGTTACGCTTTCACGCATAAACCACTGAACTGATTATAATGAAATTTGGTACAGGGATAGAGTCGACCTTGAGAAAGAACATAGGATGGTTTTTATCCCAGACTTTTGAAAGGTTCTCTTGGAAACGCGATATAACCGAACTCCACGCGGGCGAAGCTGCGGGAGGAAAGCTAGTATATGTATATACGTTTTCTTTTCCCTCCCTTTCCCGCCTTTTCTAGAGTTTAATCACAAGAAAAGCTGGAAGTTTTCTTTCGCCATTTCAGTGGAAATATCTTCATAAAAATTATGGTTTATTGCGAACTAAAAACTGAGAATTGAATCTACGAACATTAGCATTTGAAGTTATATTATTTACATAAATATTTTGAAATATTTTATGTCAGGAAAATGTGATAATCGAGTTGGTTTAACTTCAGTTACTTATAAGGAGAATAACTATTTATTTTAAACCACTTTTAATAGGTATATATATACAAAAGCTGTTCTATCTGAAGTCAGTGGTGGCCTAGTGGTTAACAGGCCCGCCTCTCATGCACGAGGACGCGGGTTCGATCCTAGCAAGTACTAATGTAATTTTTACGAGTCATATGTACTGTATAAGAGTATTTACACATCACTGATTAATGCATTCCCAAAGATGATTGAGGTCAGGCAGGCGGCCGGTCGTAAAAACAAATAGCCAAAACTATTCACAACATGTAAGGCAGACCCTGGCTATAACTGGGAAATTGCCAGGAAGAAGACAAGACAAATGCTGTTCTATTTTTTACATATCTACATATTAAATATTGTTTTATTTCCCAAGAAATCAATTATTTTGATTTTCGTGATCTTAGAAATATTAAAACAAATTTTAACATAACTTGATCATAATCTTTGAAATTAATTAATATTTTATTAGCTGAAGTAACAGATCGACTTATTTTATTTGTGTCTCACCTCTCCGTTCTTAGAAGAGAGGTTTTGTAAACACAAGAAAAAACAAAGAAAGGATACGTCTATTTAAAACACAAAATAATATTAAAGATATAAGTAATATTATAATCCTTTTTCAAAGAATGTAAATTATATTTTTCGGATTAATACGCGTTATTTATAATTTGTCATCTCGTCTTAATCACGGTTGCTGTAAAGTAACCGAAACGTCGGGAGTATGTAGTTAAAATAATACGCGTTGTAATAAAAAATATTAGTTTCATTTAAATGAATACTTGTTAAATCTTTAGTTAGATATTTTTAAAATGTTTAAAATAGATTTGAATACAAAAAATAAGATAGATATATAACCTACACCTGGGTCACAAGTCACAGTCACTGTTGAAGCTCCTCTCACTACAACGATGGACCCGACACACGCACCGTGAATACATGGACTGATGAGAGGTTTCGTCTCTCTATATATTAAACCTACACCTGGGTCACAAGTCCCAGTCACTGTTGAAGCTCCTCTCACTACAACGATGGACCCGACACACGCACCGTGAATACATGGAATGATGAGAAGTTTCGTCTCTATATATATAATCATTGTCCTTCAAATTGTTTAAGTAGCTCCCAAAATTAATATTTTATGAGAAAACTTATAAAAAACATGAGTATCAATAACTCTTCTGCAAAATCTGTATTATTAAAGCTAAAGTATCATGTTTTTTTAGTCATTTATGTATATATGAATGCCAAAATACAAGCTCTGAACACAAGTGAACTATGTACGTGACACATGGACAGATAAAACCTAATATAACGATCAAGGGGCGCACTTAAAACATTAACCGATTAAGAACAACGAGGTTAGGATTTAACTTTGAATTTAATTGGTTCTTTACATAAAAAAAAATATTATACAAGAAAACGCTGTAGGAATATTTTTAGTTCATTGCTTAGGTCTAAGTTTTCATTTTATGTATGTATGTATATTTGTTTAAATAATTCGAAACTAGAGGATTTTTCTAATAAATCAATAATCTTAGTATATTTTTTTAATTACTTGTATCATTCTACGTAATATTTAATTAGCAATAATCATATATTGTAACGACCACGGGAACCCTAAACCTGTCCCTCCAAACTTAATGCAAGAATAAAAACACTTCAATATGAATCATGTGTGTTATCAGGTTCTTTAAACAGAGTGATAAAGAAGGAGCCTGTCAAAGAATATACACACACGCAGAACAGACAGACAAACACACATACTAGAGGTTAAAGGCACGCCTTGTACATGAGGGCGCGGGTTTGATCCTGGCAAGTACCAATGTGATTGTTCCGAGTCATATGTACTTAAGAGTATTTAGACATCACTGACTGATGAAGGAAAATATGAGGAAACATGGACTTATATCAAATATAAGTTTGAAATCACCAGCCCGTCTTGAGCGAGCGTGGTGATTAATGCTCAAATCTTCTCCATGTGAGAAGAGGCTCAGCAGTGGGCTCTGATAGGATGATGATGATGATGAATTATTATCTTTAGTGACAGACAAATCAGGATTATTATTTTGTTATTTTTATATATATTAATAAATTTTTTATATGTATGTTCTGCGTTCGTCTATTCTATGTCACTCCGGGAGGTCTAAGCGCCTTCCTTAAGTGCACGCTATCTGTAAAACTGAAACACAAATTTTACTTTGAATTGGCGGTTTTAATATGATTTATATAATATAATATTATCTTAAAACATTTATAATGTCATTGGAACCGATCAATTTGGATGAACGAGTGATTAAAATTTGTTTCCTTTGAAAAAAAATGCTCAAAAACTAATTGTTGTATCTCTGCAAAAACTATGTTATATTTTTTAAATAATATACTTTCAAAATTTTCATGATACATAATATAATTTATCAGCATTACTTCAATGACGAAACCTCTCATCATTCCATGTATTCACGGTGCGTGTGTCAGGTCCATCGTTGTAGTGAGAGGAGCTTCAACAGTGACTGGGACTTGTGACCCAGGTGTAGGTTTAAGGGACCCTATCTAACGCGTTAAACGCTCACCTCCACTGTACAAGCTCCTCTCTCAACCAAATTTGGAAATAACCTACTATTGCTGCCTTCAATGTACGTTCCAGGAATGTATTGATGTGAGTTCTAGACAGCCTCAAATCCTTTAGTAGGTTGTAGAGAGATTTCGCTGTTATACCTCTCGCTCCCACCTCTACCGCGTACAAATCAACGACGAACCTATTCTGAGTTAGTTAGTTAGTGAGCTCGTAATATTTGTTGACCTTGATGGTATGGTCTTTGGGGATATTGGTTTCCCAAGGAACCGTAAGCTCTATTAACACAATTATTATGACTTTTCAACTATTTCATATTAAACAAAAATAATAGATATTGTATAGTTTATAATCAAAATAAAAAATGCTTGTAATGATTTAATATTATCTGAAACATAAGAATATATTTTAAATAATAAAAGTTTGATTAAAACGTAGTACCTTATAAACACGTTGAGATGATTATCATAGGAATTACATATATACATATATATTGAAATGTAAGGAAACTCTTAATTAATATATAAAATAAAATTAAACTTTCACGTTTAATGAAATAGTTATAATTAACTGTTTTAATTTAACTATTATATGTACTAAGTTACAAAAAAACATGATATAAATTTTTACATAGTATATTAGTAAGTACATATGTATGTTTAATTCAATTACATCTATAATATGCGAGTAAAGCCAGGGTCAATACCTAGTGTAGTGAACCAGCCTCGTCAGTTAAGCCAAATATTCCATATCTAGGTGATGATGATGGCCAAATTATTTAAATCTCAAACATAATATATTATATATGTAAGTGTGTGTCGTTTAAAATATATACTGAGATGTTATGGATCGCGTCATGCGATATATAGCCAAGATATATACCTACTAGCTGACCCGGCAAACGTTGTTTTACCATATAAAAAAGGATTCGTCATCAGTCTATCAGAGCCCACTGCTGAGCAAAGGCCTATTTTTCACAAGGATTGGGGATAAAAAAGAAAAATTTTGGGTTATGTATATGTATTTTTAATGCTACATTATAAAAAAATAAGAACAAAAAATTTGGTGCAAAAATAAAAAATAAATTAAGTGTGAACAACCCTTATGACTTAGGGGTATTAAAAATATATGTTGGCCGATTCTCAGAGCAACAATATACTCATATTTCATCATAATCGGTCCAGCCATTTCTTAGTTATCCGTCTAACATCGCGACACGAGCATTTTATATATAAGATAAATACAAAAATATCTAATTTGCATTATTTAAATATAATTTTACTATTTCAATAATGTTTTTTTTTTATCAATATCTGTTCAATAAATCTTAAGAATTCTTCTTGCCACCCTCTCGTGTAACACCGTCCGTGACATTTGAGTTATTTTGCATTAAAAGATAAAGATTCCAAGCCAATGTGATTTATTTATAGTTATTGGTATTTATGATAATATAACTATATACTGCGGCTTCGTCTGCCTTATATAAATCATAAATATAGTTTAAAATTTAAGTATGACTTTTGTCTTCTTCTACCTGGCAATTTCCCAGCTATAGCCAGGGTTTGTCGTACATGTTGTGAATAGTTTTGGCTAATTGTTTTTTGCGACCGGCCGCTTGTCTGATATAAACCCTCTTTTGGGAATAAAGCCTGACTTTTGTAAATTACGATAATTCTTATATATAATTATACGTATATATATTTTCTTGAACCAATATCATCATCCTATCAGAGCCCACTGCTGAGCAAAGGCCTCTTCTCACATGGAGAAGGTTTGAGCATTAATCACCACGCTCGCTCAAGACGGGTTGGTGATTTCAAACTTATAATTTGACAAGTCCACGTTTCCTCACGATGTTTTCCTTCATCAGTCAGTGATGTCTAAATACTTTTAAGTACATATGACTCGGAACAATCACATTGGTACTTGCCAGGATCGAACCCGCGCCCTCATGCACGAGAAGCCGGCCTTTAACCACTAGGCCACCACGACTTTACTAAACCAATATATCAATACATTTTTTATATACATATTACTGAATTATATATTTATATATATAGTTGTACATATAAATATATGTCAAAGGTCACTTTTAGTAATAAATAATTTTAAAATAAAGTTCAAATATAAATCAAGTTTCAGTCTAGACTGAATTAAATTAGAATATCTTTATGTATTGTATTGTTTGATATAATTTAATCATGATTAAGCTACTTAGATTTTAAAATACATCACCTCTCATCATTCCATGTATTCACAGTGCGTGTGTCGGGTCCATCGTTGTAGTGAGAGGAGCTTCAACAGTGACTGTGACTTGTGACCCAGGTGTAGGTTTAAGGGACCCCTATCTAACGTTAAACGCTCACCTCCACCGTACAAGCTCCTCTCTCTACCTAACACAATTTGAAACCATTAAGTTAGTGTTATAGAAATCATATATCTGTCTTGTTACTCGTTACATTTCATACGTCATTGTCAGTCAGGGAATGCGAGTGAAGCCGCGGGTGAATATTATGTTAGTATTCCCGACTATTAATGTTTTAATATATATATATTTTTATATTTATTTGCCTCGTCCACGCTGCACGCTTGAACTATTTGACAGGTTAGCGTGATACAACCATCTTGATGTATTTATATAATACATATGTATATATATTATATTTTGGTTTATTTATTATATAAGGTTCTGTTTTTTAGTATTAGTAGAAATTTCTAGAAGACTGATATATTTTTCATATACTAGCTTTCCGCCTACAGCTTCGCCCGCGTGGATTTTGGTTTTATCGCGTTTCCAAGAGAACCTTTCAAAAGTCTGGGATAAAAACTATCCTATGTTCTTTCTCGAGGTCAACTCTACCTCTGTACCAAATTTCATTAAAATCAGTTCAGTGGTGTAGTCGTGAAAGCGTAACAGACAGACAGACAGAGTTACTTTCGCATTTATAATATTAGAAGGGTATAAATTCATTATTTTTAAATACAATATATTATTATATAAGATAATAATAGTTCTTTGAATATGTATGTATTAAATTCGTACATTTATATTTAAAAACTTGTTGGATATGAGTTTAATAACGAAGTTGTTAGAAAACCAATATAGGGAGATATCAAACCAAAGTCAGTGGTGTCCTAGTGGTTAAAAGGCCCGCCTCTCATACATGAGGGCGCGGGTTCGATCCTGGCAAGTACCAATGTCATTTTTCCGAGTCATTTGTACTTTCTAAGATTATTTAGACATCACTGATTAATGCATTCCTAAACCTGAGGGTTGATGTCAGGCAGGCGGATCGTAAAAACAATTAGCCAAAACTATTCACAACATGTAAGACAGACTCTGGCTAAATCTAGGAAATTGCCAGGAAGAAGAAGATTACTTTATATTTATGTATACCAGTATCAAGATTATCTTACTTCTCGTTTTAAACCATCATTACTTATATTGATTAATTAATTGTTATCTCAATACAAACAGACATATTATCGTAACATATATATTATATATGTATATATATGTAACTATAGTTCAACATTGTCTTTACAGAGTTGTTTATTAAGATGAATATAAGTTTTGATCCAGTCTTTGCTTTCTTATTTATATTATCTTCTATATATATAAAAATGGATTGCTGTTCCTTAGTCTCGCTAAAACTCGAGGACAGCTGAACGGATTTATCTTATCTTAGTCTTGAAATGTTCGTGGAGGTTCAGGGAAGGTTTAAAAGCTGAAATTTTTTTATTGATTTCCGGGAAAACCCTAAAAACAGCGCTTTTTTTATTTCCCATACAAACGATTTTTTGACATTAGACTTGACAACTAACTAATATGTCAATCATTTTGTCGCACTTCAGAACACGGAGATTTATAACTTAAAGGTAAACACCAAAAAAATAAATAAGACATGTAATTTATTTCTTGATTGAGGCAGTACGAAGTCTGCCGGGTCAGCTAGTTGTAAATATTTTACAATACTGTCGTGATAAACTCTAATAATAATTCAAATACCTCGTTCCAAGTGAAGGAATATTTTGCCCTAAATAAAGCCTCTTTAATTAGTTCATCGACTCCATAGGGGGATGACGTGGCCTGCTCGTGCAAAAAAAAAGCCTTTCAAAGGAGAAATTCCCATCTACAGCCAATAAAGGAAAAAATATGTTGGTAACACAATACCGGTGTTAGGTACACGCGAAAATAGATCTTATTGCATTATAATAAAGTGCTATTTCGATTTTGATGAAGTTTATGTTAACAGCAACCCTCTTGTTGAGACAGAAACGTATAAAATAACTGCAATGTATTTTAAACCTTATATCTATATAAATTAGAGTGAATTTCAAATAATATGATAGGTCGCTTAGAAATAAATATTTAGAATTAAATACCGCGTTGTTATTATATAAAAAAGAACGTATTTAATACAGAATTGGATCTTTATATCATCTGTCCTTTGATTAGCTGCTATTGTCGTGGAGACATACTCAGGAGTTCCCAGGGGACAAATAAACAATTATATGTACCAATTAACAAATTAGCTCATGGCATGACGCAAAAAGTGAATTATTTTCGCAAAATAGTGGTAATTAATGCTCTAATCTTCTCTATTTGAGAAGAGGCAGCTCAGCAGTGAACTCTGATAGGATAATAATGAGTAGCTACGCGTACGTTAAAAGAATTATCATGCAAACAAAACCGCTATAAACAGCTAATTTCTTATCAAATTCGATGGATTTTGGCTAAAGATTGACATTGTCAGCCGGCATAATTTTTTTCTGTATTACGCCCAATAAAGCTATTTCCTTGTTTGACCAAAAAAACTAATTTAACCATTCGTTATAATTATATATGTGATTGGTTTAAATTAATTTGTAACGCCTCGTTTTGGGATTTTTTTCTATTTAGGGCTCGGAATTCTCAATTCGTCTATAAATTAGCTACAGTGGGATGTGAGTATTGGATGTTAGACAAATAGTTGTCTCGTTATGGTATAGAAATAAGCTTATTTGAAATTCATATGTGAAATGGGATTTTATTTTACGTCTATTTATATATATCGGCGCTACCAGCTTTAATAACGGATGCGACTGGAAAATAATTTGAGGCTGTCATCAATTATTATTAAAACTCATTAGTATTTATGATTATTGTTAAAAGTAAAACGAAATCAAAGGAGAATAGAACTATGTTTGAATCTTGTTATAAATATGACGTCTGGACGCACGACGGCAGACTTGAGAATTCAGAATTGATAATTCAGAGTTCAGTGAGTGTGTATCATTGAAATATGTAATTATGAAGAATCTTTGAGAAATACAGGAGCATTAAGAACATTGAAGTTTCATTTTAAAATATCATGGACCGTTCTAGAAGAAGTGACATTAGAGACGTCAGTGAGGCTGGCGTCTCTCTCTTTTAAAACAACGAATGTATAATAAATCCGATATATATATTCAAGATAAAAGTATCTTGAAATTTGTGAATGAAGTTGAGATAGATAAAACTAATATTTTCATATTACTACGTGTTAATTTATTATTATAAAACTATTTATTTCCTAAACTATACAATTATTAATTGCATTTTACACCTCGTCTTAATGATCACGGTTGCTGCAAAATAACCGAAATGTCGGGAGTATGTAGTTTACAATACGCGTAGTAACCCGAAAATATTAGTTTCATTTAAATGAATACTAGCGAAAGTCTTATAAACTATTATAAATCAGATTATCAAGTTTTACATAGTTTTAATAAAAAACTAATATCTAATTAAATTAATTATATATAATATTAATTTATTTAAAACTATGATAATAATATCAAATCTTGTTTTACTATATCATATATATTTAATGCAAATTTATTGGCCACACGGAGACACTGAGTAGTTTACAAGAAATCAAAATATTAACAAGTTTTTTACAAAACAATCAAATAAAAAGTTTAATAATACGAAATAGGACCAGGAATTAATGTTGTCTATTTGGTTAGGTAGAGAGAGGAGCTTGTACGGTGGAGGTGAGCGTTTAACGTGTTAGATAGGGTCCCCTTAAACCTACACCTGGGTCACAAGTCCCAGTCACTGTTGAAGCTCCTCTCACTACAACGATGGACCTGACACACGCACCGTGAATACATGGAATGATGAGAGGATTCGTCTTAAAACATAAACCTGTTTCAAAATTAGTTTGTGTCATTATCTCTCTGATGATATAAGTCGCAGACAAGATAGTTACGGTCGAAGGTCAAAGGAGATATCAATTTTACATAAATCAATACTATTACTTGATACTGCCAAAAATTTTGACAAAAAAATGCAAGGAAATACAGGATATGAACTAGTATGTCATTAGAATGATTAACAAATAAAATTGTAATTAAAAAATTGATGTCGTCACATCATCCTATCAGAGCCCACTGCTGAGCTGTCTCTTCTCACATGGAGAAGATTTGAGCATTAATCACCACGCTCGCTCAAGACGGGTTTGTGATTTCAAACTTATAATTTGATAAGTCCATGTTTCCTCACGATGTTTTCCTTCATCAGTCAGTGATGTCTAAATACTCTTAAGTACATATGACTCGGAACAATCACATTGGTACTTGCCAGGATCGAACCCGCGCCCTCATGTACAAGGCGGGCCTTTAACCACTAGGCACCGACAAAAAAAAATGATGTATTGAATAGAATTAAAGCTGATTTTACAACAATGAAGTCTTGAAGTTTTTTTTTTATTCTTAATCAAATACAATGTCATTTTATTGCTTGACATTTTATCTATCAGGTGTTATAACTTATAAGTCTGAGTCGTTTGAATATATTAAATTTATTTAATATTTTTATTGTATTTTTATAATATATTGTATAATTTAAATAATATATCATACTGGTTATTAATATGTCTTTATGTTAGACATTTTTGATGTCTTTTTACAAGGATTCTTTACGAAAATATCTATTTATATAAATTTGTTTAAAATTAAATATTTTATATGTCTGTTGTAGCTGACATATATATGACTACTTTGTGACGAAAAACTAAGTGTGAGGAATAGATAATAATTCCAAAATTAAGTAAATATTGATCATTAATAATAATAGTTTTATAAATATACATATATACTTTTGTTCCTCCAAATTATTCCCTATTTTAGTAAACTCATCTTGTCTTTATATAAAAATAAGATATATCTTTATACAGCCTGTTTTTAACATAAAATATGTATTTTTTCATCAACATCCTGTATATAAAAGGATATAAAAATAATTTATCGTTATAAGTTGAACGCTCCGCAATATTAAGTATTTTATTGTGAAACGCATTTATTTGTTTAAATCTATAATGTTCAGTATTTACGGTCGTGTCCATAATATTTATTAATATTATATTTATTCAATTTTATTGTATGGTATTGTTATTTCTTTTTACTAGTATAGTTTTTAGATAAAACAATATTACCTTTTTAATTGTCTAGTTCTCCATTAAATTAGATTTCGTAATTAGGCTCAGAAAAGCTCATTTATATAGTGTGAGAATAAATACCGATCAAATCTTGGAAAACATGAAATTAGACCGACATGTGACATCTCATGATATCGCCCAAAAGATAGGAGTTAGTCACCAAATCGTTTTGAACCATTTGCAAAAGGCAGCAACAAATGGACCACATACGACAATCTTTTTCTTCTACCTGGCGATTTCCCAGCTTTAGCCAGGGTCTGCCTTACATGTTGTGAATAGTTTTGGCTAATTGTTTTTTACGATCCGCCTGCCTGACATCAACCCTGTTAGGGAATGCATTAATTAATGTCTAAATACTCTGAGAAAGTACATATGATTCGGAAAAATCACATATTTACTTGCCAGGATCGAACCCGCGCCCTCGGCAATGAGAGGCGGGCCTTTTTACCTCTAGGCGACTAGATTATCAAACAAAACAGCGCATATTTAAATTAAATCCGATCACTGTAACACTTTATAAAGTATTGAATAGAAACAAAAAAGCGAAAAGGAAATATTTGACAACTCATAAGTAGGATAAATATTTCAGTTATTTAAAAATAATAAAGTAAATAAATCTTTTCAAAACAGCCAATGACTGAACAACTGAACTGATTTTGAGTAAACTATAACTGACAGGTTACTGGTACTGGTGTATTTAGGAGTGACTCAAACTATTAATTAAAGAAAACTCATTTAATTATAATAATATAAAACATAACGATTATTAACAGACGAAGTCGCGAGTAAAATCAGTTTAAATATAATTTTCTATATGGACAGTTAGAGTAATTTGACGTAATATAATTATATAAGGAATGGTATGCCTTCAATGGGTCTGTGCTAATAAAAGCCTGGTCTAATAAGTGTCAGGTCCTAGACTGCACAGTCTAGACTCACCGGTCTAGACTGTGCAGTCTAGGTTTTATTAGCGAGGACAGTTTATTTCCTTATCGTGTTCATAATATTTAATACAGCTCTTGCTATAAACTGTCTTTGTGTATTGTATCTTGGGGATGTAAAAAACTGATAGATTATTTTGATGTCTGTAATTTTATATTTAAGTAAAACTATGTTTTTTGGTTGTCTGTCTGTGTGTGTTATTGGTGAGTATTCAATGCTGTTAGAAAAAGTTATATAAATGAATATTCTTCTATTTAAATGTATGTAAAAGATTTCTACATATGTATATAGAATCACCACGATATATTTGTAATTATAAGGAGTAGAAACTTGAAAATTTGGTAGGAATATTCCTTCCACTGAGTAGAGATTTGATAGGAATTAATTTTACTGAATTTCACCCACAAAAGATTTTGAAGGGGTGGGTGTGAATAATTGAAAATGTTTAATTTTTAATCTCTAACTCCTACAGAGAGCAAATTTTGTGTACTGCATAGTACGCACTTATAATATTTTCCTTTTTTTGTACAGATGAAAATCTGTAGCTACGTCTTTAAATAATAACATATTTAAAAATTCATTAACTATCATTATAAATTATTATTTTATTTGTATTACAACGGCACTACAACCTGGGCCAAATTTCTAAATAAATTTACATAATTATAACTTAATTTCGGATACTTAAAATGATGAAAAATGTCTACATAGCTTAAAATAAGTTTTGTAATATTACTACATACGACGTGTTTGCCGTTTCTCAAGAAAATACTTACAATTACAACGTACTATTATGAATGAAACTATTAAACTATCAGTACGCAGTGTGGCGATAAAAACTTGTAATAAGAACTTTAAAGTATTTTTCATAATGACGTTTATTGCTTGTCGTTGTACAAGAAGTATAAATTATTATTGTAACATATTAAATTTATATATAAGAAACGAAAATATATGTATATTAATCTTCAAATATTATTTTACTGCAATGATTTCCTCTGCATCATCAGACCATCCATGAAAACAGACAAACAAACATATAAAGGAACTCAATATATTATGATTTTATAAATGCTGATCCGATTTTCGTGAAACTTTACTGTAATGTAGGTTACATTCGAAAAATATTGTTCAAATGAAATGAAATAGGCTGTATACTGTAAAAAATTGTATGTATTATAATTTATTTAAATGAAATAATAATTAAAAATGAATCGAGTATAAGGAGTTGTGAATGAAGATATGTTTTTCATAATAAAATATTTGTGCAAGTAAGTTAATATTCTTTCATTACCTATATCTTTAACTAAATAATGTTCAAATTGTAATTTTCGTATAAAAAATAAGTAAAGACAGACATAAGGTATAATATTATTTATTATAATATATTTTTTTACATTTATTTACATATTAAAGCTCGCCACCGTTGACTGGGAACCGTGATGTGAAACACAATACTCACATCTGTACAGTTGAGTAGACAGTACAAACAATATAGGAAACAAGTGAAAAGTAGGTTGGTTGAAATACATTGGGTAATAGTTTTAAAACATAAATAATTATGAAGCAGACTTATTAATGAGGTACTTCACTTGGCGTAGAGTATTCGACGTATTTGTCCAAATATTTGTATATAGTCCAAATAGCGCAAACATGACATCCACACTTGGCATTACAACACATCTTTACGCGTGTTCGCTTATTTGTATATGTGTGTTATTTGTGCAAATATGTCAAATGAAGACGAATATATCCTCCACACATGGTCTTATTTGGCCGAACAACAAATAAACGCCAAGTGAGTGCCACGTATATATAGAATATTTGTTGGTTTGTTTGTCACAGTTCCATTAATAATAACGATTAACATACTGGCACTTCATAATTTATATTATTTGGTATCAAAAATGCTGTTATCACGACCTAACGAATAAATATTAATTATTTACAACTACCAAGTCTATCAAGATACACAAAATATACATAATATACATTTTTGGTCGCAAAAACGATATCACCTCATACTAATGTTCACCAAAACTTTGTCTGCATTTATCAACCTGGGCTAACACCTTGGCTATACGCTCGTGGAGAATTTTGGCATTTTTCTCCGGTAAAGGAGGCAATATATCTCTGATCACTGCACTGTTTTTCTGGTGGAAAACTTCACTTAACTTCTTTCCTATGGATAATTTGTACATGGTCTTCAATGCGTCGACAGTATTCTTCCTGAATACACACAAGTTATCCAGCATGAGACTATGGTAGGTGTTGTACTTCTTCAGCAGTCTGTACCCGTGGAGAAGACCGGATTCATTATCCAGGAACAGAAGTAGTCCACTGTCCATCTTCCTCGCCAGATTGTGAGCTGGTCCATCCATTATGTTAATATTCCACTGGTAATTGAATAGATTGTTGACTATTCTGTCCAAATTTGCTGTCAAATAGTCGAATACTATCAGATCAGACCACTGCGCCAACTCAACGAATAATTCAATCGTCTTCTTGTTTAATTTAGCATCTATATAATCAAAATTTTCCTCAACTTCTGTTTTAGTCTTAATGTTCTTCGATCTTATTTTATCTATAAGCAACTGTTTTGTATCATTCTTTTCTGTGACAGACATCTTGTAAATGTCAATTTTATTCAGATGTCGTGATGAAGGTTTGAATATTTCTGGTATGGTAGCTGAGTCCAAGCTTGGTATGTACTGCGTGATGACCACAGCGCGATTGGTGTTCCATTGAGCGGTTGCGATGTCATTGGCTACGTTCTGCCACAGCTTATCCTTTAAATCCACAACCTTGACTACAGAGGGCGCCAAATTGGTTAGGTTTAGAAGCCTGGCGACGTAGAAACTGAAGATCTCTCCCTGGATCTGATCCGTGTTCTGTCTGTAACGGACACAAGCCTGGATTCCGTCCTGGAATGTTATTAATCTATTCTGCATCCTTCCACAACCTGCTTCCATCTTGATAACTTCGCTTTGATCGACGTATTTCTCCCAAATCTGAGCCGAATTCTCTCCATATCCTTGCGGCATGGAGTTCTCAACCTCTGGTCCCCAATAAATATTATTATATAACACAGTATCATCGCTAGGAACATGAACCATTGTATTGACGACTTCTGGCAGTGAATGTTTGTGGTCGCTACCTTTAGTGTCTTTAAGGATTTCTCTCATATCATCAGTTAAGCCTTTTGGATACACATCAAGCTTATATTTACGTGGATCATCAGACCCTACAAAGGACACAGCCGAGAATCTATCACCATCCCTTTCTTTCTTCCTTTCATCATCAGGGTATTCTATCAGTTTCAAAGAGTTCAATCTCTCATGATTAACTCCAAGTTTAGTCGTGCTGTTTCTTTCTAATTTTCTCTGAATAAAATTAGGAGAAGTGGCCGGTGAGCCGACTATAGCTGCTCCAATCACCAAGCCAAGAACAAAGCTGATGCCTACACTCAACATACAGTAGCTATAAAACCCATACTCCTTCTTCAATCTTCTGAACTGCTCCTCTCTGTAGCCTGAACTATTGTATAACAAGTGTGGTCTTCTCATCTTGTACAAGTTATAATTCATACCTATCTTACGCTCAGTAACTTCCTCTGTATTTTTAATATCTTTTAAGCTCGGTAATCTATCATTGTCACATTTTTGATTTATATTATCTGTGGTGGACGCCATTTTGATGTGTCTATTCAAGCGACATTTTGTTGTACTCTGTAACAAAGGATGATAATATATTAATTTATTAAATATTGTGTTTTAAACAAGTTTCAATAATTATTTACATATTGTATAATCGAGAGTAGTTTTTATAATCAGTTTAAACAAGTCTCCCAATTAATATCTAGTCAGTCGCCACTGGTAGTTGCTGATAAATTAATCAAATAAGAATTATCAAAAGTATAATTTATCATATCATAATATTATCATTATATCATAAATTATTGTTTTTCATAATATTTCAACTAATTTTTCATGTTTTTAGATACATTTCAATCATTTTTTAATTTATAGCTACCGCCTTATCGCGTAGTCGAAGTTAATTGGTCGTTCAATATAAAAAAACCCTTTTTATATCATAATTTATTGATTAAATATAAAATTTTATGTATGTAAAAGGATTTAAATTACACAAATAGTTATTAGTATAGATGGTCACCCATCTTATGTTCGTCTTCTGTCGAAATGCTTAACAAAAAAAACAATGTACAATTATCATTTAATCAAAATAATTATAACTATAGTGGCCGTCACTCACACCGAGGATTACACACGAGCGACATTTACACCGAAACTAACAACTCATAAAACAAAATAATATATTATATTAAAATATTTGGGAGGTCAATGACCTATTCGTATTTGTTTTCGTGAACTGAGAATATGTTAAATTTTTGACTAAACTTATATGTTTTATACGAATTTTGGTGGTTTTATTAATAATATTGAATTATGATATAAATTATATTATTGGTATACAAGATATCACATAAAAAGCAAGTTTTTAATTTGTTATATATACATTGTTACGGAAATAGACCCTGGCAGACCCTGGCAGACCCTGGTAAACCCTGGCAAACCCTGGCAAACCCTGGCTAAAGCCAGGGAGGTTGCCAGGAAGAAGAAGAAGACGTTGTTACGGAAGGACAGATATATATAATAATATTAATTAAGATAATATAATTAGAAAACATTCGTAAACGTTACATGTAGAGGAAATGTACAACATGAAAAAATACGTTTAACAACCAGAGAGACGAAAAAATTATATTTACATGGAGCTGTTACAACAATTATGAAATATTAATGTTTTAAATTAAATAACAGTTATACAGGGTGACTGGTGAATTACTATCGATATTTGAGGACGTGATATTTGACGATCATATATGACGAAATAAAAATTAATATAACATAAATATTAATAAACTTCTAAGTAAAGTTAACCAAAAGTTATGTAATTTATTACGCATTGTGTGAACACCCTACAGATTAGGTATACACTGACACTCACACATACGCGTGTCGTGACGTAGTGTTGTATCAGCACGCCGCCGCACGCGTCCACACTTGAACACTTGGAACGTGCCAACGCTTTATTTATTTTTACGGAAATTTTGTCAAAAATTAAGTGCCTATTTTTTTTACATAATTCGAATGAGAATCATGTACCGAGTATGCTCCTTAAATATTGATAGTAATTCACCAGTCACCCTGTATATATAAAGGAAAGTAATGTTAGTTACACTATTTATAACTCACGAACGGCTGTACGGATATGGATGGAAATTAGTGGAGAGATAGATTAGAACAAGGAGACGGACATAGAATATTTAATACAGTCGATCGAAACAGAAAAAATACTTAATAAATTCCAATCTAAAAGTCGTTTTATATATTATACCATTAAATTTAATCTTAGTTATTATGTTTAATACTACATACGTAATTATTATTTAACAGCTCTCTATCGATCCTGACCGCGGTTAAATCATCATTTAACTGTGATAGTTAAATTTAACTCGTCCGTGAGTCAGTCCGTGTTAAAACATGTTCCAGTCAAGTATATGTTAGTTTTATTGATCGTGTAATCGATACGGCTACTGGAGTGCTATTAGATTAATTTTTAAAGTAAACATATACATATATTTAATAGTTTTTGCCCGCGACTTCGCGTGAATTTTGCATTAGTAATATATGTATAGCTGACCGGACGAACTCTATTCTGTTTTAAAGGTCGTAAATAATCAGATATTGGAATTTATTAAGTTTTTTCTTTACGATCGAACAGTATTAAATATCCTATGTCATTCTCCTTGTTCTAATCTATCTGTACACCAATTTCCATCCATATCCGTACAGTCGTTCTTGAGTTATAAATAGTGTAACTAACATGACTTTCTTTTACATATATAGAGAGAGAATGAAAGAGAAAGATATATATATTTATATATACATATAATTGCATTGAATTAAAATACAAATAATGAATAGTCATACAGTAAGTCAACACCAGTAAAATTAATTGCATTACAATAGATATATTCTTAACCGACTTTCACTGAGTTATAATGAGTTTTGAGTTAGTCAGTTAGTGAGTTAACCCGTCATTGGTTTTAATAGACGGGCACAACACTAAATATTGTACAAAACATGATTGACGGGCGAGTGATGCATCAATATTACAATTAGCAGCATTTGTGTGTGATAATTAATTTAGATATGTATTTTCGTCTTCTATCTGGCAATTTTCCAGCTCTAGCCAGACCGCCTTACATGTTGTGAATAGTTTTGGCTAATTGTTTTTAAGATCCGCCTGTCTGACATCAATTTTCTTTGGGAATGCATTAATCAGTGATGTCTAAATACACTTAAGTACATATGAGTTGGAAAAATCATATTGGTACTTGCCAGGATCGAACCCGCGTCCTCATGCATGAGAGGCGGGCCTTTAACCACTAGGCCACCACTGACTTAATTTATATATGTGTTATAGTGATAAGCAGGACTGAATGATGGAAACTTATATAATAATTACATTATACTTAACTTCATATTATTTTAACAATATCGAGCAATACATAATATATAACAATTCTTAGAAAGCAATTTATAAGAGTATTTAGACATCACTGATTAATGCATTCCCAAAGAGGGTTGATGTCAGGCAGGCAGAACGTAAAAACAATTAGCCAAAACTATTCACAACATGTAAGGCAGACCCTGGCTAAAGCTGGGGAAATACCAGGAAGAAGAAGACAACATAGTATTATATTATATGTTTAATGTTGTGTCCAGTCAATTGACACATTCTAAGTCCACGCCCACGACATACTTTATGTCATACCTTATGTAATAAAAGGTACTTTGTTTGTATATATGTATATATATATACATATATATGTGTGTGTGTTTGTCTGTACTCACTATTAATATTACCCTAAGTATTAGGTACTGGTGACCTAGTGGTTAAAGACCCGCCTCGTGCATGAGGGCGCGGGTTCGATCCTAGCAACTACCACTGTGATAGTTCCGAGTCATATGTACTTTATAGTATTTAGACACCACTGACTGATGAAGGAAAACATCGTGAGGAAACATGGACTTATCAAATTATAAGTTTGAAATCACCAACCCGTCTTGAGCAAGCGTGGTGATTAATGCTCAAACCTTCTCCATGTGAGAAGAGGCTCAGCAGTGGGCTCTGATGATAATCTTTACATCTTGCTACACGACATATCGTGTCGTGGTCGTACACAGTAAAGGTCAGTACAATAAATCTCGTCTCTACAAGTTTTTCGTTCATTGTTCCGTTTTTTGCTCCTCATAGTGAGTTCCCTGAACATTGTTGGCAACATAGTAACTATATAACTATTACTGGACATCACTATGTTTAAAATATGTAAAATCTTCATGAGAATAGTTGGTTTGTGAAGTATTTGACACTAGTTTAGACACACACACATACACACATATACAGGGTGACTGGTGAATTACTATCAATATTTAAGGAGAATACTCGGTACATGATTCTCATTCGAGTTATGTAAAAAAAATAGGTACTTAATTTTTGACCAAATTTCCGTATAAATAAATACGTGTCCAACGTTCCAAGTGTTCCAAGTGTGGACGCGTGCGGCGGCGTGCTGATACAATACCACGCCGCCAAACGCGCGTGTGTGTGTGTATGTGTATGTATACCTAATCTGTAGGGTGTTCATACGATGCGTAATTAATTACATAACTTTTGGTTAACTTTACTTAGAAGTTTATTAATATTTATGTTATATTAATTTTTATTTTGTCATATATGATCGTCAAATATCACGTCCTCAAATATCGATAGTAATTCACCAGTCACCCTGTATATAAAGAGAGAGAGAGAAATAGCAAGAAAGAGAGAGACAGAGAGCAAATTTTGTGACAAAATCCGAACTACAGATGCCATACTAAGATCTATGACTTTCGCTAGTATTCATTTAAATGTAATATTTTCGTATTACTACGTGATTTTTTAAACTACATACTCCCGACGTTTCTGTTACTTTACAGACGTGGTCTTATATTAGTTTCATTCAGATGTTCTTCATCATCAGCTCAAAATTCTCTTATTCTTGTAAAATAAACTATTATTTCAGTTCCAAATTATTTTTACTCAAAATTCCAAGTCACAAGATCCCAGGACATATTTTCTCAAACCTTTGGGCTGTCGTAAAAACATCTTGTCATATTTTATAAGTCCATAACTCAATTTTATTAGCAATATTTAAATATAATAAATTATTTATATATAAAATGTCCATCATTAAGTTTTAAGGGCTTACATATATTGAAGTTTTATTAGAGTCTAGACTATGGTTATATTGCAGTCTCCAGACTGAGTCTATCACCAGTCTGAGACTGGGTCTACAATAGTAACATAAGATCACGCGTCAAATTACGTTCGGTTGAACCGAGTGGAAAATAAAAGATTTAAATATATTTAAATGAAACTAATATTATTTGAATTAATAAGTAGAAAACTTATTAATTAATTATTAACTAGTAATGATCACGATTGCTGAAAAGTAACCGAAACGTCGGGAGTATGTAGTTTAAAAAATAGAAAAATATTAGTTTCATTTAAAATTTAAATGAATACTCGATAAGTCCTGAATCTTATTATTAAATTATGAACTTAATTTATATAATATGTACTAGCTTTCCGCCCGCAGCTTCGCCCGCGTGGAGTTCGGTTATATCGCGTTTCCAAGAGAATCTTTCAAAAGTCTGGTATAAAAACTATCCTATGTTCTTTATCAAGGTCAACTATATGTCTGTACCAAATTTCATTAAAATCAGTTCAGTGGTTTAAGCGTGAAAGCGTAACAGACAGACAGAGTTACTTTCGCATTTATAATATTAGTAGGGATAAAAACTAGTAATTCTCATTGATTTATCATTAATAAATGTAATATCCTTAAATGGTTCACAAAATTAAATTGTAAAAAAATTAAACGTCGTTTAAAATGTCGTGTGTCCCACTTGGTGTATATGGCGATTGTGCCAAGATATGTGTTATATGAACAGGCGAAATTCAACCGTAAATATATACTAATAAGGACTATTGATCCGCATAACATAAATTTGCTATCGACATCCATTTTGTCATTTCCAATTCATACATGAGAGGTAACAGGAATAAAACGATTTGACATTTATATTAAATAAAAGATTATGTTGTTAACATATATATATTCTTCTTCTACCTGGCAATTTCCCAGCCATAGCCAGGGTCTGCCTTATATGTTGTGAATAGTTTTGGCTAATTGTTTTTACGACCGGCCGCCTGACATCAACCCTCTTATATAATATATATAATTAGCTATGTATAAACAAAAAAAGGCAAAAACACAACACAGTCATTCATACAATTTCGACGACATAGACTTATTGTGACAGACAGATGAACAATCATAATATATAATAATAATAGTCATATTAATATAATTAATTATATATTTTAACCACCATCTGAGTTATCTTAGAGAACTCTATAACATATATACATATGTAAAACATATTATCAATGTATTACATTATATGTATATATATAAGAAAGTCGTGTTAGTTACACTATTTATAATTCAAGAACGACTGTACGGATATGGATGAAGATTGGTGGAGAGATAGATGGGAACAATGAGACGGACATAGGATATTTAATACTGTTCGATCAAAAAGAAAAAATCTAAATAAACTCCAATATCTAATTATTTACGGCCTCTAGGTCGGAATAGAGTTCGCCCGGTCAGCTATACATATATTACTAATGACTGAACTAGTATATATATGTAAACGTACAGAACTTGTTTTTTATTAAATTACTTATTCTGTAATAATATTTACTTTATACGCGTTTCCCTCGTATTATGCTAATGAGATGATTTTTCACACTTTCTTATTAACTTGTTGTGATAACAATAAACTTTGTTATATACTAGCTTGTCAACCTGGTTTTGCATGGGTTTATTAAGAGTTTTTTATGTTTCATTACATACTGTACCATAATATTTTCTAGCTATACATATAGCCCATTTTACTAAGGATAAATTTTGCTTGGAAATGGTGAAAGAATTTTTTGTATAGGTACTGTAGTTTTTGAGTTTTTTCGTCATAAACATACAAAAAGACAAATTTTGCCTATATATAAATATAATGATACATTTGTAAATTTCTTTTTCCACAAAGAAGGTTGATGTTAGTCAGGCGGCCGGTCGTAAAAACAATTAGCCGAAACTATTCACAACATGTGGCAGACTCTGGCTAAAGCTGGGAAATTGCCAGGAAGAAGCAGAAGAAGGATTTGTAAAGGCAAGGAGACACAAAGAGATAAGTCGTGATGTTTAAACCTTACTCTTTATTCAGACCAGAATAGATGAACCCACGCGGAAGCTCAAGTTATATTTGTCAGCATCATCATCATATTAAAACCATTTAATGCTGAACTTTGAATTTCATGATTCAGGAACAATGGTGAAGGTATTTTAAATCCTTTGGTTATTTTATCATCTTCAGAAGACGGAGCTTCCAAGCTCCAAGCTCCAAGGACGGAGCTTCCTACTTAGAAGACTTGATCATTTTCATGATTGAAAGGCATCACGATCTGATGCTAAAAGATCTATTCCTTTATTAATATGAAGCTCTGCATCATCAGAGCTACCTTCAAACCTGTCACATTCCACCAAAAAACGATGTCTCATAAAAATAACTTGATTCCCAAAAAAAAAATCACAAAATATATATAATTAGAAGACGAGCTCGGTTTAAAGCAATAATTAAAAAGCGGTCGCATTGTTTGTAACAAAACATTTAATTGTTTTCTCCGTACGAGCCTCTAAACAATAAGGCTTTGATCATTAGTGTGTGTGTGTTTTTGTGACCGAATATCAAGACCAGACCTTCCTCTATCTTATAACAGATGCTGCATTACTCATATAACTCTGAAGACGAATCCTCTCATCATTCAATGTATTCACGGTGCGTGTGTCGGGTCCATCGTTGTAGTGAGAGGAGCTTCAAAAGTGACTGGGACTTGTGACTCAGGTGTAGGTTTAAGGGACCCATATCTAACGCGTTAAACGCTCACCTCCACTGTCCAAGCTCCACTCTCTACCAAATTTGGAAAGAACCTACTAGGATTGACTTAAAAGTGCGTTATCTTTTTAATAAAGTAAACGAAATTAAATGTAGAAAGTATGTTCTATAACTTCATCATCATCCTATCAGAGCCAACTGCTGAGCCTCTTCTCACATGGAGAAGGTTTTAGCATTAATTACCACGCTTGCTCAAGACGGGTTGGTGATTTCAAACTTATAATTTGATATAAGTCCATGTTTCCTCACGATGTTTTCCTTCATCAGTCAGTGGTGTCTAAATCTTAAGTACATATGACTCGGAACAATCACATTGGTACTTGCTAGGATCGAACCCGCGCCCTCGTGCATGAGACTTGAGAGGCGGGCATTTAACTTCTAGGACAACTTAATATATTTTAAAACGACATAACTTATGAGACGTTAAAAAATATATTTTTGATAATAAAACATAAATTAGAATAAGTTATAACATAAAGATTAGCGAAGGAAATGATCAAATTGTTATTTGACAATATTTAGGGGTTCGTTGACCTCTCTACCGTCAAATGTCCACTATCCAGTTATGTATGATATTTGAAGTAAGTTTTTATTATTTAACTCGCCAGGCGCCATTCATAGTTAGCATAAACATAATTTATAATAAGCAGATGTTTGTATGTATATAAAGAAAGTCGTGTTAGTTACACTATTTATAACTCTAGAACGACTGTACGGATATGGTTGGAAATTGGTGGAGAGATAGATTAGAACAAGGAGACGGACATAGAAAATAAGTTGATCAAATCCAAAATCTTATCTACTATCTTTAAGGAACAGAGTTCGCCCGGTCTATATATTTCTTATTCTGAAAACAACGCAGACAAAATCGCGGACAAAAACTAGTATGTATATATAATTAAATATTTTTTAATTAATAATAAAAGTCCCTATCCTATTTTGAACGTTCTCCTCAACTAGAAATGAAAATAAAACATAGTATTGAGATGTATTTTTTGGTCCAAAAAAGTGAATTGGTTTAAAAGAAAATGTCACGAATTTTACAGAATCATTGATGTAAAGGTCAAAGGTCACTCTAGATAAGTTATACAAGCTACTTGGACCTCATATATAATTGACCTTCATTTATAACATACTAGTTTTTGCCCGCGACTTCGTCCGCGTTTATTTCGTCATTAGTAATATATGTATGTACAGCTGATCGGGCGAACTCTATTCCGTCTTAGAGGCCGTAAATAATTAGATATTGGAGTTTATTTAGATTTTTTTCTGTTTCGATCGAACAGTATTAAATATCCTATGTCCGTCTCCTTGTTCTAATCTATCTCTGTACCAATTTTCATCCATATCCGTACAGTCGTTCTTGAGTTATATATAGTGTAACTAACACGACTTTCTTATAAATATAAAGATATATGAAATTAAAAAATTGACATTAATTATCACTTAGAGAACAGTATAAAAGACTATATTTGAACCTTGCTTTGCTTGATTACAAATAAAGTATATTTATTGAAAAAAAAATACAGCTTAAATAACGATAAATTATTACGGTAACGTAAAAACTATTTTGCTAAAACGGTTTCTTTAGTTATTTTGACATTAGTATTGAAAATAATCTAATTATTCGAAGTATAATATCTGTTTAGTCGTACTGACCATCCGAACCCCTAAATCTGGGGTCGTGACGTCTCCATGGCGAGTGTCACGACCCACATTGTGTTCGGAGACATTATATTATATTTTTTTGATCACTTCCCACGGGTCAGAGGTCAAGATACTGCTTACATTGTTACCTTTCTCATTGTTGGACTACGGTTTTGTTGGAATTTATCAAAAATGATACATTCCTTTTCAAAATATATGCATATAATATGTTATATATATAAAGTATCATGTAGTTAGTTTGTAAGTTTATGTAAAAGATTTTATGTATATATTGTTAAAAAAGAAAGAAAACTACATAAAACTTTGAGATATATCATATATGTATAGACAAATATATTATAATATATATAGTACTATTCAAATATTTAATATACGTCAGCCCTAATTAATTTAAAACGCAATAGAAATAAAAACTTGCTTTTAGATAACAGATTTAAACGAAAATGTAATATATTAAAAAATATATATTTAGGAGTAATTCTTATACTTTATACCGTGACTTTGTCTGCATACTTTAGTACGAATACATACAAGAAACAGAAGTTGGCAAATTATTTACAGAAACGGCGACACTTACAGTAACAACGTGTACATTAAGTTGTATAATGTATGGAGGGACACCCGCCACTGACAAACGGTAATAACAATATGTTTTTATGTATTGAATTTACAACCCTAGAATATGATCCCTACTAATATTATAAATGCGAAAGTAACTCTGTCTGTCTGTTTGTTACGCTATCACGCCTAAACCACTGAACTGATTTTAATGAAATTTGGTATAGATATAGAGTTGACTTTTAGAAAGAACATAGTATAGTTTTTATCCTAGATATTTGAAAGGTTCTCTTGGAAACGCGATATAACCGAACTTGACGCCGGCGAAGCTGCGGGCGGAAAGCTAGTATACTATAAATATTATTTGTTATATTAAATTACTGCAAGGAATATAAAATAAATGTTCCAATGATAACGGAATGTTCCGTAAATTTCTGTTATTCCTACGGAATGTTTTATTTCGGTATAACTCAATATTGTAATGACCAATAAAACCTTCCCAGGTTATATTATGAATGTGACATTTGAATTTTGAAGAACATTTTAGCATTTTACGATCACACTGGTTTAAATATACGCGCAGCTCTAGGGCCTATGAACGTAGAAACGTAAAAAATATATATCACGTAATAATAACGTAAATATAAATGATATTAATAGTTTAGACGAGTGATCTAGAATCTAGATCAATACCAACCGTAGTTTATAGATACGCGACATCAAATCCTAGTTGAAGCACAATACTGTTGCACAAAACACTGAATTCTTGGAATACCTTCTCATAGGATGGATTATTCTTTACGAAAACTCATCACCGTGATCATACGAGAAGTAGAAACAGCACCAGAAACAGAAATTACCGCGAACTTACAAAATAAAAAGCACAAGAAGAAAAAACGTGCACACGACCGACTTGGACGGCGTCTGACGCTGGACAGAGACACAAAAACACGGGAGGAATAAGGCTTTCAGAGGAACAGAGATGGAGAATGGCATGTATGATGAGTGAAAGAGATAGATATAATGGCATGTTTGGTAGTTTTTTAAAATGATTTCTCTGAAGAATTCACGATGTATAGATCAAGAAGTGAAATATGCCCCCGATGTATACCCATTGATAATTATTATTATTCGATCAAATTAATATATTTATATACATAGCTATGGTTATTTAATTAAATTTATTTTTCATTATTATTAGTAATAATCAAGTTTTTCGATACTAATGCTTGTGTGGCCTTATTTTTATATTTGTTTAATAATGTCCCAACTCAAGTGTCATACGTTTTCAATACAGACGCTCACGGAAGTGGTTATACATATTAATAAAAAATATAATTTTTCATATATTACTTTGAAATTAAAGATGATGTAATAAAATCTTGTATAACTCGCTGTTTTTGGAGATAATAATCAAATTTTATCATTAATTAATCTACATATATGTATGTATGTGTAAAATAAGAATTTTTTCATTAAAACAGCCATCAATAAAGATGATTGATACTTAAATAATTGTTAATTACTCCGCAGAGAACAGACCTGGTATCGGTACAGCACGTTGCATTAAAATACCAATGAAAAATCACAAAAGGGGATGCGGATTTTTTAATTTTATTTGCCAAATCTAATTACGCCAGGGATTGGGAGCTCGCGATAGTGATTGATGACCTAAGGTTGATACACACTGGAAGATTATACGATAAATATGTATAAGACATTCTTTATACCTGGAAATTACCCAGCTTTAGCCAGAGTCTGCCTTATATGTGAATAGTTTTGGCTAATTGTTTTTAGGCCGCCTACCATCAACCCTCTTTGGGAAGGCATTTTTAATATATGTTAATTAAAACATATAAAAATATATGTTTATATTGAACATATATATATGTTAATTTCTCTGGTTGTATGAGGTGGAAAGCTCTTCATCATCAGCCAGGTGTATACATCATAAGGACATTAACTCGACAACCGTCCCTCATTACAACGGACTGCCAAAATAAAATTAAACAACACGGGGTCAATGAACCTTGTTACTATTATTTGGGGGTCATATAATACTAATATATCTACAGGGTGACTGATGAATTACTATCGATATTTGAGGACGTGGTAGTTGACGATCATATATGACAAAATAAAAATTAATATAACATAAATATTAATAAACTTCTAAGTAAAGTTAACCAAAAGTTATGTAATTAATGTATATATATTTAAAACACTTTCGCTCCCGACTATATTCAAAATGTTATTCTTGCTCGACTACGGGCTTCCATAACTTGTACAAACCATGACTTTTATATATATAATAACTGAATTAATATATTACATATATATTATGTACATATATACTAAAATCTTGCTTTATTTAAAAGATTTATATATATATTTCCATATCAGAATATTAGTTACCGTACTCCTATGAAACGTCTTTACATATTTTTACCAAATCTTATTTACGTATTCAGTAGGTCTGATAATTGAATAATATCTATTTATACCCCTAAATGATAAGGGTTATTCACCCTTAATTTATTTTAATATAGCATTAAATACATATAATACTAAATTTATACTTTTTTATCACCAAATCCCTATTTATTTCTGGCAAAACGTGTGTCGAGTCAGCTAGTTGTTTAATATTATCAAATTTTAGTGATTTTTATGTAATAATAATATTAATATATATATGATGGTATCAATGGGAGCCCGTCGCCCCACGGGGTCCGTGCTGGTGGAAGCAACAATTATCTAAGTTAAGGAGATAAAAAAAACTCTACAACAAACATTCAAGCCTCGTACACATTCCACGTAGAATGTCTTAACATGTCCAGTTAAGGGGAATGACTAATGGGTTTAATATGTGTCTGTTTGTTTGTACACCTTTATCATATAAACTATAATATTGACAATATATCCCTACTAATATTATAAATGCGAAAGTAACTCTGTCTGTTAAACTTTCACGACTAAACCATTAAACTGATTTTAATGAAATTTGGTACAGATATAGTAGACCTTGAGAAAGAACATAGGATAGTTTTTATCCCAGACTTTTGAAAGGATCTCTTGGAAACGCGATATAACCGAACTTGACACGGGCGAAGCTGCGGGCGGAAAGCTATAGTATATATTATGGTTAATATTTATTTAAACTGGATTTGAATGCAGAGTTAATTTACAATTTAATGTAATATATATGGGTAGTAAGTTTAATATTTATTTCTATTATTTTGGAATACTAAATTAATAAAAAAGAACATTAAAATATTTTACTTGGTAATAATAATTATTTACAGTAAATTAAAGTGTTTTATATATTAGCATTGTGTGTAAATTCCGAGTGGATCCACGTGATGAGTCATGTATGACGAGGGATAGAGCTTCCCCTTAACCAGCCTTCAAAGCTCAACTTAACTTTTGTCCATTGGATCTTTCTCTATCGCACTGATTTATTGTGTGTCTGTCCGTCAGTTAGGGTGTAGCCACGGAACTAGAAATAGCGATTATATATATAAATATTATCATCATCATCCTATCAGAGCACTGCTGAGCCTCTTCTCACATGGAGAAGGTTTGAGCATTAATCACGCTCGCTCAAGACGGGTTGGTGATTTCAAACTTATAATTTGACAAGTCCATGTTTCCTCACGATGTTTTCCTTCATCAGTCAGTGTTGTCTAAATACTCTTAAGTACATATGACTCGGAACAATCACATTGGTACTTGCCAGGATCGAACCCGCGCCCTCATGCATGAGAGGCGGGCCTTTAACCACTAGGACCTCGACTATTTTATCATAATATTTTTATATTAACGCTAGTTAGTAATTCTTCGATCATTGTATAATCCGCTCCGCTTATCGCTCCTCCTATGAACGTGACCGTACCGTTACGTCTATGTCGTTTTACATAGTTTTTGTGTGTCCGTCTGTCATAATAGTTAGTTGTATTTAGTATATCTTATTGAAATACTTAGATATTCAATCATATATATATTTAACTAATAAAATAGTTAAAAGAATTACCATAATTATGATCATCCCTACTAATTTTATAAATGCGAAAGTAACTCTGTCTGTCTGTCTATCTGTTACGCTTTCACGACTAAACCACTGAACTGATTTTAATGAAATTTGGTACAGAGATAGAATTGACCTTGAGAAAGAACATAGGATAGTTTTTATCACAGACTTCTGAAAGGTTCTCTTGGTAACGCGATATAATAACTCCACGCGGACGAAGCTGCGGGCGAAAAGCTAGTTATGGATAAAAGGTAAAATGTTTTCGAATTAACGCTAAACTGTCAGTTTTTTACTGCAAACTCAGCGTCAAAAGTGTAACGTTTCTGTAGCCTTAGTAATGATTATGAGTCATGACGGAAGGATTTCTTAGTAATCTACCACTGACTGACTAAAGAAAAATAGTCGATACAAAAGATTGTTATAATAGAAAGATTACTGAGTTTTAAATATTTAAATATGTAATATTATAGTTTATAGTTTCTTCTTCGTCCTGGCAAAATCCCAGCTTTAGCCAGGTTCTGCCTTACATGTTGTGAATAGTTTTGGCTAATTGTTTTTACGATCGGCCGCCTGCCTGACATCAACCCTCTTTTGGGAAGGAATATTATAGTTTATTAGTAATAATTTTTTAAATATAAAATATATGCATTTTTAAATTATTCCTAATATATAAATTTTCTTTAATAATAATAAATGTATATCTTTGAGTATATAAAAAATAATAAACTAAATATATTATACCAACAATTTTTTAAAATTTTAATTCTAAGTTTTATTGTAATTTTAATTTGATTAGATCTATGTCAAAATGATTTTAATTCTTCTTAATTTACTTCTTGGCTTCATTATTTGTTTACAAGACATAAGAATAGTAATCACGACTGATAATTCTTGAGATGATGATTTAACCATTTTTATCTATCCTTACTTTCAGTCTTGCCTCGTCACTACATACTTCACGTTAACAGTTTGTCATTCATAATCTTGTCACATAGTATTAACGTATTGAAATACGTGAAACTTTACGTATTATCGACGCAAACATGTATTAAAGATAATGCTTATATGTACAAGTTAATCTAACTTTAAGAGACGAATCCTCTCATCATTCAATGTATTCACGGTGCGTGTGTCGGGTCCATCGTTGTAGTGAGAGGAGCTTCAACAGTGACTGTGACTTGCGACCCAGGTGTAGGTTTAAGGGACCCTATCTAACGCGTTAAACGCTCACCTCCACTGTACAAGCTCCTCTCTCTTAAAATCCCTGACTACCTTCTGTTTTTAATATAATAAAACAGTTACCAGGCTTCTTAAAGTTTATTGAGTTATATAAAGATGTCATATTAACCGCAGGACCTCAAGTTACACTTCAAATGTTATAAGGGACCCGCATTCGTCTTGTTGTTGGTTGGAATTACTACTCATATAAACTAGCTTTTGTTCTCGACTTCGTCTGTGTTAATTTCGTCATTAGTAATATATGTATAGCTTACTGATAACTCTATTCCGTCTTAGAGGCCGTAAATGACTAGATAGTGGAGTTGATTAAGTATTTTTTTTTTTCTATCGAACAGAATTAAATATCCTAGGTCCGTATCCTTGTTCTAATCTATCTCTCCACTAATTTTCATCCATATCCGTACAGCCGTTCTTGAGTTATATATAGTGTAACTAACACGATTATCTTTAATATTAGTCTTCGATGTTAATATAACCTCATGATGCCAGTACTGCATCACAATCCTTCCCAGGAGTTTAGTTCATGGAAATTTCTAGAAAAATAAACCTTTTAGGTAAATCTTTGACAGAAAACATACCAAAATATATCACGGTATAATGAGCTTTATATTATATGTATTAAGATTGATAATTAATTACAATATTAATAGAATATCACAATTATAAGTTTGAAATCACCAACCCGTCTTACAAGCGTGGTGATTAATGCTCAAACCTTCTCCATGTGAGAAGAGGCTCAGCAGTGGGCTCTGATAGGCTGATGATGATGATTATAGAAACGCGCAGGTTTGAACCTGGGACTTTTAAATGGTTGGTTCTCTTTAACAACTGAGCTATTATGTCTTAAATCTAATTTATCAGATCCTGAATTTGTTTTAAAAAGTTCAACATATATATATTTTAAACATATTAAAATTCAACGAAAACGCAATATAATTTGTCCAGGAATAATATGGGTTTCCTTTCATTAAATTTTATTAAAAATTTACATATTAGTAATGATATTACTGTTATTTTTATACCAAAATATGTTTCATAAATTTAAAATATCGTTGTATTAATGAGATGGAGGGCGGGCAGCAATAATTTAGGAATACTGAGGTTTAATATTAAAAGACTAATATTATTAACATATACAGAAAGAGAGACCCTGGCTAATGCTGGGGTATTGCCAGGAAGAAATAAATTTGGTGACCAAAAGAACATGTTCTAAATTTGTTAATCTTATTAGCTTCTAGAAAGATCACGACAAAAATAAAAAAAAATCTATATAAAAACATTTTATTATTGATTTGTACCCGCATACACAGCGGGGAGTTATTTTATTGCGAAAATTTAAAGTTATATAAATAACAATTGTTCTTATATATCTTTATTTTGAAACAAACAAAACTATGGAGTTTATCTAGAAACGAATCCTCGCATTTTATTTGCCAGCCGATATTGAATATATTGTTTTGATACATCTCAAACTGTAAAGATATCAAGGGACTTACAATATTATAAGACCGCCATTTTGATACGAACTTACAATGAAATATTTGAATTATTCTGCCGATGTAGGTATTTTAAATTATGTTTTTACTATGGATGATACAAATTTTTATATTATTGTATAATAAACAGGAAATTGAAGATATAAAATAAATGTAAAGTGAAGAGATAATTCATAAATTTAGTTAAAATTTGGTGATTTTTGTTTTAAATTTTTTATATTTTGTTTTCATTTCATTATAATTTTGTGAGAACATTTATGTTTTTAATTTTTATGCATATATTTGAACCATCTTTTATCTTATAAGGATTATATTAATGAATACATAAATTTTCATGACTTCATTAAATATATTATGATCTCTAGTCATCTTGAACTTGTCATACTAATTGTTAACCTTTGAACCAACACCAGATGACCTTGAGCAGGTCCGAAGGTCACGGTAACCCAAATTATGTAGAAATAAACACCAAAATCAAATATAAAACATCGGGAGTTCATAAATGAACAAATTAAATCATCCAAAAAACCAAAATAAAACCTCCTTGCTCCTCGGACATTTGTCTCTCCATGTGACTCCGTATTTATTTAAAAAAAGGAATAAATTTAAAATTCGAACAAAAAAAAAAGACAGCATGTTCCGTCTGTCCCCGTCTCGCTCGGGTGTCTTCCGTCTCGCTCTATCGTTGTACGTGCGAGCGAGAGGTCAACATCCCTTTCCCGCCACGGTCGTAAAGAATTTAAAAATGATATTAGTTAGTTTATATATATATATTTTTTGTTAATAGTTGTGTATTGTTGAAGCGGCCGCCCTGATTGTGATCTGGTTGTGTTCAATAATATACGTTTGACTGTGAGATCGTACAGATACGAGTAGCTTGTGTCCTTATAACTTGAAACATACCATAATCAGGTATGCGTTTACTCATAACTATAGGTTTACACGTGAAAACTATGTGACCTATCGTATGTAGTGACTAAAACATATATATTATATATTTCTTTCATAACTTCAACCACCAAAAATAACTTTAAATATTTATATGATACGACACGATAGCGACACGATTTTACAACGTACGATATTCATTAAATGTCTTAATATTATATTCAAATAAATAATATAACTAGTATAAATGTAAGAGTAATTTACTATTCGATATTAAAACGATATTTATATCGTATTGTGTAAAATCTTTTCGCCTTATTTAATCTCTGTTCATAGAGAGATATTCGTAAAACAATATTACAATATACTTATATGCTTAGAATGATTTCACATAAGAAGAGATATAAAAACATATATTTAAATAGCCTTTTTGTATTAAATTTTTTATTTTTATTTTCTAAACAAAAATATTTGAGTAATATAAATATTACTGTACTACATATAATTTTTAAATATACAAAAACATAAATCATATATCCATAAAGATTTAAATCATATCACGAAAACAGAAAATACTAAAAAAGATTTTAAAATAAGTTATTATAATAGAAAATTACGTATTAAAGGCTGAACTGATTTGGATGAAGTTGAATATACGAGTTGTGTCATTTTAAGGAGCATGTACCAAAAATAATCTTTAAAGCTCAAAAAACTTATAAATATGTAATAATTATCAGAAGATTTATTGTAATGAAGAAACTTTGAGACTTCAGGAAACTTACAGCTGTCTTATAAGTAAAATAAGTATATGAAACAATTGGGAAAATCTGCTATTTTACCAACTATTACATATATATATATATATATATATATATGTATATATATGTAATATTGTATATAATATATATATGTAATAGTTGGGTGATGGATGAAATGGTTTGAGGCTGGTTGAACATCTGCAGAAGATGGGATTAAGAATTACGAGGTTTTTTGCATGATCAAATCTCTTGGCAGAGAGGAATGTAGATGACAAGATTCTACAGAGTCTTTGTGGAAGAACCTATCCTTTTTGCTAAAGGAAGCTACCAAGCAGATGCCTACCTGATGGAGGTAGTACCGTCATAGATTTGTTTATGTTCCCACTTTGATTGGGGAATAGGGAAAGGAAATGCAGGAAAGGGTGGGAAAAGGGAAAGGGCAACCGTCTCTCTCACTCATCAGAAAAACAAATATTAAAGGCTACTTCACGCCGATCTTCTGTTAGAATTTTCCAGAAGAATCACGAAACTATCTTTTGAAGACCACAGATTTACCGTCCTTATCTATGTCCTATATTATCCTATGTCCGTCTCCTTGTTCTAATCTATCTCTCCACCAATTTCCATCCATATCCGTACAGCCGTTCTTGAGTTATAAATAGTATAACTAACATGACTTTCTCATATATATATATGTAGTATCCAAATTTCTGTTTAAGACTAGCATTGGAAAGGCATGTCTTGACTCACTTAAGTATCATTGTAACAACGGTTTCTTTATTTAATCAAAAAATAAAATATTACCGAGAAATATTATATATACATATATATAATTATTATAATTACAACGAGTTGACATAAAAAAAAACATGAAATAATGACATTTCTAAAAAGAAAAATATTCTGTGAAATTATCTTTCAAACGATGTACGAATATATTTGGATGCGGCATTATGTTATACTAGCTTCCCGCCCGCAGCTTCGTCCGCGTGGAGTTCGGTTATATCGATTTTCAAAGAGAACCTTTCAAAAGTCTGGAATAAAAACTATCCTATGTTCTTTCTCAAGCTCAACTCTATGTCTGTACTAAATTTCATTAAAATCAGTTCAGTGGTTTAGGCGTGAAAGCGTAACGGACAGACAGACAGAGTTACTTTTGCATTTATAATATTAGTAGGAATGTGTGTGTGTATTGGTTTGTTACGGGAGAACTATTGACTGTGTATATATGGATTTCTGCTTAAATTATAGTCATTTATATGGATAATATTGTAAATCAGATCAATAAGTAATAAAACCGAGGTAACAAAACTAGTAAAGAATATTTTTTAACTTATAAAAAGCTATATATAAAATATATATGAGAATTTATATATATATATATTTACATAATGATAGTATAACTATTTTATATATAAGAGTTTCGTCACAATGGGTGTAGTCTATACTATAAAATTTTCACAAAATACTGTAATATGAATGTACGGTTAACTTATACTACGGTGTTAACTATACAAGTTAAAACTGTAGTTAGAGGCAAGGTTAATTAATGTAATTAATTCTAGAACCTTCTTAACATATGTATGTCAAAAGGCATACATCTATGTGCGTACCACAGGTTTTACTTCGTCACATAAAACGGAGAATTAATAGTTTCTATTTATAAATCTTGACAAATATTATATATTATAAGCGTTATATTCTTTAAACCTACACCTGGGTCACAAGTCCCAGTCACTGTTGAAGCTCCTCTCACTACAACGATGGACCCGACACACGCACCGTGAATACATTGAATGATGAGAGGTTTCGTCTCTCTATATATATTAAACCTACACCTGGGTCACAAGTCCCAGTCACTGTTGAAGCTCCTCTCACTACAACGATGGACCCGACACACGCACCGTGAATACATTGAATGATGAGAGGTTTCGTCTCTCTATATATATTAAACCTACACCTGGGTCACAAGTCCCAGTCACTGTTGAAGCTCCTCTCACTACAACGATGGACCCGACACACGCACCGTGAATACATGGAATGATGAGAGGTTTCGTCTCTCTATATATATTAAAGCTACACCTGGGTCACAAGTCACAGTCACTGTTGAAGCTCCTCTCACTACAACGATGGACCCGACACACGCACCGTGAATACATTGAATGATGAAAGGATTCGTCTCTTCTATGTGTCAAAAACTTCATATCTATACACAAACTTGTAAACACAATTATTTTCGAAATGCCACATCCATATTTCAATGCTGAATGTTCCCCAAATAACTCCTACAAAGACGGCTCATCAAAAAACAATGAAATACCACGACAACGAAATGAAGCTAATTACTGACAATTGTTGGACCAGTCCCAAGATCTGGTACCACGTCCCACCACCACTCAATAACCACCCTACAGCGCATGAGATACAGCATATTATGAGCTGCTAGTCTACCGTATATAATTATTTTTAGCTCCGCCTTTAAATTTTTTGTTTAATTTTTCGGCGGGCGTGGTCTTATTGTTGCAGCCCAGATAATTTAGATCACAAATTTTCCAGCTGTCCATACATAAGCGTTAAATATTTCCAGAAGTCTAATTTTTAAGAAAATTTAATAATAATAAAGTGTTTTATATATAATGTGTTCGAAATTACAGCGTACTACACGTTTGAAGTAAAGCAATGTTTAATATCAAACTGAAAGTTACGTGTTAACGAAAAATAGAACAAATTTTTCATAGAATTATCTTCTATCTTCTATATATATAAAAATGGATTGCTGTTCCTTAGTCTCGCTAAAACTCGAGAACGGCTGAATCGATTTGGCTAATTTTAGTCTTGAAATACTCCTGGAAGTCCAGGGAAGGTTTAAAAGGTGAGAAAAATTGGAATAAATGCCGGGAAAATCCTAAAAACAGCCCTTTTCTATTTCCCATACAAACGTTTATTTATGGCCTCTAAGACGGAATAGAGTTCGCCTGGTCAGCTATACCTACATATATTACTCTTGACCAAACTAACGCGGACGAAGTCGCGGGCAAAAACTAGTAAGGTATAAATATTCTAGCAATTCTTTTCAGAGGAACTAAAATACGACCCACATAATGAGATCTAAGACTTTCGCTAGTATTCATTGAAATAAAACTAGTATTTTTATTTACTACCCGATTTCAATTCTAGGATTCTTGTAGTCCGCGATAGCCCAATATCAAATGTTACTTTGACGTGATTTACATGAGATCGCAGCTTCAAACCCTGATCGTGTTAATGAAATTTTCATTAAATATGTAAAGGAAAGTCGTGTTAGTTACACTATTTATAACTCAAGAACGACTGTACGGATATGGATGGAAATTGATGGAGAGATAGATTAGAACATAGAAAGGACATAGGATACTTTACATCCGATTGAAAACAAAAAAATTAAGTTGATCAAATCCAAAATATTATCTACTTTCTTAAAAAGGAATAGAGTTCGCCCGGTCAGCTATACATTTCTATTTAATTCTGAAACTCAGACGAAGTAGCAAACAAAAACTAGTTTAAAATATATTGCGTTAAATTTACCACCTAGCTAATAGTGACTAACACGTTCTGATTGATGAGTAATTGTGTAACAGACACCCATACATCAACCTTAGTACGAGCAAGTACTGTACCACTCGTAAACTATTAAACTTACGTCATGAAGTTTAACAGTTACGAATATAAGAATGAAGTTTTATTACACGTTATGACAAACCTTAATATATTAACGAGGCAGAACTATTAAATATATGTGCTCTTAGTACGAGCTAGCATCGTGACTACATACTCCACGTTAACAGTTTGTCATTCATAATCTTGTCACATAGTATTAACGTATTGAATGAAACGGGAGACGCTACGTATGTAGTGTACATCACACTTATGGTAAGTCTTCTTCTATCTGGCAATTTCCCAGATTTAGCCAGGGTCTGCCTTACATGTTGTGGATAGTATTGGCTAATTGTTTTTACGACCGGCCGCCTGCCTGACATCCACCCTCTTTGGGAATTAACTTATGGTAAGAATACAAAGTTAATTAATAAAATTAATCTCTGAAAAAAAAACTAAAAATAAGTTTAATACCAATTATATTCAGTTAAAATTACAGTTAAATTAACGTGTAAAAGATACGTTTATTGTTATTTAACTGAGAAATTAAAAAGTATCCATAAGTATATTTAAAAAGGTTAATTTAATAATAACATATAATTCTTATACATAATAAAAAAGAAGTTTTCATTATGTATCATATAATATACATAAGAAAAACTAGTCACAATAAAGTTTATTTAAATCAAAGATAAGTTAAACTTGAGCCGTAACGTAAATACATAATGTTATGTTGTTAAAATAAAAACAAAAATTATATTAACCGCAGTTTTGACGTCTGTATTAAAGGTAAGCGGCTTACGGGGACTCGGATCCGGTCCAAATAAAACTATTGGGGGGGGCGCGAGTCAGGGGATGTAGCGAGTATACGAGTATATACAGGGTGACTGGTGAATTACTATCAATATTTGAGGAGAGTACTCGGTACATGATTCTCATTCGAATTATGTAAAAAGAATAAGCACTTAATTTTTGACCAAATTTCCGTATAAATAAATAAAGTGTGGACACGTTCCAAGTGTTCCAAGTGTGGACGCGTGCGGCGGCGTGCTGATACAACACCACGCCCCGCACGCGTGTGTGTGTGTGTGTGTGTGTATACCTAATCTGTAGGGTGTTCACACGATGCGTAATTAATTACATAACTTTTGGTTAACTTTACTTAGAAGTTTATTAATATTTATGTTATATTAATTTTTATTTTGTCATATATGATCGTCAAATATCACGTCCTCAAGTATCGATCACTAGTTCTTGCCCGAGACTTTGTCTGTATAAGGTCATAATAAGAAAAGTGTTACTACACGAACTGTTTCGATTTAAAGGCAGAAAATATCCAGATATTGCAGTTTATTAAGTATTTTTTTATGTTCCGATCGAAAACTTAAATATCCTATGTCTGTCTCCTTGTTCTAATCTATCTCTCCACCAATTTCCAATCATATCCGTTCTTGAATTATACCTATATAGTGTAACTAACAGAACTTTCTTTTTTTTTTAATAAAAATTAGTAACGTTTAGAAATATCACCATTGAAGTTAGAATTATTATTTTTTGAATATAATAGTTTATCGTATACTTTTTAATGTATTTATTAGAGACGAAACCTCTCATCATTCCATGTATTCACGGCGCGTGTGTCGGGTCCATCGTTGTAGTGAGAGGAGCTTCAACAGTGACTGGGACTTGTGACCCAGGTGTAGGTTTAAGGGACCCTATCTAACGCGTTAAACACTCACCTCCACCGTACAAGCTCCTCTCCCTACCTAACCACTACTATATTTAAACTCAGCTTATCTTCTCAGTTAGTTTTCAAAGTTATTTTTATACTGCGTCATAATCGCTACCTCTTGTGACTCGAGCCGAGCCCTTCATCTGTTAATAAATGTCTCGTAAGTGCTTATTTGACACTGTAAGGAGTTGTGTTTCTTGTATGTCCGTCTATTTGTCTGTATTAACTGATATATCTCATTAACGCTAACTTTTTCAAGATCCGTTTTCTTATATTATATTAACTATAGTTCTGTGGTAGGTTTGCTTACACTATTATAATGAAAAATAGTTATACTTTACATAGATTTGTTTGTTGGAATTAAACTAAATATATCATCATCATCCTATCAGAGCCCACTGCTGAGCCTCTTCTCACATGGAGAAGGTTCGAGCATTAATAACCACGCTTGCTCAAGACGGGTTAGTGATTTCAAACTTATAATTTGATATAGTTCATGTTTCCTCATGATGTTTTCCTTCATCTGTCAGTGATGTCTAAATACTCTTAAGTACATATGACTCGGAACAATCACATTGGTACTTGCCAGGATCGAACCCGTTCCATCGTAAACTAAACTAAATCTATACTATTAAATAGTTGTGTTAAATAATTAACGCCAAAGGGACTTTTAGCTTTCAAAGATCGAAAATGATTTTAAAGTTTTATTTAATCTCTTACTATTGGAAATAAGTAAAATACATAGATGCTCCTGATTGGTTTTCATCCATGAATACATGAGTTAGATGTTCCAGGAGTTTTCAAAAACCTGATAGTTTTCAAACATATACTAGATATAACTTTACATAGATACTGGATCATAATTAATTCATTATAATATCAACTTCAAACTAGGCAGACCCTGGCTATAGCTGGGAAATTGCCAGGTAGATGAAGAATATCAACTTCAATGTTACTTTTTTATGGTAAAAGTGGGCGACTGAACAGACGGCCTACATTATGGAGGTAGTACCGTCGCCCATGGACATCCACAACATTTTTTATGTCGCGAATGTGTCACCATCCTTGATTAGGGAAGAGGGGGAAGGAAAAGTGGGAAAGGGAGGGAAAAGGGAAGGGGTACGAATGAAGGGAAAAGGGAAAGGGCGCAAGGTTCAGGTTATTATAGAAATTGTATCATATTTGTAATTCAGAGACACATACACACACACTTCGTCTTATACTCGTATCATCTATTTTAATCCGCTGTCTTCACCTTACTATCATTTTGTACGTGAGACTACACACTCTACGTCTCCAGTTAAGTTATAATAAACTTAAATAGATATTACTTTGATATTAATTCTAAATAGAATACTGAAAACTGTAAGTATGACGTGTAAACAAGCAAACGTATAGTTAGTTCGAGTACGATGTCCACGAGAAACTACATATTATAGGATTTTATTAGCAACTAGTTTTCCTCCCGCAGCTTCGCCCGCGTGGAGATTCGTTATATCCCGTTTCCAAGAGAACCTTTCAAAAGTCTGGAATAAAAACTATTCTATGTTCTTTCTCAAGGTCAACTCTATCTCTACCAAATTTCATTAAAATCAGTTCAGTGGTTTAGGCGTGAAAGCGTAACAGACAGACAGAGTTACTTTCGCATTTATAATATTAGTAGGGATGATTGCACGGATATTACCAAAAAATGTACCATCTTATATGAAAAATTTAGAAATAAATATACATAAGTCAATTTATTACATTGGTTATTCTGTATAAGACAGACGAAGTCGCGGGCGTAGCTTTTATTATTGTAGTGAAACAAAAGCACAAGCCTAACCTATTGGCTCATAATCCATTTTCATCTTATTATTTGAATGTGATTTTAAATACAATTGTTAAGAAATCTAGTTATTATATAATGTAAAATACAAATGTGCTTTTATTTATGAGTTCCTATTTTCACAACGCCTATGATTCATATGAAAAGCCAAGGCCGTAATGATGCATCCTCCTGACGCTTCGACATATATATTCTTCTTCTACCTGGCAATTTCCCAGTTTCAGCCAGGGTCTGTCTTACATGTTGTCAATAGTTTTGGCTAATTGTTTTACGATGCCTGCCTGACATCAACCCGACGCTCCTACATATACATTAATCCAAGGTTTATGAAGGAATATATAACAGAAACAAATCATCATTTATATATTTATTCAATCTCCACGTTAGACAAATCTTCTGTAATCTTCTTCACTTGTTCTTCACTTCGTTTCTTCTCCATCTTCTTCGCTTCTTCCTTCTTCTGTCCGTATAACTTCTTCAAGTTGTTCAACACGTGATGCGGCATGTCCCCCGGTTTTGGCTGATGTATTTCATATTCTCCGTTGCTGTTCTTGACCAATTCAACCATGGATTCCTCGAGGTTAATGACCTCACCAGGTTTTTGGGAAGGCTTCTTAACTTTCTGTGGACTCCTCATTTTTTGGGCCCAGTTTTGGAGATAATTCCTAGGTTCGTCGATATTCTGTAAATTTAAAACATAATTGAACTATTAATTACATATTATGTATGACCCACCAACATCCTAAAGGATTAGAGCTAAACCCGCCACCCTAAATGTATATTCTTCATCAGGCTGAACTTCCACCAGGTCTTCTTAAAATACTATAACACTTTGTAGTACTAATTAATGACGTGTAATAATTTTTTACTTATATATATACTAGTTTTCCGTCCGCAGCTTCGCCCGCGTGGAGTTCGGTTATATATCATTTCCAAGAAAACCTTTCAAAAGTCTGGTATAAAAACTATCCTATGTTCTTTCTCAAGGTCAACTCTATCTCTGTACCAAATTTCATTAAAATCAGTTCAGTGGTTTTCTCGTGAAATCGTAACAAACAGACAGAGTTACTATCGCATTTATAAAATTAGTAGGGATTCTATCTTTCCTCTCCTCATTTTATTCCTACCGGAACATTCCTGGAACTCTATTATCCCCAGGAATGTTCCATCATTTCCCCGGACTATTAACCAGCTATGTCTGGTATAATGTAAGTCAAAGGCAGCTAATTGTCCGGACAGATTCCAACAACGACTCAACATTTTAACAAGAAACTAATTCACTAGCGTTCATTATCCCTACTAATATTATAAATGCGAAAGTAACTCTGTCTATTTGTTACGTTTTCACGACTAAACCAATGAAGTGATTTTAATGAAATTTAGTCCAGAGATAGAGTTGACCTTGAGAAAGAACATAGGATAGTTTTTATCCTAGACTTTTGAAAGGTTCTCTTGGAAGCGCGATATAAGCGAACTCCACGCGGGCGGAGAGCTAGTTATTTAGTATTAACAAAGAATTTTCGTGTTAAATATTAGTTTAGTTGGATATTTTATTAATATTATTCTATTAAGGAGATATAAATATATATTTCTTCTATTCTTTTGAAGAAAAAGATTTCATAAATATTTTTTGATTGACTAAAAATATTCTGCATATTAAAATTCTTCTTAAAGACTTTTATAATATATAAAGCGCCTGATGTAATATAATAAACATACTTAATACCATATTGCCTTCTTTTTACGTCAGGCGTAAAAATATAAGTAAAATACTGGATAAAAATATGAAGAGGAGCTTGTACGGTGGAGGTGATCGTTTAACATTAGATAGGGTCCCTTAAACCTACACCTGGGTCACAAGTCACAGTCACTGTTGAAGCTCCTCTCACTACAACGATGGACCCGACACACGCACCGTGAATACATGGAATGATGAGAGGTTTCGTCTCTCTATATATATTAAACCTACACCTGGGTCACAAGTCCCAGTCACTGTTGAAGCTCCTCTCACTACAACGATGGACCCGACACACGCACCGTGAATACATTGAATGATGAGAGGTTTCGTCTCTCTATATATATTAAACCTACACCTGGGTCACAAGTCCCAGTCACTGTTGAAGCTCCTCTCACTACAACGATGGACCCGACACACGCACCGTGAATACATTGAATGATGAGAGGTTTCGTCTCTCTATATATATTAAACCTACACCTGGGTCACAAGTCCCAGTCACTGTTGAAGCTCCTCTCACTACAACGATGGACCCGACACACGCACCGTGAATACATGGAATGATGAGAGGTTTCGTCTCTCTATATATATTAAACCTACACCTGGGTCACAAGTCCCAGTCACTGTTGAAGCTCCTCTCACTACAACGATGGACCCGACACACGCACCGTGAATTGAATGATGAGAGGTTTCGTCTCTCTATATATATTAAACCTACACCTGGGTCACAAGTCACAGTCACTGTTGAAGCTCCTCTCACTACAACGATGGACCCGACACACGCACCGTGAATTGAATGATGAGAGGTTTCGTCTCTCTATATATATTAAACCTACACCTGGGTCACAAGTCCCAGTCACTGTTGAAGCTCCTCTCACTACAACGATGGACCCGACACACGCACCGTGAATTGAATGATGAGAGGTTTCGTCTCTCTATATATATTAAACCTACACCTGGGTCACAAGTCACAGTCACTGTTGAAGCTCCTCTCACTACAACGATGGACCCGACACACGCACCGTGAATTGAATGATGAGAGGTTTCGTCTCTCTATATATATTAAACCTACACCTGGGTCACAAGTCCCAGTCACTGTTGAAGCTCCTCTCACTACAACGATGGACCCGACACACGCACCGTGACTACATTGAATGATGAGAGGTTTCGTTCTCTCTATATATATTAAACCTACACCTGGGTCACAAGTCCCAGTCACTGTTGAAGCTCCTCTCACTACAACGATGGACCCGACACACGCACCGTGAATTGAATGATGAGAGGTTTCGTCTCTCTATATATATTAAACCTACACCTGGGTCACAAGTCCCAGTCACTGTTGAAGCTCCTCTCACTACAACGATGGACCCGACACACGCACCGTGACTACATTGAATGATGAGAGGTTTCGTCTCTCTATATATATTAAACCTACACCTGGGTCACAAGTCCCAGTCACTGTTGAAGCTCCTCTCACTACAACGATGGACCCGACACACGCACCGTGAATACATTGAATGATGAGAGGTTTCGTCTCTCTATATATATTAAACCTACACCTGGGTCACAAGTCCCAGTCACTGTTGAAGCTCCTCTCACTACAACGATGGACCCGACACACGCACCGTGAATACATTGAATGATGAGAGGTTTCGTCTCTCTATATATATTAAACCTACACCTGGGTCACAAGTCCCAGTCACTGTTGAAGCTCCTCTCACTACAACGATGGACCCGACACACGCACCGTGAATACATGGAATGATGAGAGGTTTCGTCTCTCTATATATATTAAACCTACACCTGGGTCACAAGTCCCAGTCACTGTTGAAGCTCCTCTCACTACAACGATGGACCCGACACACGCACCGTGAATTGAATGATGAGAGGTTTCGTCTCTCTATATATATTAAACCTACACCTGGGTCACAAGTCACAGTCACTGTTGAAGCTCCTCTCACTACAACGATGGACCCGACACACGCACCGTGAATTGAATGATGAGAGGTTTCGTCTCTCTATATATATTAAACCTACACCTGGGTCACAAGTCCCAGTCACTGTTGAAGCTCCTCTCACTACAACGATGGACCCGACACACGCACCGTGAATTGAATGATGAGAGGTTTCGTCTCTCTATATATATTAAACCTACACCTGGGTCACAAGTCACAGTCACTGTTGAAGCTCCTCTCACTACAACGATGGACCCGACACACGCACCGTGAATTGAATGATGAGAGGTTTCGTCTCTCTATATATATTAAACCTACACCTGGGTCACAAGTCCCAGTCACTGTTGAAGCTCCTCTCACTACAACGATGGACCCGACACACGCACCGTGAATACATTGAATGATGAGAGGTTTCGTCTCTCTATATATATTAAACCTACACCTGGGTCACAAGTCCCAGTCACTGTTGAAGCTCCTCTCACTACAACGATGGACCCGACACACGCACCGTGAATACATTGAATGATGAGAGGATTCATCTATATAATGTTATATTAAATGTTTCCTCACCTGGTGAATCTTGGTGTCTCCTGGAAGAATTGGTGCCTGTCTCTTGGCGTTACTGCTGGGATTTGGGTTGTTCTTGGGGAACGGCTGGCCATCTGAATATAATGCAATAAATCTTTATATACATTTATAATGCTTCTGTGAGTGTGTATGTCACTGAACTTCTCTCAAACGACTGGACCGATTTTAGATGAAATTTTTTGTGTGTGTTCAAGGGGATTTGGGAATGGTTTAGATTCACATTTTGGGAATGGTTTTGTCCGCAGGACAATGTTTTTTTAATTAATTTTTAATTTATTAGTAGTTGTTGATACAAACGTTCTTTTTTTTTGACATTAAATTTGACAACTAACTAATATGTCAATCATTCTGTTTCTCTTTAAAACATGGAGATTTATGGCTTTAATAGGTAAACTCTCAAAATGTGAATAAAAAAACGTAACAGATATTTGTTGATTATAGGGCGATACGAAGTTCGCCGGGTCTTCTAGTGTCTATATGTGTATATAAAGTATATTACTGAGTGGCATAGTGTTAGTCTGAGGTCCGAGCTCCAACATGACTTGGAAGTCAGCGTGGTTCCCGAAAGCGAAGCCGAAACCAATACGTGAGTCCGTCCCTGGAATGATATAACATACACACACTTAAAAAATGATGAGATTGAGTAAGAATACTACGTGACAAACGAGTAGACGGTCTACTCGATGGAAGGTAGTTATTATCCCTCATGGATTTTGCAATATAAGGGATTTTGTGAATGTTTTGTCAACCTTGACTGTGGAAAAGAGATAGACGAAAGTGTGGGAAAGAGATAGAGCTATCGTCTCTCTCACTCATCAGAAAAACAAATATTAAAGACTACTTCACGCCGATCTTCTGTGAGAGGGTGGTACTTCTTAAGTCAAGTTGTAGTAACCACAGTTAGACTCTAGCATCTGTTATTATCTTTTACCTTTTACCTTAAATTATCTTTACCTTTCTTTATCGGTGGTATGTTGGAGTAAGCCACCGACAGCAGCGACGGTAGCTCCTCAGGAATGATGACGGAACCAGAAACTGTAATGATAATTATGTTATCAGTACATAAATATTGTTTGGACAAACAAGAGAATGATTTATGAAGTTCTTATAAGATATTGAATGTAAACTATATATGACAGATATTATTTTATACCATTAAAGAAATAATATATCAAAAATGTTGACATTGAGACAAAGGAGTCGAAAATATATGATAGAACAAAAGCTGCTAACGTTCCATAATCTGCCAATAGATGGCGCTGTCACTAAAATTGAAAATAAACCCTCTAATAAATCACTTTTTGTATTCGCATTTTTTTAAGATTCAATTCAATGGAAAAATCATTAGAAAATATTCATCTCATAATGAGGAGAGGTTAACAAATACTATTATTATGAGTAATAGGTTGCATAAAAATAACATTGTCTTTAATTTTTGTAGAATTAAGTAAAAAGTCATAAAAGTACATAGTTGTAGTCTCAGGAGTACTCTTATAAGTTCAAAGGGCATCCTTTTAACTTATAGAGAGACTTAAAGAATAAAGTACCCATGACCTACAGTGCGAAATATGTAAATATTAGATTTGACATCAATAATGAAACAAAAATGATGTAACATTTTTACACTCGCAATATTTCAAATATAAATTCGCAAACAACTCAACTGTAGTCAACAAAAAATTTACAAGATCGAAGGTCAAAGGTTAAATATTAATTGAATAATACCTTCAAAGATAAGAATTACGATTTTTTTTTAAAGGAATTAAGACAGCTGAGTGAAAAGGTCATAGTTGTTAAAGTGATGACATCCTTCACGAAATATTAAGCTGTGTTAAGTAAAATTTGAGTAAGTCAATAGGTTATTACTGTGAGAGGACCTTCATCACAAACAGAGTATTTCCACCCACCAATAGATGGCGTGACTGTCAAGCTCTGTACAATTTGAATTAAATTAATTAAATTAATAAATAGTTTGTACGTCATTCAGTCACAAATTATACAAAAGTAGCAAAAACATACAATTTAGAAATGCAGTTATCTTTACTAGGAGTAAGATGAAACGTAAAATTTTACCAAAAATATTTCGGAAAATATTAGTTTTATGTTGTTAATATAGTTTTCTGAATAGGACTAACGTAATGCGACATGCAATAGACGAACGGCAAATTTAAAGCTGATGAGATAAAGGAAACTGCACCACGTCACGTCATATCCGCTATATTTTTTTGTCCGTTCCCCCGCAAACGCAATCACATTTTAAGGTCATATGTACTAATTATATAATAAAACAAAAACCAGGTAAAAGTTGTTATATAAAGGTCGGCTGGTTTTTTAATTCCGTATTTAACGTGAGTTTAATTGAAAAAAAAAACATTCATTAATATTATATTACACAAAATTATATCTTCTTATATAATAAATAATATCAAAAGAGGTTGTATATAAGTTATAAAGTTTCTGTATAAAGAAATCTACTTATATTTCTATATATTAAAATATTAATGTTGAATATTTAGCCTTAACGTGACGTAAAACATTATACATTTCACCAACAGATGGCGCTGTTAAAACAAAAGATAATTTGATTTTTTGTTCTATTATTTATTCTATTATTAAAATGTTTTATTAAAAAATGCAAAGACTTGGTACTTAGTTTTAAAACAAACTTGACGCAAGGATTTCAAATCTTTTAGTGTAAGCAGTCGTTTGTAATACATATACATAATATTATGTACTGAAGGCTTCTTCTTCAACACACTTTAATATTGACGGTTTGATAGTATAACATACGCAAAAACAACTCTATTTACATTGAAAACTAATAATAAATGAAAAACTCTTTAATAAGTTAAATCGAGACTTCTTTTAAACATAACTTACAAGCTTTTTCATGGTTTTAATAACAATATTTCAAATTCAAACAAAAAGGATTTTTAAACAATTTTGGTATGGCGAAATAAAATCAGCAAAAGACCTAAAATTAAAGTTCCTAAAACAGTTTAACTAATTACTAAGTCCGATATATATAAATAACTTAAATTAAAATAATTTTTAAACTTGAAAGTATATATTTTAAGATATAATAGATACTTTTTAATGACTTATAACTCTCGCCAAGTCACAAACTCTCCTCATTTCCAATAAAGATGTTTTATTTTCCAACTAATTAGTCAAACTATGAACTAATGGCGTAATATTTAACTAGTCATAATAATGACTACAAGCTATTAAGTATTAGCTAATTAAATGTCTTATATAATATATTCTTAGATATAGCTTTCCTTAAGTGGATGACATTTGTTTTGTTTCTTTATTATTGTAAAGACAATATATTAAACTGGAAGTAACAATATAAGTATGTATAATTACTATTCTTATTGTGTAATGAATCACAATTTTGTAACTAATTTTATTAAAACGAGTTACACGCCAACCTTAACCTCCTTGCCTCTCACAAATCACATCCCTGTTTAAAAGTTTGTATTACATAACTAATTATAAGTTTTAAAACACCTAAATATATTGATAACTCACCAAAGGAAACTAGGAACAAACTTAATATCAATCTGCACTCCATTTTCTATATTTATTAATTGCACTCACGAAAAAGTTTTCATTCAGTCATTTTCAAAAACACACCGAAACGTAAAAAAAGGTTATAATAAAAAAAAAAGTCTACAGTCACTGTTGCGTTTTGCCGCCAAACTGACCGCGAACATATGACAATCTACTTTCACTATTGCGACAAGGTTTTATGTTCTGTTAGTAATAATTTAATGAGCACCTTATAATGACAGTCATTAAGCTCACATTCCTTTGACGTGAATAATTCATAATGCCCTTTTAATGTCGATGACCGTCCACCTCTTCGAAATTCAAAAAATTGCGGCAATAAATGCTTTTTTGGTATAAAATACAATTAGACTCTATTACTATGGAATAGAGTTTAAAATTAAGGAACTATAAAGTCTATGTGTGAGTTTCCATTCATTATTTTAATACGGCCTAATGTAAGAACGTGAAGTTATTATATTAAGCAATAATCGACTTAATTGCGTTCGCTTAAAGTTTAATTTTGTTTGAGCTGTTGCATGACTTAAGTCTCTCTATGAAGATGGATCCCACCACTTTCATATTTTGTGAAACCAAGAGTGGTGGTGGTTTTCCAACTGATATAGAAAGCTGACACTGTGTCATCAGAACCTATACACATAACGACACAATAGAACACAGTGCTCACATGAAGTCTACCAAAACATAAACAACGCTTCCAGTTCCGTGTGTCGATAATTTTTGTGTATTTTATTTATTTAATTCAAATTAACTTTCTTTATTAACATATTTAAAACTCGTTTCTTAAATACATTCTAGTTTAATATAGGAAAAAAAATCGATCACGTAACATCTAAAAATAAAAGTAACTCCGGCAATGGAGAAAGAGCAAACACTATTGCTCATTACAACACAATATTATAAACATAATTCTCGCAACTAGTCAAAGTTCAAAGGTCATTTGTATAAACACAATGTTATTTTTTATCATACTTTTAAATAATAAAATTATTTATTTATTTTGATTTCAATTTTTTATCGCGCATCCATAAATTGAATGCGTCGTCATCATCATCCTATCAGAGCCCACTGCTGAGCCTCTTCTCACATGGAGAAGGTTTGAGCATTAATCACCACGCTTGCTCAAGACGGGTTGGCGATATCAAACTTATAATTTGATAAGTCCATGTTTCCTCACGATGTTTTCCTTCATCAGTCAGTGGTGTCTAAATACTCTTAAGTACATATGACTCGGAACAATCACATTGGTATTTGCCAGGATCGAACCCGCGCCCTCATGCATGAGAGGCGGACCTTTAACCACTAGGCCACCACTGACTCCGCTGAAATTGAAAGCATCTGAAGGTTAAATATGTTTTTATAAAAACCACATTCAAACACAATATCTAATTAATTGATAATCATGGGAACTGTGTTCATTATAAATTTAACAAATTTCGTCATTTTTAATTTACCCGTCACATAAGAGAGCCGCTATTGTCATAAATGTCTCAAAATATTGTTATTATCTGTGCGATCATTTTAATATTATATAGTGAGTATGAATTATTTACTTTATAATTTTATAAATCTTTTAATGATTGAACACATTGTTTATTGTGATCAGTATTAAATTTTTGAAATTATAAAATTCCTAAACTATAAAATAAGGTTTCACTTGCAATTTATTAAAATCATTATTATAATTTGATAATAAGATTATATTGATTTGTCTTAGACATTTATATTTTTTATTTACCTTCTAACATAAAATATATTTTAAGAGCTTGTCAGAACTTTCGCTTTCGTAGAAAAGCTTCTTATATTTTACTATCTTCTGACTTCAAATAAAATTCTCTGACTGTTGTAGTAAATAATTTAGATTTATTTTTAAGAGGATGATTAGACTTATTAAAATTATTACGGCATAGCTTTTTAAAATACTGAAAACAATCATAATTTAACAATAATGGAGAATTTAATTAATGAAACTATAAAAAGAAATGTGCTTACTATTAAAATATTGTAAACAACAAAAGACATTGGCTTACACATGAATATTATCTACTAATAACTATCAAATAATCTGTACATTTATAACATGATTAATATTCAATAATTTTATTACAACAAATAAATGTAATATCCATCATTACTTTATTTATTGCGTTAAGTTTCCAGACGTATTGTTTAACGCTAAGTGTACGCATGCGCCGACCCGCGACGCGTCATGTCAAGGCTAGACGCGCGAAGATTGCTAACGCACGAAAATTTACTTATTTAGAAAGTGACTTGTTTATTTTTTTGTGGTTTCGTAATGTTTAGAACTGTGACCAAATGTGTTTTTATGTGTTAAACATTTGTAATGGCGTCCTCCTCACGTTTGTGTGAATATTCGGCTTAAACTTAACGCTTAATAAATTATTAACAAACGAAAGGAAGACTATTATTTAAATAAATGCAATGTACTGATTGTCTAGTTAAGTTTATTTATTACCGTATATTGTGCCTAAGATTTGAAATTGTATTTAAAATATAATACATATAAGTAATTAGTTATCAATAAATACGTACAATATACATTTAGCCTATTCTAGTCTATTACAATTAGTCAAACAGTAAATTTCAACCAGGGAGCTGGATAAGGGTTTCATAGCGGTGTCAATGCCAAGATAGTCCTTGATTCGTACTGATACAACTAATTAAATAACACAAAATTACGTGAGAGTTTTATTAAATCAGAAGTTACATTTGCATACATATTAGTAAACGAGAAATAGCGTGCTGTCTGTATGAATAGTTATGAGACAATTAGTTTTTATTATATATTATAAACGTGCTTATTAAAACTTATATACGCATGTTCGATGGAGTAATAGAATACATATATTAATCTAAATTTTAATGTAAATATAATATGACACTTTCTCGACGAATAGTATATCTTGATGATTGAGGTCGTATTAATGAAAGTTGCAATGAAAATCTGAAGTCAAGTGCGAGATATTGGTAAATAAACAGTATGGCTCAAATTATACTAACAAGTTACGATATTGTTTTGTTACATGAAAAAATATAGACAAACATATAGTTTTGAGTATTTTATGAATGTTCAAAAGTGATCGTATCTGGACGATAAACGATCAATTTGATAGTTTCAGACTCATGGTAAGTTACTATAAATATGAGAATAAGTTCAACATACATTGTGGTCAGTTAAATTGAATTAAGCATAGATAAAGCTTGATAGTACATATATCAAAAGGTTACTTTGAGAGTCTGCTCTCGTGTAAGCAATAATGCGGATTACTGAGCAGTTTCTTAATATAATGAGAGGAAAAATTGTGAATTTGTCACGTGTTAATATTGACAAAAATAAACTGTACTCTTAGATAACTGTCATTTAATTTACTTGATGTAAAACAGGGGTGATTATTTTAATTTTGACCGGTCGGAACTAAATACAGATACCTTATATCCGATGGTTTCTGCTATGAAAATTTACGGAAAACTGTTTAAAAGTCTAATAGGATGAGAAACAAACAACACATTTGTTATAGAAGTTCATATCAAACAATTATAAGTAACCTGTTCTTTCGTGAGTGTTCAGTAACATGAAGCTAGTATTTTCGGAAGCTAACACGTTTTATTATTTTAAATATATACGACATTTCCTTTACTATGCAGCAGACGAGATAAAATTTATATAACGAAGTAAATCCAAAAAAAATTGTTTTATTTAAACATATTCTGATATATTGTTGTCAGTTTCCCCTCACTCCTGCCTGTTCCTGGTGATCCCGGAAGATGTCGCCATGAGCTTCACCACATACTTCGGTTTCGCTCCACGGATATTGAAAGGTATTTATTATATACAAGATTATAATATACTTATACATATATCTCTTTGTTTCTGTCGTACTTTAAGTAAAACTATCGCTAGATGGCGTTACTAGTGCATTCAGTATTGTTATTAAAACTAGTACTCATTAATCGTTGTTTTCAAAATTTATTTATATTAGCTATCCACAACTGATATTATTATATAATTTTAGTAAAAAGAAATGATAATTTATCATACTATTAGTTTCTTTTAACTGTTAAACTGACAGTATAACGTTTCTGAAGGTAACGATCACCGAGTCGGTTTTGGTTTCCGTTTCGGTAACCACGCGGACCTCCAGGTGTTGTACGAGTTCGGACCGCAGCTCACGACGACGCCTCTACAGACTAAACGTATGTAATAAAATAGGAACGTATATACATACATATATAATATTAGTAATACCTAATTATTTATAATGATTTAAATTGTTGTCTACTTCACAATTCTAAGTTTAACGCTATTTATATTCTAATATTTATTAGGAATTCTTATGATAGTCAACTAGCGCCATATTTATATTTGTTATTTGTACGGATATGGTTGGAAATTGATGGAGAGATAGCTTAGAACCAGGAGATGGATATAAGATAATTTTCAACCCGTTCGACTAAAAAATTAATAAAAACTAAAATCTGTTTATTTACTGCCTCTAGAGCGAACAGTTCGCTCAGTCAGCTATGCATTTCTAATTATAAAAGTAACGCAGACAAAGTCGCGGTCAAACTAGTATGGTAACAAAATTAGTTAATTATTACTTAGTATCTCTATAAAAAAATTTCTTAAATTATTTATACAACTCGTACCCATAACTTCTTAGTGCTTATATTATTCATAAAATAAGTATATTTCAAAGAAGGATTATATAATAATATATGTATAACGATCGCCTGAAACCATCCACTTATGTATATGACTGATCTAATACATCCTAACAATTGTTTTCCAGGTGTTCCAGGTGCGAGGTCGGCTCCCCGCCGTGAAGTTCGTCGACCTATTCTGGAACTGCTGCTGAGAACTGGGATATTGAGACGGAATGAGGCTAAACAAGTTGGAAAAAGTTAGAAGTTGATGCAAAAATCATTCCATACATAATGTTAATTGAATCAAATATATTTAAACTGCTGGTAATGACTGCTGCTAATGCTAGACACAAATAATATGATTTTCATAATTAAAACATTTTAATAAATCTATTTATAAATTATTCGAAATGCCATATCTATATTGTTGTTACTTTTGTAAAATCTTTTACAGTCTCCTCTCACTATATATTACTTTATATTCAAATCACCAGTGAATGGTAAATTCGATCCCACAAGTGAAGATGTTTCTTTGCTTTCTCATGAGAAGGTGGGCCTGGTAATAATATTTAGTATATAGTATATATATATTCTGTTCCTTTCAAGTATATAAGATCATTAATAACTGCAATATCTTGATGAACTACAAATAAAATATTAAATGGACTGTGTTCATAGATACTTTTGCATATGCTAGGTACATGACAATCTTTCACACTCTTTAGATGCATCACCCTTAATTTTCTTCATATATACATATAAGGATAATCAAAAGAAGCAATCAAAAAGATAAAGCATCACAAATCAAGTGAAATACTATTAAGTATTTCCATGAGGTTTTCATCTCTGAGTTTTACCAATAACTGCATGTGGCAGACATAATCTATAATGAATAAGATATCTACATAATTTTATTTTTAATATTAAAGCAGTGTTAAGCAGAAACAATTTGAATGAAAAATATATGAGCAAAGACATACTCAATCAATATTTGATCCACAACCCTCAGGATATAAACTGACTAGATAGCTAGATGGAATACTAATTCTGAAGATTTCAGGTTCAAAAACTCTCCTAAATAAATTTATTATTACAAATGAACATTTCATATTAATTCATATGTATTCACACTGAACTTACATTATAAGTCTTGTCAAAAGAACCTTAAATTGAATATAATAAAAAATAAATAAAATAAAAATTCTTTATTTTCTTTAACAATTTTGTACTTAAATATAAAGTTATTGGAGTCTCCTTTTAAGCATATGAAATCCAGTTTTAGTACCTTCAACCATATTAAGTTAATTCATGTTTGCTTTATATATCTATTAATTGTGTTAGGTAGACAGGAGCTTGTACGGTGGAGGTGAGCGTATAACTCGTTAGATAGGAGCCCCTTAAATCTACACCTGGGTCACAAGTCCCAGTCACTGTTGAAGCTCCTCTCACTACAACGATGGACCCGACACACGCACCGTGAATACATGGAGTGATGAGAGGATTCATTTTATAATAAATCTTACACCATCTCATCTTGGTCAATATTTCCCTTCACCAATGTATCAGATACCTATTAATTTTGTACTTATTTCCCGAAGTCTCTGCCTAATTTTGTGTAATAAAAACCAGTACTATATCAAATAAAAAATAATATGTTTAAGTAAAATAAAATTAATCTTGCCAATTAATTATGAAACTCACTTGTAATATTGAAAGAAATAAAATGAAAAAGAATTAGTTGCAAGTCTTAATATTGATTCATTGTTAAAAAAAATACTACTAAAACTTATTTGATTCACATTAAGCTGTAGTATCCAATTGAGCAAGTGTGGTGATTAATGCATTCCCAAAGAGTGTTGATGTCAGGCAGGCGGATCGTAAAAACAATTAGCCAAAATTATTCACAACATGTAAGGCAGAACCTGGCTAAAGCTAGGAAATTGCCAGGAAGAAGAGTCTTAGTAGTATCCAATGAAGATTATAAAAATAATTATTTTAAGTTTTAATACGTTCATTAATAATTATTTTATTTACATTATTTAGTTTTATGATAAATGATAATTTTACATTAAATAAAATACATTTATGAAGAAATAGCTAAAGTAACAACAGAAAAGTAGGAAACCTTTTATCACGAGTAAAAATACGTACTATTCGATGTTAATCAATATAAAATTGTAAATATTTTTTTAAAAATGAACAACAAAACAACAGCCTAACTAGAATTCAGTGGATCATTTAAAATATAATTAAAGAAAATAACTCTGTTATACCTTAAAACTTTGAAAATCGTCTCTTTTATCCCTATTTGTTTACAAAATATTTTTAAATATATTTCCCCACTGAAACATAACCACAGTGATCTACAAAATGTTTAGTCTATGGTATGATATCGTTGTCACCTTTCAAGTGACACATTTTAGTTAGGGTTCAAATAATGTTTTAGTACATTTAATGTAAGTAACCCATGTTAAATTATTAACCGCATATAAGCTGCATACGATCCCTTATTTTTTATATTAAATAAGTAATTAATTAATTAAGTTTTTTTTAAATAAAATAAACAGATTATTGTCTATGCTCAAGGTAAATCTTCAAAATAATCTCTTAACAAGCTTTGATAATAAACTTTTTTTATAATATTGAAAATTATAAAAATTTTGTTGAAAAATATATAATTTATTTGTTTTAATACTTTTTCTAACCATAGACAAATCAGAACATATTTCTTACCTATAATTTTTACACCTTGAATGAGTGATTTGGTATTTGAATGGAATGGTCACACTGTATCAACTATCAATCAATCAATTCAAAAGAATTTACCGACACAGCTTCGGCGGGGTGATGTGTCGTGGATATAAAATTTCTTTATAATTCGTAAATAATGTCGTCAGTTACCACGCAGTCTGTGTTCAAGTGAAAGAGTTGTTTGTTTTATATTTATTTTTGAGACGTTAAACAATGAAAGTGGCCGCGACATATTGCTCTAACAACGCACAGTTTAGACAAAGTTTTACGCCTTTTAATTAGGTTTTATCGTGATTTCTTATCATAATTATCAATTCCGTTGTAAATTTGACGTCCTGTGATACGTAACTGCTACAGGTGAGTGAAAAAATTTATTATTTCTGTTACGATAAACGTCCAACGGTTTTTCTTAGTGGACGTATTTATCTGACATTCTCTGTAATTATATCAGTATGTGAGATATTCTGTTTCATTGATGCTGTGAAAGTATTTTTATTGCCTGAGAATTATCCATTGTTGTGACCTTTTATTTTAAAAATCACTTTCCGTAAACGTGACTCTAGGTGCACGAATTCATAATAATCTCTGTTCTGAGTCTTGCATAATTCAAAGTTTGAATAGATGCGTGAAATAAGAAAATTATGAGCCAATCTCTCGAAATAATTTAATTCAAAACTATAATATACATTGTAATGTTTATAATACCTATTACGAAAAAGTATAGTACATAATAATTTTGATTATTAGTTTTCATTACGTGATTTTGACTTGTTTTAAATTTCTAAATATTCATATTAACATTTGTCAAGAATACGCTATACACATTATCTTAAATGCATAATTAATTGTAAGAAAAAAATAAATTTTTAAATATATATTAACTAATTACAAAATACTTAACTTACAACATTTGGCAACTGTACATTATCATATAAATCATTAATTACAATATTAAAGTGGTCATTTAAAACAGGTTTCATATTAAACGAGAACTGGTTGAAAATATTTCAGAATGCATGTTTTAAACATCTAATTTGCATGAGGACACCGTATAGCACGCTCTTCAAGGTCTTAAACAAGTTGTGTAAATAATACTATTAAAATGTGTATCTCAAAAATATTACTATATATAGTATGTTACTTATCTTACAGTCAGGGTTCTTATATAGATGAGATAAAACCTCTCATCATTCAATGTATTTACTGTGTGGATGCCGGGTCCATCATTGTAGTGAGAGGAGCTTCAACAGCTTCAATAAAAAGAAAATACCTTAAATTCATTCTTATTAGGTTCATTTCAAATTTGGTTAGGTAGAGAGAGGAGCTTATACGGTGGAGGTGAGTGTTTAACGCGTTAGATAGGGACCCTTAAACCTACACCTGGGTCGCAAGTACCAGTCACTGTTGAAGCTCCTCTCACTACAACGATGGACCCGACACACGCACCGTGAATACATTGAATGATGAGAGGATTCGTCTAATATATACTGATTACTGGATTTAACTCCTGTTTGTATATTCAAATTTTTACATCTAACCATAGATTTAAATTCATTTATACCTAGAATTGTATTGTATATTACATGACCATGTTTTCAAACTATTATTAAATCACAAGTACAGTTCCTTTTAACAAAAAGTATATTTAATTATGAACTAATGCATTATATATAGAATTGTTTACTGTAAATTTTCAGACATTCACAACTTGACAAGTTCTTCATTTGTCCATTTAATAACTCGGTGATGTTATTTAAAACATCTTTCTAATTCAAATATGAATTTGTATTATGTTCATACTTTGTAAATTTATTATTTTTTAACATATATATGATTTTAAACTTATATCTCGAACTGTAATACATCTGATCTCTATTTCCCAAAGAGGGTTGATGTTAGGCAGGTGGCCGGTCATAAAAAACAATTAGCCAAAACTATTCACAACATGTAAGGCAGACCCTGGCTAAAGCTTGGAAATTGTCAGGAAGAAGAAGATTTTACATAATGTATATATTTCATCATCATACACTAATATATTTGATGTATTGATGTCAGGAAACCAGACCCTTAGGCATCGGCCAGTTGGAAATTCATAGAAATATTATTTTTTGTTATCATATCAGTAAACCAGATTTTTTATCAGTCAAAGTCACTGCAATGCAACATAAATGATTATGACATTGTTTCCACATATTTATATTACTAGCTTTCCGCCCGCAGCTTCGCCCGCGTGTAATTAATATTTTCGGATTATACTACGCGTGCTTTATTTTTGACTAGCTTTCCGCCGTCGTGGAGTTCGGTTATATCGCGTTTCCAAGAGAACCTTTCAAAAGTCTGTGATAAAAACTGTCCTATGTTCTTTCTCAAGGTCAACTCTATCTCTACCAAATTCCATTAAAATCATTTCAGTGGTTTAGGCTTGAAAGAGTAACAGACAGACAGACAGAGTTACTTTCGCATTTATAATATTAGTAGGGATACATATACTAGATTCCTGTCCCGGTTTTACATGGATGTAAGATCCTTGTTATATTTTAATGTTTTATTTATATGTTTTCTGTTGTTTTATATTTAATTAAATGCAGTTATATCTTTTGTTCAAATAAATGTAGCCTATGTTATGCCACATATAAGTACATTTCCACATCAGAAAGAATTGAAATCCGCAATATAGTTTTTGAGTTTATACATTCAAACATACTTATATACTTAAATATATGTATATATTTTCTTTATAATAGTAGTGTATATGTATATATATTATTATATTAATGTTTTAATTCTTTTATATATAGGTTACCATATATGAGTTACTTCTATTTAATCAAGTTCATATTTTTTAAGGTTTTTTTCATATATTTGTTTGGTGTGATTCTTCAAGATGTTAAGAAATATCATATAATTTATAGGTGTCATGGTAATCAGTTCGGTTCGACATCTTGCTAAATTGTATTTTTCATTATACCTCATTAATTTCCCATTAAATAATAATCTGTATATATTAGATATTAATTAAAAATCACTTAAAATATAATTAAATGTTTTTCTATGTATGTATAATGTGTCAAGATAGGACAGTTTTAATTTGACATACGCAATCTTTGTCTTCATACAATTTGACAGAATTTGAATATTTTAAAGAAAACTTAGTGTGTATGTTAGTAATAAAAATAATTTATACATATAACTAGTATGCTTTAAAAACAATAATAATATAGATAATTATTAAATAAATGCTCTAATTCCATTCGACAAACTCTTTCATGTTACTTCCACACAGTACTCAAGATGATAATTAGAACAACAAATAAAAACATATAGTACATATGGTCAAATATTATTTAAACATATCTTTTAGTAATAGTCGTGGTGGCTTAGTGATTAAAGGCCCGCCTCTCGTGTATGAGGCGCGGGTTTGAAGCCTGGCAAGTACCAATGTGATTGTTCCGAGTCATATGTACTTAAGAGTATTCAGACATCACTGACTGATGAAGGAAAACATCGTGAGGAAACATGGACTTATATCAAATTATAAGTTTGAAATCACCAGCCCGTCTTGAGCAAGCGTGGTGATTAATGCTCTAACCTTCTCCATGTGAGAAGAGGCTCAGCAGTGGGCTCTGATAGGATGATGATGTTTTATTATACAACATAAAGGTGAAATGTTAGTATTATTTGAAACATACATACTATGATCCAAATATTTGTTCCGTGAGGTCATTGAACCCGTGTACGTTTGTCTGTATGTGAGTCATATAATATATAATTGTTCAGTTTTTATTATTATATAGAAATAATTCTCACGTTTTAATTGTTAAAGATGATGACGTCATAAATATATCTTTTTTTATATATCAAAGTTGGCAAATCAGCAGATGGCCTACTTGATGGTCAGTAGTTACCGTCGCCCATAGACATCCACAACATAAATGTTACGGATGCTTTGCCAACCTTGATTGTTGAGGAAAAGGGAGGGATGGGAATAGGGAAACAGCAGGAAAGGGAGGGAATAGGGAAAAACAATCGTCTCTCTCACTCATCGGACGAAACGCAGCCACTAAAGACTACTTCACGCCGATCTTCCGTGAGAGGGTGGTACTTCCCCGGCCGAGCCAGCACATGTTCGAGCTGTAGTGACTTGACTACAGCTAGGCTCTACCACCTTAAATCTGGTATATTAATTATATTTTTTCTTATTTCTTTGTCTGTATGTATGGTTATGAAAATAAGCTATGCTTCGCCCCCAACTTCGTTCAAGTTGTGTAAAACATGTAGATTATTTACTAGGAAGGATTTTAAAATTATTATTTTTTGTACATTTTTACTTAATACGTAAATAAGGAAAAGGCATTATCTAAATCACGTACTGAATACTTCGTGGTTTATAATTATGTGCAGAGCTAAGAATGTTGTAGAGGTGTTCCGGATTTTAACGGCTCGTTAGAGTTATGTTCGTTGGACAAAATTGTTTAGGATTCCATAGAAAAATGTCTGATTTTATGGTGAATAATAGTGGATGGACATCACTCATCAATATTATCAGATATTTCAAGTACTTTAGAGAGAGTTGTAAGATTTAGAACAACGTTTAAGTTAATTAAAATGACTCATTTCCACAAATTTATCTTTTTCATGGACCGGAACCGGAGTTTGATAATTTTTTAAATAGTCTACATTATCTTCTCCCTCCTGGCAATTACCCAGCTTTAGCCAGTGTCTGCCAAGTCTACATTATGTATTACACAAATATTTTCGTATATATAACGGAATGTATGAACACACATACATTCGCCCTGTCTATCAATATATAGCTCTAAGTATATTCGGTAGAGATCCACATGCAATAGTTTTTGCCTTGTTATCGTTAACCGACTTTTGAAAGCGAGGTTCTGTCTTGATTCATATCATCAAAGCGGTTAATTGATGGTGAAGTTATGGTGTCGTTATGTGTGTGTGTGTGTGTGTGTGTGTGTGTGTGTGTGTGTGTGTGTGTGTGTGTGTGTGTGTGTGTGTGTGTGTGTGTGTGTGTGTGTTCGTCTATGGTAGTATATCACGAAAACCCGGTTAGATCTTTAAATTGTTCAACTATTATAAATGCGAAAGTAACTCTGTCTATCTATCTGTCTGTCACGCATGAACGGCTGAAGCGATTTTGATGAATTTTGCTAAAAAAATAGATGATATTTGGGAGAAATACATACATACCTTTCATCCCGAAATTAGGCTGGTTAAATATCTCACCAAAATTTTTGTATTAATATACCTACTTAAATAATCAGCTTATAAAATATATAACTTCAATTATGATCCCGAAATTATATGGATTTCAACATGGAGTATAGTTCAGGCTCAGTGGCCGTAGTATCAGAGAATAATTCTATTATTCACGCGGACACAGTCGCTGGCAAAAGCTAGTTATTTTATAGATTAAGAGCTTAAAAACCATTTATGTTCTGACGATCTATCTGATGAAAGAACGCGTGGTTTTGGAGACATCTTCAGAAATATTGTAATTAAAATTTGGATATAGGTTTATAGTCCAGTCATTATACATAGTAAGTTCACCTTGGAATTCGAGATACCCAGCTGTAAGTCTGTAAATAGTTGTATATTGACACCCTAAAAGTTGTCTCAAAACCTACATATGGTAGGGTGTAAGCAACTATTAAATTTCAAGGTCAAAAGTCACAAAAATCGGTTTTTTGCGCTTTTTTTGGAAATATCTCATTTTCTATGGGTTTTTTGCTATTTGTATTTATTATCAACATTGTAGAATACTAAATGCTCTACAAATTTTGTTTCAAAATTTTTTTTATACGGTGTACCGTTTTCGAGATAGAGGGCGGAGAGCGCGCGGTCAACGCACCACTTTTGCAGTTGCAGAAAATTGTATTTAGCAAATTTTCTGGAGCAGGTGGTAAAATTGTCATGATAGGCTCCAGAAAATCATTTCGCATTGCCCAACCTCATACCTGGGGTTCCAAATCATGTCCTAACCAAGTTTGAACTTGATAATATACACGGTTGAAATGTTGATGAGCAGCTGCACTTGTTGGTGGAATATTTGAAAGCTGCACAGGTTTATTAAGTTTTGTAGACTTGACGAAATGCGTATAACGAAGATGATCGAGACTTTTCGCAGATTTCGGAGCATTATAGACTGCCAATAAGGTTTGAGTTCCACTCTCTAATAATCTCTGGGCCGAAAAATTTTCTTCCTTAAATGCTGCAGCTAGTTCATCCAAATTTGTCAGTTTCTCAAAAACTTTTAAAAATGATTTTTTTCATAAAACGGTTATCAGTGTTATTGAATAGATATAGATTTAATGCATGAAGAAAATGATAAAATATAATATAATAGTTAATAAAAATTGACAAATATTTATAATCATTGATTTATTGATAGTTCATCAACTATATATGGCGCGTTTTCGACCGGAGGCACCGGTTGACCTGAAGTGATGCGGTGACCGCGCGCTCTCCGCCCTCTATCTCGAAAACGGTACACCGTATAAAAAAATTTTGGAAACAAAATTTGTAGAGAATTTAGTATTCTACAATATTGATAATAAATACAAATAGCAAAAAACCCATAGGAAATGAGATATTTCCAAAAAAAGCGCAAAAAACCGATTTTTGTGACTTTTGACCTTGAAATTTAATAGTTGCTTACACCCTACCATATGTAGGTTTTGAGACAACTTTTAGGGTGTCAATATACAACTATTTACAGACTTACAGCTGGGTATCTCGAATTCCGAGATTCTTACCTAATTTAAGCTTAAATGACTGGACTATTAAAGTAAAATTACGATGTTCCAAATTGATGTAATTTAACCAGATTTCGTCTTAGAATAACTCTTATTCCTCAAGGATCCATCTTCCTTGATTATCCATCCTGATTCAAATCTTTCATCATCTCATTGGATGATGAGTATCATCAATTCTCAAAGACTGTATACATTCTGTCACGCTCTCAATAATTTGGGGATCGGCTTTGGGACAGCCTAAATGTCCATTGTGTGTTTCTTAATATATAAATATTAAACTTCGGTGTAAAACATATTCAATGATTTTTATTTAAATGTTAATGTGGTTTAAAACTGGTGTTCTGTCTTATATATATATCATTATCACATCATAAGTAACTTCTTCTTCTTCTTCCTGGCAATTTCCCAGCTTTAGCCAGGGTCTGCCTTCCTACTTAAACTCCTCCACTTTGCATATATTATAAGTATCATTCATCGTTAAATCTACTAATACTATATTGATATACAGCATATATAGAAAATTTTTTACTAGAATAAATAAGTCTATGTAGGAAATTAAAAAAAATATGTTTTTTTAATAATCTTTAAAGTAAAAATATCTCGTCTTCGTGATCACGGTTGCTGAAAAGTAATCGAAACGTCGATAGTATAAAAAGAAACTGTGTGGTATATCCCAAAAAAATATAATAATTCTTTAGTTTTTTCTATTGAAATAATTAGCATTTTCACCTATATTTAATACAAATATAATAATATACAAGTATAAAAAAATTATAATCAACTGCCGATAAAAGTTATATCTAAATAGATTCAGCGTTTCAATTAATCGGAACAGACAGACAGACATACAATATAATATTATCCTCTATATATCTCGTATAAATATATATACTCGTCTTTAAAACTGCACCCATAGCTTCATATCCTGTCTTTGTCCTCCGGCCTTGTGACAGACGTACACACATTACGTCACAGTTCAGTATCGTCAGCGTTTAATGGCTCGAGTATTGTCAACTATTGTATGTACGTATGTCTCGGACTGTGTTAAGTGATTTGTGTTCAAATGTATTGAATTAATGGTCTTAGATTTCCGCGAGTGATTAAAATGAAAGTAATCAGTGAAATAAGTCAGTGGTAGCCTAGTGGTTAAAAGGCCCGCCTCTCGTGCACGAGGGAGCGGGTTCGATGATCGATCCTGGCCCGGGCACGTAGCAATGTGAGTTTTCCGACTTATATGTGCTTTCTAAGAGTATTTAGACATCACTGATTAGTGCATTCATAAAGAGGGTTGACGTCAGGCAGGCGGCCGGTCGTAAAAACAAATAGCCAAAACTATTGACGACATGTAAGGCAGACCCTGGCTTTAGCTGGGAAATTGCCAGGTAGAAGAAGGAGATTTAAATGAAACTAATATTTTTCGGTTGTACTACATACGCGTGCTTTATTTTTGATTTTAAACTATATACTCCCGAAGTTTCGGTTACTTTTCATCAACCGTGATCACGGGCAGATGAGATGTGAGTGTCTGTCAGTCGGTCTTGTTATTTTACTAACTAGGTTTTTAGCGCTTCTTCGTCTGTACTTCGGATGGGCTAGCAGTCTTAATTTCGGTACGTGACGCAATAATTTCTTATAAATTTTTTTAAAACATTTTTCTATCACAAAACCTATATAATTGTAAAGTTTCATTAGAATCTGTTTATTAGTTTTTGTGTAACACAATAACATATACACGTAAAGACATTTCATTTGTTATAAGTTTAAAGTTTGCGAACTTCAATTAAATAAATTGTAATAGTTGCGTAGTTCAAAGTTTACAACTTGGAGTGTCCTTTAACCCTTGACCTTATGTATGCCAGTCCTGGCTTTGCAACTTCCGAGACCTCTTAAAGATGACTTTAAATGAGGTTTGTTTCTGTGTTACATAACCCACGAGTAGTGACAGACAGACATCTATATATATAAAAATGAATTGCTGTTCGTTAGTCTCACTAAAACTCGAGAACGGCTGAACGAATTAATCTTATCTTAGTCTTGAAATGTTCGTTTAGGTTCAGGCAAGGTTTAAAGGCTAAAAAAAATTGATTAATTTCAGGGAAAACTCTAAAAACAGCCATTTTCTATTTCGCATACCAACGGTTTTTTGACATTAGACTTGACAACTAACTAATATATCAATCATTCTGTTCGATTGAAACAGGAAAAATTTAATAAATACCAATACCTGGTATATTTAAGACGGAATATAGTTCGCCCCGTCAGCTATACATATATTACTAATGACGAAATTAACGCGGACGAAGTCGCGGACAAAAACTAGTATATCATAAATATCAATACAATGCTGCCATCAACTCTTTGTTCTAAACTAATTCATTGTGAGTCATAATATTTCGTAGTCCGAGTACACTTTACTTTGAAACTTACCTCTGTAAGTATATCTGTGTGTTACAGATTACAACCTAAATGTATTTTCGTTGTTAATGAGGCAATTCACTTGGCGTTATTCGCCGCATTCGTCCAAATATTTGTATATAATCCAAATAGAGCAAACATGACATCCACACTTGGCATCACAACACGACTTTACGTGTTTGCGTTTATTTGTGTATGTGTGTTATTTGTGCAAATATGTCAAATGAAGACGAATATATCCTCCACACATGGTCTTATTGACGCCAAGTGAAGTGCCACTTTTAGACAAAAATCTTCAAAGAGAAATACATTGAGAACTTTCAGTCAACATGTTGAGGGTAGGTGAATATTTCACGAGCAAGTGTTAATTATTCAGTGTCGCGTGTTCCGTGTAACATACATACATACTAACAAACATGTGAAGTACATGTCAAAAATGACAAAGCCATGTCGATACTACCCTCGCTAAAACTTTTACCTGACACTTTAACCTGGTTACTAGTTAGAAAGATTTGATAGATAATTATTATTATAAATTTTTAAGGCAGACAAAATCTATATATGTATACAGGGTGACTGGTGAATTACTATCAATATTTAAGGAGAATACTCGGTACATGATTCTCATTCGAATTATGTAAAAAAAATAGGCCACTTAATTTTTGACAAAATTTCCGTATAAATAAATAAAGTGTTGATACGTTCCAAGTGTTCAAGTGTGGACGCGTGCGGCGGCGTGCTGATACAACACTACGTCACGACACGCGTATGTGTGAGTGTCAGTGTATACCTAATCTGTAGGGTGTTCACACGATGCGTAATTAATTACATAACTTTTGGTTAACTTTACTTAGAAGTTTATTAATATTTATGTTATATTAATTTTTATTTCGTCATATATTATCGTCAAATATCACGTCCTCAAATATTGATAGTAATTCACCAGTCACCCTGTATATATATTTATATAAATTACCCTTTTTTCCCTTGGTCACTTATTCTTTTTTTGTTGTATTTGCAGAAAAAATAACAAAAATTACTAGAAAAAAAATCACAATTTTATTAAAATAATGTGTCACTCGCAGTAATATTCACGTATGTAGTTATAATAAAGCATTACAATAATAAACACTTTGTTTTTGGAATAATTTTGATTGATTAATATACCAATTAGAATTCATTAATCACAGTTAAGAAGACAGAACATTGTCTGTCGAGTCAGTTACACTTAATAAAGAAATTAACTTCATTCAGATAAAAAGGTAACAGATATTTCTTGATTATAGAGCGGTACGAAGTTCGGCGGGTCAGCTAGTTTTATATACTAGCTGACCCGGTAGACTTCATACTGCTTCTATAAATAAATAAAATTTTAATTATATTTTTGGAGTTTACCTATTAAAGCCATAAATCTCCGTGTTTTGAAGTGCGACAAAATGATTGACATATTAGTTAGTTGGCAAATCTAATGTCAAAAGACACGATTCATTTTTATACATATATCCTACTATTATTATAATTGCGAAAGTTTGTGAGTGTGTGTGTATGTTTGTTACTTCTTCAAGCTCGAACGGCTGAACCGATTTTGATAAAATTTTGTATACAGGAAGCTGACGTCCAGGTATAACATATCTCGGAAATCCGCGGGTAACACCGCGGGGCGCAGCTAGTATGTAGCTAGTAATACGTGATTTGTTATGTATAATATATTGCTACCAGCGACTATTATTTTTTTCCGCGTAGTAATATAACTTTGTTTTGTAATTTAACACCGAGTTAATTGATCAAATATTACGTTAACCGTAGCGTCTACAGTTACACATACTAAGTTCTGTATTTTTGATACCTACTTTTCATTTGATGTATTCTATGTTCATTAATATAAGAAATTCCTTCTACCTGGCAATTCCCCAGCTATAGCCAGGGTCTGCCTTACATGTTGTGAATAGTTTTGGCTATTTGTGTTTACGACCGGCCGCCTGCCTGACATCAACCCTCTTTTGCTAATCAGAATTAATCAGTGATGTCTAAATACTCTTATAAAGTCCATATGACTCGGAAAAAATCACATTGGTACTTGCCAGGATCGAACCCACGCCCTCGTGCATGAGAGGCGGACCTTTAACCACTAGGCCACTACTGACTTCGTTCATCAATATAAGAAATTATAAAAAAAAGTCTTATAATTTGTTGTTTCTTGTCTTCAATGTTTGTCAAACATTTATTTCCCAAATAAAGATTTACTTTACTTTACTAAATTATTTGTTAATAATAAGTTTTAGTATAATAACTCAACTATGAGTATAAGCCAGCCGTCCAGTTAGTCAGTCAGTCAGTTAATTTCCTCTAACTGTATCAAATTCGTTATAACTTCAATCTATCTAATCATTAAATCGATTTCTCGGTTCTATTTCACAATATAACAGTATAATTTGTGTATTACTTATTATACTATAAATGAAAATATATTGAAATGATTTAAATGAAACTAATGTATTGAAAAAATTTAAATGAAACTAATATTTTTCGGATGTGTCTCATCTCGTCTTAATGATCACGGTTGCTGTAAAGTAACCGAAACATCGGGAGTATGTGTATGATAAATGAATTCGCGTAGTAATACGAGAATATTAGTTTCATTTAAATGAATACTCGCGAAAATCTTAGATGAAATTGAAATGATTTTGATAAAACTCTCCAATTATATAGATGAGACGTCAGTATATATTAATGTTTTATTGTAAACATATATATAAAAGTACCTACGTAAGTGGATTTTCGCGCTTGTGAGTAAATTTTTCAATGTTAGTTTTTTGGGTAAAGGTCGTATAGATAATGAATGTGGGTTAAGTTGTTGTGTTTCTCACAATATATCGTATATATGGGGAATGTTAGTAAATTTTACGATTTAATATTAATTATAATTTATAGTATATATGTATATAATATTTTACAGTAATATTTCCGTGTTCAGATTTTATCGTATCCTAGTCGATGTTCGTTCAGTTACTTTCTCTCCCACTGTTATCAATAAGTTTAATACACAGATCTCAGACAAACTCCGATCATTATGAAACATAGAAATACTATTTGTTATACAATATGTAGTTATTGAATTTTTTTATAACTATTTTATTTGGGCCTTTTTTATGTATTTTTTAGTAAAGTTCAGCTTCTTTTCAGTCTTGTCCTTTTTGTAACTGAATTTTCCTTTACTGCAACTGAAAAGATAGGATTCACGGGTAAAATCTCGCTATAAGCCCAAGTCTAGGTGGTAGGTGGTAGAGACTAGCTGTAGTCAAGTTACTACAGCTCGAACATGGGCTGGCTCGACCGGGGAAGTACCACCCTCTCACAGAAGATCAGCGTGAAGTAGCCTTTAGTGGCTGCGTTTCGTCCGATGAGTGAGAGAGACGGTTGCCCTTTCCCTATTCCCTCCATTTCCTGATATTCCTTTATTTCCACTCCTCCCTATTCCTACAAAAAACCAAGGTTTCCAATGCATCCGTAACATCTATGTTGTGTATGTCTATGGGTGACGGTCACTACTGCCCATCAAGTAGGCCGTCTGCTCGTTTGCCACTTTTGACATCCCTTCTAATATTATAAATGCGAAAGTAACTCTGTCTGTCTGTCTGTTACGCTTTCACGCCTAAACCACTGAACTGATTTTAATGAAATTTGGTACATAGATAGAGTTGACCTTGAGAAAGAACATAGGATAGTTTTTATGCCAGACTTTTGAAAGGTTCTCTTGGAGATGCGATATAACCGAACTCCACGCGGGCGAAGCTGCGGGCGGAAAGCTAGTAAATAAATAAATAAAGATTTCTAGCCTCTATGATTCGACATTAGATAAATATAGATTCAAAATTAGTGCAGCATTTGTTCCTACTACAAAGTTTTGCTTTGAAATATTTGCTAGGCTTAAACGTACTCGTATAACGGACTTGTCTTGTGGTTGATCTAATAATAGTGTCTTTAGTCCGAATTTATCTACTTACGTTGATACTTAGAGTTTGAAAGTGTTTCATAAAAGGTTTAGTTTTTATTTATAGAGACTATAGAGATAGTTTTATGCTTGAGATGCTTTGTTAACACAAATAAATAAAAAGGCTTGTACTGGAAGCTTTTATAGGAAAAAAAATATATTATTTCATGAATGTTTATCTATTTGTTCCCTCTTCACTACTAGACATCATCATCATCATCCTATCAGAGCCCACTGCTGAGCAAAGGCCTCTTTCTCACATGGAGAAGGTTTGAGCATTAATCAACCACGCTTGCTCAAGAGTCCAGACGTATTGCTTATTTCAAACTTTTAATTGGAAATTATGAGTCTATGTTTCCTCACGATGTTTTCCTTTTTTAATATTGGCCATATCAATACACTTATCCAAATATACTCGCGAGCAAAATTCAAAGAAAATTAGTTTCTTTGGATTAAGATAACAGACTGAAAACTATATAGTATACCTAATCTGTAGGGTGTTCACACGATGCGTAATTAATAACATAACTTTTGGTTAACTTTACTTAGAAGTTTATTAATATTTATGTTATATTAATTTTTATTTTGTCATATATGATCGTCAAATATCACGTCCTCAAGTATCGATAGTAATTCACCAGTCACCCTGTATATACTGACAAGTATTGCAAACTGTTTAATAGTAAAAAACTCCTAACCTAAAGTATGTAGTGACGATGTTAACTCGTACTAATAACACAGATGACCGATCATTTGATATTGTTTGTAAATTATATTTATAAACAAAGCAACATAACACAGCTCGTATCACGCTAATACATTGTTCTTCTGAACATTCTTTTCCTGATACATTGTGCTAGTTTACTACAAGTTTCAATTATCACGTGTAAACTGAAAGTATGTAGTTTGAAGATACGTATGTACATATTGTTTTATTTCAGACTATATATTTTTCTGACAAATTTATATAAATACTAGTTTTTGCCCGCAACTTCATCCGCGTTAATTTCGTCATTAAATTTTTCGTAAATTTTTTCAGCTTTTAAACCTTCCCTGAACCTCCACGAACATTTCAAGACTAAGATAAGATAAATCCGTTCAGCTGTTCTCTAGTTTTAGCGAGACTAAGGAACAGCAATCCATTTTTATATATATAGAAGATAGAAGATAATCTTTCTTTCATGTACGTCGAATAGTAAACAAAATTTACATTCTCGAACTAATAATCGATAATTTCACGTTTGACGCTAAACTGACAGTTTCCACGTTGATCGCCAAACCCGTTCTAAGGTTACGTCATTTTTAATTCTTTTAGAATTGCTTAGATACTATTATAAAAAAATAATAGTTGCCTTTAATAAAAGTTTTTCAATAACTACATATTGTATAGTGTATAATAAATAGTATTCCTATGTTTCATTATGAACAGAGTTCGTCGGAGATCTGTGTATTAAACTTATTGATAACAGTGGGAGAGAAAGTAACTGAACGAACATCGACTAGGATACGATAAAATCTACAACACGGAAATATTTATATAAAATATAATATTTATAAACACATCTTATTCTTCTACATGGTGATTTCCCAGCTATAGCCAGGGTCTGCTTTACATGTTGTGAATAGTTTTGGCTAATTGTTTTTACGACCGGCCGCCTGCCTGACATCAACCCTCTTTTGGGAATGCATTAATCAGTGATGTTTAAATACTCTCATAAAGTACATATGACTCGGAAAAATCACATTGGTACTTGCCCGGGCCAGGATCGAACCCTCGCTCTCGTGCATGAGAGGCGGGTCTTTTAACCACTAGGCCACTACTGACTAGAAAACACATACGTATATGTGTAAAATATAATTACAATTGTTCAATTCAATGAAAATATATATTTATATAGAACATTAACCACATATTCAATTTATGAGGAAATACATTTTTATGTAAATAATTGTCCATCTACATATAATTATGTTAAAATATTTTACCTTTTTGAGTTAAAATCAAGTCCATGTTTCCTCACGATGTTTTCCTTCATCTGTCAGTGGTGTCTTAATACTCTTAAGTACATATGACTCGGAACAATCACATTGGTACTTGCCAGGATCGAACCTGCGCTTTATCACGAGGCGGACTTAACCACTAGGCCAGCACGACTTAAAAAACATATAATGTCACCCGAATTCTCTCGCCTTGACCGCTCTTAGGACTCAGAACTGGTTCAAACGGTTCTTCGACCTTCAAGTCAACAGTCGGAGATTCTCGTATTAGGAAATTTTACAACATATAACAAATATGGAAACATTTGCATAAGATATTGTGTAAGTGTATGTTTACTATAGCAAAAACTTTTATTCGTTATGCTAATTTGTTATGTAAATGACTAGGCTTTTCGCGATACTTTCGCTAATTATTTCTATAGCTACATCATTATAGGATATATTTTTTAATATGTAATATTAAGTAGTCGGGAGTAAGTAGTTTAAAATAAAAATAAAGTTTAGTTCATTCGAAAATATTATATTTATTTAAATGATTACTCGGAAAAGTTTTATCTCCGTGGTGGCCTACTGGTTAAAAGGCCCGCCTCTCATGCATGAGGACGCGGGTTCGATCCTGGCCCTGGCAAGTACCAATGTGATTTTTTCGAGTCATATGTACTTTTTAAGAGTATTTAGACATCACTGATTAATGGTGATTCCCAAAGAGGGTTGATGTCAGGCAGGCGGCCGGTCCTGAAAACAATTAGACAAAACTATTCACAACATGTAAGGCAGACCCTGGCTATAGCTGGGAAATTGCCAGGTAGAAGGAGAATACTCGCGAAAGTTTTAGATCTTATTAACTAATTAAATATATTACGCTTACTACTCGTGTATGTGAAAATAAATTTAACTCACTAACAGTACGTGAAACAGTCACCGTCACGCTGTAGTAATAGTAATAAGGTTTTATATTTAAACTTTATATATATAAAATTTTCAACGAACAGACAAATAACTCTACTTGTCTCCTAGCGTCGTATTCTAAGTAATATATACTCCCGCTGAGATATTTTTCTTTCAGAATACTGTTAGTATACAACGGTCTCTCGCCTCCAATATTAATATATATAAATTATGTACCAACGTAAGTCTGTTCGTCCCGTATTTAACTGTATATAAAGATAACTTAACTATAAAACATTTAACTATTGTTAGTAGTAAATTAGTCAGTACTTCCACTTGGATGTTTATAGCTCCACAAGTGGTAATTAATTACCTGGTATTAATTTACACTAAAAAAAAATATATATATATATATATATATATATATATATATATATATATATATATATATGGCGCTAGTTGACTATCATAAGAATCCCTACTAATATTATAAATGCGAAAGTAACTCTGTCTGTCTGTGACGCTTGCACCCCCAAACCACTGAACTGATTTTAATAAAATTTGGTACAGACATAGTGTTGACCTTGAGCAAGAACATAGGATAGTTTTTATCCCGGACTTTTGAAAGGTTCTCTTGGAAACGCGATATAACCGAACTCCACTAGTTCCTAATAAATATTGAAATATAAATAGCGTTAAGCTTAGAATTATGAAAAAGACAACTATTTAAATCATTAAAAATAATTATTACTAACACTATATATAAAGATAAAATTCAGTTCAACTGTATAAGATTAACTCAACATGTGTTTTAGTTAATTTTTAACTTATATTCAAATGAGTTAAGAGTTCAGGAGGTAAAGTTAACGTATGTATGTTTATAACTAACTGAATGATTTGTCAATTTTGTTAAAACATCAGTACAACATGTATATAGAGACGAAACCTCTCATCATTCAATGTATTCACGGTGCGTGTGTCGGGTCCATCGTTGTAGTGAGAGGAGCTTCAACAGTGACTGAGACTTGTGACCCAGGTGTAGGTTTAATATATATAGAGAGACGAAACCTCTCATCATTCAATGTATTCACGGTGCGTGTGTCGGGTCCATCGTTGTAGTGAGAGGAGCTTCAACAGTGACTGAGACTTGTGACCCAGGTGTAGGTTTAAGGGACCCCTATCTAACGCGTTAAACACTTACCTCCACCGTCCAAGCTCCTCTCTCAATATAATTCTAAAGTATTAAATATTGATTTATAAATAGTTTGTTTTCCTTAAACTTCAAATAATAAGGATAAATTTAATGTATTTATAAATAGAATACATTTACTTCATTTAATATTATATACATTTAAATGAAAATGATTTACTTAATGCAATATATACCTGTATATGATTTTTTTTAGTTTTTATTTGTCATTACACAAACTTTTAGTTGTGTAATTATTTTTATTCATATACTAGTTTTTGCCCGCGACTTCGTCCGCGTTAGTTTGGTCAAGAGTAATATATGTATAGCTGACCGGGCGAACTCTATTCCGTCTTAGAGGCCATAAATAATCAGGTTTCTCCTGTTTCAATCAAACAGAATGATTGACATATTAGTTAGTTGTCAAATCTGTCAAAAAAAAAACGTTTGTATGGGAAATAGAAAAGGGCTGTTTTTAGGGTTTTATTGGCAATTATGCCAATTTTTCTCACGTTTTAAACCTTCCCTGGACTTCCAGGAGTATTTCAAGTCTAAAATTAGCCAAATCGGTTCAGCTGTTCTCGAGTTTTAGCGAGACTAAGGAACAGCAATCCATTTTTATATATACATATATAGAAGATTTAAAAACTTAATTTGTTAAAGTAAAAGATATTTTATATGTACTAGTGTGGACACTGAATTTTCTATCAAATCCCATGCTTTTATATACTATACTTTATAGAAATTTGCCTTATCATCAACCAAAATACAGTGTAAACTCTATATAACGACACTGAAGGGACCGTGCATTTTAGTGCGTTATAGAGAGTTGCCGTTAAATAGAGGGAAGAAAAATCAGAATTAGAAAAAGACAAAGTTTGTTTCAGACTACTGTTAGTACTTATGTACATAAAAAATAATGTTATAGTTTGAGATTTTGTGAGCAACTTTTTATGTTAACGTATAGGTAATACAAGACTCCTACTTATGGTCAAAAACCGTCGACACGTTTAAGCAATTTGTAATTGTAAACAAAAGAACGAATTTCTTAGAAAGTTGGGTATGGATGATAGGGACAGTCGAGTTTATTGCGGGCTAGGATAACAAAGCGACAAAGGAACATACACAGCTGCACAGTTTTACTAATTTTAGCAACTTAACAGGTACTTTTTATTACTTAATTGTTGTCGTTATTGAGAGTGGGTATGCCGCTATGTAGAGAGTATCATAGTATGGTAGACAAGAGAAACCAACCAAAGTCAAATGATTTCGACGCTTTAGAGAGTTTGTCGTTAAATCGAGTGTCGTTATATAGAGTTTACACTGTATATATAAAGCTTTATAAAATTTGTTCGACTCCACTTAAAACCCTATTATAGACCTTAAAAATAGTATTATAAGACCGATTATTAATCATCGTTAATGTTATTCTCTCTTGTTTCAGGTGGTGATGGAAATAATGAAGAATATTGCTCCATATTGATAGTGATGTATTAATAATTTAATTAATGATAAATCTCTGGAATTGAATTACTCTGTGGAATTGAAGTATTAGTATCGTGAATCGTTCCGTTCCTAGCAAGCTCAAGTTGTAATTTGTTCCTGCCTTATATATGAATACGTCCAGTGTTTTATTATATTGTGTACAACGCCATCTAGTGTCGAGTTGAGTGATAGTATAGTGGCGCCATCTATTAGTGGAGTGTTGTGATGAAGTGATCGGTTCGTTATAAACAGCGCCATCTGTCGTCGGGTGGTGATGTCCAGTTGATGATGGAGGCCGGATTCATCCCGGTGTCGGGGCCCGGCGGCGGCGGGAACGTTCCTCCGCCCGCCGTCGTGGCGCCACCGGCGAACGTCATACGAGCGCCGGGATTAAAACGCGGGAAAATGGAGGAGGCTATATCAGATCGGGTGAGATGAGAATTATAATATATTTAATAATATAGTTATTTAGAAGGTTATTTTCATGATATATGTTTATGAAATGGGCATAAACTATAAAAGGTTGAATGATTTTTGTCATACTTCATTAAGATAACATTGGTTAGTTCATATTTATTCAAAATCGCCTATTTAATGAGTTGAAGACATTTAATTTCTGTTATATAAATCGAATTATTCTTCATTTCTTTTGAAAGTTAATTAAATTTTGCCAACAATAGATCTAGCAAACAAAAATACGTAATATTGAAAAGATGAGATCAAAAGCAATCTGTGCATGTAGGCCAAAAATCTTGATAGCTTCTGATTTCATTGACGTCTGACGGCACTAGAGAACCGTAGAATCTTTTATCGAGTACAATTCGATTCGGATAATTACATATTCATGCTATAAAAAATCGATTAATTAATCGAAATACAAACAATAATATGTTTTTCAATTAATCGGATGAATGCATAATACGTCACAATCATTATTGGCAACCTTGATATGGCGCGAAAATATTAACAATTTAACAAAACATTATTTTATTATAAGAGTCGTGGTGACCTAGAGGTTAAAGACCCGCCTCTCGTGCATGAGGGCGCGGGTTCGATCCTGGCAAGTACCAATGTGATTGTTCCGAGTCATATGTACTTTATAAGAGTATTTAGAAATTACTGACTGATGAAGGAAAATATGAGGAAACATGGACTTATATCAAATTATAAGTTTGATATCACCAACCCGTCTTGAGCAAGCGTGGTGATTAATGCTCAAACCTTCTCCATGTGAGAAGAGGCTCAGCATAGGCTCTGATAGGCTGATGATGATTATAATATGTAATATTAATTTTTAAATCGTTATGGCGTTGTTTCGTGACGGTTCTTGATCCAAGGTCGTTTTATTTGTTACAATATGTACATGTACAAGTTCTTAATTAGCAAGCACATCTTATTATATAAGTAAATATTTAATTTTTATCGTAGTCTCAAGTAGATTTTAGAATAGTTTTTATATACAATTATTAATAAAAAGTTATTTAAAGGTATTTTATTTAATATTTACATACATATGTAATTCTTCTTAATTTATAATTTGATCCAAATTTTCTGTCTTATATTAAATTTATAAAGTTATTTTTCCGACCTTATTTTCTCGTGTAATTTTAAGTCACTTATTATGTCGATCATAAAACAACAAAAACATGAACATAATTTAATTATATACATAAACCTCCAAAAATAACTTATCTTCTCCACTTTAATTGAAAGATTATTTTTCATACATACGTTACTTGTAAAACTAACGGCGAGTTTATTATTTGAAATGTAAACCAGTGTCGCGGCGAGTGTAGCTCGCTTCGGACGTGTCGTTTAGTGTGAAAACAGTGTTCGGTGTTTAATAAAATGGTCTGTCCGTTTATAAATATATATACATATATATAGTGTTTGTATGTACGTGATGTATTGGATATGTACCTGTATATAAACGTAGATGAGTATGGTCAATTTATATATATAATGATTATGCTTTCACCTTGTTTTCGATATAATAGTTTTTAGTTTAAAATTATCGAATTATTTAAAAGGAACGCTCATGAAGGGTAGTTGTTATTTAAATGTTGAATGTACTGTTAGTGAACGTGGATTTAATTCTTATAATGGTACTAGCTATACTGCTATACTTGTGTGTCTGTTCGTGTGTTGAATATCTAAGTTGTAAAGAATTAAATCGTTTGATAGTGATAGAATTTATTTTAAACTAGCTTTCCTCCCGCAGCTTCGCCCGAGTGGAGTTCGGTTATATCGCGTTTCCAAGAGAACCTTTCAAAAGTCTGGAATAAAAACTATCCTATCCTATGTTCTTTCTCAAGGTCAACTCTATGTTTGTACCAAATTTCATTGAAATCAGTTCTGTGGTTTAGACGTGAAAGAGTAACAGACAGACAGACAGAGTTACTTTCGCATTTTAGTAGGGATATGTCCATATGTATTTAAAGTCTTCCTTAACATACATATATATGTATATGGTTATGTCCGCATTCTGTTTTGGTATTTAGGAAGTCTTCTGATATAGGACATGTAAGGATACCTAATGTTTTGGTTCGCTTCCTTGTAACTATATAGTCATTAATTATATGCAGAATAATCGGAATTATAATATGTTTCAAGTAGAATTTAGTTCCTTTTAAAGATCTATCTTTATGCTAAATTTTATCTATTTAAATCCAGTAATTTAGTAACGAGAGCATGTATCAATGCTCTTATTAATGCTCTTAATGTATAAATTGAAAGATGAACCCGCGACCTTTCGTTATCTCCAAAGTCATATCGGCCACTGAGCTATCACAACTCTTTGCAACTTATGTGGTATCAAATATATTTGAGACTTTATATAGTTTTTTTGAAGAGTAAGCGAAGCCGCGTGATTGTCTAGTATATATCTTTAATACATTAGTTCACGCCGCATTATGCGTGTCAATTGTTAAACGTAAAATATTTGCGACCTTGCGTTATCTTAAATAATGTTCCTACAAAACTTGGTTATGTGTTTATTTTTATTATTATATAAAATATGTTTTTCATACATACCTATACGCTTACTTTTAGTTTTACATCGTCACTGCATACGTAATCTTGTTATTTCATTCTACTAAAGAATATTATTGTATGAGAAACGGTAAACGAGAAGTATGTAGTATCGATGCAGACTTGTGGTAAGAATATTGATATGGAACTGTAGCCAAATTGTTTTCATTTTACAATCTAGTCTTGAATTCTAAGCATTCCTCTATATGTGTATATAAGACTTTTAAGTTTTATAACTTGATTCAAAGAATAGGGTCAGTGGTGGCCTAGTGGTTAAAAGGGCCGCTTCTCATGCATGAGGGCGCGGGTTCGATCCTGTCAAGTACCAATGTGATTTTTCGGAATCATATGTACTTAAGAGTATTTAGACATCACTGATTAATACATTCCCAAAAGAGGGTTGATGTCAGGCAGGCGGACGGTCGTAAAAACAGTTAGCCAAAACTATTCACAACATGTAAGGCAGACCCTGGCTAAAGCTGGGAAATTGCCAGGTAGAAGAAGAAGATTCAAAGAATAGATCTGTTTTAATTCATTATTCCTCAATAAATGTTTTGTATATCATTGTGTCTGTTTGTATGTCCCAATGATGGTTTAGTTTAATGAAGTCATACAAACACATAGTTGTTTTTATTATATATATGTATATGTGAAGTTAGTAGGTCGATACGTTCTTGATATACTGTGACGAACACACTGTGAAGGAAATATTGGAAAGGATGAAATGATATTCAAATATATGTATTTTATCCCTATTATAGTTATTTTATATATACATATAAATAAAATTGGATAATCAGTTTGTGATATTGAAATAACTTTATTTAATAAATTCATATGAAAACATATAGCTGCATACACTAAAATATATTTTTTACGATTTTTGTCTATATGTCTGTTTGTTCCGGCTAATCTCTGAAATGGCTTTACCGATTTTGATTGGCTTTTTATTGGAAGTTAGGTAATGTAATTAAGAGTAACTTACGATACTTTTTATTTATTTTAGAAAAATTCTCAATCATTGTATCATTACACCAACTTCAAGACTCCCATCATCTTGACCGTGGTGACTAAGTCGACTTCAAGTTATATAATATATCAGTTAACCAGTCAGTTAAATACGTTGAACCGTCTCCAGCATCCCACACGTTACAAAACAAACAAGTTTATTTAACCGCGACTACCTTGTTATCAATTATCTCGTCTTATCACACCGGTGATAAGAAGATTGTCTTAATACTGTTTAAAATGGTAGTAATTTAGTTTCATATTATTTCCAAGAGGCCGCGGTGATGTCACCCTCTTAATACTAATAACATAATGGATGTACGTATGTCTCTGCTGTCATAGCTCGAGAACTCTTTAATATGCGTTTTATTTTTTTACCACGAGTGTACACGTGATACGTAGAGTTACGCGTTTCGTTCATAATATGACAAGTTTTATCAAAGAGAGACTGTTAACGTGAAGTATGTAGTGACGATGTGAAACTTGTATTAATTGTAAATGATTTATGTATGTATGTAAATCTTTTGATTATTCTTGACTTCAATATTTCTTTACCGTCTGACTCTATACAATAATCTATTGATAAAGTACTCTAACTCTAATTAATACGAACAGGGAAACGTAACTGACCTTACTACCTGTTATTTTTGTAGTAATTTCCAGTACATATATTGTATATTATACTAGCTTTCCGCCCGCAGCTTCGCCCGCGTGGAGTTCGGTTATATCGCGTTCCCAAGATAACCTTACAAAAGTCTGGGATAAAAACTATCCTATGTTCTTTCTCAAGATCAACTCTATGTCTGTAGCAAATTTCATTAAAATCAGTTCAGTGGTTTAGACGTGAAAGAGTAACAGACAGACAGAGTTACTTTCGCATTTATAATATTAGTAGGGATTCTTTAGCAAAGTGAATGCAGTTCTACCACAATATGCCCACTAAATTTTTTAAGCTACATATCTGTCAATACCTTTCGTCATAGAGGCGGTACTTTCAAACTTGATCTCGTAATCATATATGTAGGTGTATATTTATATACATACTAGTTTTTGCCCGTGACTTCGTCCGAATTAATTTCGTTATTAGTAATATAATTATGTATAGCTGACCGGGCGAACTATGATCATCCGTCTTTAATAACCAGGTATTGGTATTTATTAAATTCTTTCCTGTTTCAATCGAACAGAATGATTGACATATTAGTTGTCAAATCTAATGTCAAAAAAACGTTTGTATGGGAAATAGAAAATGGCTGTTTTTAGTGTTTTATACCTTCCCTGAACCTCCACAAACATTTCAAGACTAAGATAAAATAAATCCGTTCAGCTGTTCTCGAGTTTTAGCGAGACTAAGGAACAGCAATTAATTTTTATATATAAAGATACAATGATATGCCGTGGCTTTGTCCGTATTTTTAAAATATAATTATTATTATTGAGGCTGCAGTATTTCTAAATTATTTTTTATCATCTATCACAAATATTAGTTCTTTTTTTTTGTGTGTATATTATATACATGTATATAAATAATGTGAGTTATTATTGAGTTATATTTTCTCCTATTAAGTACATATCAAATGTGAAATTTTCTAAGCGTCATTATGTATAATGCGCTTTTAATGAATCTTTATTGAAGCGTCATTAACAATGTGAGCGGCATTGGATTAAGGTGATAGACGAAAATTATGATAAAGAGATTTAAAGTTAATTTAAAAATAATATTTAAATTTGAAACAGTTTAATTTAAATTAAACTAATAATTTCGGCATTTATTAATTTTTTTAAACTAAAACACTAGATGTTTCGGTTACTTTGCAACCGTGATCATTAAGACGAAATAAATTTGTACTTTTCATAAAATAAGAAACTTAGTAATCCGAAAATATTAGTTAAATATTTAAATGAATACTCGCGAAAGTCTTAGATACCATTAATTTTGTTAATTTTCGTTCTCATTGTACATAGAAGACTATGTATTTGATGCATGTATAAGACAAGGCATCTTCTATAATATATATAGAATAGAAAATGCCTTGTATTACATATACATTATTTATGTTACTTTTATGTATAATGTAGTTATAAACATATTAATATATAATTTTCGTATCAATTAATAGTTAGATTATTTTTTTTTACCATATTTATTGACACACTTAAATTCTGATTAAGTAAGCGTTACTTTTGTCTTACATTATATCTATTTTTATAATGAGTTGCATTCAAATCAGTTCATCAGTTGTAGTTACAGACAGAAGTTTGAATTTTCTTTGATTATATATATTTATTATTTATATATATAGACATTTTTTACTTCCATTCATAAGTAGGACGTACTCGCAATGCTTCACAGAGCGTGAACACGCGACAAGAGTTACACGAACATACTATAAGTTACGTCGTTACATATGTTTGTATTAAGGTATTCAAAATATACAGGGTGACTGGTGAATTACTATCGATACTTGAGGACGTGATATTTGACGATCATATATGACAAAATAAAAATTAATATAACATAAATATTAATAAACTTCTAAGTAAAGTTAACCAAAAGTTATGTACTTTATTACGCATCGCATGTATGTGTATCATTTTATGTTTGGAATAATAAACGTATTTATAAGATTTGCTTATAATTAAATTTTGATAATAGTTAATTATTGTTAACTAGTTTTTGCTCTCGACTTCGTCTGCCTTAATTTGAAAATTAGAAATGTTTAGCTTCATGGGCCGACTCTTATCCTCCTTGAAAGCAGTACATAAGAAGATTTTGTATTTTATCAATATTTTATTAAATCTCATGAAAAGTGTCCTTTCTATGTTCTTATCTATCTGTCCACCAATTTTTATCCAAACCGGTACAGCCGATCTTAACTCACAATATATTATATAATAATATCTCCAAGAACATATATATTTTTTTATAAATCAACATATGTTACATACGTGTTTAATATACACTTGCGAAGTTTCCTTAAAATTCACACACATGTATGTAAATAATTCGTTATCAAATTATCAATGTGTGGTTAACCTGTATTACTTACTTTACCTTACCTTTGACTAAATACCGACAGTTTGTAGTATTTAGGTAATACGATCAAGACTTGAGTATCGTGCGAGAATTATTAATGGAAAGTTTGTAAATGAAACTCGTAGTAATGATACGTATTACGTTACTGTTTTCGTATTTACCATCAATATGACAGTTTAACTTTAACTTCATCTTGGTAACAAAGTGACTCAGTAATTTAATTTCTGATAACATAATATTTAGAAAAAATAAATTAGTTTTTGTAAGGTCAATGACCTTGTTATTAAATCAAAGATTTTATATGGAAACGTAACGAATATGACAGATATTTATATATATCTTCTTCTACCTGGCAATTTCCAAGCTATAGCCAGGGTCTGCCTTACATGTTGTGAATAGTTTTGGCTAATTGTTTTTACGATCCGCCTGTCTGACATCAACCCTCTTTGGGAACGCATTAATCAGTGATGTCTTAATACTCTTATAAAGTACATATGACTCGGAAAAATCACATTGGTACTTGCCACGGCCAGGATCGGACCCTCGCCCTCGTGCATGAGAGGCGGGCCTTTTAACCACTAGAAAACCACTGACTCATATACAGGGTGACTGGTGAATTACTATCAATATTTAAGGAGCATACTCGGTACATGATTCTCATTCGAATTATGTAAAAAAATAGGTACTTAATTTTTGACCAAATTTCCGTATAAATAAATAAAGTGTTGACACGTTCCAATTGTTCCAAGTGTGGACGCGTGCGGCGGCGTGCTGATACAACAACACGCCGTCGCACGCGAGTGTGTGTGTGTGTGTATACCTAATCTGTAGGGTGTTCACACGATGCGTAATTAATTACATAACTTTTGGTTAACTTTACTTAGAAGTTTAGTAATATTTATGTTATATTAATTTTTATTTTGTCATATATGATCGTCAAATATCACGTCCTCAAATATCGATAGTAATTCACCAGTCACCCTGTATATGTGTGTGTATGTATGTACTGTAAACCAGCCAAAAGATCCAAAACCAAGCTATTGAAATAGACAATTTGAATGGAATTTAGTTACAATTAATTTGATAACCTAGCCTTCATCTTACCTGACCTTAACGGGTGAATGGCTTTAAAGCGCTTTATATATTTATACGAGGAGCTTAAAGTCAGTGGTCTTACCGCTTTAAAGCACTTGATGCTTGATATATCAAAGCTAAGTTGTGGGTTTGTTTTGTAGGTCAAAGGTCACTAGGCCTCTGAGGAAATTCAAATGTACAGTAAATGCTTTATATTTAAAACCGCTTTGAGTTAAAGTATTTTTATATGAGTTGGACTATGTAATATATTTTGTAGTGAAAAATGTTGCTTTCTGCTTTTTTTAATCATACTATTGAAAAAGTGAATTGACTTCACAAATAATTGGACTTAAAAAAATTATAAAGTGGAACTGAAAAATAGCTTTGGTATAAAATTTTATCTTATGTATATATATACATATATGTTAGCCATAGCCCATAACACTATTTTATTGAAGTCGGTTAAAGTATTCCAAGTCACCCATCAGCTGGCTTTCTGTACACAAGATAACAATGTATACGGAAACTTAAATAAAACGTTTACCGTTATGTCAGCCATAGACGAAGGAAATGGCCGGAAACGACGCCATCTTGGCACCGGAAGTCACAGTGCACGTCCGCGGCAAGACGATGCGACCGTTTATAGGAACTGAATGACATAATATAATATGACAATTGGCTGTGGGAAAATATTTGTATATTGAAATTATTATTAGGGGTCATTTATGAAGTACTACGTCGTCGTGGTAGCCTAGAGGTCAAAGGCCCGCCTCTCGTGCATGAGGGCGCGGGTTTGAAACCTGGCAAGTACCAATGTGATTGTTCCGAGTCATATGTACTCAAGAGTATTTAGACACCACTGACAGATGAAGGAAAACATCGTGAGGAAACATGGACTTATATCAAATTATAAGTTTGAAATCACCAACCCGTCGTGATCAAGCGTGGTGATTAATGTTCAAACCTTCTCCATGTGAGAAGAGGCTCAGCAGTGGGCTCTGATAGGCTGATGATGATGATGAGCTCGTAACTAATATTGTTTTTTATCGAAATTAAAATATAAGTATCTAAGATGTTACTGTAGGAACTACACGGATTATTATATTTAGGCTAAATTATTTTAAAACTGATCCATACAGATTTTATATTTAATTTATCACAAGAGATTTATTAACTGTTTCTATGTCTAATTAAAACTGTAATTCGTGTGTTACCTAACAGCTTTCATGATAAACATTCTATAGTGAAAGTCTCCCGGTTACCGATACTCGATACTCGATAGTTAATCGCTGGTTCGCTTTCGTTTGTATGTGTCGATGTTTTTTGTCCTACACCAGCACGCATGGCTGGGAGGCGTTTATGATCAGAAGATTGGAAACATATGTATACAGATATATATACACATACATACATATATACAGCTGACTCGACAAATGTTGTATAGGGTTTGGTAATAAAAAAATATAAATTTAGACTTGTATGTACTTTTTAATGCCACATTATACATAGAAATAAAAAAATTCAGTCCAAAAATTTAAAAATAATTAAGGGTGAATAACCCTTACCACTTAGGGGTATTTGTAGGGGTAGGGCTGTTTGTCAGACCTACTGAACACGTATAAAATTAGGTAAAAATCTGTAAAGCCGTTTCTGAGGAGTGCCTTATTTGTTGATTTGAAGTTACTTTTTCATATAGGACGAGAATATGTAATTTAAAAATTATTAAATATAAATATTATAATATATTAAAATCTTCTTATATACATATAAAAAGGGATTGCTGTTCCTTAGTCTCGCTAAAACTCGAGAACAACTGAACGGATTTATCTTATCTTAGTCTTGAAATGTTCGTGGAGGTTCAGGGAAGGTTTAAAAGCTGAAAAAAATTGATTCATTACTAGGAAACATAAAAACAGCCCTTTTCTATTTCCCATACAAAAGGTTTTTTTTACATTAGATCTGACAACTAACTAATATGTCAATCATTCTGTCGCACTTCAAAACACGGAGGTTTATGGCTTACAGGTAAACTCCAAAAATATAAATAAAAAAACGTAATAGATATTTCTTGATTATAGGGCGATACGAAATTCGTCGGGTCTTCTAGTACATAATATAATACTATCTTTGTAAAGTCGGTTAAAACGTCCATACAGTGACTATACTGTGTATGTATGTTTGTTCATTCATCTCATGAGTGACACGCGACTTGAATGTATGTACGTATTATACATATAAAGACATGCCGACTGTTTTAATTATACATTATATAGTATATAAGAGATTTACAATATGTTAAAAAGTCGAAGTATATATACAAATTCGTTGTTCTTAAAGAGTGACGTCATCATCGCTGACGTCACTAATGTCACTTCTTTTAGTACGTTCCATGATATTTTAAGATGAAACTTCAATTGTTCTTAATATCCTTGTATTTATAGAAAAAACTATATTCTTCAATGATCCGAAATCAGCTGTCGTTCGGCTCAATTTCGTTTGGATAATTGATTTTTTTACAATTTTTGTCTGTCTGTCTGCCTGTTTGTTCCGGCTTATCTCAGAAATGGCTCGACCGATTTTGGTGGGACTTATAGTCAGTTTATGTAATAAGGAGTAACTGAGGCTACATTTATTCCGATCCCAAATTTAAGCATTATCATCATTATTGTTTTTTTTTTACGAGTCGCGTGTAACAGCTAGTAGATAATCTAATTTACGGACTTTCTAATACATTTGTATCTTAATAAATGAGGATTGTTCTCAATGAAGTTCAATATGTGTGTAGTTACACAATATACTCACGGACGGACATTCTCTCACTGTATATACAGGGTGACTGGTGAATTACTATCGATACTTGAGGACGTGATATTTGACGATCATATATGACAAAATAAAAATTAATATAACATAAATATTAATAAACTTCTGAGTAAAGTTAACCAAAAGTTATGTAATTAATGACGCATCGTGTAAACACCCTACAGATTAGGTATACACACACACTCACACAGACGCGGCGGCGGCGTAGTGTTGTATCAGCACGCCGCCGCACGCGTCCACACTTGGAACACTTGGAACGTGTACACACTTTATTTATTTATACGGAAATTTTGTCAAAAATTAAGTACCTATTTTTTTTACATAATTCGAATGAGAATCATGTACCGAGTATTCTCCTTAAATATTGATAGTAATTCACCAGTCACCCTGTAGATATCGCAAGGCATGGCTGTGTCACGACAAACGGTCACGACGGCCGCTCCTACCACCTACCGTCTAGCACCACTTGTTACTACTGAACTGATCTATATAAAGGAAAGTCGTGTTAGTTACACTATTTATAACTCAAGAACGACTGTACGGATATGGTTGGAAATTGGTGGAGAGATAGATTAGAACATAGAAAGGATGTAGGATACTTTACATCCGATTGAAAGAGAAAAATAATTTGATTAAATCTAAAATTTTCTTATTCTTTAACCGAACTGAATTCGCTCGGTCAGCTATACATGTCTAATTCTAAAACTAACGCAGACGAAGTCGCGAGTAAAAACTAGTATATATACATATATATATAACCATCCATCCTGTCTCATGATATATAAAGGACACTCATTAGACTTGTATGTCAGTCTGTGTATTACAATGCCCTTTCCTTTTTCCCACCATTTCCTTCCCCTTTTCCCCAATCAAGGGCAACACATTCTCAAATCTATTTTCGGATGTCCATGAGCGATGGTACTACCTACATCATGTAGGCCGTTTGCTCGATTATCCCCGTTCCCCATAAAAAAATTACTAATAATTAATTTACCTTATGTATGACATACGAGATAGAACCGTATGTCCGTCCTTCATTACGAAATAGCTTATATTAAAACTAGAAGATCCGGCGAACTTCGTATCGCTCCATAATCAAGAAATATCGGTTATGTCTTTTCATTTATATTTTTGGAGTTTACCTGTAAGCCATAAATCTCTGTGTTTTGAAGTGCGACAGAATGATTGACATATTAGTTAGTTGTCAAATCTAAAGTCAAAAAAAAAAGTTTGTATCAACAACCACTAATAAATTAAAAATTAATTAAAAAAACATTGTCCAGCGGACAAAATTGTGAATCTAAACAATTCCCAGATCCCCTTGAACACACACAAAAAATTTCATCATTCGTTTGAGAGAAGTTCAGTGACATACACACCCACAGAAGAATCATATATATAAAGATACTTCATCTACATGACTTAATACTATTTCTGTATTTTAAATCTCTTATATACATACTGTTACGGTTCATGAACAGATCTCTTCTAAAATAAAAACCTCTAAGTAATTATATTTTCATATGATGTCATAGTATTTTTTATGACCTAGCTGTCTGGAAACACTCTTTGATTCTGTAACAGTAGGAACATTGTAAAATTATTTTAATTTAAGATATGTATGTATTGTGTTTTATCTCAATTATCTTTTCTGTGTGGTCATTGACCCTTATCACTGCTCCTAAGCTACACATACTAATATACATCAAATGCATGAAAAATCATATATATCTATATATATCGATGATAATTATTATGTATTTATGTATGTATAAGCCCGCGACTTTATACGCTTTTTACGTTTTACGTTATATATTAATCAATATTACGATTATACATAATCTATAGAAAACTTTTCTTGTTTTTAAATTTTATTTTAAGTGTGTTATAAATATATATAATATGTAATTGTATTATATGCAGTACTTAACACAACTACGTGCCTCTATCATAACATATATATATGTATACATAGTGTATATAATATCTGTACATATATATGATAGCTGGAGGCCTCGGCGGCTCGTGAAAGCCTTTCAATTAATACCAAGTTTCACCGGAGAAAGTATATTGGTGTATCTTATGTGAAGATTGATATATACATATATATATAGCCCTTTCCGTCTGTATGTATGTACTGATATACATATATAAACTATATGATTATGATTTATTAAAATGAGGTTTCAAGTATCCACTTTTATCGAAATCGGTTAATAAGATATATATTATGTATATTGTTTAAATTCAATATATGTTTGTAATATCAAAATGGAATGTTTATAATTTTCGTCTGTCTTTTGGTATCTATCCTAAAAATTATTCATTTTTATTCAAAATGAATAATTTTGGATTTATCGAATACCTAGTTCGATATTCAGTTAATCTATTAAATAAATAATTACGAAAGGTCTGATGTAAATAAATATATGTTATATATACATATGCTTACTACGCGTTTGTCTAGCCACACTACATACGTATCGTCTCCCGTTTCATTCAATACGTTAATACTATGTAACAATATTAGAATGACAAACTGTTAACGTGAAGTATGTAGTGACGATGCTGACTCGTGGTAAGGAAATAGATGGCCTTGTACAATTACAGTAATGAGAATGTTTTCAGTTTTTATTAAATATTAGGTACATATACATATTTATGTATGTATATAGTATTTTGGAAAAATGAAAATAAAAAACAATTTTTCTCGTCAGGCGTATTAAATATACCAACCCGTCTTGAGTGAGCGTGGTGATTAATGCTCAAACCTTCTTCATGTGAGAAGATGCTCAGCAGTGGGCTCTGATAGAATGATGATGATGATTATACAATTAAATCAATTTTTTCTAGCAATCATAATATTGTTTCATTTCAATGATCTATCATTATGATAAGTTTTATTAATATTGATTCATCATTTGTTCTTCACACAATCAAACAATGAATAGCTTCCAATATTATTCTAATAGTTTAAATTACTAGAATTCAATATATGTTTTATTGAACAAAATTAGTATATAATATATTGTATATGTATATGGAGGGAGATGAAAAGATTCTGATGAGGTTTGAAATAAAGATAGACAGATCTCTGGAGTATAAATAATAAGAGTTCTTTTCATATATTTCATTAAGATATATGACAAGCTTCTTTTTTTAACCACCATCCTGTAGATTATCTTGTTACAGTCCACTGTATGTAAGTAATCTGTCTGTTACTCAAAACCTCATCGAATTTGATTCAGACGATCCATTAAATTAAATCATACTAAGATTTCTTTAATGTTTGTTTAAAGCATATCTAATATAAGTATATATAATAATATGTATTGTGTAATGAAGAATTTGTTATGTAGGTATACGACCTTGAACCAGCATATATACATATATACAAACTAGCTATCGGCCGCGGCTTTGCATATTATACAATACCGCCGGGATACGTAATAATTATAAAGTGTAATTTGTTAATTAGCAACGTCAGGTCAATGACCTTTTGAAAAATATTTATGAAAATTTGATTTTAATAAAAAGGAGTTATAGTGCAAGAAATATATTCGATTGATCCTTATAACATTATCTATCGTTGACTGAAAGTTTAATGAGGATAGCTCCAGCCGTTCTAGAGACTAGCAGGATCAAACAGATAAGCATAATGAAACAAAATCATTTTTACTATAAGTATTGTATGTATATAGTTTTTTTATGCGTTTAGTGTTAATATGAAAAACAGATACTTATAATTAAAATATTGAATTAAAAACGCTAAACGTTCCGTAAATAGTGAGACGAACTTTTGGTAACCCTAATGAGAAGTAAGATTTTCGCGAGTATTCATTTAAATGAAACTAATATTATATTTTTAGTATTTTATTATTGTAAATACTACATATTCGAAGTTTCGGTTTCTTTTCACGATTCTTCTTTCCGACAATTTCCCAGCTTTAGCCAGCGTCTGCCTTACATGTCGTGAATAGTTTTGGTTAATTGTTTTTACGATCCGCCTGCCTGACATCAACCCTCTTTGGGAATAAACGTGTTCATGAGTGTTCCTTTGATAATAATAAATAGTAATATTTAGAAACAGCTCGTTCATATATAGACGGACACCAGTATATATATATTGATATATTGCATCAGAAGTCGCATGTGAAGTGTTCAGTGTGTGTGTTGTATTGAAATGTTAGCATGGCTCTGATCGGGCCTAGGAACAGCTCTCCACTCATCAGGGACAGCATACACACGCCGGCGTACCAGGTGATGATGTGGACACACACATATACACATACACGTACACACACACATACACACATACTTAACAGAGTACCCACTGTCAATATTATCTTATATATACATTACCAGCTTTCCGCCCGCAGCTTCACCCGCGTGGAGTTCGGTTATATCGCGTTCCCAAGAGAACCTTTCAAAAGTCTGGGATAGAAACTATCCTATGTTCTTTCTCAAGGTCAACTCTATGTCTGTACCAAATTTCATTAAAATCAGTTCAGTGGTTTAGGCGTGAAAGCGTAACAGACAGACAGACAAACAGACAAAGTTACTTTCGCATTTATAATATTAGTAGAGATTACGAGTAGTAGGGATTGTCTTCTTACAATGTTCGTTCCCGAACTCCTCCGAAACGGTTTAACCGATTCTCATGAAATTTAGTGAGCATATTGAGTAGGTCTGAGAATCGGCCGTCTATTTTTCATACCACTTAGTTATAAGGGTTGTGCACTCCTAAATTATTTCGTAATTTTTTTTATCAATTATTTTTTTATAATGTATCATTAAAAATTCGTACAACCCTAAATATTTACGAACTTCTTTTTTATTATACCTATGGCAAAACAATTTTTGCCGGGTCAGCTAGTATATTATATACTTCTCAAAGTACATAAATTATATACCCACATTCATATGTACATAATGTATAGTATTTCAATTAAATTTTAATACATTTAGTGAATTTTAAATATGTAAGAGCTCCTTTAAACTATTCGACCCACTTCCGAGACGCTCGTTGTGGTGCCTAACGAGCTAGAGCGACCAGCTTTGATATTAAGGCCTTAAAAAATATACAGAAAATGTTGGATCACGGATAATATTAAATTTTATATTAGACTAGTATTTACTTGCGACTTCGTACGCGTTAATATTAGTATTAGTAATATATGTATAGCTGACCGGGTGAACTCTATTCCGTCTTAGAGGCCGTAAATAACCAGATATTGGAGTTTATTAAGGTTTTTTCGATTGAACAGAATTAAATATTATATGTCCGTCTCCTTGTTCTAATCTATCTCTCCACCAATTTCCATCCATATCCGTACAGTCGTTCTTGAGTTATAAATAATGTAACTAACACGACTTTCTTTTATATATGTAGATATATAAAATAACGTTATTATATTATTAAAAGTACTATAATATGTAAACTTCATAATATTGAGCTTCGTCCGCGTGGAGTTCGGTTATATCGCGTTTCCAAGAGAACCTTTCAAAAGTCTGGGATAAAAACTATCCTATGTTTTTTCTCAAGGTCGACTCTATATTTGTACCAAATTTCATTAAAATCTGTTCAGTGTTTTAGGCGTGAAAGCGTAACAGACAGACAGACAGGCAGACAGAGTTACTTTCGCATTTATAATATTAGTGGGGATGTTTGTTTTTTTTTTCTTATATATATCCATGAATATCCGTCTGTGTGTATTATTTGAGTCGGTCAAGTGAGGTCGGTCATCCAAATCTTCTTATCTCTGTAATGATATCCCGTTCAGCGTAGATGACTCCGGGGTCAATGACACCTCCATACTAATTCAGACGTGATTAAAACAACAAGGTCAGGTCCCGGGATAATTATATCTTGAGATATTTTGAATTTTAACTATTATATATATTTTTTGTCTTACGTGTTTGTATTTCGTGGTTAAATTGCTATCAAAATAGGTCTAGTCATACCGAAATTTAGTAATGACGATTTAAAAAAAAAAAATCAAGAAATAATCTTTTTAATAAATTAATTATAAGTTATAATTAGGATATTAAATTTATGTACATACATTCTAACTTGCGTGTTTGTATACCCTGATAAAATTTTTATCAAAATAGGTTTAGTCATACCCAAACTTTAAAATGATTTAAAATGTAAAAAACAACTCAGATTCTTACAAACAGACAAACAATAATACTTTATATTATTATATTAATCATCATCAACGTGGGTTCAATAGTTTTATAGCTGACATTATCACGAATCAACGTGGGACAGACGTACATACATATATAATTGTGCTGTTAATTAAAACCTACAGCGGCCGTTCGGGTGTCGGTCGAGATGAGATCCGTGCATCTCAAATGCACTTGACATCACTGAATTGAATTAATAATAAAATAAAATTGTTAATATTTTGTTTATGTATTTTATATAATATGTACATAATTTTCTAGATGTAACTCGTTATATATAGAAAGTTATATATCAAAATAACATTATAAAATATATTTAATATTTTAACTAGTTCTTTTTCAATCTTTTTGAATTAATTTTGTTGTTTTATAATAAGATCTAAGATTTTGGCGAGTTTAATTCATTTAAGTACATAAATGAAACTAATATTTTTCGGATATGCTACGCGACTTAATTTATCATAAAAATTCGTTGTTTTATCAATAAATCAATATGTATATATTGATTGTTACTTGTATATATCTATAGTGCATGTATTACATGAGTTTCGACCTTACGCGACAGTGACAAACACACACATTATGTCAAGTGGTAATGATTGCTGTGGGCGGGTAGGTAGAGGCGGTGCAGCTTCTAGAGAGATGAAAAAAATATTCTTATTGAGATGACAGTCGAAATGAACACACACACACACACACGCACACACATATATATGTGTATATGTGTGTGCGTGTGTGTGTGTGTGTGTGTGTATAATGAGGCTTTCAGATCTACCAGTTGACTTGTATATAGACATAATATATAATGTATTTTTGCTTACATATTTCATTGTAGTTTGTATGTAATTTCACGTTTCTCATAAATTATTTTAAAATAATCATTAATTGTTTCAAATATGTAATGAAACTAATATTTTGAGGATATACTATTCGACTTTATTTTTGATAAAAACTACATACTGCCGACGTTTAAACTACTCATATCTGGTCTGCCCGTGATCACGGTTGCTGTAAAGTAGCCGAAATGTCGGGAGTATGTAGTTTTTATTAAAAAAATAAAGTCGCGTAGTATATAAGAAAAATATTAGTTTCATTTAAATGACTCACGAAAATCTCAGATCTCAATATGTTTCAAATATTTGTAAACTTGTTTAATGTTTTTCGTCAACGTACAGACGGACATATGATAAATATCTTCTATATATATATATATATATATAAAAAAATGGATTGCTGTTCCTTAGTCTCGCTAAAACTCGAGAACGGCTGAACCGATTTGGCTAATTTTAGTCTTGAAATACTCCTGGAAGTCCAGGGAAAGTTTAAAAGGTGAGAAAAATTGGAATAATTGCCGGGAAAACCCTAAAAACAGCCCTTTTCTATTTCCCATACAAACGATTTTTTGATATTAGACTTGACAACTAACTAATATGTCAATCATTCTGTTCGATTGAAACAGTAGAAATGTAATAAATACCAATACCGGGTTATTGAAGACGGAATAGAGTTGACCGGGCAAGCTATACCTATATTACTAATGACGAAATTAACGCGGACGAAGTCGCGGGCGAAAACTAGTATATAATAATAATATATATTGGTGTGACAGTCTGAGCTGTGTGTGTGGGATTTGTTGAATTCGTGTTGTCTGATGAATATTCAGTTTAGGAGATAAGTGAGTGTGTCAAGGACGGACTGACAGCGTGCGTGTGTGTGTGTGTGTACGTGTGTGTGTGTGTGTGTGTGTGTGTGTTACACATTTATCATAATTTATTTGCTTAACTCGTATGAATGATTGCAACAAAAGAAAAGGTTAAATTTAAAAATTGTGCTAAACTTGTTTGTACACCTGACTATGCCCCACATTATAATCTATATTTTTAACAGATTACGTCTATCTCAAACTATAGTTAGGTACATCAATTTCGTTACAACAATTTAGACTGGAATATGTAATATGCACTTATATGTTTTATTTCTTTATTTTTCAATTACTAACTAAATTTTATCATAATCGTTTTAGTAATGAATATGTACCTAAATATACGTCAAGCAATGCCACGGTATTTAGTTATAGTTAATCGTTCTTCAATCGGGTTAAACTAACTATTACATTAACCTCCCACGGAACCACATTCCTCGTGACGGACAGTTAGACTGAATATATATATGTATATATTATACATTAAATAATAAACATGCATCTATCGTATAAAATATACTATGTTAATATGTATATACATATATGGAATAACAAAAAAGAGATTCCTTCTAATATTATACATGCGAAAGTAACTCTGTTTGTCTGTCTGTTACGGTTTCACGCCTAAACCGCTGAACTGATTTTAATGAAATTTGGTACAGAGGTAGAGTTGACCTTCAGAAAGAACATAGGATAGTTTTCATCCCATACTTTTGAAAGGTTCTCTTGGAAACGCGATATAACCGAACTCCACGCGGGCGAAGCTGCGGGTGGAAAGCTAGTATATGTATATACGTTTTCTTTTCCCTCCCTTTCCCACTTTTTCCTCCCCGTCTTCTCCAATCAAAGTGGGAACACATCAACTAAATAACAAAACAATACATTACGTATGGGCGACGGTAATACCTCCCTTTAGCATAAAAAAAACTCGGGAGTAGCAAGAGACGCCGGGATGAAACACATGTGTAGCTGTTTGTCCTTAATATGTCTGATTGGTTGTTCCGGTGTATCTCATGAGCGAATGGAAGAATTTTCGGTCGAAAAAAAATACCTAAAACAAAAGTAATAATTCTCGTCCGAAGCAAAAAACGTTTTTTTTATAAATGTTGAAGGTCAATAACTACATATATATAATGATTACATATATCAATTAATATATATTTTCCTTATTATACGTAGAAATACATCATATGATTTTGAATCGCTTTAAATTTTTTATGTACACTTATGTAACGACTGTAGTATTGAATGATTTAATTTATTTATTCTGCTGTAATAAGACGAATTTGTGTGTGTGTGTGTGTATGTGTGTGTTTGTGTGTGTACAAATGACTTATTCATGTGCCTATTTTTATATTCAACACATAATGTTTCCTTAGAAATGTTTAAAAGAATTTGAAATAAATAAAGATACATTCTTTTATAATGTACGTACACGTAACATTTTATACATCAGTAATGTTTTGTATGTAGTAGTCGGTTCGATCCCGTGTAGTGCAAAATTTTAACCGATTACGAGAATTATGTATGCCTTAATAAGTTGAACAAACAAACTGACAGCCTCCATCGTAACAAATGACACTACCTTTTATGTTATAATTAGTATTCAGCGAGCTCATACTACCATATATACCCTGGAGACTACGGTCTGATGAATAAGTCTTGATACATAACATGCAAGGAATGTTTAGGTTCGATTCCGGTCTGAGACAAACATGGCTTGACTATGTGAATTAAAAACAAGTAGTATAGAGAGCATTATAGCTTTAGGTCTATATGTATTGAGACCTGATACCAACAATAAATATGTATATATATATTTGGGATTCTATTATAATCATTAAAAAATAAAGTTTAAAAGAACCTAATATTTTTTGCATATACTACGCGGTTTATTTTTGTGATAAAACTACATATTCCCGATATAACTCGAAAAAAAAAAAATAGTAAGATTTAAATGATGAAAATCTTGGATCTCTTTAAAAAATATAGTTGTGTTTTAAAGCTAGTACTTAAAAATTTTAAATAACAAATCAAAATCTTAACTAGAGCAAACTAATTATTATCTTAAACTAAAACACATTAAATAAGTTAAAATCAATTTACAAACACACAAGTCTATTCGACAAATACTGTCCCGCGTAAAAGTGTAAAAAACAAACCTCATCTCTTTAACGTCATATTATTAAATATAATGAAAAACTATATATGTATGTTTGTGTGTATATTTTTTATGTAAGGAAATTAATTCTAAAGTACTCGGTAATAATAACCTAAAATGATTTTAAAAAAATACGGTGTGGACGTTAAAGTACATTATAATAATTTAATTTTAATTCTATTGTTTTTTTTGCTAGTTTTTATGTCTCGTAATCATTACTATCAAAGACGAATATATTTTTTTTATTGAAAGCATAAATTATGTTAGGAAATACTTTTTGTTTTTTGTATTAAGACAAAAAATTATTAAGTTAAGGATTTTTTTCTTATTTTGGAAACGTTTTGTGATCGTCTTCGTAATTAAAATATAATTTTGAGATACAAAACTGTGCCTAGGACGTCACCTTGAGTAACGCCTCTGTCTACCCGATAAGGACGATATAAAGGTTGTTTAAAACTTTCGGTTTCACAATACGTACAACTGTTTACAATTAACATTATAACCTACTAAAAGACTTGGGCTTGTCCAGAACTAACATTAATTCATTCTTGGAACGTACATCAAAGGCAGCCCTAGTAGGTTCTTTTCAAATTGGTTAGGTAGGGAGAGGAACTTGGACAGTGGAGGTGAGCGTATAACGCTCGTTAGTTAAGGGGCCCCTTAAACCTACACCTGGGTCGCAAGTCCCAGTCACTGTTGAAGCTCCTCTCACTACAACGATGGACCCGACACACGCACCGTGAATCCATTGAATGCTAAGAGGTTTCGTCTCATATTGAAGCTAAAAAAAGCTAAATACTTTGTATGAAGTAATGGGCGTAGAATGATATGGTGTGAATGGTCTGACAGAACCAGTTGTGTTTAATGGTTTTTCATTTGGACGTAAAAGTATTTAGGAATAATATCAATAGTGTTAAATTATAAATTTAAGTCAGTGGTGGCCTAGTGGTTAAAAGGCCCGCCTCTCGAGGGCTCGAGTTCGATCCTGGTAACTACCTATGTGATTTTTCCGAGTCATACGTACTTTCTAAGAGTATTTAGACATCACTGATTAATGCATTCCCAAAGAGGGTTAATGTCAGGCAGGGGGCTGGTCGTAAAAACAATTAGCCAAAACTATTAACGACGTGTAAGGCAGACCCTGGCTAAAGCTGGAAAATTGTCAGCTAGAAGAAGAAGAAGATCAAAGGTGATAGATGTAGTTTCTTTGATGTGAGTTTAACTGCAACCTGGTCAAACAACGACCAGATATGGGGTGACCCATGTACCATCTCCACCAGTCAGTATTGAAAATTCAATTATCTACGTAACTTGAAAGATGCTGGGACATCAAATTGAAGGCTCTATAACGATCTAATCTAATTATATCCATATAAGGTTTCCTTGAACTCATGATATCGATTAGCTTGAAACAGGATTATCTGGTGTCTTTGTATTAAATTTATGAATGAAATTTGACGGTAGTGGCAAAGAGGAAAAAATATAAGTTACCTAGTTATTATAGTTCTTTGTAGAGATTTCTTTTGACATAATTGTTGATGTTCTAAAAGAAAATGAAGAAAATAGTCTGTGAGAGAAACACTGTTAATGATTCTGCACGTCTTTGGACAATTCTTGGAACGAAACTGCGTAAACAAAGTCCCAAAACTGCTCCATTTCTAATGTAGATATCATTGTAGTAACTAGTTTTTGTATAATGAGATCTAAGATTTTCGCGAGTACACATTTAAATGAAACTAATATTTTCGGATTTTACTTCGCGTTTTATTTTTGATTATTAACTACATACTCCCAACGTTTCGGTTACTTTTCAGCAACCGTGATCACGGGCAGACGAGATGTGAGTGTCTGTCAGTCGGTCTTGTTATTGTATCATCTACCGCCATCGATTTCTTAATTTTCTGGCGTACCGCTCGGGATGCCGGCAGAATGCGCTCAAGGTGTCTCGAGGTCCCGTGATGTGGTCACGGACATGGGATTTTATATTTTTAAGTTTTTGTAATTTCCGTCTGTAGCTTAGTTGTAGTAGGACGAATTGTCAAAATTTTATTTACATGAATGAACGTAAAGCAATTTATGACAAATGGTTTCCAACCGAGCCTGACGAGGTTATACATCAATGACACCAGTTCATCATCATAGCTTTCTGGGGAAAGAAATTTGATGAAGAACAGTACATACCTAATCCAATATAAGTACTCAACCAAGTCACATAACTTGACAAGAATACTGGAAGTCAAGATGCTTTCCATCAATTAGTTTTCTGCTGACCAAATAATATGGTTCCTTAGCCACTACCATACATATTGCTGATGGTAAAGTCTGTGAGTAACCACATACTATCACTAAAGAAAAGAAATTAAAGATATTGGTTTCAAATTTCTCGACTTTTATACATTTTTTGGAAAATCTAAAAAAGGTATTTCATCTGAGTGAAACCATGAATTCGTTTCCCCAATATTATTTTATTAATATTGTTCCTATCAGAGTACTTTCATAGTGTGAAAGTGATCGCACCAATTGTTCGTTGACACGGAACGGTACTGGGTAGGTACACGGTTACATCATGACAACGCGCCTACCATCGGTTACGAGTCACCGTGAACACACTGCATACTGTAGGTTTGGCGTTTCTCACTCAACACTATAAAAAATCAAAAATAAGTATGGTATCGCTCTATATGTATAGAGTCCTAATGGAGGTTTGTCTTCTACGTGTAGATCTGTCTCAGAATATTATCTCGTAAACTATATATGTATGTAGCTAATGTATTATTTTTATTATTTTGGTTTTGTATTGAGTATGAGACTGTATGAAACCAACATTAAAATTTTATTTACCGAATTCTACTAATATATAGGATTTTTACATATTTTACATTATTTTATATAGAAGTCACGAAGAGACTAATATGCTGTGATGTATATTATCAACAAAGATTTATTTGTATGTATGAAATTCTAAATTAACTCGAAGCTGTTCGTAGTATACGATCAACTTGACAGTAAAAACGGAATACTAAAGAAACAGCGTTACAACAGCAATAAGTTCATTCATAAATTTCACCTTAGTATTGACTGAAACGTGAAACCGTTCGTTCGTAGTGTGACGACAAACTAATAGTAAGCATAGTTCCACTAAAATATTTGTATGTCAGTATCTCAAATAGCTGAGATGCCTCGGACTAAGTTATTAGCTAACCGACATCAGTTATGCTAATTCGAAGGCTGGTGATGAAATAACATCGCCGTGTGAGATGATGAGCCCACGCTGATAGACTTTCACTCACAACTTGACGTATTACACGTTGGAGTTGGAGTAAATTACTACGATACTTACAGTACGATCGTTGATTTGGAAACGAATGGTTTGGAAGTTTTACGTTGGTTGTAATAGTAATAAGAAAACATAAAGAAACTCTTAGTTATTGAAAGCATTCATATTATACTCTAGTTTTCCGCCCGCAGCTTCGCCCGCGTGGAGTTCAGTTATATCGCGTATCCAAGAGAACCTTTCAAAAGTCTACGATAAAAACTATCCTATGTTCTTTCTCAAGGTCAACTCTATCTCTGTACCAAATTTCATTAAAATCAGTTCAGTGGTTTAGGCATGAATGCGTAATAGACAGACAGACAGAGTTACTTTCGCATTTATAATATTAGTAGGTATTGATACCTAAATCTTTGTAATCATTTAAATTTTATCCTTTCCAATATTGTATTATTGATTTGTGTGTGTGTTTATAATTTCGTTACATTAAAGCTAGTGAACTGATTTAGATTCATATTAAAAACAAATCCACTTTTCTCTTATATTTATCCTCAGTTAAATTTAGTTTAATCGAATATTGTCATTGACATAATGTATTGCATTAATATATATGTATATATAAACTTTTTTTCAACAATACGTCTTTTATAATAAAATATGCGTTATATATTATCGATATTTATGTACACTACACAAGGATAACTAGTTGGTTATGTACATAAACCTAATTTTTTATATGTACTCATAAACACATGTTAAGGAGATGTGTTAACTAACAAACAAACATACTGACAAACATTACCTCTTTATATTAACGTCGGGTCGTCCAAGGACACACCGTCAAGGTCGTCCTTCGCCCGGTCTGTTTCTCGTTCTGTATGTCCGTATGTGTTACTATATCACGTGAACTATATTGTTTATAATGGAACAGGTTTATTTGCGTCGTATACGAGCTAAACTTTATATATATATGTGTGTGTGTGTGTGTGTATGTTTTAGTAATAACACTAAACCGTTTAACGCCTCAAGGTCAGCGATGACATGTCTATAATGTTGATGCGCCTCTATCTGTGTCTTAATCCTACTGCAGCCGGTGTTTCGCTCCATTCAGAGACTACCGGCCGTCCTTGCGAGTTGCGCGTGCGCAGCCGTGACGTCACACACACACACACATACACACACATACACACTAGATGAATACGAGACGTATGGATTTCATTGTGGTTTTGTTTTAAGTAATCCATTCATTAATATGTACTAGGTATAACTTTAAAAATGTGACAATAATTTTAGTTGACTGACTTAAAAAAAAGATGGTTATGGTAAATAAATGTATGATAATAATTACATATTATACTTAGACGTGAGGGTTGTGTAATGTATGTTACACAAAAACTTAATACATTAGTTTTTAAATTTCAATAGAATAAATAAATGATTTTTTTAAATAAATAATATTTAGTTAGAACGTAATAGACAATATATCGATATTTTTTAGTGAAGATAGTTTTTTTTTAGTGAATATTGTATGTGGTGAGGAGGGAGATTAATTGTACATTGTTTAAAGATACTTGTACATGAGTTGTAAACTTAATTATCGAGATCTCTATAAATAAATATATTTAACTAATTTTTGCTCGTGACTTCATCCGCGTTAATTTCGGAATTAGAAATATATGTATGTATAAATCTTTCCGTACTAGAAGCCATAAAAAACTACATATTGGAGTTTATTATGTATTTGTTTTCGGTTTCGACCGAATAGTATTAAATATCCTATGTCCGTCTCCTTATTCTAATCTATCTCTCTCTACCAATTTTCATCCATAACCGTACAGCCGTTCTTGAGTTAAAAATAGTGTAACTGACACGACTTTCCTTTATATATACATTTTAATATATACATGTTATTAATTATAAAAGATTATTTATTAAATGATCTTAGGCTAATTGTAAGAAGTGTTTGGATATATAGGCTAACTTCCAAAAATGTGTGTTATTCAAATGTACTGGATGTTTTTTGTAATTAATGAACGGCCTTGTGCCACCATGAACAGAATTAGAGGTAGCTCGTTATCTTATCACTCCCCCGCTAACATACAAACATTGTTTAATTAAGAATTTTGGTACATTTACATATATTTATATATGACTATTGTACTTACTGTTTTAATATAGTGTCGTTGTGAAGAAAGTATTTTAATTCACTGTACCGAAAATAATGAAACGTTTATTGAAATGAAACTAATATTTTCGGATTACTTTGTGAATTTTTTTAAACTACATACTCCTAAAGTTTCGGTTACTTTGCAGCAAAAATATAACGCGCAGTACATCCAAAAATATTAGTTTCATTTAAATGAATAATCTTGAAGGCCTTAGATCTTTATGGGAATTTGGGATAAAAGGCAAATTAATTAATTTTTTTTGGTTTCAAATTTCAAGTTTTAACATGTTTATATTAGCCTATGCGATGAACTTATATTGTAAGTGTCTTGTATATAATGTTATTAACGTGTGATTCCTTGTCATCAGATAAAATTGGAGACGGTCTTCGGTCTGACTGTGAGCAGCAACGCGGCTTTAGACTCCGACCCTCACACTGAGCTGGTGGCATATCCCGCTGGGTGAGTACACCTTGATACTAGAACCAGGTCAATTAACAGCTGGAAAATATATATACAGATCAAATTGACCTGGATTTACAGGTCTTAGTGGCTTGGATTGTAAGCGAGAGGTATAACTATATCTCTACAACCTACTAAAAGACTTGGGCTTGTCCAGAACTAACATTAATACATTCTTGGAACGTATTTAAGGCTGCCCTAGTAGGTTCTTTTCAAATTTGGTAGAGAGAGGAGCTTGTACGAGGGGAGGTCAATAAGTTCGCGGAATGAGCGGGAAGGGGGTTGAAATTTAACACGAAACTATTTTTCCTTTTCAATATAGTCTCCCTTAACCTTAATACATTTTTCGGATCTCACAAATAATTTATTAATACATTCGAAAAAAATTATTTATCTTGGCTATCAAAATAGGCCGAAATTGCAGACTTGACTTCTCAAATATTTTTCACCGCAGCTTTTTTTTCATTTTTGAAAACAAATAATAGTCGCTGGGGACTAAGTCTAGACTGTAAGGTGGGTGGTGTAGTTTTTCGAGTCCGCATCGGTGAATGGCAGCCGTCGCAACATGGCACGTGTGGACTGTTGCGTTGTCGTGCAAAAGGAGCACACCTTTTGACAGCTTTCCTCTTCTTTTTTCCTTGATAGCTTCTTTCAATCTATCTAATAAAGAAGCGTAGTACTGTCCCGTTATAGTCACACCACGATCTTTATAATTGATCAGCAAAATACCTTCTGTATTCCAAAAGACAGTCGCCATGATCTTTCCGGCCGATTGTGACACTTTAAACTTCTTTGGAGGAGCTGTGCCTTTTTTATGCCACTGTATCGATTCTTGCTTCGATTCAGGTTCATAGTGGTGAACCTAGGTTTCGTCACCAGTAAAAATCCGGTCCATAACTTCGTCCTTATTCTCTCCACAGAGCTTCAAAAACTGGCGAGAACACTCGACACGATCGCTCTTTTGAAGTGGCGTGAGCATTCTTGGAATCCATCTTGCACTGACCTTAGTCATCCCAAGATGATGATGTAGGATATTAAAAATGCTTTTTTCAGATACTCTAACCATTGCTCCAAGCCGTTTCTTCTTCAACCAGGCATCTTCCAATATAAGTTTTTCTACTTTTGCGACGATTTTCGGTGTGGTGGCCTCAATCGGTCGTCCGGAGCGGGCGTCATCTTCAATGGACTCTCTTCCTTGTTTAAAAAGTCCATGCCACTTGTAAACCATGGTTTTACCAGGGGCAGAGTCCGCGTAAACTGATAACAGCTCTTCAAAAATTATCTGAGCGGATTTTCCTTGCTTGGTGAGGAACTTAATAACGGCGCGGTGTTCAATTTTCTCCATACTCACTGACTTCTTCCCGATTCACTTGTTTGCAGGTCAACAACTCAAAAGTTAGTGACCCGATTTGGTTCAAACTTGGTATATATACTATTAATGAGGTGTTGAACAAGTTACTACCTGGACGAGTAAATCAACCCCCTCCATCCCCTCCATTCCGCGAACTTTTTGACCTCCCCTCGTATGGTAGAGGTGAGTGTTTAACGCGTTAGATAAGGTCCCTTAAACCTACACCTGGGTCACAAGTCCCAGTCACTGTTGAAGCTCCTCTCTCTACAACGATGGACCCGACACACGCACCGTGAATACATTGAATGATGAGAGGTTTCCATATAAGTCTTTGCGTTTGTTCGTTCAAAAAGTTTTAAAGCTCTTACGAAATGTGAATATATGTATGGAAGCCTTTTAGGAAATTACTTTCATACCGTATATAAAGACATAATGTTCATGTTAATTGACCGTCTTTTTGTTCTAACAGCACGGTATCATTCACTTATAATGCTAATAGTCTTTTACACCCCTCGCAGTCCCTCGTTTAAGGGTTTTATAATAATTAAAAACATCCCCCTTGTACAGGGTGTGTCTGACCGCTCTATATACACATAGCTCTGTGGCAATAAAAGATTATTATTGAAGATAATTATTCAAATATTACTATTATAAATATTTTGAATTCCTTTTTTTATAAAATTACCAATATTTTCATTCATTTAACATTCTTTCTCTTTTATTTCATACCTCGTCTTAATGATCACGGTTGATGAAAAGTAGCCGAAACCTCGGGAGTATGTAGTTAGAGTAAAAATATCGCGTAGTACATTCGAAAATATTAGTTTCGTTAAAATGAATATTTACGAAAGTCTTAGCCTTTTTTTATTAAATTTTATTTCAAAATTAGACTCAGTTTAATTAATGAATAACTCAATTGTTTATTAATAATGTTTATGTAAAGCAAACGCGTAATCTGAGACAAAGAAAATTATTATACACCAGTGGTTCCTGAGATCAACGCGTACAGACAAACATACAAACTTTTCAATTTCATTAGTATGAAGTTTTGAAATAAACGAAATAGGTACTAAAGTAAATGTATCTGTTTATTTTTCCAAATTACTTACAAAAGAAAATAATAATAGCTTTATGTCTAAAACATAAGTCATTCATAATTTGTCCATAATTTCTATTACTACCCCTGTACAAGGAGTGGCGCTGCCCGCCGCCGGCCACGCCCGGTACGTACTAATGTTGAGGGTAGTCGCTAAAACATCTATATGATTACATTAAATATAACTGTTATATATAAAAATTATAATAACGAGCTAGGCTAGCCATTCCCCGCGGATTCGCTCGACAATTTTGAGTAATATGTCAATCGTTATTAATATAAAGTCTGAAACCCGTAGTAGGGGACACACGAACCGACTTCTTCTTCTAACTGGCATTTTCCCGGCTTTAGCCAGGGTCTGCCTTACATGTTTCTGAATAGGTTCGCTAATTGTTTTTACGACCGGCCGCCTGCCTGACAACAACCCTATTTTGGGAATCAGCATTAATCAGTGATGTCTAAATACTCTTATAAAGTACATATGACTCGGAACATCACATTGGTACTTGCCAGGATCGAACCCGCGCCCTCGAGCATGAGAGGCGGGCCTTTTAACTACTAGGCCACCACTGACACATTATTTTGAGTAATATGTCAATCGAAATGACTACCAAGTCTGAAACTCATAGTAGGGGACACAAGAACAGACTGTAGGTATTAAATCTAAATTTTATGTACATTATAATGAATATTGCATTATGATGTAATGTATTGACAGTGACTCGATGACCTTGAGTTATGTAGGTAGTGTTAGGTTTTTATTGCTCGCATATACAGGGTGACTGGTGAATTACTATCAATATTTAAGGAGAATACTCGGTACATGATTCTCATTCGAATTATCTAAAAAAAATAGGCACTTAATTTTTGACAAAATTTCCATATAAATAAATAAAGTGTTGACACGTTCCAAGTGTTCCTAGTGTGGACGCGTGCGGCGGCGTGCTGATACAACAACACGCCGCCGCGCGCGTATGTGTGAGTGTGTAGTGTAGAGTAATCTGTAGGGTGTTCATACGATGCGTAATTAATTACACAACTTTTGGTTAACTTTACTTAGAAGTTTATTAATATTTATGTTATATTAATTTTTATTTCGTCATATATGATCGTCAAATATCACGTCCTCAAATATCGATAGTAATTCACCAGTCACCCTGTATACATATATATAAACTAGTGTATGCCTGCGACTTTGTCCGCGTTAATTTTAGTATTAGTAATATATGTATAGCTGACCGGGCGAACTCTATTCCGCCCTAGAGGACGTAAATAATCAGATATTGGAATTAATTAAGTATTTTTTTTATTTTCGATCGAACTGAATTAAATATCCTATGTCCTATCTATGTTCTAATCTATCTCTCAACTAATTTCCATCCATATCCGTACAGCCGTTCTTGAGTAATAAATAGTGTAACTAACACGACTTTCTTTTATATAAATATATATGTAACAATTCCTATCACTAGAAGCTACATTCAGTACTCTTTAAAACCTTTCTCCTATTTTTAGGGTCAACTGTTCTCCAAGCCAAGCATGTAAGATGTATTTTCTCAGTTCACACTTGATCCGAATCACTATAAAACAAACATGTATGTCAGGAACTGCTCTCACTGATGATGCATTTCCTTGTGTGTACTCCGAAAGCACTAACTCCACCATCCTCCATATAAGGATTCCGTAGTTATTTCCTCTTACACTTGGAGACTATAACGTAGTTTGTTCCACATTTGCAATGCCATACGTAGCCTTCTAGACAGACCCTGGCTAAAGCTGGGAAATTGCCAGGAAGAAGAGATAGACTTCTAGTTTATGAATGTTTTAAAGTTACTAAATTTAAAATAATAAATCTAAAGAAAAGACGTAAAAAATTTAATTAAAAATATAATGTAAGTAAGTTACTGATAATAATATCAAATTATTTTGAAGACGATTATAAATAGTTTATTATATAGATTTTGACCCTAGTTATGGTAAATAAAGGGAGGTCAATGAACTTGGTTATTACTACTTGTTGTCCGCGACTTCGCCTATTTTAGTTTCAGAATTGGTTATGTATAGCTGTTCGGGTGAACTCTATTCCTCCTCAAAGATATTAGATAAGATTTTGGATATGATCAACTTATTTTTTTTACTTTTCATTCGCATGGAAAGTATCGTATGACTTCTGGTTCATAAGTTATCTCTCCACTAATTTTCATCCATATCCATACAGTCGTCCTTGAGTTATAAATAGTGTAACTAACACTACTTTTATATACAAAAAAATCACGTGTTTTTAATAAAATATTTATTCTATATAGTTAAATGCATTATAACAAAATATACATATATCAATAGTTTCATTTTAATATATATGTTTTTAATTAATTAATTCTAACGGTCATCAGCTGTTGCTAGAGTTCGTTGACCTCTTAATATTTGATGCTTCCTTCCTCTATAGAAATGACATTATTTATGATTATGTCATTGATCCATCGATGACTTGAATATTATTGATACATTTCCATTTAATTACTAATATTCATATATATTATAAGAATGTATTATTATATACCGTACTGGCAGACCCTGGTTAAAGCTGGGAAATTGCCAGGAAGAAGAAGAAGGGTACAGTATATAATCATTATATATTCATATAATGTAAAACTCGAGTTTTTGATATACTCGGAGTAATTATTATTTTGTATATATCCAAATAATTGAAGTGATAATAATATATTTTTGCACAAAAATAGTATTCGTTTTTCAATATTATCAATACTAATGGCAAAATAATATGTCAAATTATATAAATTGATTTCAAGCTACTGAGGTCACGATCCTATCGAAGGTTTGAAACATTAATTACATCAAAGTAATTATTTTAAGAATCCCAAGGCGTTGTATAATATAGTGACAGAAACACACATAAATACATACATATTATATATATAATATAAGTATGTATATTTAATTTCCACGTTACAAATTACAATGTTAGTTACCGTACTCCTATGAAACGTCTTTACATATTTTTACCAATACACATTTTTACATATTTTTATCTTATTTTCGTATTCAGTAGGTATGAGAATCGGCTACTATATATTTATACCCCTAAATGATAAGGGTTGTTCATCCCTACATTTTTGTTTTTGGACGACGTTTTTTTTATAGTGTGACATAAAAAAATATATACAACTCAAAATTATAATTTTTTTATATGGCAAAACAACGTTTGTTGGGTCAGTTAGTATATTGTTAGAAATGAAAAACACGTTAAGATTTTTAAAAACAAACGGTCGCCGGCCAAGGGTCAATTAATTAATATTCGAGACTAATTAGAGCAAAGGTTCTTCCCTCGACAATAGTTGAGAACAAAAAGTGTCCGATTGTCAGTAATGTCACTCCTTATATAGATGGCTTGAGGGTTGCCTGTATAATAATTATTTAACAATATATATATTACAGGTTGAATTCTATAGTCCATAAAACAGTTAGTCATGACATGCCATTCGAGTAATGTACGTTAAAATATGCAAAGGAACGTCCATCGATACACGGGGAGCCGATGGTGAATACTCACGGCTTTGTAACAGTTATGGGGTTTAACTGAGGAACGGATCCTACAACGTGGATGGTGAATACCAACTAGACACACACACACACACACACACACACGCACACACACGCACACACACGCGCACACACGCGCACACACACACGCACACACACACAGACACACACAGACACAGGCAGACAGAGCTCTGAGAGGCGTTGTAAACGATGTATAACTTTATTAAGAAATAATAATATATCTTCTTCTTCTTCTACCTGGCAATTTCCCAGCTTTAGCCAGGGGCTGCCTTACATGTTTTGAATAGTTTTTGCTAATTGTTTTTATGACCGGCCGCCTGCCTGACCCAACCCATGCATTAATCAGTGATGTCTAAATACTCTAAGAAAGTACATATGACTCGGAATAATCACATTGGTACTTGCCAGGATCGAACCCGGGCCCTCATGCATGAGAGGCAGGCCTTTTTACCACTAGGCCACCACTGACTTCAAAGAAATAGTAGTAAGAAATAATAATATGTATATAATATATGAAAAGTTGTTAAACTTGAACATGATTCGAACCTGTGGTAAATGAATATCGTATTTCAGTAGCTTTTCTAACTGAACCATCGTGTCCTTAGTATGAATTGTTGATTATTATTGGATTCTAACTTACTTTCTCGTGATAGATCATTGTTTTAACGATAAAAATATTATATGTAAAGGAATTCGTAGTTACTTATACGTATACTAATTAATTCCCACTAATATCTTTATTGATCATTAAATTTGAGTGTCTGTTTTCAAGCATTTTTTTATTTACATCGCACTAAGCTTCGTCTCATCTGTTTCATATTATCAATATAAATATCATGAGCCTCTTTAAACCGACCACTCGAAGAGCCTGTAATATCTCATTATTAAACAGTAGGTGTGTTTGTCGTGTACCGCTACCCGCTTCCGCTCCCGCTTCTCCTATGACCGTGTGACTCTCTTAATTAGTATGTAAGAGTGGACATTCGCCCTCTCTCACGGACAAAGCATCGTGTCTATTTATAAATACATACATATTATGGTATTTAAACAATCTTGCTTCGTGTTTTTTGTTGTACTGTGAGTTTTCTAAAGGTTTATTCATTATTATTATAAAAATGTAGGTATTTATTAAGTGTGTGATCGTCTGTCACTCAAGCATCTACTAATTTGGATGTAACATTTTTTTGTACATTTTCTATAGTACTGGATAATTAATTAGGAAAAAAAATTAATAATTATACCTTTATACTAAACTTTAAACTATCATGATTCTAAGTCAGTGGTGGCCTAGTTGTTAAAGGGCCCGCCTCTCATGCATGAGGGCGTGGGTTCGATCCTGGCCCTCGCAAATACCAATGTGATTTTTCCGAGTCATATGTACATTCTAAGAGTATTTAGACATCACCGATTTATGCATTCCCAAAGAGGATTGATGTCAGGTAGGCGGCCGGTCGTAAAAATAAGTAGCCAAAACTATCCACAACATGTAAAGCAGACCCTGGCTAAAGCTGGGAAATTACCAGGTAGTAGAAGAAGAAGATTCTAAGAGCTCGATAGGAATTGGAAAAATATTACAGACACTTTGTATTAAAATTTATATTGTAATAATAACTTATTATTTGATAGATTTTTATATTAAATTCTAAACATTTGTATTGATAATAATTTATTATTGATAAAATTGATAGATTTGATTCAATACATATATAACATAAATATATCTTAAAACAATAAAAAGACCTTATAATAAATACAAAGCATTAATAAAAGATTCATTAGTAAAAAATAAGAAATTAGATTACAAAGATTAATGTTGCGTGTGATCTGCTTTAAGAATTATACATGAGACGACACACGTATATAGTGGAGAAGAAATTTTCAGAGAAAGACGTTTCAATAGTATTAGTAGGTGGTAGAACCTAGCTGTGGTCATACTACAGCTCGAACATGGGCTGGCTCGACCGAGGAAGTACCACCCTCTCACAGAAAATCCGCGTGGAGTAGCCTTTAATGGCTGCGTTTCGTCCGATGAGTGAGAGTGTCGGTTGCGCTTTCCCTAATCCCACCCTTTCCTACTATTTCCTTGTTCCCACTCTTCCCTATCCCTAAAAAAGAAGGTTGGCAACGTATACGCAACATAGATGTTACGGATGTCCATGGTCGACGGTAACTACCTTCCATCAAGTGGGCCGTCTGCTCGTTTGTCACCTTTCACGTAAAAAAAAGGATATGTACGAAGGTTTATGAAATGAGATGTTTTCATTTTATATATGACTAGTGATTAAATATATCTCTTCATAAATGATACAAAGTACTTGTCATTTATAAGAAGAAGAAATAATTTTGGATCATTTAAACTGCCTTGAGGTACTAAGAATATTATTACAATTAATATTATATCCGATATAAATCATATTTTTATAATGTTACTAGCATTTACCCGCGACTTTGTCCGCGTTAGTTTCATAATAAAAAATGTTTGCTGACCAGGCGAATTGTTTCGATTTAGATTAGATAAGACTCATAAGCAAATTGTTTTGGTCGAACGAATTCAAAAGTATCCTATGTCCTTTTCCTCGTTCTAAGCTATCTCCCCAAAAAATTTGAGTCAAACCCGTACAGCCGTTCTTGAGTTATAAATGGTGTAACTAACACGACTTTCTCATATATATTATTAAAATGTATAAAGAACTTTATTTCTCATAAGAATTTTTACATTCACTTAAAATGAGATACAAGGAATATTTGCAAGTTAACAATTTTAACAAACGGACCGTTGGACATGACAGACTTGCTACATTTACTACTACAGCGAGGATATTAAATATTTTTTTAATTTAACCTTAAACATCCCTATACTATCACACAGTTTTATTTCGTCTGGTAGTTTATTGAACAGTTGTACTCCCTCAAACAGAATTGTTTTTTTACCATAATTGATTCTCACGTGATCAAATTGAAGTTTGTATTTATTCATTAAATTCGAAATATGCGGTCTCTCACAAATCACTATCTTCGATTGAATGGAACCTGATTTAATTTGTTTGATTAAAATGCATGTATAGGATGTGAATAATTGTGATATATTCTTTATTTTTGTTTCATTATAAAGTTGTGCCGTTGGAGTAAGAAAGTGATATTTATATAGAATTTTAATAATTTTTATAAAGAATTTTAATATTATTATTTTTGTAACTTCCAGGTGTACAGTGGTTCTTTACAATGTACGTAAGAACAGACAGTCTCACGTGTTGAACGCGTCAAGGAAGAGCGTCACTTGCGTGGCATTTTCTCCTGATGGCAGATACTTGGCCACGGGGGAGTGTGGCCACGCGCCCGCCGTCAGGGTCTGGGACCTCCAGGTGACTCACTCACTCATCAATCAAGACCCCCTTTTTATTTCGTGGCCCAACATCCTGCTTGCCTTGACAAATAATATGACACTGACATACATGTATATTCTATCATTGATGATGTGAATGTGTTTTAAATAAATCCTCATCCTGGATTTACTTGTATTGTTGCACATAATTAAAGCTTTTCTTAAATCATTATATGTATATGCACTATTCAACGATTTTTCCATAACCCATATAATAGAAAAGTATTCACATATTAGCTCGATACAAAATATTTAAAAATAATCTCCGAATGTCCATAATTTTTCTGGTATTACCCTCCAAAACCTGGCCAGAAGTAATCAAACAGACCCCAATAAATATAGTTTCAATATTCCTACAATAAGTCCCATCAGTAAGTAAAAAATCAATTTAATCCATTTATTCCAGGATCCGACAGCCTCGGGCGCGGTTCAAATAGCGGAGTTCCCGGGACACACTCATGGAGTTAATTGTGTGGTATGTTACTACTAATGATGATGATGATAATGATGATGATGATGATGAAGAATTAGGAAGTAGAAGTAGACCCTTAAATAATATAAGTGGCAATTAGAAGCCATATATATATATATATATATATATATATATATATATATATATATATAAAGCAAAATATAGTTTTCTTAAAGTGGCATAAACAAACACCAAATAATGTTATCTGTTTGTTATAAATATTGCCAGAAATAAGAACTTGTAAAATAGATCATATTTATTTTATCATATTGGAATAGACCTTGTAAATTAATAGCTTTATATGTTACTTTTCCTACAGGTTAGTCTTGTAGACTTGTTATTGTGAACCCAATATAGGGTGTAATTTTTGTAGACCCAATATAACCTTTTCTTACAGAGAAACTGATTAATGTTTCAATATATATATAACACAGTTACATAAGCTCTGCTCATCACCACTGTATATAATTCCCAGGCCTTCTCAACGTCATCCAAATACCTGGTGTCGGTAGGGTCTCAACACGACATGATCGTGAACGTGTGGGACTGGCGCGCGAACCTCAAGCTGGCCAGCAACAAGGTAAGGGCAACGCACACACACACATACACACACAGACAGACACACACACACACTCAAGACAACAGCTGATGAGATGTGATCAATTCCAGGTCTCGTCAAGAGTCAAAGCCGTCAGTTTCTCGGAGAACGGAAACTACTTCGTGACGGTCGGCTTCAGGCACGTCAAGTTCTGGTATTTGGAATATTCCAGGAATGCTAAGGTTAGTCTGGAATATTGAAACATTATCAAATATAATAATAGTAGTTTTTGCTTACGATTTCGTCCGCGATAATTTTGGAATTAGTAATATATGCATAGCTGACAAGACGAACTCTATTATACCATGACACCATAAATAACAAAATATTAGAATTTATTACGATTTTGTTTTTCTTTTCGATCGAACAGAAAAAAATATCCTATGTCCGTCTCCTTGTTCTAATCTATCTCTCTACCAATCTTCAACCATATCCCTACAGCCGTTCTTGAGTTATAAATACTATAACTAACACGACTTTCTTTTATATACAGAAAAGAGATAAAAAAGATATATTTAGTATGAGATAATTATTCCCAAAGAGGGTTGATGTCAGGCAAGCGGATCGTAAAAACAATTGGCCAAAACTGTACACATGTAAGGTAGACCCTGGCTAAAGCTGGGAAATTGGAAGAAGAAGAATATGTTCTCAATTTTTTTTGTATCAGTTCAAGGAGCCGGTGCCTCTGATGGGTCGTTCAGCTATCCTGGGGGAGCAGAAGGACAACGAATTCTGTGACGTGGCGTGCGCGCGAGGTGGCAGTGACGCGACATACGCTATCACACGCTCCGGACTACTTTGCGAATTTAATAGCAGGAGGCTGTTGGATAAATGGGTGGAGCTCAGGGTAAGATGTCCAATTTATAGGTTTAGAGATCTATATTTTCCAAAAAAGGCACAAAGTCACTTACATGGAAACAAAAAATTCAATACAAAATGTCGTTCTTAAGATATAATTACACGAGTTGTTTTACTCATTCAATGCATTCAATTTACAAGTGGGTAGTTTTGTATAATATATTCCGATAGTTTAGTTTTGAATATGGTCCAAGTTTCTTAGGAACTATTTGGGAATTCATAAATCAAGAGTAGTTTTTCCTTAATCAAGATAAACTGCTTTCTTAAGAACGTTAAAGACGGCAAGAGACCAAGAAAATTGGGTGGATGTGTAAAGCTTTGGGGTTATCTTATAGTCAGAGACCTTTGGCGACTGCTATTTACTGTAATAAATCTAAATCAGTCTTAACAAAGCGAGTGTCAATGTCTAATTAAGAACGTCAAGGCTTAAAGGGGGATGACAAACCCATACAAATGGAAGGTTGTGTAATTTTTTGGGGGATGTTATGGTCTAAGTCTTTTGTATATAGATCTATATACTTAGACCAGACTTTAGCAAAGTCATAAAGACCTTTCAAGGGTGCTTTTTAGCTTTTAAGGGTGGTAAGAGACCCAGAAAAATGGGTTTGGTAAAGTCTTGGGGTATTATCGTCCAAATATCTTGGGGACTGTCATTTGTATTAGATCAGTATTTAGTACAGTGTAAATAACGCCTACTTAAAGTTGTTGTAGACCTAAAGGGTTATAAGAGACCCAGAAAATTTTGGGATTGTGTAGAGGCCTGATTTTTTTAGTTTTCACTAGGTTAAAAAATATTTTACTATCAAAGTGTTCACATAATTTTGGAAATCTCTGACATAGACATTTATATCACTTTATAAGTCATATAATAACTCTCTCTCTCTCTATCGTCACAGACCACGTCCGCCAACTGCATGTCTCTGGGCCGCTCGTACATCTTCGTGGGCTGCGCGGAGGGCATCGTGAGGTGCTTCGCCCCCGACACGCTGCGGTACATCACTACCCTGCCCCGGGCGCACTACTTGGGAGTCGATGTGGCTGGGGGCTCCAACATCAGGTTAGAGACACGAAAATAATACTAAAGATCAGTGTTTCTCAAACTATTTGGATCTATATCCTAGTTTGCAGGACAAATATGGCTATTGTAGCATATGAATTGTGTACGGAAATAAGTAGAAATACTAAATACTTATTTTTGACTAGATCAATTGCATATAGAAAACATATATAAATATTATAAGTGCAATATATTTTCTCTATCTATAATTATTTTACTGCTTTTTAGTAATAACAATCATTGTAAGAATATTTTCCCCAAAGAGGGTTGATGTCAGGCAGGCGGCCGGTCGTAAAGACAATTAGCCAAAACTATTAACAACATGTAAGGCAGATCCTGGCTAAAGCTGGGAAATTGCCAGGTAGAAGAAGAATTATTGTAAGAATATAGTCTTGAGTTTTGAATCTCCTCTAAATCGTATAAATTCAAAAAGCCCCCCACGTTGGGAAACACTGCTCTATACCCTACTGTTCATACAGTATCCATATAAGATCATATTAAATACTTACCTAATGTATGTATGTCTTCTAATTCCCTCCCCCTAGTCACATGTTCAGTCACCCCCCCGAGGCCCGTTACCCGGACGCCGTGGCGCTCACGTACGACGAGAGGAACCACAAGCTGACCTGCGTGTACAACGATCACAGTCTGTACGTGTGGGACGTGCGGGACATTAAGAGGGTAGGTTGATCTAGGAAACGGATGGATCGATTATGATGAGACTTAAGTCGCGTTAAACATAGTATACTAGCTGCGCCCCGCGGTTGTAAAGTAGCCTATGTATTATTCCTAAACGTCAGCTCCTGTATACAAATTTTTAACAAAATCGGTTAAGCCGTTTGAGCGTGAAGAAGTAACAAATATACATACTCACAAACTTTCGCAATTGTAATATTAGTAGGATTATGAGATGTAACGATTCAAATGTGATTGTACATTTATAATCATGAAGAAATTTAAATAAACCCAATGTTTTTCGGATTATTACGTGTACATATTTTATTATTTTACTACATACTCTCGACGTTTCGTTTGCAGCAACCGTGATCTCAGACAGAGAGATCCGAAAATATTATTAGTTTCATTCAAAATAGTTAGTTGAAATAAAACCCTTTTTTAATGACCTCCGTATATTTAATCAACCTTCAACCGACAAAACTATGATACGACTATTCACACACAGATTAACAATATATTGCGCGTTAAAATAGATTATAACATTAACTTATATTCAACAGTCTCATTTAAATTAATACATTTCCTGATATCACTGTTTCTCTATATAAAATGGTCTTCATTGAAAATCTTAGTTCTATATAGGTATGTACATATATATTTTTTATATTAGAGATCTTTATTTTCCAAAAAAGACACAAAGTCACTTACATGGAAACAAAAAAATCAAGTAATACATATTAAATGTCGTTCTTAAGACATAACTACATAACGAGTTGTTTTATATATATACTTCAATCTTTTTAATTCTATATATACTTGATGTTCATTTTAACCCATACCCATCTCCACCAGGTGGGTAAGTCCCACTCGTCGTTGTACCACTCCGCGTGTATCTGGGGCCTGGACATGGTGTCTTCAGGTCCGCTGGGTCCCGGCTGCTTCCTGTCCTGCTCCAGCGATGATACTGTCCGTCTGTGGACACTTAGTGGATCTAATAATATATATAGCAACGTGAGTAGTGACTTATATACTACTACTAGAACACCCGGCGAACTTCGTATCGCCCTATAATCAAGAAATATCTGTTACGCTTTTTTATTTATATTTTTGGAGTTTACCTATTAAAGCCATAAATCTCCGTGCTTTGAAGTGCGACAGAATGATTGACATATTAGTTAGTTGTCAAATCTAATGTCAAAAAAAAAACGTTTGTATCAACAACTACTAATAAATTAAAAATAAATTAAAATTTAACAAATTTGACTGTTACTACTATAACATGTCTTACATTAAAACAAGGTTGATCAAGTCATTGAAATAAGATATAATATCAATTCTGAATCAAATCAGTGTCTCCTTGTAAATATCATTCCAGTCGCAACCTGTAAATAGATATTAGTGATTTTTTTGATTCATTATTTTATGTTTAAAAGCAACAGTTGTATGTATTAAAACTTTTTAATAAAAAGCCTCTACTGAACAATTGTCATTTTGCACATTGGCCCTTATACATAGGAGTAATAAATATAAATTTTGATAATTTCCAGGAATTAAGCAAAATCCTGTACATTGACCCCGAGCTGAAGTTTCTAAAGGACGTTGACCTCACGGCGACCAGTGATAAGGACAAGTCTAAGACATATGATGATAAAACAGGCGTCAGGTATGATATGTAGTAATATTAAACTTATACAGAAATGATAGTTTTACTATGACATATAAATAATTGAAAACTACCTGCATTATGTTGGTACATGGCTAGTATATTAGTTTAAACCAACACATATGTATTTTTTTACTGATTTCAAAAAGAATGTTTCTCAATTCGACTATATAATATATGCTTTATTAATATTTATTATGTATTTAAATGAAACTAATATTTTTCTGATTATTTATATGTGAATTCACATCTCTTCTTTGTCATCACGTTTGATGAAAAGTAACTGAAACATTGGGATCTGGATAATGTTAGTTTCATTTAAATGTAGAATACTTGCGAAAATGTTAGATATTATTACATGTAAATTATGTAGTATGTATGTATGTGCTAACATTGCTTTAAAGTTTAACCTATTCCTTATAACCTTTCAAACAAATTCTTAATAAATCTTCAGTACAACATTATATTTAGTATACATATACAGGGTGACTGGTGAATTACTATCAATATTTAAGGAGCATACTCGGTACATGATTCTCATTCGAATTATGTAAAAAAAAATAGGTACTTAATTTTTGACAAAATTTCCGTATAAATAAATAAAGTGTAGACACGTTCCAAGTGTTCCAAGTGTGGACGCGTGCGGCGGCGTGCTGATACAACACTACGCCGCCGTACGCGTATGTGTGTGTGTGTGTGTGTATACCTAATCTGTAGGGTGTTCACACGATGCGTAATTAATTACATAACTTTTGGTTAACTTTACTTAGAAGTTTATTAATATTTATGTTATATTAATTTTTATTTTGTCATATATGATCGTCAAATATCACGTCCTCAAGTATCGATAGTAATTCACCAGTCACCCTGTATATTATAATAATATGGATTATTTTTAATTATTAACTATTTTTCTTCTAATTCAAAGTTTTCCTAAGTTTATACAATATTTTTTTAAATTTTATTTTGTTAATTTTACGTAGTATTTTTGTTTTATATTTAAATTAGTGTGTAAACTTTTTCAATTGTGCACTGTTTGTATTTGGTAAATGTTATGTACACTTATCATTGACGTACATATCTGATGTTAAAATATAGTCACCTTCCTTAACTGTAAATTTTAAAACTGTAAAATTAAAAAAATATTCATGTATATTCCAGATGTGTCCGCGTGTCTCCGTGCGGCGAGCACATATCAGCGGGTGACCGAGCGGGTAATGTGTGGGTGTATGACGCCCGCGGGACCTTGCTGCACACGCTGGAGGCTCATGATGCGGAGGTTCTGTGTCTGGAGTACAGCAGCCAGCCACGACTACTGGCATCAGCCTCTAGGGATAGGCTGGTGCATGTGTTCAGTGTGGATAGGGTTAGTTACTCATACTATATACAGGGTGACTGGTGAATTACTATCGATATTTGAGGACGTGATATTTGACGATCATATATGACAAAATAAAAATTAATATAACATAAATATTAATAAACTTCTAAGTAAAGTTAACCAAAAGTTATGTAATTAATTACGCATCGTTTGAACACCCTACAGATTAGGTATACACACACACACACACTCGCGCGCGGCGGCGTGTTGTTGTATCAGCACGCCGCCGCACGCGTCCACATTTGGAACACTTGGAAAGTGTCAACACTTTATTTATTTATACGGAAATTTGGTCAAAAATTAAGTACCTATTTTTTTTTACATAATTCGAATGAGAATCATGTACCGAGTATGCTCCTTAAATATTGATAGTAATTCACCAGTCACCCTGTATATAATGTAACATATATAATAAATAGGTAAATATATATAGTTATGTATAATAGTCGCGTGACGAGCAGAAGCACAGAACAAAGTTATTTATGGTTAAAGATATTTATTCTCATAAGAACATATGTATGTAGGTTCACTTACATGAGATTAAATAATGTTACACATAAATAAATATTTGATACATGGAATGGCTAGTACTACTTAATATTGTCTTATATATATATTTTAAGTTTATTTTTAAAAGCATATATACATTAACATTCCTTCATGTAGTTTGGCAAATCATTATATAGTTTTACTCCATCAAAACATAATAACTCTCTTTCTCATGTATGTAAGTTCAAAACAACCGAATATGTTAAGAGACGAAATGATTAGACAAACTTACATTCTCACCTTTTGTTTCTGTAACTGTAAATCTAATGTAATGTTATATAATAAACACAGTATATATGGTTGGATGTATTACTCATTATAGAATGATTCTCAGTATGACTTTTATCAATACACAGTATATAAAATGTTATTTAAGACATCCACAGCTTACACTTATTACTAACAGGTAACCTACATAGTCTGTGTTGCCATATATTTATTTATTTGTAAAACACTTTACAATGCAATTTATAGGAAATGTTACCTTCCACACTAGACTAGGTCTGTATCGTGGACACGATTCAGTAAATTATTACTACTCTTAAAATAATAGTTAATGACAATCACACAGAAAGTGGTATATACAGAAACTATATATATGTATATATAATTAGCAACATATCAACTTAAGGTGGTAGAGCCTAGCTGTAGCCAAATGATTGCAGCTCGAACTTGGGCTGGCTCGACCGGGGAAGTACCACCCTCCCACAGAAGGTCGGCGTAAAGTAGCCTTAGTGGCTGCGTTTCGTCTGATGAGTGGGAGAGCCGGTTGCCCTTTCCCTTTCCCCACCCTTCCCTCTCCCAGGATGCTGATGTGTCTGTTGACTCTCTGTCCTACATCTGTCGAAGTCTGTTTTGAGATGTTGAGCGTGTTTCATTGGCATGGGGTCCAGGGAGACCCGATGAAACGGTTTACCGCTGGCCGCCCGTTGGTCCGTAGGGTACCCGAACCTAGACTGTCCCGATCTAGGAGGCTGTCCCACCGCCAATGAAAAAAGCCCGTCGGTTGTTGACTGTGCCGGAGTGGGAGACCGGGGTGGAACCCAGTTAGCAACCGCGGGTCGGATCGGGGGCCCTTCCGTGCCCCATGCCAGTGACACACAAAACTCTACGCTCAATTCAGATCAATGGCAATGTTCTTTGACAGGATAGTTGATGGGCTATCAGCAGCCTTCCTTCACTCCCACTCCCTGAACAAAAAAAAAAAAAAAACAAATATGGCTGTCAAAAAAAAACTACTAAAGGTCTCTACAGCGGCGACCCCTTCCACGTTTGTAGTGGACTTTTGCAACATAAGGGGTATACACTCCAACCTTAATGCTGTCCATCACCACCTAGAGACGGCTAAGCCGGCCTTGTTATTTTTGACTGAAACACAAATATCTACTCCTCTAGATACCTCGTATCTGCATTACCCCGGTTACAGACTTGAGCACCTATTTCTACCGCGGGCCGGGGTGTGCTTATACGTCAAGGAAGATATTTGTTGTCAACGTCTTGACAGCCTCGAACATAGGGACCTATCAGTGATGTGGGTGCGAGTGGACAACGGTAGCTCAAGCCGTATCTACGCGTGCCTGTACAGGTCCCATAGTGGTAACACCGAAGTCGATCGTCTCTTTGGACACATCCAGGAGGCTACAGATTTTGTTCTCCAGCGGTATCCCAGCGCGGAGGTAGTGATCCTTGGCGACTTTAACGCCCACCATTGCGAATGGTTAGGATCACGTACCACAGACTACGCTGGTAAAACCGCAAATAACTTTGCTCTGGCTTATGGGTTAACTCAGGTAGTTCCAGAACAGTTCAGCGAGTGCGTCATCTCGCGGAAAGAGGCCGCTGAACGAGCGCGGGAAGATGACCCCTCCTCGGCGCCCCTGCGTCGACGAAGGCTGGGTAGAAGGCAGCGGGCCTACGCTCGCCAAATGCCTCCCCAGTGAGAGGAGCCTCCGGGCGTTGGTGGGGAACCGGCGTCCGGGCAACATAGGCTGGAGTGAGAGTGGCGTGCTTGGCGTTCCCGGCACGCTGCTCTGGAGTCGGAGGGGAAGTGTGGTGAAGCCACTGTGACCCCTGCCGAAGACGGAGTCCATGGGACTCGTGCGTAGTGAGCGGAAGTATGGCTTGCCGTTCCCGCTCACTAGCCTACGCACAGCGCAGAGAACGCCGAGGAGTTTAGTGGGTGGAAATCCCACACGCCCCCGCCGTGTTTTCCCCCGCGGCGGGAAGTCTTTGAAAGATTCTCCTCGTTCCAGAACACACTCGGATCCCTGATGTTGAGGACCATAACCCCTCTTTGTTGGACCTTCTGCTGACCACTCGCCCGGATTGCTACATGCTGTCCGTCAATGCACCCCTTGGGTCATCTGACCACTGCCTGGTGCACTCCGAGGCTCAGATAGTGCAAAAAACGACTCCTCGTCCACCAGGGAGACGTCTTGTATGGCACTACAAGTCGGCAGATTGGGATGGATTGCGAGAATATTACGCATCCTACCCCTGGAGGCAGCTTTGTTTTTCTTCGGAAGATCCTTCGATCTGCGCGAACGCCGTTGCGGATACTATTCTGCAGGGAATGGAATGTTTCATTCCCAGCTCTGTTATTCGCACGGGGGGTAAGTCGCGGCCCTGGTTTGATAAATCCTGTACAGGAGCGTTACGCTCGAAACAGTTGAAGTACCGATTATGGGCTGCGGCATCAGCTGCGAAGGATCCAAAAATATCCGAATTGAAAAAGGGTTATAATGCTGCTTCCAGGTCTTGCAAAAAGGAGATCGCCAGAGCAAAAAAGGAGCACGTACGCAGAATTGGAGAGAGACTACTAGACGTTCCCTCGGGAACTCGTTCTTTCTGGTCTCTCGCCAAAGCGATACAAGGCAATTTTTGTAAGTCCTCTCTACCATCCTTGCACAATCCTGACGGGACGCTGGCTCATTCCGCAAAAGAGAAGGCTGACCTTCTGTGCACTCTTTTTGCGTCGAATTCGACCCTTGACGACGAGGGAAAAGCACCACCTACCATCCCACGGTGCCGAGAAACTATGCGCAATGTGCGTTTTACGCAGAGCGCTGTGCGTGCCGCCCTATCGTCCCTCGACGTCAAGAAATCCAGCGGCCCAGATGGTATCCCAGCCATTGTGCTTAAGATGTGTGCTCCTGAATTGACTTCGGTTTTAACGCGCCTATTCTCACTCTCTTATACTACTGGTAAAGTACCGTCTTCGTGGAAAGTGGCCAATGTTCACCCTATTCCCAAGAAGGGTGACAGCACAGATCCATCCAATTACAGGCCTATTGCGATTACTTCCCTACTCTCAAAGGTGATGGAGCGAATCATCAATACGCAACTTTTGGGCTATCTAGAGGATAACCAGCTTATTAGTGACCGTCAGTATGGTTTTCGCCACCGTCGAAGCGCTGGTGATCTTCTAGTATACCTCACGTATCGATGGGCTGAAGCCATTGAGAGCAAAGGGGAGGCCATGGCAGTCAGCCTAGATATCGCAAAGGCCTTTGATCGGGTCTGGCATCGCGCACTTTTATCGAAGCTTCCATCGTACGGACTACCCGAGGAATTATGCAACTGGATTGCCAGCTTCCTTCATGGGCGGAGCATACAGGTCGTTGTTGACGGTTCTTGCTCGGAACCCAAGCCCATCAACGCTGGCGTCCCACAAGGCTCTGTGCTATCACCAACACTGTTCATTCTGCATATCAACGATATGCTGCGAACCAGCAACATTCGGTGCTATGCAGATGACAGTACTGGTGACGCTTACTACATGGGCCGAGCTAATATTCCTCGTGACCAAGTAGAAGAGAGCAGAAAGAGACTTGTGTCTGAAATTGAGACCTCCCTGGAGCAGGTCTCCGAATGGGGTAAGCTGAACCTTGTTCAGTTCAACCCCAAGAAGACACAAGTTTGCGCGTTTACCACTAAAAAGACCCCATTTACTGTAGCTCCAACGTTCCAGGACATTCCCCTTAAGATTAAACAGAGCATTGGGATCCTTGGGGTTGACATAGCGAACGACGTTCAATTCCCGAGTCATTTGGAGGACAAGGCTAAATTAGCGTCTAAAAAACTAGGGGTACTGAGTAGAGCGAGGCAGTACTTCCACTTGACTCCATACAACGTCGGGCAGTTCGCATTGTCAACGATCCCATGCTCACAGACGATCTAGAACCCTTAAGCCTCCGAAGGGAAGTAAGCTCCCTCTGTGTGTTCTATCGTCTGTACAATGGGGAATGTTCCGAGGAACTGTTTGATGTAGTGCCGTCTTCTACATTCCACCATCGCACTACTCGGCGTAGGGTTGGATTTCATCCACATCATCTGGATGCATTCAGTTGCAGGACTGTACGTGCGTCGCGATCATTTTTTTCACGCACGTGCAGGATGTGGAATGATCTTCCGCCCGAGGCTTTTCCAGAGAGCTACAACATGGGGTCTTTCAAACATCACGTGTTCAGGTGGCTCCTTTCCAAACAAGGCCGGCAACGCATCTACAACACCCCTTGTGCTGCAGATGTCCATGGGCGACGGTAACCACTTACCATCAGGTGGGCCGTCCGCTCGCTTGCCCCTTTGGGCCATAAAAAAAAAAAAAAATAAAAAAATAAAAAAAAATATCAGTTCTATAACCAAAATTTTAAATATTAATGCAGCATAAACCTACCTACCTAAACTGACCTATCTATTAAAGCAAATCACAGCCTATATTTATTACTAAAAAATAACATACACAATATCAAATCAGTTATATAATCAACTCAACGTGTATATGTTTCCAGGGCTACCAGATCCTCCAGACTCTTGATGAGCACTCCTCATCCATCACGGCCGTGAGGTTCCTTAACTCCGGAGCCGGTCTACAGCTGGTGTCGTGCGGCGCTGACAAGACTATACTGTTCAGACAGATGAGGACGGTGAGACATATATATATATATATATATACTAGCTGCGCCCCGCGGTTGTAAAGTAGCCTATGTGTTATTCCTGGTCGTCAGCTCCCTGTGTACGAAATTTGATTCAAATCGGTTCAGCCGTTTGAGCGTGAAGAAGTAACAAACATACACACGAAAGAACTCGTTAACATACACATTATTAGCTTGTAATTGTTGAGGAAATTAAAACTACCTCCACACTATCACTGTATGTATATAAATGTCTGTATGTATGTTTGTCTGTTCGTCTCTCCAGAACCCTGACGGCAGCTTCCAGTTCCAACGCGGACAGAACGTGTCGGGACGGAGCACCCTCTACGACATGGAGGTGGACGCGGGCGGGCGGCACGTGCTCACAGCCTGCCAGGTACACGGACACACACACAGACACACATACTGTTAAAGAACTTGTAGGCTGTAGACTGAGACATGTGCTTATTTTATTTTATTTATTTAATAGGAAGCCAACGTGATACACAAAACTTATAACTACATTATAACATGATAGAACATAATTGTTTACAGTTACGTATCATCACTTACAAGCTAACTCAACATGGGTTACATAATGTTCAGATCTTACTCCAAAACTTACTAGACACAATAAAAAAAATGGTAAAAAAAATATGTATATAACAACAAAAAAGAATAAAAAAAAATTATAATAATAATCTAAATACAGCTATATAAAAAGATAATTACCAAAAAAAGTTGTGACATGACATATTATTGAGAATGGAAATGTTTTTTAATTTTACTTTTATACAAACTCAAACTATCATTAAAAATGTCTAGTTTGCTTTACGATCAATATCATGATAACTTTTAATGATTCAACTTATTGGCGCAGCTTGGCCTAAAGTGGTCCTAGAAAATCTACTTTTAAAAGTGTAGTATGTTGTATATATATATGTATGTGTGTGTTCAGGATCGTAACGTGCGTGTGTACAGCGCGGCTCACGGGCGACACACCAAGACGTTCAGAGGGACTACGGCTGAAGACGGGACGCTCATTAAGGTTAATATATATGTATTGTAAATACGCTAATTTACTTGATCAATAATGATAATAATAATTTTAACTTTATAGAACATTTTCTTTATTCCATTAATTATACTTTTTTCATTACTGGAAAAGCTTTTGAATATGTCTATTTCAATCAATCACAAAGATAATTGTTATGAAACGACGTAATCATAATTATAATGTACGAACTTGATAAGCTTTGTTATATTAATAATATATTTAATGTATGAAATCTGAAAATCAGTGCTGTGCATTAGCACAGCTTATACTGAGATGAACCTCTTGCTCCTACACTGTATTCTTTAAATTTAATTATTTTCTTCTGTATAATCTACATATGTAATGTAAGTGTGTACCAAAAAAATTTTTTTAAATGGTTTAAGAAACGAAAGAAGTCATAGGCGAAACATAGTTATATATTAATTAATATTCAATATATATATTCAGGTGGCCCTGGACAGTAGCGGCATTTACCTAGCCACTTCGAGCACCGACAAGCTGCTGAGTGTGTATGATTACTACTCCGGGGAGTGTATGGCCACGATGTACGGACACTCGGAGATAGTCACCGGACTCAAGTGAGTAATGCACACACACATATGTACACACACACACAAACACACACACATGGGTACACGTTATATAACAATAATTGTTATTTAATGTTTAATTCATTACTAACTAGGCGCCCCGCGGTGTTACGGTGATTTCCGGGATGTAAAGTAGCCTATGGGTTATTCCTGAACGTCAGCTTCCTGTATACAAAATTTTATCAAAATCGCTTCAGCAGTTTGAGCGTGAAGAAGTAACAAACATACACACACTCACAAACTTTCGCAATTATAATATTAGTAGGATTGTGAAAAAATTACCTTAAAAGTCGTTAATATTAAACTATCTTCAAATATGGAGAAATAAATAGACGTCGTGCTTTCTTGCCTACCGCTATATTTCCAGTGACATCGTACTACACAAAATGTCTATTAAATACATATATTGGACAAGTTATATAGAATTCCCCACTTTACTACAAATATATAAAAAATTACAGCTCGAATTATCTTCTGATAATCTTCTAATAAGCTTCCAATGTTAGCTACTCGGATTTGCACTATCCCCAACTATATAATATGTAATTCTAACTATCTATTAATTATTAATATAAGTCGTTGTCTTCCCTAAGGTTCACTCCAGACTGCCAGCATCTCATCTCCGCGTCGGGTGACGGCTGTATGTTCGTGTGGAGGGTGCCTCACGACATGGTGGTCACTATGAGGGCCAGGCTCGCGCAACAGGCGATACGACATGGACGGTAGGAGGGGGGAGGGGGGCTTTGACTGACTGAATATATAGACTATATAGAAAGTTGCAAAGAATCGACGATAGATGGAGTTCTTACCAAAAATATTATTTTGATGACTTTTATTTTATTTTATTTGGATAACCAACAAAAGAAAACATTATTACATTCATTTCATTATCAAACTATTAACAATGACTTAAATGTCCTTTTAATTACAGGCTATAACATCATGCAAAATATAATAATTGTAGTATGTATATCAAGATTTAAATTAAAAAAACAATAATAATAAATTCAATAAAACATTACATAATAATCAATAACATTGACATAACTCATAACATTATCACAGAAAATACAATTTAATATTTCAATACAACACAAAGTTTTAAAATATCACAAAATGAAATTAAAAAGAAAATATTTTATTTTATTATAGTATAGACTTTTACAAGTTACTGTATTTTTGTCAACTAAATGTTTTTATTAGTCAATGAGAATTTCAGAGATAAACAAATGAACAGAAACCTATATTGTAATATAACAGCAGATGATTTTAGTTCACACATTTGCCGCAGACTGTTAATAGCGCTGTTGACGTTTTTACATTGCTTTAACTAGTTTACTGAATCCTTTGTACTGTATTGTATTTATTTATTGCTGCCTATTCTCCTATTATGTCATTTGTTTTTTAATTTTTTGGAAGATATAAAGGCGTTTTACATGATGTATATGAATTTTTTATATTAGGTTTAGGTTTAAAGAAGTTTATTTCCAAAAAGAACAAAGTTCGCTTACAAAGGAAATTTTAAAAATTATAACTACAATTAAGATTACAAATAATAAACAGTAATGATATTAAACAAGATCAGTGAAATCTTCTAATATATGGGTTCTTAATCGTGTTTTAAATATATTTAGAGATTTTGAATTGACAACACTTAGAGGTAAAGAGTTATATTATATATGTATTGTATATGATGTTCCTGTATTAATTCCTCGTTTCCCCCCTCAGTAAGGCTCCCACAAACGGCGCGAGCGTCCCGTCCAGCGAGGCGGAGTCCTACTGGGGCTCCCCGCCGAGGGACCTGCCGCCGCCCGGGGAGGCCTTCGCCGCGCCCGTCGTGCCTGACTACACGTGAGATAACACACACATATACAGGGTGACTGGTGAATTACTATCAATATTTAAGGAGAATGCTAGGTACATGATTCTCATTCGAATTATGTAAAAAAATAGGTACTTAATTTTTGACAAAATTTCCGTATAAATAAATAAAGTGTGGACACGTTCCAAGTGTTCCAAGTGTGGACGCGTGCGGCGGCGTGCTGATACAACACCACGCCGCCGCGCGCGAGTGTGTGTGTGTGTGTGTGTGTATACCTAATCTGTAGGATGTTCACACGATGCATAATTAATTACATAACTTTTGGTTAACTTTACTTAGAAGTTTATTAATATTTATGTTATATTAATTTTTATTTTGTCATATATGATCGTCAAATATCACGTCCTCAAGTATCGATAGTAATTCACCAGTCACCCTGTATATTATTTATTATATAGTTTTTACATTTATATTTATTATTTATAATTATTATTTATATTTCTATATAACCAATATTGGGTTTTCGTTAACTCATAATTACATTGACATCTCAATACATTTATATTTTGTACTTAATGTATTAAACCACAAAAGATATCATTTATGAATACATTTGAATCAGACTGTGTTACAACTCCTCTCTATATATCATTCCAGTCTCCGTATAGGTCGTCTTCCGTCATGGGCCAAGAAGAGTCTGGGCGACGAGCTAGTGCCTGGCGCCCAGCCCACCGCCCCGCCCACCGGCCCCGCCCCCGCCGCGGCGCCCGTCCCCCTCGCCCGCGGCAAGTGGGCCACGAGGATACTACCCTCTGGTAAGACATCCCTACTAATATTATAAATGCGAAAGTAATTCTGTCTGTCTGTCTGTTACGCTTTCACGCCTAAACCACTGAAGTGATTTTAATGAAATTTGGTACAGAGACAGAGTCGACCTTGAGAAAGAACATTGGATAGTTTTTATGCCAGACTTTTTGAAGGTTCTCTTGGAAACGCGATATTACCGAAGCTGCGGGCGGAATGCTAGTTTATATAATAGTTTTTCTCCTTTAATATTATATATATATATATATATGTGTGTGTGTGTGTGTGTGTGTACAGATAAGCGGGTTGACTCCGACGGGTCCAAGGACAGCTCCATAGACAGTGGAACAGACACCAGGTACCACGACCGGAGACACAAACAGGTGAGAGAGAGAGGCAGATATATAGATAGAAAGAGATGGAACATGTGCAATATATACAGGGTGATTAGATGTTCATAATGTTTGTAAACAAACAGAAAAATATATACTGAAAGTCGCAGGTTCGAGTCCTGTAAATATGTATGGTCAAGATTATAATATGTAGCTTATGTACGTGCCTGTGTGTGTTGATAACTATTTGTGTGTGTGTGTGTGTGTGTGTGTGTGTGTAAGTTGTCCCAAGGTTATTACTTTATATTTTTGTTATATGTTATATTTCCTTTGTATATTATATACTACATGTCCTGTAACTAACATCCCCACTCCTCGCTCGGCTGTCGGTGGAGGTGTATGTGTATGTATGTGTGTTACACACACGTTATATAACAGTGAGCGGTCATTGACCCCTGTATACTGTATATTAACCCGTGATCCGGTTGTGGTCTCTATCTGTATACACATAGAGGCCGAAGTCGCTCAACCTGTGTCAACTGCCGCGGGTCGAAGCACTCTTCAGAAATTTCGATGCCAATATGAGGGCGACGTACGACATACTTTCAATATCACCCAGATTAGAGAAGGTTGTTTTTGTTTAGTTTTTTTATCTTGTTTGGCTGTCCGCTTGCGCCACGTGTGTCACGTCACGTCAGTTGTGTCACGTCACGTTTTGTTTGCTCTGGAGCGTGTCATAGCCATTCACTTGTTATGTTGCCTGTGTTTTGTTTTTTATTATTTTTTTATATATTTTATATAAAAGACGGATTAAATACACTGATTAAATATTAATTAAGTTGAAGATATTTTTCGAAATTCCAATAATGATATTTAATAATTAACAATTTAGTTTGTTTAAACAGAGAAAAAAAATGCTTTAGTGTCGGATAAAATAAGAAATTCGAAAACAGCGGTACTAGAAAATATTAAATTACATTACTTACAATATATGTTACTCACATCTTAAAATATATAAATATCGAATGAATATAGCTAACAAAAAACTGCATTCCTAATAAATAATACATTGAAGAAATATATGGAAAATATGTAATAGCTTGGCTTGATAATTTAATAAAAAAGTAATTAGTATGTACTAAAAATGATCATCACTAACATACAGACAGCTTGTACTAAAACATTCATAATATAGATAGCTTGAACTAACATGAATATACAACTACCCGCATTTTTCTAAAAACTCATAATATACATAGTTTGGAACTAAAAATAATGTAAATTATCAACTACCCGCATTTGTTTTTTGCTTGCTTGTTCTATATCAGTTTGTTAATTTTTCTTTCTGTTTGTTTTTGTTTAATTTTGATTTAATTCTGAAGGTTACGTTAAACCTAACCCAAGCTCGACCCGAGGCGCGCATTCGGCATCACACCGACGACTCATCGTTAGGGAGTCTCAAGTTCGAGGTTAGATATTAATTGATGTTTGTGAGAATTATGTTTGAGTGGTGAGAGGTCTTGTTATAATAATAATAATCTTTTATTTCGACCAGTCTGATCATATTTACAAAATTGTTAGTATAGTGCACTAATTAACCTATTGTTAGTAAAAAATTACATAACTTAAAATTATAGTTTTATAGTACATTTCTGACATAAAAGTCAGTGGTGGCCTAGTGGTTAAAGGGCCCGTCTATCGTTGCCGATGGTGCGGGTTTGATCCTGGCCCGGGCAAGTACCAATGTGATTATTCCGAGTCATATGTACTTTCTAAGAGTACTTAGACATCACTGATTAATGCATTCCCAAAAGAGGGTTGATGTCAGGCAGGCGGATCGCAAAAACAAATAGCCTAAACTATTCACAACATGTAATGCAGACCCTGGCTATAGCTGGGAAATTGGCAGGTAGAAGAAGTACCTTTTTTACATGTTATATTGGTTATGATGATGATTATATTTCTAGGATCAAGAGTCAACAGAACATGATGGTGATGTAGAGGATATATCAGATGGTGAGAGGACTTCCTCCTCGGAGAGAGGCAGACCGACATACTACCCCGGGAACAACGATGATGACGTGCCCAGGTGAGAGAGGGACAGATATATATAGTGTGAGAACGAGACAGATAGACATAGCTATGTACATTTTTGGTTGAAGAATAGTGATAAATCGCTACCCAATATATACATATATGGTTAGTTTGAAAACTGTATGAATGTAAATCAGGAAGAATCTCATTGAATCAATTGTTACTACTACTATTGATACATATACATAATATATTCTAAATGTATTCAAGTTTGGAAACTCCTTGTCTTTATGTTACTTAATTTTAGTTCATTGTAGTTTTATATTAATGACTGTTTGTGTCAAAATAAAGAGAAAAAAAAATTACTTATTACCTCTTAAATATTCCGCTTTGTGTTTTTATAGAGTGAACTAACTAGTTTTATATTCATTATACAAGTTTCTTGTTGTTGTGTAACATGAGCATGTAACATATGTACAAACATCAAAGACTTCTTTTATGATTGTTTTATTTTATACAGGGTGTATGAAAAACTGTGCCAACCCTTGAAGGCACGTATACATATAAGTATAAGTTTATTATAAAAAATAGTATAACTTAAAAAAAATCAAGCAGAAGTCAGTTACAGTGCATAGGCTAAGTAAGTTTTAAATCGACATTTTTCGAAAATATGTTCCAAACATCTGACTCATACAAGGTCAAGACACCGTATAGTCGCTACGACGCATGCGTGACCATTGACCGCGGGTGACGGGACGCCGGCGTTATTATTACTATTCTGTTAGTTGTCGAATAGAGATTTGAAAGTGTAAAAATTAGTTATATCGATAAATATTCTATCGACATTTTCAATATTGGTATAAATAGTTATGCTTTTCACATTAAAATAATTTCATTTAAAATAACTTTTATTAATAATAAATATTATAATTTGAAACTTGTTCAGGTAAATTAACTACATATGTTGTATTATTAGGATAAATCGTTAATCTATTTCTGTTAAAAATGATGTTTTACAATCAAACATAATATTAATGTTTGATATATCAAAATAAGTATCGAAATAATATGAATATTAAATATTTATTTATTGTTATGATTTTTTAAATATCGATATTCTCAATAATGTGAAAGTAACTTCAAGGTCGTCACTAGTAGCGCAGCAGCTGTGATGACGTCATTGCGTGTCATCGTGTTATACCAGGGTTTACAAACATTTTGTTACTCTACATATAATAATCATTTAATATTTAATTTTATTATTTTTATTGAAGAGTTTGTAAATGTAAGTTGTTTTATTGTGTTACATTATCGATATTGATAACGTAGTTAAGAGGGTTGACACAGTTTTTCATACACCCTGTATAGTTTCTCAGTAAGTGAAATGTATGTATTTCTTTTGAGGAACTAATAAAGTTCTTAAACCATATGTATATATATATATATATTTATAAAGATATGTATTTCCCTCCAGTGAGTTCCTAGTGAACGCCATGGACGCGGCGGAGCTCCGTCAGTCTGTCCGTCGCGCGCGTCGCTGGGCCGCGCCCGCGCCCGCCTCGCTCACGGGCTCGCCGAGAGACTCGGACGAAGACGAGGTATGTAACATATATACATATACTACACTAGGCAGACCCTGGCTAAAGCTGGGAAATTGCCAGGAAGAAGAAGATACATATACTACACTAATAATACGTGATAGTGCAATGTGGTGCCCTGAGAGAGGAATGAAAGCCGAGACTGCTGAATAGATACTGTCTTTATTACCAATAGACCGTACAAAATTAGGTTACGTAGTATATAATGGTTAATAAGTATGTTTAGTTTATATCTATTCACAACATCTAAATTGCGAAAAAAAAAAATACCTTAAAAATCGTTAATATAGAATATATTTCAGCTCAAACTTTCTTTTGATAATCTGCTTCCAACGTAGATACTCGAAATTATGTATGTATCTGTTTGTATCAACACCGCCTTTTTCGGAATGGCCCCGTTGTTATCGCTCATTAGCTAATGACTGGGCGTAGCCTTTATTTTTGTTTTGCACACGGCATTTCTTCGAATTGAGATCGTTATATATTTGATCTTATGCCGCGTTTAGACGTGTTTTGTGTGAACTTGCATAGTTACTACATGTTAGTAACGTGTTTATCCACCAGGTGTCTACACCGTCGGGTGACAACGCGGAGAGGAACCCTCTGTCGGGCTCCAGCGAGTCACTCGACACGCTCGGCCGGAGGGAGAAATACATACAGTCGGCCTTCGACAGTCTGACTGGAGCGGGGGAGGGGGACGCGACGCACGGGGGTGGGTACACGCACACACACACACACACACATATATATGTATATATGGGGGATTCTATCGTCACGGATGGGACACTTGTACCTCTATTTTCAGCGTGTGTGGCTTATTTACGCTAATTGTATCAATGATATCTAATTGGTTTATATAGAATATAATAAATTTATCCATATACTTTTATAGGTACAATAAAGACAGGAATAACACCAGGTAAAATTTAATAAAGAAGACATTAAATATTTGTCATGGATGGGACAAAGTTGTGACATTCTTGTTACACATACATCTCATTTAATAAAACTCTGCTAGTTGATAAAAAAGGTTTACTTTCCCGTAGAATCCCCCATATATATATATATATATATACATAAAGCGATATTCCTCAGTATCATAGCTGGTAGCGATCGGCAAATGTTATCGAAAACTTAGCAAATACTATCTGAACAGAACTATGATTTTGAACGAAAAAAAACATGATTATCGTGAGTCGAGATCTCTGTTGAAATGAAAATCATAAGTCGCGAATTGATTTAGATAAAGTAATTATATTCAGCTGTATTATTAATGTAATTTATTATTGGTGTACTCGATGGATATAATGATCTCTCTATATGATTTTTTTTTTATTTCTGTGTAATGTTTCAGGCAACACGTCACTATCATCGCAGCACCGCGCGCCGCGTGACCCCGAGGCGGCAAGGAGGAGGGAGGAGCTTCAGAGGAGGATACACGAGACGAGGAGGCAGCTGGAGACGGTGAGTGAGGGAGGAGGAGGGAGGAGTTAGGGAGATAGAATAGATAGACGGTGTATGTGTGATTAGTTTCTTTGGTCGAGAATTTGTGAAGTGAAATGTGGTGACTAAGTATAACTGGAATATATGGAGGCTTTTATATTATAAGGATTAAACTTTGATGTATATCTTGAAATTACTCTTTTATCTGTAATGTTAGTTTGTTAGTGAACTAAGATATGTTTCTGATCTATCTATACTTGTAATAATAATTAACTTTAGATAAGTTGGAAGATAATTTACATTGTATACCCCCAGGTGGCGTTTCGATCGAATCTTAAATCGAGCCAGTCAACGACGGACCTGTCATACATTCCAGAGAAAGATGGCTCCCGGCGAAGTAGACCGCTGTCTATGGCCGTGACGAGCAACAATAGACAGTTTGGTGAGTTTACATTTAGTTAATTAATATAACAAAACGTTTAAAAGATTAAACGACCAAAAATCATGTTTGTATGACAAATAATATGTACTACAGCTAACCGAACACACAAATGATATTAACACCACATTAATTTGTCACATATTTATATTTTAGTCCAAAAAAACTAATTTTATATCAAAACAAGTATATTGAGTCGTGTGAGACTTACCACAGCTAACACACATCGCTACGAATCATCCATAACTAATATGCCATCACTAACCAAATATTGTTATTCCCTTATGCTGGCCAGGATTCACTAAAACCCAAATATGTCCCGAGGACAATATGGATAGCTTGAATTATTTCGATAGTCTAAATTATCAGAATCTAGACTATCGAAGTAAGAACCCCTACGCCATACCCGCTAATCTGAATCATAATATAATACCGGAGTATTTTGACCGCGGGCCGAGTATACCGCCGCGCGCGCCGTCAACACACAGACAAGGGAACTTACCACATAAACCGACGAATGTAAAAGAAAATCAAAAGCCACTAGCATTCACCATAGACATGAAGAAACCTGCTTCAAAAGTCTTCACCAGACTATTCCCGACGGCTTCCGATGAAAAGGAACCGCCTAAGCTACCGCCACGAAATTTCCATTTGAATCTCAACGAAAAGCCTCAGCTGAAAACTCCCAAACCTAACGCTCGCAGCATATTCAAAAACTACAAATCATGTCCGGTTTCGCCTGTCTCCGAAGAGTGCAAGTGGGCGGATAAAGTGGAACAGAATCAAGTCAAAGATAATGATACAGATAGGCAAAGAACAGATGCTAAGAAGAGAAACTCACTGAGCTTCTTTATCGGTCTGGATAAAGGAAAAGAGAGTAGAAGTATTGTGGATACTATTAAGAGTGACACGGAGAAGATGATAGCGGAAATAACGAAGAAATATGGAGACCTGGATGAATATGAACCGGGGTCACATGAAGACTTGGACCTACAGCCGACCAGGGACATAGATAAGGATGATGGAAACTTCTCATCAGATTCATTGGAAGACTGCAGTTTGAGTCAGGACGTTAGCTGCAAAAACAAACTGCTGTCCAAGAAGATATGCAAGAAACATAATAAAGCGAAAACTGGACTGCCAAGACGAGCCGTCTCCAACTATGAAATATACGGCGCGTATGATAAGCAAGTACCTTTGAGACTGGCTGTGGCGGAAAAGAGTTCGACTTTACCGCGGAATATGCCGTCGAATCTGGATGACATTATGGATGAAGACGCAATGACGTGTACGATGTACAGATGTCAGAGCGTCCTAACGAAGCGATGCGTCACCAGGTCCAATGAATCAGTCCTCAGCGATCACTCTAACGGTTCGAGTGTTTCAAACGAGATATTCCTCAAGTACGGCAACGAAGTCGCCTTCCAGCAAGCCAAATTCGCGGACAGTCGATACAATCTCAACGGGTCACAAAACTGCTCGTATGAAAACATAAATGAACCAGACATGAGTTACTTGGAGAACCATAGACATAGCAGCGCAAGCTTCTTCCTCAATCAGAAGAAATACATGAAGAACAGCTGCAGCCAGGAGTCCGTGTTATCTGATGAATATTTAGATAACGACATACAGATGTCACGAACCAATTGTAATTCACTAGAAAGTGTTCTTTCCGATGACTCGGAATGCACGAAGAGCGCGCCTCTAGAAATGCTTTTTGAAGCCGCGAAACCTTTCCGTCATAAAAATAAACCTGCTGGAGTAACGAACAGCCAGAGTTGTTACGAATTTGACAATCAGTCGAAGAGTTACGGCTCTAGTCCGAATAATGTTCAGTATTTAACCGGATATATGTACAACAATTACTTCCAAGAACCTTCTAGTCCGCGGGCGGATTACAAAGAACCGTGTACGGTGGTAGCGACTAAACCTCCGATAAATAAAGTGTACGGCTTCGATATACCGACAGGAGAATACTCAGGACATAAAACGGTCACCCGCTCTAAAAGTTTATACGATTCTTCATCAAAGCAACCTCCGCCGGCAAAAAATATAGCTTATTACTTCGACGGGAACAACATACAACAATATAAACCAGAAACAAAACAGGATGAAATACCGCGCTTGAGTAAAGTAGATGAAATTCCTCGGCTGAATAGAGTAGATTACATGGCAAGCACCAGCAAGTCACTTCAACCGAAATTCGCTGAAAAACATAAATATAGAAGTGAAATGGAAGGCTGTGACAATAATGCGATGGTAAAGTCCAAAAGTTGCAGCTTCGAGGTTGTGTTGGAACCGGCTTCAAAACCGAATCCATTGAAAAATTTAATGGAAAAGCGAAATTCACATGTAAAGAAGAATCTACAAAAGTTCGAGGAACAAATACGAAAGAGCTCTCAGAGTAAAGTCAGTAAGAACCAACTCAATAAAGAAAAGGCTAACGTAGCCAAATATAACAACGCCACGAAAAGTTTAGAGAGAGACTCCGGACAAAAAATGAGTAATACAAAAATAACCATGGAGTTTGTACCTCACAAGCCGCCCAAACCTATCAAGAGAACGTCTTCCGTTAAAATGAATAACAGACTGAAAGCTGGCTTGGAAAAATCCACCTACAGCTCGTCCATCTCCTCACAATATAAAGCAAAATTAGACGGATTACAGAACAAGAACTACATCTCGAACAGAAAACAAGAAGATAAAAACTCAAACCTAGAAGACGCTTCAGATAGCACGGAAAAAACATTCGACGTATTCGTCAAAGAGAAAGATATAAACGAAAACAGATCCGAGATACAAATGGACAGCTTAGAAGTATATGCGATGCAGAGAATAGAAAGAATGAACCAAGTTAGCATGGATTCATTAGACGTGATAGAAGATAACCACGACTTCGCCAAAGACTCGTTGGATTACTACGGAGAACAGGATAATAAATACTATAATAAGGCTGTCAAAGAAAAATCTAACATCAATTACGTTAAAAATGAATTAGACAAGCCTTGTAACAGCGGGCATAACATCGCATCCAAAGAAAACATAGCGCCGGGATTCAGTGATGAAGTGAAGAAATTCAGATATATAGAACGAAAGCTGGAGATAATAAACAAATTAGTGGAGATGGAAGAGAGGAAGATACTGCAAGAAAAAGTATTAAAAGAGTTCAGAATGAGACCATTGAAAGCTAATATCAACGATGGGAAAGGAGTCGTTAAAGTATTGTCCAGGAAATTCGAAAAACTGGCGACAAAACAGAGCACTGTACCGAATTTTGCATCACTGACGCTAGAAGAAGCGGATACGGATACTGAAAACTCTGATAACAAAGAAATCAAAAGAAATCTAAGTCTTCCAGACATATTAGATATGGATCAAATCGGTTTAACAGTAGGCGGAGTGGATGTGTCCAACGAAGACGGAAACACAATGGATATGGAAGAAGAAGTCCCAGAAACAAAACTCAATAATACATTCCAAAATATACCGCGGCCTTTAAAACCATTAACACACAGAGTTTACAACGAAATGGTTATACCAAAAACTGACGTGCACCTCGACAGCGAGAATTACGAATCATCCACCACAAGTTCTAGCTGCACGAATTCACCAAAACGCATATCTATATACGGCTTCAACCGACCGAAGACTCCGTTCAGGAAAATATTACGAGCTCCCACACCGCGCGTGTGTTCAGATACTCCGTGTTATAGGATGAGGTCTATGTATAGCGGGCCCGGCGTTAGAGGCCTGCTCCGTAAAATCCCCGTAACTCCCGTCCTGCCATCGAAATTCTCACCACTAACAGGTTGGGCGCATGGTTAGACGTTTAGCTCCATTTTATTTTCGTTTTTAGCGCAGCATGTTTTCGTTTCATATATTATTTTGCACGTATTTTCCGTTTGTTATATTTATTATAAAGGCATGTGTACAACAGCACGTAATCTCCTGTCTCCCGATGAAGAGACGGGCATGCGACGTGCTATATCACTGTCTGACCTGGCAGCTAAGCCTGTGCCGGCGCCGAGGACGCCGCAAGGTTCGTATTGAAGGTAGCTAGTGGGATTGGCGCTATGTTCTAGGTGGTGGAAAGCATAACCAGAAACTATATTGATGGGATATAAAAGGTGGTGGGAATTATACTCATATACTAATGAGATGGAATATTTTCGCGAATCTTCATTTAAATGAAACTAATGTTTTTAGGATTATATTACGCGTGCTTTATTTTTGACTACAAACTACACACTCCCGACGTTTCGGCTACATTACAGCAACCGTGATCACGAAGACGAGAGTATTACTTAGTAGTAGTGTAGTTTTTTTATCCTTACTAATATTATAAATGCGAAAGTAACTCTGTCTGTCTGTTACGCTTTCACGACTAAACCAGTGAACTGATTTTAACGAAATTTGGTACAGACATAGAGTTGACCTTGAGAAAGAAAATAGGATAGTTTTTATGCCAGACTTTTGAAAGGTTCTCTTGGAAACGCGATATAACCGAACTCCACGCGGTCGAAGCTGTGGGCGGAAAGCTAGTCAAAAATAAAGTCGCGTAGTACATCCGAAAGATATTAGTTTCATTCAGACTATATTGGTGGGATATAACAAATGCGAGATGATAGGTGGTGGAAATTATAACGGTTCTAAAGTATCGTTAAAGATTTACACTAATTATATTAAATCAGGTCTCTTGTAAGGTTATTTGAATATACTATTCTATTATTTTCATTTATTTAATATATTAACTCTCGCTTTTAAAATGTCTTGTTAACAAATTGTTAGTTTATCTAATGTTAGTAACTGGGTAATCTAACTTAGTACCTGTAGAAGCATTATAGAACCTAACACTTTATTTCTTTCGCTGTTGTACTAAATATTTTTGTTCGCATGCCTGCATGTTATATACAATATATACAGCTTGCTCTTATAAAAATATATATGTATATATCTTTCTTTCTCTATTCATATATCTCATTTATCATATACATGTACTATTCAAACATCAGCAGGAGCATCAAAACCAGCTCAGCCGAGTCCTAACGGCAAATCTCCGAGTGGGTTCGTGAGACCGGCTCCACGTTACAACGGCAAGTCTAATATGACGAGGAGTTCTAGCGTCGGTGTATTGAACCAGGTTAGTGGTCCATTAGACCGAACAAAATTACATTTGGTCTATATATCAGTGTTTTTCAATATTTTTGGATATCGCGACCCCTTTACGGGTTGAATAATTTTGGCGACCCCCTTGTGTCATAGATAGGCAAGGAAATTATTAAATTAAAAGTCTAAAGACATATTAAAGTTACGGACATATTTGCAAAGGTGGACATTAAAACAAAAAGGAAAAATAAACTTCAATTACTACTTGATTTGATAGATAATATCAAAAATAGTACCAAAACCTGACATGATTTTGAAAAATATACAATCCCTACCTATTAAGATTATCCTACTTATTAAGATTTGGTTTTTATTGTAGTATAGAATTTTACTTTTTCTTTTTTACCGGTTACCCCCCTAGGGGTCGCGACCCACAGTTTGAAATATACTGCTCTATAGCATCATTACATCTGTTTGTGTAACTAATGAAATAATTGTTTTCCGATAATAATATGGTTTTAAATGAGTACAGTTGAAAATCTTAAACATTATATTTAGCCTTTCTCACTTTACTATATGTAATTTTGTTTGTCCAAATTATGGACTATTTTTCATCAGAACACAATAAATTCATCCAATATAGTTAGAATTGTTATGTTGAAACACGACCATTATATAGTTCTTTTTTTCTGACACCTGTGCCACTCTCTGCCTTGTGAAAAATAACATTCGTACATACTTTTTGTATGGTCCTCCAAATAAATTAATATATATGTTCAAATACCACAACCACATAAAATTAAAATAATTATTTTGTTACATGGTTATTGCTGTGTTTATTTTGTGAATGTTGCCGCTCTATTTGTCGGCAGAAAAATATGTCTACCTACTTTTAGTTTTATTATAATTTTTATCTGCGCATAACGTCGTATCTAAGAATAATATAAAGTTTTTGTACATTCAGCAATTCTTCCTGGCAACCCAGTTTTAGCCAGGGTCTGCCTACGTTTTGCCTTTGTACGTTCACCGATATTAGAAGTATTTTAGTACTTAATTCTATTTATTTCGATCAGAGCGACTCGGAGTCTGACCCGCCACACCGGGCCCAGGCCGGGTCCCGATCAGGTCTCATGAGGCCCACGATCAGTTCTGCCAACAAGGCAGCCGCTAACACGGCCCGCAGACGAGGCCTGGCTAACGCGTATAGTACAGGTGACTAACAAACATATACTATATATAACACACTATATATAGAAAGGTAAGTATGGAGATAATACAGCATAAGTGACGTACTTCTGGAAGGTCCAGCAATATCCAGGTGTATTCCAGCTCTTGATATTTATTGTCATATAATATCTCCTATCATGATATAGGAGATAGGTTTGCAAGCTATTCACTCATATACACTGTCTAACAAGACTTAGAACAGATTTGAACTGATCATAAAACACTGTAGAGATAGTTGATAACTTCATGTATTATATTAACACCCTGTATATGACGTACATTTACCAGACGTCACACGAATTCGAACCTTATATTAACAGCAATTAAGTGTATTTACAATAACACGACATCAAGTTGTACCTGTATTTCTCCCCCACTTCTCCTTCATTCCTCCCCCCACTGTAACTTCCTGGCAATTTCCCAGCCTTAGCCAGGTTCTGCCTCTGCCTCCCCCCTATAACATCACGTCCTAACTAACTCGCACGTTCCAGCGAGCGTGGCGCGTTCCGAGTCGAGTTCGGAGGCCGAGGGCGAAGCCCCGCGACCTCGCGCCGCCTCCGCTGACAGAGCTCAAAGAAAGATAGGTGAGTTTTGTATGAACAATATATATAATAAGACTCAAATAACTTCATTCAATATAGAAGCATTACACTTTCTTATTGATGGTCACTTGAGACACTACCACCGGTTCGGAAAAGAAAATACCCTGACCTGAGAAGAACCGGCGAAAGAAACTCAGCGGGTTTATTATTTTTTTTTATATTTGTCTCATATATTATATAAACAATTTAATATGAGATGAAATAGCCAGGAGGCGAGCGTTTCATTCCCAAGGTGTGCTATCGATCATAAACTCATTAATTGTATAGTAACCTTTTGCACACAAGCGTTCCTTAATAATTCTTTAAAATTTGGCAACAGAGGCATTTTGAACGCTTTCTGGGATTTAATGATATGTAGATTGAATAGTTGTGGTGTCCTTGAGGTTAAAGATCCGCCTCTCATGCATGAGGGCACGGGTTCGATCCTGGCAAGTACCAATGTAATTGTTCTGAGTCATATGTACTTTATAAGAGTATTTAGACACTACTGACTGATGAAGGTAAACATCGTGAGGAAACCTGGACTTATATCAAATTATAAGTTTTAAATCACCAACCCATCTTGAGCGAGCGTGGTGATTAATGCTCAAACCTTCTCCAAAAGTAGCCGAAACGTCTTGAATATGTAGTTTTTTATCGAAAATAAGGCCAAAAAATATTAGTTTCATTTAAATATCTTACATAGCCAAGTATAGGTGTTATGATATCTGTAATAATTAATACTAGTATATATGTATATGTCATTAACATATATGTCATATGTCCAGCAGGTCGCAGCGGCAGTGAACGTGACATATCTTCTAAAGCGCGCGAAGTGACGGCGCGCCTCACAAGCAGACCGAGACCGAAGCAGGAGAATACACAGGATAATAATAGTATGGATATATATAATATAATATAATAAACAATATATCAAATATGATCCCTACTAATATTATAAATGCGAAAGTAACTCTGTCTGTCTGTTACGCTTGCACGCCTAAACCACTGAACTGATTTTAATGGGTACAGACATAGAGTTGACCTTGAGAAAGAACATAGGATGGTTTTTATCCCAGACTTTTGAAAGGTTCTCTTGGAAACGCGATATAACCGAACTCCACGCGGGCGAAGCTGCGGGCGGAAAGCTAGTTATATATAAGACTTCTGAGGGTATTCATTTAAATAAAACTAATATTTTCTTATCTGGCGTTAATGATCACGGTTGCTGCAAAGTAACCGAAAGTAGTATGTTCAAAATAATATTAGTTTCATTTAAATCAAATATATTTTGTGAATAATATCATCAAGTTAGTATAGACGGTATGGCTTAGTTAAGAAAATGGTTGGGACGCGATCCATTCAGTAACAGCTTCGAATTCCGTTCGTAGAGACGAATTGTATACTGTAATCACCTGTTAACTACAGATGGCGCTGCCATTGGTTACATAACTATAATATCACATATACTAATTAACAGTCGATTAACTGTCGTTTAACAGTCGTTTAATCGTCGTTTAATCTCTCGTTCCAGTGTCGCCGTCAGCTCTATGCGCGGCGTTGACCGAGCAGCTAACAAGGACGGCGGGGAAGGTGGCCGCCTTGTACCGGGCGCTGCAGGACGACCCGCGCTCAGACGGAGATATTAGCGGTGTGTGGACAAACACACACACACACACACACACAGACACACACACAGACTCAAAGACACGTACACAGACAGAGAGACACAGAGGCACACACATACACACAGACAGAGACACAGAGCACGCTCACAGATACAGAAACACACATGCATACAGATAAACAATCTATGTGTCTATATGATGACGACTTGTTAACTCATTTTAATGTATTAAGAAACCTTTGTGTCGAAATATGTATAAATTAACTCACCTCAATTGCCAAACGGATTTTGATGATATTAAATTATAATATAGCTTAAATATAGGAATAACATGACTGAAACATATATACATATATATCTTCTTCCTGACAATTTCCCAGTTTTAGCCATTGTCTGCCTAAAAATATATACATATATATAATTAATATGTGTAAAACACAACAGGTCTAGAAGCAGCCATCCTTGAGACTCAGAAGGTTCTCAGGAATGCTGTGAGTCAGAACGGTGAAGAGGCAGCAAGTAAAGTGGAGCACACCGCTAAAGGCAGGTTATACTGTTGATAGACAGGTAGCGTTGTATGTGGAGCGACTAGAAGGTGAAATTATTGATAGGGAATATGTGTAAATAATATTCAATGATATACACACACACACACATACACAAGTATCACACACACATATATACAGAGAGAAAAAGAGGTAGAATTATAGCTCCTTATATAAATAAATAGTAAGATATGTTGTGTTATTAACTACAGTGAGAGTTTTTGGTTTTTATTCAGTTGAATAACTAAATGAATACATAATACATGTATAAATGTAGTATATATTCAATAAAACTATATTAAATTTGTCATACATGTATTGTGCTAAGTATCAAACTGAGTGACAACAACTAATATAATAATGTGATCTACATTACACTTGACATCATATTATTTAAATACCGAGCAAACATAACTAATACTTAACTATATATAACAAGATTATAGAACAAAGTAACTTATATTAATTTAATCTTAATTCTAACTTCCCAGATGTGTCTCCGGGTCACCCAGCGATGTCATTGATCGAGCAATACTCTGACATGTTACTCAATATGATGCAGAATAAAATGGTGAACCAGTTTTCACAGAGCCCGCAAAGCCTTCCGCCTTCAACCAGGGAAGAAAGCTAGTAATAGTGTTCGGAGTGATGTGAATGTGAACTTAGAAAAATAGTGTTCAAATTAAAACCATTAGTGATAAGAAACGGATAATATTGAAACTATAACAAAGGAATTGCAAGACGGTATTGAAAATAACACAATCTACTTGGAAATATAATAATATTGTATCACCGTAGAAGGAATTGATGATGGACATATAATATTGACATAATTTTATTAATAATAAACCTCAATTAAAATCACTGTTAAATACAACTAAAGAGTATTACCAAATATAGTTCTGATACTATCTGAACTTAAAGATTTAACTAACAAGATGTAAATAAATAAATGTACATTATACCAAGCTAATACCTAATATATAACGATACCTTATTCTAGATAAATAAGGTTCATAATCGTTAAACAATCAATATATATACAATCATATGTTACCTTTATACTAAGCTTACCGTCTGTCTGTTTGTCACAATTAATTTTATTTATATTGTAAATATTTTAAATGAACATTATTTGAGGGTAGTCGAAGTTGTCAGTTAGTAAGAGTGAGTTGTAGATATATTTATTAATATTAAACTTGTATGCCATTACTAAGACTAACTATATTACATTTTATCGCATTTCTCTGTAGTTTTCTTTTATTTTATCTTCCTTTTATCTTTTTAAATGGATTTGTGCTGGAATTGAAATGTATCTTATCTTTATAATACTTTCTTATATACAATATATTTCGTAGTTGTGCATGACGCTTCCATTCCCTAGTTCCCGCCATAACAAGATGGTGGACTGGATACTAATAATCGACTATTATGTACGTCTCATGTAATGTACATAAGTAATTTTTATATCAAATAAAACAATTAAAACCGTACCGTGTTTTATTTTCACTTTGTTTTTAAGAGTGACGTCATCACTAGTGACGTCACCAATGAATATGTTCTTGGTTATCAACGTGTTGAAGGTATTTTTGTAAACAGTTTGATGAATCCGTATTTTCCAAGAGGTTCAATGTGTCCGGTGTCAGCTACACAGCTATACATAGTCCGGAAAAATTAGACCAAATAATAACAGTCAGGTTACATAAATTCCCACCAAGCTGAAAATCGGTAAGATTGTTTGAAATATCATTACAAAACAAAATTTGAAAGTTCCCCATCTTTCCCCTGTAAGGAAAAAAATTTATTCAAGGTCAAAGGTAAACAAAATGAGTTTTTCACGATTTTCAGCAAAATGGTAAGTTTATCATAAAAATATCTCGGACAAAAATTGTAGATCATAAAATTATCTACAAAGAATTTACTAATACTTTTTTCTACGAGCCACCGTTTTTGAGATATATCGAATCAAAAAGTTGTAAAAGTTGTATTCGTCATAATATGACACGTTTCCTCGCCACCTATGAGGTAGTGTACTTAGCTTTTTTTTTGTATCTTCCCCAGTAGGTCTATTCCACGGGTCAGTTTTGATCTTGTTTAATTTGAAACTATTGATAAATAATGGATATTAGCAGAGATTGAAAAGATAAAAGCAATTTAAGTTAAAAAAAAAGTAGTAAAGGAGATCATTCAGGCTTCATACATTTTTGGGCCTTTTTTGAAAGTGCCGGCCAACAAAAAAAATGGTACTTATTTGTAGAACTAACCATTTGGAACAATAGTTAATATGGCGCAAAAGTTGTAGGATCCAAGATATAGAAGTTATACAAGTTTCAAGATTCATCATTTTGATACATTTATTTTTTTCTGAAAGTGCCAAGAAACATAAAATAATGATTGATATTGCTAGAGTTAAGCTTCTCAAGCAAATCATTATAGCCATAATCTGTTAGAAACCTGTCGTTTTTATGTAATACTAGCGAACCCGACAGACGTTGTTCCGCCAAGTATCTGAACGCATGCAACACATTTCTTGATGATTTTATTATTTGTCTAAACTAATATGTATATCGGGGTGCCATTTTTATATATTAAAAAAATGGGCCTAGAAGCACTTTTAACTGATTTTGTACCATTTCGGGTCGGATTTGATCATATGACGCGAGAGCAAGTGGCGCAGAACATGTACATGTACCACATAACCGCATGACTCCAGATTTTCTATAGCATCTTTAAAACCACGGTCTAATATAAAAATGTCACCAGGCCGGTAAAAAAATTGAAATACATCATCCACATTATTCAGTGCATCATTTAAAATCTATACTCAAAAAACTTTCTTCGAACGCTCCGAAAACGATTGAAGATATAACAAAGTGATGTACTGCAATTTTATAGAACTTATTATTATCTACAAAGAACGTCGCGACATTATATCTCTAACTATTATAGTTTTGTCACAATGAGCGATTTTTTTTACAAAAAAAAAAAATATATTAAAATACCACTGCTTGAAAAGGCTTTTTATTTGTACCTTGGTATTAATCCTTATCAAAATAAATTATTTAAGATCGTTTCAAAACCTTTATATAACTTTTTGAATTATTAGATTCTGATATTCCATTCAAAAGATATCACGAGTTAAAAATTTTGAAAAATATCCGCTCGACGGCTTACTATGCGTTGCAGAGCTGTAGGCGTCACTCGGGCACGGAGGTACGGGAGGTTAAGATCACGAAATAATATCTAAGAATTAAATTTCCTATTTTTTTTATTTGTGGCAAAAAAAATCTGAATATTTGTGTAAATGTCATGTTTACTGCCCGTGTGAAGCAGCTATATGTATAATAACATCCATTACAACGTTCACAGTTTTGCATTTGCATTGCACCCGTGCGAAGCCGGGGCGGGTCGCTAGTAATTAATAAAATTATGCGGACGTTCGGGGGAGGGGGTGGGGCGTCATTCATAAATAAATTGGGACGTTTCCGTTCTTCAAGTATGCGTGTACAGGTGTTTCTTTTACATGTCAATTTAACATTTTATTGACTTTTTTTAAATAAAAAAACATTATGTTTTCGATGGGTTATATTTTTTGTAGCATGTATGGATGCTATATAATATATTATTGCGGATTAACGGGAACGCACTCTGTTAGTTAACATACTGTATATTATTATATTCTTAGAAACAAGATTAGGAGTGACTTTTTAAAAAATGTATTCAACACTAAAGCTTTGTCAGTGAAATATTTTTTTAAACTGTCTAACATGTTCGTGGATAGTTTCTGAAAAGATATATGAATAAAAATTCGTTTAGAAACATTGTTATTAACAAACTTTGAATGAAGATTGTTGGTTAATAATCATTTACTATCGTAACTATATCTTTCGAATGTAATTTTTTTGAAGTTTTTAGACCATTTAGCAACGGTATTTTTTAGAGGAATCTTTATAAACTAAATCCAGTTATCATTGATTTTTTTTTGTGGAAGTAGGCAAACGCTTAAATTATCGACTCCTTATATGTATGTTCTAGGGACTATACAACTCAAAATTATTGAGATTAAGTCCAGTCCAGTCCAGATTATGGAATAAGGACATCTGGAATCGACAGATTACTAGGGCCCAGATGCGGTGAGAGTAATAAACTTGATGAAGTCTATTTAATTTCCTGCAAGAAGTTCTAAAGAGTAAAGAGTTTAATTCGTGTAGCATTTCGAAATTGTTCGTAGAAATTATTTTAGTCCAGTGTTTTATATATTTTGTAATCCTTGAGTCTTATCTTTATCCAATTAACGTATTTGATATAGAAAAAATATGTTTCTTACTATGAGAATCATGTTTTTTGTATTTGATGTTTTAATAGATAGTAAAAACTGGTCAGAATATGATGCTATAAAACTTTTAAACATCACAAAAGAATGAGGATGATTTTCGCGAGTAGTCATTTAAATGAAACTAATAGTTTCGGACTTACTTTTAATATTTATTTTTATTTTTGACTATAAACTACATACTTCCGACGTTTCGGCTACTTTATAGCAACCGTGATCACGGTAGTTTATAGTTAAAAATAAAAAAAACGCGTAGTAAATCTGAAAATATCAGTTAAATTTAAATCACAAAAGAAATTTAAATTAAAGGGATTGTATATAATATATGCATTTCATTTAATTAAATCTTTCATAATAAACTTATTCTTATAAGATATACTGGTCTTAAAAGCCCAGAATCCAAAACATCATCTGTCAGTTATGAAATAAAAAAATATGTCAAAAAATAAATTGCATTTCGCTAAGTCGCAAACTTCACATATTATTTTCATTTGATTATGTTTAACATATTACGAAATTAAAACATATTGTCACATATTTTTTAGGCTGCTGCATTGTAAACGCGGGTAGCAGAGTGAGTAGATGCCAATGATATTTTTATTGAACGTGATAATGGCGTGTTATTTATCAAGTAGCTGGATAGTGCTGAGTAATTTCAATCTTATATTTGCTGTGTTCGTCGTTGTCACGATGCCAAGATCGTTTTTCAGGAAGAACAGCAAATCATGACCCTCGACCCTTGTTACAGACATCCCCAAAACTCTCAGCATGATTAAAAACTAAGACTTGATACTATCGTCGTAATTAGAAAATTACCCATTTTAACACTTTCGAATACGAACAACATAATAAAAATAGATTAGAATATAATTGATTCGTTTATTGAGTACGATATTAACATATATTAATATTTTGTAGGTACATGAAGTGTTATCCAAATGATGTCTTTAAAGCCTAGGAATGTTGACTTCCAGGAGACCTGGGCCACACTTAAGGAAACGGTATGCACTATATATTATTATTAAATAAGAAATATATCAATAATCACACTAAGAATATTGAAATTACTATTAGAAACACAGAAATGAAAATTACTTTAAACAATTAGAAATAATTAATTTAAATCATTATTTCTTTTCTCACTGTATTCTTAATACAGAGAAAAATTTAGTTGTGTTATTTTTGGATGTAGACTATATGTTACAACATTCTTTGTACTTTTGGCATAACATACATACTGCATCATATGAATATATGATGAATGCATGTCCTATACAAAATCACAAAATAATAAATTGAATAATTCAATTTAAAGTACAGAAAATAGATCGTCGTTGTTGTCATCAGAATATCAGAGCCCACTGCTGAGCTAACGCCTCAGAAAATAGATAATTTACTAAAATTAACAAGATCTCATAATTTGATGATTCCAATAAGCATTTACATAGATCTTATAACAAACTGTTTGTTTCCGCAGAATGTCTATCGGATTTAAAATTATATCATTTCAAGTAAACTCAGTGATTCCCCTTTATTTATCTTTGGTTTCTGCACATCCAGTAATCTTCAGTATATTATGTATTTATTATCAAATATTTATGGTCAATCTCATCATCATCATCCTATCAGAGCCTATGCTGAGCTTCTTCTCACATGGAGAAGGTTTGAGCATTAATCATCATGCTTGCTTAAGACGGGTTGTTGATTTTGGGCAATCTATAATGCCATTTTTAATTTATATGTTCAACCCATAACCATTATTTTATTTAACATCTATCATTCTTATTCTCATTGCTTTCTCTGAATTTGACTACAAGTGATAAAGGCAGCGGAATGATTTGTGCTTTAAAGTTACATATCATCTGGGACAGTGCAACTCCGCATAAATAAAATTGGATAATTCCACATATGTAGTAATAAACTAGACACCAAATTAATACTAATTGTAAAAAAATTACCTTAAAAGTCATTAATATAGAAAATATTTCAGCTCAAACTTTCTCTGATAATCTGCTTCCAATGTATGTACTCGGAATTATACAATGCTAGTTACAAGGATTTGCATTATCCCCAACTATATATAAAATACAGATTTTTATCATTTATTGTCAAATACAAGGATATTTTGTAAAGAATTTAGACTGTAGAGTGTGTTAGGCAGTATTCTGTAATAAGATAGTCCAACAATAATGTAGCAAATGTTACTCATATTAACAGGTTCATTGTAGATGCACATTATATTATTTACAAATGATTAATATTTTCTATTCTACAAGTACAAAGCAGACTTCAAATATAATACTTCTGATATAATGTGATATATGTCACCTTTTATTTATTTAATATTAATTCATTCAACAAATGAAATATATTAAATGTATTAAAAATACATAAAACTTACATGAAACTAATGTTTTTGGATTTACTACGCGATTTTTTTATTTCTGACTACGCGACTTTTTTATTTCTGACTACATACACCCGACGTTTAGGTTACTTTACAGCAACATAAAACTGTTTATTAATAAATTTCTTTGAAGAAATCATGTAATTATAAATGATTTAAGATTTTATCATAAAAATGTTTAAATTAAAACATATCTATCAGTACTTTTCATATATTCCTTTTTGAAGTGGTAGAGCCTAGCTGTGGTCAGTTACTACAGCTCGACCGGGGAAGTACCACCCTCTCACAGAAGATCGGCGTGAAGTAGTCTTGAATAACTGCGTTTTGTTCGATGAGTGAGAGAAACGGTTGCTTTTTCCCTCCTTTTCCCACCTTTATTCCCCCTATTCCCCAATCAAGATGGCAACCAATCGTAAACCTATGTTACAGATGTCCATGGGTGACGGTACTACCTCAATTTCGTAGGCCGTTTGCTAGTTTACCCTTTAGGTTAAAAAAAATCCCTACTAATATTATAAATGCGAGAGTAACTCTGTCTGTCTGTTACGCTTTCACGCCTAAACCACTGAACTGATTTTAATGAAATTTGGTACAGACAGAGTTGACCTTGAGAAAGAACATAGGATAGTTTTTATCACAGACTTTTGAAATGTTCTCTTGGAAACGCGATATAACCGAACTCGAAGGCGAAGCAGCGGGTGGAAAGCTAGTATATATATTATACAGGGTGACTGGTGGATTACTATCGATATTTGAGGACGTGATATTTGACGATCATATATGACAAAATAAAAATTAATCTTCTATATATATAAAAATGGATTGCTGTTCCTTAGTCTCGCTAAAACTCGAGAACAGCTGAACCGATTTGGTTAATTTTAGTCTTGAAATACTCCTGGAAGTCCAGGGAAGGTTTAAAAGGTGAGAAAAATTGGAATAATTGCCGAGAAAACCCTAAAAACAGCCCTTTTCTATTTCCCATACAAACGTGTTTTTTTTTGACATTAGATTTGACAACTAACTAATATGTCAATCATTCTGTTTGATTGAAACAGGAAAAACCTGATTATTTATGGCCTCTAAGACGGAATAGAGTTCGCCTGGTCAGCTATACCTACATATATTACTCTTGACCAAACTAAGGCGGACGAAGTCGCGGGCAAAAACTAGTATAACATAAATATTAATAAACTTCTAAGTAAAGTTAACCAAAAGTTATGTAATTAATTACGCATCGTGTGAACACCCTACAGATTAGGTATACACACACACATACACACACGCGTGCGGCGGCGTGGTGTTGTATCAGCACGCCGCCGCACGCGTCCACACTTGGAACGTGTCAACACTTTATTTATATATAAGGAAATTTGGTAAAAAATTAACTACCTATTTTTTTACATAATTCGAATGAGAATCATGTACCGAGTATTCTCCTTAAATATTGATAGTAATTCACCAGTCACCCTGTATATATGTTATATAAGCTATGTTTCTTTATATCCATCATGTTTACAGTATATTCTTTATTCCAGGTGGCTGGTGTAGTAGGTCTTCGAGCAGTTGAGCGTGCCGTATGGAACACTCGCTTCTCTGATGTGTACGCCCTGTGTGTGGCTCATCCCGAGCCACTCGCTGACAAACTATATGATGAGACGAGGTTAATATGACTTTAGTAGACTCAGAAGTATATTTTGGATGATTTTGTATGTGGTTGTAGTTGAGAAAGGTTTATTTGACATTTTTATCAAAACTAGATGTATATATAGACATGTTATCTTAGTAAAAATGTCAAAGTATATATATGTCAGATAATTTTGAAATTATTTTAGTGTCTAAAATTCTTATAAGTAATTCTTGATAATTTCTGTATTTAACTTAAACTGAATGCTTGATCACAGTACCTCACTGACTGACTTGATTATTCCATATAGATTTAACTTAACTAAGATTTGTATGTAATATATTACTACTTAAAATTTCGTTGCAAAGATGTCTATAATATTCATAATCATCTAAGTTGTTGGAAAAACCTGTTGCAATTGTCCTATCGGTTAGTAGATCATACATATTTTTTTCTATTAATGTTTTTTTTGTACAAAAATATGTACCTACAAATTTACTAATATTTTCTTAAATACTTCATCAATACAATTAATGTCAATATATAATATGTATTATGATTATAAATATTATTTATTTATTGTATCATCCACTTCATCCATTCTTGTTATGTTTTAGGAAGTTTCTTGAGGAACATGTTGATGGTTTGCTTCAGCGTGTGAAAGGAAACTGCCAGTTGGAGAGTAGCGACTACAATGATGGACTTCTGAACAGGCAAGTTATACATACAAATATTATATATCTTCTTCTTCTACTTGGCAATTTCCCAGCTATAGCCAGGGTCGGCCTTCCATGTTGTGAATAGTTTTGGCTAATTGTTTTTACGATCCGCCTGCCTGACATCAACCCTCTTTGGGAATGCATTAATCAGTGATGTCTAAAGATTCTTATAAAGTTCATATGACTCGGAAAAATCACATTGGCACTTGCCAGGATCGAACCCGCACGAACATGAAAGGCGGACCTTTTAACCACTAAACCATCACTGACTTTTTATATTATATACATTGTATATAAATGAATTAAAATCGTCAAATTTTGTTTATATTTATACCTGAACAGTATTTTCTCTTTATTTTTACCTCTTTTCCGTTGAAATAATATCAAAATAATTTATTTTTGATGCATATAATTAATTATTGTGTTTGATTCTGTTATGTAACTGATTTTAATGTTTCTGTTCACTAGATACGTGTCAGCGTGGCGTGAGTACAGTCAAGGAGTGGGTTATCTCAACTCACTCTACTCTTACCTCAATTTGCAACACGTCAAAAGACAGAAGGTATGTGTATGTTTGTTACTCGTTAACACATAAACTACTGAACAGATCTTGATGAAAATCTACGATAATATAGTTTAAACATCACTATAAGACATAGTGTATAAAGCTTCCCTTCTCTCAATGTGGTTACTTCAGAATTCTCATTCTTAAACTAAAATTCTCAGTAAAAGTCGCGTTTATAAACTAGTCTTTATATTTGCAGGTTTCAGACGCTGAGATAATATACGGTTCTTCAGCTACGGTCAGTTGTCCCGAACACGACTCGCGACAACTTGAGGTAATTAACAAATAACAACTGTATGACGTCACACATACTAGCTTTTCTCCTTGCTTTTCATATCTTGTATAAGCATCCCCATTAAAATATGATTCTACAGTAGAGAATCTTCTCTACATATACTAGAAGACCCGGCGAACTTCGTATCGCCCTATAATCAAGAAATATATGTTACGTTTTTTATTTATATTTTTGGAGTTTACCTATTAAATACATAAATCTCCGTGTTTTGAAGTGCGACAGAATGATTGACAGTTAGTTGACAAATCTAATGTCAAAAAAACGTTTGTATAAACAACTACTAATTAATTAAAAAAACATTGTCCAGCGGACAAAGTTGTGATTCTAAACCATTCCCATATCCCCTTGAACACACACAAAATATTTCATCAAAATCGGTCCAGTCGTTTGAGTGAAGTTCAGTGACATACACACTCACAGAAGAATTATATATATAAAGATAGTCCTATCGTCTTTAACTCCTACTAATTTTCACCTGGTAGTTCTGTAACTATCTTCTTTCATATCACACATACTGCCTACTCTTCTTAAAACTTATGTTTAATTCAATTCAATGCTATATCTTATATATAATCATCCGCCTCTCGTTGCCGAGGGCGTGGGTTCGATCCTGACCCGGGCAGGTACCAATGTGATTTTTCCGAGTCATATGTACTTTCTAAGAATATTTAGACATCACTGATTAATGCATTCCCAAAAGAGGGTTGATGTCAGGCAGGCGGCCGGTCGTAAAAAACAATAAGCCAAAACTATTCATATTCATAACATGTTAAGGCAGACCCTGGCTATAGCCGGGAAATTGCCAGGTAGAAGAAGAAGATCTTATATATAATCATCTCTTCCAGAGAATCTTCTTTATCCAACTAATATTATAATTGCGAAAGTTTGTGAGTAAATGTTTGTTACTTCTTAACCCTCAAACGGCTGAAGCGATTTTGATAGAATTTTGTATACATGAAGCTGACGTCCAGGAATATAACATAGGCTACTTTACATCCCGGAAATCCGCGTGGGCGCAGCTAGTATAACATAGTCTTATCGTCTTCACTTAGTAGTTCTGTATACAGGGTGACAGGTGAATTACTATCGATATTTGAGGACGTGATATTTGACGATCATATATGACAAAATAAAAATTAATATAACATAAATATTAATAAACTTCTAAGTAAAGTTAACCAAAAGTTATGTAATTAATTACGCATCGTGTGAACACCCTACAGATAAGGTATACACACACACACACACACGCGTGCGGCGGCGTGGTGTTGTATCAGCACGCCGCCGTACGCGTCTACACTTGCAACACTTGGAACGTGTCCACACTTTATTTATTTATACGAAAATTTGGTCAAAAATTAAGTACCTATTTGTTTTACATAATTCGAATGAGAATCATGTACCGAGTAATCTCCTTAAATATTGATAGTAATTCACCAGTCACCCTGTATATATATCTTTATATATATACAATTCTTCTGTGAGTGTGTATGTCACTGAACTTCTCTCAAACGACTGGACCGATTTTCATTAAATTTTTTGTGTGTGTTCAAGGGGATCTGGGAATTGTTTAGATTCACAATTTTATCCGCTGGACAATGTTTTTTCACTTAATTTTTAATTTGTTAGTAGTTGTTGATACAAACGTTTTTTTTACATTAAATTTGACAACCTACCAATATGTCAATGATTATATATATAGCGATACGAAGTTCGCCGGGTCTTCTAGTATATATATATATATATATATATATCTTTTTCCAGGTGGGCGAGCTAGGTCTAGTGACCTGGGAGCGTGTTCTAGTTCAGCCTCTGTCCGGAGCGTTGTCTTCTCGCATCGTGTCAGCGCTGGAGGCTGCCCGGGACTCATGCAACACCTCGCACGAATCACACGACGTGCTAAGAGCTGCTATACATAGCACTGTACACGTACAGGTACATACATATATACTGTACTCGTACAGGTACATACATACTATATATAGAGTATATATGAAGTCGTAAAGTCAGTGGCCTAGAAGTTAAAGGCCCGTTTTTAATGCATGAGGGTTCATTCCTGTCAAGTACCAATGTGATTGTTCCGAGTCGTATATACTTAAGAGTATTTAGACATCACTGACTGATGAAGGAAAACATCGTGAGGAAACATGGACTTGTATCAAATTATAAGTTTGAAATCACCAACCCGTCTTGAGCGAGCGTGGTGATTAATGCTCAAACCTTCTCCATGTGAGAAGAGGCTCAGCAGTGGGCTCTGATAGGCTGATGATGATATAAATAGGATATGATTGTCATATATACTCTTATATCATATGTGAAATACAAGCAAAAGTTACATTGCTAGAAAATATTACCCAAAAATAGTACAAATATAGACTAATAATATATGGAGATAAATTTTAAAACATTAGCCTATAACTGATTGCAAAATTTTGTTAAATACTCATAAAGAAGATTATCGCAGAGATTTTTTCTTTTGTGTTAGATTCAAACGTAATTGTAATTAACTTAAATATATATATATAGCACATATAATTTTTTTTTTGTGAATACATATTAATTATAAATTACTGTTTCTTCCCAGTCGTTTCGAGTCCGAGCTCCGTTGTCTCTGTACGAGCGTTTGGTTCTCGAGCCATTCTTGGCGGCTGCGGGCGCGCAGCATTCCCGACGTGCTGCAAGGTTGCTGCAAGATGGCGACGTTTCCCATTTCCTGCAGCACGCTTTAGCCGGATTGGAGAGGGAATTGAACCTAGCAAGGAGGTTCCTACATACAACCTCTTTGGAACCAGTCAGAGGTTGCTACGAGCGCGCGTGCGTTCAGGCGCATTTACCAGCATTACATGCGGATGTTGAAAGATTGTTAAGAGAAGCCTCTGATGGTGATTCTGAAGCGAGGAGGTTGGATTTGAGGAGGATGTATGCGTTGTTGAGGCCGTTGGGAGCGAATGCATTGAGACCGCTAGTAGAGGCCGCGCATCAACAGGTCGTGAAGGATGGAATGGCATTACTAGATGAAGAACATCCCAAGGACGAGGTAGAAATACTATATTTATTTATTTTTTTGCTACACACATATATTATACAGTTATACAGAAAAAAAATATTAAATTTAAAGAAAGTGTAGCAAGGAGGTCCATATCAGTATAAGCTAATGCACAGCTATTTAAGTGAAACTAATATTTTCGGATTTTACTTCGTCTTAATGATCACGGTTGCTGTAAAGTAACCGAAACGTCGGGAGTATGTAGTTTTAAAATAATACAATACGCGTAATAATCCGACTAATATTAGTTTAATTTAAATGTGTTCGCGAAAACCTTAGATCTCATTAAAAGATACTATATGTAGCATCAGTGACAATAATATATAGTAAATAATATAATTTCGTAGAAACATATGTATCTTTCTTCATTCATCAGAAATATCAATTTGATTACTGTGTCGATATTAAAAGATGATAATTAGTACGATCAATAAAAATGAAGCTATCTTAATGGAATTAATATTATTTTGCTTAACGAAATCCGAAACGTCGGGAGTATGTAGTTAAAATAATAAAAAATATACATAGTAATACGAATAATATTAATTTCATTTAAATGAATACTCGCGAAACTTAGAGATCATATGAAACTATCCAATCCAAGAATATCTATTTAAACTATCTGGTATATACTATATATATACTAGAAGACCCGGCTAACTTCGTATCGCCCTATAATCAAGAAATATCTGTTACGTTTTTTTATTTATATTTTTGAAGTTTACCTATTAAAGCCATAAATCTCCATGTTTTGAAGTGCGACAGAATGATTGACATATTAGTTAGTTGTCAAATGTAATGTCAAAAAAAAGTTTGTATCAACAACTACTAATAAATTAAAAATTAATTAAAAAAAAACATTGTCCAGCGGACAAAATTTTGAATCTAAACCATTCCCAGATCCCCTTGGACACACACAAAAAATTCATCAAAATCGGTCCTGTCGTTTGAGAGAAGTTCAGTGACATCCATACTCACAGAAGAATTATATATATAAAAATATATAAATGAAGTAATTTGAATGTAATCTTCATATAATTATTATTCAGGCTCACTCCCACTTCGTGTCAGCGATGCTGTCCCTCCACAGCAAGTACAACGCGTTGTTCGCTGACGTGTTTCAAGGAGCGCAGCCGTTCGTTGGAGCTTTAGATAAAGTAAGAATAATATATACACTGTTATTTATTTATATAAGGACAACTTACAAAACATACACCATTTATATGTTTTTAAAATAAAGGTAATTACATTTTTAGTTAAGTGTTGTTTCAATTAAAAGTTATGACGGCATGGAAAAGGACAGTATTTTCTATTAACTATGATTGTTATAATGATTAACTATGATAAAGGCATTATAAAGTAATGGAGGGAGGGGATAATTAAAGTGTAAAGTGTAAAGGGGGGGATAGTTTTGTTACGTCACTATTTCAGGAACATTCCTCTATATATGATTATAGGAATGTCAGTTAAATAAGTATGGGAAGTTATAAAGACGAGAGAGGTTCGAAAGTCTTGAAATTCAATAATAATTTCTAGACATTCAATAAGTCACATATCCCTACTAATATTATAAATGCGAAAGTAACTCTGTCTGTCTTAACAGAGGTTAAACTTTCACGCCTAAACCACTGAAGTGATTTTAATGAAATTTGGTACAAACAGAGTTGACCTTGAGAAAGAACAGGGTAGTTTTTATCCCAGACTTAAAAGGTTCTCTTGGAAACGCGATACAACCGAACTCCACGCGGGCGGAAAGCTAATTATATATATATATATATATATATGTTCCAGGCGTGTTCAGCGGTAGTTAACCGTCGTTCTCCCGGCGAGTCCTGCGCACGCGCACCCGAACTCGTCTCTCGTTATTGCGACGCTCTGCTCCGGCGCCGCGCCGCTGAAGACGCCGATGATCGCTTGGCAGCCGCTATAGTGGTCTTCAAATACGTTGACGATAAAGACGTTTTTCAGAAACATTATGCGCGTGCGCTGGCGAGAAGGCTCATACATCAATTGTCTGCGAGTATGGAACAGGTAGGTACTAATTACATTACTACACTACTACTAGAGCCTACGGTACTACAATATGCAAGGCAGACCCTGGCTATAGCTGGGAAATTACCAGGTAGTAATACCAGTAGAAGATACTAGAGCCTACGGTTACTTGGGAAACCAACATCTCCAAAGACCATACCATAAAGGTCAATAAATTGCACTGTGAATACATGGAACGATAAGAGATACGTCTCACAATATTGATTTTTAGGTCATGACCAAAAAAATGACTTTAAAAGTTATAGAGTTACTTTTATTCATAAACCCATTGATACTTAAGTCAGTGGTGTCCTAGTGTTTAAAAGTCCCGCCTCTAATACACGAGGGCGCGGGTTCGATCCTGGCCCGGGCAAGTACTAATGTGATTTTTCCGAGTCATATGTACTTAAGAGTATTTAGACATCAATGATTAATGCATTCCCAAAGAGGGTTGATGTCAGGCAATTAGCCTAAACTATTCACAAACATAAGGCAGACCCTGGCTATATCTGTAAAATTGCCAGGTAGAAGAAGATAAAACTTTGTTTTTTCATACTTTCCAGGAGGAAGCGATGATAAATCGTCTGAAAGCGGCCTGTGGTTACGAGTTCACGAACAAGTTACATCGCATGTTCACCGACGTAGCTGTTTCCGCGGACTTGAACGCCAAGTTCCAGCAGCACCTGCGGGATAACGACCTTTCACCTGGAACTGGGTTCTTCATCCAGGTTTTACAGGCGGGGGCGTGGCCGTTGGGCGGGGCCATGGCGCCACTAGCGCCACCTGCCCAACTCGAACGCCCTGCCCGTTTATTCGAAGCCTTCTACAGATCATCGTTCAGCGGTCGCCGTTTAGCCTGGCTACATCATCTATGTACGGGTGAACTGCGAGCTCGTCACGCTAGTAGGCTCTATCATTTGAGCGCAACAACTCCTCAATGCGCATTATTGCTAATGTTCGAGTCTGTAGATGTCGTATCGGCGAGAGAGGCTCGTGATGCTCTCCAATTATCAGGAGAGAATTGGACGCGACACTTGCGCCCTCTGTTGGAGGCCGGGCTACTCATTGCCAAGAGTAACGATGAAGACGGAGATCTAGAACTAAACCTAAACTTCACCTGCAAAAGGACACGCATCAGACTCACGTGTGCAGCGGCGCCCGCTAACCAAGGTATATAACAACTACTAAGTTAATCAATAGTTTTAAATGATATTTCTTACAAAAATATAGTCTGTTAGACTTAAGCTGAGCTTTGCATGTGTGAGTGAAAGTAAAAGTAGAGTTGGACAAAAAACTTTTACAATTCAATTTTATTATATTTAAATAGATACATATCATAAGTGCTATAAAATAAACGAAACTTGTAAAAGTCCAGATGGAAATATTATGAAAAAAAATTAATAAAAAATTCTTCTTCACTTGACATTGCGTTTTTACCATTTGACGCTGCTACCAGTACAAAGGTTGAAGTGAGGCAGGTGCGCGGCAAAGTAAAAGCAGAATAAACCGGTTCAAAACTAGAAAAAAACGTTTCATTCAAAAATCTAACACCACACCTACACTATCCGTATACACTCACATAAATATAAAGCTCAGCTTAAATCAAACGCACTATACCTAATATTGAAACATATATGTCTTTTACTCAAAAATTTATTCAAACATTCATCATACATTTTTTTGAGTTTAATTTGTTTTATGCACATTATTATTTAATTGCCAAATTATCTATTAATATATATATAATGTACATTGAGGAGGACAATGAAGAACTTAATCATGTTTACTTTTTTTTTGTATCTCAATTATTCATACTTACTGTGATGACCTGTAATTGGAAGTGCAATTAACTCTTAGTCTAAGAACATCTTTCATGCAATTACTAATGTTGTAACTTCTGTTGGTTGTCCGTAATTAAACAAATAAAATATATGAATTGTCAATGTCCAATTTGTAATTTCACCGATATATATATTTTATTGTAGGAGGTACGACCGGGTCGTCTTCAAGCACCACCGAGCCGACTCATTGTGATGATGATAGGAAGATGTACCTACAGGCGGCGCTTGTACGGATCATGAAACAGAGAAAGGTACAGACATGTATACACTATTACTATGACACCTAATAATATATCATATATCACCTTTCAAATAAAACATATATAGTTCTAGTGGTTAAAAGGTCTGCCTCTCATGCTCGAGGGCACAGGTTCGAAACCTGGCAACAAATGTGATTGTTCCGAGTCATATGTACTTAAGAGTATTTAGACACCACTGACAAATGAAGGAAAATATGAGGAAACATGGACTTATATCAGATTATAAGTTTGAAATCACCAACCCGTTAGCAAGCGTGGTGATTAATGCTCAAACCTTCTCCATGTGAGAAGAAGCTCAGCAGTGGGCTCTGATAGAATGATGATGAACCATATATTATTATATATATTAAAAATGCTACTTTCTATTCCAGGTCCTTCGTCATACAGAACTAATCCAAGAGGTAGTTTCTCAAGCCCGAGGATCCTTTGCCCCTTCAGTGGCCATGATCAAGAAGTGTATCGAAGCTCTCATTGACAAACAGTACCTGGAACGAGCCCCGGGCACATTAGACACATATTCGTACCTAGCTTAGAACATAATAACAAAACAAAGAACCCTCACACAGTACATTATAACTATATTTTTGGGTACAACAGATAGATTACAGTTTTTTAATACAAAATCACATAAATGATGAAAAATTGATTCAAATATCAAATCAGTTTCTATAAACAAGATTTTTAATGTGGAATTTAATGTGAATTGCCAGTGTCCAGTTTGTAATTTCACAAATATATATGTTCTACAGAAAAAAAATTAAAACTTGTGCTATCAAGCAAAATTAGTTACTTAACAGACATTTTTATTAACTAAAATTCTTTCATTTTCAATAATATATATAATTACATAATAAATGTCTTTCTGTTTTGGACGCTGGTTTAAAATCAATGTAAATGTTTAATTTCCTACATAATAAATTGAAAACTTGAATTATTTTTTTCTAACATAACAATGCTACAGATCAATAAATAAATAAATATTAACTCAAGTACACTTACACAACCTGTAGTAAAAAAATAAATACATGACGCAGCGCTTTGGAGCGCTCTCACAATGCACCCGTCTAACAATACTAAAGGTCCCAGAAATTATAGAAAATATATCTATTATAATAATAAAAAACACATAAAAGTATTAAATTACGGAAAGCAATATGTATGGATAGTCAATTTACGAGAAATGCATATTTTTTGATCGCGATTCATATTAACGGTTTGAATTAATAAAATATTAAATACGGCTTTGTTATAGAGACGCATCCTTCATACGCTTTAAAATATTTCATTTATAGATTTAAACAACAAGCATAGCCAGGAAACATATATGTCTGTCTGTCTCATACTTATCGGATTTGAGTAATAAATTTTACTTGTCGCAAAGATGTAGCTATTTATAAATAAAAATTAAGCAGAGTCTTTTAATTATACACGCGGGAGTTGTATGTGTGACGCGCGAAGTGCTTTGTTGTGAATTCTTCGTATGAGAGATTCTCCAATGCAATTTAGTTTAGCTTCTTTGACAGCTGTCAGATTGGTTTTTCTTAAACGTCAGGCTGCCAATGTCATGTCATACTGTCGATGTCATGTCAAGCTGTCGATGTCATGTCATACTGTCGATGTCATGTCAAGCTGTCAATGTCATGTCAAGCCGTTTCCTGGGTCTACACAAAAGTGACCACAGCATGATGAAGTTATTGTTTCGCCCCCCGTCGTCACTTCTGTTAGATCTCAGCCCTCGTACAATATAAGTTATGTTATAGGATGTTGTAATAAATAAAATTTTTAAATGGAAATACTATATTGGTGTTTTATTTTACCTGAAAAAGATTTTAAGTATTGCATAGAATGAACCTTTATTAAATTAACTTTATTAAAACGTGGCTAAAAAGTATATGAAATAAAAAATATCAATGAGTTTCATAATAAGTAATATTACAATAAATATCACAGTATGTGATAAGGCATGTAATATAAAATTTATTTTTGTAGGCTATTAGATAAAGTTAATTGATTTTCTTATAAATCTATCACAATGTCGCGTCTAAAAATACTTTGGATTAAAATTCTAACTTTAGATTGACATTTCACATATTTAATTTACAATTTTTATTGCGACAGCAACTATGTTCAAATATTTGTACAAATCTGGTTTGACAATATTTAGAAATGAGAAAAAATCACACATTTATATTGTGTAGATACAACTAAAACTGAGGTTTACATAATGTAACTAAAATAATCAGGATATTTTTAAATTATCTTTTTACGAAATAAAAAATTGGAAAATTCTATTAATCAAGTTATATATACTTTTTTGAATATTCTTAGAGATAATTTTCCTATAAATTCCCTTTTTGTTTCAATTGGTTCACACACTGTGTCAAACAAATATAAAAATTGGATTCGCCTTGTTGAGTTCTAGAAAGTCTTACTACCGGCAACGATTTTTTTAAATTAACGAATCGGATATATCAAATCATGTTGTAAATGAATTAAAACATATTTAAATACAAATTAAAAAAGTGGATTTTGTTGCCTCATATATTTTGCAATAAAAAATAATATCATAGAAACGTGTAAATTAGGATACCGGTTAAAAAAATATACGCGTCTTATCACTGAATAGTAAAAGTAGGTAAGAAATTTTGAAATATGTTACAAAGAAATGATGAAAATGAAAACTTACTTGATAAGAAGAGAATAAAGGAGGTCGCTCGGAACACACAGACACACACACACAGCAACATGAAGACAGTCATCGTGGTTGGATTTGTTTTGGTGCAAGTACGTATTAATATTAGTGATTGAATTTTTCATTATTATATCTCCTATATTATAGAAAACACGAAATATCTTACAAGTAGTGTTATAAGTCCAAGATTTTATGTTTAATTTTTAATGGGATAAGTTGCAAACGAGCAGACGGCCCACTTCATGGGCAGTACCGTCATCCATAGACATACACAACATAGGAGACTGGAGAAATTGCTGATTCGTTGCCAACCTCGGTTATTAAGAAACAGGGAGGGGAGGGAATAAGAAAAGCGTGGGATATGGTGGGAATAGGGAAAGGGCAACCGTGTCTCTCACTCATCGAATGAAATGCATCCATTAAAGGCTACTTCACGACGATTTTCTATGAGAGTACTTCCCCGGTCGAGCCAGCACATGTTGGAGTTGTAGTAACTTGATTCTAGGCTCTACCACCTTAAAAAAATATCTTCCGTGAATCTAATTAATTAGTTTTATTCCAGCAAGCGCTAGCAAGCTGTTACCCAGCAGCATGCCTGTCACCGCCACCGATCGACCTGCTGCTACCTCCGCTGGCAGCTCTGCCGTCACCGTGTGCTGCAGAATTAGCAGCCCTCACGCCGACCCTCGCCACCTCGCTCTCAGCATCAATATCCGCGACTTTACCACCTTTACTAGAGGCGGCGTTACCAACAGTACTTACCTCTGCATTAGCGGCAGCAACACCTTTAGTATGTGGTCAGCTACCACCCGCTCCTCTTGCTTTGCCGGCTGCTCCCCTCGTACTACCAGCGGCACCTCTCCTAGCTCCACCTGCATGCACTGCCCCAGCTGCTGTATACACCATGCCAGCACCTCCTTGTGCGTTGCCGCCCCCTGCCCTTGCTTTGCCAGCCCCCCCATGTGCGTTGCCAGCCCCTACCTTCGCGTTGCCAGCCCCTGCTTGCCCGTTGCCAGCCCCCACCTTCGCGTTGCCGGCCCCTGCTTGCGCCTTACCAGCCCCCGCACCTATTTACTACGCGGCCCCAGCACCGGCTTGCACGCCTATATGCCTTTAAGTCTGTTACACTGAATTAAAATAAACGTTTTTGATTATTACTGTGTTGCATATATTTAAGAAAAGTTTATCAAAAGTACTAAGGATGGCAGTTAAATGATTTTTATAAATATTTACGAAGCACTCAATTATGTATTATTTAATAAACTTCATTAAGCAGGACATAATTAATAGTTCAAACAAGACATACATCCACGACTTGTTCAACTAAACGTTACTTAACGCGCCTGAAGAAGTTTTAGTTTAATAAAACATCTTTAAAGAACTTCTCACGTCTAGTATAAAAGGAATTACTTTGGAAATGTAACTTTGATATCAAGTCTTCAAAGTATGTTTACGAATAAAATAGTTACAAGTATATAAGGCAATACAAAATAAGTCCAACTCTAAGATTATATATGCCAGTGCAGATACCTTTAAAAACAATGAAAAGTGTAAATAAATTATAGTAGAATGAAACTCATTAGAAATGGGGGATAATATTATAAAAATTAAAGGAAAAATAATTTACGGTTGATCTGAGGTCGGGAAGGGTATGGGGATGGGTATTTAAGGGTAAAAAATGGGTTTTCTCGATTTCCGACAAAACTAAAAGTCCTACGGAAAAAAGTTATATAGCAAAGTTGTAGGTAATAAAAACATCTAAAACTTTTGTACTAATATTTTTTTTCACATAATCTCAAATTTTATGTGAAAAATTCGAAAAACCATCGTTTGGAAAATGCTCTTTCAATTTATTTTTAATAGTTTTAGCAGCTTAATGTCGATTTTCTGTAAATTACCTAAAAGAAGGACTATCTGGAGATCTTCCAGAGTACACAACTATTAAAAATAAGTTAGAAAGAGCATTTGCAAAACGATGTCGAGTGTCATTTCTTTAAAAGAGACATGATTATTTTATCCAAAAATGGTACTATAAGTAAGAAACTTATATTTTTTCCTTCACCATCGGAAAATAGAGATTTCAACAAATAGGAAACACACCAAATTTTTGAAAAAGGTGATATTTTGACGGGTGATTATTCGATTGAAAATGAGTCTGATTTTTGGATATTTATTAAAAATAAGCTGAAAAATTAAATATTTCTTATTAAATAAATTACAGTGTATTTGGAACATCAAAAGGAAAGTTTTTACCAAATTTCGTGACAAAATATTGTTTTTTGTAAGAGATAAAAATAAAAAACCAAAAACTTGGTTTCTCGAATTTTTCACATAAACTTTGAGGATATGTGAAAGAAATGTTAGTACAAAAGTTTTAGATCTTTTTTTTATCTACAACTTTGCCATATAACATTTTTCCGTCGGCCTTTTAGTTTTGCCGGAAATCGAGAAAACCCATTTTTTACCCTTAAATACCCACCCCCATACCCTTCCCCACCTCACATTGCCCGTAAATTATTTTTCCTTTAATTTTTATAATATTATCCTCCTTTTCTAATGAGTTTTATTCTACTATAATTTAATTATGTTTTAAAAGCTATTTGCACTGGTCTAATAGTCGAAAGTGACAGAATTAAATTAAATATGAATTCTAAACATCAAGATTATACTAATAGTAATATTTAATAGATTAGAACTGCAAATAGGATGATCTCATGTTTGATGTGGTGGAATTTAAATAGTAAAAATAAAAAGTATTGTAGGATAGACAGAGTTTATAATTATGAGTAATAATGAAAGAAATATAGCCTTCGGTATACAGGTATCTGACCAAGGACCAATCAGAGTAAGTATGAAATCTTGGAAGTATCGTAACTCATCGTCATCGTCATCATCCTATCAGAGCCCACTGCTGAGCCTCTTCTCACATGGAGAAGGTTTGAACATTAATCACCACGCTTGCTCAAGACGGGTTGGAGAATTCAAACTTATAATTGTGAAATTATAAGTCCAGGTTTCCTCACGATCTTTTCCTTCACCGTCTAAATACTCTTAGAAAGTACCTATGACTCGGAAAAATCACATTGGTACTTGCTAAAAGCAGTCTTTTAACCACTAAGCCACCGCTTAGTATCGCAATTACTCTTTTGGTAACTGAGAACAACTTATGGTTGCCATACTGAACCCTTTCAAACATTTAACTTGCATTATAAACTAGACCACTTGAAACAATACTCTATTAAATATTGTTAATATATAAATAAGATATATATATATTTATATAATTTTAATCAGATCTAAGAGAATATATAAATTTTATAATCTAATAAAACATTCACTGTTGACTTTAAACACATTTATTTGAGTAGGTTGGTCGCTTTTGTTTTAATAAGGGGCCATCCATAAAATACGTCACACTAATTTCATGAGTTTTTGAGCCCTCCCCCGTCCTTGTCACAGGTGGTCACATTTCTGAGACCCCCCCCTCCCTAGTGTGACGTCACATGTTTTGCAATTTAACATCGAAAAATTATTAAATTAAAACAGCAGTTCCGAAATTAGTTTTATTTCCATTTAAAATAAGTACTTTTTTAAGAAATCAACATAGTATCAAATATTTGAAATAATAAATAAACTAATGAATATACCTATACAGGGTGACTGGTGAATTACTATCGATACTTGAGGACGTGATATTTGACGATTATATATGACAAAATAAAAATTAATATAACATAAATATTAATATACTTCTAAGTAAAGTTAACCAAAAGTTATGTAATTCATTACGCATCGTGTGAACAGTCGACAGATTAGGTATACACATGACACACACACACGCGCGTTTGGCGGCGTGGTGTTGTATCAGCACGCCGCTAGCACGCGTCCACACTTGGAACACTTGGAACGTGTCCTCACTTTATTTATTTATACGGAAATTTAGTCAAAAATTAAGTACCTTTTTTTTTACATAATTTGAATGAGAATCATGTACCGAGTATTCTCCTTAAATATTGATAGTAATTCATGTGATGACGCGCTCAGTTTTAAAGATTTTAATTAATATTTCAAATTACGCGATTAGTAGCTCTAGATTTTGAAATGTGATGTCACGAAACTTAGGAGCCCTCCCTCCCCTTGTCACACCATGTCACACTTTGTCGACCCCCTCCCACCCCCTTTACGTGTGACGTACTTTATGGATAGCCCCTAATTAGTCATCGCGTACAATAGCCAGAGGTAACAATTTATTTTATAGTGTTGTTTTAACAAATACAGTGCAACCTTAATATTACGAACCTTAATGTAACGACTTCCTCGAATTAACAAATTGTTCGTAATCCCCTTGAATTAACCACAGAGGTCAATACAGGGTGACTGGTGAATTACTATCGATACTTGAGGACGTGATATTTGATGATCATATATGACACAATAAAAATTAATATAACATAAATATTAATAAACTTCTAAGTAAAATTAACCGAAAGTTATGTAATTAATTACGCATCGTGTGAACACCCTACAGATTAGGTATACACACACACACACACACACACACACGCGTGCGGCGGCGTGGTGTTGTATCAGCACGCCGCCGCACGCGTCCACACTTGGAACACTTGGAACGTGTCCACACTTTATTTATTTATACGGAAATTTTGTCAAAAATTAAGTGCCTATTTTTTTACATAATTCGAATGAGAATCATGTACCGAGTATTCTCCTTAAATATCGATAGTAATTCACCAGTCACCCTGTATAAATTGTTTCGACACGCTTTAGAGATTAAAAAAAACACATTTTTTACCTTATCATAGTTCTAGACGAACCAACATTCAACATCACAAACCTCAGTTCAACGAATTACTTGATACAAGGAATATTTTCTTGTTACCCTTGAAGGATGAACTAATGCATGCTTGGAATGTGCTTATCATAACGGCCCTAGAGGATCCAAAGAGTGCATGTTACATTCTATCCCTAAACCAGACATCTCACTTCTGAGCTGAAGGATCAACTCGGTTTCCAAATAAATAACGGCGGATTACTTCGATATTATTAGATTTAAATCCACATTTTAATAGTCGTGCTTGTCATGGCTAACCCACACGTCTTATATCCGAGGGACACTTGTCATATTTAAATCACAAATCACTGATATTTGAGGTTACAAAATATATTGTGATTGACAATCTATGGAATCTCCTAGCGCTTAGCTTCTAGTCGCGACCTTGTTCACTCACAAATCCCTCTTTACATCATTCAGTATAATATCCGCACACGACATTGGCGAAATCTATAAGGAAACGCCACTAAAGAAGAATCTATGTAATCGATTTACGCAATAAATTATCGATTCTTACAGCCTCCATTTCATATTTATACGTTGCTCTGTAACAATACTTTTAGTAACCTACCTTGCAACGTTAACATTTTAAATATCTTAGATACAGATTGTGTCTTTGTATTTCCTTGATCAGAGTTATTAGTATGATGGGGTAAAGGTACCGAAAGAACTTACTACATCTGCGGGGAGCCAGTTCCAACTGCTTAATATTTGCTGAATATCCAGGATTGCTATCAATGACGATTTCAATACCAGCGTAGTCATGATAAGGTTTTATAAATCATACGTGAAGCGGTTAGTCTTTCGGTAGCCAGAGCGTAAAGAGAAATAACCACAAACGAACGATCAGTAGGTTTTATGAGAGCAGGCACTAAGGCTATAAAATTAAATGTCAAGCCTTACTCCATCCTTATGGCAAATTATTCATATATGTTCGTCCTCTGAGAATATCTCATACGATAATTATTATTATTTTATAATATTCGACGGATTGCTACACTTGGAACAGCTACAAGACCTAAATCTCCAGGTTTAACCTCTAGACTTCTTCTCCTGGATTTTTCTTAAACAATATTTATAAATATTGCAGAACTTCGCTAAGAAGTCTGCAGGTGTTGATAAAGGTAAATCCACTTGATGACCTTGTCTAATGAAAAAACGATTAACCTGCGTTGTCTTTAGGCACATTTCTTTTGTAACGTGACGTAAAATGATTTTTTTTATTGTCACTGACGCTACATTTTCTTGCTAAGAGTCGATTGAGATTTTTGCTCTTAATATAAAAAAATTGTCCGTGGAATCATTCCGCACTGAGAAGTGAAACTTCGCACTGTTTCAAAGATAACAGGAAAGAGTAGAAATTGATTTTTAAGATTTTTTTATTGTTTGTTTAAGACAAACTTTATTAACATTACTTTCAAGTCATAATTGATTGTCCACACCCATTCTCTCGCTGTCTCTTTCTATCCTCCCGCAGCGTTAGACGTTTAACGCAACCTTGTTAAAAGTTGCATAAGTAGTTTCACTTCACAAACTACCTCCAAAACTTGTATATTTAGGTAAATATCACCAATTTGATGAAAATATTAATATTTTTGTCAGGTTTTCGAACAAATAAAACTATTTATAGGATTTATTTGATATATTGATACATTGTATTGATCACATCAGATTGGATATGACATTGAGGGCGCGTTACGCGGACACTTAATAAAATAAATGCGGCGACATCATCTGTCATTCTGGTGCCATTATACACTGGTAGATAGTAATAGGATGTATTAACTACCAAATTAATGAGACCCCAATGAAAATTTTATCATTTTCACGTAAAAAAAAACGGCTGGACACATTTTGATGGAATCACTGTATTAAATGCACGGAATCAGATAAATTAAATGTATAGTATAATAAAATTATAATATAAAGATAGAGATTCAAATAATAAATTATAATTATAAGATTTATTCATCTTTAAATATTTATTTATAAAAAAAAATAACAAAAAAATACTAAATTTAAATACTGTTTGTGATATTTTGGCAATCACCAAGCACCATATTTGGCCTCGACATTAGTAAAGAAAAAAAAATCAATAAATAATAATTTTTTGTCAAAAAAATACAAATTAAATATAATTAAATTAATGTCATTTACATAAATCTTTTATAAATGACGTAAATGTCAGATCTATTTCTTACACAATAAAAAAAACACACAGAAATATCAGCTTCGCTGAATTCATTACCCATTGGATGGGCTCACAGAAAATAATATAATAAAAAAATACCAATCACAAAAATACGGTAACACTTGAAAAATAAAATATAAATTTTCATAAATGGCAACAAAATCACAGATGATAATAAAAAACATCAAAACTATAATAATAATAATAATACTAACGATAAAATTAACAATCACAGGCGTCAGACACATTATACTTAAAACTATACATGGTTCAAATTTTACATTAACCAACCTAAAATTGCTTAATAAACATATACATTTCATATAACTATCTAAATGTATAGAATTATGCACAACGCTAGCCATGGCACATGCGAAAATTACATTTTTACCTAAACATTTAACGTCTTGAACACATTTCACCGCCGACAGCCAACACACACGTACCATAGCTCCGTACAAACAAATAATACTGTCGCTTAAAAACAAACTGAATATAAACAAATCATATAAATTAAGATGACTAAAAAGTTTGTTATAAAAATAATCAGTACATGAAAAAGCGGTCAAATAAAACGCCGCGTAAATAATACGAGAAAAACGCGCGTCTACACTAACACTAACACGGAACGCACGCCCACAACGTGTCAATGTCACAAACGACGCACACGTCGGTGATACAAGTTTGCGCGGGAACGTCAACGTCATAAATGGCGTCATGTCAATAAGTATGCTCGGGGATGTCAGCGTCATAAATGACGTCAATGTCATAAGCGTCAGTCTCACGAAAATGTATATTAATATAGGCATCACAAGCGATGACACAGTCATAAAACGTAAAGTCATATTGTTCGGAGTTTTTAATTTGACAGACGTCATTAGATTCATATTCATCGTCACAATTTTGAATGTCAGTGTCATAAAAATCATAAGCGTCAGGCACGTCAATGTCACGAGTGACATGACATCGGATGTCAATGTCAGAAGTGACGCCGGCGGGTGACATCCGCGGACAAACATAGAACATTCATCAAACGGCTTTAGCCACGTCAAACGGTAAAGTTCCCTTTTATAATTAATTTTGCGCGTCATAGTATCACACGCCAATGGGTATTGGCACATAGCTGTATAGATATATGTTGTACATGTATATATATGTGTGTGTGCGTCTGTTTGTACATTGATAGTGGGGCGTGTTTTGGGGACTAGGGGGTCAAAGGTCACGGTCACATTGACCGCTCTTTCACCGTACCGACGTGGCTGTAATGGTTAAGGGCAATGCTGTTTTTTTTGTTTCTTTAAATTCTCCTCGTCCATACCAGACTTTGGTACCTGAGGGTTAAAAAAATATATTAATAACTAGAAGATCCTGCGAACTTCGTATCGCCCTATAATCAAGAAATATCTGTTACGTTTTTTTATTTATATTTTTGGAGTTTACCTATTAAATCCATAAATCTCCGTATTTTGAAGTGCGACAGAATGATTGACATATTAGTTAGTTGTCAAATCTAATGTAAAAAAAAAACGTTTGTATCACCAACTACTAATAAATTAAAAATTAATTTAAAAAACATTGTCCAGCGGACAAAATTGGGATTCTAAACCATTCCCAGATCCCCTTGAACACACACACAAAATTTTATCAAAATCGGTCGAGTCGTTTCAGAGAAGTTCAGTGACATACACACTCACAGAATAATTATATATAAAAAGATATGTACATACATGACATATGGTGGAAATTCTATAGATTTGACTCCAATGATGTATAATCTATTAGCACTTATATGTAGTTAATCATTTTAAGTAAAAACTAATATTATATAATATTCTTTATATTTTAATATATATAACTTACCTCAGTGAATCTCTCTCCTTTAAGCGACACTATCTTGTTGTCTCTGTAGCGGACCATTTTCTTTGGTTCAAACTTGGGAGCCAGCGGCTTGTGTTCCTTTGTATCGGAGTTCTTGTCCACGTAGGAATATCTGAGGAATTATATGTTATTTATATTAGAAATCTGTATAAATATATACATAGCTATTTATATCGATACTTGAGGACGTGATATTTGACGATCATATATGACAAAATAAAAATTAATATAACATAAATATTAATAAACTTCTAAGTATAGTTAACCAAAAGTTATGTAATTAATTACGCATCGTGTGAACACCCTACAAATTAGGTATACACACACACACACACACATACGCGTGCGGCGGCGTAGTGTTGTATCAGCACGTCGCCACACGCGTCCACACTTGGAACGTGTCCACACTTTATTTATTTATAAGGAAATTTGGTCAAAAATTAAGTGCCTATTTTTTTTACATAATTCGAATGAGAATCATGTACCGAGTATTCTCCTTAAATATTGATAGTAATTCACCAGTCACCCTGTATATTTATACAGATTTAATTAGTTGCTTTGCTCTTGTAAATGATTTATCACCAAATATTTGTCATCACTATACCCAAAATTGATGTATCTCTTAAAACTAAACTATTATCCATTGGTAGTTCAACCGAAATTCATCTAACGTGTATGTATAATCTTATATTGTATCTCAAGGTTTTTTGGTGATGTGCAAATTTTTTATGACAAAGGAACGAATCTACTAGATGGTAAGTAATCACCGTTACATGGACATCTATATAAGAGATTTTGTGGAAGAATTATCAACTTTGATTTTGAAAGAGAGAGGAAAGTGTGGGAAAGAGATAGAGCTATCGTCTCTCTCACTCATCATACAAAATACTGCCATTAAAGGCTACTTCATATCGATCTTCTGTGAGTGGAGAGAGGAAAGTGTGGGAAAGAGATAGAGCTATCGTCTGTCTCACTCATCATACAAAACGCAGGTATTAAAGGCTACTTTATTCTGATTTTCTATGAGAGGGCAGTACTTTGTACTTCCACATTATAATCACCTAGCAATGATCCTATTCTTGAGTTCGCTGTCGTCACACAGTGTCGTGTGTCGTGTTGAGTGTAGCGAAGTGAGTGCGTGGCCTTGTTCGCGACGGTGTAACAACGTCGCGGCCGCGCGCTCTGCGTCCCCGCACGCTATAGATACGCAATGCTTGATCTGAAATGATGGATTTATAAATGTTAATAGAGGCTGTCTGAAGATATAATGATTGGTACAAGGTTTTAAAAGGTGGAAATTAACTATAAAATCACCCTTACATGTTTGTGTTACTGTGTATGTGTGCATGTGTGTATGTGGATCACTTGTAAGTATGTTACATTTATCATAATTTATTTGCTTATATTGTATGAATGATTGCAAGAAAAGAAAATTTTATAGTCCAGGATCTATGGCTGTTTGTGTGTGTGTGTATGTGTGTGTGTGTGTGTGTATGTCAAGACCTCCATAGCGCATGTGTTGGGGAACATCTCGTGCAGCGCCCGGCATTGCTCACTGTATTCCTCTTCTATAATAGAAGACCTACGGTCAGCGCCCTCCGAACTCTCAGACGTGGAGTGGGAACGAGATGAAGACCTGGAAATATATATATATGTATATATAGATATGAGATAAAACTTCCCTTTTCTACATGGAAATTTCCCAGCTATAGCCAGGGTCTGCCTTACATGTTTTGAATAGTTTTGGCTGTTTGTTTTTACGACCGGCCGCCTGCCTGACATCAACCCTCTTTTGGGAAAAAGATGAATCCTCTCATCATTCCCTATATTCACGGTGCGTGTGTCGGGTCCATCGTTGTAGAGAGAGGAGCTTCTACAGTGACTAGGACTTGTGACCCAAGTGTAGGTTTAAGGGACCTCTATATAACGCGCGTTAATACGCTCACCTTCACTGTCCAAGCTCCTCTCTCTACCTAATACGATTTGCAAGAAACCTACCAGGGCTGCTTTAATTAATGTTATAAACTGCCAACGAAACAAGATAAATATTGTAAACAAATTAAGTTTATCTTTTTGTGGGCTTATATAAGAAATATGCATATTTACAGTACATAATAGAAAATATTTTTTTCATTATGTTCTATCACAATGTGTAATAATATAAAAGTCAGTGGTGGCCTAGTGGTTACAAGGCCCGCCTCTCATGCATGAGTTAGCGGGTTCGATCCTGGCAAGTACCAATGTTTTTTTTCCCGAGTCATATGTACTTTATAAGAGTATTTAGACATCACTGATTAATGCATTCCCAAAGAGGGTTGATGTCAGGCCGGTCTAAAAACAATTAGCCAAAACTATTCACAACATGTAAGGCAGACGCTGGTTAAAGCTGGGAAATTGCCAGGTAGAAGAAGAAACATAGTAATAATATTATATGTATGTATGTTAAATATTGAAAATAATATATATATATATATATATATATATATATATATATATATATATATACAGGGTGACTGGTGAATTACTATCAATATTTAAGGAGCATACTCGGTACATGATTCTCATTCGAATTATGTAAAAAAAATAGGTACTTAATTTTTGACAAAATTTCCGTATAAATAAATAAAGTGTGTACACGTTCCAAGTGTTCCAAGTGTGGACGCGTGCGGCGGCGTGCTGATACAACACTACGCCGCCGCACGTGTGTGTGTGTGTATACCTAATCTGTAGGGTGTTCACACGATGCGTAATTAATTACATAACTTTTGGTTAACTTTACTTAGAAGTTTATTAATATTTTTGTTATATTAATTTTTATTTTATCATATATGATCGTCAAATATCACGTCCTCAAATATCGATAGTAATTCACCAGTCACCCTGTATATATGTATATATGTCATATGAAAATTTTTCTCAGGATACAAGCAAAGCCGCTAGCATATACTAGTTGTATAATAAATTCCCTCATGTATACGATAAGAACTCACCGATTGTTCTTCGTTGGTACAGAAGGCAGCATCTCACTCATCCTTTGAAGTGTTAGACTTATTTTATCACTGCCGGTTGAATCATCTGAAATATATATATAATAATATTTAAATTTATTTGTATATACAATATAATAAACATGAAAGAATCTTCAATGAAACTAGAGTGATCATCTTTATATATAAAAAAAGAAAGTCGTGTTAGTTACACTATTTATAACTCAAGAATGGCTGTACGGATAGGGATAAAAATTGGTGGAGAGATAGATTGAAATCAGGAAAAGTACATAGGATACTTTCAAATGAATGAAAAAGAAAAAATAATGATTAAATTCAAAATCTTGTTATCTACTGTCTTTAAGGAGGCATAGAGTTCACTGGGTCAGCTATACATTTCTAATTCTGATTAAGGCAGACAAAGTCACAGGCATAACTAGTAATAAAATAAAGAAATTATCCCTACTAAAATTATAAATGCGAAAGTAACTCTGTCTGTCTGTCTGTTACGCTTTCACGACTAAACCACTGAACTGATTTTAATGAATTTTGGTACAGACATAGAGTTCATCTAGAGAAAGAACATAGGATAGTTTTTATCCCAGACTTTTGAAAGGTTCTCTTGGAAACGCGATATAACCGAACTCCACGCGGGCGAAGCTGCGGGCGGAAAGCTAGTTTTATATAAATAGCAATATTTTTTACCGTGGTTGGACATTGTATCGGAGCCATCTCTCCGAGTCAATTCAGCTTCTAGTTCTAGGACCCACGAACACACCATTCCCGGTTCAATGGTGGCAAACTTCGGGATGTAGGCAGACATCATTTCTATGAAGCCTGAAATATATAAAAGATTACACATAAAGTTATGAAGTCAGTGGTGTCCTAGTAGTTAAAAGGCCCGCCTCTCATGCACGTTGGAGCGGGTTCGATCCTAACAAGTACCAATGTGATTTTTCCGAGTCATATGTACTTTATAAGAGTATTTAGACATCACTGATTAATGCATTCCCAAAGAGGGTTGATGTCAGGCAGGCGGCCGGTCGTAAAAACAATTAGCCAAAACTATCCACAGTATGTAAGGCAGACCCTGGCTAAAGCTGGGAAATTGCCAGATGGAAGAAGACACAAAGTTATGGGAGCAGTATATGGAAGTAATATATTTATATGCATATATATTTATGGAAATACTACAATAATGGTAACATTTGGGAACTTCAAGATTATTATTTAGTATATATCACATAAAGATGAAAATCTTTGTTAATGATTACAGAAAGAAATAAGGGATATGTATAAAAATTGCCAAGTATATATAATTTATTAATACTATTTCTATATGAATAACTAATAATTATGTAAATAATTTAAGTAACTTTATAGACATTATATTTAGAGATTAATATATTATGAATACAAAAAGGTGTCTTGTAGACTTATTACGGCTATAGAGCTTTCTTTAGTTGTTAGTAATTGTTATCTCGGTAAATAAGTTTTTCTTTGTAATTAAAGTTTATATAAATACTGTATGAAACAAAAATTTGTTTGTCTTTTTTGGTGTCTCATTCAATTACTTAGAATATTTAATATCTGAGCATAATATATTAATTAATTTATGTTTTGTTGTATAAAAGTGAGAAAAAAAGTGTATTTAAGTACTTGATGAGCCGTTTTGAACAAAGGAATTTGGTGCAAAATGAAGAAACAGAACAATATGCCATATATAGTCTATATATATTTTATACAAAACTTTTTCCTGAGATATCTTTTAAACAATTGTTTTAAAATATATTGTATTTATTTATCATATAACAGAAAATATATATTTAAAAAATACATAAAACATGCAAATAATAATCTAAATTATTATCAATATATTATATAAATAATAAATACATTCGTATAAACAAAAATATTAAAGAAAATAAATAATTTAAGTACAGATATTTCTTTTCTCATTATTTATTAGTTGGAAGTGGATAATTTTTTTTCTGATTATTAAATTGAGATGAATGGAACCTTGTATATAAAGACTTACCTTCGACATCAAAGCAAGGATCCTGGGAAGCTTCCTCCAAGATAGAAATTACATACGCAAGTACAATATCATCTATTGCACTTACGTCCGCTGAGGGGATATTTTTTTCAATAAACTGAAATAAACTCTCCTTAACATGAGATTCCTGACGCGCAATAGCACTCATTCTTTCCTAAAACAACGAAAAAATCCTTAAAAACCGAGTATTAATTGCACTATATACACAATTTCTTTCTCTTCGTTACACTCCGATACACAAAGCTTATTTTATATAAATAGCACATAAAACTTCGTAATTGTATCACAGTTTGTACCTTTTAATGTTTTTCTACGGTTAAACAAAATTTTAATGATGTATTAATTGATTTTTCCAGGTAAAACTCAATTGTACGAAAAGCGACGAAAAATCAATACAAATGGTTACTTATAAACAATTCTTATTATTTTCTATCCTGGCAATGATTATCAACGATACAGCCGATATCAATGTTTTATTAAATTTATTATTACTTTAAATATGAAAAGCGAAAAAGATGTATGTATTTAAATATTGATAATGTATTTTTTTCGGTACAAAGAAATGGTTGATAGCTATATAAAATAAAACAAATTTTATTTTACAAGACGGACAATAGATGGAGCTTTAATCAAATTAAAAATTTTGTTCTTGATTATATTTTACTAGTTTTTATATAAAATTGTGATAGGCTTTGCAAAAGTTCTATAATTTTCATATTGTGTATAGATTTAATTTTTAAACTGCGTTTGAAAATCAACTTAACCTTTATATCCTTAATTATGTAATATGTATGTTTAGTCCAAGTTAATGAATGCATTACATAAGCAGCGTCAACAGTTTTTTATTAGTAAATTTGGGCATAATGTAAGGTTTAAAATCAGAAACGTGAAACACTTAGTATGACGACTTGAACTTGGACTAAGGATACAGAAATATCGATTGACTTTTGGCGGCAAAATTGTAATAATAAACGGATATTACTATGAAATTTCAATCATATTAATATGTTACCATAATAAAAAAATATATAGGAGACAGAAAATAAAACAAATATTTTTTTTCTAATCATATATTTTGTCAATTTAAATCTTTAAAATATAACGAACAATATTCCAATAATCTTATATACCTAAATAAATAAACACAACGCCATAATCACAACTACATGTTAACGATATTTAGAAAGAAATTACACCGAACACAGTAAAAGGTAAAAGGTTAAAAAATAAACTTTATTAAACTAGCTGTACACGCGGCCACGCTCGCACAATAAGAACTTTTTGTTTATTTGGATACGTTCAACAATTTAAAATTTAGGTTTACTTGTGATTAAACACGATAAAATATAATCTTTTAGGAACATTTGGATGAGATATAACAAAAAAAAATCATCTACACAGTGCATTCTACTACTAATTGTGTTATAATATAGATTTATTTATTTTAAAACACAAATATAGCACACAAATAATTATTTTACCTATATAGAAGTGATTTGACTAATGACACATGACTAGCGCTTTTGTCGAACCGTCAAAACTGAAGTTTAGTAAAATATAGATGAGTATATGGAAGAATTTTAAATATTTATATAAGAATAAATAAAATTTTTATATTATTTATCTATCTACAGGACAATAATCTGCATTATCTTTGTTTTTTTATTAAGCATTAACATATATTATGATATCACATTGCAAAGTAACCTCTTGATAATACAGACGCCGGTCCCTTATATAATCTATGAATACTATAACATTTATATTTGAATTATTTTTATATCAATTATTTATATTAACATTAATATTATATAACTCTTTAAAGTGAAGAATTTATTTTTTTTATAATTTTTATATATTTTTTTTCATGCGTGATTTCAAAACTAGTGCACATATTTTTTTTTTAATTGACCACAAGTGATTGGCAGTTTGTGGGCTTTTTACCATAGAGTATGTAATGCAACAAATCCTTTTATCACTATACAAGCGTATGTTTCTTATGATATAATATTTATTTATTAATCTTATATATATTTGACAACACATAAAATCTTATTTTTTTAAGAAAGCGTAAAATGTATTCTACACATACGTTTAACGCTCAGATATGGACATTTCCTTTCTTCATTGCTTTTTAACAAACTTTTTGATAACAAAATAGAAAACAACAAATTCACGTCGATCAATAATGATTTAAAATAATAACAATAATATAGATTAAATAAATGATAAAATCAGGTGAGAATAAAAAAATAACTTTAGGATAACTTTTGTTGCATACATGCATAAAATACATGTTGCATAATGCATGCATGCTGTTTACAGATTAAAACAAAAATGTTAATTTGTATCTATTTTCAATTTAGTGTCTGTTACAAGTTCAAAGTTTTTTAAAATTAAAGTGTCCTCATAACTTTTATGCTTTTGATAAATACTTTTCCATATTTTTACCGCCATTTTTGTCAATCATTTTAAAATTCCGTACAATTTAATATAATGGCTGAAAACTGTCAACGTAATGTTTAGTTTTACTTCTATTATATGTAAAGGCATTTTTGTTTGTGTTAATTTACTTATAAATATTTACTTTATATAGAAAATATGTGAATTATAAATGAAACAATGAAGTAATGTTATGGAATACATAAAATACATCAGGAATTGTAACTTCGTAACGTTGAAAATAAATAAAATTGCTTTATACTCTTATAGAAAGTAATATTTGTATTCAAACTTTGTGTTAAACCCAAGACGAGTAGGATATAAGTAAAATATCTTAAAAATATATAAGAAATGAATTAATTTTGATTGAAATATTAAAATTAAACACTGGACGTAGCTTGTTGACTGCTGTGGTCACTTAACACGGAGTTTATGTCAGAATCACGCAGCGTGGGAGGTGTGCCGAATGGAAAGTCCTGGAAAATGAGAATAGATTTTAATTCTTCTTCTCCTTCTACCTGGCAATTTCCCAGCTATAGCCAGGGTCTGCCTTACATGTTGTGAATAGTTTTTGGATATTTGATTTTACGACCGGCCGCCTGATTGACATCAACCCTCTTTTTTTTGGGAATCAACAATCATAGACTTAATTATTATTCCTTTCTCCATATATTAATTATTATTTTAATATATGGAGAAAGGAAAGTATTGTTAGGCAATAAAATTTAATAAAGTAGGTACTTTAGAACTATCTAAATTAGTGTTTTATGAGTTTAAGTTGCATCCGATTAGAAATTGTTTGAGAAGCCTTGTTTGATATGTGACATGAAATTATTTAAAATAGCACGTTAAAGTAATATCGAAATGTGAAATGCAATTCCATCTATAATATATCGCGTGTAATATAAACAAATAGGTGTTTAAAGAAGCTTACTCTGATCTCGAATGCTTCATGTCTATTTATTCAACAGAACTGATATTAAACTTTCCTTTTTCCCTTCCTTTCCCACCCTTTCCTATCCTTCGCAAATCAAGGATGACAATACATCCGCTAAACTATGTTACGGATGTCTATGGGCGACGGTACTACCTCCATCAAGTAGGCCGTCTGCTCAAATGCTCGTTTTAGCATAAGAGAGAGATGAAAACCTCTCATTCCATGTATTCACGGTGCGTGTGTCTTGTCCATCGTTGTAGTGAGAGGAGCTTCAACAGTGACTGGACTTGTGACCCAGGTGTAGGTGTAAGGGACCCTATCTAACGCGTTAAACGATCACCTCCACTGTCCAAGCTCCTCTCTCTAAAAATAATATGGAGTACTTACCACTTGTGAGGGCAGGCTCCTCGGGGCTGGCGGGGCGGGGGGCGGAGCCCTAGCACGTGGTGAGGCGCATTCAGCACATTCACCAGAACCACGGTTGGAGCGACGCGACCAGGACTCCGGCATACAGCTGAAGGAGAAAAATATACAAATATATAAATATATTCAATAGTCAAAGAATATATTTTTAAAGTCAGTTGTGGCCTAGTGGCCCGCGTTTCGTGCATGAGGGCGCGGGTTCGAATCCTGGCACCAATATGATTGTTCCGAGTCATATGTACTTAAGAGTATTTAGACATCTCTGACTGATGAAGGAAAACATCGTGAGGAAACATGGATTTATAATTTCAAATTATAAGTTTAAAATCGCCAACTAGGTTTGAGCAAGTGTGGTGATTAATGTTCAAACCTTCTCCATGTGAGAAGAGGCCTTTGCTCAGCAGTGAGCTCTGATAGGCTGATGATGATATATTTATTAAGAGTCAAGCGTTTCATGTTTTCTCATCTTTGCATAACTTCTTTGTCGTTACAAAACGCAATTGTAAAGTACTGTCGCCTGAAATACAGGTTTATACCTAGCTCAGGGACAGTAGACTTTATTTACATATAATACCTTTTACCTTTATACATTGTGATCAGATTATGTTAATTTAATAGTTTTTTTTGAGAGGAATGTAAAAAAGCTTATTTGAGTCCACGACTTGGTTACAACTTATCTGGTCAGCCTTGAGCACAGGCACAAAGTAGCCAACCTCTCCGAATTCTATAGGATTTGACTTGAAGATTGAACGCAGTAATTCTTTAAGGCACTCCTTCTTCATGTGAATAGAACATTTAAGAACAGTTTGCCTGCCCCTCCATTTTCTCGCTATTTAAATTAGGATATTTTTAAGTTTAGACTCAATATGCTATTTCTGAGATAGTCTTTTTACCATTTACGGCTCCACATTAAATAAGAAAAAAATTATAAGCAGGGCCAAAAAATTTAAATCAGATGAATGTATAAAAAATTTCAAACAGCCCAACGAATTGTATGATCATAGCTCTTAACACTCGCTAAAAATGATGAGAAATATACACTCACGCTAGATGTACGAAGTGTGTACACGGTAGAGACACAAGAGGTTCTGGTCGCTCCGCCAGTGGTTCCCTACAACGCCCACACGTGGGCGCTGCCCACGCGCTGGCAGCTCTCTTCTGACGGGCGGCCGCGTTATTATCACCTAGAGCTGTGTAGATGTCAGCCAGACGTAGACGAACGCGACGTACTAACATCTGAAATAGAATATTTTGCTTTATTAAAGCACAAACAGTTCACAATACACTTAAATTATAAATGCCACAAATGTTTTTTTAACAAACAAATACAATAGTTATAAAAATCAACCAAACGTCGCAATGTTATCTTATTTACGCAAAAGGAATATATATTGAGTAATAAAGTAGGAAAATTTATTTTTTGTTCCAAACAACATTTTTTTAAATAACTGTAAGGAAACATTAAACATATCAATATGAATAAAACCTTCATTATATTTTACGCTAACTCTATATAGAGTAGTTAGTTATTGATCAACTGCTTTTCTGTTTTTTTTTTTTATATGATTGAGGCGTCAAACGAGCAACGGCCTACTTGATGGAGGTAGTACAACGCCCATAGACATGGCAACATAGTTTGGCAAATGCATTGCAACTCTTATTTAGTAAAAAGCGAGATTAAAGGATGGAAAAAGGAAAGGGCCACCGGTTCAATTCATAAGACGAAACGCAGTCAGACCTACGTAGAAATTGGCTTAAATAAGCTCTTTTATGTCAATAATAATACAGTTTTTATTTGGTTCCACTTAATACTTTCATGGGAAATAAAAAGAACCTCTATTACGACAGTTATGAGAAATGTTATTGCGATTATAAAAAATACAATTTTGAGCTCAATCTATCAACTCTACAATTTTAATTTTCAAATTAATCCGTGTTGGGAGATTAATAAGTATTTCAACAAATCATCGACATGAATATTATTTAAGCTTATTAGTTTAAGCAAAAATAAACATTTACTTTCTAAAAGTACCATCCAAATGTTTGTAGAAGTTCATTAATTGGGAGTCAACTAATCGTTATAATAGCTAATTTGTAAGTCAGTGGTGGTCTAATGGTTAAAAGGCCTGCCTCTCATGCATGAGGGCGTTGGTTCAATCTTGGCCCGGGAAAGTACCAATGTGATTTTTCCGAGTCATATGTACTTTTTAAGAATATTTAGACATCACTGATTAATGCATTCCCAAAGAGGTTTGATGTCAGGCAGGCGGCCGGTCGTAACAACCAATAGCCAAAACTATTCACAACATGAAGGCAGACAATGGCGAAAACTGGGAAATTGCCAGGTAGAAGAAGAAGCTAAGTTGTGCTCCAAATAACCAAACCAACCTTTGATCCAACAGAAGTAGCGACCTCTAGCAACCTCGTGTTGAATTCCAGAGGTCTGCAGTTACATATGCGTCCTTGTAATCTCAGTTCGTCCAAGCATCTGGCTGCTCCGTCCATCGCCTCCATCTGCGCTAATCTGTCTCCCAAAGACTGACCAGCCCCCATCGCAACTTCGTAATGTCTACCAAAAAAAATTTACGTCAATACTTATTCTTGGTACTTATCATTAGTTATGACATGGGTTTTTTAAATGTATACAAAAAAAAACTTAACATCAATGATCTTAATAATAGCAGTTATCTGTTTTATTTAAACTTCACGAAAATCACTCCCTTAATTATATAAATATTAGCTTTCCACTTGCAGCTTCGCCCGCGTGGAGTTCGGTTGTAACGCATCTCCAAGGGAACCTTTCAAAATTCTGGGATAAAAACTATCCTATGTTCTTTCTTAAGGTCAAATCTATCGCTGTAGCAAATTTCATTAAAATCAGTTCAGTGGTTAAGGCGTGAAAGCGTTACAGACAGACAGACAGAGTTACTTTTGCATTAATAATATTAGTAGGGATTGTTTTGTCCTAATCCATACAAGTATATGCTCACCTATTAGTAATTTTAAACCATAATTGTACAAAAAAGGACTTAATAAATTGTAAATAAAGTTCAAATTACCTTAAAGCCTTCCCCAAGTCACTTTTCCGTCTATACACATCCCCAGCTAGCCTCATTGCTCGAGCGTAGCAGCCCTGGTCTCCAGCGACAGATGCTAGACGTAGGGCTTCCTGGAAATAAAGATTTTCATAGCATTTGGACAATTATACATGTTCATACCACACATAGTCCTATGACAGAAAATGGAAGATATTTAAACAGAAATCTACATATAATTTAATAGCTATAAAGTTTTTTTTACATGTTCGATTGATTTCAAAACATAGTTGTCATATATTTTGTATGTATAGGATATTCGTAATAGCAAATTTATTAAACCTATTTTGATAAAATTAGTGTTTTATAGAAATGGAATACTCATGAGCTGTTTTTATTTTACCATGTTGATATTTTGGAATTTCATAGGAAAATTTGAATATATTAGAGAAGTGGAAGATATAATCTGGTAAAAATATAGTTAGTTGTTTTAGTTTAGTTGTCTACGAAGGTCCTGTAAAATTAAAATACTTTCAGAATTCTAATAAAACACTACAAGTTTCTAGAAATACTTTCAGCATATTTGTAGTCTACCAGATAATTTAAATATGAAGCAATTAAAACATGTACAAAAAATTAAACTAATATTTTCGGATACACTACGTTATTTTATTATTCTAAACTACATACTCCTGACATTTCGGTTACTTTGCAACCGGGTTCATTAAGACGAGATTAACGTAGTAATCCGAATATATTAGTTTCATTTAAATGAATATATCGAAAGTCTTAAATCTCAATATCTTCTATAGAACTGAACTGCTCACATTGACATAATCATGAGCATCACCAAGTTCCCCTTTAGCTCTGAGTGCCGCTGCCATTTGAAGAAGAGCATTTCTGTGGTGGCGAGTGTTGAGATTTAAAGAGTTATGACCTCTACCCACATCACAGGCACGAGAAGCACAACCGAAAGACCGTTCCAGGTCTCGTAATCTACGCCACAATTCGGATAGACCTACATACACCTGGAAAAAGAAGAATGAAATATATTTCTTTTGATGGCAATTTACTGACAAGAAGAGAAAGCATCTGATTCTTACTTATTCAATTAGATTATTGTATAACAAAATTATTTGATTATATCTATGGACAGAATACTCAATTTCTGGTACCCTAGACATGCAATTACAGAAGAATTCTGTTCTTGGATTAAATTTTGTAATAAATTTAAGCTATATTACTTTTCTAATAGTGTCCAAGTTCTGCTTTATAATAATTACATGCATTGTCGGATCGCTGGGATTCACCAATTTTAGCACACTGGATAAGACTCCACGTAGTCAAGTAAAATATATGTGTAGTTTAAAATTAGTTAAAAAAAGTGTCATAAATAAAATTGCTTTTGCTTTGTTTTTGTAAATTTACTAACCAATTTATTTATTAAGTTTAATTTGTAATGTACTGACACTATATCACCATCATCATCAGCCTATCAGAGCCCACTGCTGAGCAAAGGCCTCTTTCTCACATGAAGAAGGTTTGAGCATTAAGTTTTTGACACTATATGGATCTATGTTATATGGTCTGAAATAAATGATTATTATTATTATTACGTACTTGTAGTGTAAGAACGTCGTTATCCTGAGCTTGGGCAACTCCAAGTGCTTTCATGAATCCATCCATCGCTTTGGAAACTGCTCCTAATTCCATACTGACCACAGCTACCGTCAAATGGACAAACCCAGCAGTTGAACCACCACCGCAGTCGTTGTACAACGCGTGACGAGCGTATGACAAGGCCCTATGAAGAAATAAATGAATAAAACAATAAATTTAGGTTTTCAGGGTCTTATATTAAAGTATGTTTTTGGTTATTTTCTCATTATTAAGAAGAAAGCGAATAAATATCTTTAAAACAAAGTCTCCTGATATGATCCTGATACTTTTTTGTGCTCATGAGACATGAAACATTGTCACGTTTGAACCTAAAAAGTTTGAGCTTACTCCTTCGTATTTCCTCTATACAGTATTCAAGATTATATTGGTCCAACAAATAAAAACGTTTTTGGCAAAATATTCCACGACTATAAATGAAGCCATAGATAATAATAATAAGTAATCTTGTTATTTTTTAAAAAATAAATATGCTTTTATTCCATTCGACAAACTCTTTCGTGTTTCCACATAGTACTCAAGATTATAAGTCATCCAACAAATAAAAAAGTTGACAAAATATTCCACGATTCCAGTACGAATGAAGCCATAGCATAAAAAACTCTGTAGTAATTGTTTTTGGTACTGTAATAAAGAGTTTGTTTTGTGCACGCGATAGTTAATTCTAATCTTATTTGTCGTCAATTACATCAAGAGAATACCGTGGGTCTAATTCCCATTCTGATCTGATTACCTATGCACAGTAGACATAACAAACCGATTAGTGTAAGCAGATTTTACATTATATCTTACTTACAATTCTTTTCCCAGAAAATGCAACGTAAATTATAATCCGGTATTAAAATATTAAATGCAGCTGGTTGAAGAATTTTAGAGTTTTTTAACAATACTTATTTTCATTATCAATCATTTTGAAATATTGTTTTCTTTAAAATATTGTCAAAAACAATATTTCTCCACATTAAGACAGTTTTAAACATAGTCTTATTTCTTGGTGACTTTTCAATAATAAATGAAAAATGATTAAAGATTACAAAATAATGTATAGAACATATTTTAGTGTCTTAATAGTCGTTTGACGATCTTTTATGTATTACATGTTTTGTAAAGAGCATTTTTCTTTGTCAAAAGATTGTACATATTTCTTTTTGTAAATATTCTTTTGGAAATAGGATACATTTTAATTTTGATGATAATATTGTACATGTAATTTGAATTTGGCTATCATGAAGGCATTAAAATTAATGAAGTTAATTTAGAGATGAAATTTCTCATCATTCAATGTATTCACGGTGCGTGTGTCGGGTCCATCGTTGTAGTGAGAGGACCTTCAACAGTGACTGGGACTTGTGACCCAGGTGCAGGTTTAAGGAACCCTATCTAACGCGTTACACGATCACCTCCACTATCCAAGCTTCTATCTAACCAAATTTGAAACGAACCTACTAGAGCTGCCTTCGATGTACGCTCCAAGAATGTATTAATGTGAGTTCTGGACAAGCCCAAGTCTTTTAGTAGGTTGTAAAGAGATTTCGCTGTTATACCTCTTGCTCCTAGTTTTGATTAGCAATACAAGAAATAAGCCTATCATGTGTTACCTGTCAAGACCACCCAAGTTCTGATGAGCCATCGCCAAGTTGAGGTACGCCTCCGCCCTCATCGGCGCGGAGTCTAGTTCTTCAGATATGCCAAGCTGACGGTTTGCGAATTCCAGCGATTCCCTGGAATTTATAATGTCAAGTGAAAAATGGTTTCTCCTATTTCTAATAAATTTAGCTATTGTATTAGGATTTGTTATCAAAATAGAACATTATCTCAAATACGTCCTTTCTTTATTTATTAGAATATTCAGTTTATACTTTTCTTTTCTCATACTAATGTGTTTTTAATTCGTTCAAAAATGTTGTTTGAATCGACAGTTCCTGATAATTGCAATAATAATTAAGACCAAGAAAAAGAGATAAATAAGTCTTTGTTTTTGCGTAGAATTAGATTTAATTAAAAAACATTTACGCCAAAAAGTGTTTTTAATAGAAAAATAAAGGGTTAATTTCCTATAATATATAATCAAGCCAACCTGTACTTCCCAAAGTCCATGTAAGCTTTATACAAGTGTCCCAATAAAGCGAATTTGTCAGTTCTATGTCTAACTCCTCGTAATGCAGACAGCCATACTTTGACCGCCTGGCGTTGCTCGTTTTGCATGTAGAGACGAAGACCACGTTCAATCTATATAATATATATCTAATGAAACAAGTGAATATCACGAACAGACTGATTTATTTTTCTTGGTGGAGGTAGATTCATAACAATTGTTACACATTTAGCAGCAGAGATGGCGCTACTAGTATTTAAATACATATTTTGATAGATCTAACATCAATATTAATAAATAATACAGATACAAAATGATCTAAAACTTTCGAGAGTATTCCTTTAAATGAAATTAATATTAAAATAATTGATTAATAACAGGACTAACTGACAGACATCTCGTCTTAATGATCACGGTTGCTGAAAAATAACCGAAACCTTGGTAGTATGTAGTTTAAAATGAAAAATGCCTACGCGTAGTAACAGAAAAATAATAATTTCATTTAACACAGATACATGTTTTTAAGAATTCAACTAATTAATAACTAGACCAAAATATAATTCTTTAACAGACATTTCTTATTTCTTTTAGATAAAACAATTACTGTCTCACATTCTTACAGAGAATTCGAGTCAATAGCATCTGATTTATTTATGTTTCTTTCCAAAATAAAGAATATATTCAAAGATTTTTTTGCGGTTTTATGTAATTTTCTTTTTGATAGACCCATACTTAGCCATAATAGACCATGAGAATTCTATTAGATATTTTTTAAGCTCAGATCTTAGAAGTCAAGAAGTATTAATTTACTATCTAGAAATGTTTTATCAAAACTGAATACTACAAAGTTAATATTTAAAACTTTTCATGGATGAAATAATCCGTGGCACAGTTTTTTGGGCCCATTTGTTAATTGTAAAAACTAAAAGAGATCGTGACCCAGATATGAAGATCAGTCGAATTGAGTTCTGTATGTAAAATTATTTAAATATAATTTAAAATTTTTACAGAGCTAACAAAAAGCGACTAAAATGTTATCATTAATTGAGTGAAGTTAGCAATCCGAGCGGAACGTTGTGCTGGCAATTCAGGTCATCAGAAAGATGATTTCAGCAGCAGAAAGTCAATAGAAATTGAGTTTTGAGAGTCAAGAGCCTGGTTATCTGGGATAGTTTTTATCAAAAAAAATATTAATATCGGACTGACTTTGCAAGTACCAATGTGATTTTTCCGAGTCATATGTACTTTCTAAGAGTATTTAGACATCACTGATTAATGCATTCCCAAAGAGGGTTGATGTCAGGCAGGCGGCCGGTCATAAAAATAATTAGCCAAAACTATTCACAACATGTTAGACAGACCCTGGCTAAAGCTGGGAAATTACCAGGTAGAAGTAGAATTTTAATTTTATGGCCATAAAACGGAATCCATGTAAAAAAAACGGTTCAGAAACGCTGAGGTCATCATTTAAGTTGCACAGAGAAGTTTTGCATTTCCTAGTTTAAATGAATCTGGCTAGACTATACCTTTCTTCTAGCAAAGTACTGATCCAATCTAGACCGGCAGACCCTGAAGCACTCCAAGACTCCAGAAGGTCTGTGGGCTGGTCCGAAGCGTGATCCCCAGCGAATGGCGCCATTGCGATTCTCATTGGCATATTCTTCAGAGAATGGATAAAGTTCTGGAAATTTTGATCATGAAGAAGTAAGTGGCGAAAAAAATAATGTTTCATCTTGTGTTTTAAATAAATAAATAAATAAAAAAGCCTTTTATTTCATGCATAATCATTATCAATACATCAATAATTCATTGCAATTCATACTTCACTATATAATTGTAAATTCTGTTTGTGTTCTGTGTTTTTGTATTATTTATTTATTTATTATTTATACATTTGTAAAAACTTTACAATAAAATATATATATATATATATATATATATATATATATGTTTGTCATATCAATTTGTTTTCACTATATTTTTTGTACGTTTTAATTAAATTTTGGTACTCATTTTTTAGGAAGAATTATTGATCTAACCTAATTTTACAAGAATAATAACATACATTCTTTCTAATTTATTAATGACGTGATTCTATTCAATCAAATTTATCTCTGATGGAAATAAAAAATATATAAAAATGGCATAATAATGTAAAATACAACTAGATTTAACAAATTGCTGGCGTGGCATTTGTAAAGCTATCGGATTTAAAGTAAGCCGTGTCAAGGTTACCACAAATAGATTTGTATCGGCTTACACGATACTTAATAGATTACCTGCATCTTGTAATTGACCTTTAAAAAAAAGCATACAAGCTAAATATTGATGACATCTCTTGAACTCTTAGTAGACATTTTGATCCAATATATCCCTATTCCAACTTATCTGATGAAAAATTATGTCTAATATATTGGTTTTCTGTGCAAATTCATATCATAGTTTTTTTTATGCTAAAGAGGAGACACGAGCAGACAGTCTACCTGATAGAAGAAGTTGAAATCGCTAATGGACATTCGCAACATAGTTTTAGATTCATTGCCGGTTTTGATTGGGGAGGAGGAGGAAAGGGTGGGAAAAAGAAAGAGCAACCGTCTCTCTCACTCATCAGAAATCAGCTATTAAAGACGACTGCATGAGCTTTTATAATGATAATTGAAATGGACTAAACTAGTAAGTAGTGATAAATGTTTCTGTTCCTGTACATCATACCTGGTGGATCTTCGATATGGTGTCGTGATGGATCTGGTGAGCTGAGAAGTCGCGTCGCCGACAATTGGTGCGCCGGCACCCCGCTGGAAAGACATATTAAGTTAATATTTCATAAGGCCCGATTGGTTTAGAACCAAGGCTGTAGATGGTGTGATAGAAGAGAAATATCAAGAAGCGGGTCAAGTTTTAGGAGTTAATAAGAGAGTTAATAAGAGCCAGAAGGTACAAGTTGGTTTTTGTTACTTTACTTTGCATCTACTCCCTACATTTCCAGCATCTAATAATTTTAATTAAAATATCTTTGTCATGTGTGCTTTTACAAAATAGTTGATACAAAAATAATGATTTCAATCAACCCAAATAAGAATAAAGATATATATGAATAAGAATCAAGATATATATAGATAGACTATTGCAAAAAAGCAATACTTTTGCTTCATAAGAGCTGTAAAATAAAACCTAATTTGTTTTAATCACTACGAGATTCTTAGACTGAAAGACTTAACGGTAGTCCCATATTAATATAAAGCGTGATTAATGCAGTCTAAGTCTGCAAATACAAAGAAAGTCTCTACAGTCTAAGTCTGCAAATAAAAAGAAGTCTCTGCAGTCTAAGTCTGCATATGGAAGTCTCTGCAGTAGTTCTGACCCGAGGAAGTCACGCGACTCTATGGAATCCCATGACATGTTCCGCGGGTGTAGCCGACAGGGTCACCTGGCGAGCGGGTGCATCCTGCCGTCCTCTTCGCACGCCACCGAACCTCCTGATGATAGAGCGAGATAGATACATCACATTGAGGGTAGTACAGTCTTATACTAAGCAATTTTTCGAAGTATGCTGAACTAATATGTCTTTGTAAAGTTGAATTAAGATGCGAGAGCGAGATAGATAGATTAGAGCGAGATGGATGATACATCAAATTGAGTGTAGTCCAATATTTGACAAATTTTGATGTTTTCATGAATTAATAAGTGTTTTTAAGGTTGAATATCTGTTTATTATCCGGGAATCGTACCTAGATACTACGAAATACTTTGATAATCGTCAATTGGACTATATTAAATACTTTATAAGTAAAAATAATATTAATTGAAACACAATTTAGTTAAGTCTTCATCAAATCTCTACACGAGTGCTCTCGGAAATTTAAACGACACGAACCAATTTAAAATGTAAATTGATTTTTCTGTAAATCTCTTCGTGTCTCGACCTATATGCCAATTATATACATATATACTAGCTGACCCGGCAAACGTTGTTTTGCCATATAAATTAGGGGTTGGTGATTAAAAAGTAAACATTTTGGGTTGTATGTATTTTTTAATACTACATTATAAAAAAAATTCGCCCGAAAATAAAAAATTAACCCGTACACTTAGGGGTATGAAAAATATATGTTGGCAATTTCTCAGAACTACTCAATATGCACACAAAATTTCATCAAAATCAGTCCAGCCGTTTCTGAGGAGTTCTTTGTCTAACACCGCGACAAATAAAAACAAGTTTTTTTTAATTAATTAGTATAACTCACCCGCTTTATGCAGCTTTAAAACTTTGGATCTGTTTTGCATTTACAATAAAAATCTGGTCATCCATTTTGTTACGAAATTCTGAAAATACTCAAAATATAACATCCTTACAATTAATTGTATTCATTTCTTTTTGTTATTAATGATTTTTAAATTTGAAATTAAATTTAAATATCTACTTTTAATTATATACAATTATTTTACTATATACAATAATAGAATAAAAAGCTTATATACTAATTTGCTTATATATATTATGTATTCGTATTGATGACATCAATTTTAACATTAAATAAAATATTAAAAAACATATTAAAAAAATTAAATCAATATATACACATATATATGTGTATTTATATGTAACATATATATTTATATACTAGATTGAAATAAAATAACTATCTTCAAAAGTTATATCCTAGGTCACAGAATGACCTAGGTCGTGCTCCTGCGTAAAAATTAGGTCACTACTTCAGTTTTAACGAAAAATATATTACAAATAAAAATATTATAATACACTACTATTATAAAACTATTAAAAATTATATTTATTTTACTAAAATACAAATATTTATATAATATTTTAATCAATAAAAGCTATATGATATATTAACTTCTAAATGTCATATATCTAAAAGGTAACATAATGTTGTGATTTAAAAATAGGTTCTGCGATATATAAAAAATCGTTACTCACCGCTGAATGGAACAATAATATTAATAATTTTCACTCATATATATAGTTAAAATATATAACACTCGTTAATATATATAATATATATATTTTTGGGACGTTTTTTTTTAGTTTTTCACCCGTTTTAAGTTTAATTCTCTAGAACTCGGGCATTTCGATCACACCCCAGTAGTGTTGTGTCAGTGAATACAGAAATCTATGGAGTTGGTCTCAGAATACATAACAGACAGACTCCATTATATATATTTATATATTATTAAATAAATTTCATCAATCCACTTATTATTAATCATAAAAAATATTAAATACTTTTAATTCACGAGAAATTGGAAGTGACGAAATATTTTAGTTCTAAATATATGAAAAATTAAACATATATGATTTTAAATACATATAATAACCAAAATTTTTAACACATTAATGGTTTAATATATATGTTATATTAAAATTTAAGATATAGACTACTCCACACAATACATTATTCTATCCCAGCATCTTTCATCCCATTTTAAGATGCCAGAGCGCAAGCGCGTACACGGAATCGACACAATGCGTTTCCAACAAGAGATTCTGTGACTCTGTGTGTGTCACAGGTCCATAGCACAGTGACACAGATAAACACAATGCGTTGACACAATAAGGATGGAGATGTGAATATAGGCTGACGAACTATCGTTGTGATAATTTTTATATATATAGATAATTTTATATTAATAAAATGAAGACCTTTGTGGAGATAGATAGATATTTTCATGTTTTACAAGTTATGGTCAGTCAAATTATGATTTTTGGAAGTTATTCTATTATTACTAGTATTTTTTTATGATTGCCCAATCGAGCAGATAGCTTACCTGATGGAGGCAGTACCATCGCCCATGGACATCTGTAATATTTCTTATGTCGCGAATGTATCGCCCTTGATTAGGGAAGAGAAGGAGGAAAAAGTGGGAAAGGGAGGGAAAAGGGAAGGGAAAGGAAAGGTTGGGAATAGGGAAAGGGCAGCCGTCTCTCTCACTCATCGGATGAAACGGAGACATTAAAGACTACTTCAAACCGATCTTCTGTGAGAGGGTGATACTTCCCTGGTCAAGCCAGCCCATGTTCGAGGTGTAGTAACTTGACCACAGCTAGGCTATACCACCTGCGATTATTACGCGTTCATTCTTATTTTAGACTACATACTCCCCACGCTTCTTTTACTTTGCAGCAACCGTGAAGCAGTTCTTAGACATAAAATACTTTTAGTAATCCGAAAAATTTCAGTTTTTTATTTAAAACGTTATGATAATCTTAAATTAATAACAGAATCTACTCATCATCAGCTTACTAGATGACTTTGGATTCACCAAAGGTAATAGTATTAGTCAATCAAGATATATCTTAGTTGGATGTGGCATATACATATATGACGCCGTCCAAATTGCCGAAGGCATATTGATATTGTAATCATTTCATAAAATGATTTTATATTGTGTGAGGTTAGGTTCTGTTTAAAAAATGCTGGAGCAGTTTGAAAACCGATATATTATACAAAATTGGCAGATATACATGTACATACTTTTAATATAGTTGTCTAAAAATAAACTAATTTTGAAATAAAATAAATCTATCTATTAAAAATAGATTTTAATGATTATAAGCTATTAATTAATGCTTATTAATATATTTCTTATTTTCTTCCTCCTAACTCTTGTAAAAAAATGTCACTTAGGATCTTTTTGATTTTTAAAACCATAGGAATCATGTAACTTATTTTCGACTGTCCCGCATCAATTATTTTCTATATATAACGATAATGAAAACTCTCAAGTGATGTTTAATGTTCAATTAATCATAATAAATCTCATTCTCCTTGAATAGATTCGTTGGTGAGAATAAACGAGGCAATTTGAATTATTTATTAATCATTTAAGTTAATCGATAGCACCATATATTTATAAGAAAATTATTAACATATATAACAGCTATTTTAAGAGTTAAAACAAAAATCTAATTATATATATCAAGTTAATAAACACAATGGAATTATCAAAATGAAAAGACACAAAAAACGTTTATCGTAAAATAAATGGACGCGTAAAGAAATACGAGAGTATTAACCGAAAAAAAACAACATGAAAAATATAACCGGCATCAATTTGAATACAAACATTAATAAATTGGCATCCACGGCTAGTATGTTTATTAATAGAGGAGATATTTTGTAAATCTTAGAACCCTCAGTGTGTCGCGTGTCGTGGCGGGACGCGCTCCGAAAAAACAAACCTTCTTGGTCAAATCTATAAAAAAAAAACTGACATAACTGACAGCTGTCAGAGTGACAATGAGCTACAGCGCCATCTATGACTACGGATCGGAGTTACCGAAGAACAGTGCTTGTTGTGATATAAAGGAAGAAAAGAATGAGGAACATATACAGCATGTGTTGGGACCTAGCAGGCGGTGTTTGGCTTGGGCCTGCAAGGCCTGCAAGAGGAAAACAGCGGCAGTTGATAGACGAAAAGCTGCTACACTACGTGAAAGACGGAGATTAAGAAAAGTTGGTATAAATTAAATAATATTACATTTACGATAAAAGAATTGTTATTTTTAAAACATTTTTAATGTATATTAAATATTTGTTTAAGAAAATTATTTAATTATATTAAATATCTTGTTTGATAATAGCTATAACTGAAAACAAAGAAAGTAAATTTTACCAAAATTCTTTTTGGCACAGCGTAAATTATATGTTATAACATTATATTATACAACTAACAAACTTCGAAATCATAAAAAATACAATATATATATATATATATATACTACAAACTAAAAATATATTTAATGAAATGCGTGCTTTGATAATGTTGTGTGTTTGAAGTTTTGTAATTGAATTAAAAGATTGACAGAAGACATATACTTATATGTATATTATAGTTGAAATATTATTATAACAAAAGAAAACTTTCTATATAGAATAACACAAAGATTTCATTATTACCCATTATAACATATCGTATATTTTACCTGGTTATTTTCCCAGCTTTAGCCAGGGTCTACCTTACATATTGTGAATAGTTTTGGCTAATTGTTTTTACGATCCGCCTGCCTGACATCAACTCTGTTAGGGAATGCATTAATCAGTGATGTCTAAATACTCTTAAGTACATATGACTCGGAAAAATCACATTGGTACTTGCCAGGGCGAGGATCGAACCCGCGCCCTCGTGCATGAGAGGCGGACCTTTTAACCACTAGGCCACCACTCACGTAACATATCGTTTATAAATATAAAACTAAAAAAACTATTGCTTATGAGTTATAACTATTTATTTGATGTTTTTTTTATGTATTCATATGTTAAGAGTTCTAAATTTTTCTATATCAATGTTTAGTTCAATGAGATTTGACCGAAAACTCTTCTTTTGCTTCATGTGACTTGGAAATGCTCTTCTAGAAGATTTTAATACGATACATCATAAACTGTGAACAGAGTATAATTAGTTTTAATTAATTAATTAACTTGACCTGAGTGTTAATGAAGGTTTGAGCCTGAAAATTTTATTTCGTCTTGAAAATATACAACTTTACGTCAATTTTATATTAATTTTTATTGATACGAATCCCTACTAATTTTATAAATGCGAAAGTAACTCTGTCTGTCTGTCTGTCTGTCTATCTGTCTGTCTGTTACGCTTTCACGCCTAAACCACTGAACTGATTTTAATGAAATTTGGAAAAGAGATAGAATTGACCTTGAGAAAGAACATAGGATAGTTTGTATCACAGACTTTTGAAAGGTTCTCTTGGAGACGCGATATAACCGAACTCGACGCGGGCGAAGCTGCGGGCGGGAAGCTAGTAGTTTATACAAGAGATTTTTACTAAAAATACTGAACTAAACTCAACCTATAATTTTATTTTAATTTTAAAGGAATTTAAAATAAAATTTACCGATTACGTTTCGATGTTTGATATTTTATCAGTATAGTAAGACATCTCGTCTTAATGATCACGGTTGCTGTAAAGTAACCGAAACGTCGGGAGTATGTAGTTTATAATAAATACGCGTAATATTAGAAAAATATTAGTTTCATTTAAATTATTTATATATTACATCTGTTATAATCAAAGGCTTTTACTCTGTCTGTTTATAACCGCTTACTAAATGTCATAGATGTATATTTTGTTTGTTCCGGGTAATCTCTGGAACGACTGAACCGATTTTAATGGGACTTATACTGTCAGATAGTTGATTTAATAAAGAGTAACATAGGCTACATTTGTTTTAGTTTTTTTAAAGTACAAATAAAAAAAATACTTTTTCCTAATAAACAAAAATACTAGGAGTAAAAAAAGGTATTTTTAAGTTAAATTAATAGTTTCTATACATTTAGTTGTTATTTCTTACAGATGTAAAGAACACGAGAAAAAAGAGATTCAATAGTAAACGATATAAATAAAAAAGGTCGCGAGCGAACCGCTAATATTAAAAGGGTTCCGTATCAAATATAATAAGATACAATTCCTTAAAACGAGTTGGCATCTTTAAACTAAAATATGGAATTAAAAGTATACAGTTTGAGGGAGCGAAACTATATAATGGCTTGCGTGACGAAGTGTTTGATGTAAACGTTTGTGATTTTTAGGAGGAAACTATTGGGTTATTGTAGGGAGCACTTGGATTAACCGCTCTTGAGGTGTATGGGTCGTTGCTACTGTACTGAATTGTTGTTTGAATTTAACTATGTAATACATCTCTTTCAATGAATGAGAAACGTGAAAATCTGCGTATGTAGTAACGATTTCAACTATTATGTCTATTATTATATGCTTTTTACATGAAACTAATATTTTTCGGATTATTACGCGGTTTATTTTTGATCATAAACTACATATTCCCGACGTTTCGGTTACTTTACAACCGCAATCATTAAGACGAGATGTGAAAAAATATAACGTACATCCAACTAATATTAGTTTCATTTAAATGAATACTCGTGATAAACTTAGATCTCATTATTTTATGCTGTCGTATTCTGATATACAAACTACGTTACTTTAAAATTTAATCTTAATAGATTCAGTAGTTTTTACGTAAACAACAAACATACATACATCTTTACAAATAATCTTATTAATAATATAATTACGAAAACCACGCGGAACCCTTAAACTCTCGCTAATGGCGAAACAGCATTAACCATCACACATAATTTAAATCTTCTAAATGTCCCGTACTCGGGGGAAGATGCTATTTATAATAACAGACGGTAGATATACATAGATATATAGATAGATAGATACGTAGATAGATAGATGTAGATAAAAAGAAGCTAAGTTTATGTATGATAGATGATAAAAGAAAATAATGATATGTATTGTTTTTTTGAAAAGACTCTTAACAAATTTTGATAAAATTTTCACAATAAATATAGATTTTAACTTGGAGAAAGTATTTGATAGTAATAGCGAATTATACTTCTATTTATATAAATTATAAGTTTTTAATTTTTTTATTTATATTTATAATTTTCAACTCTTTAAAGCTACGAATGAAGACGATATCAGAGCAGATTTGACTCGACTTTATTTGATTTGGTGATAAATCTTCAAACATATGAAAATTCTTTATAAAATTTATAATAAAAAAGTAAGCTTATACCACTTATTATTAAATATTTTTAATATACCGTATATTAAATTCTCTTTATATTTAATCTTATTTATAAATCCGATGAAATTTATCCATTTTTAACATAAGCCTACGAACACATTTACGTAAGTAATCCCTTTAAGTCGTCTGTCCACTTAATTATTTTGTAAACGTTTTGAAAGCTAGGGAACGTCACTTATACTTACTACATGTTCGCTATTTAAAACTCAGAACGCAAAGTTATCAGTTTTTACATTCAAATACAACGTGCTTTTCGTAATGGTATAGGTTAAGTTATAGTGTTTTCCCTACTAATATTATAAATGCGAATTTAACTCTGTCTGTCTGTTACGCTTTCACGCCTAAACCACTGAACTGATTGTAATGAAATTTGGTACAGACATAGAGTTGACCTTGAGAAAGAACATAGGATAGTTTTTATACCAGACTTTTGAAAGGTTCTCTTGGAAACACGATATAACCGAACGCCACGCGGGCGACGCTGCGGACGGAAAGCTAGTATTATATTAATTTAAGAAGTCACTTGAAAAATCATTAATTTATTTTATTATTAATTACTCATCAAACAAATATGAATTAATTTACAGACAGCGACAGGCTAAAAGATTAGTTCTGCAAAATATTTAGATCAAGGCTATCAGATAGAAACTATCTTGAATAGAACTACAACTATTTTTCATGACATAAAAATATATTGAGTGGATGTTTGTTGCCGATTCACGCGAAAACTACTGAAACAATTTTGATGAAACTTTACAATAATGTAAATCAGACATCAGAATAAGCTATAGACTATAATATATCCTTTCCCTACGTGTGGTTGCTTCAGAATCAAACCGCGACTACTAGTAGTATGACGGCCGGCTAGCATGAGTATTGTTTTTTTTTTTGTTTTTCTCTTTGAGTCTAATTTTAAGGTTCTCGCGGACGAAGTCGGGGGCAAAAACTAGCATATAAATGTAATCTCCGGGATATTGAACTTATAAATAAACGGTAAGTTCATCACGTTTCCGGGATTACGGGATTATTTGATTCCGGGATTTTGGATCGGTCATGTTTAAAGGATTATAAAGTCACCTAACTGTCCTCGAGACTTGAGATATTTAGGGAATTGAAATACTTCATTTTAATAAGACTTTCAAAGACTATAATAATAAATAGTTGTTTTGTTTAAAAATATGTATAATACTAATAACTAGTTTTTGTCCGCGACTTCGTCCGCGTTAATTTCTGCATTAGTAATATATGTATAGCTGACCGGGCGAACTTTATTGCTCCCTAGACGCCATTAATAACCAGATATTGGAGTTTATTAACTTTTTTCTATCGAACAGAATTAAATATCCTATGTCCGTCTCCTTGTTCTAATCTATCTCTTCACCAATGTTCAACCATATCCGTACAGTCGTTCTTGAGTTATAAATAGTGTAACTAACACGACTTTCTTTTATATATAACGAATATCTATTGTATATAGGTACTTTATAAGCCATGATAGATTGGTCCCTTTCATTAAATTACCCCACTATATTCCATCTCATATAAAATTTGACAGATTTATGTAGAGCAATCACAATATTTAAAGACGTTTACAAAACGGTACAACACAAATAAAAATAAATGTTAGCTTTGAACAGTGTAATAAATTTATTTTTATATCATATTAAGATGTCGTGTGTCCTCAGCTTTATTGAATTATATTTCTGTACCGGGCTTTACTCGTAAATTAGGCTCAGTGTGTACTGGCTTAATGCGGAGCTAGGATAAATTTAATGAAATAAAATTTGTTATTAGGACTCCATTTTGTGTTGAGTTTGTCATAAAAAACGTTTTAATATTGATGATATATAAAAACTTTATAGAAATTAATATTATTTAATTATTAAAAAAGTAATTACATATATTTGAAGATGAAAATTTATGTTATATCTTAAAAATATCTTGTCATCTTCTTCAGATAAAAAAATATGTACAATATTCATTAAAAAAAATGTTTTTTCTTTAATTTTTATCCCAAAACTAAGATAGAATGATATATTATATCATAAGATATATTTTAACTGCACTCAAAGGCATCAATCGTGTCATTTTTATCTGTCGCGTTGAGTCAAAATATTTTTCATTTGATCTCAAGAACTAAACGATTTGAAACACAGATACGAAATGTATTAAAATAAACTAAAGAAGAACCATTTCCGTAAATAAAATGGCGTTTTATTTTATATTTAGTTATGTATATATGAAATTACCAAATAAAAATACATAAGATATTGTCGTATTTTAAACAGCTAAACAAATTTTCATTTAACTTTACATTATTTTATAATTATAATGTTAAAAAGTCGGATAAAAATATACGTTTTAAAACTTAATGACAATAAAAGATTTGGTTATTATACAGGTGACTGGTGAATTACTATCGATATTTAAGGACGTGATATTTGACGATCATATATGACAAAATAAAAATTAATATAACATAAATATTAATAAACTTCTAAGTAAAGTTAACCTAAAGTTATGTAATTAATTACGCATCGTGTGAACACCCTACAGATTAGGTATACACATACACTCACACATACGCGTGCGGCGGCGTGGTGTTGTATCAGCACGCCGCCGCACGCGTCCACACTTGGAACGTGTCCACACTTTATTTATTTATACTGAAATTTTGTCAAAAATTAAGGGCCTATTTTTTTTACATAATTCGAATGAGAATCATGTACCGAGTATTCTCCTTAAATATTGATAGTAATTCACCAGTCACCCTGTATATTGCAGCTGTTTCTATAACTTCCAGGTGAATGCTGCATTCGAAGAACTACGAATACGAGCTCGGGCTGGGAGTGGACGACTGCCAAAGCTGGAAATATTAAGAGCAGCTATCCAGCACATTGAGAGGCTCCAAGCGGCACTTAGGGCTGCAACCGCTGTAAGTACACCTGGAAATATACTACAGATATTAAAACCTCATTATAAACGAAATTTATTTAGCTTTAGTAGTTTTTGTTAAGTTTTGGCCAAAGTTATAGTATTAATATATGTTTTATGTAACTTCAACATCATTAACCTTTAAAAAACTTACCTAAAAGTTGAAAATAATCCACTTTCTGTTCAAAAACTTAGTTTTAAGATTTAATTTTTCAAGTTTAACATCTTTTTCATACAAGATATGTCTCTGAAGTTTCAATTTCTAAGGCAGGCAGGTTTGATTTGGTTAAATTTTTATTTTTGTTTTATAGAAATCAACTTGAGTTACAAAATTATATATACATATATTATTTTAATTTATTAGTAGGTATATTTAAGAGGCATCTGTCAAGTAGCCTTTAAGAAGAATATTTAATTCTTTAGAGGCAATATTTTTATACGAGATAAAGTTTGACAATATTAAATTAAGCAATGAAATTAAAATATATTATTAAATTTAATAGTTTATGGTAAATACTAATCTTCTTTATAAAAGAAAGTAGTGTTAGTTACACTATTTATAACTCAGGAACGACTGTACGGATATGGTTGTAAATTGGTGGAGATAGATTAGAACCTAGAAAGAATATAGTATACTTACTTTTCATACGATTGAAAAAAAAGATACTAATTTTTATTTTCTCCTCACCAACCCATATTTAATATAACAAAATGAAAACAATGTTTCGTTTTATTAAACAGTCGGGGACCAATTAAAATAATCCAATCTCAGTCTGAAGGAATTCCTTGTAATCTATTTGAGTAGCACGCGTGTACATATAAATAATTTAGACACGTATTAATGGCAATTTAACATCGCGACAGATTTCCTCGGTTAGAAATCTATAAATAATGATACATATATACATTTATAATAACATTTAGCTCGGAATATTCATTAAGATATATATATATTATATGTTTTATTATATACTACTAGTTTTTGCCCGCGACTTCGTCCGCGTTAATTTCGTCATTAGTAATATATGTATAGCTGACCGGGCGAACTCTATTCCGTCTTAAATAATCAGGTATTGGAATTTATTAAACTTTTCCTGTTTCAATCGAACAGAATGATTGACATATTAGTTAGTTGTCAAATCTAATGTCAAAAAAACGTTTGTATGGGAAATAGAAAAGGGCTGTTTTTAGGATTTTCCCGGCAATTATTCCAATTTTTCTCACCTTTTAAACCTTCCCTGGACTTTCAGGAGTATTTCAAGACTAAAATTAGCCAAATCGGTTCAGCCGTTCTCGAGTTTTAGCGAGACTAAGGAACAGTAATCCATTTTTATATATATGTATAATATGTAGAAGATAATGATTTCTTCATACAAATATGCATGTTTTTGTTTCAAATGAAACTAATATTTTCGGATTTACTACGCGATTTTTTTATTTTCTTTTGTGTCAGACACATCTTGTCTTAATGATCACGGTTGCTGTAAAGTAGTTACGGGAGTATGTAGTTTATAATCAAAAATAAGTAGCGCAGTAAATCCGAAAATATTAGATTCATTTAAATGACTTAAAATCTTAGATCTCATTACATTGTATCAAAATTCATCAAGTATATATCCCTTTATTTATACTTATACCTACCTTTAATCATTTAACTAGCTTTCCGCCCGCAGCTTCGCCCGCGTGGAGTTCGGTTATATCGCGTTTCCAAGAGAACCTTTCAAAAGTCTGGGATAAAAAATATCCTATGTTCTTTCTCAAGGTCAATTCTATGTCTGTACCAAATTTCATTAAAATCAGTTCAGTGATTAGGCGTGAAAGCGTAACAGACAGACATACAGAGATACTTTCGCATATATTATATTAGTAGGGATATAGATTTCAGTTAAGTTTTATATATATATTTAATATTTTTATATATAAATAACTTGAATTACAAATAAATAACGAAGATGCAACATCAAATGTATCCTAACGTTTTGTTCGTCTTGTAATCTCGTGTCGCCGGCTACAGATTCTGTGTAAACTATCTATATTTAATTCCATCGAAGATATCTTTGTTTTATAACAAAAATTATCGTTTAAATATTTTCTTTCTCTATATAATGAGAGAGACTTTATGTAGTATTTATTTAAATGAAACTAATATTTTCGGATGTACTACGTTTTTTATTATAAACTACATACTTCGTAAGTTTTTTGTGACGACGGTGTAAAAAAAGCGCGAAGTAAAAAAGCGATAGTTCGCGATCCAAAGACATTAGTTTTTATTATTATTTTATATATCTGTTATGTATTATAGTTATTCTTCATAAAAATTAGTATCTTTTCGATACAATGATGTTTGTAGTTATTTGCGACTCTCTCCAATCTTTAAGTCAATCATTTTCCTCTCTTTTGTCTTTTCTACAATATAGTATTAAGTAGCTTGAAGTCTTCGTAATTGAAATAAATTATCAACAATAATTTAACTGAATATAGAACTAGTATAAAGTTAATTAATATTAGAAGGATATGGCTAAATGAAACTTATTTAAAAAGAAAATATTCGCATATTATGTAAAGAAAATAGAAAATGTAAGGCCAAAAATAATATAACAAAACATGTACATATCAAGTATATTTTTACATTTAGACATCACCCATAGAAAAGTGTTGCTTTTGTAAATGATATTTAAAATACTTTGATGTAAATTATAATATTATATTAAGTTATTTTTATAAGAACTGTGATTCAAATAATTTATTTTTTTACATGATAACTAGTTTGGAACCGTGATTTTTATCGAATGAATTTTATAGTTTTTCTCAGAGAGATATAAAAAAATGTGACTTCTTATACTAGATTATACACAATACAATTGTTGTGCCTTGATTTAGCAGGAACTAAATAGAATGTAGATATAAATTATAGCCTATCTTATTCTAAAACCTAATCTATATTACTGTTAAGTTTCATCCAAATCTGTTAAGTAATTTTTGAGTTAAACGGTAACAAACATACATACAATACATACATCCTTATGGAGTATCGCATTCATAATAAATTAGCAAATATGTACAACATAATATGCCATTTTATCGGTTATTTCACACGTAAGCTGTTTCAAATCGCGTGAAGCCACGTTATAGAGCTAGTAAAGATAATAATACTACATACTTCACCCGTCTTTGTAGTTCAATGAATACAATATATCTGTCTGTCTGTCTTCTCGTTCCGCCACGTCTGTTACACCTGACGTTTCTTGATATATTTAGTTGATAACACACTGTCTACGTCAAGTCATAGATCCGTACATAGGATTCATTTCCGCAAACCACAAGCAATAGTTTTACATTTAGATTAAAAATAAAACATCTTTTAAATAAGATTTATAATGATACTAGCTTTCCGCCCGCAGCTTCGCTCGCGTGGAGTTCGGTTATGTCGCGTTTCCAAGAGAACTTTTCAAAAGTCTGGGATAAAAACTATCCTATGTTCTTTCTCAAGGTCAACTCTATGTCTGTACCAAATTTCATTAAAATCAGTTCAGTGATTTAGGCGTGAAAGCGTAACAGACAGACAGAGTTACTTTCTCATTTATAATATTAGTAGGGATTATATATTTGGTGTACTTTTTACTTTATTCCTATAAAATTAATGAGAAATATATAGAAATATTTACGTAATGCATACATTTATCAGTAAGTTTTCATTCAAATTTCACGTCATAATGTTTTTTTTAGAATATGTGTAAAACGGAATGTGTGTATATCATTGTAGTGTTATAAATAAACTTCTATATTCCTACAATTCTATACTACACCAACAGCTGGATTCCGACACCTGCAAGAACTACGTAGAGCCTGTGAGGAAACCTGACAACAAACAAAACAAAAACGAAAAAGAAAAACCTTTTCTCAACGGTAAGTAAATGTATATTATAAGATAAACAAATTAGTTCAAAATAACTATTTAATATAGAAAATGTGTAACATAAAAAGTTTATTATTAAAATATTATTATTATTTTATTAAATTTAATTAATATAATTGATAATTTGGTATAAATAAATTGAATATTTATTCCCAAACGAGGGTTGATGTCAGGCAGGCGGCCAGTCGTAAAAATATGTAATTAGCCAAAACTATTTTCGGCATGTAAGGCAGACCCTGGCTAAAGCTGGGAAATTGCCAGATAGAAATTGAATATTACGCGAAAAACTTTTGCCGCTTGCATGTAGTACAATGTCTCATATGAGTGAAAAGGACAGCAGAATTACTTACCGTAACGCGTTTCGTTACGAAGTAGTTTACTTGAAAACATAATAATTTTATATATATATACTAATAAAAATTGATAATAATCATTTTAATATTAGTCAAAACTTATTTATTAGTAAAATACTTTAAAAATCCCTTTTGTATCATTCTTTTCTTATATTTAATATAATTATAATAATTTTAGCTGTTTTTTTTTTACAAATTTTTGTTTTTTAACATATTTTCTTATATTTTTAATATATTTGGTATATTTCAGGTGATTCAACGTGCGGTCTGAACAGTCTGGCGAGATTGCGTTGTATCGTACAGGCTCTAGCGAATGAAACATGATTATATTGTATAGTAAATTGATTTAAACATTGCTCAAATATAAATAATATTTATTTGTAAGTATTGTTTTATTATAATGTTTTGATCGGCGCTATCAGCTTTAATAACGGATGCGACATGAAAATAATTTGAGGCTGTCATCAATTATTATTAAAACTCATTAGTATTCATGATTATAGTTAAAAGTAAAACGAAATCAAAGATTGTTTAAAGGAGAATAAAACTATGTTTGAATGTTGGTATAAATATGACGTCTGGACGCACGACGGCAGAGTTTAGAATTCAGTGAGTGTGGACCATTGAAGATTGTGATTATGAAGAACCTTCGAGAAATACAAGGAAATTTAGAACAATTGAAGTTTCATTTTAAAATATCATGGAACGTACTTGAAGAAGTGACATTTGTTACGTCAGCGAGGCTGGCGTCCCTCTCTTAAAAAGCAACGAATGTGTAATAAATCCGATATACATATTTGATTCTTAAATTCGTTGTTACTTTTATATAACTTGTGTAATGATAAACATTTATGGTTTTAAATAAGGCAAGTACCAACCTGATTGTTCCGAGTCATATGTACTTAAGAGTATTTAGAAATCACTGACTGATGAAACTTGAAAGAAAACATCGTGAGGAAACATGGACTTAAAATCAAATTACAAGTTTGAAATCACCAACCCGTCTTGAGCAAGCGTGGTGATTAATGCTCAAACCTTCTCCATGTGAGAAGAGGCTCAGCAGTGGGTTCTGATAGACTGATGATGATGATATAATGTTAAACAATATTTTTTTATAATATACTCGATTTTGGTTGTAGTCAAATGTAGTAAAACTATCTTCATTTATCTAGGAAAAGTATTATAGAAAGATAATAATCATAAAAGAATTGAACCGAAATTTATTTTGTATGAATGATCGTCATTTGTCACAGTCTGACAATTAGCATGAATCAAGAATATTATCAATATATAAAGAATACTTTTAATATGATACATAAGAATTCCTTTAAGATTAAAATTAATTAAATTAAATAGGAATGGCTAGACTACATGTTTAAAATCATCAAATTTAAACATAGGTATGTACTTAAGTTTATCCCAAGTTTGCTACGTTAAAATACATGATAATTTTCCATTTCTCATTCAATACTAAGTTTAAAATACAGCGTGTTTCAAGTAAAGACATTTAACGCGACGTATATAGTGTGAGAATACAAACATAGATTAAGCATTAAGAATAAACAATTCGTAACAGTGTTTGATTTTCTTAGTAGAATCTTGTTTATATAAAAATAATATTTAATGTCGTACCTAATATACATAGTATATGCTAGGAAGCATGACAGTTTAAAATACTTTCGAGTTTTTAGTTAGTTTTAGTGACAGTAAATAAATACAACAAAAAAGTTTAAAATATCTATAACTTTACAGTTCTTAAGATTTCTGATAAAAAATACATGTATTAATAAAAAAAAACTTCTATTTTTTCGTTATTAAACTATATTTTTAGTTCAACTCTCGTATTTTTGGTTTGAATTCTATTTTGTTAGTCGACATTTCGATTGTCAAACTAAATATTGTAAGTACGTCGTAATAAACTAATTCTACTGCACTTTTCCTGTAACAATATTCTAACAATACGTCTTCATAAATACTCCAAATATAGAGTTGCCTAGTGGTTAAAAGTCCCGCCTCTCATGCACGAAGGCGCGGGTTCGATCCTGGCAAGTACCAATGTGATTGTTCCGAGTCATATGTACTTTATAAGAGTATTTAGACATCACTGATTAATGCATTCCCAAAGAGGGTTGATGTCAGGCAGGCGGTCGGTCGTGAAAACAATTAGCCAAAACTATTTACAAAATGTAAGTAAAACCCTGGCTAAAGCTGGGAAATTGCCAGGAAGAAGGAGACGGTAGAGCATTCCCAAGACATATGTTAATTAAAAACGCAAAACGCACAATATGTAGTGTGTACACTAACCTAACTAAAATTTTAGTTCGCAAAAAAAAAGATGAAAGCGTCTTCTTGGCATTTCATATTAAATCCATAACTATATCTATATATAAATTGTTTAATATTAAAAAAACTAACTAATTTACCAAATATACAGGGTGACTGGTGAATTACTATCGATACTTGAGGACGTGATATTTGACGATCATATATGACAAAATAAAAATTAATATAACATAAATATTAATAAACTTCTAAGTAAAGTTAATCAAAAGTTATGTAATTAATTACGCATCGTGTGAACACCCTACAGATTACCTAATCTATACACACTCAATCTATACACACACACACGCGTGCGGCGGCGTGGTGTTGTATCAGCACGCCGCCGCACGCGTCCACACTTGGAACGCTTGGAACGTGTCCACACTTTATTTATTTATACGGAAATTTGGTCAAAAATTAAGTACCTATTTTTTTTTACATAATTCGAATGAGAATCATGTACCGAGTATTCTCCTTAAATATTGATAGTAATTCACCAGTCACCCTGTATATGTAACTTTAAGTAGATATATGTCATTATTTCTATTTATTTAAAAAATGCTGACTTTCAGTGATAACAAAGATGTTATATATATTAAGAGGTACATATATTGAATCCGGCCTATAATAATTGTATGTGGGTCAAAACTGTATATTTCAAACACTAATAGGCAACAAACTTCATACTTGGTGATAAGTTATAGTATTGTTTATTACCAGACATTTTCCAGGACATAATATTTAACTAAACTTGCGTATATACATAAAGTACAGTGCAACCTTAATATAAAGACTTCCTTGATTTAACAAATTCTTCATAATCCGATCTAAGGTTTTCGTGAGTATTCATTTAAATGAAACTCATATTTTTCGGATGTACTACGTGATTACTTTACAACCGTGATCACGGTTGCTGTAAAGTAACCAAAACGTAGCGTCGGGAGTACGTAGTTTTTGATGAAAACAAAAATCGCGTAATAGGTACATCCGAAAAATATTACTTTCATTCTTCGTAATCCCCTTGAAATGTCGATAAGAGTCAATATAAAATATGCCTATATAATGCGAAGAACCTTTTTATAACAAATTTTCAACTATCAAGAAAAAGTATACATACCTCCTATTAAAGATTTTTTTAACCCAAAACCTTTATACATACAAAGTTCCCACCAATATTTACATAACTCTTAATCTTATTTTGTGTTTCATGTCAAACTAACGAAAACATTTGATCTGAGTTCTGTTCGTCACTATTGTTAGATTTAGGTAAAAAAGAAAACTATTTTTTAAATCTTTATAACAAGTTTTAGACCAACCTACGTTAGGTTGGTCTAAAACTTGTTAATAACAAAACTTAATTCAACGAATTACTTGGTAAAGCGAATATTTTCCTGTTACTCTCAATTTTATATCGAGGTTGCACTGTAATAATAAATGCATGATTAAAATTTACAACCTACACCTAAGACTAACTATATAGGGTGGCAACCAGAGGTTCCAGGATAGTTACGAAACTTACTTATATGTATATTATAATAAGAACTACATATTAAAACTTATAACCTACACCTAAGACTACATGATTGACCCGATGTTAGGATAGCAATACCATTCCATAGCTTGTGTGTATCAGGAATCTTCTGGTTCACACGGCTTGGTGTTCGTTCCGCGGAGTCAGCGGCGTCAAGAGTTATATATTTTATACATACAACGATGTCGCCCCGGTGATGTTCATTTAGTTTTTAGACTAAACGACCGCCTAGATTTTAGTATATCAATGTCATCAGATAACTTGTCTGCTGCCAGGAATATTCTGGATCACACGTATACAGCATCTATACAACCTTGTTGCCCCGGTGATGTCCGTAAATAGTATATCCATAACCACATCAAAATTAACCAATAATTTACATCCATAGCTCATAATAATAAATGATAAGTATATAATTATATATAATAACATCTTTATATATATAATTCTTCTGTGAGTGTGACAATGTTTTTTTAATTAATTTTTAATTTATTAGTAGTTGTTGATACAAACGTTTTTTTACATTAGATATGACAACTAACTAATATGTCAATCATTCTGTCACACTTCAAAACACGGAGAATTATGGCTTTGATAGGTAAACTCCAAAAATATAAATAAAAAAACGTTACAGATATTTCTTGATTATAGGGCGATACGAAGTTCGCCGGGTCTACTAGTATGTATATCAAATTATAAAATGTATTTTGGAAGCTGATTTCGTAGTATCAATTCCTCCCACTGTTGTGATCGTATAACTATCTTAAAAGTTGCGCACACGCAGACAGGAGGAGCTTGGCAAACTGACAGAGGACGCTCCGCCTTATAATACATATATATTGAATTTAGGGTACAAATTATATATATACATATTGATAATTTACATTAAAATCAAAATATACTAATTGATTTAGTACATCGTAGGTACATATATAAGGAAGATAATATATTTGTAGATAAAAATACTTGTTATTTTTGCAACAATTTTTAATAAGACTAACAGACAATAATAAATATATATATATATATATATATAAGTAACTGGCTTTCCGCCCGCAGCTTCCCCGCGTGGAGTTCGGTTATATCGCGTTTCCAAGAGAACTTTTCAAAAGTCTGGGATAAAAACTATCCTATGTTCTTTCTCAAGGTCAACTCTATCTCTGTACCAAATTTCATTAAAATCAGTTCATTAGTTTAGGCGGGAAAGCATAACAGACAGACAGAGTTACTTTCGCATTTATAATATTAGTAGGGATTCTTGTAGTAGACTATCCATATTGATCTAGACTGTTGGCGACTGTTATTTATGTCTAGTCTAAAGCAGCTCTAAATCCCTCCTATGCCCGAACTTGCCAAATCCTATCCTACATCTCATTGATTTATTCGACTTATATTTGTAATGACAGTTATATAAATACAATTTTAAGTCATGTTCATTTTATTTTAAATTTATATTTATATGTTTTGTATATGTTTTCATTGTAGGATATAATTCTCTACATATCAAGTATATTTATAATGTGGGAGAAATAAAGATGATTTTTTCGTATAGGTATTGATTTTAAAATAACATTGTAATTAAAAATAAGTTCATAACTATATTTATCGTATGAAAACATGTCCCAAAATATTTTCAATTAATAGCAAGCTACGATATATTTTGTATAACTTAAATTTGCAGTTATATAAGTAAATTTTGTTTAATTTAATAACAAAACCCATCGCATTAACATTTAAGGATTTTGATCAAAGACGCCTTCCATCATCATCTAAGAGCTGTTCCTCTCACACTGCTAGACTAATATTAAATACACGTAGATAAGAACCAGCGCGAGGGAACTGGCTATCAAATGAAGAAAGTCACATCGAAATCGGCTGAGCCGTTTGAGTTAGGATGACACAAACAGACATACATGTCAAACTTATAACAACCCTAAATTAAATCGGCGTTAATTAAAACAAAAATTACGATTGAAGAACATTAACAAACCTGTAACTGGATTAAAAAAAAACTGAACTTTTGCAGATAAACGTTAACTTTGAAATTAAAATCTTCTATATATATATAAATGGATTGATGTTCCTTAGTCTCGCTAAAACTCGAGAACGACTGAACCGATTTGGCTAATTTTAGTCTTGAAATACTCCTGGAAGTCCAGAGAAGGTTTAAAAGGTGAATTGATGAATTGAATGAATTTAAAAGGTGGAATTATTGCCGGAAAAACCCTAAAAACAGCCCTTTTCTATTTCCCATACAAACGATTTTTTGACATTAGACTTGACAACTAACTAATATGTCAATCATTCTGTTCGATTGAAACAGGAGAAATTTAATAAATACCAATACCGGGTTATTGAAGACGGAATAGAGTTTGCCCGGTCAGCTATACCTATATTACGAATGACGAAATTAACGCGGACGAAGTCGCGGGCAAAAACTAGTATTAAATATAAAAGTATGGTTTATTTGTATTTTGATTTATTTATTATTTATTTAATAACTGACTTCTATGATTTTTATCAAGTTATAACTTTTTTAGAAATTTCCAATAGCAACACTCTGACCTCATTACGCTCCTTTATAACAGAAAATTTAAAAGGTATATTTAAAAAGATGTGACGTAAATGATCAAGAGGAAATGATGGAGACGATACGAGACGAAACCTCTCATCATTCAAAATATTCTGAATAACAGTGACTGGGACTTGTGACCCAGGTGTAGGTTTAAGGGACCCTATCTAACGCGTTAAACGCTCACCTCCACCGTACAAGCTCCTCTCTCTACCCAACAAAATTTGAAAAGAACCTACTAGAACTTCGAAATGAATGAATTAATGTTAGTTCTGAACAGGCCCAAGTCTTTTAGTAGGTTGTGGAGAGATTTAGCTGTTATACCTCTCGCTCCCACTTCTACCGCGTACAAATCCACGACGAACCTATTCTTATAATAGTCTAATCCGAAGCCGCTTTAAGGATGGAGTAAGGCTTGACGTTTGATTTTATAGCCCTAGTGCCCTCTCTCACAAAACCTATTTATCGTTCGTTTGTGCCTAATTCCCTTTGCGCTCTGGCTACCGAAAGACTAGCCGCTTCACGTATGATTTGTAGAACCCTATCGTGACGACGCGAGTATTGACCGCTGTCCAGGAGTACCTTACATCCCACCAGCAGATGCTTAGCAGTTCCAACTGCCTTTCCACAGATGTAGCAAGTTTTTTGGGTACCTTTACCCCATCTTACTAAAATAATATGATCGGGGAGAGTAGTTTGAAAAGCATTAAGATTAAAATTTTAACAATACTGGCTACCAAACATCAATTAAATTGAAATAAGTGAAAAATTCAATTAAATGTAAATTATAAAAAAGTTACTTTGATTATCGAATATTTGAAATAAAAACATTGTAAATAAAAAACTACAAACAATAACAAAGAAGTGTTCAAAATCTATAATTTCTTCAACTTTAATATATTTTGTTCAAACATAATAAATATGAATAACTAGCTTTCCGCCCGCAGCTCCGCCCGCGTGGAGTTCGCTTATATGGCGTTTGAAAGGGAACCTTTCAAAAGTCTGGGATAAAAACTATCCTATGTTCTTTCTCAAGATCAACTCTATCTCTGTACCAAATTTCATTGAAATCAGTTCAGTGGTTTAGTCGTGAAAGCGTAACAGACAGACAGACGGAGTTACTTTCGCATTTTTAATATTAGTAGGGATAAATAAAACGACTGACAGTTTAAAAAACAATGTAATTAAAAAAAATTAACATTTTACAAAAATATATTTACATTAGTGTTATGTATAAATGGACTTACGTGAGAATACTTGTTACACTATACAATATAAGGCCCCGGACACAACGCCGGGACTTGACGAACGAAAACAGCCCTTATATATATACAGATAAGGCGTATGTTAGCAAAAATATCACTAACGTGCTTAAGGCACGGCTGGAATGACAAAATGAGCGTCGAATACACAGAAATATCGATAATATTATATATATATAGTCGGTGATAGTGCAAATCCTCATAACTAGCATTGGATAATTCCGAGTATATATATTAGAAGCAGATTACAGTAATAAATTAGACACCAGATAATTGCTAATTGTGAAAAAATTACCTTAAAAGTCGTTAATATATAAAATATTTCAACTCAAACTTTCTTCTGATATGCTTCCAATGATAGTTACGTGAATTTGCACTATACACGACTATATTGATCTATTTGTGCTTTTTTCATAAAAATGATAATAAAATTTTTGTCATATATTTGAATAAGCCAAAGACGGAATCATATATTAACGAAGGAAGACTTGTCAATGAACATCATATATTAATGTAAATTGTAAAAAAAACTTCTACTTATATCTAGTTAAGCTAGATACAGCCTTATGATTGGACTCGTTATATATCACACGATACAAACACACACACACACACACATACACACACACACATGTATATATGTATATTCAATCAAAATTGATAATATTATACAAAACTACGTATACCTAAAGCTTCACTTCACTTATGATCCAAGGTTTCTTCACTATATAAACTGTATGTATGTATGTATATGCGTGTGTGCGTGTGTCTGTGTGTGTGTGTGCGTCGGGTCGTATCGGCCAGGCCGCGGCTCCTAACAATAATATATAACACTAATATCACTTGAAGATATCACGCGTTCCCGAGCAACTCACTGGAAATAAACAAAAACATTCGTTTAGGATCAATTTCAACAAATAGACAATATCTAGCCTTATATATACTGACTCGGTCATCATTACACCATGTTATACTGACTCTGTCATCATTATACCATGTTATGCTGATTCGGTCATCACTATATCATATTATACTGACTCTATAATAGTTTAAAGAAGTTTATTTCCAAAAAGACTCTATAAAGGTTTAAAGAAGTTTATTTCCAAAAAGAATAAAGTTCGCTTACAAAGGAAATTTTAAAAATTATAATTACAATTAAAGTTACAAATAATAAGCAGTAGTGATATTAAACAAGATCAGTGAAATCATCTAATATATGGGTTCTTAGTCGTTTTTTAAATACATATATTAAGAGATTTTGAATTGACAACACATCAGTCATCATTAAACCATGTTATACTGACTCGGTCATCACTATACCATATTATACTGACTCGGTCATCATTATTATACTTAATTATAATACTAACTTTGTCAGTTCGCGTGACGTGAGCGGTCCGGTCAAACCGGATCTTGAGCGCGATCTATTCAGTTGTGCTCTTCTTTCAGCTGTGGAAAAATATTTTTGTGTGATTAATATTATTTTTAATGAAAATAAAAATGTATATAAAAGAAATAAATTAAAACATCTACGGAACAACATCGAAAGCGACAACGAGGCAGAAAAACAAACCTAATGCTTGTACATTATATAAAACGAGTTAATGTATTGAACTTCAATATATATATAAATATGTTATGCTTAAAATATTATATATATGTTATGGATCGAGTGATAAATATATGTATTATTAAAAGTTATACCCTTTGGGTAAAATGATTATTTTCTATCTAAACTTTTTAACCTATCTTAACTTAATGATGACAATAATAGACATTATGTATAATGTCTATTCAAATTATGCATATTTATCATTTCTCATTATTCTCTCATTATAAAAAATGACAAATTTATCACTTGGTTCATAACATATATATTACTTTTATATATAGATTAGTTGTAATATAAATTTAAAATAACTATAAAATAGTGAAAGTACTCTCTGCGCGGAAGTGAAACTTCGTAGTTGTAAACAATTTTTATCCATTTTGCAAATATAACACTTCCCTATTGAATGATGTTTATATCAAATTAAACTAAAATAAATGAATAATTTCGCTGTACAGCAATAATAACATGCGCGTGCGCTTTAAATCTACCGATTCACTCTCTCTCCTATTTTCTCCATTAGTATTTCTTTCTCTCTCAACCATTTAACGCAACCTTATTAACGGTTGCATAACAAGTTTCACTTCTAAACAATTTATTGTATTATTTGGTATTATATCTGTATAAGTTAGTAACACATAAAGCTAATAGTAATCGACTTGTCTGTATGTCTCTATCGCGTGAGGAGCGTCGCGACGCCTGCGTCCCGACACGATGAATGGATACTCTGTTGTTATATAACATATATTTAACATATATACATATATTATATATCTAATATATATAATATCTACGTCACAATATTAGTTACCGTACTCCTCAGAAACGTCTTTACATATTTTTACCAAATCTTATTTACGTATTCAGTAAATCTGAGAATCGGCTACTATCTATTTTCATACACCTAAGTGTATGAGGATTTTTCACATTTTTGGACGATATTTGCATTAAAATACATACAACCCTAATTTTTAAGTTTTCATCACCAACCCCTATTTTATATTGCAAAACAATGTTTGCCGGGTCAGCTAGTATATATATATCCATATATTCCTATATATAGTGTAAATAACAGCAGTGCTATAGTAATAATAATGCAAATAAATCCATCAGCGTTCTGTCATTCTATAATATACTTTATTTACCTTCTATACGGTTCAGTATCGCCCTTACTACCTCGTGTTCATCCTCGCTATCCTCTAGGCGTGCGGAATACAATCTTATTTACTTACAATAAAGTCCAATTTACTATAACATTATGTATTTTTCATTATTTTCTATAATAATTGTTATTCTAACCTCCAGCCACTCTTGGATTAGTTTTCTTCCTCGGTCTCTCTCTACTGAATGCGGACCCGCTTTGTAATGCCTCCATTAGACTGTAATGAAAATAATGTTAATTAATATAGATTTCTTGGTTTTTCCTACGGTTCGTAGAAAAGCAGAATAATATAATATTTAATCCCAACTAATATTATAAATGCGAAAGTAAGTCTGTCTGTCTGTTACGCTTTCACGACTAAACCACTCCACTGATTTTGATGAAATTTGGTACAGACATAGAGTTGATCTTGAGAAATAACATAGGATAGTTTTTATCCCAGACTTTTAAAACGTTCTCTTGGAAACGCGACATAACCGAACTCCACGCGGGCGAAGCTGCGGGCGGAAAGCTAGTATTATAATATTTAATAATATAATAATTTGAAGTATAAAGTACATTATGAGGGAGAATATGATGTAATATTAAATCCTATAATTATTATGGGTCATTAAAAGTTACTATCATGAGAAGTCGGAGTTAGCGCGTCCCCCTCCCCCCTCTCACCTGTCCATAACTCCATCCTGCGCCCGCTCCATATCCACAAACTGTTTGTATCTCATCTGCCTATCTCTTCTGTCCCTTTCTGCCGCTGCCCGCGCGTCCCTCGCCCGTCTCGCTCTTTCCTCCGTTTCCCTAGCTATCACGTTTTCCTGATGGGCGGTCTGCGGGTAGATTGATATAATATAATTAATATATATTAGTATGAATTTCATCCATAAAATATTGAACAGATTATTTAATTGCTGATATTCTTTTATGTTACATATACTATCTAGGAAGGATCTAGTTAATTGATCATTACAATATAAGTAATACAAGTCGAGCACGGACAAAAATAACTAAAAAAGTTCAAAAATGTCCAGAAATGTTCATTAATGTCCAAGATTTTTTGGAAATGTCCGAAAATGTTGAAAATAGTCCAAAAATGTTGAAAATAGTCCAAAAATGTCCAAAAATGTTCATAAAAGTTTATAAATCTCCAAAAATGTTCAATAAAAATTAGTTATCCCTCACCGCGAATGAATCCTTGAACGTTTTAACATCAGCGAAGAATTCTTCCAGCGTGTACTTTGCGGGATCAAACACGTAGTACTCCGCTAGCTCCGCGTATAGAGACTCCATTTTCTTGAACATAGAGTGCAGCAGATCACATTGCTCACGAGCTTCCTTCGCGAAGTTCTGGGTTCGAGTCAAGGTTTGTTATAAAAGAATATACATATAGTTATATAGAAGAATTAGTGAAGTACTCCAAAACAATCAATCATTAGGAACCTGATTTTAAGTGTCGTTATTATCTTTTATATAATAAAATACTCTTATAAAGTACATATGACTCGGAACAATCACATTGGTATTTACCAGGATTCGAACCTGCGCTCTCAAGAGAGGCAGGTTTTTAACCACTAGGACATCACGAATCACGATCTTTATATATGTCCCCCATAAGTATAATTCTAATAGTCGTCGTGGCTTAGTGGTTTAATGTGATTTTTCCGAGTCATATGTACTTAAGAGTATTTAGACATCACTGATTAATGCATTCCCAAAGAGGGTTGATGTCAGACAGGCGGATCGTAAGCACAATTAGCCAAAACTATTCACAACATGTTAGGCAGAGCCTGGCTAAAGCTGGTAAATTGCCAGGTAGAAGATATATTAAAGGATACGCTCATAGTTTCGTGGAACAGGTCATCATCACACTGAGGGACCCTGGAGTTATTGAGGTCTGTCTCCAAAGACCTAATGTCATTCTCCATTTTCTTCAACGCCTTCTGGAGATTCTCCGGAGAAACCCTCGCAGCCCTGATGAAAAAAACATAAATTAATCCCTACTAATATTATAAATGCGAAAGTAACTCTGTCTGTCTGTCTGCTACGCTTTCACGTCTAAACCAATGAACTGATTTGAATGATTGGTACAGAGATAGGGTTGACCTTGAGAAAGAACATAGGATAGTTTTTATCAAAGACTTTTGAAAGGTTCTTTTGGAAACGCGATATAAGCAAACTCCACGCGGGGGAAGCTGCGGGCGGAAAGCTAGTATTATATATATGAAATTTATTTCACTATATATGTCTTCATCAAAGACATTACTGAATTGGTTGAGTATAGCTCTGATGTAATAATGGTATATGAGATACAATTTATAACTTTATTTCGTGTAATTTCTATAGAAACACATTAATAACAATTGTATGTATGTATGTAGTCACATGACACAGACGATAGATGGCACTCAATTTTAGTATATATATATTTAAAACATTTTCTCTCTGACGTTTCTTATTGATGTTATTCATATAAATTAATGACTATTTTGTATTATATATTTTACAAATTAAACATATAATATATTTAGAAATATTACCCAGCATTTCTGTAATACTTTTTCCATTAAATCTTACATTTACTTAGTTAAGGGTAACACACACACACATGTATCTTTATTATATATAATTCTTCTGTGAGTGTGTATGTCACTGAACTTCTCTCAAACGACTGGACCGATTTTGATGAAATTTTTTGTGCGTGTTCAAGGGGATCTGGGAATGTTTAGATTCACAATTTTGTCCGCTGGACAACGTTTATTTAAATTAATTTTTAATTTATTAGTAGTTGTTTATACAAACGTTTTTTTTTTTGACATTAGATTTGACAACTAACTAATATGTCAATCATTCTGTCGCACTTCAAAACACGGAGATTTATGGCTTTAATAGGTAAACTCCAAAAATATAAATAAAAAAACATAACAGATATTTCTTGTTTATATGGCGATACGAAGTTCGCCGGGTCTTCTAGTATATGTATAAAATGTATATGTGTGTGTGTGTCTGTTTGTTTACTATACCTATCAATATGAGGCATCTCCTCAGCGAAGTTAAGTACTTCTGGAAACTTAGTCTCGATCGTATTCACTAGGTAATGCAGCAGGGTTTGCTTGTTTTCCAAATCCTTTGTTGCTGTTAACTGAAAAACATAAAGTCACATATACTAATATATATATATATATATATATATAATCCCCAAATTAATGTGTGATATATCTTATATTATATAAATGTTTTATTTCCTTGGAAGTTATTAAATCAATTTTTATGTGCGTTACAAATAATTACGACCTCATTTAAGAAATCATCAACACTTGATTGTAGCAGAACTACATAAAAATGTTTTTAATCATAGTATTTTGAATTCTTTCATGATTTCATTAAATTGGAATACATTTTTTATAGTATGCAAACATTTCCAAACATAGACATATTTAAAATATATGCGTATACAGCTTTTTAATTTGGTTTTTTATTTTTGGGACTTATTTTACTTTTTTCCTGATAATATAAATTGCTTTTTATTCTTTGTCATTATAATGTAAGCTTAAATTTAATAATATATGTCATATACCTTAGTTATAAAGCTTATTTCGAAGCCATAAGCGCCTGCGTTGTTTGAGCCCGTATTCATATAGTTTCCCAGAAGTAATAGAAGTTCCAGGATACGGGCGAACTTAACGCTGGAACGAACCTCCTCGCACGCAGCTGTACCTGATACTATGTCCTGGAAAATAACATTATATATATAGAAACTTGGCCCTTATCATGATTATTTCCTTGTTCCATAGTGGCGTAGGTTGAATAGGAAAATAATTGACATTTGTCGTATAGGTTACCGACGTTATAATTCAAACTATTAATTAGCACATACTACAATTAACTACACTCAATAACCATGGTTCAATTACAATGTTAGTATTCAGTATTAATACAAATCACACGACGTTCCGCGGACAACGTTGTGTATGCTTCACACAGCGGATGAATTCGCCGATCTTAATACCATACATCCATTTCCCCGAGTTATGTCAAGCGGACTGTCACTTCCTTCCGTTGGTGACGTTCGCTTTTACTAAATAGGTACTATTATCGACCGTAAAAATAATTTAATTACTAAAATTACAAATGCGCCGTCATATATATTTATGGAGAAATTTGGTAGTGAATAATAAATACCAATTGATTCTAAATACTTCTCGTAGTATGTCACAGTCTCAAGTGAAAAACACACACTCTTAAGCACACACACAGATACACACTATTTCTCTTTCCCTCCCCTTTTCTTTTTCTTTCTCTCTCTTGCACACACTTTCTGTCTCTCTCACACACACTCACCGGTTTCAACTCGGACACAATCTCCTGGTAATGCTCTCTGAAAGCTAAACTCCTCAGTCTTGGCGCGAGTCTCTTCACATCAGAAACCACGGCAGCGAACTGCTCCGCTTCTGTTAGCTCATCGCTTGAACAGCGCAGCTCGGATAGCTTGCGAAGCTGGTCCGCTGGGGGCAAGTACTGGAATAATGAGAAGAATGTTAGGTTAGGTTTAAGTTTAGAGATCTTTATTTCCAAAAAGTGGCTAGTTTTGTATAATATATTCCGATAGATTAGTTTTGAGTACATTAAATGAGTTTACAGATTTTAAAGTACACAGCATTTTTTTATAATACTGTGCGCCCTCATATGTCAACATATTTTTTCCCAGTTTTGTTGGAATGTTAAAGAATAGTATAGAATAGTAACAATAAATAGAAGAATAGTATAGAAGTCATAACAATTATTCTCTGATTTTTGATAGGAAAAAAAAACTCAAAAGAAAGAAAATTCAAAAATAACAAAAATATATGGCAAAATTTTTAATGTTTGTTATAATGTTCGTAACTTAAGGCAAAGTTAAGCTAGTCGTTTTTTATATTCTTTTCATCAAATTAGTGCTATTACCTATTAATAAAATTTTCCTAACTTACTGAAAAGATAGGAAAAAAATAACCCCAAATAATACTTCGAACTAATGCTATCACCTTATAAAATAAATATATCCTCAAAAATAAGAGAGATAGGACAAGATAAACAAAATTTAAACCAAAAAATACTATCAATATATATATAAATATATACCTACTAATATTATAAATGCGAATGTAATACTGTCTGTCTGTCTGTTACGCTTTCACGCCTAAACCACTGAACTGATTTTTATGAAATTTGGTACAGAGATAGAGTTGACCTTGAGAAAGAACATAGGATAGTTTTTATCCCAGACTTTTGAAAGGTTCTCTTGGGAACGCGATATAACCGAACTCCACGCGGGCGAAGCTGCGGGAGGAAAGCTAGTATATACGTACCTGTATCAATAGATCCAATACGTTAGCATTAAGTACTGTAGTATCACATCTCAATATACAAGTTCTTATGTGTTCATATGAAAGGTGTTTTAGCGAGCCTCCCAGTAAGATAGATAGATTCTGGGCAGCTTTACTGTCCAATACTTTGAGATCCTTCGCCTTTTTGAGTGTATGAGCCCTGGAAAAAGACAATTATATCATCATCATTACGATCTGTGTGCATTAACTCAAAATATTGATGTTTTATCAAATTCCTTGCCGAAGTTTAAGCGAAAAATTTGTGTTTTATCAAGTTATGTTAGTAAAATTTAGCTGTAGTAGTTTATTTTGATTGTTGTGATATTCTTTCTTCTTTTGTTATCTGTATTTTTGTAATTAAAAATTCTTTTATCTATAATAATAATAATCATCATCAGCCTATCAGAGCACTGCTGAGCCTCTCCTCACATGGACAAGGTTTGATCATTAATCACCACGCTCGCCCAAGACGGGTTGGTGATTTCAAACTTATAATTTGATTTTAAGTCCATGTTTCCTCATGTTTTCCTTCATCTGTCAGTGATGTCTAAATACTCCTAAGTACATATGACTCGGAACAATCACATTGGTACTTGTCAGGTTTCGAACCTGCGCCCTCGTGCATGAGAGGAGGGCGCTTTAACCACTAGGCTACCAAGATTTTCTTATAATTGTATAATAATTTAGTATAGTTGGTATTAATTTTCATATCTGTGTTAATAATTAATTAGAGTTCCGTACCATTAGGCTAGTAATCTATAGGTATATAATATACGTCTGTCGGTGTGTGACTAGTCTATCTCATGAATAATGGTAACTAAATTCTAGTAAATATAGATTAAGTGTACGGAAACCTTCTTGCGGTAATTCCTGTCAATCTTATATATATTCTAACTTCTGCCCGCGACTTTGTCTGTGTTAGTGTCACATTTAGAAATGTATAGCTGACCAGGCTAACTGTTTTGCTTTAAAGGCAAATAAACAGATTTTGGATTTAATTACTATTTTTTTTTGTCAAGCGGGTTGAGAAGTATCTTATATCCTTTCTTTAGTTCTAATCTATCTCTCAACTAATTTTTAACCATATCAATAAAGCTGTTCTTTATAAATAGTGTAATTAACACGACTTTTTTATATATATTGTATTATTGTACCTGTCAACATTATCCTCATTCTTCTTAGCCATCGGTTTACTTGAGAACTTCTGCGCTAAACCTGACAGAATATCCGGTGATGCCAGCTTATCTTCTTGGACCTGTTATATAAAATTACTATAAAATCACATATACAATGACTAAGTAGTAGAAAATTATTTTATTATATCATCATTCCATATTTATTCGTCTAATATAATATTAGTTTGGTAGAGAGACGAGCTTGTACAGTGGAGGTGATCGTTTAACGCGTTAGATAGGGTTCCCTTAAATCTACACCTGGGTCACAAGTCCCAGTCACTATTGAAGCTCCTCTCACTACAATGACGGACCCGACACACGAACCGTCAATACATTGAATGATGAGAACATTCATCTCAAATCTTTTGATAAACTTACATGATAGACAAACACAGAATTTAACTTTTTTAAGTCGGTTAAGTGTTAAAATGTTTACACACCTTTAACCAGAAAGCTTTTTCTGACATTTTCTGTGGGACTATAGTTTTCCAATTAGCTCTCTTCAAAGGCCCTTCAACTTCCCATTTCTTTTTAGGCTTCAGACCATGAGGAAGTATATCCGGTTGAGGCTGAGAAAATATTAAATATATATATTAATAATTAATTGAAAGACAAAATTAGATACATTATTATATATTTATCTATTATATATAGATTCTTATTATATAGTCTATATTTAAATTAAAGTTTAATCAAAGATTGTACAGCTAGTGGATGTACAGCTAGTGAAAATTATAGTAAGAATGCCCAAGTTAGTGCAGTGACATATAGCTCAATATTAAAAGATACTAGAAAGAAAGTTAGTAGTCACAGGTTTGAAACTTGGTTGTGGATGAAATATTCTTTCTATATTTTTTATCAAAAATCTACAAATATACTAACGGGTTGGACATTGGGGTACTATATATATGTACCTAAAGGGACTATGTATATGAATTTCCATTAATTCAACTAATTCTATAGTCTATACAATCAATACAAGTTTTCAAGTATAAAATTAACGAAATTACATACTGTATTTTGAGTTCTATATATATATACTCACCATTCTTGGAGCGGATGGCATCCCGGGAGGCGGCGGAGGCCTGGGTCCCCCCGGCATGGGAGGGGGCGGCGGTCCTCCGGGCATGGGAGGAGGGGGAGGGGCCGCAGCACCCGGCATGGGGGGTGGAGGAGGGGCACCCCCGCCTGGAAATAGAAACATATGAATCACTTAAAAGATATATACATACGAGTATCTTCTACCTGGCAATATCCCGGCTATAGCCAGGGTCTGCCTTACATGTTGTAATAGTTTTGGCTATATGTTATTACGACCGGCCGCCTCCCTGACATCAACCCTCTTTGGGAATGCATTAATCAGTAATGTCTAAATACTCTTAGAAAGTACATATGACTCGGAAAAATCACATTGGTACTTGCCCGGGCCAGGATCGAAACCGCGCCCTTGGCAACGAGAGACGTGCCCTCTAATCATTAGGCCACCACTGACCACTAGATATACATACGAGTATCTGACTTGGTAATTAATTATACTTTATTTATTTTAAAGGAATAACTTGTGTGTATATGTATTATAAAGTAAAAGTAAAAATGAAAAAACATAACTTTTATACTGTGTACGCACACATGTATATATGTGTATATATTTTTACCTGTTGTCATCGGCGGCGGTGGAGGGGGGGGAGGTCCTCCTAAGAAAAAATATACATGCGGTTAATATGTTTGTATGTTAATAGAAATATAGAAATAAAAAGATATTTAAAATGTTACTGGATTATATATACATATAAGAACAAGAAATTAAGTCAAAATATTATAAATACATATATTTAATATATTTTTTTGTACTTCAAGTACATAGACAAGTCATATATAGTATATATGTATGTATGTATGTTTATATGTTACATGCTATCATGCTTTCTTAGCATTATTATTACTGACCTGGCATCGGCGGCGGAGGAGGGGGGGGAGGTCCACCTGGACTACCTATCACCTGGAAATATAAATAATGATATTTGTATAATATTAAATACTAATAAATCCCTACTAATATTATAAATGCGAAAGTAACTCTGTCTGTCTGTTACGCTTTCACGCCTAAACCACTGAACTGATTTTAATGAAATTTGGTATAAAGATAGAGTTGACCTTGAGAAAGAACATAGGACAGTTTTTATGCCAGACTTTTGACAGGTTCTCTTGGAAACGCGATATAAGCGAACTTCACGCGGGCGGAAAGCTAGTCTTTTATAATGGGCACAGTTACGTAAAGGTATGAAAACTGGTATAAAACTATGTTGAGAGATTTTTTTTGAAGTCATTTCTATCAATATTCGTATTAAAACATATTTATTGCACATATAAATGAAATCTACATTTTTTTAAGTTGGTTAACAGCAATATTGAAAGATTGGATGTATTTGAAGCTATATAATGTATATAACATACAATAATCTTTATATTATACATATATTAATAGTCCCAATTTTACATATCATTATAGTACACTTATGATCACTTAAATTGGACAATTTGGTTTTATTACTGATAAGCATTAGAAGTGACCAATTTTATTGAACTAAGTATATGAGCAAATTTATCCTCACTACTCTGAAACCTTGGCTAATTACATGCTTCAACTGTATGTACATATTATATCTTATGTCATTGTCATAAAGTTCGTTTTGATACACCAACAGTATAGCTATCAATCTCCACTCAAAACCTTGCTTAGCTACATGCTTTAACTGTATATATTATATTACATCGTAAGTCCTTGTCATAGAGTTCATTTTCCAATACCTTAGCTATAGCGGCTATATTCCCCTGCGTCACTCCCCCGGGTCCGCTAGGCGCTGTTTTCAGTCTCTGCTCCAAGTGCGCGACCCTAGCCTCTGCCTCCTGCCTCGCTGCTATGGCAGCTTCTAATTTACTCTTCAATTCTTCGACTTTTCTCTCTTCTTCTGCTCTTGATTTCTCTGGAATTTCATTAATATGTCTTTATATATATAATTCTTCTGTGAGTGTGTATGTCACTGAACTTCTCTCAAACGACTGGACCAATTTTGATGAAATTTTTTGTGTGTGTTCAAGGGATCTGGGAATGATTTAGATTCACAATTTTGTCCGCTGAACAATGTTTTTTTAAATAATTTTTAATTTATTAGTAGTTGTTGATACAAACGTTTTTTTTTACATTAGATTTGACAACTAACTAATATGTCAATCATTCTGTCGCACTTCAAAACAAGGAGATTTTTGGCTTTAATAGGTAAATTCCAAAAATATAAATAAAAAACGGTACAGATATTTCTTGATTATAGGGCGATACGAAGTTCGCCGGGTCTTCTAGTATGTATATAAGAAAATCGTTTTAGTTACACTGTTTATAACTCAACGGCTGTAGGGGTTTGGTTGAAAATTTGTTAAAAATTAGAACATGGAAAAAGACATAGGATACTTTTTATCTAATTGAAAGAGAGAAAAAAATAGATTGATTAAATCCATAGTTTTCTTATATACTGCCTTTAAGTAGGAACAAATTTGCCCCGATCAGCTATATATTTGTAAATCCAAAAACACAAGTAAAACAAATTTTACTATTTTTAACAGGTAGGGCCATTTTGATCGTAAGTGACTATATACGTCTTTCATATATATATGTATATATAATACTAATGTGTATGTGTGTGTGTGTGTGTGTGTTACCTATGAGTCCCTCTATCAACGGCTGCACGTCAATGTTGAACCTCTGCGTCAACCGGAAGTCGGGGTCGTATCCGTTCTTGTGTAACACTATCTGCGTCACACATTCCTCTATGAGCTTGTAGTATGCCGGCCTGGAAACATTTGTATGCAATTATATTAACTAGCTCAGCATGTGACTTTGTTTGATAATATCTTTTTTATTATTTATATTAATAAAAAGATATTTTTCTTAGATTATATAGTCAAACTGTCTGTCTATATGTATGTTACGCTTTCACGCCTAAACATAGGATAGTTTTTATCCCAGACTTTTGAAAGGTTCTCTTGGAAACGCGATAAAACCGAACTACACGCGGGCGAAGCTGCGGGCGGAAAGGGGCTAGTTAGTTATATAAATGAAATGACATAATATATATTATTATATGATTTTCATTAAATGTCACTTATTTATAGAATGAGACTAGATAATATATAAATACTATGTATATTTATTTATCAATAAGTCAATTATTAGAAAGTAATTTGTGTTGGTAATACGTAGTACATATTGGCACTACTATATATTCTCTCTGTTACTATCAGTCTACATTGTCTGTGGTACTATGGTGCAATAATGATGTTTTTTTTCTGATTGAGCTTTGTAATAGATCATTTCCTAAATAAAACTAAATATGAACAACACGACAAGTATTATTCGTCGTATTAAGAATTTGTATGGAAAAATATTTAATATGAAGTAATAATTATAAAGACTATATAAAATGGTTTGAGTTTTTAAAATAATTGTATGATGTTTTAGGTCACCAATTCGATTCCTGATCATGTCACTATTTTTACTGTATATTAATATTAATTTAATTAATTGTATCGCCTATATTTATTTAATATTAATAAGTAATAATTATTGACATTATACATGGTGTTTTTTTACTATACAGTATGTTTAATGTCTTATTTACATGCTCTATATAGAATATCTCATACATGATGAAATCATAGTCTTTAATGAAAAGAAGGATATTTATTTAATGTTTATAGGTAATAATTATTATGGCAGTCATCATCATCATCCTATCAAAGCCCACTGCTGAGCCTCTTCTCACATGGAGAAGGTTAGAGCATTAATCACCACACTCGCTCAAGACGGGTTGGTGATATCAAACTTATAATTTGATATAAGTCCATGTTTCCTCACGATGTTTTCCTTCACATATACATGGTGTATTTATTTTTCATTTTATGGTATGTTTTTTTTCTTGTTTACATACTGTATATGAAAAATATAGTATACATGATGTATATAAAATATCTCTTACCTTATGAGCTCATCGTCCCTGATGAAAAGTAGATGTTGCAGAATGGACAGAAGGTAAGGCTCAGCGGGCGTTTCCACAACAAGATTCTTCACCAATTCAAAGCATTCATTGACATCGTGGAAATCTACCCTGGAATTATAAAATATATGGAATCAATTATAATATTAATATATATTAACAATTATTTAGATGCGAAAATTTTTATGCTACTTTCGATAAAGTTGTATTAAACGTATGAGCGAGAGATATATATAAATGTAGATTTTAGGAAAGAGAGAGAGTTAGTCGATAGATTCCAAGCGCATGCGCATAATATTCATTCTATGCACTTAAAAACCGTGTGAGTGACGTGATATTAGATGAAATATATACTTGTTCTATATTCATTTATATATAATACTCATTGTGTTTTTAGTTTGATTTGATACACATATAATTCATTTTCATTTCCACATTACCAAGTTTCAAGTAAAACAACTCTTTATGTAATAATATCTTAAGAACGACATTTTATATTACTTGTATTTTTTGTTTCCATGTAAGTGATTTTGTGTCTTTTTTGGAAAATAAAGATCTCTTAACCCAAACCCAAGTTTCAATTTTGCAAAGGAATTACACGGAATATTTTTTTTATTGTTTAATTTCTATGGTTAGGGACTACTAAAGTATACAACTATCTCTTTCTAACTCTCTTTCTCTCTCTCCGTTGCCTCCGTACCTCACATCATCAAACTTGGCGAGGAATTCCTCCTGATCGGCTGCGGCGTGTGTGTCGAATACATTCATCTGTATTAGACGCCCGCCGTCCTCCGCGCCCGCTTGGAGGGAATCTGGAGGAATACGGAGGAAAATGAATTACTTTAGTATGGTCTAGACTGGATTGAGGAATATATATACATATATATAATGGAGGAGGAATACGGAGAAAAACAAAATTTAGTTTAGAATAGGTTATAAAACTGTCACAAATTTTCATACAAGGACATGGAATTAATGAATAAATCATATCATTCATCATTCTGATATCTAAACAACATTATTAATAAGTTTCATCAAAATCAATTCAGTATATTTTATACTAGCTTTCCGCCCGCAACTTCGCCCGCGTGGAGTGCGGTTAAATCGCTTTTACAAGAGAACCTTTCAAAAGTCTTTGATAAAAACTATCCAGTTCTTTCTCAAGGTCAACTCTGTCTGTACCAAATTTCATTAAAATCAGTTCAGTGGTTTAGGCGTGAAAGCGTAACAGACAGACAGAGTTACTTTCGCATTTATAATATTAGTAGGGATGTGAGAATAACAAACATTAGTTATGTTATACATTCAATAATAGACCTTACCCATTAGGTCATAAAGACCAGTTCTCATGAACTCGCTTCTCAAGTGCATCCTGAACTCAAGCTCTTCTGGTTCAGTTATGATGGCGTTCATGAGTTGCATGCAGCCATTCTGTGGATAAATATCATATATATATACTAGTTTTTACCGCGACTTCGTCTGCGTTAATTTCGGTATTAGTAATATATGTATAGCTGACCGGGCGAAATATATTCCGCCGTAAATAACCAGATATTGGAGTTTATTAAGTTTCTTTTTCTTTTTGGAAAAAAACTAAACAGTATTAAATATCCTATGTCCGTCTTCTTGTTCTAATCTATCTCTCCACTAATTTTCATCCATATCGCTACAGTCGTTCTTGAGTTATAAATAGTGTTACTAACACGGCTTTTCTTTATTTATAACACTACATATACTTTTTAGTAGCTCTACATAAGTTTTCATTTTCAGACAAAATAAGCAAAGATAATTTATCTCATTCATAAATCTTATATCATAAATTGTACTAACATACATATAATTACTTAAAATTTTCTATATTTATTGCAAACATTTATTAACACTATTGTATTATATAAAAAATACTAATTATAATAATCAAAAATTATATTTTTGCTACATAATAAGTAGTATGTAGTGTTATATTCATTTAAATCTTATTTTCTATACCTTGAGACTCTCAGGTGCCTTCGGAGACAGGCCTTCAATGATTGGCAGCAATCTAGGTCTTCGGCTTGACTCACCAGCCATAGTGATAGCTTCAAGAACTTTCTCATGGCCATTAGGTATCAGACATATTGCTGCTAACACCTGGAATGTAATAATATTAACATCATTATATATATTCAGTAAAATTATATTAAATTCTTCATATATGTATTGTGCTAATTAACAAACTGAGTAGCACCTAATATAATAATCTACCTACATTAAACTTGACATTATATTATTATAACATTACTGTGAAAACATAACTAATACATAACAATATATATACAGCATAACAATATTGTATATCTGGTTTGAAATACCAATATTATTCTTAATTATATGAATCTTATAAGACAGGAATAAGTTAGATTTGTTTTTATATGTGCTGATTTTAAAATATTTGTGTTCATTATGTACGATACATATTAAAAACTAAATGAACATCGCCGGGGCGACATCGTTGTATGTATAATATATAACGAGTGACGCCGCTGACTCCGCGGAACGAACACCAAGCCGTGTGAACCAGAAGATTCCTGATACACACAAGCTATGGAATGGTATTGCTATCCTAACATCGGGGCAATAATGTAGTCTTAGGTGTAGGTTATAAGTTTTAATATGTAGTTCTTATTATAATATACATATACGTAAGTTTCGTAGTTTTCCTTGAACCTCTAGTTGCTATCCTATATAATTTGTGTGTCTTTGTCTCTGTCTTACTAACTATCTAAATCTCTCTCTCCTTACCTTAGCAGCCTCCAGAGCGCAGTGAGGTTTCCTAGCATCCAGACTCCTGGCTAATACTGGCAGAGCCTCTCTGCAGTCGAACACCGCCCTTATTCCGACCGTGTTGTTTAGAATAGCGGAGAGACATCGGATACACTCGTACTGAACACGATCGTAACGGGAATCGCTGGGAATAGAGAGGAATATATAGAAATATGTAGGAATATAAAGGAATACTAGTTTTTGCCCGCGACTTCACCCGCGTTAATTTCGTCATTAGTAATATATGTATAGCTGACCGGGCTAACTCTGTTCCGTCTTAAATAACTAGGTATTGGTATTTATTAAATTTCTCCTGTTTCAAACGAACAGAGTGATTGACATATTAGTTAGTTGTCAAATCTAATGTCAAAAAAAACGTTTCTATGGGAAATAGAAAAGGGCTGTTTTTAGAGTTTTCCCGGAAATGAACCAATTCTTTTCAGCTTTTAAATTAAGATAAGATAAATCCGTTCAGCTATTCTCGAGTTTTAGTGAGACTAACGAACAGCAATTCATTTATATATATATAGATAACATGTTTGTATAGTAACATTTATATCAATGCTTATGAAAATGTTAAATATTAAATTAATGAGCTTTTACTTCTTACATTATCTATTATGGGCGAGGATTTTTTATAATATAAATATATATTTCTGTACTGGAACTATCACAATTAATTTTATGTCACTATATTACTCATTTCTGTACTTATAAGATATATAAATAAAAACATTACCGATAAAATCCGCTTCCACTGGTAGCATGTAATTAAATCGACCATCCATTACACAAAAATAGGAAAAACACCAAGAAAATTAACAAAAACTCAGTAAATACCTAAATTATTAAGAAAAATACCAATAACTCACTTAGTATAGCATACATTGAGTGTAGTCAGTAAACTCTCTATACCCTTTGTCCCGAATTCTTCTATCCACGACAATGGGTTATTCGTTAGGGATATCCTCAAATTCTCCAGACAACTGTGCAATTTACCCACTGATAGCTCTGGCTGGTTCAAATAGGATACATAATCAGCTGGCTTCTCGAATTTCGATCTACCCTCCTGGAATTAGCATTAATTTGTGTTTAATTTGGATACTTATCGATAGATGGCGTTGATAATAAAGATAGATTTCAATGTTTATATATGACTATTTAATATAATTATTGCAGTCATTTTCTACATATGTATATATAAAATATCTTGGGTAAAATGTTTTTAAATATCGGAACAAAATTTTATGCAATTTAAGTATAAAATGTTTGATAAAATATGAAAGTAATATTTCTAGACAAATATATATATTACTATATACATACATATTTGTATATGTATACATAATAAAAAATATCCTTTCATCATCAAAGTTACAAAAGCGACGATATCTTCAAAGTAACTATAGATATTAATACTATTTGACTAAATAAGAATATTCACAAATACCTAATTTATTATATACATATAATTTCAATATCTTTAATAGTAATATTATAATTCTTCTTTATAATCTTCTATCATACCTGTGCGTTAACAAACTTGTAAGCGACCAACATCTTCTTCTTTTGATCTCTGGAGTATTTTCTCAGCGGCTCCTTCTTTTTCTCTCCTATGTTCATGTCAGTCTGAAATGTTTAAGTTATATCAAAATCGGTGCAGTCATACCTAATTTCGATTTATTAAATATAATTTTTAATTTAAAATCATATGTTAAATGCCAATTAATTTAATTATATGCATTATAAAACCGACCATAGTTATATATTTCATGCAAATTTTATTTTTTTAGATATTTTCGAGCATGTCATCTTAATGGCTGGTCTGATTTTGATGTAATTCTGACCAATTTGACAGATATGATTGAAGATTTACATTTTAAAAATACGCTATTAATTTTATGTATATTTAATTCTTTCATGTTTACGACCGAAAAAATAGTTTTTTAATTGCCTTTATAAGGTTAATATATAATAATAACTAATATACATTGAAGAGAGACTATAATATATTTCTCATTAATTTATTAATTTTTTTTCTTAATTTTGATGTTTCTTTTAGGTGTTATTTTCTTCGCTGTCTTAACATATAATAGCATCTTTCTAACATATAAAAGGTGATAGAACAAATCCTCGTAACTAGCATTGGATAATTCCGAGTATCTGCTTTCGAAGCAGTTATACACATGAAGTTAAAAACTAGATTATTTTCTGAACAATAACGTTTAAAGAATATTTTTTTATTAAATATAATTTAGTGTTTAATTTATAACTAGATGTGAAAATAATTATTAAAAGTATATCTAGAAAATATTTCAGCTCAAACTTTCTTCTGATAATCTGCTTCTAATGTATATACTATACAATGCTAGTTGCGCGGTTTTGCTCTATCCCCGACTACAATTTCGATAATGCACAATAAATAGAGCCTATATCCCTCATTTCTTCGCATTTTCGATGTTAACTAACTAACAAAACTATACAATTTAAGGGAGCGCTAATGTACAATAATCTACCGAAAGAAATATTAAACGAAAAATCTTTTTTGAAATTTAAGGCTAAAAAAAACATACTGTCAAACTTTATAATATTTGAATGTTTGTATAAATAAGATCAGCATTAACTTCATAAATGTTTATTATTATGTTACTAGTTTAAGTTTCCTATGTAAGTGAATTTTGTTCTTAATAGGAAATTAATCATCTCTCTAAAGTCTAAACCTAACTATACAGGGTGACTGGTGAATTACTATCGATATTTGAGGACGTGATATTTGACGATCATATATGACAAAATAAAAATTAATATAACATAAATATTAATAAAATTCTAAGTAAAGTTAACCAAAAGTTATGTAATTAATTACGCATCGTATGAACACCCTACAGATTAGGTATACTACACACACTCACACTCGCGCGCGGCGGCGTGTTGTTGTATCAGCACGCCGCCGCACGCGTCCACACTTGGAACACTTGGAACGTGTCCACACTTTATTTATTTATACGGAAATTTGGTCAAAAATTAAGTACCTATTTTTTATACATAATTCGAATGAGAATCATGTACCGAGTATGCTCCTTAAATATTGATAGTAATTCACCAGTCACCCTGTATTTGGTGGTACTCACCAGCATTTCTTCGAACCGTCTCTCCAGCTGGTCGTCGTCCAGAGCATCAATCTTCGCTGTGTATTCGGTCGCAGGTTCTTCATCATCAGGTCTGAGTTCAGTTCTTGGAACAGTATCGTATCCACGATCGATTCCACCACCAGCCTTCTTCGGCCTCCCGAACCATGTGTCCAGCTGTTGAATATAATCTTTATATATATAATTCGTCTGTGAGTGTGTATGTCACTGAACTTCTCTCAAACGACCGGACCGATTTTGATGAAATTTTTTGTGTGTGTTCAACGGGATCTGGGAATGGTTTAGATTCACGATTTTGTCCGCTGGACAAGGTTTTTTTAATTAATTTTTAATTTATTACTAGTTGTTGACACAAACGTTTTTTTTTTACATTAGATCTGACAACTAACTAATATGTCAATCATTCTGTCGCACTTCAAAACACGGAGATTTATGGCTATAATAGGTAAACTCCAAAAATATAAATAATAAAACGTAACAGATATTTCTTGATTATAGGGCGATACGAAGTTCGCCGGGTCTTCTAGTATACTGTATTACTTTAAAAGATTTTTTATCACGCTAAATATAGTAAAACTTTTAAAGTAAAGTCGCGTGTCGCAACTAGCTAACAATGGATTTGATCCAATATATATAATAGTATTTCTTTTGTGCTAAATTTGGAAGTGACATTCATTGTAATGTATTTTGTTACCGACGTTCAAAAAGGAGGTATTTATTTATTCTTTATTGCACAACATACTAAAACTAAAGAAGTTACATTTTCGTTATATGTATATTACATGCATGAGGTGCAACAGGCGGCCTTATCGCTAAGCAGCGATTTCTTCCAGGCAATCTTTGGGTAGAGGATCATAAAGTGGAAGGGTACACAAATAACAATAAATATATATAATATAAATATACATATATACTATATTAAAAACATACATACATAAATATATACATAGAATATATATAATAAAATAGGAGATATTAAGTAAACAAGAAATTAACAACAACAACGACTGCTTATAACTAATGAGATGTGTAAAAGTCCTTAACCATTTTTTTAAAAACGGTTAAAGACTGTGCGCGCCTTACAGCTAAGGGTAAAGTATTCCAAAGTCGAGAAGCTTCTACAGTGAAGGACTTAGAATAGTAAGAAGAAGAATGGGAAGGAATGGAGAGAATTAAATTTTCACTCGAGCGAAGAGCACGCTCATGAGTCTCCCTAAGGAGAGTGAAACGCTCTTTAAGATAGAAGGGTGTCGCTGGATTAAAAAGAATAGAATAAAGAAGAGATAAAATGTGAGGTATTGTGTTAGTGACGTTGAAGAAGTAGATTCTCAGATACTATGTTTATATATACAGGGTGACTGGTGAATTACTATCGATACTTGAGGACGTGATATTTGACGATCATATATGATAAAATAAAAATTAATATGTATAACATAAATATTAATAAACTTCTGAGTAAAGTTAACCAAAAGTTATGTAATTAATTACGCATTGTGTGGACACCCTACAGATTAGGTATACATACACACACACGCGACCGTCGGCGTGGTGTTGTATCAGCACGCCGACGGTCGCGTCCACACTTGGAACACTTGGAACGTGTCCACACTTTATTTATTTATACGGAAATTTGGTCAAAAATTAAGTACCTTTTTTTTACATAATTCGAATGAGAATCATGTACCGAGTACTCTCCTTAAATATTGATAGTAATACACCAGTCACCCTGTATATAGACCGCTTAGTTATATATAACTTATATTTTTTAGTACATATATGTAAATATACTACAAAGTTGAAAGAATAGGGGTGGCCTAGTGGTTAAAAGGCCCGCCTCTCATGCACGAAGGCGCGGGTTCGATCCTGGCAAGTACCAATGTGATTTTTCCTTGTCATATTTACTTTCCAAGAGTATTTAGACATCACTGAATAATGCATTCCCAAAAGAGGGTTGATGTCAGGCGGCCAAAACTATTCACAACATGTAAGGCAGACCCTGGCTGAAGCTGGGGAAGTGCCAGGTTGAAGAAGATATTATATACTATACATATTATCCTCCCACTAATTTCAAGCACGTAACGAGTCTTTTAAATGATGTCGTAGAGATATTTTTGAGTGTGATCTTATTTTTTGGCAACGTCTTGTATTTTTGGACATTACACATACTAGACAAATAACCCGACTTCGCACAGAATAGTTGATTGAAGAAAATAATAGTAAGCGATCGAGATCTGTGAAGATTTCAAAATTAAATATCGAAATCTATAAAGATTTCTTTATTATAACGTCTTTCAGGTATAAAATATTTGGATAATTTCATGAATTTAGGTAAAAAACTTTGTTTCTTAATTTATACGATTACGTCACACAAAATTTTAATATACACGAAATATATAAAAATATTTTTTTGGAGGTTAAAGTTTAAGATGGTTTTTTTAATTTTCTTTAAACATGAATAAATAAATTAATTTTTTTTGACGTAAATCCTAAATAAAAGTATTAATACATACTAAAAAGTATTTTTAATAATATAGGCAAAGAAAATATTTAAACATTTTTTCAAATATACATCGTGATAAAAATATTATTTGGGTTGGCTACTGTAATAACATCGTTTGTGTACAGACATACATACATATATGTATATGTATGTATTATACATAGATAGATTCTTCTAAATATATATTTTTTCAATATATGTAGTAATTTATTTTAAAATCTTAGTATAGTGTATATGAATATCAATTCAATGAGCTCATATTGAGTCACTCACGTAAATAAACTATTATATCATCACAAACATACATACATATACACATATATGTATGTATATATATATCTTATTTACCACTATACACCAAAAACATATGAAATTATAAACGATACATAAAGAAAAAATCTAATTTTCTTATTTTTTATATGTCTGTTTGTTTGTTATAGATAATCTCTGGAACGGCGGGTCCTATTTCGATGAGAATTTCACTCGCAGATAGGTTATATGAGGAGACTTACGCTAATTTTCAACCGTCTTCAAAAATTGTGAGTTCTCAATTCGACGATCTGTTTGTGACGCTATACCTAGCCTTTAGGGACGATTTTCATATACATATATATATATAACTAGCTTTCCGCCCGCAGCTTCGCCCGCGTAGAGTTCGGTTATATCGCGTTTCCAAGAGAACCTTTCAAAAGTCTGGGATAAAAACTATCCTGTGTTCTTTCTCAAGGTCAATTCTATCTCCCATTACAATCAGTTCATTAGTTTAGTCGTGAAAGCGTAACAGACAGACAGACAGAGTTACTTTCGAATTTATAATATTAGTAGGGATATATATTTGAACGTTTGAAGCTACATTAACCTGAAGTAGTTCCATCTTCACCAATTTATGATCTGATGAAGAGGTTCCGGAGACACTGATGAAATCTCTTCAAGATAGTGACTCGTATTTCAAAGGTTTGATATGCGAGCGAAGACACAGGCAATAGCTTGTATATAATTTAATAAAATTATCATTTGAGGACGTGCAGTTAAATTTAACTCGTTTCAAGGTGACAATTATCAGTTGTTTTAACCAAAATTTGGTGAAACGAAATAATTAACCCAAATATTGTATACTTTAATTTAAATTTCTTTTTATTCATTAAAAACTGAACATATATAGAAATATATCGCGTTTCCAAGAGAACCTTTCAAAAGTCTGAGATAAAAACTATCCTATGTTCTTACTCAAAGTCAACTCTATATCTGTACCAAATTTCATTAAAATCAGTTCAGTGGTTTAGGTGTGAAAGCGTAACAAGCAGACAGAGTTACTTTCACATTTATTATATTAGTAGAGATAAAATTGTATTTCGGAAATAAATTACTGACCTTTTATTCCCCGGTCATTTTTCATATGACATATAAAATCTTTAATTAATCAAATGAGCCAACTAGTACGAGTTAACTAAAGACTAAAAACTGACAGTACGAACGTAATACATTAAAATCATTTACATACAAAAATCTTGGAAACACCATGGTTTACTCACAGAGAACATATCCCATACTGTATCCATTATCGATGATTCCCATGAACAACACTATCACAAATCATCGACACATATATCGATATATCGATAGTACGTCCGTATGTTAAGAAAGTCCCAAGTCTAGTGATGAATATTACTTCGTACGCGAGACTGATGCGACCTTTATTCATAGTGCAATCCTAAATGTGGACTGCATCGTTAAATATAAATATATATACTAGCTTTTTTCCGCGACTTCGTCCGTGTTAATTTCGTCATTAGTAATATATGTATAGCTGACCGGGCGAACTCTATTCCGACCTAGAGGACATAAATAACCAGATATTGGAGTTTATTAAGTTTTGTTTTCTGTTTCGATCGAACAGAATTAAATATCCCATGTCCGTCTCCTTGTTCTAATCTATCTCTCCACCAATGTTCAACCATATCTGAACAGTCGTTCTTGAGTTATAAATAGTGTAACTAACACGACTTTCTTTAATATACATATATATAGATATATACTGGTTGTTGCCCATGACTTTGTCTGTGAACATCAGAGTTGCGTTTAAAGAGAAATGTATGTTAAAACATTACATATTATAACCTAAATTTCAAGCTTTTCATTTTAAATAACCTAAATATTGTCCGAGCATTTCATTTTAAATAATCTATCGGAATGGTTTGTGAATCTAAATCATATGCCACACAAATGCTTATAAAAACATCATTCAAATCGTTCCAGCCGTTTGTTAGTTCAGTGACATACATACGTACAGTAGAATTTTATATATAAAGATATTATATTTATAGATTTTAATACAACCGTTCTCAGTCTATAGATATAGCAATGTCAACTTTTAGAATCCACACACAATACCTAATAATGAAACAGCTGATACTCTCCGTCCCGTTCCATCCTACTAAAATATGACGTCACTTTTAACCCAAATATGACCCGGCATAATCTTTAACCCATATTAGACCCATTATGAACACAGCGATAGCCCGCATGCGCTAAAATAACAATAAAATTGTTATGCACATGTTATGAATCATTATAGCATCATTTTAAATTAAATTTATGTCAAAGAAAAATTATATTTAGTAGTTTTTTTAGCCTATCAGAGCCCACTGCTGAGCAAAGACCTCTTTCTCTCATGGATGAGGTTTGAGCATTAATCACCACGCTTGCTCAAGACGGGTTGGTGATTTCAAACTTATAATTTATAAGTCCATGTTTCCTCACGATGTTTTCCTTCATCTGTCAGTGGCGTCTAAATACTCTTAAGTACATATGACTCGGAACAATCAAAAAATATTTAGTATAGAAGACATATTTAAACGATTTTGTATTATACAGGGTGACTGGTGAATTACTATCGATATTTGAGGACGTGATATTTGACGATGATATATGACAAAATAAAAATTAATATAACATAAATATTAATAAACTTCTAAGTAAAGTTAACCAAAAGTTATGTAATTAATTACGCATCGTATGAACACCCTACAGATTAGGTATACACACACACTCACACATACGCGCGCGGCGGCGTGTTGTTGTATCAGCACGCCGCCGCACGCGTCCACACTTGGAACACTTGGAACGTGTACACACTTTATTTATTCATACGGAAATTTGGTCAAAAATTAAGTACCTATTTTTTTTACATAATTCAAATGAGAATCATGTACCGAGTATGCTCCTTAAATATTGTTAGTAATTCACCAGTCACCCTGTATATGTAAATAATATATACTAATCAATGATGCAGGGATATTGATCCGTTTCAAGTCAAGGATACGTAAAATACTACACTATACTACACGATATTTTTTTTTTTTTTTTTTCTACGAGGGGAATCTTTTAAAGACTTCCTGCCGCGGGGGAAACGCGACAGGGGCGTGTGGGATTTCCACCCACTAAACCACCTCGACGTTCTCTGCGCTGTGCGTAGACTAGTGAGCGGGAACGGCAAGCCATACTTCCGCTCACTACGCACGAGTCCCGAAAGGGACTCCGCCATCGGCAGGGGCATCAGTGGCTGACCACACCACCCCTCCGACTCAAGAGCAGCGTGCCGGGAACGCCAAACACGCCGCTCTTACCCTTAGCCTATGTTACCCGGACGCCGGTTCCCCACCGACGCCCGGAGGCTTCCTCACTGGGGAACTATACTACACGATCAGCTGACGAGAGTCTAACGCCAACCAAGCCCTACTCTACGTCTTGCTGTAATGCGACATGCGATAGATAAACAAATAATTTAGCTTAAGATTTTTAATGACTGTTGATCCTGACAATGACGTCATCTGACCTTCAGCCTGCGCAAGCGCACGTCATGTTTGTACATGACTCGCTTTCTTTACTGACAAGGTCATTGTGACCACTACGACATTGAAATATTTTCTTGAGAAACACCATACATACATACATATATATTATACTAGTTTTTGCTCGCGACTTCGTCCGCGTTTTCGGAATTAGTAATATATGTACAGCTGACCAGGCGAACTCTATTCTGCCTTAGAAGACTTAATAACCAGATATTGAAGTTTATTATTATTTTTTTGTTTCGATCGAACAGAATTAAATATCCTATGTCCGTCTCCTTGTTCCAATCTATCTCTCCACCAATTTCCAACCATATCCGTACAGCCGTTCTTGAGTTATAAATAGTGTAACTAACACGACTTTTTATATATAAGATATTTTAATGGAACTAATATTTTTCATATACTACGCGTATTTATTATAAACTACATACTCCTTCGTTTCGGTTACTTTTCATCAACCGTGATCATTAAGACGAGATGTAAGTCTTAGATCTCATTATACTTTATAGTTTATTTACATGTATGTCCGACTGTATGTTATGCGGTAACTATTAAACATAACAATAAGGTTGTCCTTACTACAAGTTTGTAACGTCACGATACGTCGAGTTTCTTCGTTAATACTATCAAGTAAGAAGTTTTTAAATAAAAGACGTGATACGCTCTGTATGTAGTTTGTGGAGAACTTGTACTAATGCTATTGTAGAATGACAATACAGTCGTATTTAAAGTTTACAGTCAGTGGTGTCCTTGTGGTTAAAAGGCCCGCCTCTCATGCACGAGGGCGCGGGTTCGATCCTGGCAAGTACCAAAGTGATTGTTCCGAGTCATATGTACTTAAGAGTATTTAGACATCACTGATTAATGCATTCCCAAAGAGGGTTGATGTCAGGCAGGCGGCCGGTCGTAAAAACAATTAGCCAAAACTATTCACAACATGTAAATCAGACCCTGGCTAAAGATGGGAAATTGCCAGGAAGAAGTCGTATTTGAAGTTTATTATGAGGAAAAAATATTTTATTAATTCTATATAAGGATAAAATGTTCGATATGCATGTGTTTGTTGAATAACACTTTTGTTCTAACTCTTTATATAAGCAGTTAAAAAACTTATAATTTGATACAAGTCCATGTTTCCTCACGATGTTTTCCTTCATCAGTCAGTGATGTCTAAATACTCTTAAGTACATATGACTCGGAACAATCACATTGGTTGCCAGGTTTCGAACCCGCGCCCTCATTTACGAGAGGCGAATCTTAACGTCTAGGTCACCACGTCTTAGGTTTAAAGAAGTTTATTTCCAAAAAGAACAAAGTTCCCTTACAAAAGAAATTTTAAAATTATAACTACAATTAAAATTACAAATAATAAACAGTAGTGATATTAAACAAGATCAGTGAAATCATCTAATATATGGGTTCTTAATAGTTTTTTAAATATATTTAGAGATTTTGAATTGACAACACTTAGAGGTAAAGAGTTATACAGCTAGCAAATATACGTCGTATACGTCAAACTATCAGACTGTCCGTATAGAGTTACGACACGTACTAAGGGTAAACGAACATCGTAAATAAAGTTAATAAATAGCATTGAATGTATTCCGCCTTGTCACAGCCTTTAGTTCAGGGTGAGCCAGCAAATATCTAGGTATTATAGCTCATTCTTAGGTTAATACTAAACTTTTAGTATGACTTTGCCTGTCATCACTAAATGTAAAAATAAGTAATATTTGACATGCTTAACCCGTGAAATTCTATAAAGAAATTAAAATGAAATGTAAATTCATTTAATAAACTATGTGTGAAGATATAATAACGATTTACTACGAACGCCGCGTTTATAGTATGACGACGAAACATGTGGTAAGAATGACTTGGTGCAACTAATTGACTCGTTTAGTTCAAAAAAATTCCTTGGAAAGGACTAAAGTTATCAAAGAATATAATTTTATTAGGTATAATGACGTCAGAGTGACGTCATCGAAGTACAGCCGCCATATGTTTGTTTGACTATACTATCTAAAACAAACATTCTATGTTAAGAAAATTATTCGCCCGCAGCTTCGCCGCGTGGAGTTCGGTTATATCGCGTTTACAAGAGAACCTTTCGAAAGTCTGGGATAAAAACTATCCTATGTTCTTTCTCAAGGTCAACTCTATGTCTGTACCAAATTTCATTAAAATCGGTTCAGTAGTTTAGGCGTGAAAGCGTTACAAACAGACAGACAGTTGCTTTCGCATTTATAATATTAGTAGGGATAATTTATATATATTGATTGATTGATTCATTCATAGTATGATCATTCATCAGTCATACTAATAAACTCACCCCGCTTCGTCTCTTCCACGTTTCCCTCCTCTTCAATCTCGGCATACTGTTGTACATTTTAATTTCATACCAAATTCATACCACGAAAACTAAACACTGGATTTGTTAACAAGAGTTTCAAATTCGTCCACCTTTAGGAATAAAAGTTGATGGTTGGAATAAAAATGAATGATGATTGGAATAAAAATGAACGTGAATTTGAATTTGGAATTTTTGATTTTCGCGCGTAAATTTTTATCTTTTACTTACACTCACACATATATATGTATATATACATTTTTTTAATTAAATAGCGACAATATTCGAGCCTTATCACGACGATAATAAATATTGAAGATATAAAAGAAATTCATTGCTTTGTTTATAGTCGCTTATTCTCATGATACGTGTGTGTATAATAAATAATAATTTGAAATAATAAAGCCGGTCATACATATTTAGTTATTAATAAAGTCAGTTTTACACTATCTAACAACTTTTAGACATATGATAATACACGAAAATTTTATGACTAAAACCTGTTACACGATTATTGAGTCATTATGCCATGTTTTGCTATAGCCAAAGAACGCAGCAAAAGTTATAATGATCATATACAGAGTTTGGAAAAAATAAGCTTTAATTGTCAAATATAAGGCATATTAAATTATTAAGCTATAAAGTCGCCTGCACTCAATGGCACAAAAGGAATTTTGTTGACAAACAGCATTACAGACTGTATTACGCAAGATAATATTGTTTCCTAAACAAATATTAACAATGGTTGTTTAATAACAATCATACATGTATTAAATTAACTAACTAATACACCAAGTGTATGTAGATAAAATAAAAATGGCGGACGTCTTAGCAAAACAATTTACAAATATCACTAAACTGAGACAGAAATAGAAATATAACAATGATAATATAAACAAAAGTTTAATTGAAATATAAAGAAAGATATATCATATATATATTAAAAGAATGTATATGACAAAGCCTTAGAGGTTGGGCACGTTAAATATTTAACACAACTCCTTACGTATAACACAAAAGAATTACTTAAACAAATACAAATAATCATTCCTATAAAACAACCAATCACACACAAATCACAAATCGTTCCAAATACGATATCGCAAATAAAACATTCCAAATTCGAAATCAAGAAACAAACTCGTCAAATCCAAATCAGAAATCGGTTTTATTCCAAATTCAAATCCGAGAACGCGTTTAAAATGTTCCAAATTCGAATTTCACCATCACTGATGGAACGCGTTCCAAATTCAAATCGATAGGACAGAGGTGCAGCCGGCGCGGCCGTCGGATTGTTACTGATTACGATAGAACGAAGTTCAGGTAAGTGTAGCTATTGACGACTTAGCTAACATTTAATATGAAAATAAAAAAAATCTTCATATATTCTTTGATATGTTTATACCGGGTTGTCATATGTATATATACCTAATTATTTTTTTAACAATACATACATATATATTTTATCATTATGACTAAAAGGCAGTCGTATAATATTAAAAGACATTGTCTTAAATGCACTGTATATTAAAACGATGACACTTTTTTGTAAAGTAACTTAGTTTTTTAAATAATGTATAAGCCGTTATATTTTATAAAGTGTGTTACTTATGCCCTTTTACTGCAATAAAAAGTCTTTCTGCCAACAAATACACATTTTTTAAATGAATCTTGTAGAATATTATGAGGTGTTTAAAGCAAAAAAAAAATGAAAATGGCTTAATTTGGTACATTGGCCCTTATACATAGGACCTATAGATATAGTACATAATATATAATATAAAATAAATATATTTATATATACTAATATAATAACCTCATAATTATTGCAAGCCTGTCACCCGTTACATTGTGATTCTGTAATTATTTTATATAAGGCAACTATAATATTATATTATATTGTAATTTAAGGTCAGTGATAGTATCATTTACCTCACAATACTAATAAGGGCTGATTGCCGTGACGAAGAGGTTATACGAGGTAATGTTACGATTAATGTCACCTGTATACAACTGTATATGACTGTATACGACTGTATATAACTGTATACAACTGTATATAACTATTTATGATTCTGAACAATTTTGAGAGCCCATTAATATGACTTATTTAATTTTTACATATGTATGTGTGTATTATTTTACTAAAATTTATACATATATATGTATATATATGACAAAGAATTTGGCAATTGGAAGATTCTGGCAATGTCCATCTGTCTATTCTGACCAATCTCCAAAATGGCTGTAACCGTTTTGATGTAACTCTCAATATTGATAGATTAAATTGTATGATCACACTTAGAGAACACACAATAAATATCCTAATTGTTATATAAATTAAAAGATAAAAGTCAAAAGAAAATCTTTTGAGACCAATTAATCTATTTTATACCAAAATTTCTGAAAAAACATCCAAATAATTACTAATTATGGAATGGTATTATATGTGATTAATTTTTATATCAGCCCTAGGGCTTCCGACTCAACTTAAACGGAAAATATAATGATTACCGAAATACAGAAAAGATGCTTATAACACAAATGTTATAAAATAATAAAGAATATAATACTTTAATAAAGTTAATTATGTATATATTGAGATTAACTAAGCATTAAATTTGTTATATATATATTATTTACTTACAAAGCCGCTCTTTGCTTTCTCATGACGAGACATCTTTCTCTTCTTGACATTCGGATGTACAAATCTGTAACAATAAACAAACATATATATATTACAACTAACATACTATATATATATAATTTAACTTTATATTACTACTAGAGGTAATTCATGTATAAATCTGTGCAGATTTTGATGAAATTCTACAAATATAACATTTATATTTTAAGAAAAAAGATAATTAGACTTAAATGCTAACAGTATCTCTAATGAGAGATTGGATTGTGTGTGTGGTCCCAAAGAGGGTTGATGTCAGGCAGGCGGTAGACGTAAAAACAATTAGCTAAAACTATTCACATGTAGGCAGACCCTGACTAAAACTGGGAAATTGCCAGGTAGAAGATATATATGTGTGTGTGGTTTATGTATAAAGAAATAGTTACTACCAGTTTAAAGATGATAGTCAAAATTCATATTAAACATACTGGATGTTAATCGGAATGATTGAATAAAATAATAAATAATTACTATAAATTAAAATACAGTTATGTTATGAATAAAGAATTTTACAAAACTACGGGATAAATGGTACAGGAAGTATTACAATATTAGATATTAACTTATAAGTGTATTTATACAGTTATTTAGATTTGAATGAAAATATGTGATTTTAATATAATAAAATTTATTGAAAAATTGTTATATACATGTATATTTCTTAGTTTTACTCTTTGTTTTATACATAGTTTTTAATTAAGTCTTATCTCTCATGTTCAGTGTGTGTATGATAAAACAAAAATATATATATTAGAAAAATTAATAACTATTTTGTAATATATTTACATATGTAGAATCTTTTACGTAATGTCCAATACAAATATACAGTTTCGTAATATAATGGATTAATTTACGCAATCGAAGGTTGCCCGCCAAATTACCACAACAAATTTAGGTCGAAGGAAAATGTATTTTAATATTGCCAATATATAACATTAAAATCGATCAATGGCTGTGAAAATTTGGCTTTTATATGTAAACGGACCGGTATTTTATCGTATAACGACCTCATTCATACAGTTACGATAAATTTTCTAACATAAAAAGTCAAAAACATGAATCTAGTCTCGTTTCGTACAGTTACAGGTATAACCTTACAAAAATTCTTAAAGCATACATATTATCGCGTAACCTGATAAGAAATAAACAATTTGATAACGTTACCACTATATATACACGGATTTAGTATGAAACAACTTCAAAAAACATCACTTTTAGATAAAAACATGATAACAACGGTCACACAACAAACGCGTTAACTAATGATGTCATGCATTTTTTTCATTATTGTACGATTCGTCATAACCTTCCCTTAATCACTAGTGTTGTCCTGTCATCGTGACAACTGTATCGGAGTAGCTACATATAAAAAATAAATTTAAATAAATATTTTATTCACTATTTATTACATTAAAATAATTTTGGTTCATTAGTTCATCAAAAGGAAAATATTTTAATAATTTTTTTTTATTAATGTCATTACACATACAGTCTGTTTCTTCTGGGCTGGCCAGAAGTAAATTCATATCTGTTCTTAAATTAATTCCACAAAGTAACTTTTGTTTTACGACTTAATTCTTATTTCATTTTGTACCTGACAACAATCTGCCATGGAAATTTGCTGATTCTTTTTCTCATTTTTTTTATTATAATAAATTCTCATTAATACTATTTCACAATGGATAAAAATCAAGACAGTAAAAAATGTTTCTGCGCAAGATGCTTCTTGCCAATAGAAGGTGATGATAAAGTCGACATCGAGGGTCAGAACTTCCACAGAATATGCAGCATGTGTTGTAAGTAAATTAAGAGTATTATTAACCCATAACGATTTATTATTATTTACCGGTACTGCTTAACTATTTTGACTTGATGGTAAGCACTATCCCAATAAGAATTTATATACTTTTGCTCCGATTTGTATTTCTACGTATTAAACATTATTACTTTGTCGGAGTTGTTACTATTTCTAAAAATGTATGAGTAAATTAATACAGGTGTTTGTCGAACAATACCAACTTCTCTCAAAATGTTCTACGGCCACGTGTTCTGCAACGATTGCTTCAAGACTCACGTCATGAGCCGCTTCAAGGGAGAGAACTCTCGTATTCATTCAAATAGCTGGTGGATGCAATGGGCGCCTGGTATGAAACCTCAAGAAAAGGAGAAAACTGAAGGTAGGGCTTGACCATCAGTCTTAATGGTAGTAATTTTTATTTAAAGAGCAGACCTATTTTAGTATAACGAACCTAACTTGTTCATTGACACCGATCCTATATAAAGGATGAGAACTTATTACACTTAGTTAAGGGTCCGAAAATTAGATGCTAAGACTTTGGATATACTTTTTTTTTTCTATTTTTTAAGAACGGCAACATTTGTACTATATTGGCAGTTAGATTGTACCATTAGCCGTTTGTCCGTTAAAGTAAATAGAAATGTCTTTTAGAGAGATGATAGTCATAATTAATCATTGTTTCGTATAGATTCCAAGCCTGAATCATCTGAAGAGCCGCCGAAGCGTTACATCTGTGCAAGGTGTCTCCAACATGTTGATGAGTGTCACCGGGTGACCATTGGTGACCAAAATTTCCACCAGCAGTGTGCTCAATGCTGTTAGTAATTATGAGCCTTGGTCTTTGTTGCAACGAGTTTTTTTATCATATCCCATACCAGTTTAATCCAAAATTTCACTCACAAAATCATTCCAATAGATTTCTGCCGCAAGATACCTACAAAAAACCTGAAGATATACTACGGCCAGGTTTTCTGCGAGGAGTGTTTCAACCAGCACGTGCTGAGCCGTAATCGCGACAATCCGTCAGAGTTCTTCAGGAACTGCTTCGAGCAGTGGCAGAACAATGCCCAGTTTGCTGAGAACATGCGCGATTTCATGACGGGCAACAAGGAGTCTGTGCCGTTTGTTTTCGTGATGCAGGGCCAGCAGCCGCCTTTCTGCAGATGTGGGACTGGCCCCCAGGATTGGTTCCAGCAAAATGAACCCAAAAAATGTAATTTTATACCTATCTTCCATTAAAACTTTGATTTTATATGTATATAAAGTGTTGGTTACACTGTTTTTAACTCAAGAACGGCTGTACGGGTTTTACTGAAAATTGGTGGAGAGATAGATTAGAACAAGGGAAATATATAGGATACTTTTCATGTGATCGAAATAGAAAAAAAACTCAGAATTTCCTATCTACTGTCTTAGAGTTCGCCCGATCAGCTATACATTTCTAATTCTAAAACTAACACAGACGAAGTCGCGGGTGAAAACTAGAATTGATATATAAGAGTCTTTGTTAGCTGGTCGAATTTAAAATAATTCAAAGAAAATTATGCCTTAAGTTAAAACTTAACTGTATCGGAGTTAAGTTTTAACTATTTAGTTATTTATTACTACGGAATAGTAAACTATTTAGTTATTTATTACCAGTCGAAATCGCCAAAAAGTCTTGAAGGTTGAGTAGAAGTGTTTATTTACATGTACAAAATAAAATGACATTGCTGTTTTGTTTTAGGTGCGTAACTGTATAAGCGAAAATGTTACAGCTGCGACCCCGGCGGACGACCCTTGGGAGCTGTCGTTTGAGAACCGTACAGAGGTTTCCGATTTACCAGAATCTAGCGTGATTGAATCAGCAAACCAGGAACTGAGCGTCGCCGCAGCTGAAAAAATCGAAAAGCTGACAAAATATCTGCACGAAAGGAGCGGGATTGAGGAGAACATCCGGAAATGGAAGTTGATGGAAAATGACGTGACCTCCAACACTTGGATCGACTTGCAAGACAAGAAGATTGACCGTTTGGATTGTCCTAAATGTTTGTGGCAGTGTGGTCCTATCTATGTGAACAGTGAGTACTTGCGGAGGCAAGTCTGCGAAAAAAGTTAAAATTATATACTGTGAAGTCACTATGCGTTTGTTTTTGTGTACATGTGTATGTGTACCCACTAAAACTCCCCGGCTTCCCTTCCTGCCCGTATTTGGGGGCGATTTGGGACCTGCTATGGCAATTCACCAATTCGCGTGTGTATGTGTACCACTTGAAATAATGTGTGGAAAAATTCTTTCATTTAAAGCTTGATATTGGGGTACTACAGGCACTATTTGCAATTCTTTTTAGACGAAAGTTGACCTAAATATTGAGTATATTTAACGCGAATTGATTGATATTAACACTATAACTTGGTTGAAAACCCGTCCTTAGTGTTGGCACAACTCATAAATTAATATGTAACTTGAAATGTATATGAAATTAACTCGGTGTTCTCCTTGGGCTGCAATAGTCCTTTAACAAAAACAATTTCGTGACTCAAACTCTTAAAGATCTTTTGTTGTAATAACTTTGAAGAATCTCTGTCTTTGACAAACATATTTTTTAGTTACACCTTAATAACTAAGACAACTCTAAACTATCACTGCGGTTGGATGGTGCTCACATTGTACTAGGGAAGATTTTCTAGTGTCTTTATAATATTTGTCAATTGTAAATTTTGATTTGTAAGCAAAACTTTTCTATGATATCATATTAAATACCTACCCTACTGTTCTGATGCCCCGATTTGAACGAATATAATGTACATAGAAGAACAGATATTCTTTGTAACAAACAAATCCTATCAATAACTGGGTACATACTTTGAGTAATATCAATCAAGCGTATGGACAAATTTTGAAATTCTATTTTAGCTGCATACCTATAGTATACAACTCAGTGGTGGCCCAATGGTTAGAGGGCCCGCCTCTCGTTGCCGAGAGCGCGGGTTCGATCCTGACCCGGGCAAGTACCAATGTGATTTTTCCGAGTCATATGTACTTTCTAAGAATATTAAGACATCACTGATCAATGCTGATTCCCAAACAGAGGGTTGATGTCAGGCAGGCGGCCGGTCGTAAAAAACAATTAGCCAAAACTATTCACAATATGTAAGGCAGACCCTGGCTATAGCCGGGAAATTGCCAGGTAGAAGAAGACCTATAGTATACAACTATAAGAATTACAGTAGGACCTCGATTATCCGGACTAATTGTTGTCGGTAGGCATCCGGATAAGTGAAAGTCCGGATAATCCAATATATGAAGAAAAACGGGCTTTTTGCATATGTACATATGTAGTCTGTACCATACATATGTAATGTTAGGTGTTTATTTAAAACAACAAATACATATGAGCGAAAATCAACGTTTATTAAGAAATTGTACATAATGTACGTACAAGTGTGATAAGTGGCGTGGCGTTGTGCAAGTTCTGACATGTTAATCTATTCATACAATAATAAAATTGTAGAAAAGTGCTGTCTGTACATTGAAAATAAAAATAAAAAAAATAACAGGGATTATTGTTATGTCGATGTCGAACCCAAAAATGTAATTAACTTTTTTTTTGTCTGTTCACGCTAGTCTAAGAAACGGCTGATCCGAGTTGGATGCGGTTTTCACGAATATATTGTGGTATGCTTTAGTGTTTGTTTCATGTCAATCGGTTCATAAATAAAAAAGTTATGTCAAATTAAAGAACTGAAGAACTGCGTTCAATATTCGACCGGGTGTGTCAATTGTATGTGGCTCTGTCCCGTGTTAGCAATCCCAGCAGCCTGTATGCTTTCACCCCGATGGCCATACGTCTAATATTGTATATAGAGAAGCATTACAGTAAAGTAGGTTTTTTAGCTACCCAAAATGACTGTGATTATGATCCAAAATAAAAATAAGTATATATTTTTAAAAAAATGCTGCTCATAGTCACTATTCCACGCGAACGAAGTCGCGGGCACGGCTAGTATTAGAATAAACTCGTCGCGATTGGCAGTCCGGATAATCGCGAATTCGGATAACCGAGGTCCGGATAATCGGGGTCCTACTGTAAATAGAAATGATTATTGTAACGGCATATAGTCACATTTACTTCAGAGAGTTGTTTCATATAGCCCTATATAGGAAGTCGAATGCTATTTTGTGAGTTGATTGGGCAGTAGTAGCTTAATAGATAAATAAATTATAAATTATCATGGATATCACCTATATTTAATAAGAAGGCTACACACATCCTCTTTTAATGTATAGTTTATATATTTATAATCTGTTAAAAATTATTAGTTTTATAAATATACTCTGTGATCTTAACTGTGACATATTACATGTTTCAAATTCTAAACAACTAATAGTTGGAGGTGTGGCTTTACGAAACTATAATTTCTATTAAAATAATCACACAAAACGAAAATACAATGAATCTCATATCAACAACACACTAAAGACACCTTATAAGACTGATATGTGACTGTGGCATAAGTTTTTAATTAATAAAAACCTATATTTCACTTATTGTTTACAATTTAGGGCGTCAACCGTTTGTATGTTTAATAGGAATTATAAATAAATATATACAATGTACGGCCGGAAAACACCGACGACTTATCGTTCAACACCTTCTGTGTATTCCCATTACACGGGAAAGTAAGTACAAATAAAATATTCAAAATTTTTCGTATCATTTAAATCTGAAGGTCTACTTATGTTTGCATGCCATTAGTGGCCTATTTCTGATCAATATTATACTTTCAATGTTATTTGAGTCAAACTTATGAAGTATTTCTAGGTTTTATATGTCTAAATTCCATTCAAGACCGTATTCCATCTATATTCATTCCTTAAATACTCTCTGATGGACAATTAATTTCACGTTTTTCACAGATCAACTTCGAACTTACGATCGTCGAAGTCTTTGAAATCCTTAAGGGTCCCGTGGTACCAGAAACCAATATTACACGATGCTTATGTCCTCGATCTACAAAGAGGTTCACTCCTTACAGGTTTTATATCCTTGGTAAGTTTTAAACTTTTTGTATATTACTCGGTAAATATCTCTTCTTTGTATTTAAATTTAATTATGTATGTATATATTAGATAAATAATCAGAGTATTAAGACATCACTGATTAATGTTGATTCCCAAAAGAGGGTTGATGTCAGGCAGGCGGCCGGTCGTAAAAACAAATAGCCAAAAAAAAACTATTCACAACATGTAAGGCAGACCCTGGCTGTAGCTGGGAAATTGCCAGGTAGAAGAAGAAGATATTAGATAAATAATCACTTTTTATGCTTAATTAGTTTTTGCTTGATACTTTGTCTGTGTTACTTTTAGAATTAGATATATACATATAGTTAATCGGGCAAACTGTATTCCTCCTCAAAGACAGTAGATAAGAAGATTTTTTAAGAATTTGATCTTATATTTTTTTCTTTTTCAATCAGATCAAAAGTATCCTATGTCCTTTCTATGTTCTTATCTATCTCTTCACCAATTTTCAACCATACCCCTACAGCCGTTCTTGAGATATAAATAGTGTATCTAACACAACTTTCTTATATATAAAGATTAATGCTATAAAATCGAACTTGATTATAATTAATATGTTCATATAATGAATCTTATGTATGAAATCTTATTTTTTCAGTTCATAGCCCTGTTTACATTTGCACAAAGCGTTTTTGACCTCTACTGTCTCGGCATGGCAAGCCCTGGTGCCGTTCATTATGGTTATTACGTGCTCAGCTTTCAATTTGTATATGTTGGAAGCCCTGCTGGTGAGTTAATAATAAAACTAACAAAAAATTTACTTTCATAGATATGAAATTGTTCTTCATTCCATGTATTCATGGTGCGTGTGTCGGGTCCATCGTTGTAGTGAGAGGAGCTTCAACAGTGACTGGGACTTGTGACCCAGGTGTAGGTTTAATATATATAGAGAGACGAATCCTCTCATCATTCAATGTATTCACGGTGCGTGTGTCGGGTCCATCGTTGTAGTGAGAGGAGCTTCAACAGTGACTGGGACTTGTGACCCAGGTGTAGGTTTAATATATATAGAGAGACGAATCCTCTCATCATTCAATGTATTCACGGTGCGTGTGTCGGGTCCATCGTTGTAGTGAGAGGAGCTTCAACAGTGACTGGGACTTGTGACCCAGGTGTAGGTTTATTATATATAGAGAGACGAAACCTCTCATCATTCAATGTATTCACGGTGCGTGTGTCGGGTCCATCGTTGTAGTGAGAGGAGCTTCAACAGTGACTGGGATTTGTGACCCAGGTGTAGGTTTAATATATATAGAGAGACGAAACCTCTCATCATTCAATGTATTCACGGTGCGTGTGTCGGGTCCATCGTTGTAGTGAGAGGAGCTTCAACAGTGACTGGGATTTGTGACCCAGGTGTAGGTTTAATATATATAGAGAGACGAAACCTCTCATCATTCAATGTATTCACGGTGCGTGTGTCGGGTCCATCGTTGTAGTGAGAGGAGCTTCAACAGTGACTGGGACTTGTGACCCAGGTGTAGGTTTAATATATATAGAGAGACGAAACCTCTCATCATTCAATGTATTCACGGTGCGTGTGTCGGGTCCATCGTTGTAGTGAGAGGAGCTTCAACAGTGACTGGGACTTGTGACCCAGGTGTAGGTTTAATATATATAGAGAGACGAAACCTCTCATCATTCAATGTATTCACGGTGCGTGTGTCGGGTCCATCGTTGTAGTGAGAGGAGCTTCAACAGTGACTGGGACTTGTGACCCAGGTGTAGGTTTAATATATATAGAGAGACGAAACCTCTCATCATTCAATGTATTCATCGTGCGTGTGTCGGGTCCATCGTTGTAGTGAGAGGAGCTTCAACAGTGACTGGGACTTGTGACCCAGGTGTAGGTTTAATATATATAGAGAGACGAAACCTCTCATCATTCCATGTATTCATATGCGTGTGTCGGGTCCATCATTGTAGTGAGAGGAGCTTCAACAGTGACTGGGACTTGTGACCCAGGTGTAGGTTTAATATATATAGAGAGACGAAACCTCTCATCATTCCATGTATTCACGGTGCGTGTGTCGGGTCCATCGTTGTAGTGAGAGGAGCTTCAACAGTGACTGGGACTTGTGACCCAGGTGTAGGTTTAATATATATAGAGAGACGAAACCTCTCATCATTCCATGTATTCACGGTGCGTGTGTCGGGTCCATCGTTGTAGTGAGAGGAGCTTCAACAGTGACTGGGACTTGTGACCCAGGTGTAGGTTTAATATATATAGAGAGACGAAACCTCTCATCATTCAATGTATTCATCGTGCGTGTGTCGGGTCCATCGTTGTAGTGAGAGGAGCTTCAACAGTGACTGTGACTTGTGACCCAGGTGTAGGTTTAATATATATAGAGAGACGAAACCTCTCATCATTCAATGTATTCACGGTGCGTGTGTCGGGTCCATCGTTGTAGTGAGAGGAGCTTCAACAGTGACTGGGACTTGTGACCCAGGTGTAGGTTTAATATATATAGAGAGACGAAACCTCTCATCATTCAATGTATTCACGGTGCGTGTGTCGGGTCCATCGTTGTAGTGAGAGGAGCTTCAACAGTGACTGGGACTTGTGACCCAGGTGTAGGTTTAATATATATAGAGAGAGACGAAACCTCTCATCATTCAATGTATTCACGGTGCGTGTGTCGGGTCCATCGTTGTAGTGAGAGGAGCTTCAACAGTGACTGGGACTTGTGACCCAGGTGTAGGTTTAATATATATAGAGAGACGAAACCTCTCATCATTCAATGTATTCACGGTGCGTGTGTCGGGTCCATCGTTGTAGTGAGAGGAGCTTCAACAGTGACTGGGACTTGTGACCCAGGTGTAGGTTTAATATATATAGAGAGACGAAACCTCTCATCATTCAATGTATTCACGGTGCGTGTGTCGGGTCCATCGTTGTAGTGAGAGGAGCTTCAACAGTGACTGGGACTTGTGACCCAGGTATAGGTTTAAGGGACCCTATCTAACGCGTTATACGATCACGTCCACTGTCTAAGTTCCTCTCTCTATCTAACCAAAATTGAAAAGAATCTATTAGAACTGCCTACTTTTCTATTGAATGATTTACAGATACTCATCATTTTTTAAGTGTGTTATATATATACATGCAATAGAATATAATTATAGTATGTCTGTCTGTCTGTTCAGAGTAATCTCTGAAACAACAAAGTGATTTTCACTGACCGATAGCAAAATTATAGTTATTTTCATCAAATCGTGAGTAAATGTTCCTCAAACACAATCATGATCACAAATATAACACAATATACTATAAGTAATATTAAATAGATATTAAAATATCACACAGTCTCGTGTAAAACACAACACATACTTATTTGTATTGAATGTTAGTGAGAAACTTTAATAAATAAATAAAATATCAATAATCATCCAGGAAATGTCTTTTTTGCATTTATTCATATTGTACAATCTTATAATATGATTCATTCTGCAAAATTTTACAGGCGAGCAAGAATTCTTATATAAAACAGTAGCTCTTTCGTATTGTATATAACCATTAACCAGTAGGTATAGTGAAAACATGCGTATAGTATTTAGTTTTTAGGATAATAAATTATTTAAATACTAATTTTTAATTTGGTTCTTTATTAGTACAATATATTACAACTATAGTAGTAAAACTTATAAAATAATTTCATGAATGTTGAATGTATTATTTTCCAGTGCGTAACGTCTTGGTAGTATTCTCACTGTTTTCCTGGATTGGCTCCGTGGCTGTTATAGTTACGAGCATCATCTTGATTATGGCTTTGAGGAAGGTATGTATTATATATATATTTTTTCTTATAAATATTTTTGGCTATTCTTCAATAAATAGAAGCCTCATTTTAAACATCCATAACTTTACTTGATTGCTAATTTTGAATCGGCTCTAGACAAAACATGAAAAGCTCCTACATCTCTTATCTTGGTAATTCGTTATTGTTTTTGTAATTTAAATTTTATATTGTATTATTATTGGTAGTATTTTTTGTTTCCCCTTTTGTATCATTGAAGTAGAAAAAAAAAGTTGTGTTAGGTTAATAGAAAATACTGTCCTATTCCATGCCGTAATAACTTTTAATTGAAACAATACTTAATTAAAAATGTAATTACCTTTATTTTAAAATCTATAAATGGTGTATGTTTTGTAAGTTGCCCTTATTTAAATAAATAAATCTTTATATTTCTTGTGTTATCAAAAAGAGGTAAAAAACTTCTCTTTATCTTACCTTACCTAACACTGGTCATATATCAATTTTTGGCACATCACTATTTAAATTTCATACAATTTTATAATTTTTGTCTTCATGCCATCACTAGCTAGTGACAACCGGTAAAAATAAGGTAGAACATTTACACAAAATTATATTCACAATTTTTATTTGAAAATCACATGTTTGGAGTGTATTTGGCACTTTTTTGTTTTGCTTCAAATATAAACTTTACTGTGTCAGAAAATTCTGTAAAAGGTATATATATATAATATTTTGTTTAGAAAGTTTCTCAAAAAAATATTACAAATGTATTCTTGATAATAAACATTATTTTTCACAGCCTTATCATTAGCTTCTTACATAAATTGAATAATTTAAATCACCTAATAATGTGTATATATTATCTTCTTCTTCCTAGCAACTTCCCAGCTTTAACCAGGGTCTGCCTTACATGTTGTGAATAGTTTTGGCTAATTGTTTTTAAGACCGGCCGCCTGCCTGACATCAACCCTCTTTGGGAAAATGTGTATATATTATACAGGGTGACTGGTGAATTACTATCGATATTTGAGGACGTGATATTTGACGATCATATATGACAAAATAAAAATTAATATAACATAAATATTAATAAACTTCTAAGTAAAGTTAACCAAAAGTTATGTAATTAATTACGCATCGTATGAACACCCTACAGATTAGGTATACACACACACTCACACATACGCGCGCGGAGGCGTGGTGTTGTATCAGCACGCCGCCGCACGCGTCCACACTTGGAACACTTGGAACGTGTACACACTTTATTTATTTATACGGAAATTTGGTCAAAAATTAAGTACCTATTTTTTTTTACATAATTCGAATGAGAATCATGTAGGGGAGTATGCTCCTTAAATATTGATAGTAATTCACCAGTCACCCTGTATATGTATATATCTGAAATACAAAAAAAAGCCCTAAAATAATTAAAAAAATTCAAATTAAATCTTCAATTCTCATGATTTTAAACTCATATTTATTTTAAATGTATGTTATATATACTTATCATATTTAAACATATTATATGTACATATATGTGTTTTTTGTTTCAGGAGTATGAAAAACGTATTGTTCCGTGGCTGTATTCATTTGGGGTGTTCATATTATTCAGATTTGTTGCCTTCATATTTGCTTCTATAGTAAACGACATGATTTTTGCCTATAACATCATTATGTGTTTATTCTGGGTGGTTTTCTGCATAATCGGAGTTTATGGATGGATTCTGGTGTATAGCTTGTATCTAGAGCTAGCTGATTTGACGAAATTAGAAGATTTGGCGCACTTGAGGGTAAATTATTATATAAAATATGTTATTTATGGAAATATTACAAAATTAATCACATTTTGTGTGATTTTTAAATGATAATTATAAGTATATGCTTACTAGCTGCGCCGCGCGGTGTTACCCGCGGATTTCCGGAATTTCCGGGTTGTAAAGTAGCCTATGTGTTATTCCTGGACGTCAGCTTCCTGTATACAAAATTTTATCAAAGTCGGTTCAGCCGTTTGAGCGTGAAGAAGTAACAAACATACACACGCACTCACAAACTTTCGCAATTATAATATAAGTAGGATTTATGCAAATATTACAAAAATAATCAATATTGTGTGATTTTTAAATGGTAATTGTTAAAATATATGCTTATATGCATATTTAATATATTTATAATCAAAAAATTACTAAAACTTATGATTATTTTCAAAAGAAATGCTGTATATATATAAATATTTATTTTTTAACTTACAGATGGGTACAATGGCCTCTCTAAATGCTTCATTAGCCGGTTCAAGACCGACTACACCTCATTCTACTGTTTCAACGATGCCGGCCTCACAAATATGATATGAAATTAGTGAAATCACACCTCTTACTGAGGAGATAGTCTGTGGGAACCAAGAGACAGAAGGGACCCACAGACAAGCCTTGGAAACCGATGTGTGAAATAAACTCAATAGTGTTATATAGGAATTGTGTTCTTTATATATAAGATATATAATTAATTAGGTGATAGTTGAAATGAATGAAAATTTTTATAAAGTACTTCTTAAATATAAGCGCCATCTAGTTGGGAGTAATGGAAATGACGAAATAATTCTTATTGACAGCTATCGGATATTAAATGTTAAAAATTTTTGAAGTAAAACTTTTTATGCACGCTTGACTTGGGAGTAAGCTGATGAATGCGTTACGAAAGCGTTACGAAAAGTGTGGGGCCGTTCAAGTATTACGTAAGCAGATTTATTACAAATATTTACCCCCCCATCCCCCTTGTCAGCAAAAGTAAGCAAAGCTCTTACCCCCTCCCCCCATGCTTACGTAAACATTGTTAATTACTGAATTGTTTTTTTTATATAAATGCATTAAAAAAATTATAATTATATTTTTTTAAGGATCTTCTCTATGTGATAATAAAAAAGTAAATAACTACCGATGACGTAATCATCATCTAGACTCCTCTACCCCCCATGTCATACAAAATAAGCAAACCAAAGACCCTCCAACCCTCCATAGTGCTTACATAATACTTGAACGGCCCCTTATATAAGATTTATAAAATAACGATCTGATTAATTAAATTTAGATGTTAGTTGAAATCAATGAAAATTTTTATAAAGTAGTTCTTAAACATAAGCGCCATCTAGTTGGGAGTAATGGAAGTGACAAAATATTTTTTTTACAGCGATAGGATATTAAATGTTACAGATTTTTGAAGTAATTCTTCTTTATGCTTGACTTGGGAGTAAGCTGGTGAATGCTTGAAAGTTACGTTTTGTATATTACTGTAGGAGAGAGCAGTGCGCGCATTGCTCGTTTCCTTTTATAGCCAGTTCATAACATATATATATACTAGCTGACCCGGCAATCGTTATTTTGCCATATAAAAATTGTGTTGTATGTATATTTAACGCTACATTATATAAAAATAAAAAAATTCGTCCGAAAAAAATTAGGGTGAATAAACCTTATGATTTAGGGGTATGTAATTCTATGTATATAATACATTACATATAGATAGAGCGAAAGAAGTTTTACTTCAGTCGTGTGGTCTAAAGCACACGTTTATCTTTTTTTTAACATTTTATAAATAAATTTAAGTCTTAAAGTATCTTTAATTGATGTTTACTATGCACAAGAGTAAATTGAAGTAACATTATTAACTAATTAGCTTATTAACTAAGCCCTTCTTAGTTTGACTCTCCGTCCAAATTTACATAATTTTAATGCGTAATTATTAATGTAATTGTTAAATATAGTGCCTTAAATGTTTTTAATATAAGAAAACGACTTAGGGTGCGTTCATAAATTACGTGAGGTGTTTTTTTGAAATTTCTGACTCCCCTGCCTTGGTGAGATGTCGTGAGAATTTATTCAACCCCCTTCCCCCAATTTCATTGGAGTTTTTTTCATGGGGGCCTGTGACAGTCATCAAATGTATAACTTCGAAGTATAAAAGCATTTTTTTTAAACTAATTAGGGGAGGATCTTCATCGTATAACAATTACGTTTGAAATTAAATCTTATATGTATGTACAATCTGCATTAAATGGACCAATATAGGTTTTTTGTTTCATTCAGAAAAAATTAAGTGATATTTTAACTCGACCCCTATCCTCCTTAAATCTCGGTTATTTTATGAACGCCCCCTTACCAATATTGAAACTTAAATTATATTGAAATATATGTACTGTTTAAGTAATTGGTACATTAATGAATGTATAACGTAAAATAATTAAGATTTTATCTCACCGAAGTACTGTTTTATACACAAACTAATTAATTTTGTATTGTATCTCTTGTAAATCATCCGTCCATTTTTTAATATTATATAATATATTATGTACTAATATAGTTTTATTTAAATATCCAATTTTTTAACTGATATCTTTAAAAAATTCGACAAGTCTCAAGATAACTTGAATGAACCTGTACATGATTAAATAATACAGGCATTTATTGCATTTGACAATTATTATAAGCACTCAGGCGACAAATTGTTCTAGAAAAAATGTGTTTTGATCATAAAATAGTGAGAAATTATTCAAGTTTGTATTATGCAAAAAAATCAGGGTCAATGTAGTAACATTGTCTGTTGAAGGTCGATTAATGCAAGAATTTAATTTCTCTAATAATAATATAATTGAAATTTGACCGAAACCGCAAGAAAATAGAAAAATTGTACAAATATTTAAAATTTTTGTTAACAATTCTAAATAAATACTAAGTCTTTTAAAAACTATATTTGTTTAAGAGTCATGAAATTAAATAAGATAATGATTTAAACATTTTATTACAACATACATAGAAACAGTTTATACATATATCCTGTAATGGACCTTGCTTAGTTGCAGACATCGTGTACAGATTATGTACAAATTTGCTTATTTTGTACACACTTACTGCAAAACAGCTATAAAAATACTATCTTACCTTTTACAATGTATCATTGCAACATAATGTGTACATGATGTCAAGTATATTTACATAAAATATACATAGTTACTCATATATTCTAAGCCAAACAAAAGGTTTGCATACGAGTATTTCTCAGTTTCTGTGTACAGATGCTAAAAATTTGTACACATGCATAAAATTTTATAAAAATATGCATAATTAATATATATAGTTTTGGTAATAGCTTTGACTGGGACTGTTATAGTTTATAATAAATGCATATTGAATTTAAAGAATATCATTTAAAATATCTTACTAACAAATAAGTGTACACACTCATAAATAAGTTTTAGTGAAAATGTTTTTCATATATTTCAGTATTTAATATTATTATTATTATAACAAAACCTAGTTTTCAACTTTACAAACTATTAGGGAAAATAATAATAAAAAAATATACTACTTTATAAAATAATACAAATTAACAAAATAATCTGACATTATATTTATTAATAAAAACAGGATTAGGATTATAAATAAGATCAAATGTAACGTTTAACGAAACTACAGAAAATTAATTTAAAGAGAATGATTTAGACCCAAAATTATATACATACACACATATATACATATATGTACTAGTTTGTGACCCCGACTTCGTCCTCGTTAATTACGGAATTAGTAATATATGTATAACTGACCGGGCAGACTCTAGAGGCCATAAATAACCAGATATTGGAATTTATAAACTTTTTTTCTCCGTCCGTCTCCCTGTTCTAATCTATCTCTCCACCAATTTTCAACCATATCCGTACAGCCGTTAGAGTTATATATAGTGTAACTAACACGACTTTCTTTTATATATATATAGATATTTGTGTGTATATATATTTAACATTTCAGGTCTATAATTGATAAATTACATTATTTAATATTCCACAGATCGTATCAAATTTTTCTAACTCTCTAGTCCGTAGTGTTTCCTCTTGATCCTCGCGTAAGGTCCAATGTCCGGGTCCATGATGAAGTCGTACAACACTGAAGACCAGCTGTGATGTTGGGGAAGGTCATCGTAGAACTCAGAGGCTATACGCTTTACCTGGGAAATAGAAATTACCTGTCAGTATTATAGAAATTACATTTCAGTATTATAGATATTACCTGAGAGGTAGTTCTGAAATGTGTGCATAGTCAAAAATACAACTTTCTCTGAACCATTTTTCGATAGCTCTTTTCGATTCAGATATATACGCAAGACACGCAAATTTGGAAACTATTTAAATCGATATGTATGTATGTTTGTGTCAGATATAGTGTGAAATGTATAAAACTACCAATTGAGGTGAATTTAAATTGAAAATACTAGCCGAGATAATAACAAATGTAATTTCATCTTATTCATTACTCTTTTATTATATAATAATAATATTAAATAAGGTATGAATACAATACGTTTGTTATTATAAGCATAATTTCAGTGTTTTTAAGTTAAAATGTTTTTAAGTTAACAAATATTATTTAATATCCCTACTAATATTATAAATGCGAAAGTAACTCTGTCTGTCTGTCTGTTACTCTTTCACGCCTAAACCACTGAACTGATTTTAATGAAATTTGGTACAGACATAGAGTTGACGTTGAGAAAGAACATAGGATAGTTTTTATCCCAGACTTTTGAAAGGTTCTCTTGGAAACGCGATATAACCGAACTCCACGCGGGCGAAGCTGCGGAAAGCTAGTGTTTTCATATAATTTGAGTGTTTTTCAAGTATTTTCCACTAACCTCTGGTAATCTTCTGCCCGGTACAGCTGGGAAGTCATGGTGTTCATTGTGGTAGCCAACGTTGAATGTGATCCAATTCAAGGGTCCGTAGTATGAATAAGTCTCAAAGCCTTTTCGGAACATGTAGTGCTCGGATATGAAGTGGCCTGGTTGAAGAATTATGAAGATTTATTAATAGCTTATAGTGATTTTTATTCTACCTGGCAATTTCCCAGCTTTAGCCAGGGTCTGTCTTACTTGTTGTGAATAGTTTTGGCAAATTGTTTTTACGATCCGCCTGCCTGACATCAACCCTCTTTTGGGAATGCGTTAATCAGTTATGTCTAAATACTCTTAAAGTACATATGACTCGGAACAATTAGATTGGTACTTCCCAGGATCGAACCCGCGTCCTCATGCATGAGAGGCGGGCCTCTTAACCACTAGGCCACCACTGACTTATACTGATTGAGAAATATTATTCAGAAATATATCTTATATATAAAATTCTCATGTCGCGGTGTTAGACAGAGAACTGATCCGACACGGCTGGTCCGATTTTGATGAAGTTTTGTGGGCATATTCAGTAGCTCTGAGAATCGGCCAACATCTATTTTTCATCCCCTACGTCATAAGGGTTGTTCACTATTTTTTTTTCGGACGAAATTTTTTTTTTTTTTTTTATAATGTAGAATTAAAAATACATACAACCTAAAATTTTTACTATTTTTATTCCCAACCCTTATTTTCTTATATGGTAAAACAACGTTTGCCGCGTCAGCTAGTATATAATATATAGATAATAATATAATAGATTTATATACAAATACATTAGTTTTGTTAATGAAATTCTCCTATTCTAAAATTTTGTGTACTGCTAATATTTTGACTTGGAATTATTATAATAATTGCAAATTATTCTATGTTCTTGTAAATATTAGCTTTAACTCACCGGCAACTGGATGCATTCCCATGGACAGTAAAGATCCTATCAGTAAGTAACCGAGTACTTTGAAACCTGGAAATTGAAAAATTATACATGAGAAATTATTTAAAATTTTATATATGTATATATTGATACCTCCCACGTAAGTTGTTGTATTATAGTAAAAACTGTAAATTTACAGTAGAGTGTTTCAAAGATTCAAATTAAACCAAAATCTGCAAAATTTGAAAATTACTACGTTAGATATGCATCTGACAAATCCTTAAAAATAGTATTTTAGTTGTTTTTGTACTTTGAATGGATATAATGATCTACAGCTGCGTGCAAAAGTATTAGGCACCCCTATTGTTAGTCACTATCTCATTAGATAGCGGTCAAGTGTGTGTTTTATGGTTTAGCTATTGTATTAGCGGCAATTTTTAACCAAATTAAGATAAAAGAAAATATTTATGACATCCAGGTGTGCTCCTAAGCGGTGTTTCTTCGAATTTGCTTTTTTTGCGTTTCGGGTTATAGTGTGTTATCAGTGCTTGCAGTGAACATACACGTCTTCTACGCAACTATACCTATCACAATTCTAAAGACTAACATTTAACGTGTTAATCATGCCGAAAAAATCTGAACTAAGTGCTGAACAGCGTCTAAGAATAAAGATTTTACATGAACAAGGCATGTCTCAGGTTAAAATAGCCCGAGAAGTGAAGTGCTCGCGATGTGCAGTTCAATATGCTATAAATCGGTTAAAAGAGACTGGCACCCATGAAAATAGACCAAGAACAGGCAGAAGAAAAGTTACTACTGAACGGGAAGATCGATTGTTGATTAGGCAGTCTCTACAAAACAGGAAAAAAACTGCTTTAGAGCTCGCTGCAGCATTATCTGAGGCAAAAGGCAGCTCAGTGAGTGTTTATACTGTGAGAAGAAGACTTCTTAAAGCTGGATTAAAAGGATGTACAGCAAGGAAGAAGCCGTGGGTGTCAGAACACAATAAGAAAAATCGGCTGGAGTGGGCACTCAAACATAGAGATTGGTCAGTGGAAGATTGGTCCAACATACTGCGGTCAGATGAATCTAACTTTGAGGTATTGTTATTTATTTTATGTACAATATTAAAACACATAAATGTTTTTAAAATAACGTACTGCAAGAAAAATAATAACTTTGAAAATAAATGGGTTTTTTTCGTTTGGCATAGGTGTTTGGAACACCCGATGTGACTTATGTTAGGCGAAGGGTTGGCGAAGAATACAACCCAGAATGTGTGGTTCTCACTGTTAAGCATGGTGGAGGCTCAATAATGATCTGGGGCTGCATGGCTGCCGACGGAGTGGGCGAAATGGTGTTGTGTGAGGGACGAATGAATAGTGTTAAATACACTGAAGTTCTGGAAACAGCACTAGCAACGTCGATAACGCAAATTTTCGGTGATACAAACACCGACGGCCTGAAATATCAGCAAGACAACGCCACTTGCCACAAGTCCGCGCATACCATGAAGTGGTTTGCTGAAAATCATATTGATCTTTTGGACTGGCCACCACAATCACCAGACCTCAACCCGATTGAGCATATTTGGTCCATTTTAAAGAAAAATATCCGCAGGCACTCGATTAGCAATAAACAAGCTCTATTGGCCGCGTTACAGCAGGAATGGAAAAATATATCAAGAGAAGAATGTTTCAGGCTGGTAGAGTCAATGCTAAAAAGAGTGGCTGCGGTTATTAAGTCAATAGGTGGACCTACAAAATATTAATTATTTTTTTAAAATAAACCATTGTAATCATAAATGCAGTTTTATTTACACTCGCTATGCTAAAACACCCTAAAACTTGTCTTACTGTAGGGTGCCTAATACTTTTGCCCGTGGCTGTATAATAGGATATTTTTCGGAAAAAAGCAAAATAGCATTTTTGTGACATAAAACTTACTTGGGAGGTATCCATATGTAAATAAAAGTTTAAATGTATGTTTTAATATATTGTGTGTGTTACATAAGCTAAGTTTAGACTTAACATAGCAAATGTATAATGGCTTAAATGATGATGCAAATATAAACAAAATGACTGATGTAGGACGTAGGTTCAAATCCAGCTTGTTTTGATAAATTATTTATTAATTATCATGTACTCTGCTTAAATTTTAATTTAATAAATATATTGATATCTTTAACTTGTTGTCAAGCAATAAATTAAAGTTTATACAAAACATCTATTTAGATAATTTTTTTGATCACTGCAGGTTTAAGGGGTGGTAAGAGACACAAAAAAATGTGGGAATTGTGTTAAGTTGTGTAAAATATGCATTTTATTTAGCTAGGATAAGTTTTATAGTATTTTTTCAGTATGCAAATAATTATGGCACTAAAAAAAATTCTCTTTCACACAAACTAAGTAAGAAAATCTCTGATTTTAATGGATACTCACCAAATAATTTGACGACAACGACATCGAAGAACAGTTGTATGATTAAATTGACGAGCTCCAAAGGTGTGGGAGGTTTGGGTCTTACTACTAACGGTCGGAGTGAGTAGAAAAATGGTTGAAGTAGAACCCATAGTAGTTTACCACCGGTAGTACAAAATAACTTGGCTTCCAACAGCGTTGGTAAATCAACATCTATCACTTCGTCCCCTTGGTACTATTGTAAGAAAAAAAAACTATTATTAAAAGAATTTGGAAGTTTTTTTGATACTAGGATCTACTTTTCTACATTTTAATGAAACTAATATTTTCTGATTACTAGGTTCACGGTTGATGAAAAGTAACCGAAATGTCGGGAGTATGTTGGTAAATTAATAAAGTACATCCGAAAATATTAGTTTCATTTAAATGAAGATAACTATTTGTATATTCTAAAAGACTTTAGAAGATTTTTTTGATACTTTATGCAATTTTTGGTCCATGATAATTTTGGCACTATAATTATTTAAAAATATAACTTTACTATGCTTTTTTAATTGGAAAATTTCATTACGTTTTGCTAACAACATTAATTCACATAAACACATATCATTAAGATAAAATTGCAATAATTTTTTATGTATTTATTATAATCATTTTTTATTTGATAAAAATTTCACAATCCAAAAATATTACATTTTCATTCAAGAATAAGAGTGATGTAATCTCGAATACACGATATAATCTTATCTATATAAAAAAATTCGTCAGTCCTTTCGTTTGCTACGTACAATATTGATAAAAAAACAAAAACATATCTCGTATAATGTCTTATAATTGGTGGAAATCCTATCAAAATGTGATTAGAATTTGCTTGTATATATCTTCTTCTTCAACCTGGCAATTTCCCAGCTATAGCTATAGCCAGGGTCTGGCTTACATGTTGTGAATAATTTTTGCTAATTGTTTTTACGACCGGCCAGCCTGACATCAACCCTTTTTGGGAAGATTTGCTTATAATATATCCCTACTAATATTATAAATGCGAAAGTAACTCTGTCTGTCTGTTACGCTTTCACGCCTAAACCACTGAACTGATTTTAATGAAATTTGGTACAGAGATAGAGTTGACCTTGAGAAAGAACATAGGATAGTTTTTATCCCAGACTCTTGAAAGGTTCTCTTGGAAACGCGATACAACCGAACTCCACGCGGGCGAAGCTGCGGGCGGAAAGCTAGTAATATTATGTGAATTGACTTACCCTGTGATGCTCCAAGTGATATTTCCTAAAGCTGATAGATATCGGTATACCGATGGGTAGGTTTGCGAAGAAACCGAAGATACGGTTGTGGAGAGATCTATTGTGACCGAAGGCCAGGTTGTGAGCTATCTCGTGGATGGCTGTTGAGAAAATATTTAGATTATGTACAATAGGAATGATGAAATCTATCTATATATCTTCTATATATATAAAAATGGATTGCTGTTCCTTAGTCTCGCTAAAACTCGAGAACGACTGAACGGATTTATCTTATCATAATCTTGAAATGTTCGTGGAGGTTCAGGGAAGGTTTAAAAGCTGAAAAAATTTTATTAATTTCCGGGAAAACCCTAAAAACAGCGCTTTTTTATTTCCCATACAAACGGTTTTTTGGCATTAGATTTGACAACTTACTAATATGTCAATCATTTTGTCGCACTTCAGAACACGGAGATTTATGACTTAAAGGTAAACACCAAAAAAATAAATAAGACATAATTTTTTTCTTGATTGAGGCAGTGCGAAATCTACCGGGTCAGCTAGTTATATATATTGTTAAATAATAATCAATTATTAAACTATCAACCCTCAAGCCACCTATATAAGGAGCGCCATTACTGACAATCTGACACTTTGTCTTAAACTATTGTCCAGAGAAAAAAACTTAGATCTAAGTAGTCTCGAATATTAATAAATTGTCCATTGGCCGGCTAACGTTTGATTTTATAAATCATAACGTATTTTCAATTCTAACAATATGTTATTAATCTAATATATAATATTTCCATATCACAATATTAGTTACCGTACTCCTATGAAACGTCTTTACATATTTTTACCAAATCTTATTTACGTATTCAGTAGGTCTGAGAAACGGCTACTATCTATTTTACATACCCTTGAGTGGTAAGGATTGTTCACGGTTGCTGTAAAGTAGCCGAAACGTCGGGAGTATGTAGATTATAGTACATCCGAAAAATATTAGTTTCATTTAAAAACTGGTTATCTTTAGACGAATTTCTAAGTAAATTATCACGTAATTACTACGTCACTCACGTGAATAAACTCACGTAACGGAATTTGGTGAATGGATTATGTTAATACATATTGATAAAACATTTATTATTAATTCCTATATATCTTAAAGATAAAAAAATGTTTTGTGTATGTTTGTTTGTGGTTTTTTTAGTAGAAAAAAATTATAAATCTTTGAGATTATTTTTTAATCAACATACATAATATATTTTATAGAAATCTCATCTTGAGTTAATTCCATTATCAAAAAGTCGAATTAGACGACAAAATCTTCTATTAATGGTATAACAAATAATATTAATTCATTTAACAGAAAAAACCGCAGTAAAAGCTATGTATATAACAATCTATTATCAAAACAGTGTATGAATTTCACAATAATTGACGTTCAGATAAAATATTAGATAAAGACCTGTCACCTAATTTTACCAGGTGTACGAATTATCGAAAAAAATTCCAGGTGAAGTGTTACAGAGGATCCAGGTGGAAAAATGATAATTATTACGTTTTCAATAATTGTATTATTTATTTTTTTCTGTTATAATTAAATGTAAATTTGTATTCGTTAATAATAAATAGTTTTAAAATTATTACATATAGTATATAATTTGTAAGACATTTATATCTTATATATAAAATTCTCGTGTCGCGGTGTTAGACAGAGAGCTCTGAAACGGCTTGACCGATTATGATGGAGTTTTATGAGCATATTGAGTAGGTCTGAGAATCGGACAACATCTATTTTTCATACATTTAAGTCATAAGGGCTGTTCATTATTAATTATTTTTTGGACTTTTTTTTGTTTTTATTTATTTATAATGTAGCATTAAAAAATGCGTACAACACAAAATTTTTACTTTCCTATCACCAACCAATATTTCTTTATATAGCAAACCAACGTTTGCCGGTTCAGCTAGTATAAATATATATATGTTTACCTACAGTCTTAGTATTAGTTCTCATACGCTACACTTATAGTTTCCATTTACATTATTTACGTCCATACTGACCGTATTTCGGACAGACAATGAATATTATAGTTACGAGCATTATCGCATGCTTACTAAAAGTTTCCATCGTCACTACATACTTCACGTCAACAGTTTGTCATTCATTAATCTTGTCACATAGTTTTAACGTGCGTTAGATTGTGTTAGGTAGAGAGAGGAGCTTGGACAGTGGAGGTGAGTGTTTAACGCGTTATATAGGGGTCCCTTAAACCTACACCTGGGTCACAAGTCCCAGTCACTGTTGAAGCTCCTCTCACTACAACGATGGACCCGACACACGCACCGTGAATACATGGAATGATGAGAGGTTTCGTCTCTCTATATATATTAAACCTACACCTGGGTCACAAGTCCCAGTCACTGTTGAAGCTCCTCTCACTACAACGATGGACCCGACACACGCACCGTGAATACATTGAATGATGAGAGGTTTCGTCTCTCTATATATATTAAACCTACACCTGGGTCACAAGTCCCAGTCACTGTTGAAGCTCCTCTCACTACAACGATGGACCCGACACACGCACCGTGAATACATTGAATGATGAGACGTTTCGTCTCTCTATATATATTAAACCTACACCTGGGTCACAAGTCCCAGTCACTGTTGAAGCTCCTCTCACTACAACGATGGACCCGACACACGCACCGTGAATACATTGAATGATGAGAGGTTTCGTCTCTCTATATATATTAAACCTACACCTGGGTCACAAGTCCCAGTCACTGTTGAAGCTCCTCTCACTACAACGATGGACCCGACACACGCACCGTGAATACATTGAATGATGAGAGGATTCGTCTTGTCTCTTAAGGTACTTTAAACGCGAAACGTTATGTATGTGTATGTATGTGTTCATTTCTCGTGAATACTTTAAACAATGTTTTCCGCTAAAAAGATAAGAGGAATAATGTTATCAGGCCCTCGAAGTTATTTACTATCGATAAGCTGTGATGGAATTAACTCTTAATAGAGTTATTCACACATATACATACATATAAAGATATATATATTGTTATATGTAAAAGAAAGTCGTGTTAGTTACGCTATATATAACTCAAAAACAGCTGTACGGGTTTGGCTGAAAATTAGTGGTAGCTTAGAACTATGAAAAAAACTTGTATACTTTTCATGCGATCCCAAAAAAAACTTGATCAAATCCAAAATCTTATTTACGGTCTTTAATGAGGAATAGAGTTCGATCCACTACTGTACATTCCTAATTTTGAATTACGCAGATAAAGTCGCGCACAAAAACTAGTATATATAACAGCTATACATTCCTAATTCTGAAAGTAACACAGACGAAATCAAGTGCAAAAGCTAGTATTTGAGACTTACCCAACATCAACGAGTGGTTAATGACCCCTCCAAAGCAATACGCCAGGATTATGACGTACGGCCAGCTTAAATGTTGGACGACAGGCAGCATGGCGAACTGAGTGAAAACCATAGCGGTGACAACCCATTTGAACATGGGGTCGTAACCATATAGCTTCTTGATCTCTGGGTATTTCTCTGGAAAGGAAAAATATATTACACTAGAAGTCCTGGCGAACTTCGTATCGCCCTATAATCAAGAAATATCTATTACGTTTTTTTATTTATATTTTTGGAGTTCACCTGTAAGCCATAAATCTCCGTGTTTTGAAGTGCGACAGAATGATTGACATATTAGTTAGTTGTCAAATCTAATGTAAAAAAAAAAAACGTTTGTATGGGAAATAGAAAAGGGCTGTTTTTATGGTTTTCCCAGTAATGAATCAATTTTTTTCAGCTTTTATACCTTCCCTGAACCTCCACGAACATTTCAAGACTAAGATAAGATAAATCCGTTCAGATGTTCTCGAGTTTTAGCGAGACTAAGGAACAGCAATCCATTTTTATATATATAGAAGAAGATTGCTAATAGAAATTGAGTATTGACGAACGAGCAACGAGCAATAGATCGATAGTAATGGAAAATTTACATTAATGTATTCAATTTAAACTAGATATATCAAAATTTTATTAATATTATAAATGCGAAAGTAACTCTGTCTGTCTGTCTGTTACGCTTTCACGCCTAAACCACTGAATTGGTTAATGAAATTTGGTACAGATATATAGTTGACCTTGAGAAAGGACAGGATAGTTTTTATCCCAGACTTTTGAAAGGTTCTCTTGGAAACGCGATATAACCGAGCTCCACGCGAGCGAAGCTGCGGATGAAAGCTAGTTTAATATATTGTTAAGTTATCAGAAATGTTTTAAACTAAATGAAGTCAAGATCATCCTTATTGGAAGTCTTAATTCATGAACACATGAGGTAGCTGTTCTTATTTTTATATCAAAGGTAGCAAAAGGGGCAGACGGCCTACTTGATGGGCAGTAGTGACCGTCGTCCATGGACATCCACAACATAGATGTTACGGATGCGTTACCAACCTTGATTGTTGAGGAAAAGGGAGAAATGGGAATAAGGAAATGGCAGGAAAGGATGAGAAAAAGGTAAAGGATCTCTCACTCATCGGACGAAACGCAGCCACTAAAGACTACTTCACGCCGATCTTCTGTGAGAGGGTGGTACTTCCCCGGTCGAGCCAAACCACGTTCGAGCTTTAATAACCACAGCTAGGCACACTATTATTAAATACAAAGAAGTAATCAAAACTGACAAAACAGATGACATTACTATGGTTACAAGAAATCAGGGCTGTCATTTGACAATTGAGTTTCGACAATGTATTAACATTCTGTTAGCCATTAGACGGAGCTCTAGAGCAGGAATTAATATTAGTGGCTGGTTAAGACATTTAAACGGAAATTTGTGCGTGGTGGGACGCTCGATACATCTAACAGAGCTTCAAACGCCTTAACACGATGTTACTTATTTAACAATGATTGGTGAAACTGGGTCTAAAGGTGGTAGAGTCTATTCTAGGAGTGAATCATTTTAGGACTAGGTATATTAGGAGTTATTTGATGAAGCTGAAAACGAAATGCTGGTATCTTTAAAGACTCTCGCTATTAGCACCAGATACCGCTGTATTGGTGGTACCACTTTATCATTAATCAGTTTGGCATTAACGGGCGTTATCATATTAATATATAACAATTATCAAAACGAGACTGTCTGCACGTGTTATATATAATTTGATAATAACAATTGTATATTGATAAGGCTATGTTCGTGATAATTGTTATGCAAGAAGCGATGTCCGGTTATATCTATGTAGATATTTTTGTCCGTCTGGCTTTCGTCTGCGGAATTCTTATTAATACTAAGTGTAGGACCATCTAGTATTCTTCTACCTGGCAATTTCCCAGCTTTAGCCAGGGTCTGCCTAACATGTTGTGAATAGTTTTGGTTAATTGTTTTTACGATCCGCCTGCCTGACATCAACCCTGTTTAGTTAATACATTAATCAGTGATGTCTAAATACTCTCAGAAAGTACATATGACTCGGAAAAATGACATTAGTACTTGCCAGGATCGAACCCGCGCCCTCATGCATGCGAAGTGGGACTTTTAACCACTAGGCCACCGCTGACTTAATACATATATTATAATTATGAAGTATTTATTTATAAAAAACCTTCAAGGCTACGTAAGTATTGACAATGAAAACTTAGGTAATATATACAAAGTATATAAAAAAAATGGTCAGTTAAAATTAATTTTAAGCATATAACTTTCCTTAGATTTTACCATCACCAGTTTAAAATCCGTTAATGAACTACCAATTAACGTGTTAGTATTTAACAGACGTGCGTTAAACTGTTAAATAATTAAGATTTTAACAGCAACTCAATTCACACTTAATATTTTACAGTTAAAACGAGATTATTATAGTTTTTTACTCAAAATAATGTATAACATGCCCTTAGTAGAAGTTCACAAACACTTAGACTTACAGTTATTAGTCAAGAAAAACTCCAACTTAGAAGTAGATAGATTTTTAATAAAACCGTCATATATGTCAGGCAGGCGGCCGGTCGTAAAAACAATTAGCCAAAACTATTCACAACATGTAAGGCAGACCCTGGCTTAAGCTGGGAAATTGATAGGTAGAAGAAGATATAATAAATCCTATTATTAAATATAATATCAGAATTGCATTACCTTTTAACATAAAAATATTTTTTCTTCTATTAATATATATATTTATGATTAAATATAAAACTATCAGATTTTTATTATGTCTTTTAATATGAATTTTGAAAATAAAAAAGATTTATAACAGCAAAACACCGGTGCATTTGCATGTATAAACATCTACACTTATGACCAAACGCGTCATTTTATTGCAAAAAACTCAATAAAAAAATAAGTGCCTAGATATACTCACTGTATAATCATATACTACCTATTTTTATATAACAAAAAATGGATTAAACATATTTGGAAATTCATATATAAATCTCTATTGTAATTTTAAGCCTTGAACACATTAATAGTCAAGTTAGCGAGAGTGAGATACAATCATGTATACAAACCCTAAAATGCTTTAAATAATTGTAGAAAAGTCTTATTCTCTTAATAGTACAACATTACAAGGAAACTGATTGTCAAAGTAATATATACATAATATACTAGCTTTCCGCCCACAGCTTCGCCCGCGTAGAGTTCGGTTGTGTCGCATTTTCAAGAGAACCTTTCAAAAGTCTGTGATAAAAACTATCCTATGTTCTTTCTCAAGGTCAACCCTATATCTGTACCAAATTTCATTAAAACCAATTCAGTGGTTTAGGCGTGAAAGCGTAACAGATAGACAGACAGAGTTACTTTCGCATTTATAATATTGGTGGGGATAAAACACTTAAAAAATTGGTTGATCGGTTTAAGAGCTATAATTCCACAGACAAATCATCATCATCATCCTATCAGAGCCCACTTCTGAGCTGCTTCTTCTCACATGGAGAAGGTTTGAGCATTAATCACCACATTTGCTCAAGACGGGTTGGTGATTTCAAACTTATAATTTGATATTATATGCCCAGGTTTCCTCACTGTTTTCTTTAAGTCTCGCATATAAATTGAACTCATAACACAATATCATTTTCAAAATCGGGTGTAAAAATATGAATAACAAGTAAATATGCAATATTATAATTAATTATACATATCAGTGAGATTAATGCATTCCCAAAGAGGGTTGATGTCAGGCATGCGGCCGGTCATAAAAACAATTAGCCAAAACTATTCACAACATGTAAGGCAGACCCTGGCTAAAGTTGGGAAATTGCCAGGAAGAAAAAGCAGATTACTAGACTCATATATGATGATAGCTATGAAGATAAGTTATTGAAGTGCGGACTGTTTTATGAATTGATGTTTAAAACATGAACTAATAGAATAATATATAGTATTACCAAGAAAATTGTGTCATTTAACAAATAATTAAGCAAAAAAGATAATGAGATATATGTATATATATATATAAATACCAACATATAATATTTCTGATTTTAAATTCCACACAAGACAACAGATCATCACTCAATTGTTTACAACTAATATGATTAACACCACTAAAAAGTATATGTTTAAAATACAGTGTAAACTCTATATAACGACACTGAAGGGACCGTGCATTTTTGTGCGTTATAGAGAGTTGCCGTTAAATAGAGGGAAGAAAAATCAGAATTAGAAAAAGACAAAGTTTGTTTCAGACTACTGTTAGTACTTATGTACATAAAAAAGAATGTTATAAAGTCTGTTGTTTTTGTTTGACGTGTTTTGCTGCACCAGTAATGTTGTTGTATTTTTTACGTATTTTATTCATATCTTGCGATATTGAGGCATATTGGCGAAGAACGAATTTCTTAGAAAGTTTGGTATGCATGATTACGACAGTGGAGTTTATTGCGGGGTAGGATAACAAAGCGACAAAAAAACGTACACAGCTGCGCATTTTTTACTAATTTTAGCAACTTAAGGGTACTTTTTAATACTTAATTTTGTCGCTATTGAGAGTGGCTGTGCCGCTATATAGAGTGTATCATTGTATGGTAGACAAGCTAAACCAACCAAAGTCAAATGATTTCGACGCTTTAGAGAGTTTGTCGTTAAATCGAGTGTCGTTATATGGAGTTTACACTGTATATATATATGTATGTACAGAAACTACATTTTACCTTACACAAAGCGAGAGGTGAGTGTTTTAAAGAATTCAAATAATAAGCATATATTTACTTATTCTTAGTGTGTCATGTTAAAACTAAAATATATGTATTATATATAAGTAAATATATATCAATATACATTAGAAGGTTGATGTCAGGCAGGCGGATCGTAAAAACAATTAGCCAAAACTATTCACAACATGTCAGGCAGACCCTGGCTAAATCTGAGGAATTGCCACGTAAAAGATTAGAATGGAAAAAAATTACATATGTTAAAATAATATACATATTTAAAACTATGCTATTTTCACAATATCATATATATATATATATATATATATATATATATATATATATATATATATATATATATATATATATATATATATATATATATATATATATATATATATATATATATATATATATATATAAGAGATATATGAATGTATGTCTAGTAAATATCTAATGGAATTTTAATTTGGCATTGTCTGAAACACTTATTGTGTTCTAATCTTAATCCTTATAAAATATAAGTTATCTATGATGTAATCGGAAATTTTAAACTCGGCAGGTGTTTTCACTGTTTATTAAACATATATATATATATATATATATATATATATATATATATATATATATATATATATATAAATGTACTTATAATTAATAATATTATATAAATATAATGTTTGTATCTTTATTCTGGTAATAAAATATTTGTCTTCCATGAATGAACAGCTATGGCAATTTTACAAATTACGATTTTTTTTATATCTCTCGATTTAAAACTGTATTTCTCCATATTATTCTCGGGAGAAATGGCCGGGTAGATTTAAATCGTGTTTAAACACGGAATAATTAATAAAGAAACGAAAAACTGTACAATTAATTTTGGCAAAGACACTGAAATATTGAAAGTGGACGAAACCGGGAAACACAACTAGTGGTAACATGCGATAAATGATGTCACCTATGAAAAATAATTCTAGAAAATTATTGATATGAATATATATATTTAAATGTAAAGCTAGACACGTATACTCTAATTTATATTCCAAATAAACGAAATTTATTTTATATATCGTATGTTTTAGAATATCTAATTCTCTAATGATTTGTTAATAACAGGTTTTCATCCAATTGAAATATATTAATTGCTTGTTGACACAATAGTTTAAGTAGTAAGAACGAAGGACGTTATTGAAAATTTTGTCTAAAATACATTGCTCGTTGCAGGTTCTAATACAATATGAAATATACGTTTTATACGTGTTTTAAATATTAAAACGTGACGTAATGTTACCTAAGATGATTTTTCGTCTTGTAGCATGAGGTTCTTCCGTGTGGACCCACTCAAAGTCAGTTCTAGACACTTTCGCACCCATTTCAAACACTTATTAGAAAACTTAGCACTTTTATTGTTGTAGTGAGTAATTAAAAAAATATTAAATAAAATAGAAAATGCCGGCAACCAAACACCGATACGTCCTGCCGGTTTATGCGACCAAACTCACACAACCAACCTGTTTAATTTAGTTCTAACTTGTGACTATCTAGTACTGCTCATTGAATAGTGACGCCCAAAACGAATTGAACTTGAAAAGACCGTGCGTCAAGGTGACAACTTTAAAATAATAGAAAGTGACATTTGGCAGCCGTTCGGAATTTTTATATATAAAACTTTACAATATATAAAAATAGTGTAACGTTAAAATCTTGAATCTACGCTCTTATCACTTTTAATTTATAATAATTTGTTTACTAACATTAAATTTAGGTATCTGATATTTACAGATCAAATATAGGAAAACTTAATAAGTATAAATATTTACCATATAAAATGATACGATTGGATTCCGAACTATATATTTCCGTTAACTATCTAGTTACTTATACATAAATGTAGTAAAGAATTTTAAAATTTTCACGATTTCGAAAAGAAGTGGGTTAATCATGATGCTCGATGACAATAATTTATTATTATTTTATAAAATATAAATTCTTATTAATAACGAAACAGTCTTTTACTCCTGTTTGCATAATACTTATACAAATTTGCAATACTTCCAAGCATATCATTTCAATTCTTACCAGTCAGATTTTTTTTATGTTTTTTATTTGTAGATACATTAAACTGATAGTTACCATCACCAGGTACGATGCCTTTACTATTGATTGTAAGCTTTAATACGAAGTAAATTGTGGTACGTTTAAATATTGAAAGATATTTCATGTTGTAAATTGTCTTGTAGTAATTGTTAGTTCAAGTTATTGGTGTATTATGTACGTATCGTCATCATGTGCATTCACTGTAGAAATATTAAAAAATATTGTAGATACGCCATTTTTTTTGTTTAAAGAATAAAGCCGCATCTAAAACTAGATTTTTTTGAATTAGGTATTCTTAATTATCTAGAATTAAGTTTGATAGGCTTTTTATTTTATATATTAATTAAGTATTTCCTAAAAATCTTGACAGTACTCAAGATTATAATTCGTCCAATAAATAAAATTAGAAAAATATTCCATAATTCCATTTCGAATGAAGCCATTGCATAATTAAATTGTAAATTTTTCTTTTTATAGCTTTCCGTTTATGGTTTAGAGTATTTTAATCGTGTTTTTATTTGGTTTAGGAATTTTAATTATTATTAAATTATATTTAGCAACTAGCTTTTGCTGCGACTCCGTCCGCGTGGAGTAGTGACTTCCGGCAGATTTTTGGTTCTTCCCACATTGTTCCCGTTCTTGAAGGGGTTTTCGGAATGGTCGAGTTCCCGTAGAGTTTTCAGGATAAAACCTATGTTTTTTTTAATTCACAATGAAGTACTCTTAACCAACAACATATTTATTTGTTAATTTGAATAAAGATTAATATTATTATGTTGATACAACTTAAACAAATTATTTCGACCAAATTAGGTACCATAAAAACGGTTTTTGTGAGTTAATCTTAAAAGATAGACGTATACTGTCGCGGACTGTTTTTTAGATCATTAAAAGAGCTATTATTCTTTAATACATATTTTTTGTGTATCTTGAACCGTTTTCACGGCGCACGCAACGGAAGGTTTCAAAGATGAAATAATTTCTCCCGTTTTTTACACATTTATCACTATATCTTTGCTCCTATTGGTCGTAGCGTGATGTTATATAGCCCACAGCCTTCCTTGATAACTGGACTATCCAACACAAAAAGAATTATTCAATTCAAACCAGTAGTTTCGGAGATTAGCGCTTTCAAACAGACACTCTTCAGCTTTATAATATTAGTATAGATGTAGCTCCTACGCCCAATCTATTATACCCAATTTAAAAAGAATAGACTGGTGCATTACATGTAATGTACAGTATGTTCGAGGCGTTATGAAGATCATAGAAAATCATTTTTATCTACTTTATGTATTTTGAAGTAAATTGTCCTTATTCATAGTTGAACACTAATCGTTAGTTATATAGTAATAAATTCGACTCTTATATAATATACCGTAGAACGTTTTTAAAATATTTTTTTAACTTTTAAATTATGTAATTAATGCAGATTTTTGTACGACACTGTAGTGGCGATGCAAATTGAACAAAACATATTCTGATTAATGACTAGAACTAAAAATAAATTGAATAAATATATTTTTATTGAAAAAGATTTTAACTTCAAAAAATATTTTAAGTAATAACTCTTTATTCTGCACTAGACTTTTTGTATTACCATATACAAATTTATCATTTTAAAATTTAAAGCAATTAGCATACAAATATGTGATACAGATATGTGATTGTTCCGAGTCATATGTACTTAAGAGTATTTAGACAACACTGACAGATGTAGGAAAACATCGTGAGGAAACATGGACTTAATCAAATTATGAATTTGAAATCACCAACCCATCTTGAGCGAGCGTGGTGATTAATGCTCAAACCTTCTCCATGTGAGAAGAGGCTCAGCAGTGGGCTCTGATAGGATAAAATTACTTATCATAGTTTAAACCTTTAGCGGTCATAAGGAGTGGACAGTGGAAAAACAAAATTGATGTTGATTAAGGGTATATAATAGAAGTAAATATAAGTATACATAAATATATATTTTTCAAACTTTTCATTGTCTAACTGTCTGACTAAAAAAACACGACCGGTGGACGAAAAGTCAGTTTAAAAATAAAATCATGTTGGTGAAAATATCGCCTCAAATTTATAAGGGGTTAAGTGTAAAATTACCCAGGTTTTTGTTATTTGAGTAAATAAAACAAGTGTGTACATCATAATGTATATTATTATACGCTCTCCTGTACTGGTGGTTCGTATCCTTCAGGTCGGTCAGACTTGTCACCACCTTCTCCTCGTTTGCCACCACCTTCTCCGTGCAACTCCATCAGCTTGGCAATCTCAAACCTCGGACGTTTGAGGACTTTCACCTGTAATATATATGAGGCTGTAGAGATGTTGTGGTTGTATGTAATTAAATGGTAATTTGGTTGATATCAGATATAAATCAAAAGGGAACAAAGTTCTCATCAGGTTTGTATCATTGCGAGCTAGGTGTGTCATCATTATAATATATATCCCTACTAATATTATAAATGCGAAAGTAACTGTCTGTCTGTCTGTTACGCTTTCACGTCTGAACCACTGAACTGATTTTAATGAAATTTGGTACAGAGATAGAGTCGACCTTGGGAAAGAATATTGGATAGTTTTTATCCCAGACTTTTGAAAGGTTCTCTTGGAAACGCGATATTACCGAACTCCACGCGGGCGAAGCTGCGGGCGGAAAGTTAGTAATGACTATATATATATATATAAAATTCATTGTCCATACCTTCCTGATGCACACATCTCTCAGCGGGTAGATGCTGAGGCAGGCCTTCTCAATGTCCTTAGCGATGGAGTCGGGGATGAGTTTGTTCACCACCTCCTTCAGCTCCGAGCCGGCCACATCACGAGTTATGATCTCGCACATCTTCTTCCTAATGGCTCGGACCTGGAAATAATAATAAGTTCATACTGTGTTTGATAGCAAGATATATTAACTTTGTTCAAGACATTTGACAATTTTGTCCACTGGAAAATGCTATTTTATTTTTTGTTGTAATTTTCAAATTTTGTAACTTAAATCTTTGACACTCTATTGTAAATTTAGTTTTGGAGATACAACAACTTATATTGATATTGATTTATAATAATTGTTAAATGTTGCAACGACACAAAAGACCCAACATATATAATATTAGGCGCTCTATTGTGTGGCAGCGTTCAATATATGCAGTTTGTAACGATATAAAGATAATTGTACATCTTTATATAGCTGGACTGCAAACAGAAACTATTGAATTGTTGTAGGTTTATAAAAAAATTCTGTGTGCAACACCTACATATTGATGAGTTTTATGTATAAGGACCAATGTAGCAGTTTAGTCATTTTAATATTTTCGTTTTATACACTTCATAATACTGTATTCTATAGCAGCTATTTAAAAAAATGTGTATTTGTTTGTGGAAAGACTTTTTAATGCAGTAAAAGGGCATAAGTAATACACCTTTTAACACTTTAAGGAGAAAGTAACTCTGTCTGTTTGTCTGTTACACTTTCACACCTAAACCAGTGAACTAATTTTAATGAAATTTGTTAGACAGAGTTGACCTTGAGAAAGAACATAGGATAGTTTTTATCCCAGACTTTTGAAAGGTTCTCTTGGAAACGCGATATAACCGAACTAAACGCGGGCGAAGCTGCGGGCGGAAAGCTAGTATGTCATAAAATTAATTAGGGCTAGTTATTTCTGTACCTGGGTATGCTGAGCGTAGCATGTCTTCCTCTGACTGAGGGAATCCTTGTTGGTGAAGCCGATGCAGAACACTCTCAAGAGATATCCATCGGTAGTCTTAACATCGATATTGGCCTCGACTAATGTCTGCCATTTCTTGACCATCCATCTGTAATTATATATTTGGTTATTATTTTGTATAATTAATTTTGATTAAGAGGGTTGATGTCAGGCAGGCGGCCGGCCTAAAACAATTAGCCTAAACTAATCACATGTAAGGCAGATCCTGGCTAAAGTTGAGAAATTACCAGGAAGATTTTTGATAATTAATGTAATTTGTAACTATTGTAGTATTCAATAAAGAAATATTAAATTGGTCATGTATGTATTGTATAGCAACTAATATAATAATCTACCTACATTATACTTGATATCATATTATTTGGAAGTTTCTTAAGTCCAGAATATCTATGATATGGTGGTCGGATAACCCAGAATGATGTGAAAAGAACAAAGGCTTGGATAGAAGTAATATTATTGAGAATTTCTATATAGCTAGTATATATACATATCTTCTTCATAATAGTACTCTTAGAAAGTACATGACTCGGAAAAATCACATTAGTACTTGCCAGGATCGAACCCGCGCCCTCAGCAACGACAGGCGGGCCCTCTAACCATGAGGCCACCACTGACATAGAATATATACATATTATGTACTTATATTATTTTGGGACTATGAGAATTGAAGAAGTTATTCTTACATACTATCTTTTATTATTTTATTAATAGTTTATCAATACTTAGCAAAAAACATATTACGAATTTAATAGTTTTAATAAATACTACAAGTTAATGGACAAGTATTGAAGAATATAATAAATGTAGCAACGATATAAAGAGCCATTACAATATATGTAACGGCATTTTATTATATGGTAGCGTTTTTATCTGCAGTTTGAAACGATATGAAAACAATGGACATCTTCATATAGCTGGACTGCAGAATCCCTACTAATATTATAAATGCGAAAGTAACTCTGTCTGTCTGTTACGCTTTCACGCCTAAACTACTGAACTGATTTTAATGAAATTTGGTACAGAGATAGAGTTGACCTTGAGAAAGAACATAGGATAGTTTTTATCCCAGACTTTTGAAAGGTTCTCTTGGAAACGCGATATAACCGAACTCCACGCGGGCGAAGCTGCGGGCGGAAAGCTAGTATAATATATGTATTACTATTTTAGAGTATTAATAATAGTCAATATTATAAGGGAAACTTTCCCAATGGGTAATAATGCTCGTTTGAGAATCTAAATGCTAAAGGTGAGAGATTTGGAAAAAATATTGGGGTTTTGTATAGGTCTGGGTGATTTGTAATATAATTTAGCTAAGATAGTTATTGTGGTTTTTCAGCAGATATAAAAATAAGAGTGATATTGATAATTTATGATCAAAATGGACATAATAACTTCGGAAATCTTTAGTCTAAGATAACAATTGTAACTAGCTATCTTTATATGAAGATTTTTGTGAATTTTATGTTCCTTAGTAAGGGTAGATATGTAATTTCTATATATGTATGTATGTTTAAGACTTACCTCAACTTATCAGTTGTAAGATCCATGCCGTGGAAGTTACAAAGAACATAACGACCCTGAACATCTTCAGCAATCAAACGGAACTTGCGGAAAGACCTGGGGAATTAAAACAATAGTTATGAGACCTCATCATTCAATGTATTCATATGCGTGTGTCGGGTCCATCGTTGTAGTGAGAGGAGCTTCAACAGTGACTGGGACTTGTGACCCAGGTGTAGGTTTAATATATATAGAGAGACGAAACCTCTCATCATTCAATGTATACACGGTGCGTGTGTCGGGTCCATCGTTGTAGTGAGAGGAGCTTCAACAGTGACTGTGACTTGTGACCCAGGTGTAGGTTTAATATATATAGAGAGACGAAACCTCTCATCATTCAATGTATACACGGTGCGTGTGTCGGGTCCATCGTTGTAGTGAGAGGAGCTTCAACAGTGACTGTGACTTGTGACCCAGGTGTAGGTTTAATATATATAGAGAGACGAAACCTCTCATCATTCAATGTATTCATATGCGTGTGTCGGGTCCATCGTTGTAGTGAGAGGAGCTTCAACAGTGACTGGGACTTGTGACCCAGGTGTAGGTTTAATATATATAGAGAGACGAAACCTCTCATCATTCAATGTATACACGGTGCGTGTGTCGGGTCCATCGTTGTAGTGAGAGGAGCTTCAACAGTGACTGTGACTTGTGACCCAGGTGTAGGTTTAATATATATAGAGAGACGAAACCTCTCATCATTCAATGTATTCATATGCGTGTGTCGGGTCCATCGTTGTAGTGAGAGGAGCTTCAACAGTGACTGGGACTTGTGACCCAGGTGTAGGTTTAATATATATAGAGAGACGAAACCTCTCATCATTCAATGTATACACGGTGCGTGTGTCGGGTCCATCGTTGTAGTGAGAGGAGCTTCAACAGTGACTGGGACTTGTGACCCAGGTGTAGGTTTAATATATATAGAGAGACGAAACCTCTCATCATTAAATGTATTCACGGTGCGTGTGTCTGGTCCATCGTTGTAGTGAGAGGAGCTTCAACAGTGACTGGGACTTGTGACCCAGGTGTAGGTTTAATATATATAGAGAGACGAAACCTCTCATCATTCAATGTATTCACGGTGCGTGTGTCTGGTCCATCGTTGTAGTGAGAGGAGCTTCAACAGTGACTGGGACTTGTGAACCAGGTGTAGGTTTAATATATATAGAGAGACGAAACCTCTCATCATTCAATGTATTCACGGTGCGTGTGTCGGGTCCATCGTTGTAGTGAGAGGAGCTTCAACAGTGACTGTGACTTGTGACCCAGGTGTAGGTTTAAGGGACCCTATCTAACGCGTTAAACGCTCACCTCCACTGTACAAGCTCCTCTCTCTATATAATTTGAAAAGAAACTACTAGGGCTGCCTCCAAAGTATATACATGTGTATCAAATGATATATAAAGGTATATATATAAAAGGATATGCTCATAGTCTCATCAAACAGATCATCATCACACTGTGACCATTTAGCCCCTATTTAACGCTGGGGCATATATTAACGAAATTTAGTTGAAATATTCATATTTTTAATATATAAAGTATGCAAACCTTTCCGCGTCTGTATCAGCCTGTAGATCAGCGAGTGAAACCTCGAAGACGCGGCCCTTCAGACCCTCGGAAGCGATTTTCGTTCCCTAAAACAAAGTTACGTGTAAACAACCGCGTGGTTACGACGTGTTTACGTGATATTCAACGTAAACTCAGAGGTAAATCAAAAGGGAACAGAAGTTTCATCAGATCTGTGTCAATGCGAGCTAGGTTGATCATCATTAAGTACATTTTATCTAACTTTCATACATAATAATATAAAAAACTAGAAGTTAAATTCGATATGAACATATTATATACAACTTAATAATAGATTTTATTACGTTTGCAAGTTATTACGATAAGCTTAACGTACAAAAATAAAGTATTCTTTTAAAATAACTTGACACCGGTCGAAATTACACGCGGTTTTAACCTATAGGTGGTTGCACAAACCTGGGTGCGATTGACGAGCGTGGTTCCCACCAACCTCTTGGTGAACATAGACGGCGCCTTGACATCATACCAGTCTTTACGTGTGAAAGGATCAACGCTAAAAACAAAATTAATATTATAACCTTATACTCACATGAATAATCACATTAACATAAAACCAAAGACGGATAACACGATAATTAACAGTTAAACATATTAAAGTTATGTTAAAAGTTGATTTCAAAGCTGTTATAATTGATTAAGCGTAGAAATAAGAGTTAACTTTAGACACGAGACACGATACTTCATCCACTGTTATCTCAAACATCACATATTTATTAACAAATTTCTGTTTTCTAACAGCGTTATGGATAATTACAGTAAAAGATGATGGGCTTATTCCGGACTTACATCTTCTTTTTAACTCCCTTTTTACCGCCTTTCGATAGGCCTTTATTTTTACCGACCGCCATGTTCAGACTCAAATATGAGAAAGGATAGTTTTTGTTTATGGTCGGAGCAAGCAACTGTCAATATGTCAGCTTGTTTATGGTGGGGAACGGTACAGATAAAAAATAATTTATAATACAGGAAACCTAATAAAAATATATTTTAATAAAAAAAAAATGTTTTTAACGTATATAAAAATTATTTTTTAATATGTTAATGATCTCAAAAATATGGTGTCAAAATATCATATATAATAAATTCCTGAGTTGTAAGTTTGGTACACTTACAACTCAGGAATGATAAAATGTTAAGGCGCTTTAAGCGTGCAATGAAAAGAAATTTCGTAACTTTAATATAATATAAATATTAAATACATATGATGTACATAAAAAATGTATGTCTCTTTTAATGAGTAATCATCATTTATCAGTTATATTTAATATAAGTGTTTTTACAAATTCTTTGGCAGATTTTTCTATTCAGAGGAAGCTTTTATAATCTTAGATCTTATTAACCTTTATCGATCTTTAACAAGCTGATAAGATAAAACTTATTTTATAGTAAATTTAGTGTATTAGAAAATTTTAATTAAATTGGTTGTCAAAAAAAATGCTAGATTAAAAATGTATTATTACCTTTTTTTAATAAAAGCAAATAACATTATTTGATATTGTCATTAAATACGTTACTATATTATATTTTAAGTGACAATAACTTTTCTATTACAGACTTTTTTTTAAGACAGACCCTGGCTATAGCTGGCAAATTGCCAGGTAGAAGAACAATGAAACAGACATAGTACTTTTAGTATATATGTATATGTTTATTTAATTTATATTCTCGTTATGTATGTACATACTTAATTTTTTTGCTTGAAATTCAAATTTAAGTTATCTTGATGTTGCAATATTTAATGCTCAATATATTTTGACGTGATAACGTCTTTAAAATCGTTTTAGTCGGGTGACATGTTCAGAAACTTGTGTCACACCAAAACCTCACGAGCGCGATCGCAGGTATAATGAGAGAGAGACGGACCGATCTCCCGTCTCATCTCGAGCGCTGCCAGTCATTCCGTGAAACTTGTCACGCGGAATCCTCACGAGCGGAGGCAGGCATAGCGTTTGAGTGAGTGGACCGATCTTCCGTCTCTCTCACTCTAGCGGCATACAAACGAATGGAGATTTTCTCGTGCGGTTAAGTTTTCGTTGAATGTGTATTGATTTTTTTGAAATTTTTTTTATTAAAAAAATTGTTATCTTCATTAATTCCTTACTTCCCAAAAACTTATATCACCAATAAGACGTTATCACGTAAACATCTCGATCGTAAACCTACTTTACAAACAACAATTTTTTTTTTATTATTTAAAAACTATTATGTCCAGTATATTTTTTGACCAACCATTCTTTGTAATATTTATTAATCAATAAGTTTTATTCTATTATCATCTTGATACAGGTCCATTCAGTTTAAGATTTTGACTAATACACTTGATTTTTAAGCATCCATATTAGTATTTTTATGTAAAACTTTGGAAGGATCTCCGTACTACAGATTTATTAAAAATGATAAAAATATGTACGTATTAAATGAAAATATTTGAATCATTACTTCTTGAAATAAAGTACTTATTAATTTTAACTTCTTGTGATTAATTTATAAAATAATTATTGTTTATCTGTGCAAATATTAGGTCTAGTAATGATATTTTTTTCAAAGCATTATTTGTAAAATAGAAATGGTAATATTCTCTATCATGTAACGACTTTTATATATAAAAAAAATTAATTAGAGATATTATTAAATATAAAGGGTAACAAAGTAAATATTCAAGTAAATAATAATAAAGTAAAATTAAGAAAAATAAAAAAAATATATTTATTTTAAAATAATAATCATCACTTAGTTCAAAGAAAAACAAGATTATTGTGTTAATAATTTGTTATTTTTATACATTCCACTTAAAATGTCACTCAAAAAAACATAAGTGCATTTTAGTTAAGTAGGTATTACAACTTTGACAGTTTAAGTTTTTAATAACAGTGAAAATTTTAACATTAAATGTATTAAAAAAGTTTAGTTAAAATAAGCTTTTATAAACTGACACAAAAATTAAATTATTTATTATTTACAAAATATCAACCAACTTGTCGGGATACCATTTAAAAAAAAATATGAAATAAAAGTGAAAATATTTACAAAAGATATAAATCCTCATTTCTAATATAGAGAGAAAATATTTGATATTTTTTATATATGTTATATAACTGTTATTATTTTTATTATAAACATTTCAATAAAATATTTGTTAAGCAAATACATAATACTTCTATAATGCATAATATTGTCAACCGTTAAGATAGCACTTCACTTGGCGTTGCGTGTTCGTCGCATTTGTCCAAATATTTGTATATAGTCCAAATAACGCAAACACGACATCCACACTTGGCATCACAATACGTCTTTACGCGTTTTCGCTTATTTGTGTATGTGTGTTATTTGTGCAAATATTTCAAATGAAAACGAATATATCCTCCACAAATGGTCTTATTTGGCAGACACAACAAATAAAAACAAAGTGCCACCTTTAAGTTGATTAAATTGATAAAAAAAGACAATTGCCGTATTAACATACATATATAAATATGCAAAATTTTAATTAAAATTATGTATATATAAGTAGAGTAAGTCAAAATAATATATAGAAATAAAATGCAGTTATTATTATATTGTTTATACATTTAATAAATCGCTCAGAAAACAGAGCATAAGTAATCAATGTCACTTGACATATATGTCATTGTAATTTTAAGTTTTCATTTCAATTTCGGCTGGTATTATTTTGAGGGTCGCGCAGGGTTTCCTTCGTCTCGTAATGATCATGATGAGCATGCATATGGAGGAAATGAGCAGAGTTATGGAACAGAACATAGCTAGGCCGAGCTGTACGGCCGCTGTTGAAAAGGTTCCGTGGTAGACCAATGATTGGAGACTCTCTGGTAGTTCTTCGAGAGCCTGAAACATAAATATTGTCTATGGTTGTATTCTTGATACACGCAAATTCGTTTGTATGTTATTTTCTTTTATTTTCGTTATCAAAATCAAAGCTATTAGTATGTCGTATATATCAAAATTTATCTGAAAATTATTTCTGTATACATATTAAGTGAATTTCAAATTGATTGATGAAAAGCTGACAAAAATTATGAAGCGTCCGTAATCAAGACATTATACATAAACTTCATAAACAAATCTTTATACATTAGTATATATTTTATTATTAGTTTTTACTAAGTAAATCTATATTATACGATGTTTTGTAAGACAGATAGTTCAAAATATTACCATTTCTATCCACGCAACTGGTAGTATAATTCCTTCGGGCAGAAAGCTGAGAGCGCCAAACACACCGGATTTTCGTACTTGGATGTTCAGTTGTAGACTAAAATTATTAAACAATAAAAATAAAAATTATGAAAATGTTGCCAGTGCAAAAATTCATCATTTATGAATTAAATTTTTATATGGCAATTTTTAAATGTCAACCACGAAATTTTGAATCTAAAATATGAATTCTCTTATAAATAAAAATAAAAATGTAATAGAATCTGATTGGCGTAAGAATTAGGATAGCCATTTAATAGTGTAGTTCAAAAATGTAAATAGAAAAAATGTTATTTTATCTGACTGCGATTTTTCGAAACATTAGTTCATGCTTATGTTTTCTGATGAATTCTCGCGTTATTTTATTATTTTAACTGCATACTCCCGACGTTTCTGTTACTTTAAACCGTGATCATTAAGACGAGATGAGAATGTCATTTATATCTATCTATCCAAACGTCGGGAGTATGTAGTTACCATAATTAAAAAAACGCATTGTAATCTGAAAATAGTAAATTTTTTAAAGAACTTATGAGTATGTACCTTGATCTGCCATTCAACGCGATGCCAAGGGTTGGATGTATGTCTATGAAGGAGTCATGTAGATTGCCATCGGGAGTCAGTCCTTGGATGTCCTCACGAAGTTTGGGGTCCCCGCGGTAGAAATGAGGAAATGAAGCCACAAGTGGAGCACCTGGTAGAGATATATAGCTATAGACTTCTTTGTGGCACTTTTATTGAGGAAATTGAATTACGTCATTGTTTTGTGTAGTTAAGAGAAAATAAAATGAAATTATGTTATATTAGTATATATTTGAATTATAGCTTTCAGGAGAACAAATTTAAGTTTTTAAATAGGAACTTACAACTATTTTTAAGAACAACTGTTTTATACAATAATATATTAAAATTTATCAGTTCTATATTCATATCATCACTTTTAGTATTAAAGCAAGGGAAATACTTGACTTCCACATATAAAAACCTGTACAGAACATATATATATGTTTGTCTGTATATATCATACCCATAGAACATGCAGTGATGTTAATAATTCCCCTCGGTGGGCAAGTCCCGCTGTCTACATCACAGTAGCATTGGTTGTCAGGGTTGCTTTGTGGGTCGTCAAATACATTTGATGGCAGGCCATACCTCATCAGACGAATGCCTTGCTCCATCTAGAATAAATTATCATTTAGACGGGACAATAGTATAGTCTATATATATTCTTCTACCTGGCCATTTCCCAGCTGTAGCCAGGCTCTGCTTACATGTTGTGAATAGTTTTGGCTAATTGTTTTTACGACCGGTCGCCTGCCTGACATCAACCCTCTTTGGGAATCAACATTAATCAGTTATGTCTAAATACTTTAAGAAAGTACATACGATTCGGAAAAATCACATTGGTACTTGCCCGGGCCAGGATCGAACCCGCGCTCTCGTGCATGAGAGGCGGGCCTATTAACCACTAGGCCACCACTGACTATATAGTCTATATATGTATATACCTATTATAAGTAAAAAATATTAAGATATCTTCAGTTAATATATTGTTAGAAATAATTTAGGCAGTAATTTTACTTAGATGCGTAATGCTCCACAGTTCGTAATAAAATCCCCAGTCTAACGCTTGTATCCTATTTATAATATTCAAATGTTTTGCATGGATACAACTTATATTTATAACAACAAGAATTAAACTAGATATATATAGAAGACTCTAGGTGCTGGTAAATATATAACTATCCTTCTTTAAAATAATAATAATAAAGAAATAAACGACTTTATTCCATTCGACAAACTTTGTGTTTCCACACAGTAGTCAAATTTTAATGAAAGCGTTGACATTGGTAAAATCCAGGATTCAAATGTGAATGAAGCCATAAATTAATATATATCTTATATAATTCTCGTGTTCCGGTGTTAGACAGTGAACTCCTCCGAAACGTCTGGATCGATTATGATGAAACTTTGTGAGCATATTGAGTAGGTTTGAGAATTGGCCAACATTTATTTTTCATACCCCTTAGTGATAAGGGTTATTCACCCTTAATTTTTTTTATTTTATTTTCGGATGAATTTTGATGTTTTTATTTTTTTATAATGTAGTATTAAAAAATATATACAACCAATGACTTATTAAAAGAACTTAACTTTATAAACAACTTAGCATACTACTAAACATATTTTACTTTTTTATCACTATTTCGACCCACTTTTGACCCCCCTGTAGCTCAGTGCCTATTGCAAGTACAGAGATAAAATTGTACCTACGTAATGATATACTAGTACTAAAGCAGAATGCCAAATTTCATAGATAAAGCTTCAGTAGATCCTGAAATATGACCCTGTGAAAATAGCTAATTTTGGCATTATACTTACTTCAACGTCTTTGAGGTAGTCAAATGGTAATCTTCTACACATGTTTGAGTTGAACACGTACAAAGTTGTCTTCTTATCCAATAATGATGGAGGGAATATTGTGCCATCAGATGAAGTTATACTGCAATTAAACAATTATATTAAGGAAAAGGTTTTCATCATTTGAAGCTGAGAATATTTGATATATTGATGATATTATTATATGCATTTAGAATTATTGGTAATACCTAGGTTTTTTTATGTGTAAAAGTGGCAAATGATGTGTAAAAGTGGCAAATGATGTTTTAATTTCATATATGTTTATAGTCATAAGTTTCTCAAATAAGTGAAATGTAATTTCTTTTTGAGAAAATAAAGTATCTTTAACCACAAATGATCTGACGGCCTACTTGATGGAAAGCAGTTACCGTCGCCTATGGACATCTGCAACATCTTTGTTGCGGATGCGTTGCAAACCTTAGTTTTTTAAGGAATAGGGAAAGGTGGGAATAAGGAAATAGTAGGAAAGGGTTGGAATAGGGAAAAAGCAACCGTCTCTCTCACTCATCGGAAACGCAGCCATTAAAGACTACTTCACGCCGATCTTCTGTGAGAGGGTGGTACTTACGGTCGAGACAGACCATGTTCGAGCTGTAGTAATCACAGCTAGGCTCTACCACCTAAATATATAGGTTTTCTATAAACAATAATTTTGGTACAAAATCCTGAATAATCTACCATTTTGTGTCCTAAATCTATTCTCGATTGTACTTACTTTAGGTCATATTTATCTTTCTAAAAAGATAAATAATCACGATTGAGAATTAATCTAAATTATCATCAATTTTAAACATCTGTGGTTTTTCTAAGTATAAATTTTTATTTCCTCGTTTATTTATACAAGTGATGATAATTTTATCTTTATTTTAATGTCTCTGTATAACAAATTCCTCTTTAATCGGAAACCATTAATTCTGTGTCATTATATCTTAAGACTGAACTTTGACATGTATCAAGCGTTGAGTTTTTAAACTACGTTTTTTAACTCGTCCAAACTTTCCGTTTTGTCAATCAATGCAAATTATTAAGTTTTTTATTTTATCATAATAGATTTATAATAATAAATAAAATTTGTACACATATTTCACATGTACATAGGTACATAATATACAATCACATACGACTTTCATATAACCCGAAAATATTTCTGCTCCTATTTTTAATGTACATTATTGATTACGGTTATATATCTACAATTTAACCAATCCAGCAGCTAATGTATGATCAATGATGAGCAAATTGAGATTATAACATTGTTAATTGGTTTTATTTTTCTAATGATAGTGGAAGTCAAATGTATGAACTTTGATGTAGGAATAGGATCTTATCTTAAAGATTATCTAGTTGTATATCCCAAAAATATCATAGACTATTCTATAGTTTGGATACGCGTGGTAGATTTTCGTGAAGAGCTTGATGATTGACCGTCAAAAATCAATAGTGATGTTAAAATTTCCATCCTCATGATTAGCGGTGGTAAGCTCTAGCTACAATGTAAAATACAATGCAGATTATATGTATTATCTTTTTATTTTGACTGGATAGTACTTGACTGTAATTGTTCCTATTTGAAGGTGGAAATAAGGTCGTAAGTAGTAAACGAATTATCTCAGTAATAGTCTATGCATGCTTGTCTTTAAGAAACACAAATTATTCGAAGGAAACATAGTACAGGCAAATTATGCCAATTATTATTAGTCAGTGGTGGCCTAGTGGTTAACAGGCTCTCCTCTCATGCATGAGGGCGCGGGTTCGATCCTGGCAAGTACGAATGTGATTTTTCCGAGTGATATGTACTTTCTAAGAGTATTTAGACATCACTGATTAATGCATTCCTAAAGAGGGTTGATGTCAGGCAGGCGGCCGGTCGTAAAAACAATTAGCCAAAAACTATTTTAAAACTAAGGCAGACCCTGGCTGAAGCTGGGAAATTGCCAAGAAGAGGAAGATTTGCTATGCTCATGAGGGAAGATGGTTGTAACTATAAGAATTTCTAGTTTTTGAGATGGTATTTCTCGAGTTAAGTTGGTCCACTCATCCCAAAATGTGGATTTTCCATAGAGAATGGTTTATTCCCATAGAGGGTTGATGTCAGGCAGGCAGTCGGTCGTAAAAACAGCGCAAACTATTCACAACATGTAAGGCAAACCTTGGCTAAAGCTTTGAAATTGCCAGGTACAAGAATTTTAATCAAATATGATTATTTTAGCCGATACAATGAATTCCTATGAGTCTTTTTATTGGTGCGTTCAAAATAATGTTTCCTAATAAATTTTAATTACAAATGTGTGTATTGAATGCATCAAATTATGCAGCCAGTATGAATGGGACGATACACTATCTGGGGTCAAAGTTTATCAACTGTAGATAATGTTTTGTAAGAGCAGCGTCTGACATATATTAATACAGTTTTTTGTTTGTGATTTAAATGTTAATAAAAATATATAATTTGTAAGATTTATTTGATATAAAAGAGTTTAATGAATTTAAAAGTTATAAGGATTTTTTTCTTTGGATGTATTTTTTTATAATGTGAACTAAGATTTTCGAGAGTAGTCATTTAAATGGAAATAATATGCGACTTTATTTTTGTAAAAAACTACATACTACCGACGTTTCGGTAATACTTATTACTACCGTGATCAGGGTTGATGAAAAATATTAGCATTTTTGTAAATCTTCAGAATTGTGTACTGATTTATATATATACTAGAAGACCCGGCGAACTTCGTATCGCCTTATAATCAAGAAATATCTGTTACTTTTTTTTATTTATATTTTTGGAGTTTACCTACTAAAGCCATAAATATCCGTGTTCTGAAGTACGACAGAATGATTGACATATTAGTTAGTTGTCAAATCTAATGTCAAAAAAAACGTTTGTATCAACAACTTCTAATATATTTTAAAAACATTGTACAGGGGAAAATTGTGAATCTAAACCATTCCCAGATCCCGTTGAACACACAAAAAAAAAATTCATAAAAATCGGTCCAGTCGTTTGAGAGAAGTTCAGTGACATACACACTCACAGAAGAATTATATATATAAAGATATACATAGTAGTGTGTGTGTGTGTGTGTGTGTGTGTGTGTGTGTGTGTGTGTGTGTGTGTATGTGTGTGTGTGTATGTGTGTGTGTGTGTATGTGTGTGTGTGTGTGTGTGTGTGTGTGTTTTTACCTATTACACTCGGAACTCCCCCAATAAGACAGCGTGACGTCACCATTGAACTTCTCTATAATATTCATCTTGTCTTTGTCCTTCTCTCCAGTGTTTATGGTTATTCGATCAGAAACGGTGCCGTTTTTCTAAAAATACCAAAAATACATTATATATAGAGATCGTTTAAAAACATCGTGAAAGATTTTGATGTACCTAATTTAAAATAAAATGTGAAGAGTAATGATTGTAGTTATATAATAATTACATTGGCAACATTTGTTAAATATTATATTGATAAAGGAATCTTTAGTTATACATTTTCACCACAAACACGGACTGTATGATTACTACAAGTTTTCATTGTTAAATAGTTAAATTACATACGTAGAATATAAAGTTTTTTATTTATAAATCTCACATATTATTATCGTATTCTAGCTTTCCGCCCGCAGCTTCGCCCGCGTGGAGTTCGGTTATATCGCGTTTCTAAGAGAACGTTTGAAAAGTCTGGGATAAAAACTATCCTATGTTCTTTCTCAAGGTCAACTCTATCTCTGTACCAAATTTCATTAAAATCAGTTCAGTGGTTTAGGCATGAAAGCGTAACAGACAGACAGACAGAGTTACTTTCGCATTTATAATATTAGTAGGGATTATTGAATGAGAAAAAATCGAATTAAAAGTATGGCGATACAAACTTGTGGTAAGCTTACAGTTTTATTATTTTCACAGTTATTTCCAGAAATCGTATTGCAAATTTCTATGTCTAAATATTGTTATAAAGTTCTTTAATTATTATATACTCGTCGACAAAGCATAGAATATTAGTTATTAGGTTTGAATATAAAATAAAATACTCACAGATACAAGAAGTCCGAATTTATCGTAACGAAATTGTGCTCCGATGCTCAGAAAAGGTCTGGCCAGGTCCATAATTCTATCGTCATAACCCCACAAGAACCTGGGCATAAAAAACAAATTAAACTACTTCAAAAAGATAGCTATCTAAATTATAGTTTACATGAAAACAATTCCTGGATTAAAGCATAATGTTATACAGTTATAGTATTGTATAGAAGGAAAGAATTAGGAAAGAAAATGGCTTTTTCAACAAGTTGGGTGACGTTAAAATAACTTCAAGGAAAGTTTGTCAAGAATTCATTACGATCTTAAAGATAATCATTAATTATTTTTGTTGAAGATATTGAATTTTTCATCAAATCTTTAAACTAAAGTAATGTTGTTTTATGTATTTATCCTTAGAACGAGTTTGCATCAGACTACATACGAAGCGTTTCAAGTTTCTCAGTTAAAAACAACGTTAAGCTTCTTCTACCTGGCAATTTCCCAGCTTCAGCCAGGGTTTGTCTTGCATGTTGTGAATAGTTTTGGCTAATTGTTTTTACGTCTACCGCCTGCCTGACATCAACCCTCTTTGGGAATGCATTAATCAGTGATGTCTAAAATAAACAATGTTCATTCATACTATAAAGATTTAGGTATGAGGAACTGTTAACGCTACGTATGCAGTAAACGCATGCTTAGGGTAAACAGAGTAATTGTCTATATTTATGAATTCGTGAAGAATTTATTCCAGGAGTGAGGTCCTTTAGGAATATAGGAATATGAAATATTGTTTTAAATATACTCTAATATTATTTTTATGCTAAAGGGGATAATCGAGTAGACAGCCTACCTGATGGAGGTAATACCGTCGCTCATGGCTTCTGCAAATTAGGTTTGCGTATGTGTTCCGGCCTTTGATTGGGGAAAAGGGGGAGGAAAAGGTGGGAAAGGGAGGGAAAAAGAAAGAGTGGGGAAAGGGAAAGGGCAATATCCACATTACATTCGGTCATGTTGTGATTTGTATTGTAGTTTTTAGGTCGTATTTTTCAAATTACCTTTGAGCTGGTAGTTTTAAAAAGGCTTCATTGTGGTCAGCAAAATTCAGGGTCGATTGCACCGTTATTTGACCCAGGGTTGGTAAGTGGAGGACGTTGGCTATAACACCCTGAGAATAAAGATCAAATATAATAATAGTTAGAAGATGAGTTGTTTTACACGTCATGTTAACTGGCAAATTTAACTAAACAAAAAACAGTTAAAGTTTTGTAGGGAAAAATTATTTCTGTTTTATACGGTGGAGGTGATCGTTTAACGCGTTAGATAGTGTCCCTTAAACCTACACCTGGTTCACAAGTCACAGTCACTGTTGAAGCTCCTCTCACTACAACGATGGACCCAACACACGCACCGTGAATACATTGAATGATGAGAGGTTTCATCTCGTATTTTAAGGCCTCGAAATAAAATAGGCTAGTTATAAGTTTGACATGTATGTCTGTTTGTTTTGTCCTAACTCTCAAACAAATTCACCGATTTTGATGTGTCTTTCTTCATTTGATAGCCAGTTCCCTCACGCTGGTTCTTATGTACGTGTATTTAATATCAGTCCAGCAGTGTGAGAGGACCAGCTCTTAGATGATGATGGAAGGTGTCTTTGACATATGATCACTTGCTTAACTGATACACTCATACCAGTGGCGTTAAATGACAAATAATTGAGGATTTTTAAGATGTAATATGATTTACTTATTTAATGTTTTGTGTATTTGCGATTGTGTAACTTACGCGCAACATGTTAAAAATTAAATCAACATCGCCGGGTCGATATTGTTATATGTATGTATAAAATATATAACTCTTGACGCCGCTGACTCCGCGGAACGAACACCAAGCGTGTGAACCAGAAGATTCCTCACACACAAGCTATGGAATGGTATTGCTATCCGAACATCGGGTCAATCATGTAGTCTTAGGTGTAGGTTATAAGTTTTAATATGTAGTTCTTATTATAATATATATATAAGTATGTTTCGTAGTTGTCCTGGAACCTCTGGTTACCACATTATATAATTAGTGCGTGTTTGTGTGTTGATATTTAAAAGTAAATAGTGTACGGTGATCAACATAACATTGATTTTATATATACATATATGAAAAACAAGACACAATCTTGAGGAACTTAAAGCTTCCTTGAACAGTTTACTTTTAATAATTATTCTTACCAAACCGTTTTTAATAGCAATTTCAATAAAAGCAACTACATCATAACAATCAGATTAAGTTTTTTATCATTTAAATAAGTAAATATATTGAATTTGTGATTGACCGTATTGATGTTAGCGAATTTGGGTGTCACAATATTTTTATCTTGTTGAGGTCACAAGATTATATCTCCGTTATCAGTACACAAACAATCCTTCGATAAAAATAACAATTTTTTATCTCATTTCGTGTTTACAACCTAAAATAGCTTTCATTAATGCTTGGAAATTAGAAAAATTTGAAAAATTCCCTTATATATAGTACTAGCTTTCCGCCCGCAGCTTCGCCCGCGTGGAGTTCGGTTATATCGCGTTTCCAAGAGAACCTTTCGAAAGTCTGGAATAAAAACTATCCTATGTTCTTTCTCAAAGTTAACTCTATGTCTGTACCAAATTTCACTAAAATCAGTTCAGTGGTTCAGGCGTGAAAGCGTAACAGATAGACAGAGTTACTTTCGCATTTATAATATTAGTTTGGATTTTAGTCATTTTGAGTAATCATCTTTGAAAGTTAAAAGATTTGTGTCAAATATACGTAATACATAATATATTGAATCATTAAAATATCCAAAAATATCGGTTTTGTGTAACTACATATATATAAAATAAATTTAAATTCGTCAGTATGTGTGTAATTGTTTTTTAAACTAATAAAATTTAGTGACTTTCCTCAGTTACAGTAACCTTTTAATATAAATCAAGAATTCAAACATATGCTTAGAATATTCTTTAACTTAAAATTTTAAATCAATTTCAGTACAGTAAAAGTTATTTTATTTATCCTACTACATAATATTATAATTGCGATAGTTTGTGTGTGTATGTTTGTATCTTCACGCTCAAACGTCTGAACCGATTTTGATAAAATTTTGAATACAGGAAGCTGACGTCCAGGAATAACACATAGGCTACTTTACTCCGAAATCCGCGGGTAATACCGCGGGGCGCAGCTAGTAACTATATAATTTAATGATTGAGAACACAGACGAAGTAAGGTGAAAAGTATATTACCAGGAGAGGCAGGTTAGGCACGTAGATTTGATCGAAATGGGCTGCACCACTTTTTTCAGGACGAAATCTGAAGTTGTTCCTCTCTTGGAAGGTTAGTTGATCTCCTTGGAACCTGATGTTCACTCGTTCTATTTGCTGACTGAAGGAAAACATGTATGTAAGAACGAATGAACGAATGGAAATAATTAAATTCACGTAAAAAATAATATGTATTAGATAAAAATGAATTGCTGTTCGTTAGTCTCACTAAAACTCGAGAACGGCTGAACGGATTTATCTTATTTTAGTCTTGAAATATTCGTGGAGGTTCAGGGAAGGTTTAAAAGATGAAAAAATAATAATAAATACCAATACCTGGTTATTTATGACGGAATAAAGTTCGTCCGGTCAGCTATACATACATATATTACTAATGACGAAATTAACGCGGACGAAGTCGCGGGCAAAAACTAGTATACAATATTTTTATGAATGCATATACATATATTGTTTATTAGTTATTATAAAATATATGTATGTAATTAATTATTATTAACTGGCTATAACAATATCAGAATTTTCCCAAAGAGAGTTGATGTCAGGCAGGCGGCCGGTCGTAAAAACAATTAGCCAAAATTATTTACAACATGTAAGGCAGACTCTGGCTAAAGCTGGGAAAATGTCAGGAAGAAGAAGAACTATATCTGAATTAGTAAAATTTTATATTTAACAATTACAATGAGTGTGATTCATTCAACAAAAAAACTTATAGTTTAAAATGTATGATCAAATATATATATTACTATAATAAAAAATACATAATACATATAAAATTTAATCTATATTTATATAAATAAATCAATTAACAAAGTCACCTTACATATTATAAGCACAATTGCATATATAGATAATGCTTTGATAATATTAAATTCTAGAAATAATAATCGGCAAATAATTTTTTTTTTATTACTATGCTTTAGTGGTTAAAAGTCCGCCTCTCATGCATGAGGACGCGGGTTCGAAACCTGGCAACCAATGTGATTGTTCCGAGTCACATGTACTTAAGAGTATTTAGACATTACTGACTGATGAAGGAAAACATCGTGAGGAAATATGGACTTAATCAAATTATAAGTTTGAAATCACCAACCCGTCTTGAGCAAGCGTGGTGATTAATGCTCAGACCTTCTCCATGTGAGAAGAAGCTCAGCATAGGCTCTGATAGGATGATGATTATGCTTATAACGTGTTTGCATTATCATACTACGTACGATGCGTTTCACGTTTTTCATACTATTTTAACAACTGTAATATTGGAGTTATGATTGAAAAAATACTGCGTGGATTCCGGGAAGAAGTAAAACTTGGTAATGTTAAAATGAAAATAAGAAGGGATAGAAATAATTCTTTAGTGAAGTCGTATTATTTCTTTAAGATAAACTTTATAAAATTTATATTAAACTTATATTATTCATATTACTACACGTATTTTATTAGGTATCTCGTCTTAATGATCACGGTTGCAAAGTAACCGAAACGTCGGGAGTATTTAGTTTATAATAATAAAATAATAATAATACGACAATATTAGTTTCATTTAAATGAATTACTCAAAGTCTTAGATATCATTAAACTTTATAAACTTTGCTTACAATTCACTTACTCTCATTCATTTACTCTCGCTGTGTCTCTTTCTATTCCTCCTGCGCGTTAAATATTTAACGCAACCTTATTGGAAGTTGCATAAGATGTATCACTTCAAAAAACTATTAACACTTATGTAGTGGCCATATGAACTATGTTTAAAAATACAGTAAAAACTAACTTGTTGTTTAAATGAAACTAATATTTTTTACGATATATGTACTTAGCAGTTTATTTTTGATCATAAACTACATACTCCCGAAGTTTCTATTACTTTACAGCAACCGTGATCATTAAGACGAGATGTGAATGTTCTCAACTAACTTCTTCTACCTGGCAATTACCCAGCTATAGCCAGGGTCTGCCTTACATGTTGTGAATAGTTTTGGCTATTTGTTTTTACGACCGGCCGCCTGCCTGACATCAACCCTCTTATGGGAATCAACATTAATCAGTGATATCTAAATAGTCTTATAAAGTACATATGACTAGGAAAAATCACATTGGTACTTGCCCGGGCCAGGATCGAACCCGCGCCCTCGACAACGAGAGGCGGGCCTTTGAACCACTAGGCCACCACTGACTCAATGTTGTGAACTAACTTTTTGTTATCAAATATTATATAATAATATTCATTTTTATATTGGAAGCATTTCCTCTTTTTTATTTCAAATAGATTGTATTATCTTTGTGAAGTTACAATCAAAGGAAGAGTTCCTGACACATGTGGTTATCGTTTAACGATAGTATAATGGAAGTTGACAAAAAATACTAGTTGAATTTATCATTAACTAGCTTTCCGGCCGCAGCTTCGACCGCGTGGAGTTCGGTCATATAGCTTTTCCAAGAGAACCTTTCAAAAGTCTTTGATAAAAACTATCCTGTTCTTTCTCAAGGTCAACTCTATGTCTGTACCAAATTTCATTAAAATCAGTTCAGTGGTTTAGGTGTGAAAGCGTAACAGACAGACAGAGTTACTTTCGCATTTATAATATTAGTAAGGATAATGATTATGTTAAACAAATTGTTTGCTAGAATATAAGAGGCTTATTTTAGCCTTATTATTAGTGAGTATCGTCACTACATACTTTAAGTTAACAGTGTTTCATTCATAAATCACATTATAGTTACGTAGTGTACATGTGTGTGTAGTTGAACTTGTGGTAAACTTAATAAATATGTATTTTTATTAAAATTTTATAAAGAAATCTATGTATATATAACTTAATGCAAACATAATATTTTTCACAAAAAAAATTCAATTCGTACTAATCTTTCAGTCACTTTACTCACTGAGCTATAGTTCCTTAGCTTTGACAAAAGATAGCTAGCTAGATCAATATAGAAGCATTACACTTTCTTATTGATGGTCATTTGAGACACTACCACCGGTTCGGAAAAGAAAATACCCTGACCTGAGAAGAACCGGCGAAAGAAACTCATTTATTTATTTATTTATTTTTTATATTTGTCTCATATGCGAAGGGATGAATGTCATATAATAAGAAGAATGTTAGGTATGAATGTGGAGGGATATGTGGGTCGAGGTAGACCTAAAGAAGGATGATATGGCTAAGAAAGGTATAACTAATAGGCAAGACTGTAAGTTAAGAATATGTTGTGCCATACATAAAGTGGAATCAAGGCAGAAAAATAACTCACGAGTATATAAAAGGTCCAACATCCTGTACTATTAACTTTTCATCCAGACCCGACCTCACTCGTTCCCAGTTGGTGTAATTGAAGACATGGACTTTCATCAGTGGCTGGACGCTCGGACGTCGCCACATTGAATACGCTAATGTGTTGTTTTTTATCACCATGTTCTGTACAAATAATATATTATAATTAAGAAAAATATATAAAATATTTAATTTAATACATTAAATATAAGATATATCGTAAAACAAATTATTGAAATTGAGCTCAAAGATTAGACACTTACAACCGAAACTAATTAGATAATAATAAGATTTTTGAAGCAAAATAATATGGAATTTTAGTAATATTATATTTAAAACAATACAATATTCAATTTATCGGTTTTTTAACTCAAATTTTTGTTTTTAATTATAGTAATAATAATGTTTGCTTACCGATAATATGGCATCGTTGAGTGTGTTTGTAAAACAGAAGAATATTGTGCCTATGAAGCTCAAAGCGAATGTAGCTGATAGAATAACTAGCACTGCAAAAAAATATAAATAATATTAGTTATTATAAGAACGAAATATATAAACTACCTTTATTATTCGTATTTATATGTAATAAATCAAACAATTATGTACATATTTCAAGATTTTTTCCTGACTTAGTTGCTATATTAATAATTAAAAAAGTTTTTTCTCTCTACTTATATAAATGCTAAAAAATATATGTATGTCTATTAACCATTTAATATCAAGTGTTTTAGATATCAGAAAAAATGCTAGGAGGTATTTAATTTAGATTTATGAGTATGTACTTCAAAAATTTGAGAATAATTTAAATTAATAATATTTTAGGTTTTAATATATTTTTCTTATATTATTTAATATGATTAAAAGAATAAAATGTGTTTGTATGTATATGTTTAAGGGTAAGTAAGTATAGACTTTTGTTAACAATTATATGGTTATATATTATACATAATAATATTTTAATTCACTAAACTCTGTCGCAATTATTTTAAATAATTAATATTTTCTACTCTATTCATGTTTATATCAAGTCATTGTTACAACAAAAACAAAAAAATGAAAGTTTTATTGAAAATTAATGTCGTTATTTCAAAACGAAAAACAAAATGGCGTCGCCATATCTGAGTACTAATAAAAACAATGTGTCGTCCGTCAAAACAATTAAACATATGTATATATATATAAAGAACGAAATGAGGTCGTATTATTTTTTTATATAAATAATAAATTAATAGTTATTATGTAAACATACGATCATACGATGTGTTATCACTGTTTCGTGGATCAGAATTTGTAAATATTCAAGTAATAAAAAATACTATGTATAGAAACGAAACCTCTCATCATTCCATGTACTCGTATTCACTGTGCGTGTGTCGGGTCCATCATTGTAGTGAGAGGAGCTTCAACAGTGACTGGGACTTGTGACCCAGGTGTAGGTTTAAGGGACCCCTATCTAACGAGTTAAACTCTCACCTCCACCGTCCAAGCTCCTCTCTCTATGTAATCAAACTTAAGGGGTCCCTATCTACTCACTCTTAGTTGATAGTCTCTAAATACTAAAAACTGAGAGTATGGTGTACGTACTCATGGTAAACATGCTAAGTTATATTCTTCACCATCATAGTTGAAACAAAGTTTTAATATTTAATGATTTTCAGAAATAAAACTACCGAATTAATTTACTTTTACTACTGTTTAAAATAAAAATATCGTTAAAATGCATAAATGTCTTATCCCTACTAATATTATAAATGCGAAAGTAACTCTGTCTGTCTGTGTGTTACGCTTTCAAACCACTGAACTGATTTTAATTAAATTTGGTATAGAGATAGAGTTGACCTTGAGAACGAACATAATATAGTTTTTATGCCAGACTTTTGAAAGGTTCTCTTGGAAACGCGATATAACCGAACTCCACGCGAGCGAAGCCGCGGGTGGAAAGCTAGTTTATAAAATATTAAAAAAAAACTTGTAATATGTATCAGAAACTTAGTTTCGTTTAAATGTGGACGAGAAAAAATTATTATTAAAATAGAAGATTTATAACAAAAACCTCTTCGTTTCGAGTGTGGTCTTTTAAATGAAATTAATATTTTTCGGATGTACTACGCGATTTTTTATTTTTGATTATAAACTACATATTCCCAACGTTTCGGTTACTTTACAGCAACCATGATCATTAAGACGAGATCTCTGCCCGTGATTAAAGTTACAGGTTGGAATCATTAACCAGCTAGTGTAGATGAATTTCTTCTTCTACCTGCCAATTTCCCAGCTATAGCCAGGGTCTGCCTTACATGTTGTGAACAGTTTTGGCTAATTGTTTTTACGATCTATCGCCTGCCTGACATCAACCCTCTTTGGGAATGCATTAATCAGTGGTGTCTACATACTCTTATAAAGTACATATGAGTCGAAAAAATCACATTGGTACTTGCCAGTATCGAACCCGCGTCCTCACGCATGAGAGGCGGACCTTTAACCACTAGGCCACCACTGACTAATAAATATATACTAATTATTTTTATTTTTATGTACCTATTGACAGGACCGTTTAAATACAATAATAATTAAATGCAACATAATAATTCATTTATTCATAATAATAAACAAAAAAATAAACATTGTTAAGATGTATATCTTCATTAATAACAGTCATTGAGATAATATTCCTGTTTTTTATAGAACAAAACATATGTAGTAAATAATGTATTATTAATTATTTTTTATCGCTTCTATAGAGTTGGAATTTAAGATTAATTTACCGGTTTTTTGTTACAATAAATGCTAGTGATTGAGATTAAATATGTATATAGATGATTAATAGTTAGTTTATAAAAGAATAATAAATATATCAGTTTTTATCGTGTTCAATTTAATTTATTATATTTGATGTGTAGAAGTCAAAAATTCGGAATACGAGTATATAACAATTAAAACAAAATTAAAATACATTGTAAAGAATATTTGTATTCTATTTATATGCCTTATATATAAAATTCTCATGTCGCGGTGTTACACAGAGAACTCCGAAACGATTGGATCGATTTTGATGAAATTTTGTGAGCATATTGAGTAGGTCTGAGAATCGGCCAACATTTATTTTCATACCACTAAGTCATAAGGGTTGTTCACCCTTAATTTTTTAATTTTCGGACGAATTTTTATGTATTTTTTTTTTATAATGTAGCATTAAAAAATACATACAACACAAAATTTTACTTTCTTAATTCTTATCACCACATATCATAAAAAAATAACTATTAAGTACATATTTTTTACATTTGTATTATGTAGTATTTACTTTACAATACCTATATGAATAAAATCGAGTTTTTCCTCCACATGGTAAATAATTATAAAGCTAGTCGAATTAATAGATCCATTTTGATGTGTACATACATTCACATCTCGTCTAAATGATCACGGTTGATGAAAAGTAACCGAAACGTCGGCAGTACGTGGTTAAAACAATTACAAATACGTAGTATATACTAATAATATTACTTTCATTTCAATGAATACTCACTAAAATCTTAAATCTCAAAAACTTTGTCAATGACTTTTCTCACTTTTTAAATTTTTAACTCATTATTTTATTAAATATAAAATGATAAAGAAAAAATTTTGAAGAATGGTTATATCATTAAATTTATTATTTGTTAAACATTATTAAGAAAAAAGTATAATATTTAATTAATACATATGTATATATATTTTACTATACTCAATACCCCGACTCTCCTCTAATTATAAATGCCACACAAGGTCGTGTCAATTATTTTCTTACGACGAAACGGTTATTTGATAAAAATGTATACTTAGACACAACACATTAATGACAGACATCTTATAATTTTCGACTTGTTTTTGCATTATTTTTTTATATTTAAGTAGTTTAGGGATACTAAATTTAATAATTAATCAATAATTTTTACAGAAAATATTTATTTTATATTTTTTCTTTATTTTAATGTTTTTTAAATATTATCATAAATCTAATTTATTATTTCATTATTGCCATATGATTATTGCCATTATAAAAAATGAAACTTAAATTTCATTTATTTTGTCTGACAACACTATATTTGAATGAAACAATATTATTTAATGCGATTTTGTCACTTTTCTAAGATTCACCGTTTCGATAAATCGAAGTTTCTACAAATATTAATCTTAATATTGTAATAAAACAAATGATTTTAAAGAAAACTATCGAAAATTTTACTAAATTAGTGTTTTTGAAGCTTTTAAAGTGACATTTGCATAATACGTCGTATTTTGGTAAAATGGTATTTTGGTAAATCTGAAATCCTACTAATATTATAAATGCGAAAGTAATTCTGTCTGTCTGTCTGGTACGCTTTCACGCCTGAACCACTGAACTGATTTTAATGTTATTTGGTACAGAGATATAGTTGACGTTGAGAAAGAACACAGGATAGTTTTTATCCCAGACTTTTGAAAGGTTCTCTTGGAAACGCGAGATAACTGAACTCCACGCGGACGAAGCTGCAGGCGGAAAGCTAGTATATATGTATATAAGTTATTGTTATGCAAGATGTTTTTCTTCTCAATTATTTTCAAATCATTTTAAATTAGTGCGTGTTTAAATTTTATCGAAATCCGAGGTCAGTGTAAAGAGGTTAAGGTCGCATGGTGATAATAGCATATGGCTACATAATATTCGTTTTTAATTTAATTTTTTCCACTTACTTTTAGTCAGTGGTGGCCTAGTAGTTAAAAGGCCCGCCTCTCATGCATGAGGGCGCGGGTTCGATCCTGGCAAGTACAAATACGATTGTTTCGAGTGATATGTACTTTATAAAAGTATTTAGACATCACTGATTAATGCATTCCCAAAGAGGGTTGATGTCAGGCAGACGACCGGTCGTAAAAACAATTAGACAAAACTATTCACAACATGTAAGGCAGATCCTGGCTAAAACTGGGAAATTGCCAGCAAGAAGAAGAAGAAGGGCGTGCGGATATGGTTGAAAATTGGTGGCGAGATAGCTTAGAATAAGAAGACTGACATAGGATATTTAATTCTGTTCAATCGAAAAAAAACTTATTAAATTCCAATATCTGGTTATTTATGGCCTCTAGGGTAGAATAGAGTTCGCCCGGTCAGATATACATATATTACTAATTCCGAAATTAACGCGGACGAAGTCGCGGGCGGAAACTAGCTTTATAAAACTTTATTTTACTCGCAAACACGGAAATAACTATCTAATATCATTGCGTAAAATGTTAAATTGCGCTTAGTTTTTTCAAATCTGCTTCCAGTCATCAATCATTTTTATATTTATTGTAATTTATTTAAATAAGTACTAATGTTTTAGTCACTACGTTTTAGTCTCGGTAAATTTAAAAGCGCTTCACTTGGCGTTGCGTATTCGCCGTATTTGTCAAAATATTTGTATATAGTCCAAATAGCGCAAACACGACATCCACACTTGGCATCAAAACACGACTTTATTTGTTTTCGCTTAATAGTGTATGTGTATTTGTGCAAATATGTCGAATGAAGACGAATATATCCTCCATATATGGTCTTATTTGGCTGAACAACAAATAAACGCCTAGTGAAGTACCACCTTGATTCATATTAATCTGTGCTAATTACCTATTAAAAGACTTAGGCCTGTCCAGAACTAATATCAATTCATTCTTGGAATGTACTTCAAAGTCAACCCTAGTAGGTGTGTTTCAAATTTGGTAGAGAGAGGAGCTTGTACGGTGTAGGTGATCGTTTAACTATAGATAGGGTCCCTTAAACCTACACCTGGGTCACAAGTCCCAGTCACTGTTGAAGCTCCTCTCACTACAACGATGGACCCGACACACGCACCGTGAATATATAGAATGATGAGAGGATTCGTCTCTCTATATATATTAAACCTACACCTGGGTCACAAGTCCCAGTCACTGTTGAAGCTCCTCTCACTACAACGATGGACCCGACACACGCACCGTGAATACATTGAATGATGAGAGGTTTCGTCTCTCTATATATATTAAACCTACACCTGGGTCACAAGTCCCAGTCACTGTTGAAGCTCCTCTCACTACAACGATGGACCCGACACACGCACCGTGAATACATGGAATGATGAGAGGTTTCGTCTCTACACATATAAGTACTTTTTGTATCTACGCAATTATATATAAGTTTTTATTAATAATAGCTGCAAAAATCCCTATAAATATATACATATATATCATTTTCTATCCATGTTTGACGATGGAGAATATTTGTGCAAACTATTCGATCAGAAGGAAGTTTCAAAGTCCGTCGATAATAATTACGTCTCTCGAAAATTATCTCAATGTATGTAGTTTATTATTATTTTATATATAACAAATGATGTTAATGTATTATTGCTATTATATATATTCTAGTTTCATTATTAATATATAATTTTCTTAAATACATACGATTTTAAACTCATTTTTCATTGAAAAACCTAAACTGTAACTCGCGAAAATTTAGCTAGTAATTACGTACTTTGAATTAAATAAAATTTCACATATAATAAGTATATATCTCAAATCTGGATAATATATGTAAGATATTAAAAAATCTATATAAATAATTCTAACTTACTTGTATAGTACTTTTTATCCGACTGTTTACCCCAGCACAGAGCCGACCATTGTTTCTTGACACCTGCACAGGTCAACTGTGTTCTGCCACAGCCTGCACAGCCCGGCAGGCCTGCCAGGATCGTGTCCTCCCGTATAAGGAACTTCCCGACTCCATTCCCTGGCACAATAACCGCCTTTTCCTCCTTCGGCATGAGGGAACTTGATGTTTTTTCTACATCCATTTCTCTCTCATAGCGACCGTTCCCGCCGAAGTTCAAACCACGACTGACAAATGTAGCTACATACATTATCGTTTATTTTTTTTTCATATTAAATAGGTTATCGTGTTTAAACTTAAGTTTTCCAATAAATCGTGTTGATTTTGTAATTGTATAGTTATACTTAAGTAATATTTAATATAAATAGTATATATATTTCGCAATTTTTTGTTATATTTTCCGGTAAAAACTTAGATCAATACCATTTCTTATCCTTTAATCTTCTTAGTTATATTTTTGGGTTACTTTTATCGTGTAACGTAAATATTTTGTTTTTTGAATCATTATAAAAGGGAAAATAATTTCATTTTTATAATATATATATGTATATATATTGTTTTATTATTCTTTCTATCAATATGAAGGTGATGTTTGTCACTCGGTAATGGATGCAACGAAATATTCTGATTTCTATTCTGATTCAGTAAAGAGGACTACTCGTAGAAAAGAATAACTTTTAATATATAATATGTAACTTAATTTACTTGTAAGTTTAGTATGACATATATATCTATATGATGATGATGAGGATGATGATTTTAGAACATATACTTTTAACATATTTTATGATTTTCATATATATATACATGATATGATACAACACCACGCCGCCGCACGCGTGTGTGTGTGTGTGTATACCTAATCTGTAGGGTGTTCACACAATGCGTAATTAATTACATAACTTTTGGTTAACTTTACTTAGAAGTTTATTAATATTTATGTTATATTAATTTTTATTTTGTCATATATGATCGTCAAATATCACGTCCTCAAATATCGATAGTAATTCACCAGTCACCCCGTATATATATATAATTTATTATAATCATTACAAGTTTGTTCATAAACGTAACTGTTTCTGTGAATTCATTTATGTTGATGTCATATCTTTGTTTTTCATCCCGCAGTTATATTTTGTTGATGGTAATTCCTCTATTGATTTTACCACAAGTTTGCATCGTTACTACACACGACGCGTTTAAAGTTTCTCATTCAATAACTACGAGACGAAACCTCTCATCATTCCATGTATTCACGGTGCGTGTGTCGGGTCCGTCGTTGTAGCGAGAGGAGCTTCAACAGTGACTGTGACTTGTGACCCAGGTGTAGGTATAAGGGACCCCTAAGATAATTAATGAACAACTGTTAACGCTGCGTATGTAGTTAACTTAGAGTAGGTACAAAGATTCTAGATAAAAAAAGGCTAACTGGCCGTTGATTGTATTGGAAGTTTTGTAATTACTAGGCGAACGGCAAGTTCATCTACTACATACTTGTAATACTACTTCATGAGCCTCAAAGGTTTTGACACATTGACTGCATGTCTTTACTTCCAATATAATATGAGTGTATTGGAGACTAGAGATTATGCTGGTACTGAAATATTGTGTTATAAAGGCTTCATTTCCACCAAAAAAAAATGGACTATCTAATCATTATTATATGACAACTTTATCAAAAATAATTTGAATACTTATTAATAATAGATTATAGTCAGTGGTGGCCTAGTGGTTAGAGAACCCGCATCTCGTTGCCGAGGGCGCGAGTTCGATCATGGCCCGGGCAAGTACCAATGTGATTTTTCCGAGTCATATGTACTTTCTAAGAATATTTAGACATCACTTATTAATGCATTCCTAAAAGAGGGTTGATGTCAGGCAGGCGGCCGGTCGTAAAAAAAAATTAGCCAAAACTATTCACAACATGTTAAGGCAGACCCTGGCTGTAGCTTGGAAATTGCCAGCTAGAAGAAGAAGAAGATTAATAATAGATTATAAATTTTATTATATACTTTATATTAGTAAGAGATTTGTATATTGGTAACACTGGCTAATTTGTGAGTAGACTTTGTAGAAGGGATACTAACAACATTTAGCAGTACTCAGCACTGATATGTGAAACGGTTTCGTTTTCGTTCCAATAGAAATAAATAAATAAATATAGGAATTTTAATCTACTTAATTATTTTAATAACCTCATCTCAATAATTAATGATATTTTTTTTTATATTTCCTAACTGTTTAAATCAAAAGTATAAGTAACTTTTTTAAATTAGTATTCTCAAATTTTGATGGATCAATTTAGTATGGTAAACATGGCAGTCTGAGAGCTATCCAGGAGGAAGATTAATAAACTAAGTTTTAGTTGTAGTTTAAAGTAGCAGCAAGTAACAGCTCTTACTAATCAACATACATATATGTATTAAAATTTATTTATCAACAAAAGAATCAAATTGAACAATCATTCTTTGAAAGATTGAAATAATTGTATCGTCTGGATTTTAAATACGTCTGGCCTTACACTTGATTGAACGTAAAAACTCTTATTGTTAAAACAAAACATTAAGTAATCTATTAAGATTTATTTGCCAAGTTGTACACGTGATAACAATTTAAATAAATCAATTTTAATTCTAAAATTAAAACCTGGACTTATTATATTAAATTATAAGTTTGAAATCACCAACCCGTGTTGAGCGAGCGTGGTGATTAATGCTCAAACCTTCTCCATGTGAGAAGAGGCTCAGCAGTGGGCTCTGATAGGATGATGATGATGATGATAGAGAGAGATAAGATACCAATCTTATATATACTTTGTTTGGAATGTGGATCTTATAAGCTTTGAGGCTTTTTTTATATGTAAATATATTATTAACAATTTTCAGCACTGTTCTGTATTCCATTTTAAAAGGAGTTTTGGAGATAATATTTTTGGTATATTTATTTAAGTTAAAACAAATCATACCACAATATAATTTCTGATCTAAAAATATTCAAATTATTTACTAACTAAATCACATACTTTAAGATAATTTATAGCTAAGGAAATGTTTTTTTCTATCAAATTATAACTTGTTAAGTATTGCATGTGAAATTAATACAATCTACCATGCCTTCTGTAACTGGCCTCTGAGTTGAAGATACTTCTTCATAACTGTGTTATCTACGTAACTAGACACAGGATAAGAAAAATATTCAGAGGATTGGAGTAGGAATAGAGTTATGAAGGAAAAAGGATCCATTTGATTTAGGAATAATTCCCACGATCTTACATTTTGGTTGTTGAAATCTGACAATAATTATTAGGGCTTACACGACTTAGTTCGATATGAACCAGGTGTTATTTAACCAGATTTAATGATTTAGGCAGTATACGAATACTTAAAGGACAAGTAAACTAATAATGAGATATAAGATTTCCGCGAGTATTCATTTAAATGAAACTAATATTGTTCGGATATACTACGCCACTTTATATTTGATAAAAACTAGGTACATAATCCCGACGTTTCGGCTACTTTACAACAACCGTGATCATTAAGACGAGATCTCTTCAATAATCTTCTTCACCCTGGCAATTTCCCAGCTATAGCCAGGGACTACCTTACATGTTGTGAATAGTTTTGGCCAATTGTTTTTACGACCGGCCGCCTGCCTGACATCAACCCTCTTTGGGAATAATATCTCTTCAATAATGGTGACAAATAAAACATGCATTGATATTATTTAGGGTTGCTTCATTAGGATATCACATGAAATTACAAATATAAGTGTTGCCACGTGTTATATTTCGTAAATGAATATATGCTTGACATATAAATATATTATGTTGATTATAAGAATTATAGCCACTTAAATAAGATTAATTCTATTTAAAATTTAACGCTACAATCTTGAAAAATTAATTAAATATCACGAACAATAACTTATTATATGGTTATGTCATTAAATCATTTTATTACATATTAATAAAATAATATAAATGCTTATAATATTTTTTAATTATGATCATTTCTTAGTGTCAGTAATTGTTACTTTTAATAAGTTTTTCTTACAAATGCCAATAGCCCTATAATCACGCCGGGGTCATCGACCGCAGTACATTAACATTCTGATTGACCCTTTGACCTAATTTCAATTGTAATGACCGCTTTAAAACAAACATTGTTAATAAAAGATACACAAGTACATAAAGACAAATAAAAATAGATTTTTAGGAATACATATATATATACTTTTACTAAATAATGAGAACTAAGTTTTTTTGGGTTTCGTAAATTTTAAAGTGTTAAAACCAATATTTTTTTGATAATTTTTCTAGAATAACCCATTAGGAGTTTCCTTAAAATACATAATATATCTATACTGATTTCATTCTTCATTGATCTTGTTCAAAATTAACTTGATTTCTTGTTTGTAGATAAAAAGTTAAAGTTTAATGTAAAAAAAAGTAATAAAATTATATTTATACGGTATTTGTTTAATTATTTTTGAAATAACTACATAAGATTTAACTTTAATATCCTTTATTTAGTGTTATCAGATACAATACGTCGGTTAGTTTCAAACTGCCTTTTCCCGCCAAAATTAACTTTTATAAGTTCTAGAATGATAAAAAGTATATAAAGATGCAATAAATAAAAAGAAATGTTAATTTAAATTTCACTTTAAATGATAGACGTTACTAATAATTATATTTATAATTATTTTTATAGTTGAAGTTATAAAGAAGTTTACACACAATTCCTCTAGATGGCGTTAAAAATAATTCTTATTTTTATTGCAAGTTATCAAACGATAGGGGCGAAATATAATAAAATAAAATTACACAGAACCATATTTATTTATTTATTGAGTATTTTAAGTACGTGTTTATACAAAACTTGACAAGTTCACAAAATTACAGATATATTTTGTATAACAAAGTTGCCGCCAAATTTTCTGACTTTGACACATTTTGACAGAATGTAAATATTAAAGAGTAATTTTTATTTTCAATTCAATAATTTTCATTTATTTGTCAAATTACTGGCTTTCTTAGTTTCTGAGTATTGATATTATCTATTATATATATTAATACGACTTTCATATTTGAAGTAATTTGTATGTTGTCAAAAACTGATCACTTAAATAAAAATTGCACTTACACACAAGCTTACTTAGTTATAAATATTGAAATAAATAAACTTACTTACTAATTTCTAGGATATCTTATATTTACAAATAAATACATATATTTAATTTTCTCAAACATACAGCGAGTATAATTTCATTTAATTGTTTTATTAATTTTGACAATTAAAATTAATATCACTTTTGACAGGTCACTGTCAAATATTGAGATGCGATTTAAATATTTTGACAAACATAATTTAAATTTACGTGATGTATAGTTTCAACGACATATTTTTGAAGTGAAACTCCTTATGCGTCTTGTAACTGGGTTGCGTTAAATGTTTAACGTTAGGAGAGGGATAGAAAGATAATGCGAGCAATAAATTTTGACTTGTAATTAATGTTAATAGTTTGTCTTAAAGAAATTTCATTATAAATCAATTTCTATTTTCCTGTTTTCATTCCAACATTACGAGCTCACTTCAACACGATTTTATATAGTATCTTTTCTCATATAATTAGATCAGTTTGTTATCGTGTTATCAGTGTGTTATTTTCGGTGAGGCAGGTCTTTGTGTGACGGCTACGTGCGCGTCCAGGCCGTCTGAAGCCCGCGAGGTCCGACGCTGGTAAGGCCCCGAGGCCCGCTCTGCAGACAGAAATATATATTATATTGATGGTACGTATGATATTAAATGGATGTTGATAAATCTTGACCGATTGTAGCTCAGATATCAGAATTAAATAATCATCGTCATAATCCATGCATCATTCAGGAGAATTCTTTATAATAGATGTAAGTGTGAAGTTAGTCAGTGATGGCCTAATGGTTAAAAGACCCGCCTCTAATGCACGAGGGCGCGGGTTCAATCCTGGCAAGTACCAATGTGATTTTTCCGAGTCGTATGTACTTTATAAGAGTATCACCGTCGTCCGCCCGTGTGTGTGTGTGTCTGTCTATCCGTGTGTGTGTGTGTCTCACCGTCGTCCGTGTGTGTCAGCAGCTGCCTGTACTCCGTAGACAGCCTCCTCCGTCCGTGTTCGTACTTGGCCTCCTTGGCCAGCAGCGCCTCTCTCTGTATCTGTATCCGGAGCTCGGTCGGCACGTCCGGTATGAAGAGTTGCATCAAACCCGTCAGACCGAAAACCACGTGCTGAAATATTAATATAATTGTGAAACTATGACGAATAGTGTAGAATGTTTTCTAACAGTGCCATCTCGTGACGAGTGTATGAACTAGAAGCTTTATAACGAACATTGCAGAATGTTTTAAAACAGAGCCATCTAGTGACGAGTGGACGAAAATATTAGCTATATTTTACTGGAACATTTCTATTGTTATATTATCAAGTAGAGATATTAACGAGAATGTTCTGGAACTTTCTAGTAAGTGGATCGTGTATAAAGGGCCGCTAGATCGGTTTTGAGGTGATCCCTCCAAAAGCGACATACAAGAGATAATAATAAAGTAAATATTGACGTTTTCTACCAAATATCGTGCTTATATTGCTAATCAAACCCTATCTTGTAACTTGTTAATCCTGAATTAGCAATCCCATTGTTATTTACTCACTAATTCTTAGCTATAACCCCAAAGTAAAGTATAGTATATCACCTCAAAGACCACGACAAAGGCCAGCCTAGCCGCGAACACATGCCAGTAGTGCGGCGATAGTCCGTAGGGGTCGCTGTGTGTCGGCGGGTTGCGGTAACCCCTATAAGAGCACACCGGCGGATCGGTCTCGCTGTCCGCGCCCCAGTCAGCTCGATAGTCGGATGTGTTGAACACTTTAAATAAATATAGTACTCATAATAAATACAATAATAACATCTTATTATACCTATTCCACGTTTCTCTTCTCATTTCCTCTATCAAAAGGATTTCTGGTGAATTCTCTTTTAAGAGATAAGTTATCCTTTGTACATCACATTTCTTTTATAATACTTTAATTGTAACTATTTTTTTCTTTTTGGTACATAAGTAAATAAATAATATAAAGTATTTAGTATATGTAAGGAGATTTTGGTTAAAATTATTGTGTATAGCGATAGATATCGGCGTAAAGTGATAACTATTTGAAGCTATAATCAATTAAATAAATACTTTTTTGACCATATCTATCAATTTATTATTTATATTCATTATTTAAAGTGTCAGAAGATATTTTTTTTGTATATTTTGATATATTAATAAATACTCACACGACAGAGAGTGGTCTATGTACCCGGTCAGGGTCTTGTTAGGAGAATAAACGTACTTGTAGACCATGCGGGGGATGAAGTCGCTCGTGTACGCTATCACGAACGCCTGGAAATATACAAACATATATATACTGAGATAAGTAGACCCTGGCTAAAGCTGGGAAATTGCTAGGAAGAAGATAATATACTGAGATATAGTCGTTATTAAAGCAATGATAATAGTAATAATAAACTCACATTGGACACCACCGCTGCGTACGTGATACCTCTTAAGATGCCGTACCTGGGATAAAACATATATATTATTATGTATGTATATATTTCAAAGTATATATAAATAGTTAAATTACAAATGAAGTGTAATCTGTTAGTGTTAGTAACTTTATTTGTATAACAAATTTAAAAAGCAGATGTCTTAGTGTTGAATACATATCAAAATGATAGGATCCGATTTATGAATTCTATTAATATTTTATCTGCGTACTTTTTGCATTTTTATGCACAAAACTATCAGTAGTTGTTTTTATTGTTATTTGTTCAGACAAATCTTGGTGTAACTTTCCAATATTGTAACTCGGTCATGAGAATAATATATTAGTGAAAATTAATTCTAAAATTCCATGTAGTTTTTTTTATGAGAATGTCATGAATGTGATCCATAGTCTTGTTTGGAGTCTTATTTCAGACAATAGATGACACTGTCAGTTTGTTACTATACTAAAATATAAACCGTTTGTTACCTTATTGAAATCTCATGACAGTGATATTCTATATGTAGTCTTTCAGACAATAGATGGCGTTGTCAATATAAATAGCATTCATTCATAACACCATTCATAACATTCATCTTTATGCAGATTTCATGACAGTGATGTTTTATCTCAGTCATCTTTCCGACAATAGATGGCGCTGTCAATAAAGATAATATTTTACCAAGCTCCTATGTCCTCGACCCTCTCGGCGAGCGGCCTCCTTGCCTGCGTCACCATCTTGTAAGCGTCTAAACGTATTTCGGCTACATTGTTGAGTAACGCGAACAACGGCGCCAAGGGGAAGGCAGCCACGAACAGAGTCACGAAACCGTATTGGAGAACTGAGAAATATATTGGTTTCATATATACATAAGAGATGGCGCTAGTAGTGACATAAATATAATTTATTAATATCTTAATATTATAAAGACAGATTAAATGAAAAATGTTTAGAGTTTAATGATAAAGGAATTGAGTATAGTAGATAGCAATTTCGATTAATGTTTTTGAACATTTATTTCTATACAATGCGTTGAATCCTCTCATCATTCAATGTATTCACGGTGCGTGTGTCGGGTCCGTCGTTGTAGTGAGAGGAGCTTCAACAGTGACTGGGACTTGTGACCCAGGTGTAGGTTTAAGGGACACTATCTAACGCGTTAAACGATCACCTCCACCGTCCAAGCTCCTCTCTCTACTTAATTTGAAACGAACCTACTAGGGCTTGCTTGAACGAATACATAATACATGATAATATATTCGGACCCAGGATTCGAACCTGTTATATATATCATCATTCTATCAGAGCCCATTGCTGAGTAAAAGTCTGTTCTCACATGGAGAATGTTATATATATACAGGGTGACTGGTGAATTACTATCAATATTTAAGGAGGATACTCGGTACATGATTCTCATTCGAATTATGTAAAAAAAATAGGTACTTAATTTTTGACAAATTTTCCGTATAAATAAATAAAGTGTTGACACGTTCCAAGTGTTCCAAGTGTGGACGCGTGCGGTGACGTGCTGATACAACACAACGCCACCACACTCGTATGTGTGAGTGTGGGTGTATACCTAATCTGTAGGGTGTTCATACGATGCGTAATTAATTACATAACTTTTGGTTAACTTTACTTAGAAGTTTATTAATATTTATGTTATATTAATTTTTATTTTGTCATATATGATCGTCACAAATCACATCCTCAAATATCGATAGTAATTCACCAGTCACCCTGTATATATATATATATATATGTGTGTGAGTGTGTATGTGTAATACTAACTCATCTCCAGATATTCATCAAACAGCGCGAGTCTCCCCGGGTCTTGTAAGTGATAGTCTTGTTCCCAGGCCATGTGCGCGCGCGTCGGGTCGCGGGTCACCGCGCGATGGGACCGAAGACGCCACCAGTTGTGTAACTTACTGTGAGATATGATGAGTTATGTTGAGTTGCGATGAGTTACGATGAGTTAATGAGTTAATATTCATTAATATGAAGTATAAAATAATATGTAATAGCCTAGTGGTTAAAAGGTCCGCCTGTCATGCACAAAGGCGCGGGTTCGATACTGGCAAGTACCAATGTGATTTTTCCGAGTCATGTGTTCTTTCTAAGAGTATTTAGACATCACTGATTAATGCATTCCCAAAGAGGGTTGATGTCAGGCAGGCGGATCGTAAAAACAATTAGCCAAAACTATTCACAGCATGTAAGGCAGACCCTGGCTAAAGTTAGAAAACTGCCAGGTAGAAGAAGAAGATTCAACATATATATGAATTTTATCTTAATTAATAATCAAGTTTTATTTTATATTGAAATTCTGACCACGGTCAAGATTTTAGGCATATGTGAATTCAGTAAGTGGTAATAAGTATGAGCTAGTTTTTTAATATTCAGCTATACTTCTACTATTCAAAATGGTTGAATCGAGTATTTATAGTTTTAAAATATATAACTTAAATGTCGCCATCACTATATTACAATGGTTCAATATATTATTATAATCAGACATTATAATAATTCTAAGAATTATAGTATATCACGAGATAAGACTAAGTATTCATTTAAATGAAACTAATATGCTATACTACGCGTATTTTATTATTTCATCTATTACTCCCGACGTTTAATTTACTTTGCAGCAATATTATCACGGTTATAAGATTAGAAGATACTATAACTAGTAAGTACAGAGGGCGCCACTTGTTTTAGATAGAAGATACTTTATTGTACACCACAAACAGTAAATTTTACACGGAAAAAATTTACAAAAAGGCATTTTAATAATTATCTTACGGATATCCAAGTTCAACGAAGTTATTGAAGCACTGCTTCCCGATCATAATGATTGCCAGTTGTATGCATAGTTCAGACAGACAGCCGGCCGGGTCACAGATGTCGCCCTTCAACTTGAAAAACTCAGATTTCCTGGCTTGGTCGTCGCCAGGGTAGTCGAAGAAACGACCCTGGGGATAAATATCTTGAGATAAGTCCGAAGATATTTCATGAAAAATTATGTAATATCATATCATACGATATTATATTTTTTTGATTAATTTTTATTTAACTTTGGTATACATAAACAATATTAAGGATGTACTTAATATTGTAGATATTTTAACCCTTAACGCCTTCGTTATCTATCGTCCTTTTCTTCAAATTGCATAGAACCGTTACATGTTCGTATAAAGTATACGGAATTAAAGGATATATTTTATACAAGAAGACCTGGCGAACTTCGTATCGCCCTATAATCAAGAAATATCTATTACGTTTTTTTATTTACATTTTTGGAGTTTACCTGTAAGCTATAAATCTCCGTGTTTTGAAGTGCGACAGAATGATTGACATATTAGTTAGTTGTCAAATCTAATGTCAAAAAACCATTTGTATGGGAAATTAAAAAGCGCTGTTTTTAGGGTTTTCCCGGAAATTAATAAAAAAAATTCAGCTTTTAAACCTTTCCTGAACCTCCACAAACATTTCAAGACCAAGATAAGATAAATCCGTTCAGCTGTTCTCGAGTTTTAGCGAGACTAACGAACAGCAATCCATTTTTATATATATAGAAGAAGAAGATAGAAGATTATGTATATATTATTCTAGTATCTGAGCTATACTTATTTCAAGTTACATCGTAATCCGTTCAGTATATTAAAAATGGTATCGACGAACAAATTTATATAAATTTTCATATAAATCTCCCATGATATGCAGATATTGTTTAGTAGTTACTCAATCCATCCAAAAATATTCTTAAATTTGATATAATAAGTTATATATTTTTAACTCACCTTAAAAAAAGCTATGTATATGAGCGATGAATAGAAATTAATGAATTCAAAGAAGAATATCTTGAAGGTGTAGGAATCTTCGTACTCGGTCTGAGTCCTCGGGTTTTCGACGTTCGTTAAATAAACGGCGACTTTGGCGTAAATCTGGAATACGACAAGTTTTATCGTTAAACGACATACGTTTAGTTTATTTAGAAAGTTAAAGGTGCAGTTTCAAATTTGCTTTTCAATGTTCAGCGTTACTTCTAGTCATCTAAAAAATGGCTGAAGCCTGTATTTATAGTTTATAAAAATATAAATACTTAAATGTTGCATACAAATTTACAATGATATATTATTATAATCAGTCATACAAATAATTCTATATGTAGGACTTTTTGTAAGTATAACTAGTCCCTGTCTCTCTACTACCCCGCCTAGAGCGACGCACGTCCCCGTTCTGCTCCGCGCTAGTCGTTAGGCTGCCGAACGCATGCCGCATCTCCAGTGGGGTACGTGAGACAGTGTATTATATATTGTATAGATACAAACACTACACTGAAGATTATAGTACATAATTAGTAATAACAGATAAGTCAGTGGTGGCCTAGTGGTTAGAGGGCCCGCCTCTCGTTTGTACCAATGTGATTTTTCCGAGTCATATGTACTTTATAAGAGTATTTAGACATCACTGATTAATGCATTCCCAAAGAGGGTTGATGTCAGGCAAGCGGATCGTAAAAACAATTAGCCAAAACTATTCCCAACATGTAAGGCAGACCCTGGCTATAGCCGGGAAATTGCCAGGTATATATGAAAAAATACTTACACGCGTCAGAATCATGATCATCGTTAAGTTTATCAAGGCGGCCGTCATGGCGGTGAAGATTTTTGCGTGTTTCTTTAAGAAGAACCCGCTGCCGCCGTAGATTACTGACACCATAGAGATCCTATAGATTATAGTGCCTAATACTGCGCCCATTACTATGGTTATCTGAAGAAAATAATGAAAAATAGATTCTTTATTAATGTTTCTATGGAAATACTAAAGATGGTGAGTTTAGTAAGAACATTGAATATTTTTAATGGTACAGATAGTATACTTAAAGAGATTTTTTGTTGACAAACCTGTGTTGAGACTAGTATATAAAGTTATTTAATTTCTGAAGTCAAATTTTAGAGAATGAATTAATTACAACATTGACACTTAAAATAAAATGGCAATACATTCATTAGAAAAGTAATCTTTTGTATAATTAACGTGTATATACCTAACTATATCACTCGTCATATTCTCTATTAATATTTTTAATAAACAGAAAAGACTATTAATTCATTACAATAGTATCTTTTGTTTCCTCCACTTGTTTATTTTATCCATATTATTGGCCATCTCAAATAAAAGGCCAAAAATTCATCATAATAGTTAATTTTTGAATATCGCTTATATATTTTATTATACTATTTTCCATGTCAAATATTCACCATGAATAATATAGAGAAAAGACTAAAAAAATCAATTACAATAGTATCTTTTGTATAATTCTCTCTAACAATCGTCATATTCAATATTAACAGTAGTAATGTTGTAAAAGTAAATTTATAAAGTAAGATAGTTTGTGGATAGGTGATATATATTTTCTATATTATCTGTGATTTATGTTATTATAACTCTTACCGCGTTGTGTCATATTTGCTTTCAATAAAGTGTTTAGCTTATATAAATCTAACAAAGAGTTTCATTGGAATACTGCCTGAATTCAACAACTAATATAAAGATAACACAAAAAACTCATAATAATTCTTTCTATATATTCTCTCCTATATCTTATCTATACAATCCATTATATTCACCATAAACAGTACAGCCGAGCTGGTCGCTACATATCTCATTGTTTTCTGCCAAGTCGGTAAGTAAGGCTCCTTCTCCCTCGTCACGGGGTTGGTGCGGAAAGTTTTGACTGACGTTTCGAATTCGGGGCGAGGGTCCTCGTCCTAAGGTAATGGGGAAATATTATAGGTATTAAAATGTTATGAAAGCGCCATCTATTGAGCAGTAGGGAATATAAAACTAGCATGAGAAATAAAATTTTATAACAGCGCCATATGTTGGGTTGTTATGGGAATCTCAACCATTGCATCAGTCTACATAGAGTTGATTATTATTAGTAAGATTTTTAAACCGATTTTGAAGTGAAACTTCTTAGATTCCAAGCACATGAACATGGTATGGTTGCTAAGCAGCGAAGTAATTCATTATTTTTTAGTTTGATTTCATGCACATACAATTTATATTCATTCCCACATTACAGTTTCACTTTTTTCGCGCAGAGGAATACTATTTTTTGGCTTTGACTAGATTAGACACATGAAAAGCGATATCTAATGACAATCTCTTGACATAAAAGATGAAACAATTATATATATTTGTATATATGAAGATATACTTTATAAAAATAGACCAAAAATGTATTTCTAGTGAATATATCTTACTTGGTCAACTCCTCCTAGATCCCACTCCCATCTTAACACCGACTGTTTTCGTTTCCAAAGTTCAAGGAATGTTGTAGCTGAAAAAAAGTAGTTTTAAGTAAGTATACTAAATTAAAGATAGACACCTAAAAATACGTACCATAAGACATAAGAAGTATGTCTAAAATATTTTGCAAATCAATAATACGTTATTTAAAACATATAGTATTTTGTTCTTGGCATACTCGCGGTATATACTTGAGTTTATAATTAATTAATATCAAATATTTTTTCTTGGTTGGACCATGCCTTTTTGTACTTTAGAGCATTCCATAACAATTTTCACTATATATATATTACATATCAAGTAAGAATTGTTTAGTATTAACATTAAATGAGACGAAACCTCTCATCATTCAATGTATTCATATGCGTGTGTCGGGTCCATCGTTGTAGTGAGAGGAGCTTCAACAGTGACTGGGACTTGTGACCCAGGTGTAGGTTTAATATATATAGAGAGACGAAACCTCTCATCATTCAATGTATTCATATGCGTGTGTCGGGTCCATCGTTGTAGTGAGAGGAGCTTCAACAGTGACTGGGACTTGTGACCCAGGTGTAGGTTTAATATATATAGAGAGACGAAACCTCTCATCATTCAATGTATTCACGGTGCGTGTGTCGGGTCCATCGTTGTAGTGAGAGGAGCTTCAACAGTGACTGGGACTTGTGACCCAGGTGTAGGTTTAATATATATAGAGAGACGAAACCTCTCATCATTCAATGTATTCACGGTGCGTGTGTCGGGTCCATCGTTGTAGTGAGAGGAGCTTCAACAGTGACTGGGACTTGTGATCCAGGTGTAGGTTTAATATATATAGAGAGACGAAACTTCTCATCATTCAATGTATTCACGGTGCGTGTGTCGGGTCCGTCGTTGTAGTGAGAGGAGCTTCAACAGTGACTGGGACTGTGACCCAGGTGTACGTTTAAGGGACTCCTATCTAACGCGTTAAACGCTCACCTCCACCGTACAAGCTCCTCTCTCTACCAAATTTGAAACAAACCTACTATACTTCCTTCGAAGTGCGTTTCAAGAATGAATTGATATTAGTTCTGGACAGACCCGAATCATTTATTTATTTATTTATGTATTTAATAAGTTGTAGAGAGATTAAGCTGACCTACAATAGTGAATAAGGTTCATTGTGTGGGTAATGTCTCTTCTTACCCCAGAAAGACATGAATATAGCGAAGAACACGGTCGCCGGGTTGTCGAACAAGTATGTCAGCTTGGCGAATAAACAAGAGTCTGATAGAAGTTGATACTGACAGGCCTTGTCGCACAGAGGACACAACGTGGTGTTGCCAGGTCCGGAGGCGTCGCATATTTCCTTACTGGAAGTTTATATATGTATATATAGTCTATGTTACTTTCAGTTATATTATCTATCCGCCAGTGAAATCGTTTTATTCAAATAGTAAATTTAGTCGATTATAACATAAATTATGTAAAAACCACACTTTTTCACATATAATAAGCAATTTAAATTGTTTAACCGCTTAAAATATTTGTCTCCAAAAACCTTAAACGATCTAATCGCGTCTAAATACATAATAAATCAAATATCATTGATTTTTACCAACCTAGGTATGTTATCTTGTGAGTTCATGCTCGCTAGTCCGTACAAGAAGCAGAGTGTGCCCACGATGGCGGGCGCGTATAACATTTTCGTGTAAAATCCAAGCCAACAAAAGTATAAAGCTATCTTTTCTCCAAAATATCTTCTGACGAGCCACAAAGGCTGTTTTTTGTACCACTTGCAAGGACGAGCCCATTCTAGATATAAAAGCTGTGAATAAAAAGAAAATGTTAATTAATTTTATAGATTCTGATATTATAAAAGTAGATAATATCATAATATGAATTTTTGGGCTAACATATGGTTTAGTTTCACAAATTACGTCATCAAACAACCAACAATTTTTTTATATGTCGCATTAAAAAATACATACAACCTTATATTTGAATTTTTTATCAGCAACCCCTATTTTTTATGTGCCAAAACAACGTTTTGCGGGTCAGTTAGCATGTTATCTACTAATATTATAATTGCGAAAGTTTGTGAGTATGTTTGTTACTTCTTCACGCTCAAACGGCTGAACCGATTTTGGTAAAATTTTGTATACAGAAAGCTGACGTCCAGGAATAACACATAGGCTACTTTACATCCCGGAAATCCGCGTGTAACACCGCGGGGCGCGGCTAGTATATACATATAGTTCTCACCCGTCTGTCCGTCTGTGTCTTGTCGTCGTTGTCCTGGTCGTAGCGGCCCTCGTGCAGCGGGAAGCACGCCAGGTATGTACCGTCGTTCAACAGGCGACGGATACCCATCTGAAGATATATATACATATATATATATATATATATATATATATATATATATATATATATATATATATATATAGGGAGGTATATGTAAAAGATTAAAATTTTATTATATATATATAATCAGGATTTTTGTACTTTTAACTAATTTTATATTGACGATAAGTTTAATCAGAATATTTAAAATAAATAATGCTTACAGAATATGAAATTAATTGTAATAATTTTATATTTTACCAGTAAACATATTAAAATGCATCTCAATGTTCAGTAGTATTTTAGAACAAAATTATTTAATATTTCTTTACCTTAGTATCATTATTATCGTATTTTGCTCTCAACAGAATCTGCATCACCATGAGACTGCGTTGCGCCGGAGAAAACATTGTGTGTCTGTCTTTTACTAGGAATCTATAAAATACAAATTTTCGTCAACAGATGGCGGTAGAACTAATCTATTTATAGGTTTCTACTATTCGACGTTAGATGGCGTTGATAATAAAACTTATTTAAATGTGAACAACTAAAAATGTTTGAGTGTATTAAAATAACTGCGTTTCACTACATGTATATGAATGCACACTGTAAAAAACATCCTATTATATAATTGTCTGTCTCTCTGTTTGTTCCGGCTAATCTCAGAAACAGATAAGCCGATTTTGATTTGATTTTCACTGGCAGATAAGTGACATAATTGTGTGTAAATTGCACTGTAGTGTTAGTTTATTACTCTACATACTGTTCCTCCCTCCTGACTCCTGGTTTGTCCGTAGCGCTGTAGAAGGAGGGTTCAGGTTCTATTCTGGTTGGTTCATATTCATATAACTCCTTCCATTTTCTCCTCCATTTTGTGTGCCAACGTTTTTCTCTCTGCGCTTGGACTTCGTTTCCCTTTATATAGAAATATTTTTTGTTATATTTTGGTGGAATTAAAGTAGTAATACTCTAAAATATTATATAAATCTTCTCATAGTACATTAGTTTCATTACAATTGAATTAGGTTATGTTGAATAAATAAATTTAAAGATTAAGATAGTATGTGGATAGGTGATATATATTATATTATCTGTGCTCTATAACAATATTATAACTTGAGCCTCGTGCTAGTTTTGTAGCTTACAAAAAGTGTTTAGTTTAAAGAAATCTAACAGAGAGTTTTATTGAAATACAGCACAAAATCAATAGATTGATTACACAAATTACTATGATTAGTGAAAGTTTACTTAATTTATATAAATATATATATAATATATTGGTATAAATAATAGTTTTGGCACAAGTACAAAAGACGTAGTTAAGTCTTACCCAGGCTCTAACAGATATTGTAATGAATCTTTTAGTTGGGAACTTCATGCCGATGACTTCTGCCAATCTCATTTCTGTCTTCCAAGGTATGTGAATCTTCAGAAACCAAGTTTTACCATCAAAGGAAAGGCATTTATTCTCAAGCTCCAATTCCAAGCCTTCCTTCACTAAATTCTCCTGGAAAGGATTTAATTGATATATAATACTCTTTGCCTCTAAGTGTTGTGAATTAAAAATCTCTAAATGTATTTAAAAAACTATTAAGAACCCATATATTAGATGATTTCACTGGTCTTGTTTAATATCACCACTGTTTATTATTTGTAATATCTTAATAGTAGTTATAATTTTTAAAATTTCTTTCTTTGTAAGCAAACTTTGTTCTTTTTGGAAATAAACTTCTTTAAACCTAGATAACAGCTTCTGTCTCATATTTAGTATGTCTTCGTGCTGTTTTATACCCTTTTTGGGCGTAAATTGTTCTTATAATTGTAAAAAATGTAGATAGATTAGAAATATAGTTATATTTAAGTTAAATAAAATGTTATGAAGTTAACGAAACAAAATCAATGACAAAAAGATTTAGTTCCTAGTTTCAATTTATGCTAAATAAAATTTTATTTTCCCAACAATAATTCCCATCTTCTTCCATAACGTCTTTATCACCACGTTTATTAATAACTAGCTGCGCCCCGCGGTACACCCGCGGATTTCCGGGACGTAAAGTAGCCTATGTGTTATTCCTGGACGTCAGCTTCCTATATACAAAATTTTATCAAAACCGGTTGAGCCGTTTAAGCGTGAAGAAGTAACAAACATACATACACTCACAAACTTTCGCAATTATAATATTAGTAGGATTAATAGCAACTTCGGGAGTATGTAGTTTAAAATAATAATTTGCTAGCGAGTCTTAGATCTGAATTCTTCTAGTTTGACCTTTGACCTTTAGAAGTATATTATCACAAATACCTGGAAAGTCCTCCTGCACTCTCTCCTCCTCGCCTCAGCCTCCGTCATAACTCCGTAGTCCTCCTCCTCGTAGGCCAGCACCATGTCAATACGACGCCTCCCGTCACGGAACATTAGGGAATCCGGGTCTAGACCCTGAGAAATAATACATGTATTATATATATATACTAGAAGACCCGGCGAACTTCGTATCGCCCTATAATCAACAAATATCTGTTACGTTTTTTTATTTATATTTTTGGAGTTTACCTATTAGAGCCATAAATCTCCGTGTTTTGAAATGCGACAGAATGATTGACATATTAGTTAGTTGTCAAAAAACGTTTGTTTGGGAAATAGAAATTGGCTGTTTTTATGGTTTTCCCAATAATGAATCAATTTTTACACCTTTTATGCCTTCCCTGAACCTCCACAAACATTTCAAGACTAAGATAAGATAAATCAGTTCAGCCGTTTTCGAGTTTTAGTGAGACTAACGAAGAGCAATTCATTTTTATATATACATATATAGATTAATATGCCATTTTAATGACTACCTACCAAATATCCATTTATTTACCTCAGGGCTGATTTCGCCAATATCTTCAACTTTTTCATTCTTTGTATTTCCCATCGATTCTTTTCTTTTCTGTTTGTTATAATTAGAATGATTACTTCCAGGTTTTGATTGGAAACTTGGTATCGCTGATCCGGGCAGAGCATTCTTATTGAAGGCTCCAGCGGCGGAAGTGACATTTCTTACTAACTTCCAGTTGAGTTTAGCCCGCCTTTCCTCTGAACTATCCCGAGATATAATATCATCGCGAAGATATATCTGAAAGATTAATTAGCTTTAATATGGCTAATATTATGAAAAAAAATTGTTTATTTCTCAAAAGAAATTACATTTCACTTGAGAAAATTATGACTATAAACATATTTTAAATTAAAACTTCGACAATCATAATAAATGTATAACTAGGTAGTTAAACATATTCTTATAATAAATTTTGCTTTAAACAAGAAATTTAAAACATACCATCAAAATTGTGTTGTTTATATTATAAATAATACAAAACTAACCTGATTTCCTGTTGATTCCACGAACGGGCTCTGCGAAGGTAAAAAATATACATTTAGATAAAATAAAAGAAATAATTAAGGCAGAAATCGATGTCAATAATGTTTGATTGAATATATATATTTTACTAGCTTTCCGCCCGCAGCTTCGCCCGCGTGGAGTTCGGTTATATCTCGTTTCCAAGAGAACCTTTCAAAAGTCTGGGATAAAAACTATCCTATGTTCTTTCTCAAGGTCAACTCTGTCTATACCAAATTCCATTAAAATCAGTTTCGTGGTTTAGTCGTGAAAGCGTAACAGACAGACAGAGTTACTTTCGCATTTATAATATTAGTAGGGATATACCTTGTTGTTCGGGCTCTCCATAATATCTGCTAGTGATGTTCCGAAGGCAGAATCTGGTGCTAAGCTATCAGCTGATCTCCACGCGGGACGCTGCAGTGGAGTATTGGGGAGAGCTGATTCCTGACTTCTTCGACGAGTTCTCACCTAACATACAATGTTACCAATTAATCGAAAAGTTTTATAAATATTCAACCAGTTTTCTATTAACGAAATTTACCTATTATAACTTCGCTATGAATTACTTAAAGAAATAGGAAAACTTAAAGAAAAGTTATTAATGACTAGTTTTTGCCCGCGACTTCGTCCGCGTTAGTTTGGTCAAGAGTAATACATATATGTAGGTATAGCTGACCAGGCGAACTCTATTCCGTCTTAGAGGCCATAAATAATCAGGTTTTTCCTGTTTCAATCAAACAGAATGATTGACATATTAGTTAGTTGTCAAATCTGATGTCAAAAAAAAACGTTTGTATAGGAAATAGAAAAGAGCTGTTTTTGGGGTTTTCCCGGCAATAATTCCAATTTTTCTCACCTTTTAAACCTTACCTGGACTTCCAGGAGTATTTCAAGACCAAAATTAATTACCAAATCGGTTCAGCTGTTCTCGAGTTTTAGCGAGACTAAGGAACAGCAATCCATTTTTATATATATAGAAGATTTAGAAGTCATATTCGTTGAAGAAGAAATGAACTGAGATCGAAAAAATTATTAATAAGCATAGTGAGAAATAAAAACTAATTATAGGTTTTATAGAATAATGCTATAATTCCTGTTGATTTGGCGAAATATATCTTTTCCAAAAACAGCGAAGGTCATGTCATCGAGTTGTTTTCTTATATCTTTCCAATATTTGATCACTTTTTGGCTAATTAAATGTTTATCAAGAAATAAATAGATTACCACGGGACTAGGGTTCTTTACAATGGTAGTAATAAAAGAAATACCGTAACAGCATCTTATTAAACTTGTCAAAGAAATGATTTTGCGTTCAAGCTAGGTGTAAGACTCAGAACGACGTACAAAAACGTTACCACCGCGGACGAAGAAGAACATACTTAATAATGAATGCTTCTTCTTCTATCAATTTCCCACCTTTAGCGAGGGTCTGCCTTACATGTTATGCTAATTTTGGCGACTTGTTTTTACGATCTGCCTGCCTGGCATCAACCCTCTTTGGGAATGCATTAATCAGTGATGTTTAAATACTCTTAAGTACATATGAATCGGACATTACATTGGTACTTTCCAGGATCGAACCCGTGCCCTCGTGCATGAGAGCCGGGCCTTTTAACCACTAGGCCACCACTGACTTAATATATAATTACAATTAAATCCAAAGTTGATGGACGTTACAGTAATGAAGTAGAAGTAGTAATCTAAAAGTAATCTCATTAATACTAATAGTAAAGGTAGGTAGTCGTTTATCAATCACTACACAACCTTACAGACATGGTTTTAATGATTGAAAAATAGTTTTATAGTTTAAGCTGTTAGATTAGATTGGTTTTACCACAATGGGGACAGCTTTTTCAGCTTAAATAAGCTATTATATTATATGTTCTCTAGCTCGTTTGTAGTATACGCTATTCGCTTTTATACATTTCAATTGTCAGAAGCTTTGTCTATCGATATATATTAGACTCTAAAAGAAATTTTTAACTACATACTCCCGACGTTTCGATTACTTCGCAGAAACAGTGATCACGCCAGACGTTTAGTCTGTCCGTTAAAAATAATAAATTACGCGTAGTAATCAAAAAATATTAGTTTCATTGATATGTATATTTGGGAAAGATCTTATTATCAATGTTTTAGATGAGGAAATTATGATAAAAATTGTTTTTTTTTCAAACTTATTTTGCTTACCCTACCCCAAATCACTGTGCGGGCCACTGATTTATGGTAGCCTTTGGTAATTGAACGTATTGACAAACAGTATATTATATACCAATAATATATATGAGAATATATAAACATATATGTATATATTTTTTTCTATGTATTGTAGAATCAATTATATATAAATTATATAAAATAAATGTGCTAAATATGTAAGACTTTGTATTTAGAAAATGGCATTATTTAAACGTAAAAAATATTATAATATATATTTATATAATAGGTAAAATATTAAATATTTTTAGTACATAAAAATAGTAGACAAAATTGGTATTTTACTGAGAACTATTCACTAAAACAAACATATTATTGTATAAGACTAGAATTCTATCAATCAATCTATAAAGGTTAACGGCTGTCACTTAACTTTCATCAGAAACACATTAAGCTTTATGTAAATACGCATTCCCCTGGGTAATACCCATTGATTTATTTTACCCGACCGTACAAAAGCGGATTGTGGTTTAACTATTTTTCATGTTAGTAACATATTCTGTTAGATATCGTAATTATTGGCGGAGAAAATCTTGAATGTTTTGAAGTCAATTTAATAAAATTTACCTAACTTTGCTCAGTCAAGTAGATATAGATTTTTTTATGCTAAAGCCGGAAACCGAGCAGACGGCCTACCTTGTGGAGATAGTACCGTTGCTCATTGCAATCCACAATTTAGATTTATGGAAGTGTTGCCGCCCTGGATTGGGGATAAGGGGGAGGAAAGTAAGTGAGGGAAAAGGAAAGGGTGGGAGAATGGATAGGGCAACCGTCTCTCTCACTCATCGGATGAAACGCAGCCATTAAAGACTACTTTACGGCGATCTTCTGTGAGAGGGTGGTACTTACGGTCGAGACAGACCATGTTCAAGCTGTAGTATGACCACAGCTAGGCTCTAGCATTCAAAAAGTTTAAGAGTGTAGAAGAGGGTGGGAATTGAGAAAAGTGTGTATTATTACATACTAGCTGACCTGGCAGACTTCGTACTGCCTCAATCAAGAAATAAATAACGTCTTATTTATTTTTTTGGAGTTTACTTATAAGCCATAAATCACCGTGTTCTGAAGTGAATCAGAATGATTGACATATTTGTTAGTTGTCAAATGTAATGTCAAAGAAAATATTTGTAGTGGAAATAGAAAAGGGATGTTTTTATAGTTTTCCCTGAAATTAATCAATATTTTTCAGCTCTTAAACCCCCCCTGAACCTCCACAAACATTTCAAGACTATGATAAGATAAATCCGTTCAGCTGTTCTCGAGGTTTAGTGAGACTAAGGAACAGCAATCCATTTTTATATGTATAAGATAGTTAGTAGACAGGTTGAGTCAGTAGTGGCCTAGTGGTTAAAAGGCCATCTCTCATTCATGAACGCGGGTTCGATCCTGGTCCTGGCAAGTGCCAGTGATTTTTCCGAGTCATATGTAACAGTATTTAGACATCACTGATTAATGCATTCCCAATGATGGTTGATGTTAGGCCGATCGTAAAAATTATTAGCTAAAACTATTCGCAACATGTAAGGCAGACAATTGCTAAAGCTGGGAAATTGTTAAGTAGAAGTAGGAGTTAGTAGACAGGTATTGCTCACCTGCTCATCAGCGCCATCAGAGATGCTCAACTCAGTCCTGGTGGTAGAAGTCGAGCTGGTGAGGTCTTCCCAAGTATTGTGAGTTACACTCGCTGTTGGCGGTTCGGAACTAGTACCATCTAAATGGAAATACATTTAATCATGATACAATTCCTATTATGTATTCAATTTGAAGCTGTTATCCTAGCTAGGCAAAGATGATGATATGATCTAGGATTTTTGTCTAATCTGTGGTTTATAATTTTGTATCTAACTTATTTATACAGGGTGACTGGTGAATTACTATCGATATTTGAGGACGTGATATTTGACGATCATATATGACAAAATAAAAATTAATATAACATAAATATAATAAACTTCTAAGTAAAGTTAACCAAAAGTTATGTAATTAATTACGCATCGTGTGAACACCCTACAGATTAGGTATACACTGACACTCACACATACGCATGTCGTGACGTGGTGTTGTATCAGCACGCCGCCGCACGCGTCCACACTTGGAACACTTGGAACGTGTCAACACTTTACTTATTTATACGGAAATTTTGTCATAAATTAAGTGCCTATTTTTTTTACATAATTCGAATGAGAATCATGTACCGAGTATTATCCTTAAATATTGATAGTAATTCACCAGTCACCCTGTATAGAATCATCAAAAATTATTTTTTTTTGAAGTAATTTCTGTAATCAAAAAAAACGCGAAGTAAAATCCGAAAATATTAGTTTCATTTAAATGAGTACTCGCGAAAACCTTAGATCTCATTAATTTATATCTCCTCCTTGGGTCAGTTATTATTTCCTAAAAATCTTTGAGAATAAACTCTATAATTAAGTGTTTTCTATGTTTCGATACTTTCTTTTAAGGTGGAATCAAGATAAAGATCTAATACAAAACGTATTTTAGTAAGAGGTTAGAGAAACGGTGAGAAATAAAAAAGGAAGAAAAGTAAAAATTAACAAAAAACTCAATAAGTTTCTAAGTAACAACGAATTCAAGTAGTTCTAATTAAACTAAAGTACTATTTCAATTAGTGTATTCAAACTACCTTCCCGTAGTCTTTCCCTCTTAGCTCGTCCCCCATCATCACTATTTCTTCTAGAAGATGACTCACTCTGGCTTCCTTTGAGTTTTTCACTCTCAAACGTTATTTTATCCATCAATGAGTGAGTTGGACCCAAAGCACCAATATAATGATTAACTGGATCCAGGTTTAATTTGTCCAGATTCTTCGGTGCACGCTGGTTCAGTTTTTCCACAACCTTCCTGACTGATACTTCTCCAAATTCTTTTCTGTCATCATCCATAGTTTTCTGAAAAAGAAGATCTTTATAGTTTTGGGAGTATATTGGCTTGAATGGAAATGCGACATAGAAGTGCACTGATTGGTTTTGAACTAGTGCCGTAGCTAGGGTGGTGCCAGCAGTGCCCAGGCACAGGGCGCAGAAATTACCAGACTAGTATCTAATTTCATCTCATGCATGGCAGCTATATACTGATATACTTTGGTAAACAATAGATAGATTTATTTGTCTGCACTTTAGTCTATTTTATTTTCAGAGCCTGGTTAGAGCATTTTTCAGGGGCGCAATTTTGAAAAAAAATTGCATAAAAAGCTATTTACAAGAATACTAGAAAGCTAGTACTTTTTATATGTTTAAATTTAAGTTAAATAATAAACTTATTATAGGATTATAGCAATATATTATTATGATCAAATAACCAAGACGAGTCCCTTAAATAACTACTATTTTAAAGCATTGAAGTGTTTATTTATATTCATATGATTTGTAATAATCCAATACTCACAAATATCTAATAATGTTCTATAATTAGTAAGACTATACAGTACAGATTTTTTTTTACTCATTGCGAGCCTTAGTATAGACAAGGCTCAATTAAGACACAAGTCACAGAACCACTGCAAGAAGATTATATTCTTCGTCAGAACACCTAAATCGGAACAGTTGGCAAACACTGAATATTGGTCATATCTTCGAAATGAATAAAAATTTGTAAGTACTATCACTACGTCTTGAAATTTTAGCATCATTATATTGATACTGCAACATTAGATAAAAAAATGAAACTACCCTCGCTTTAGTCTGATAAGTAGTAACTATGACAGCCGATGTACTGTACTTTCACCTAAAAAGTTTTGATCGATTTGACATTCAGAATAAATACATAAAATTATCACAATTATGACGTCATTTATAATTATCAACAAATGTATTTAATATTTCAATTCAACAATCAGTTATTTTCAAGTTAACTAAAAATTATCTTTCAATTCATTAACTTTCCATCATTGATCAAATTTTTCGACCACGTAATATTGACGATACCACGATCAATATAATTTTAACAATTTGTACTATTTATAGTAACGATGGGGCTATTATTTTTCTATTATTTGTATGCAAAGCGAAGGTTGCTTTAGAAATTATAGTACGTAGATATAATATTTGATTAAAGCTACGTTTAGACTATATAGGAATGAATTTTCTGATTAATTAAATAATGATTGTTAACTTCAAAGACCTTATAGGTTGTCTTTAAGAGATTTTTATTTGATAGTAAAATAACTCTTTTTTAATACTTCATGTTTTCATAACCTCGACAATACCTTTGAGGACTGCCTATATAAGCATATATAGCCAACACAGGAATATTTATAAATATTATCAGTGAGGAAAATATTCTAAGAATACAGAATTTATGCAGATAATTATGCCTATCTTTGTGGTTAAAAAACTTTATTTCTCATACAGAACGTACAATGTTCACTTAAAAGAGATGTATTACATAATTTAATTTAATTAACAATTTAGTATAGTAGTAACGACAAACAACTCAAGAGTAGTTAATCTAAGTGCTTTTTACAATAAGTTAATAATTTCTTTCTAATAATCCTAAAGGTTTTTTCATTAAAAATTTCGTTATGTAAGCTATTATATAGTTTCGCTCCCTCAAACTGTATAGTTTTAATTCCGTATTTGGTCCTGGCCTTGGGTAATTCAATCTTTATATCTCGAGAACACAATACATTTAGTCAGATTTAGTTTTTGTCTTTGCAGGTAATTTGTTTGCGTTGGGTATCACGAGATGATCTCCAGCCACCGTAAGCGGGTCTGCAAGCAAGCAGAAGCAAGAATCAAGGGTAGCTTGTAGCTTGATTAGAACTAGACCCTAGCGTACGTAGCGTACCCCAAAGAACCATCAGATCACCACAGATGGAGCCCTATAGCCGATGAAAAGCCGGGTTGACAGTGCTAGCGAAATTATATACCATTGCTTAGATCGGAAGGTTTTAAGTCAGTAGGAGTCTGACAATCCCTCTTGCCCCACCCAAGAAAAGAGGGGTCATTTGATGATCTTACCCTTTAAAAAAGGGTAGTTAGTTTGAAAAGCTTTTTTTGGGAAACGACCAAAGAATCAGAAAATACAGCAAAACTATGCAATAATAATTATTGCCTTTATCGTATACAATGTAAGTTACATTAGTCATGTAATGTAAAGTTTACTCAATTGAACAATTATTTACAGTGTTTCTATTTGCAAGCCATTACCTACAATAAAGTGAAAACGTTTTTATAACTTCTCCTAAATCAAAAAGTGCATATTAAATATGTTGTTTTTTTTATGCTGTCATCATTCGCACTGGAATCGCGAATTTTGTAAGTGTCAACGTTTTTATTTGTTGGATGAATAATCTTGAAACACGAAGGAGTTTGTCAAAGGAAAAAAATAGTTTATTAATTTCATTTTTCTCAAGAATATTCTAGTTATATTTTTATCAGTACCTAGAGCAACTGAAAATATGTAAATTATAAGCCTCTTTTAATATCTTTATTTGTCAAACCTGTCAAATTGACAGCTGTTTGTCATTATTTTTTATGTACGTCATAAATGTCAAACATATTTGACATACCCAAATTGATAGCCATACTAATGGGGACTACATGGTTTGTTTAAGAACGGAATTGTTTAATAATAAAAAACTAGAAAGAGGCAATACATAACATCGTGTGATAAGGGGATTAAAATTTAAAATATTAATACACAAAGTTTGGATGTGAATTGAAATTTAAAAAATAATACTTATTCTTCTTCTTCTACCTGGCAATTTCCCAGCTATAGCCAGGGTCTGCCTTACATGTTGTGAATAGTTTTTGGCTATTTGTTTTTACGACCGGCCGCCTGCCTGACATCAACCCTTTTTTGGGAATCAACATTAATCAGTGATGTCTAAATACTCTTAGAAAGTACATATGATTCGGAAAAATCACATTGGTACTTGTCCGGGCCGGGATCGAACCCGCGCCCTCGGCGACGAGAGGCCGAGAGGCGGACCCTTTAACCACTGAGCCACCACTGACAAAAAAATAATACTTATTGTACTATATTTATTAATAACTAGCTGACCCGTCAGACTTCGTACTGCCTCAATAGATAAATAAATATTTTTTTATTTATTTTTTTGGATTTTACCTATAAGTGCGACAGAATGATTGACATCCGTTCAGCCGTTCTCGAGTTTAAGTGAGACTAACGAATAACAATTCTTTTATATATATATATATATAAAAGAATGCTCAATCTATATATATTGAGCATTCTTGCTATAAGATTTCATGTCATTTAACTTCTAGAATATTGTAATGCAAGTGAGACACTCAAGTTCAAAAGAATTCTGAATGGTAACGATTTAATATAAAAAATAATTTCCAACTTATTATTTAAATGAAAATAACTAAAGAATTATTAAAGCTGTTTTCTCTCGATTATTTTAACACACATAAATTTTATGGGAGGGTTTTACAAATGTGACTTTTTGTGACAAAAACGGGGGGGAGGGGTTCAAATGTACTAAAATTTGTTTCTATGTATGGCTAGTGATGAATATGCCAGCCTTCTTCATCAACTATTGCACCAGCTAGCCATAATGAGCTAACCAGATCTTGAATTTCATTTAACGACCACGTTCTAACGAAAGCATACACAGTAAATAGAAGCGCATTTTTGTATCAGTATTGATTTGAGCCAAAGCTATTATTAGGAGACTATATTTAGACAACGCGGACCATTTTTCACACGAATGTAGTTGCATTTGTGACTTTTTATAACTTTCAAATTATTTCAATCATACGTTCATTTATAAATAACTAGCTTTCCGCTCGCAGCTTCGCCCGCGTGCAGCTCGGTTATATCGCGTTACCAAGAGAACCTTTCAAAAATCTGAGATAAAACTATCCCACGTTCTTTCTCAAGGTCAACTCTTTGTCTGTACTAATTTTCATTAAAATCAATTCAGTAGTTTAAGCGTGAAAGCGTAACAGACAGTTAGAAAGAGTTACTTTCGCATTTATAATGTGAGAAGGGATAATATATTTAAATATCATCGTGAAATTGAGAAAGATATTTTTAATTGTATCGTCATCATCAGCCTATCAGAGCCCAATGCTGAGCCTCTTCTCACATGGAGAAGGTTAGAGCATTAATCACCACGCTCGCTCAAGACTGCTTGGTGATTTCAAACTTATAATTTGATACAAGTCTATGTTTCCTCACGATGTTTTCCTTCATCAGTCAGTGATGTCTAAATACTCTTAAGTACATATGACTCGGAACAATCACATTGGTACTTGTCAGGTTTAATTGGTATTTATCGCCTTAATGATTTAATTTATTTTCGGCTCTATATATAGTCAGGATAAAAAAAAGTCTTTGAGGGAATTTATTTTAGAAACTTTCCACCCATTTATCCTAGCCAGATGTGGTTCATTATTTCTGTTCAATTTATAATCCTAACTATCTGAATTCAGATGAAGTAGCAAGTATTTTAATCTAAGGCTTCATTCGTGCTAGATTTTTTCAATATTTTGTAAATGTATACGTTTTTATTTGTTGCACGAATTATAATCTTGAGTACTGTGTGGAAATACGAAGGAGTTTGTAGAATGTAATAAAAACTTTTTTAATATAATAATTATTTTTACTGAAAACTATAATAACATAACATAACATAATCGTGGTTAAAATGGAAATCATTAAAAAAATTACCAAATCTATTTATATAATATGTTCCACTAAGCTATTAACATAATTAATTTTGACAACCTGATATTTAAACACAAAAATGACCGTTTTTATTCTGCGTTAATAACAGATAACGCGTTAGATAGGGGTCCCTTAAACCTACACCTGGGTCACAAGTCCCAGTCACTGTTGAAGCCCCTCTCACTACAACGATGGACCCGACACACGCACCGCGAATACATGGAATGATGAGAGGTTTCATCTGTATATTTAAGTGCGCCAGAGTATTTCTCAAGAAACTAACATTCATCTAAATAAGAAAAGATTATAAGTTCATCTAAAGTTTAAACAAGAATTGGATTCTTTTAAATCTTTTGGAGATTTAGATCTATGGCGGACAAAAACAAATACAAGAAAATATATTTGTATGTATATATCATCTTCTTCTACCTGGCAATTTCCCAGCTTTAGCCAGGGTCTGTCTTACATGTTGTGAATAATTTTGGCTAATTGTTTTTACGATCCGCCTGCCTGACATCAACCCTTTGTTTATATATATACTTATATTTGTATATATATATTCTTCTATAATTATATTAAGTCAGTGATGGCCCAGTGGTTAAAGGGGTCGCCTCTCGTTACCGAGGGCGCGGGTTCGATCCTGGCCCGGGCAAGTACCAATGTGATTTTTCCGAGTCATATGTACTTTCTAAGAGTATTTAGACATCACTGATTAATGTTGATTCCCAAAAGAGGGTTGATGTCAGGCAGGCGGCCGGTCGTAAATAGCCAAAACTATACACAACATGTAAGGCAGACCCTGGCTATAGCTGGGAAATTTCCAGGTAGAAGAAGATTCTTCTATAATTAAAAACCCAGAAGTAAATGTAACGTACGTCAGTCAAAAGCTGTGTGATATTAATAAATAATATAAGCGGAGTAGTCTCGTGTGAATGAGAACATGAGGGCAGGTTGTCGTGAATTATTAAATAGAAATCGATTGTCCTGGCATTTTCTTTTGTCCTATTTTATATACCACTGAAATTACGTGTATGTCCGTCACAATATATTGTGGTACACGGAAATCTAGTGTGTATTTCAGGCGAAACCGTGAGTAAAAACTAGTTTGTAACAATTGTATGACCATTCACCATACAATTGTGTGTGTTTAATAGTCACATTTAAGACTAAAACGAACATTTGACTGAAATGCTTATGAGTAAGGAGACTAAAAAAACTAAGTATTTAAGCTTTTATTAATATAGCCTTAATAATTTTAAATATTATATATTATATGTTGGTTATTCTATATTTATAATATGATAAATTATGTATAACCATTGATATGTACGCTGAGCTTCGTGGCCCATATATTCGATTGGCATTGAAGGAATTATTACAAAATCAATATTATACTAGGTATGTATGTGGAATAAAACACATGCTATTGGTCATTATTTTACCATCAATTCAAATACGTTTATGGATATCAAATGAAACTATTAATTGATTATTATATAGCTTTTAAGGAAACTATTTAATTTAATTACATAGTATTCATTTAAATTGTTTTTACTACTAAACTCCCGTTGTGTCGAGTTTGCGAGATGAGAATAAAATCTTCATCTCGTCTTAATGATCACGGTTGTAAAGTAACCGAAACATCGGGAGTATGTAGTTAAAATAATAAAATACGCGTAGTAATACGAATAATATTAATTTAATTATTATTAAGTTCATAAATTATAACCTAATTTGGTTTAAATATATTTTTACACATATATACATATATATGTACAAGACTTACCCGTATAGGCCAGTACAGATGTCTTTAAAAACAATGAAAAGTGAAAATAAATTATAGTAAAATGAAACTCGTTAGAAAAGGAGGGGAATATTATAAAAATTAAAGGAAAAATAATTTACGGGCGATCTGAGGTCGGGAAGGGTATGGGGATGGGTGTTTAAGTGTAAAAAGTGGGTTTTCTCGATTTCCGACAAAACTAAAAGTCCTACGGAAAAAAGTTATATGGCAAAGTTGTAGTAGTTAATAAAAAGATCTAAAACTTTTGTACTAATATTTTTTTCGTATAATCTCAAATTTTATGTGAAAAATTCGAAAAACCAAGTTTTTGGTATTTTTATTTTTATCTCTTCCAAAAAACAATTTTTTATCACGAAATTTGGTGAAAACTTTCCTTTTGATGTTCCAAATGCACTGTAATTTATTTGATAAGAAATATTTAGTTTATCAGCTTATTTTGAATGAGTACCGAAAAATCAGCCTCATTTGCAATCGAAAAATCACCCGTCAAAATATCAACTTTTTTTCAAAAATTTGGTGTGTTTCCTGTTTGTTGAAATCTCTATTTTCGGATGGTGAAGAAATAAATATAAGTTTCTTACTTATAGTACTATTTTTGGATAAAATAATCCCCCACAATCATTATTATTGATGATGAGTTATAAAATTAACTTTTAGAATTTATTCAGCACATATCGGATATTCCTAATAAATTTGGAGTATACATATAGGTGTGTATTATATTTTCAGAACAGTTTTTTTATTGTCACCCCTGCATCATCCTGTGTGGGTGGAATTTCGTAAAATCAAAAGCGAACCTCTACTCGGTGGAAGGAATATTCCTACTAAATTTTAAGTCTCTACGCCTTATGGTTCCAGAGATATCGTGATGAGTCAATATATACATATATTCCTAGTTAGAATGTTGAACATTGAATGTTGAACATGTTGAACATTTGTAATACAATAAATGTTCAACATTCTAACTAGGAATATATGTATATATTGACTCATCACGATATCTCTGGAACCATAAGGCGTAGAGACTTAAAATTTAGTAGGAATATTCCTTCCACCGAGTAGAGGTTCGCTTTTGATTTTACGAAATTCCACCCACACAGGATGATGCAGGGGTGACAATAAAAAAACTGTTCTGAAAATATAATACACACCTATATGTATACTCCAAATTTATTAGGAATATCCGATATGTGCTGAATAAATTCTAAAAGTTAATATTACAAAAAGAATAAAATAGACAGATCATAAAATATACGATAATATTTATATTCGCCTGGGTCACAAGTCCCAGTCACTGTTGAAGCTCCTCTCACTACAACGATGGACCCGACACACGCACCGTGAATACATTGAATGATGAGAGGTTTCGTCTCTCTATATATATTAAACCTACACCTGGGTCACAAGTCCCAGTCACTGTTGAAGCTCCTCTCACTACAACGATGGACCCGACACACGCACCGTGAATACATTGAATGATGAGAGGTTTCGTCTCTCTATATATATTAAACCTACACCTGGGTCACAAGTCCCAGTCACTGTTGAAGCTCCTCTCACTACAACGATGGACCCGACACACGCACCGTGAATACATTGAATGATGAGAGGTTTCGTCTCTCTATATATATTAAACCTACACCTGGGTCACAAGTCCCAGTCACTGTTGAAGCTCCTCTCACTACAACGATGGACCCGACACACGCACCGTGAATACATTGAATGATGAGAGGTTTCGTCTCTCTATATATATTAAACCTACACCTGGGTCACAAGTCCCAGTCACTGTTGAAGCTCCTCTCACTACAACGATGGACCCGACACACGCACCGTGAATACATTGAATGATGAGAGGTTTCGTCTCTCTATATATATTAAACCTACACCTGGGTCACAAGTCCCAGTCACTGTTGAAGCTCCTCTCACTACAACGATGGACCCGACACACGCACCGTGAATACATTGAATGATGAGAGGTTTCGTCTCTCTATATATATTAAACCTACACCTGGGTCACAAGTCCCAGTCACTGTTGAAGCTCCTCTCACTACAACGATGGACCCGACACACGCACCGTGAATACATTGAATGATGAGAGGTTTCGTCTCTCTATATATATTAAACCTACACCTGGGTCACAAGTCCCAGTCACTGTTGAAGCTCCTCTCACTACAACGATGGACCCGACACACGCACCGTGAATACATTGAATGATGAGAGGTTTCGTCTCTCTATATATATTAAACCTACACCTGGGTCACAAGTCCCAGTCACTGTTGAAGCTCCTCTCACTACAACGATGGACCCGACACACGCACCGTGAATACATTGAATGATGAGAGGTTTCGTCTCTCTATATATATTAAACCTACACCTGGGTCACAAGTCCCAGTCACTGTTGAAGCTCCTCTCACTACAACGATGGACCCGACACACGCACCGTGAATACATTGAATGATGAGAGGTTTCGTCTCTCTATATATATTAAACCTACACCTGGGTCACAAGTCCCAGTCACTGTTGAAGCTCCTCTCACTACAACGATGGACCCGACACACGCACCGTGAATACATTGAATGATGAGAGGTTTCGTCTCTCTATATATATTAAACCTACACCTGGGTCACAAGTCCCAGTCACTGTTGAAGCTCCTCTCACTACAACGATGGACCCGACACACGCACCGTGAATACATTGAATGATGAGAGGTTTCGTCTCTCTATATATATTAAACCTACACCTGGGTCACAAGTCCTAGTCACTGTTGAAGCTCCTCTCACTACAACGATGGACCCGACACACGCACCGTGAATACATTGAATGATGAGAGGTTTCGTCTCTCTATATATATTAAACCTACACCTGGGTCACAAGTAACAGTCACTGTTGAAGCTCCTCTCACTACAACGATGGACCCGACACACGCACCGTGAATACATTGAATGATGAGAGGTTTCGTCTCTCTATATATATTAAACCTACACCTGGGTCACAAGTCCCAGTCACTGTTGAAGCTCCTCTCACTACAACGATGGACCCGACACACGCACCGTGAATACATTGAATGATGAGAGGTTTCGTCTCTCTATATATATTAAACCTACACCTGGGTCACAAGTCCCAGTCACTGTTGAAGCTCCTCTCACTACAACGATGGACCCGACACACGCACCGTGAATACATTGAATGATGAGAGGTTTCGTCTCTCTATATATATTAAACCTACACCTGGGTCACAAGTCCCAGTCACTGTTGAAGCTCCTCTCACTACAACGATGGACCCGACACACGCACCGTGAATACATTGAATGATGAGAGGTTTCGTCTCTCTATATATATTAAACCTACACCTGGGTCACAAGTCCCAGTCACTGTTGAAGCTCCTCTCACTACAACGATGGACCCGACACACGCACCGTGAATACATTGAATGATGAGAGGTTTCGTCTCTCTATATATATTAAACCTACACCTGGGTCACAAGTCCCAGTCACTGTTGAAGCTCCTCTCACTACAACGATGGACCCGACACACGCACCGTGAATACATTGAATGATGAGAGGTTTCGTCTCTCTATATATATTAAACCTACACCTGGGTCACAAGTCCCAGTCACTGTTGAAGCTCCTCTCACTACAACGATGGACCCGACACACGCACCGTGAATACATTGAATGATGAGAGGTTTCGTCTCTCTATATATATTAAACCTACACCTGGGTCACAAGTCCCAGTCACTGTTGAAGCTCCTCTCACTACAACGATGGACCCGACACACGCACCGTGAATACATTGAATGATGAGAGGTTTCGTCTCTCTATATATATTAAACCTACACCTGGGTCACAAGTCCCAGTCACTGTTGAAGCTCCTCTCACTACAACGATGGACCCGACACACGCACCGTGAATACATTGAATGATGAGAGGTTTCGTCTCTCTATATATATTAAAACCTACACCTGGGTCACAAGTCCCAGTCACTGTTGAAGCTCCTCTCACTACAACGATGGACCCGACACACGCACCGTGAATACATTGAATGATGAGAGGTTTCGTCTCTCTATATATATTAAAACCTACACCTGGGTCACAAGTCCCAGTCACTGTTGAAGCTCCTCTCACTACAACGATGGACCCGACACACGCACCGTGAATACATTGAATGATGAGAGGTTTCGTCTCTCTATATATATTAAACCTACACCTGGGTCACAAGTCCCAGTCACTGTTGAAGCTCCTCTCACTACAACGATGGACCCGACACACGCACCGTGAATACATTGAATGATGAGAGGTTTCGTCTCTCTATATATATTAAACCTACACCTGGGTCACAAGTCCCAGTCACTGTTGAAGCTCCTCTCACTACAACGATGGACCCGACACACGCACCGTGAATACATTGAATGATGAGAGGTTTCGTCTCTCTATATATATTAAACCTACACCTGGGTCACAAGTCCCAGTCACTGTTGAAGCTCCTCTCACTACAACGATGGACCCGACACACGCACCGTGAATACATTGAATGATGAGAGGTTTCGTCTCTCTATATATATTAAACCTACACCTGGGTCACAAGTCCCAGTCACTGTTGAAGCTCCTCTCACTACAACGATGGACCCGACACACGCACCGTGAATACATTGAATGATGAGAGGTTTCGTCTCTCTATATATATTAAACCTACACCTGGGTCACAAGTCCCAGTCACTGTTGAAGCTCCTCTCACTACAACGATGGACCCGACACACGCACCGTGAATACATTGAATGATGAGAGGTTTCGTCTCTCTATATATATTAAACCTACACCTGGGTCACAAGTCCCAGTCACTGTTGAAGCTCCTCTCACTACAACGATGGACCCGACACACGCACCGTGAATACATTGAATGATGAGAGGTTTCGTCTCTCTATATATATTAAACCTACACCTGGGTCACAAGTCCCAGTCACTGTTGAAGCTCCTCTCACTACAACGATGGACCCGACACACGCACCGTGAATACATTGAATGATGAGAGGTTTCGTCTCTCTATATATATTAAACCTACACCTGGGTCACAAGTCCCAGTCACTGTTGAAGCTCCTCTCACTACAACGATGGACCCGACACACGCACCGTGAATACATTGAATGATGAGAGGTTTCGTCTCTCTATATATATTAAACCTACACCTGGGTCACAAGTCCCAGTCACTGTTGAAGCTCCTCTCACTACAACGATGGACCCGACACACGCACCGTGAATACATTGAATGATGAGAGGTTTCGTCTCTCTATATATATTAAACCTACACCTGGGTCACAAGTCCCAGTCACTGTTGAAGCTCCTCTCACTACAACGATGGACCCGACACACGCACCGTGAATACATTGAATGATGAGAGGTTTCGTCTCTCTATATATATTAAACCTACACCTGGGTCACAAGTCACAGTCACTGTTGAAGCTCCTCTCACTACAACGATGGACCCGACACACGGACCGTGAATACATTGAATGATGAGAGGTTTCGTCTCTCTATATATATTAAACCTACACCTGGGTCACAAGTCACAGTCACTGTTGAAGCTCCTCTCACTACAACGATGGACCCGACACACGGACCGTGAATACATTGAATGATGAGAGGTTTCGTCTCTCTATATATATTAAACCTACACCTGGGTCACAAGTCACAGTCACTGTTGAAGCTCCTCTCACTACAACGATGGACCCGACACACGGACCGTGAATACATTGAATGATGAGAGGTTTCGTCTCTCTATATATATTAAACCTACACCTGGGTCACAAGTCACAGTCACTGTTGAAGCTCCTCTCACTACAACGATGGACCCGACACACGCACCGTGAATACATTGAATGATGAGAGGTTTCGTCTCTCTATATATATTAAACCTACACCTGGGTCACAAGTCCCAGTCACTGTTGAAGCTCCTCTCACTACAACGATGGACCCGACACACGGACCGTGAATACATTGAATGATGAGAGGTTTCGTCTCTCTATATATATTAAACCTACACCTGGGTCACAAGTCCCAGTCACTGTTGAAGCTCCTCTCACTACAACGATGGACCCGACACACGGACCGTGAATACATTGAATGATGAGAGGTTTCGTCTCTCTATATATATTAAACCTACACCTGGGTCACAAGTCCCAGTCACTGTTGAAGCTCCTCTCACTACAACGATGGACCCGACACACGCACCGTGAATACATTGAATGATGAGAGGTTTCGTCTCTCTATATATATTAAACCTACACCTGGGTCACAAGTCCCAGTCACTGTTGAAGCTCCTCTCACTACAACGATGGACCCGACACACGGACCGTGAATACATTGAATGATGAGAGGTTTCGTCTCTCTATATATATTAAACCTACACCTGGGTCACAAGTCCCAGTCACTGTTGAAGCTCCTCTCACTACAACGATGGACCCGACACACGGACCGTGAATACATTGAATGATGAGAGGTTTCGTCTCTCTATATATATTAAACCTACACCTGGGTCACAAGTCCCAGTCACTGTTGAAGCTCCTCTCACTACAACGATGGACCCGACACACGCACAGTGAATACATGGAATGATGAGAGGATTCGTCTCTTTAATTAAGAATATTAATAAATCACTTTTAGTTATAAAATTATTTTTAATAAAATTAATAGACTATAATAAAACATGAATGTAATTAGATATTATTATATTATATATTTGGTTAATTAAACGTTTAACGTACTTTTGACAACTAGTTTATGAAAACTAGAGCTACATTTAGATAACTTCAAATAGAACTAATATTTTTCATATATGTATTACGCGTTTTTTATTATTTTAAACTACATACTCCCGACGTTTCAATCAATTTGCAGCAGTAACGGTTAAAATGCGTAGTAACTACCATAATATTAGGTTTTTTATTTCAACGAAAATTAACTGTGAATTAATTGATTTTATGATTCATACTCTTTTCAAAGTTGAGGTCGCGGGTTCGAAACCTGGCAAGTACTAATGTGATTTTTCCGAGTCATATGTACTTTATAAGACACCATATAAGAGAATTTTATCTCTATATATATAATTCTTCTGTGAGTGTGTATGTCACTGAACTTCTCTCAAACGACTGGACCGATTTTGATGAAATATTTGTGTGTGTTCAAGGGGATCTGGACAAAGTTTTTTTTATTAATTTTTAATTTATTAGTATGTAGTTGTTGATACAAACGTTTTTTTTGACATTAGATTTGACAACTAACTAATATGTCAATCATTCTGTCGCACTTCAAAACACGGAGATTTATGGCTTTAATGGGTAAACTCCAAAAATATAAATAAAAAAACGTAACAGATATTTCTTGATTATAGGGCGATACGAAGTTCGCCGGGTCGTAGTATATATAAGATTTGATGCGAGTACAATTTCAGTCATAACCTTATCTCTAGACAGCTGGAGGTGTGATTTTATTCCTTGAAACGCGTTACAAAATAGAATTACCCCATCAAAATGATCATTCTAGATAAGTTTGATGCAATAAGCATCACTTCCTTCTCAATATCCAGATTTTAGTGTAAAGATATCAAGTCTAAAAGCGTATGTTACCGTCGTCATTGGAATATTGTATTTCTGGTAAGTATTCATATAGACAGTTATGATTTTTCCTTAATGTATGTAACTTCTTCATTTGATTTTGGAGTATTTGAAATCTATGTTACTTTGTTTTAGATGCATGTGGCTATATTACTAATATTGTTATTATAGAATGTAAGAAAAAGTCATCATCATCCTATCAGAGCACTGCTGAGCTCTACTCACATGGAGAAGGTTTGAGCATTAATCACCACGCTCGCTCAAGACGGGTTGGTGATTTCAAACTTATAATTTGATATTATAAGTCCAAGTTTCCTCACGATGTTTTCCTTCATCTGTCAGTAGTGTCTAAATACTCTTAAGTACATATGACTCGGAACAATCACATTGGTACTTGCCAAGATCGAACACACGCCCTCGTGCATGAGAGGCGGGCCTTTTAACCACTAGGCCATCATGACTTTTTTTTAACAAACATGTATACATGTTATAAATTAAGAACACACAATACACTATTTTTCAAAGTCGGTCTAAAAAAGTAGTAAAGTGTAATTATTATACGGAATAAATATTTATTTGCTTTTAATAATCGTGGGAGTTAGCATATGTTTTATAGGAAGAATATATATTTATAAAACATATATATATACATATATAAATATATGCTATTAAGTCAAATACTATGTACAACCCTGACCTTTTAAAAGAAGGCCAAAGTTAATGAATATTTAGGAGTATATTTTTCTAATTATATAGTATTTAAAGTTATTTTTGTAAACTACTGAAACCATTCCCAAAGAGGGTTGATGTCAGGCAGGCGGATCGTAAAAACAATTAGCCAAAACTATCCACAACATGTAAGGCAGACCCTGGCTGTGGCCGGGAAATTGCCAGGTAGAAGAGTTAAACCACTGAAACCACATAACTTATAAGGTACCTACTAGATCTGACACGATTTTTTTATATAAAAGACGGCAAATGAGCAGACGGTCTACTTGATGGAAGGTAGTTACCTTCGCAAATGGAAATCTGCAACTTACGAGATGTTGTGGATGCGTTGCTGATATTAATTGTGGGTGAGAGAGAGGTAAGTATGAGACCAAAAAAGGGCAATCATCTCTCTCACTCATCGGACGAAACGCAGCCATTAAAGGCTACTTCACGCCGATCTTCTGTGAGAGGGTGGTACTTCCCCGGTCGAGCCAGACCATGTTCGAGCTGTAGTAACCACAGCAAGGCTCTACCACTTTAAAAACATAAGCTTGAAGTCTCTTGAGTAATAAGACCGTATATCTATTATAAATTTTTTCTATATTTAAGGTAATTTCCTTGGAGATAATAAGATTCAGGGACACGAAGTTCTTTCACAATACAATATACAAGACTAAATCTGAATGTAAAACTGAGCATTATCTTGTAACTAGCTGATTTAAATCACAATGATATGAAAATTTATTGTTTGAAATATGTTTTATCGCGTGACAAATGTTTAAAACAATTACACTCTCACTATACAGATTTTAGTTAGAAACGAAATTTATCATTCAATGTATTCATATGCGTGTGTCGGGTCCATCGTTGTAGAGAGAGGAGCTTCAACAGTGACTGGGACTTGTGACCCAGGTGTAGGTTTAAGAGACCCTATCTAACGCGTTATATATTTTAATAGTGAAGCTAAACTCTTCTGGATGTCAGTATTCGATCTGCTACCAGAAGTTCCAGGTTCCAGCAGTAAAATACATATAAATATAACCTTAATATTTAACACGAGTTTCCTATGTTTCTATTAACATACTTTAAATATATTGTTTCAAAGATTCATACATTATTATTATATAAGCCATACTTATTACACGGAATAGAACCCGCAATGATGTAACGTCTCTGCTATATTTGAACCATAAGACCCCTAGTATTTAGTCACTTGAAATACATTTTTACTGATAATAAATATATAAATGTAGATCAATGTCATAAATATCTGAATAATATATATATAGTCAGTGGTGGCCTAGTGTTTAAAGGGCCAGTCTCTCATGCACGAGGGCGCGGGTTCAAACCTGGCATGCACTAATGTGATTTTTCCGAGTCATATGTACTTTATAAGAGTATTTAGACATCACTGATTAATGCATACCCAAAGAGGGTTGATGTCAGGTGGCCGGTGGTAAAAACAATTAGCCAAAAGTATTCACAACATGTAAGGCAGACCCTGGCTAAAGCTGGAAAATTGCCAGGTAGGATAAGAAGATATATATATATATATATATATATATATATATATATGTATAATGAAAAATCCACTTACATAACCAGGAATTGATCCTACTACCTCCGGCGTATCTAGTTTCGATACCTTTACCAATTATGCTATTTAGACAATTAATTAATTGATTATTCTATTACAACATTAAATTTGATGTTCAAATTACCTTTTATTACCGTCAATTTATAAGTATACTAGTTTTTGCCCGTGACTTCGTCCGCGTTAATTTTCTATTAGTAATATATGTATAGCTGACCGGGCGAACTCTATTCCGTCTAAGAGGCCGTAAATAACCAGATATTGGAGTTTATTAAGTATTTTTCTTTTTCGATCGAACAGAATTATATATCCTATGGCATTCTCCTTGTTTTAATCTATCTCTCCACCAATGTTCATCCATATCCGTACAGTCGTTCTTGAGTTATAAATAGTGTAACTAACACGACTTTCTTTTACCTATATATAAAAAGATACATTAATAAATAAAATATGACTTTCTATTTGTCATCATATTAATTTTAAACGTATATAAAAGAATACATGATAGATACATAAAAATAGAATTTATTTAAATATTCGTATGTCTGTTTGTCCAGCATATCTCTGGAACGGCTGTACCAATTTCGTGTAGGTTTAATATATATAGAGAGATGAAACCTCTCATCATTCAATGTATTCATATGCGTGTGTCGGGTCCATCGTTGTAGTGAGAGGAGCTTCAACAGTGACTGGGACTTGTGACCCAGGTGTAGGTTTAATATATATAGAGAGACGAAACCTCTCATCATTCCATGTATTCACGGTGCGTGTGTCGGGTCCATCGTTGTAGAGAGAGGAGCTTCAACAGTGACTGGGACTTGTGACCCAGGTGTAGGTTTAATATATATAGAGAGACGAAACCTCTCATCATTCAATGTATTCATATGCGTGTGTCGGGTCCATCGTTGTAGTGAGAGGAGCTTCAACAGTGACTGGGACTTGTGACCCAGGTGTAGGTTTAATATATATAGAGAGACGAAACCTCTCATCATTCAATGTATTCATATGCGTGTGTCGGGTCCATCGTTGTAGTGAGAGGAGCTTCAACAGTGACTGGGACTTGTGACCCAGGTGTAGGTTTAATATATATAGAGAGACGAAACCTCTCATCATTCAATGTATTCATATGCGTGTGTCGGGTCCATCGTTGTAGTGAGAGGAGCTTCAACAGTGACTGGGACTTGTGACCCAGGTGTAGGTTTAATATATATAGAGAGACGAAACCTCTCATCATTCAATGTATTCACGGTGCGTGTGTCGGGTCCATCGTTGTAGTGAGAGGAGCTTCAACAGTGACTGGGACTTGTGACCCAGGTGTAGGTTTAATATATATAGAGAGACGAAACCTCTCATCATTCAATGTATTCACGGTGCGTGTGTCGGGTCCATCGTTGTAGTGAGAGGAGCTTCAACAGTGACTGGGACTTGTGACCCAGGTGTAGGTTTAATATATATAGAGAGACGAAACCTCTCATCATTCAATGTATTCATATGCGTGTGTCGGGTCCATCGTTGTAGTGAGAGGAGCTTCAACAGTGACTGGGACTTGTGACCCAGGTGTAGGTTTAATATATATAGAGAGACGAAACCTCTCATCATTCAATGTATTCATATGCGTGTGTCGGGTCCATCGTTGTAGTGAGAGGAGCTTCAACAGTGACTGGGACTTGTGACCCAGGTGTAGGTTTAATATATATAGAGAGACGAAACCTCTCATCATTCAATGTATTCATATGCGTGTGTCGGGTCCATCGTTGTAGTGAGAGGAGCTTCAACAGTGACTAGGACTTGTGACCCAGGTGTAGGTTTAAGGGACCCCGTTATTCATTTGATTAAAGTGAATTTCAATTTTATTTTGTTTAAATGGTAATTCTGAAGTTATATTGTCAAGTCAGAATCTGATGAAGGGACTGCGAAATTTAATTAAAACTCATAAAGATAATTACGCGTATCTAAAAAAGGATTTAATACGCAAGCGAAGTAGGCGACAATGGCTAGTCTATTAATGAAAGTATGATTTAAGCTTTTTCCTTAATAAAATCTAATTTTATCGTCTCGACGAAATAATTTGAGTTTTTTTATCAATTTTTTATTAACACCAGTCCGCTTCGTTACTCTAAATACGAAGTTTCCTAAAAAAAACTGACCACGCCACGTATTTAGTGAAATGCAGACTTGGGTTAAGGCTACAGAACAAAAGATTTAAAATTTCAATCATTATATATATTTTCTAGTACGCTCATAAGCACGAAATGAATTTAATGTCACTTATTTATATATTTCATTTAAATCAATGAAAACTCAAAAAAAAGCAAAATGAAGGCTGGCGTATACAATAAGGATAAAAAAATCTTTCGTCCAACGTCAATAGGAAAAAATTATAAATATACATAAAATAACCTTCAAAAGTACTTTTAGAGAACTAATAAATTTGTCCTTTTTAATTTATATTAATTTTCAGAAATATTTTTAATTACTAAAATAATATTTATTTAAAATATTGTTTCTTCAAATTACGACTCTCGTTGCAAATTGATCCGTTTTACAAAGCATGACGTTAAAATTTATTAGCATATAGTCCAAATTACATTTATTAATCAATCAAATTATTTCAATTAAATACAAAAACACCAAAACTAAAGCCAGCTAGCGTCAATGAGTTTAAAATAGGAATAAAAAAACATTATTTTTGGTAGCCATGTTAAAAATTTGTAAAGCCACAAAAAAAATCAAATTATTAATTTGACACTGTAAGTCATGTGGAAGAGAGATAGAAAATAGTTTTTATTCTTTCACTCTCAAACTTAAATTATTTAAAAAATATGAAATTGTTACAGTTTTGTATTGAGTCAATATTTTTTATTAAGTAGACTTAAGGATATTATTTGTTAAACGGATATGCCAGCACAATACAACAATGGAAACAGCGAATGCATTTAATTTCAACAATAATCGTAAATAATTAAAAAACGCAATGATTTCACTATTTCGTCTCACGCAATCAACAAAATCTATTTTATCACTCAAATCACTTAAAATTATGATACCCATAAAACTAAAACAAATTGCACTCCATATAAACCCATTTGCTTCCATTATTTCGTATAAATAAACGAAATCTATAAACTAAATAAATAACTCCATAAATAACTCGAATAAACAAGGTCAAAAGCAAAATCAACTCACCCGGTAACTGTTTAAGACACGTACACAGATTTTTACAAAACAATACAATTTTAAATAGTTTCCTCAACACATAAAACCTTTTTTAATTGAAACTCATTACTGTATTTGTTTTTTTTTCACTCGCGGACGTTTCCCGCGCAATCGCGCGCGTTTCTGACGGCACACGATTTTGAAATAATCCATCCAACATGGCTGAATGACAACGCAGTGATGGCATTGATAGTATCGATGTGATTTTCATGTTATTACAATTTTTATCGCACAGAAATCGCTTATTAAAATAATATAACAGTATGGTGGTGTTGTTTACAATGTATTGTTAATTATTTTGATGTACTGACAATTATATCTGATTGGAAATACGATTACAGCAATATAGGAATACATATTTGTATTTTTGTTCAACCATGTATAAAGTATCTAATGATATATAAATTAAAATTCTCAGTAATTCTATTCAATAAATTATTGCGATTAATCTTCAAAATGTTTAAATTAATATTATAGAACTAAATCATCGATACTTTTTTATCGATGTTGTCCATCACTGGCGCGGAACCGTGTAATTTCATGACACAGTCGATACAGAACAATTCGATCTCAACTATAAAACAATGTTTATATTTGACGTCAAATATATGGATAATTTATGTAATTAATAAATAAAAATAGCTTAATATTAATTTTAATATACATGAAAAAAAATTGACTAATCTATATAAGGTAAAAAAATAGTACGTTGGCAGAATATTGTAAACATAGGAAATTCTTAAAGATGGACGATAAATATTTTGATTATTTTGAATTAATTATAAAAAAATACCTGAAACCAGCTTTTTTAAGAGTTATTTCAGTTGCAATGTTAATCGAAATGTATTGGAAAATCATTATTTTTTCCGTTTGTTTGCTATTGAAATCGTTTCCTTTCAAATATTTTAAGTATTAATAAAATTATTGAAATCGGATATTGATAAATTATTAACTATGGTAATCATCTATCTAGAATCCGCGGCATATATTGCATTTAAAACTATCATATGCGAAGTATTGTTCAGTATAAACTTAAAGACGAACGTTTTTTACGAAAAAAACTTGTTATAAAGTCAGCGAATTAATTTATTGACCATAGTATCTTTGTGGTTAGTGGTGGCCTAGTGGTTAAAGGCCCGCCTCTCATGCACGAGGGCGCGGGTTCGATCCTGGCAAGCACCAATGTGATGTTCCGAGTCATATGTACTTTATAAGAGTATTTAGACATCACTGATTAATTCATTCCCAATGAGGGTTGATGTCAGGCAGGCGGATCGTAAAAACAATTAGCCAAAACTATTCACAACATGTAAGGCAGACCCTGGCTAAATCTGGGAAGTTGCCAGGTGGAAAAATCCTTAATACTTTATAATCCATGAACAGATATTGGGTGTGAAGTAAAAAACAAAAGCCAAGTAAACACGAAAAATATTTAATTTAACAACTAGGTCAAATTTTTCTTGATGTATGTAACTCAAACACGTACCTACATTCACGCACATAACAGGACTGTTTAAAATATAACAATTTTACTTATATTTATTGTGTTAAAATAATATTATTTTTAATTATTAGAGTGCAATGACCTCATCTGTTTAAAATAAGACATTATCTTATTTTCATTGTAAATATTGACAACGCCGTGACGTGGATTATACTGTATTTTAAGATTAATTTTTATATTGTATATATCAGATTTATTACACATTTCTTGTTTTTAAAGTGAGGGACGCCAGCCCCGCTGACGTCACATATGTCACTTCTTCTAGAGCGTTCCATGATATTTTAAAATGAAACTGCAATTGTTCTTAATGCTCCTGTATTTCTCAAAGATTCTTCATAATAACATACTTCTATGATACACGCTCACTGAACTCTGAATTATCAATTCTGAATTCTCAAATCTGCCGTCGTGAGTCCAGTCGTCATATTTATAACAAGATTCAAACATAGTTCTATTCTCCTTTGATTTCGTTTTACTTTTAACAATAATCATAAATACTAATGAGGTTAATAATAATTGATGACGGCCTCAAATTATTTTCATGTCGCATCCGTTATTAAAGCTGGTAGCGCCGATATATATAATTTCCTTTAAAATGAATTTAAATATGAACGGACCTAAATTAACTATTAGCATACAATACTAGATACTAATAGGATACTTTTCATCCGATCGAAAAAGAAAAGAAAAAAGTTGAGCAAATACAAAATCTTCTTATCTACTATTTTTAAGGAGGGATAGAGTTCGCCCGGTCAGCTATACATTTCTAATTCTGAGTTTACACAGACGAAGTCGCGAGCAAAAACTAGTTTTTCTATATAATTAATAACATTGTATTTCAACAATTTCTCTCCAAAACATTATTCTAAATATATTACTTTTAATAACTGTATTAAAGACATGTGCTTCTGAATAGTTTATGATTATTGGCATTTTATACGTCGCGGGTTTTCCTTCTGATGTACAATCGATGGTTATAAATAGATTGTAATAATTTTTGAGTGGACGCTAAAATAGTTCACTGTTTCTGAAGGAATTTGTTAGGGCAAGTTTGTTTACCCTTTTTTGAGGCCAGTTTGGGTTATATGAAATAATATGGGGTGCATTGTATCAGATTTCTATAAAGTTTTGTATCGTCTTCCTGGCGATTTCACAGCTTTTTTAGCCAGGGTCTGCCTTACATGTTGTAAATAGTTTTTGTCTAATTGTTTTTACGACTACCGCCTGCCTGTCATCAACCGTCTTTGGGAATGCATTAATCAGTGATGTCTAAATACTCTTAGAAAGTACATATGTCTCGGAAAAATCACATTGATACTTGCCCGGGCCAGGATCGAACCCGAGGCCTCGTGCATAAGAGGCGGGCCTTTTAATCACCAGGCCACCACTGACTTTATAAAGCTTTGTATATGGAGGACCTATTTTTGATGCCTATACTTGTTTTTTATAGATAATAATCATTTTATTGTTATTATAGCTGAGATTATTTTGCGTTGTTTTTTAAAAGGAGCTCAATGAACACTAATTCTTTCCACTTTCAGCTTTCCAATTGACTTGGTAGTGCTTAATGTTGCTAAATGAAACTAATATTTTTCGTATTACTACGCATATTTTATTATTTTAACTACATACTACCGACCTTTCTGTTATATTTGCAGCAACCGTGATCACGGAGATAAGATATTTTCATTCAATAATATTAGTTTCATTTAAATGAATACTCGCGAAAGCCTTAGATCTCATTAATGCCGCTAATTTAACTACATGGCGTAACTGCTATCTGATGTTCGGGTACCAGTTCCTCACCATATTATATCCTATAGTAAGTATACGTAAGGCAGACCTTGGCTAAAGCTGGGAGGTTGCCAGGAAGAAGAAGAAGTAAGTATAGGTATTGAATTTATTTGGATTACTAGATAACTATTACTATAAGAATCCACAGCTTTAATATTATATCCTTAAATAATGAACTCAAATATATTCTTCTTTAACAAAAAATCTATAACTTTATACTGCAACTTTACCCGCGAAAATTTCATAGATAAATTAAGTGTAACGTCCAGAAACAGTTGGAAGAGTTGACAAATATAAAACATAAAAAGTGCCTTAATTTTTTGGGGAAAATGTCAATTAAGAAACAGAATATTATGTAGAAACAAATTAAAATAATTAACATTACTTTATCATGCCTCAACTACAACACCGAAATTGTGGCACATAAATAAAAAATTACTTCCAAAGTTCAACTCGTGGGTGATGCGTCAATATTAAAGAATCTGGAAATAGATTTACAATTTCGTCTATTTAAGGAAATACAGAAATAAAATCCATTCAACCAAGACATTTAAATGTAATCGATATAAAATGTCGAATGTCAAATGTCAATTTTGGACTATACACATAAATATATATTAAAATAGCAATTATTTTCTCTATACAATACTCAAGATTCCAATTCGTCTTACAAATAAAAACGTTGACAAAATATTCCACGATTCCAGTGCGATTGAAGCCATAGCATAAATATATGTATATAAACAAAAGATTAAACTATTAAGTCAGTGGTGGCTCAGCGGTTAAAGGGCCCGCCTCTCGTCGTCGAGGTCGCCGAGGGCGCGGGTTCGATCCTGGCCCAGGCAAGTACCAATGTGATTTTTCCGAATCATATGTATTTTCTAAGAGTATTTAGACATGACTGATTAATGTTGATTCCCTAAAAAGGGTTGATGTCAGGCAGGCGGCCGGTCGTAAAAACAAATAGCCAAAAACTATTCACAACATGTAAGGCAGACCCTGGATATAGCTGGGAAATTGCCAGGTAGAAGAAGAAGAAGAAAAGATTAAACTATGTCTCATTCAAGTATTGAAAAAATCAAAAGTTCCTTTATTTCATTATAATATACATATGTACATAACATTAGTATTAAAATGAAAATCTACTTAAAACATCGACAAACATATAAATTTAAATGCAGTATCATTAAAGAAGTCAATAAGAATAAAAAAATAAGAGTAACTAGCTTCAGACAGGAAATTATAAAAATAATAAAACACATTTTAAAGAAAGCAATTCTTTTATTGAAACATAACTAACTCAATACCACATCAGAATACAACGAACTTAATAAATTAATACTCGCGAAAGTTCTAGATCTCATTACTCAACTATAGGGTTCAAAAAAATATGATCAGACCTACAACCTACAGACTACGATAATTCACAATAATATCGCTCAAAAATCTTTTGCATATACCCATAACTCCTTATACCTGACAAAACTCAGAACATAAGTCACTAACGCTACTTCCAAACCAGAGATTCTCCTCAGAATCGTAAAAAACTATGAAGATTTGTATTTCACCTAAGTAATTTATCCAATGTCCTAAATACCGAGTGATCTTGCAAAATATCAGATAGATTTTCAGATGTTTTTGTAATCTAACCGAAAAGTTTGCAAGACGTGGTTATGCTGACAATTTCAGGCGCTGGTTCTGGCGTTATGACTTGGCAAGTCAAATTATTAGTAATAGTTGTTTCAGCGGGGCCAGTATATAAGTTTGGATTTCGCTAGTAGTGTAACCACGATGAAGTTTAATTGAGGGTCGTGTAAATCGTGTTTAGGTTATCTTAATGAAGCACCACGAAAGACGAACAAACTGAGAAAAAATGGGATCATAGAATAGCTAAAGGAGGACCCACCCAGCACTGGAATACACTTTGGGAGACGCCTAAAGTCAGTAATAAAGGCCTGTACTACTTATACTATCCGATTTAATCGATTAATTGATTTCATTTAATTTAAGTAACAAGCGGGAAAGAAACGATCATAGACAATTTTATTCTATTTTAACTATTACCAAAAACATGCGCATTACATACCAGCTATATAATTTAATTCCATACCTATTTAATTCAGTTAATTATTTCATTTAAACCTTTTATAAAAGTTTTTATTGTAATGTAATTATTTAATCTCAATGACGTCTATCAAATTAATTTGCCTAAAACCGCCACTAGATGACTCTTTCATAAAAAACTTTGACAATGAAATGACATGGACATGCGTGAATGCTACTTAAATTTTTTGTTTACAAAACATTATAACGAAAAAGTTTATTTAAAATGTCGAATAAAATAAATAAATTACCACCAAAACAGAGAAAAACTAAAGGTTTATCTAGAGAGGAGCTAATGAATATGGATAAAGATGTAATTATACATACAATCGAATTTTATGTGATATAACCTTAAAAGTTAATTTATATTATTTTTCAGGAATTAGTCGATAGAATAATGCAATTGGAAGCTCACACTACGCAACTTAAGAATATAATAAGCAAAAGTGAACCAGTTACAGAGAATATACAGGGTTACAATAATCAAAGAAAATTTGATTTCTCGAAGTAAGTTTATTTATATTTAATACAATTTGTGTCAACTTTCTCAAAAATCTTGATAACTGCAATCAATAAAAGATTTTGAAATTCCGATTGAATTCATATTTAAATCTTTAGATAATTTATAAGATTAATTAAATCCAAGATCTAATCAGTGGTGGCCTAGTGGTTAAAGGGCCGGCCTCTCATGCACGAGGGTGCGGGTTTGATCCTGGCCCTGGCAAGTATCAATGTGATTTTTCCGTGTTATATATACATTCTAAGAGTATTTAGACATCACTGATTAATGCATTCCAAAAGACGGTTGATGTCAGGCAGGCGGCCGGTTGTAAATTAACCAAAACTATTCACAACATGTAAGACTGACCATGGCTAAAGCTGGAAAATTGCCAGGTAGAAGAATTAGATCCAGGATCTAATACATTCATTATTAAGTATATACTTACCAAAATACTACCAAACTTCTATCAAACTATCACTGTTCATCTTAGCCCTAATTATAGGTTATTTCATAGAAAAATTCTGAATTTTACTAAACATTTACAGATGTAATTTCCGACGGGTTTTGCTACATATAATATACTTCGGCTGGGACTACCACGGGCTCGCCGTACAAGAGGATTCAACGCAGACAATTGAGCATTACCTTTTCAATGCCCTCGTCAAATCTTGTCTCATTGAGAGTAGAGAACAATCACAGTATCATCGATGTGGTAGAACAGATAAGGGTGTTAGTGCTTTTGGACAGGTGATTATATTATATAAATAATTATATAAACCAGAAAAACTTGACCTATTTATATGTATGTGAAAACCATAATAAGTTAACCTATATATAACTATATGAAAACCAGAATAACTTACCTATTTATATGTATTTCACGATTATAAAGTACTAAGAATCTTTATTAGTCGTATATGTTAAGAATTAATGGCATATAAGTTGTTTTCCCATAATTTTGAAATAAATTAACTATATCCAGAGTCTATACAATATAACTTATAAAGTTGATGTTAAAATATTGTATATATTTCAATTAGACATATAATACAGGATTTTTTTATAAACATAAAATATCTCACTTATATTACATGCAAATAGGCAAGACAAGTGTTTTTATTAGAAAACTACTTAATCTTGAATGTATAAACATACATACATATAACAAACACAAGCAAAGCAGTAGTTATCAGCCAACTTATGAATATAAGTACTACTTACTAAATATTTATGATTAGCATTATATATGTAGAGCCTAGCTGTGGTTACTACAGCTCGAACGTGGTTTGTCTCGACCGGGGAAGTACCACCCTCTCACAGAAGATCGGTGTGAAGCCTTTAATGGCTGCTTTTCGTCTAAACCATTCCCAGATCCCCTTGAACACACACAAAAAATTTCATCAAAATCGGTCCGGTCGTTTGAGAGAAGTTCAGTGACGTACACACTCACCGAAGAATTATATATATAAAGATATTTAATTACAGATAATATCTATATCATTACGAAGCAAACTGGAACCATCTTCAACCAACTACTCATCGGAGATACAATATTGCAAGATCCTAAACAGATTGTTTCCGAGGGAGATAAAAGCAGTTGCCTGGATGCCCATACCTGATGACAGACCAGATTTCAGTGCGAGGTACTGACTTATTAATAATTATAATGAATAAATACTGATATTATAGAAAAAAATTATATATATATATGTTTAATATAATATTTCTGTCATATATCTTAATATAATGGTCAAGTAATATGATATAAATGGTTAAATATCTTTATTCTCATAAGAACATACAAAGGTTCATTTACATGAGATTAAATAATGTTACACATAATATATTTGTTACATGGAATGGCTAGTACTACTTAATATTGTCTAATATGTATATTTTAAGTTTATTTTTAAAAAACATTTACATTCCTTTATGTAGTTTGGCAAATCATTATATTCAATTCAGTATTACATTCATTTAAATGACAATAAAAACTAGAAAAAGTGAGAAAGAAAATGCTCTGTACTGCTCTCTCCTACAGTAATATACAAAACGTAACTCTCTCTATTTATGATGATCACACTTTTCGTAACGCATTTGCCGGCTTACTCCCAAGTCCCAAGCGTGATAAAGAAGTTTTACTTCAAAAACTTGCCATTTGATTATATAATTATGTATAACTAACTTTCCGCCCGCAGCTTTGCCCGCGTGGAGTTCGGTTATATCGCGTTTCCAAGAGAACCTTTCAAAAGTCTGGGATAAAAACGATCCTATGTTCTTTCTCAAGGTCAACTCTATGTCTGTACAAAATTTCATTTAAATCAGTTCAGTGGTTTAGGCGTGAAACCGTAACATACAGACAGACAGAGTTACCTTCGCATTTATAATATTAGTAGGTATATTTCAGATTCGACTGTAAGGGCCGGCAGTATAAATACTATTTTCCTAAATCAAATCTCAATATAACCGCTATGAGAGAAGCCTGCCGCCATCTTGTCGGTTCACATGACTTCCGCCATCTTTGCAAGATGGACGTCGGAAATGGCGTCACTGAATTCATAAGACGAGTCGTATCAGCTGATATTATTGGTCTTGATAAGGATTGTGAACAGAGTATGTATATGAGGAATAACATATTTATTATAGTATAGCGCGTTAGATATGGTCCCTTAAGCCTACACTTGGGTCACAAGTCCCACGACAATAAACGAATTAATTCAAATAGAAGATATAGTATAAAATTCTCAATTTATAAATAATTTTAACACAATTTGTATTTTATTTATACATATGTATACAGGGTGACTGGTGAATTACTATCAATATTTAAGGAGAATACTCGGTACATGATTCTCATTCAAATTATGTAAAAAAAATAGGCACTTAATTTTTGACAAAATTTCCGTATAAATAAGTAAAGTGTTGACACGTTCCAAGTGTTCAAGTGTGGACGCGTGCGGCGGCGTGCTGATACAACACTACGTCGCGACACGCGTGTGTGTGTGTATACGTAATCTGTAGGGTGTTCACACGATGCGTAATTAATTACATAACTTTTGGTTAACTTTACTTAGAAGTTTATTAATATTTATGTTATATTAATTTTTATTTTGTCATATATGATCGTCAAATATCACGTCCTCAAACATCGATAGTAATTCACCAGTCACCCTGTATACTTTGTAGTATATATTTAAAATCTTAATACTAGTAATATCTCAATATTTCTATAATATAAAAAACACTAAATAAATTCCATTTTTCTTATATAACAACATAAATTTTCATATTATTCTTTCAGCCACATCAATGTATGCGTTAGTGATTGAAGGCAATGCGTTTCTATGGCATCAGATCAGATGTATAATGGGTGTGTTATTACTTGTGGGTCAAGGACATGAGAGACCGAATATTATAGAAGAATTACTGGATGTTGAGGCAAATCCACGGTAAATTATTATATTTACAATTAAAATATGCTTTTTGGCGATAGCGCCATCTATTGGTAGCTAGTGGTACTACAAGTAACTAGCAAAGTTTTGAGATAAGCGCCATCTATTGGTGGAAAGTATATATAATGTTTTATTCATCGTTGAAATGCATTAACTCAGTATATTGAATTAAAATTAAAATAAGAGAACTATTTGTATCAACATTTGTTGGAATAATCATGACAAAATGTTGAAAAATATTGTTTAAAGTTAATAATACTCATATGAAATATAATTATCGTACAAATCGTTATCACATCATAAATCCAGTACATCATCTTTAGAGCTTGCAGAGACAACACGTATAAGAATAGTGAAGTATTTTTAAACATTAGACTTAAGATATTCATGTAAATTTGAAAAAAAGTTTACTTATCAATAAAAACGGAAAGCTAGTATATATATAATTCTATACTATTAATAAATATATCTTTCCAGCAAACCTCAATACAATATGGCTTTGGATCTGCCGCTGAACCTATTCCGCTGTACATATGATGTGAAAAGTCACTGGGTGTATGATGAAGAAGAACTTAAATACATTATAACTAATTTACAAGCTGACTGGACCATGTATAATATAAAGTTAGTATATACAATAATATAAGACGAAACCTCTCATCATTCCATGTATTCACGGTGTGTGTGTCGGGTCCATCGTTGTAGTGAGAGGAGCTTCAACAGTGACTGGGACTTGTGACCCAGGTGTAGGTTTAATATATATAGAGAGACGAAACCTCTCGTCATTCAATGTATTCATATGCGTGTGTCGGGTCCATCGTTGTAGTGAGAGGAGCTTCAACAGTGACTGTGACTTGTGACCCAGGTGTAGGTTTAAGGGGTCCCTATCTAACGTTAAACGCTCACCTCCACTACTAAGTAGATAAAATTTATGAAATTACTTTAATAAAGTGATCTACATATACAACAGTGACTTTATACATGAAACAATAATTATTCATAGGTTTATTTGTTATGACAGGATATACAAAATTAATATGTTATTGATCCACAAATTCACTATTTATGCCCAATGAACAAAGGCTTCATTTTATCTTTCTTACGATCTTTTCTTATCTATCTTGAATTCACCATCAGGTTGATGAGAAATTATTATCGGATTTATTACAAATTCGTTGTTTTTAAAGAGAGACGTCATTATCGCTGACGTCACTAATGTCACTTATAGAGCGTTCCATGATATTTTAAAATGAAACTTCAATTATTCTTAATGCTCCTGTATTTCTCGAAGGTTCTTCATAATCACATTCTTCAATGGTCCACACTCACTGAACTCTGAACTCTGCCGTCGTGCGTCCAGACGTCATATTTATACCAACATTCAAACATAGTTCTATTCTCTTTTAAATAATCTTTGATTTCGTTTTACTTTTAACAATAATCATGAGTACTAGTAAGTTTTTATAATAATTGATGACAGGCTCAAGTTTTTATTTCTGTGTATTCTTTTATATTATAGCTTAAAACATGTAAACATAAGCACTATTTTTCCTGAATTGACATCTATTCCAATACATAAGCTGCATCACAATGGTCATTTATTCAACAAATATACAAACTAAACAAAAAATAATTTTATTGTATTGATTATACCACAAAAATAAGGTTTTGCTATCATTAATATTATTTTTATTTATATATTTAATATATATATATATATATATATATATATATATATATATAATTCACAGATCTACCATGATTAAAGATGCTGTAGAACATTTGGAAGGTGTTCTATATGACTTGAGTAAGGAGAGAAAGAAGTGCGAAAGAGACAGAGAATATAATAACCTTGGAGGGAAAGAGATGCAAGATAACGAACATATAGCATTAGAGGGAGACCAAGATATATGTAAGGAAGATAAAAATTTAGAAGAGTTAGGAGGGAAAGAGAAGGAAAATGATAACAATACGTGCGAGAGAGACAGCGAATTAAAAAACGTGGGAGGGAAAGAGACGGAAGATGTGTGCGAGGGAGACAGAATAATATCGCACGCAGAATGTCTATTACAAGGAGTCAAACCAAGAATATATACACCGCTGTTCAAAAGACAGACTTGTTGTAAGTATGAATAATACTATAACTTGATAGAACGCGTTACTAGGAGTGTGAGACGCCAAACTAGAAGTATGATAGTAATAGAAGAGATGAGAATATATATATATATATATATATATATATATATATATATATGTATTTAGGATTCTAACAAAATCATAATAAAAATATAGTTTTCTTATAAAGCCAGTACTTTCAAATAACTTATAATACCTTAACTAGAACGAAATAATTATTATCTTAAACCATAACACATTAAATAAGTTACATTCAATTTACAAATACACAAGTCGTGTTAACAAATACTTTCCCTCGTAAAAGTGAACAAACCAAATGTCATCGCTTTAACGTCACTTCGGGAATATAAAGGTTGCGTTCAAATTAAATGTTTTTTTCCTAAATATTTACAAAGAAATAAATAAAATAAATAGATATATACTTTAATTGTTTTATTTGTTCACAGCGAGTCTCCAGGAACGGTTACAATACTACAGGAAGAAGAGGAAAGTTGGAGAATATTCTGATGATGAAGAAATTAAATAAAAATATAATACTACATATATATTCCTTTATTTTTTTATCGTGAGGAAATCTATTTCATTATAATCACCTCACTCCTACAAAAATCATTTACGAAAAAACTTAATTATTAATCATTAGACAACTATATATATACTACAAATGCATCCTAATAAGAAATATTAACACTAACTCAATTCAAACTAAGATACAAATAAAGAAAGAACAAAAAATCTATTGTTTGAAGGATCACAGTTGTTCAATGAATTACCAACTGACATTAAAGAGTACGAAAATACTAACTTGTTTAAAATTAAGTTAAAAATATATGTAGTTACTTTATAACTTCTAACACTAGATAATATTGCAATGTATTGTCTTTAAATTTTGTATCTCATTTTAAGTTCTAATGAGTAATCAATCTCTTTAAAACGATATGCTTAAGCATACTCTCTTGCTTGGGGAGGAAAACAAGGAGAGTTATATCGGAATCTCGTCCTGAAATAACGCACTATGTACCTACTAAAACCCCACGGTTGCCCTAAAAGGGACATTTTCAATTCAGTTCGATTCTTCATTTTTACTTGCCCTACATCAATATTACCAACTTATGAGAAACAAGTTAAATGTGTGAATATAGTATATTCATATATATAAAATATAAACTTTGACTCATTGAAAAGTCACTATGTGTAACTCAGACAATGTCACGGCCAAAAGCAAGTGTATATGTTTTTGTTAACCAAGCCCTCGTGCTACCTCTGCCAGTTGTTCTACTTCATAAGAGATGGCGTCACTTACACTATAGGTTTTGTTTATTAACCTTTACATTTTTATATTATAACTAGCTTTCCGCCCGCAGCTTCGCCGCGTGGAGTTCGGTTATATCGCGTTTCCAAGAGAACCTTTCAAAAGTCTGGGATAAAAACTATCCTATGTTCTTTCTCAAGGTCAACTCTATCTCTGTACCGAATTTCATTAAAATCAGTTCAGTGGTTTAGGCGTGAAAGCGTAGCAGACAGACAGACAGACAGACAGACAGAGTTACTTTCGCATTTATAATATTAGGTATTATAATAAAATACTGTTTTAATTTTTATATTTAGATAACATTTTTAATTTATTTAATGTACAAGCAAAACTAAGTTTTAGCATAAAATATTTTATATATCCTTTGTTGCGTATCTTCCAATTAACTTCTTTTTTATATACTTAAATTAATTCTATTCATCAAATTTCCTTTGCGATTTGACATTAAACTTCTTTTTCTTTGACAGTTTAGTAAAAATAATAATAATACCTATATCTTTGAAACTTTTGCATTAAAACCGAAAATTTTAAAAGATCTTAACTTGTTGCTGATTATTTAAAGTCATGTAGGGATCAATTCCACGACTTACATAAAATAAATATTTTTATTTAGTTGTAAATAATTTACAAACATGAATTATAATTGTAATAATCTCTACTTCATATTATTTTTAAAAAAATAAATACGTTTTTCCACGTTCGTTGTTTTATTCTTAATTTTTTTTACTATTATAATGTATCATAATGTATCCATCATGCCAATGGACTCCACAAGAAGGATGCCGAAGACCGAGCTAAGTGGAGGACACTGAGTGGGAAAGCGGACCCTGGGTTCTCCCGCCCTGGGCGGGACGAACAACCGGGACAACGCTAGGGTGATGATGATGATGATGATGAATGTATCATAATAGTGATATGGTTCTGAATTCATTAAAATGAATAAAATATGTAGACTCTATTTATATTTCATGGGATTGTTATAGTTTTATTTCAAATAGGTAGGTAGCACTATAACATAAAATTAAATAAAAATAATAGTGAAAGTTGACACGAGAAACATTTTTTTGTATATATGTATAAACTGAGGAAGAAAAAATTAAGGAAATAAATTAGGTAAATCTTCCAAATAATAACCGACTTTTTATTTAAGTATTACTAAACTACATTTTACTTATGTAGGTTAATAGGTATTAGGTGAAAACTGAAATGTAAAACAAAAAATATAAGCGAGGAAAAACTGACACAAAAACAAATAAATATCGCTTCATTTGCAAAAAAAAGTTTTCAAGTTGTAGATCGTTCAGTTTATGATATAATAAATAAGTTTAAAATATAATATTAGATTATAAATATCAAAAGATGTGTACGACCTCTAAACAGGAGCGTATTTTGTGTTCGTAATTGTCTCCATAATGATTATGGCATTGTAGGTGCATTGTACTGCGCTAAACCGGCCACGGTAAACGGACCTATAATATTTTACTATCGCGTATTACTTATGCAGTGTTAGAAGACTGCCACGCGGGGCAGCGGTCTGAACCGCGATACATTAAAACCTCTTCGAATAAAAACCTTCATGGTGTGGCTGAATAATATAAGGTCTGTGTATAATCCGGCGGTTGGTCGAGTTTTTTTATTTGGTTTTGACTTTGACAGTTACAAAAATATAATATTTACCTATTAAGTGAAGTACGAACCAAACTTGTGTTTTGAGTTTTCCTTTTAGCAAGTTATTTTAAACTAACTAAATCCGCTGGTTTTGCTTAATGTGTTTTATTTACGTGAAACTAACGTAGTGATTATATATATAACAAAGAGGTCGGTTCGTGTTTTATAAATGAGAAACTATATTTTTTTATTAATAATCGCAACGTGAATGTAAATTCTTTATTAATATTCTCACTCACTACTTATTCCGGGATCATTGATGCAAAGAAATATAAAAACAGTTTAATTATGTTTATATGTGATTGTAAGAAAAGTTACTAATTATTTATGAATTCTTACTATAATAGTGAAATATAATATAAAATATATGTTTATTTCTAAAATATTGTAATTATATTGTATATAGTTATTAAATATATTACCACCTAATAAAGATTAATCTTTAGATACAAACATTAAATTTAAGATCTGAAATATTGTAATTTGTGTCCATTTATTACATAAAATTAGATGCAATCATACTTACATCTGTAATATCTCATATATATTAATAAATACAGTTTTCTTGCGATCACACTGCCTATATTTATATATACAATATATATGTTTCTCAAAGAGGGTAGATGTCAGGCAGGCGGCCATATAAAAACAAGTAGCCAAAACTATTTACAACATGTAAGGCAGACCCTGGCTTAAGCTGGGAAATTGCCAGGTAGATTTCTAGTATTTAAATATAATATATTTTCTTTGTTTCAGATATAAGTGCAATCTAATGATGTTTCCGCTATTTAAGTCATCAAAACATTTCTGAATCGACGGCGAGCTCAAATCTTATAAATAATGTGAATTAAAATAGTTTTAATTTCATAGATCTATAATTTTAATAATTTCTCATATTTCATTGTGATGTAAGTTTATTTTATATAAATGTCTACAAGGCCAGTATTAGTTGTAGGTATTTTTAAGTATGTGCTCAGATTGCCGGTAGGAATAATGAAGATTATGTTTTTGGTAAGTGAAATTTTTATTAATGAACTTATTATGTATATACAAAGATATATATTTATATATCTAACTAAGGAACATGATTAATATATACATATATAAAATGATAATATATAGACAATTTTTTCATTTAATGTGTTACACCATTACAGCGATTTACAAATATATATACCAATATTGTTGTTACTCCTAAATACTAAAATAAAGCTTCTGCTCCTTAAAAATTATATCTATATGAATCTGATAATTATTCTCAAAGTATAACCATCCTTACTTTAATACAAGCAGTATGTAGTTTGTTAAACTCATATTAAGGGTGCTAAAAGCAAATAAATATTAATACTTTAGTCTCATTAAATTCTTTCACCTGAAAACTGAAAGTATGATAGTATGTTATTCAATAACCAGTTTATCTTGAGCCGTGTCAGTTTGTATGTATGAGAAATTAAGAAAAGTTAAATGAAATTGTTAATTAGGTAATTCTTTTTTGTTTGTTCTCAGATAACGGTCAAAGAAGTTATAGCTGTGAAATACTAATGGTTTACATGGTAAGTAGATACACACACACATAAACACACACACGCATATATATATATATATATTTTACTGACTCCAAATATATCTTATATATAAAATTCTCGTGTCTCGGTGTTAGACAGAGAACTCCTCCAAAACGGCTGGACCGATGTTGATGAAATGATGTGAGCATATTGAGTAGCTCTGAGAATCGGTCAACATCTATTTTTCATACCACTAAGTCATAAGGGTTTTTCACTCTTATTTTTTATTTTTGGACGAATTTTTTTGTTTATATTTTTTTTAAATGTAGCTTTACACAGTTAAAACCCAAAATTTTTACTTTTTAATCACCAACCCGAGTCCCCTAGTATATATACAGGGTGACTGGTGAATTACTATCGATATTTGAGGACGTGATATTTGACGATCATATATGACAAAATAAAAATTAATATAACATAAATATTAATAAACTTCTGAGTAAAGTTAACCAAAAGTTATGTAATTAATTACGCATCGTGTGAACACCCTACAGATTAGGTATACACACACACACACAGACGCGGCGGCGGCGTAGTGTTGTATCAGCACGCGTCCACACTTGGAACACTTGGAACGTGTCAACACTTTATTTATTTTTACGGAAATTTGGTCAAAAATTAAGTACCTATTTTTTTTACATAATTCGAATGAGAATCATGTACTGAGTATGCTCCTTAAATATTGATAGTAATTCACCAGTCACCCTGTATATGATTTCAAATCAAACATCAATAAATATTGAATTACTATATATACAGTTAAACCTAATGAACCAATTGTTTTGTACCTTATTAGTATTTTGCTCTTACAAATCAGATAAATTATTACTACTGAATCCATTCTTTTGTTATATAGGTTAGTATGTCTGTTTGTATCGGACAATCTCGAAAACTAGTTTAACAATTTGAGGTAATATTTTGGTATTAAATTGTTTATTTATATAAAATTCTTATAAATTATATGAAAATTAAAATTTTAATGTCAATGAAAAATATCACAAATTTTTTTGGGCAAATATATAGTATACTAGTTTGTGCCCGCGACTTCGTCCGCATTAATTTTGTCATTAGTAATGTATGTATAGCTGACCGGACGAACTCTATCCCGTCTTAAATAACCAGGTATTGGTATTTATTAAATTTTTCCTGTTTCAATCAAACAGAATGATTGACATATTAGTTAGTTGTCAAATCTAATGTCAAAAAAAACGTTTGTATGGGAAATAAAAAAGGGCTGTTTTTAGGGTTTTCCCGGAAATGAATAATTTTTTTAAGCTTTTAAACCTTCAATATATATTAACAATATTCACTAAAAGTCGAAGTACATTGTTAGTATATAATAGATTAATTTACTTAAAATAGGATTAAGGGTTTTTACTTTTTTTTATTGCATAGTGTACTTATTTATTAACTAAAATATAATATATAAAAAATACATAATGATAATGTGTTCCAAGTATTGTATTCTAAGAAAAGTTGAAATTAAGAGCAAACAAAAAAATATGAATTAAAATATGTACCTAAAAAATACAAATTTTGTATTCGCCTTTAATATTTTTTTAGTTATCATCTAAATTTTTTCACGAAATCCTTTTAAATCACATCCATACCCAAGTCCAAATTGTTAACAAACGCACTTTTAACAGTTTTTCATTCATAACTCGTACATTATAGTATTAACGTGAAACTTTTAGTAATTGCCAACAAACTGGTGGTAAGGGCACTGATAGTTCGACTAGTTCTGACGACGCAGAACGGTTGCTGTAAAGTAACCGAAACGTCGGGAGTATGTAGTTTATAATCCCTACTTAATATTATAAATGCGAAAGTAACTTTGTCTGTCTGTTACGCTTTCACGCCTAAACCGCTGAACTGATTTTTAATGAAATTTGGTACAGACATAGTGTTGACCTTGAGGAAGAACATAGGATAGTTTTTATCGCAGACTTTTGAAATTCTCTTGGAAACGCGATATAACCGAACTCCACGCGGGCGGAAAGCTAGTCAAAAATAAAAAACCACGTAGTACATTCGAAAAATATTAGTTTCATTGAAATGACTCGCGAAAATCTTAGATCTTAGGCGTTGATAGGCGTTGATAGGTAGGTACTATAATAGTTTTAAGTTGAAACGTGTGGTAAGCTGAGTCTATTTCAGGCAGAGCCGGTAGTATTAGCTAGTTTCGTAAGCCTGGAGTACTATAAGTAATATCTGTTCCATTATAATAAATCCCTATGTTAATCTGCCATGATGTCTGTACATATTTCTAGGAGCCAAGTGAAAGCGAAATGCTAGTTTCCCACGCCGGTCCGTCCCTCTCACAGCGCCATTTTGTGTTGCCACAAGGACGCCATATGTCCAATGCGCTCTGTTTATCGGCCTTTCTCTTTTCTCATCCCTGCGCGTGCGCATGCTACACGCAGAATATGCTAATGTGAATTTTTGGAGGGTAATTTGAGATATTTTGTTCTATGGTAAAATTTCTTTTGTTTATAAATAGAAGTTTACCTTTAGATTAACATACCCAATCTTATATATAAAAATATCGTGTCGCGGTGTTAGACAGAGAACTCATCCGAAACGGCTGGACAGATATTGATGAAATTTTGTGAGCTTATTCAGTAGGTCTGAGAATCGGCCAACATCTATTTTTCATACCTTTAAGTCGTAAGGGTTGTTCACCCTTAATTTTTTTTTTTCGGGCGAATTTTTTTTGTTTTAATTTTATAATGTAGCATTAAAAAATTTACATACAACCCAAAATTTTTACTTTTTCATCACCAACCCCTATTTTTTTATGTGGCTAAACAATGTTTGCCGGATCAGCTAGTTTTAATATTTTATATTGAAAACTAATATTTTTTTCAGTATTTATTATATATATATATATATATATATATATATATATATATAGTTTTATTAAATTAATAACATTTAAAGTGATAGTGAATCTTGTTTAATGTGTATCACTGCGTGAGTTATTGGGCAACCTAAATTGTGTTCGGCGAAATAAATTTGGAAGATCTAGGGCTTTATGTTTGTGAAGGTAGATTGTAATCTGCGTATAGGACTTAATAAGGATTTACACTAAGGCTTGAATAATTTTATTATATCCCTACTAATATTATAAATGCGAAAGTAACTCTGTCTGTCTGTTTGTTACGCTTTCACGCCTAAACCACTGAACCGATTTTAATGAAATTTGGTGCAGAGATAGAGTTGACCTTGAGAAAAAACATAGGATAGTTTTTATCCCAGAATTTTGAAGGGTTCTCTTGGAAACGCGATATAACCGAACTCCACGCGGGCGAAGCTGCGGGAGGAAAGCTAGTATTATATAAAAATAAATCCCTTTTTCAGAATATTTCACTTTTTTATTAAAATAATGTGTCACTCACAGTAATATTCAAGTAGTAAGAATAAAGCATTACAATAATAAACACTTTGTTTTTGGAATATTTTTGATTGATTAATATACCAATTAGAATTCAATAATCACAGTTAAGAAGACAGAACATTGTCTGTCGAGTCAGATATACTTAATAAAGAAATTAACTTCATTCAGATAAAAAGGTAACAGATATTTTTTGATTATAGGGCGGTACGAAGTTCGCCGGATTAACTAGTAATATATAATTTTGCTCTAAATATATATATGATATTACAAATAAGATTTAAATTGTATCAGATTTTTAATTATTTTTGTGGCACATTCCATGTTTTGAGATATTAAAGGATTTTTTTTGGTTCGACTGAAAATATTTTTGTAAGTCCTATAAAAAATTACTAATAAGCATTATCGAAATAAATTAAGTTTTTAAATATAGATCTCAATTCGCATATATTGAAGTAGCTCTATACTCTTAGTCCAAGTTAATATCCTCACTACATTAACTAAGAATTCTGCGTGTACACTTTGAATTGGAAGTTTTTCGTATACTAAACGTTTTTCATCATCTCGACGATCACGGTCGCTGAAGTGCAATAGAGACGGTATTATGTGGATATAAAATAATAATAAAAAAATTACTCTTAGTATAAGTCACTACATACGGAGAGTTGATAGTTTTTTATTCATAAGTAGTTTCACATTATAGTCTACTAAGAATAGTTTGATTGTAAATTTGTACGCGGTAGAGGTGGGAGTGAGAGGTATAACAGCTAAATCTCTTTACAACCTACTGAAAGACTTGGGCCTGTCCAGAACTAATATTAATACTTTCTTGGAACGTACTTCGAAGACAGTATAGTAGGTTCGTTTCAAATTTGGTTTGGTAGGGAGAGGAGCTTGGATTGTGGAGGTGAGCGTTTAACGCGTTAGATAGTGGCCTTAAAACTACACCTGGGTCGCAAGTCCCAGTCACTGTTGAAGCTCCTCTCACTACAACGATGGACCCGACACACGCACCGTGAATACATTGAATGATGAGAGGTTTCTATATGTAGTATTGAATGATATACCAATGTTCTCATATTAGTCTTGGTATTTTTTTTTTGTCTCAATACTCCTACCCATTAGTTAGGCTATAGTTTTCTTCCTTGCAAATATTTCCAGGTTAAGCTGTAGAAATATTTTATACCATTCGCTCGTTTGTATGATAAAAATAGTTACTTAATCATTCATTATATACTAGGCGTAGCCAGCGACTTTGTTCGCTTATTGTAGATCATATATGACATCTATATATGAGAATCGTATGAATAATAGTAGTACGGTGAAGGAAAATATCGTGAGGAAACCTGGACTTATATCAAATTATAAGTTTGAAATCACCAACCCGTCTTGAGCGAGCGTGGTGATTAATGCTCAAACCTTCTCCATGTGAGAAGAGGCTCAGCAGTGGGCTCTGATAGGATGATGATGATGATGAATAAGAATTGTATAATATTATTGTTTCAGGATGAAAAGCATGCCGTCGGGCGCCGTGTTGGTGCCTCGCTTCTACCATCGATGGAGGTAAGTGTAACCCAACACTCCGCTTTGAAGTGGCTTGGTGGGTTTTAATTTCGTATACTATTTTGAAATCTATATAAGGTTTTGTGCATGTAGAAATATCAGATATATCAATGTATGAATTGGATGAATGGATGAAATTATTAGAAAGAATTCAATACAAGTCATTACCACCAATATATGACTTGTATGATTTTTTTTGTTCAGTGATTTTCCTAAGAATTGAATATTATTAATCAATGCTACAGATTTTTTTGATATTAGCTACATTTTTAAACCATTTAACAAAAAATTCTTATGTATAAATTCTATGTAATACTCTGGAAATTTATATTAAGGCATATATTAGAGTATTCGATTTAATAATGATTATTTTTCATCTATGATCGTGCTATATATATGTATATATTATATGTTGGGCTAAAGAGAAGCTATAGGCTTATATATAATATATTAGCTAACTTTACGGATGTGGAAGAAAGGTAATATACATGTATATATATGTACTAAGATGTAAGACTTTCCAGAGTATTTATTTAAATTAAACTAATATTTTTCGGATTACAACGCGTTTTTAATTATTTTAACTACATACTCCCGACGTTTCGGTTACTTTGCAACCGTGATCATTAAGACGAGGTGTAAATTCATTTATTTAAATAAATATAATACAGGAATAAATGACAAAAAAATCAATTTTATCTTTTAAATGTATATTAAGTTTTATCACTAAAATATATGTGTCAGGTAATCTGCGATTTTCTTTCCGGTTTATAACAAAAATTCAACTTTCAAAATACTAGTATCCATTGAATTGGCCAATTATAGATTTTATCATATAGATATTATGTCAAATTAGACCATAGAATGGTGAGGGAAGTATCGCTGAGTCGTGGACTACCATGTATGGGTATATCGTGGCAATTTAATGTTACGAAGTTTCCAAAACATTTCCGATGTAGATGGTAGAATTCTATGGAGGTGGAAGATTCCATGGATTAAAGGTTTTTGGGTGGAAAGGCGAGGAATTGGGAAGCATATGCATTCACGACTGATAGATTATATAGGGAAACCAGAGGTTTATAGATAGCTACGAAACTTACTTATATGTATTATAATAAGAACTACATATTAAAACTTATAACCTACACCTAAGACTACATGATTGTCCCGATGTTATGATAGCAATACCATTCCATAGCTTGTGTGTATCAGGAATCTTCTGGTTCACACGCTTGGTGTTCGTTCCGCGGAGTCAGCGGCGTCAAGAGTTATATATTTTATACATACAAAGATGTTGCCCCGGCGATGTTCATTTATTTCTTCATATGTAGCGCGTACGTAACAAGTGTCTTGGTGTTTCTTTGTAAACTCAATCGGGTTTCTTTCACATATCTTAGGAAATCTAAATGTTGGTTACTTACAATATATCTTCTTTTATATATTTAAGCATTTCCGTCGCAGTTTTATATTTTGCTCTTTTATTCCGAGTCATATGTACTTTATATGAGTATTTAGACATTACTGACAGACGGTGAGGGAAAACATCGTGAGGAAACCTGGACTTATCATTTCACAATTATAAGTTTGAAATCACCAACCCGTCTTGAGCAAGCGTGGTGATTAATGCTCCGACCTTCTCCATGTGATAAGAGGCCTTTGCTCAGCAGTGGGCTCTGATAGACTGATGACGATTATATTAGAAGAAGATTTGCACCTAAATCACACACTTTATTTTAATGTTTGTGTTGCAATAAATATTTAATGATTACATAGATTTAAAGTTTGCCTTATATAATTTTAGTTTCTTATTGTACATTTCTATTTTTAATAAATTTAAACTTAAACTTAAAATGTCAGTTAGTTTTCTTACTGTATAGGTTTTCTTTATTTTCTCTTGCACTGCCTTAGAATCACGAAATAACTGAATATAGTGTTTCATATCATCATCTGTTTATACTAGAAGTTAGATAATTGCAAGCCATCTTCTTCATAGAAGCAAGGTTTTTTTATCCACTGTGTTTTTATAAACTCCAATTTGATTGCATTTCTATTTAACATTTATTTTCTGTAACAACTCGAGTTCTCGAATTAAACACACGCTTGTTGTATGTCATGTCATCATCCTATCAGAGCCCACTGCTGAGCAAGGCCTCTTTCTCACATGGAGAAGGTTTGAGCATTAATCACCACGCTTGCTCAAGACGGGTTGGTGATTTCAAACTTATAATTGTGAAACTATAAGTCCATGTTTCCTCACGATGTTTTCCTTCAGCGTATGTCAGTGGTGTCTAAATACAATCAGAAAGTACATATGACTCCGAAAAATCACATTGGTACTTGCCAATTGAACCCGTGCCCTCGGCAACGAGAGGCGGGCCCCTTAACCGCTAGGCCACCACTGACTTGTTGTATACACACACATAAACACACACACAAACACACACACACACACACACACAGACACACATATACCTTAGTAGACCTTATGTGTTTACCATAAGTAACATATTTCGAGTTATTCTCAGTTTTCTTCAACACTAATTAATTATTTTAATTATTGAAATCTCATTTCTATTATGCTTTCAGTTGTGATGTATGTTATATTTCATTTTTGATAAATACTCCTTGTTTCAACAATCCTGACTAATATTTATATTTTCCCGAATAATATTATAAATGCGAATGTAACTCTGTCTGTTACTCTTTCACGCCTAAACCACTGAACTGATTTTAATGAAATTTGAAACAGATATATAGTTGACCTTGAGGAAGAACATAGGATAGTTTTTATCCCAGAGTTTTGAAAGGTTCTCTTGGAAACGCGATATAACCGAACTCAAAGCGGGCGAAGCTGCGGACGGAAAGCTAGTGTTTTTATAAATTAAGTTAAATTTTTTATGTACGTGTATGTTTGTTTGTATCTCGTAAATTTTATTTTATCATTGATAAACTTTCACACCAATTATTTCAATTATGTTTTTTTCTTTTTCTCAGCTTTTACTTCTCGTACATTTATGATAATTTTTTTTGAGCAAAAATACTCTTTTACGTTTTCTGAATTAATTCAAGATTAGAAATAAATTGATAGGTTAAAAGTTTTTTATGATAAATGTTAAACAATTATTTTAATTACTAAACCCATTATGATGGATTTGTACATATTCACTCTCATCATATAGGGTTTAACACATAATTTATTATAGAAATTGCAAGCAAAATCAGGAGTCAGTGGTGGCCTAGTGGTTAAAAGACCCGCCTCTCATGCACGAGGGCGCGGGTTCGATCCTGGCCTGAGCAAGTACCAATGTGATTTTTCCGAGTCATATGTACTTTATAAGAGTATTTAGACACCACTGATTAATGCATTCCCTAAGAAGGTTGATGTCAGGCAGGCGGATCGTAAAAACAATAAGCAAAACTATTAACAATATTTAAGGCATATAATGGCTAAAGCTGGGAAATTGTCAGGTAGAAGAAGAATAAGCAAAACCAGGGTATAACTAGTAGTCAAAAATCCTTTTAAGTGTCTCAACATACTTTATCGACGTTCATATAGTACGTAGTTGTTTAGTTTTAAAGCTATTTCACCAGTCGTAAGTAGTTTCGCTGCCACTCCCTAACCACGCCCATTAGTGATGTTAAAATATCGATAGTTTCTTTACGATAATATAATTTTCGATAAAAATTCGATGATGGAACTAATTTGTGCAATTTTATTTTTAATATACAAAATGCGAGAAGAGTTCTTTGATCAGCAGTGGCCTTTGATAGGCTGATGATGATGATCCCTACTAATATGTATAATAAATGCAAAAGTAACTCTGTCTGTTTGTTATGCTTTCACGCCTAAACCACTGAACTGATTTTAAGGAAATTTGGTACTGAAATAGAGTTGATCTTGAGAAAGAACATAGGATAGTTTTTATCCCAGACTTTTGAAAGGTTCTCTTGGAAACGCGATATAACCGAACTCCACGCGGGCGAAGCTGCGGGCGGAAAGCTAGTACAAAATCAACATTAATTGGTGACGTGATCCGATGATGATTGGTGATGAATATCTAGTTCTTGTTTTTGTTTCCAAATCTTCAAAATAGCGTTAAATTTCTTTCTGTTTTTCCATTGCAATTAGCATGTGTTCAGGAATATGGCTTTCATTTATTTTCTCATTTAAACTAGGAAATAAACCTATAAGATATTTGCTCGACATATATATATCGTAACCAATCTTTCAAATCAAGATGGGTGTATAATATTCATTTTGTTCCACATATCATATATTTAGACTTAAAGTCACTGTATGGAATCTCTGTGCCACCTTGTTTCACTTGTGTCAGTCTAGCTGTAGTCAAGTTACTACAGCTCGAACATGGTCTGTCTCGACCGGGGAAGTACCACCCTCTCACAGAAAATCGGCGTAAAGTAGTCTTTAGTGGCTGCGTTTCGTCCGATGAGTGAGAGAGCCGTTTGCTCTTACCCTATTCCTACCCTTTCCTGCTATTTCCTTATTCCCACTCCACCCTATTCCTCAAAAATCAAGGTTGGCAACGCATCCGTAACATCTATGTTGCGGATGTCCATGGGCGACGGTCACTACTGACCATCAAGTAGGCCGTCTGTTCATTTGTCATCTTTGACATAAAAAAAGACTATATTTAGGCATATTCTTGTATGTATGTATGTTCGTTCGTACATAAATAATACATTTTAACATCGCGTATTATATCTTCGACCTGAAAATGTATGAAAGCGGATCACGCGTAATATTAAACAGACAATTTAATAGTTTACACAACTTCCCAGTTTCGATGTCGGTTCCACATCGATACTTTGCACATCACTAGCTGCGATGATTACGACATCCCGGTCCGTAATGATTAAATTAAATACTTATTATAATGTAATTATTTTTCGCGATTATAATTAAAATTTGTGAATTTCGCGTTGTGATGATAGAGCTTACGGTTCCTTGGGAAACCATTCCCCAAAGACCATACCATCAAGGTCAATAAATATTACGAGCTCGCAAAGAACTCACTCGAAATAGGTTCGTCGTTAATTTGTATGGGGTAGAAGTGGAGCGAGAGGTATAACAGCTAAATCTTTCTACATTATACTAAAAGACTTGGTCCTGTCCAGAACTCATATTAATTCATTCGTGGAACATACTTCGAAGGCAGTACAGTGGGTTATTTCCAAATTTTGTTAGGTAGAGAGAGGAGCTTGGACGGTGGAGGTGAGCGTTTAACGCGCGTTAGATAGGGTCCCTTAAACCTACACCTGTATGATAATCCTGTACAAGTATATCTTTATATATAAAAGAAAGTAGTGTTAATAACACTATTTATAACTCAATAACGACTATACGGGTTTGGCTGGAAATTTGTGGAGAGATAACTTATATTGAAAAGGACATAGGATACTTTACATCCGATAGAAAAAAAGGAAAAAAGTTAATAAAATCTTCTTAGCCACTGTCTTTAAGTAGTAATAGAGTTTACCCGGTTAGCTATAAATTTCTAATTCTGAAACCAATACAGACAAAGTCGCGGGCAAAAACTAGTACATATAAATAAGATATATGTATAAAAAACTTTAAATTTAATCCGGGCGTGGTAGATCACATTACGCAAGCAAATGCACGACTCATCTTATATATCAGTGTGGTCGCAGTATCAGCGGATTCATGAGCGGTAGCGGTTTATACAATCGTAGCAAGAAATCATGAAAGTTTATGAAATTGATTACTATTCTTAAAGAAAGTCTATATTGAGAAAAAACTTGTAGCATTCTATAGTAGAAGACCAAGTTTTTCTAATTACAAGCTTTTATAATTTTATTTTTGTATAATATTAATAATTTATTATTAATATTAATCAATTTTTATAATATAATTTGAATTTTTGGTAGTTTCAAGTCACATTGTATATTTGTATCAAAATGTGATAATTTTTTTTTTTTGTATGACAATCGTCACAGATTTATTTCTTTCCTATTTTATTTAAACCTTTTTTTATATTTTCATTTGAAGAGTAATAAGATATGAGATGGTAAAACATCTTAAAAATCTGAATATTTAATGAGATTTAAGACTTTCGCGAGTATTTATTTATCTGCTTATTTCTGTTTGAATTAAACATCATGTTGAAATCCTGGATCCTTCCAGGTGCTGAATATATTAATTCTTTCCAGCATAAACATGCAGCTGATGAAAATATGGAATACATTTTGTGTGGTCATCATTCAGATGTAGTCTTAAATTTGATTTATAGCCATATGTATGTGTGTGGGTGTATGTGTGTGTGTATATGTGTGTGTGTGTGTAGTAATAGAATGTTATTTATATAAAAGTAATAATTCTATCTGAGGCGTGCCTCGCTCCCACGAGCATGATTTGTGCAATATTTTGGTTGCAGAACGTCTTCAGTTGGGAGTGGTGTGTCTTATAGCGGATTATAAATAATATATAACTTGATATTATTAACGCTATTAATTTAGATATTCTTATGAAATTAATATGGAAAGATACTTCATCATCATCAGCCTATCAGAGCCCACTGCTGAGCCTCTTCTCACATGGAGAAGGTTAGAGCATTAATCACCACGCTTGCTCAAGACGAGTTGGTGATTTCAAACTTATAATTTGAATTTATAAGTCCATGTTTCCTCTCGAGGTTTTCCTTCATCTGTCAGTGATGTCTAAATACTCTTAAGTACATATGACTCGGAACAATCACATTGGTACTTGCCAGGTTTCGAACTCGTACCCTCATTCATTAATCACTAGGCCACCATGACGAAAGATACTTATTAACTTTTATTATTTAATATTGATATTATCGTCGAAAGATGTGCAGCTTAAATATTAAGACAATTGTTTTTATCTCAACTGAGATAGGAGAAGATCAAACAGTGACCTTTTATGTTTTATAAATGTTAAACTCGGAAAGACGTCTCGTATAGAATGTGCGTTATTTTTGTTTGAGGTCGAAAACCAGTTGACCTTCGACCTCTCATGGCTTAGGAAGCTTTGATAAGGTACAAAACTGATGGACCTTGTTTTACTGGTTATTTAGGAAGTTGGGAAATTATGGTTTAAGAGAAATTGACGATTACAGGATACTACTTAATTACATCCACGTAATTTTTATTAAGTTTTAATAGTTTTTGAGCGAAAACAAATTAAATTCATGAGTGTGGTATTTGTAATTTAATAAGGTTTGCCAAAAACGATCAATCACGGTGAACGTAAGATAATTAATAATGAATTAATATAGTTTGTGTGTGTACGGGCGTGGCGTTTGATCACGAGCGTGGTGCTTGCGCAATACGGCCGCGAACCATCTTCATAGGGTGTGGTCACAGTGACGGCGTGGCTTATCCTACTAATATAATAATTGCGAAAGTTTGTGAGTGTGTGTGCATGTTTGTTACTTCTTCACGCTCAAACGGCTGAACCGATGTTTATAAAATTATGTATTCAGGAAGCTGACGTCCAGGAATAACACATAGGCTACTTTACATCCCGGAAACCCGGTAACACCGCGGGGCGCAGCTAGTTATATATGTAATCGTGGTTCAGGTTTCAATGAAAACCATCTTATGGACATACTCGAAAATGTTTAGGAATCTATATAATATAAGAAATTGAAAAAGTATCGTACTAGATAACCATTTGTATAATGTATTTATTATTTATCTGGGTATAGAAAAAGGTGATTACGGATTGCTGGATTCGTGTGTCTATACGTTTCCTAACTTTAGATTTAGAAGGTAAAATGCTGAATCGATTTTGATGTGACTTATTTTGATTTATTTGAATCATTTAAATGTATTTATATATGATAGTAGATAAATATAAATCTTAAGAATTTATATATGCCAAGTATTAATATTTTTTATTCATTTTTTGGCGAGTTTTATTCTTGTACAAAATACCTATTGTAAGATTCGTTAACAAAATGTGTTTCACAATATCGCCGTTTCTTTTATATAATCTATTTTTTTTGTAAAGTTACATCATCTGTTTCATCTCGTTTGACCCAAGGTCCCAGCATCAGTTAAATATCGTGTGGTATTGTCGTGCTCGTTATAACACTGATTGAAGACTCGCCTTCAAACATTTGAGGTGGGGTCGCAGTGACAGCGGGTAGTGTCCTTATATGGAGCTTTGATGGTAAAGGTTGGGTCGCAGTGATAGCGTTTTAACTTGCTTTTATATAGCTTTTATGGTATGGTACGTTATGGTAAATAAAAGGGAGAATTTATATTATTATTCTAGATTTTTAAAGTTTTGTATGTGAAGATATTGCTTAGAGCCCTAAGTATCAGTCCTATTAAATTATTCGGCCCAAATTTCCAAATGTTTCAGAGACGAAATTGTCGTTTACCATAATTTATAAACAAGATGTTTTGGTGTGAAGATTATAAAGTAATGATAATCAATATAGAATAAGGATATTTATCTTAAAAGATCTGTCTACATAGTCTTTTAGCAAACCAAAACATGTTTCTTGGACCCATATCTTCTAACAAAAAATTCTTTGTTTTTGAGTATCAAAAGTCAAGCAATCGTGACCTTGTTATCGTTTCAATTTTTTGCCCCAAGGTATTCTTTCAGCTGAAGAATTTATAATTACTGAGAGCCAGGTCTGATAAAGAAAATCCACCTGCAATTTGAAGGTCACTTCTTGATTAGCAGCTTTGAGACGCCGGCTTTGTAAGCTGATGAACCAACACACCAGCTTAAAGTTGGCCTTCCCTTTTTTCTTATGACTCCCGCAATAATCTTAAATAAAGTCTGAGTATCGCGAGCCCTTGATTTATGCTAGTATTTACAAGTATTCTACTATTGTAATCCTTCAGCGCACAAAAAAGCAGCCAAAACCTGTCATCAAAAACTTGATGCCTTGCATCTCTTCAGGGTCTGGGACGAAGCTCGTTTCCAAGTCATTGCCTGATGTTAGGTACATGATCATCTTTATCAAACCTTCGTTCCTGGTTACGAAATGAGATAAATTATTGTTTGAAATTTCCTTTAAGATACTTGTCTTGTCTTTTACAAAATCAAGTGTTCTGTTACCTACTTCTTCTTCTTAATTATGTCTCCAAAGTTTCTTGTAATCAAACTATGAAAAATATATATGAGATGTAGATGTTATTAATCTAAAGAATTGTTTTTCGAACACGCTACTTACAGAAAGAAATGATTTGAATTCAAATCTAATTAAATAGTCTATTTAATGAAGATTTCCATGTCTCATCTGGATATTCATATAAAACAAAATACAGCTAGAATAACACACAAGTATTTGCTTTGCGTGCGCTGATTTAAACAATATTCATTAAAACAAAATCTAGATATTTGGCGCAGTTGGACTGAATACTTCAATTCAAAAGAAAAAGAAGTCGCGGCAAAAAGCTGTTAAAAAAATATGTAATAACGATGATTTAGCTTATTGCATATTCTAAATCTGATGCCGATCATAATATTTCTCAACGAAATAATGGTCTCCAACATGAAAAATCTGTTCGATCGAAAAAAAGTTAACAAATTCCAATATCTGGTTATTTACGGCCTCTAGGGCGGAATAGAGTTCACCCGGTCAGCTATACATACATTACTAATGACGAAATTAACGCGGACGAAGTCGCGGGCGAAAAATAGTTATATGTAAATTAAACAAACATTTTAGGATGTACTATGCGTTTTGGTCTCAGTATTTCTCGTCACGGTTGTAGCAATGTAACCAAAACGTCGGGAGTATCTTCTTCTTCCTGGCAATTTCCCAACTTTAGCCAGGGTCTGCTTACATGTTGTGAATAGTTTTGGCTAATTGTTTTTACGATCCGCCTGCCTGACATCAACCCTCTTTGATAATGCATTAATCACCACGTATGCTCAAGACGGGTTGGTGATTTCAAACTTATGTATTTAAAATAATAAAATACTCATAATTAGTTTCATTTAAACTACACGCAAAGTCTTTATCATTATGTACTTAATTATGTTTGTAAATTAATAAATAATTTCATTTCAGTCAGTAAATAACAATTCTGCCAGGTATTGATAATGTTTTTTTTATAGTAAAACATTTAGCATTAATTTTCTAGTATAATTATCGTGTTTCAGTGGCTAACAGCATTCTGTCTTCATGCGATTTTTAGGGTTCCCTGTGGTATCAAAATATTTCGTATATAAATCTATATGGCCCTATAATATTTGATATACTAAATTGTGATATTTTTTTGCCTTGAAACTATAAGTATTTCATTTTAAATTTTATAGATTTACACGTAAAATTAAGGCATTTTTTTTATAATTAATTATAAGACGAATTTCAAATTACTCAAAATTTATATTGTATATTATTATGTTTTATTATACGGAACCTACAGTCCGTTCATGTTGCAAGCACGTGCTAGCCTTATTAACTAATAGTGTTTTTAAATTCTAAACAAAAAACATATACTTTGAATAATTTAAGTATAATAAAGGAAATATTAAATTAATTCTGTAATTTCAAACATTATTTATAGCTGATCAGTAACAATTATATTAAAATAGTTATAAAATGTTTGTTTAATTATAATGTAGAGATATCTATGAAAATATGTTTCATTGTTTCTAATTATACATATCTTCTTATATATAAAGGAAAGTCGTGTCAGTTACACTATTTATAACTCAAGAACGACTGTACGGATATGGATGAAAATTAGTGGAGAGATAGATTAGAACAAGGAGACGGACATAGGATATTTAATACTGTTCGATTGAAAAGAAAAAATACTTAATAAATTTCAATATCTGGTTATTCACGGTCTCTTTAGGTAGGAACAGAGTTCGCCTGGTCAGCTATACATATATTACTAATTCCGAAATTAACGCGGACCAATTCGCAGGCAAAAACTAGTGTTCTTATAAATTGTGTTATTGACATGGTCCTATTCATCAATGAATTAATATTTTTACGTTTCTATTATACAGTAATAACTCTTGTTAATATTTACTTCTGTGTTAAGAATTAAAGCCATTTTATGAGGAAATTTTAAGACTTTAATTTTATCGTTGAATATGTAGAAAAGTCAGCTAAATACAACTAAAGGCTGCTTAATCCACGGGCGACCGTATGATCGTTTTCCACCTTCGTCATATAAAATAAGGCATTAATAAAATAATATCTAATAATTTATTTAATTACTAAGATAGGATAAGTGATAGTTTTTGTATAATACAGGATTATATTGTAATAAATAATAGTTTAAAAAAACACGCCTTGTAATTAATATTTATTTTATATTTTTTAGTATGTACGATTTATCAATTAGTTTTTTGTGAACTAGCTCTGTCCCTTTCACTCTCATAGAGGATCTATGAAGAGAATATATTAATCCTGGCGGCCCTAACAAGGATAATGGGAAATTGTTGACGAATTATTGCATTGTCATTGGTCCTTGAGACAAATGCAAAGTTTCAAGTTAATCAGATGTTTAGAAACCGGTGAAAATCGTGCTCAAAGATACCGTTACATACATACAGCCCAAGATAATATAAGCGTATTAAAAAAATATAAATTTCTGACCGACTTCTAATTATTTAATTAATATAAAGATACGAATGAACCAAAAAAAATAGCTTCTACTTGAAGTTATAGTCATGTATACAAATAGTCCAATTTGTAAATTCTATTCACTTCTTAAGTCAGTGGTGGTCTAGTGGTTAAAGGGCCCGCCCCTCGTTGCCGAGAGCGCGGGTTCGATCCTGGCCCTGGCAAGTAGCAATGTGATTTTTCTGAGTCATATGTACTTTCTAAGAGTATTTAAACAAACAAACGAGTAAACCTGGACTTATAATTTCACAATTATAAGTTTGAAATCACCAACCCGTCTTGAGCGAGCGTGGTGATTAATGCTCAAACCTTCTCCATGTGAGAAGAGGCTCAGCAGTGGGCTCTGATAGGCTGATGATGATTCACTTCTTTTCTTTATTTAATTTTCTTAAATCTGTATAATTGTTCCAGGCGTGTGAACCTCCAATACAACTGGAACCAGTCGATCTAAGTCTGAAAAAACGGTCGCCACCTCCCAGACGTCGAAATAAGATTGGTGAGTGGACTATCATATGGCCTGGTCTTGCAGAAGACGAAAAGACTACACGACCTCTTGCAGAAGAAGTCTTTTAGTCTTTTTAGCATGATGATGATTAAAAGAAGCATAGAAGATGATTAAAAGAAGCTAAAATCTAGATTTTATAGATATAACCTAGTTTATGAACTATAGATGATTTAGAACTAATAATAAGATTTTTGCTAGATAGGACAATAAGTCGAGATCCCCTGTTTATATTCTCCTATTAAAAAGTTTTTAGATTATAGTGTAACAAATATGTACAAAACCATGCGGAAGCCATATATGTAAATTGTCACGTGATTTTAATTTGAATATTAGAGCATTTTAATCTATATATATAAAAATGAATTGCTCTTCTTTAGTCTCGCTAAAACTCGAGAACGGCTGAACGGATTTATCTTATCTTAGTCTTGAAATGTTCGTGGAGGTTCAGGGAAAGTATAAAAGCTGAAAAAAATTGGTTCATTACTGGGAAAACCATAAAAACAGCCCTTTTCTATTTCCCATACAAACGTTTTTTTGACATTAGATGTGACAACTAACTAATATGTCAATCATTCTATCGCACTTCAAAACACGGAGATTTATGGCTTAGAGGTAAACTCCAAAAATATAAATAAAAAAACGTAACAGATATTTCTTGATTATAGGGCGATACGAAGTTCGCCGGGTCTTCTAGTTAAATATATATTTTTAATGCTATTTCGTGAAAATAATCATTATATAAGGAAGAATGTCATGATGATACAAAAAATGTCGCAGTTTATGTCATGGGTAGGGCAAGTCATGAAAAGTCGAGGTCGCATTGACGACGCGGATGTTGGCCAGGATGTAGCATAAGGCTGTGATAGTTGTTCGCTTTTTGTTCTACAGATATATAAATCAAGTTAACGTTGATGACATTTTAAATAGTTTAACTTGATGATAATAGTTTTAAATTTAAATTGGGTTAGTTTAAATTTAAATATACATATTGTAGATATGGTAAGAGCTTGATCATATACTAGTTCTTTTGTCTAATTTGTTGTTAATAACTTAAATGTGGAGCTATGACCAAATGATTGAAATAAAGTTTTGGAGATAAATGTAACAGAGATACACATTTAAGTTAAACAATGGTGATAGATTGAATTTCTTAATTTTCTTTAGGTATCAAAGAATAACATTTTAATGAAATTTGGTACAGAGATGGAGTTTACCTCGAGAAAGAACATAGAATAGTTTTTATCCCAGACCTTTGAAAGGTTCTCTTGGAAACGCGATATAACCGAACTCCGCGCGGGCGAAGCTGCGGGCGGAAAGCTAGTAATAATATAAATTTTAGATCTCATCATGATGAAAAGTAGTGCAGAAAAAATTATACTTCTTCGATATTAATACGTACGGAGAAAGAGCGAGCTTTTGTTAGAAAATGTTGTTTAATAATATTTCTTTATATATTAATTAATATATAAAAAATTATATAGTGTCATGACTTTAAATATCTCCTTTAACTTTGACGTCAATTGTGTTTTTTATATCCTTTTCATATTATTTTCTTTTCATCAATCCCAATTTGTGGGAGACTGGGTTTAAGTCCAAAATCTATTATATATATATATGTATATATACAGAACTAGCTTTCCGTCCGCAGCTTCGCCCGCGTGGAGTTCGGTTATATAGCGTTTCCAAGAGAACCTTTCAAAAGTCTGGGATAAAAACTATTCTATGTTCTTTCTCGAGGTCAACTCTATCTCTGTACCAAATTTCATTAAAATCAGTTCAGTGGTTTAGGCGTGAAAGCGTAACAGACAGACAGACAGACAGAGTTACTTTTGCATTTATAATATTAGTAGGGATGCTAACATATATTTTAGTACTCTTCCTACATAACAAATATTGAAATTGTCTACACAATTGTTTTATCTAAAACTAATTCCGCAACTTACAAAATACCTACATATTTTTATATTTTTTAAAAGTTATTTAATATAAAAGGGAAAAATCACCGGCGTATTAAGATGGACATTGATATAAAATAAATTTAGTATTTAAATTACATAATTATTAATAATAAAGTATCGCCTCGAACAGGAATCGAATCTGTGATCTTTGTAATACGTTACAGCAATACTCATCACTTCATAGGAACGACATAATTCAAATTGCTCGTATCTCAAAACTGATAATGAAGTCACCATTTCCGATAGTGTTTGTGGAAAAAAATAGATCTAAAGTAGGAAATATATAATGTCCTAAGTACAATCGCTCCATAAGCAGACTGCGTGCTATAATTTTAATTAATACATAGGCTTTAGTGAAAGGTTCATATTAAGACATGACCATTAATGTTTGATTGTTTGTGCGTTTGTGTGTGTGTTTGTGTATGTGTGTGTGTGTGATATAAAATAAGTTGAAATCATATATTACGGTTCAATCTTACATTTATATGTAAAAAATATGTATATAAAATTCGAGCGTCTGTTTGTTTCGCTTTAACTCTGAAACGGCTGAACCGATTTTGTTGTGATTTTTATCGTCAGATAGCTTATGTAATGAGGAGTGACATAGGCATCTTAATTTGGAAAATTTAACATTTTATTTTTAAAAATATAAACAATTTGAAGAAGTATGTTTTCTCTGGCCATATGTGTATATATATATATATATATATATATATATATAGAGCGTACCGTTTCATCTGTAATACTCTATAGCCAATGTACGTAGCTTCCATATCTAGACTTGTTACAAAACGACCTATTTACCGCAACAACTACAACACTCTTGTTAAACGCTAACAACTCCGGTTACATGATTTATACTACACAACGATGCTTTGTTACAGTCGCTGTTCAATATACGTATTATATATAAATGACTAGGTTTAACCAACTTTAAATATTATAAGTACTGTTATATTTATTAATATATTTAATTCATAGGAATGATATATTTTATTAAAGTGTATGTAGGATTTATGGTCTTTTTATTCTTTGATCAAAACTTTCGTATTTTTTTCAATACAATTGGTTTTTTCGACATAGTTGTGTTAGTCATATATGTATAATAGCTAATACCACGAAATTTTTATATATAAGAAAGTCGTGTTAGTTACAATATTTATAACTCAAGAACGACTGTACGGGTTTGGATGGAAATTGGTAGAGAGATAGATTAGAACATAGAAAGGATATGGGATACTTTTCATCCGATTGAAAAAGAAAAAAATATATTATAAGTGGTTAAAATTAAAAATCTTATTTACTTGTCTATAAGGAACAGAGCTCGCCTGGTCAGCTATATATTTCTATTTCTATTACTAACGCAAACGAAGTCGCGAGTAACAACTAGTATATATATATATATGTTTTTGCGTTCCCATACTTTTTTGTCACACTACACACGACGCGTTTGACGTTTTTCATTAAACCTACGTTAATACTATAATGTAAGTTATTTATGAAATACTGTTAACTCTGCGTTTCTGACGATAGAAACTTGGACTAAGGATCTAACAATATTTAATATTATAAAAAAATTATATATACATTTTTTTATTTCCAAATATATCATAAATATGTGTTTTTTAAGATATAACTCAAGTTCTGGAGATTAAAGTACAATCTTAACTGCTTAAAATGTAGTGAAAATTCTACATATTATACGCAAATGAAAACACATCTTTAACATCTGGATTTGTTCTAGAGCATCCAGGTGTTTTATTAATATATATAAACTAGCTTTCCGCCCGCAGCTTCGCCCGCGTGGAGTTCGGTTATATCGCGTTTCCAAGAGAACCTTTCAAAAGTCTGGGATAAAAACTATCCTATGTTCTTTATCAAGGTCTACTATATATCTGTACCAAATTTCATTAAAATCAGTTCAGTGGTTTAGGCGTGAAAGCGTAACAGACAGACAGAGTTACTTTCGCATTTATAATATTAGTTATTTTAAATATCCAGAATTAACCTGGATATATACTAACAACATACCTCAGATACAAATTGTCAACAATTTGAAGATCTTTCATGAGATGCAAGACTTAACCAATTTACTGCTAAAACCTGCACCCGTTTAACTAATTGGCAAAATATATTCTACATTCCTTGTTTTAAAACCCATTGAGTAGATTTTTTAATCATTATTTGCTATATATACGAATTTTTATTATAATTACCGACAGAATTTTTAAATATTTTTTACCCAAAAGATGTTTTTTAATATAATTTTCGTCTTGAAAAACAAATTCCACAAATAGGGTAAATTAAGTAAGAATATCTATAGTGGTCATTCTTTTGTATATTACTGATGACTGTATATATATAATTCTCGTGTCGCGGTGTTAGACAGAGAACTCTTCTCGGCTGGACCGATTTTGATGAAATTTTGTGACCATATCGAGTAGGTCTGAGAATCGGTCAATATCTATTTTTTATACCCCTAAGTCATAAAGGTTGTTCACCCTTAATTTTTTTTCTTTTCGGACGAAATTTATTGTTTTTTTTTTTATAATGTAGCATAAAAAATACATACAACCATTATTTTTAATTTTTATCACCAACCCCTATTTTTATATGGCAAAACGTTTGCCGGGTCAGCTAGTATATTTATACAGGGTGACTGGTGAATTACTATCGATATTTAAGGAGAATACTCGGTACATGATTCTCATTCGAATTATGTAAAAAAAATAGGTACTTAATTTTTGACCAAATTTCCGTATAAATAAATAAAGTGTGGACACGTTCCAAGTGTTCCAAGTGTGGACGCGTGCGGCGGCGTGCTGAAACAACACCACGCCGCCGCACGCGTGTGTGTGTGTGTATACCTAACCTGTAGGGTACATCTGTACACGATGCGTAATTAATTACATAACTTTTGGTTAACTTTACTTAGAAGTTTATTAATATTTATGATATATTAATTTTTATTTTGTCATATATGATCGTCAAATATCACGTCCTCAAGTATCGATAGTAATTCACCAGTCACCCTGTATATTCTCAAAATTCCAACTGTTGTTAATTTTCGTGTTCTAACAAGCGCACGTCAAGCCATGTCGTAGTTGCGTTTCATTTGATGTCGTTTCATGATATGCCCGGAATTTGCTATTTGCATACATCGTGATAGCTAGCATCATTATGCTCTAATAGATTTAGGTTGTGTGTACGTCTGTGTACAGATTAATATCTTAACAAACCAGCTGTAAAACAAGTGACTGCCTCACGGGTTTGCCTGTGGATTTAATTGAATATATCTTATTTTGGTTTCCGGATTTATAGCGTGATAGACAGACATACATGTGAGTGTCTATCGTGTATCTCAGAAACTATTTTAAATTTTATCGTGTTCAATAAAACGTGGATATATATTGAAAGTCCTGTTTATATATTTTACCAAATATATTTTTAATGACATAATATATGTCAGTCAGTGGTGGCCTAGTGGTTAACAGGCCCGCTTCTCATGCATAAGGGCGCGGGTTCGATTCTGGCAAGTACCAATGTGATTTTTCTTAGTCATGTGTACTTTCTAAGACTATTTAGACATCACTGATTAATGTATTCCCAAAGAGGGTTGATGTCAGGCGGCCGGTCGTAAAAACAATTAGCCAAAACTATTCACAACATGTAAGGCAGACCCTGGCTAAAGCTGGGAAATTGCCAGGTAGAAGAAGAACATATATATGTGAGTAGGCCGGTCATCAACACTACAGTTGTCTAGTGTTGTACCGTTACTACATCGATGTATTTTCCTAGTACATCGACTTTCACAAACATTGATTAATATAGCCTTTGAGACGTATATCTCATATATTTTTTTCTAAATATCAATTTAAAATGCCGTTTTTAAAATCAATTTGGATATAATAAAATTTTATTACTACATATTTGATGCTTTCGCAGTTAGTATTAACGCAATTTTTTATTTGATAAACCAATCTATCGATATAAAATGTAAGTCACATTACTAGTTATGAGTAGCGTATTGGTTTACTTTGAAATGGAGTCAGTAGCTTAACCTAACCGGGTGTAAGGTCAAAGGTCAACAAATATTATAAAAAATATGATAATTAAATACATAAACTATTTAATATATTTATATTATATATGTAGAATAATATTTATCTTGTCGTACGTACATATCCCTACTAATATTATAAATGCGAAAGTAACTCTGTCTGTCTTTCTGTTACGCTTTCACGACTAAACCACTGAACTGATTTTAATGAAATTTGGTACATAGATAGAGTTGACCTTGAGAAAGAACATAGGATAGTTTTTATCCCAGACTTTTGAAAGGTTCTCTTGGAAACGCGATATAACCGAACTCCACGCGGGCGAAGCTGCGGACGGAAATCTAGTACTTATATATATTGATTTTGATAGAAATATCGAATTATAATCATTTAAATGAAACTAATATTTTTCGGATTATACTACGCGGTTAATTTTTGACTATATACTACGTACTCGCGACGTTTCGGTTACTTTACAGCAACCGTGATCATTAAGACGAGATGTAGTTTGAGCCCGCTACTTTGTCTATATTGCATAGAGAGAATAGAATTCTTTTAATATATTATACAAGTATTAAGTGGCAGCGATAATTTATGTCATCATCATCATCATCCTATCAGAGTCCACTGCTGAGCCTCTTCTCACATGGAGAAGGTTTGAGCATTAATCACCACGCTTGCTCAACACGGGTTGGTGATTTCAAACTTATAATTTGATACAAGTCCATGTTTCCTCACGATGTTTTCCTTCATCTGTCAGTGATGTCTAAATACTCTTAAGTACATATGACTCGGAACAATCACATTGATACTTGCCAGGTTTCGAACCCGTGACCACGTACATGAGAGGCGGGCCTTTTACCACTAGGCCACCACTGACTTAAAATATATATATATCTTATGAATTATTAATCCGACTTCACGTTATGCAGTTCCAAGCGACACAAATTATTCCTATGCTCACTATTTAGTACCTTGTTGAATATATACAGGTGTCACGCTGATAGGAGGAGCGGAAAGCGATTATGAGTTACTCCATGATCATGCTTACGTTGAGGTTTTAATTTTTATTTACAAATATGTACAATTCGTAATGATTACCTTTTATAATAGTGCAAATATATATTTGTGTATATAATAATCGCTAACTCCTGTGAATGCGACCTCACCATTACAAATATTAAGTTATAAATAAGTTTCGTATCTCCAACAAGACGATTTATCCATAAAATATAATGGTCGGTCTTACAATTACATAATAACCAAGCTATGCATTAAATTAGTTTGAGTTATACTTAAAGATTCTTCTTCTACCTGGCAATTTCGCAGCTTTAGCCAGGGTCTGCCTTTGATGTGTGAATAGTTTTGGCTAATTGTTTTTACGACCGAACGCCTGCCTGACATCAACCCTCTTTGGGAATGTATTAATCAGTGATGTCTAAATACTCTTAGAAAGTACATATGACTCGGTAAAATCACATTGGTACTTGCCAGGATCGAACCCGCGCCCTCATGCATGAGAGGCGGACCTTTTAACCACTAGGCCACCACTGACTCTTTATATACCTATATATTAATATATAATAGTATCCACTATATATTAATACAGATAAAAGCAACACATTTACTATACAAACTACTCGACTTTCTCTAGATCTTACGTTGTTTGTTCCAATATTCGTTCCCAGTTTAAGACCTTACAAAATATGCCTTCTCTAAAACCCATTAACGCTATAAAGGCAGCATGTAGTCAAAGCTATACTATATTTAAGATAAGTAAAATATATTTTATATATCGTGTAATAATAATAAAATCTTATTTATAATAAACTAGTTTTTGCCCGCGACTTCGTCTGTGTTAGTTTCAGAATAAGTAATGTATAGCTGACTGTACAAACTCTATTCCTCCTTAAAGACAGTAGATAAGATTTTGGATTTGATCTACTTATTTTTTTTTCTTTTTCAATGAAGAAAAGTATCCTATGTCCTTTCTATGTTCTAATCTATCTCTCCACCAATTTTCATCCAAACCCGTACAGCCGTTAGAGTTATAAATAGTGTAATTAACACAACTTTCTTTTATATATAAAGATTTAACTCATAGTTAAAATAATTGGCATTCGTCTATAGTTACCGAAAAATTGAGAAATTGAGAACTCCTCCTTTTTGAAGTCGGTTGATCAAATTGTATTACTACGAGTATAAGAGCTTCTAACTAAATGCCTTTGAATGTATGAACGGTATGGGAAATTATTAGAATTATGTTTGTCTGTGTTTCTTCCGACTGAACTCCGAAATGGCTTGACCTATTTTGATGAGACTTTTATTAATATAATAAAGAGTGAATTACATTTTTAAAAATAAAGTGTTGTCCTATTAAGTATCTCTCACAATTTTATTAATAATGATGAGATCTAAGACTTTCGCCAATATTCATTTAAATGAAACTAATATTTTTCGGATTAATACGCGTTTTTTATTCTTTTAAAAACTACATACTCCCGAAAAAATACTAGTTTCATTTTTATGAATAATGATTTTTATTTTAAAGACGCACTAAAATATAATAAAAATTGAATAACAATGGATTTTTAATTATATTTTTTTGAATATTTTATCCATTAATCTATCAATTTCATTGCCTATTTGGTATAACGACTAGCATAGATATTCTTTTGTGTCTAAATGTATCTACTTTCACTTGCTTATTTTTTCATTTTGATACGAATTTATTTCTTTTGTAGAATCTACGTGTAGCTTAAATTTTTTTTTATTAATTTTTTTATTGTTTTCACGTAAAAAGACCTAAAATACATACACACACATCTTATATATAAAACTCTCGTGTCGCGGTGTTAGACAGAGAACTCCTCTGAAACGGCGGGACCGATTTTAATGAAATTTTGTAAGCATATTGAGTAGGTCTGAGAATGGGCCAACATCTATTTTTCATACCCCTAATTTAAGGGTTGTTCACCTTTAATTTGTTATTATTTTCGGACGAAATTTTCTGTTTTAATTTTTGTAATGTAGCATTAAATACATGCAACCCAGAATTTTTGCTTTTTTATCACCAACCCCTATTTTTATATGGCAAAACATATACCGGGTCAGCTAGTATATGTATGTATATTATTTTAGAGAAACATAGCATATCTTTTTGTGTATCAAATCCTTACGATAAGGATCTATCTATTAACGCTGTTACAGTATCTTGAACATCCCACTACGGTTAAACTATCTATAGTTAAACCCACAGTTAAATTTAACAGTTACTTTATAAATTAGAACTTAACTATAAATATAGGAATCCGTTAAGAATAGACTAGTTTTTATTTACTTCATATTGATTTATATATGAATATTTTTTTGTAAATATATATATATATATATATATATATATATATATATATATATATATATATATACATATATTATATGTAAAGTCAGTGGGAGCCTAGTGGTTAAGAGGGATTTCCTCTCATGCATGAGGGCGCTAGTTCGATCCTGGCAAGTACCAATGTGATTTTTCCGAGTCATATGTACTTTATAAGACTACTAGTTTTTGCCCGCGACTTCGTCCGCGTTAATTTCATCATTATTAATATATGTACAGCTGACCGGGCGAACTCTATTCCGTCCTAGACGCCATAAATAATCAGATTTTTCCTGTTTTAATCGAACAGAATGATTGACATATTAGTTAGTTGTCAAATCTAATGTCAAAGAAAACATTTGTATGGGAAATAGAAAAGGGCTGTTTTTATGGTTTTCCCGGAAATGAATCAATATTTCTCACCTTTTAAACCTTCCCTGAACCTCCACGAACATTTCAAGACTAAGATAACATAAATCCGTTCAGCTGTTCTCGAGTTTTAGCGAGACTAAGGAACAGCAATCCATTTTTATATATATAGAAGATTTAGACACCACTGATTAATGCATTCCCAAAAGAGATTTGATGTCAGGCAGGCGGCTGGTCGTAAAAACAATTAGCCAAAAACTTTTCACAACATGTAAGGCAGACCCTGGCTAAAGCTGGGAAAATGCCAGGTAGAAGAAGAAGATATACGTATATGTAAAAAAAATACATTATACGAGTATTTACGTTACGTTGGATAATTTCTTTCGTTTCTAAAGCATATTTTTTATATTTAAAACATCCTAAATCTCATCTTGTAAAGATTACTGCAACTTTTATCTCAATTTTATATACATATATTAATAGTATAATTACTTCTTTCTTGATTTACAAATCAGTTTTAAAATGAAAATTAATAAAGTTTATTTTAATAAAAGCGATGTAAAATTTTGTTTTTCTTATTTTACCTTTATGAAAGATAAATGTCTCTGATGCTGTAAAAATGATGTTTTTCTTAGAGAATTCGACAAAAATCTTTCTTTATATATCTTAAATAGTGATTAAAAGTTTTAAATGAATGAACATAGTTTTTTTGTCCTCGCGTTTTGTCATTGCCATGAAAAGATGCGTGAGTCACGCGAATTACAAGAATGTATCCGATACTTCCGAAGTGTTCGTTAAAACTATCGCTTGCACGTCATACGTCACGTTGAATAGTTAATGATTACAGCTTAACACGAATCCTTAGTACTTTTAATAAACTACATTAACAGCGTTTGTTAAAACTTCTCACTTATAAATCAGTGAATATTCTTATCGTGTTTATGAATGGCTTACCATTAAACTATCCGTGTGTAGTAAACCTTGTTTGTACTAAGGTTAAATCACTTATCTGTAAGGAACTTAAATAAAACTGATTTTTCGATCCGAAGTTTTCTTTACTTGGAATTTAAAAAGTATTGCAATTGGTTTTTCTTAATATAAAAATTAATTACTATCTCTCAACAGCTAATACTATTGAATTTTTGTTCGACTTCAATTCTATTCTAGTAAATAGTGAATAGAAATAAAATAGGTATGCAGATATTTCGTTAGGTAGAGAGAGGAGCTTGTACGGTGGAGGTGATCGTTTAACGTTAGATAGGGTCCCTTAAACCTACACCTGGGTCACAAGTCACAGTCACTGTTGAAGCTCCTCTCACTACAATGGACCCGGCACCTAGTTCCACTCGTTTTATACATCATCTATACAACCTTGTTTTCCCGGCGATGTTCATATTTTTTTTATATATATTTTGAGTGCAAAATACATTATACATATATACATATTTCCCTAACAAATAGTACAAATTACTTTAACAGAGCGTATTTAAAGTGATTTTATATATTGTTTATTTATTATTATTATTTTCTTTCCTATATAAATACGAGTATTGCAACTTACTATTATTTTCAATAAGTTAAATTAAAGAGATACATATATGTATATTACATCGCGTCTTAATGATTACGGTTGCTGAAAAGTAACCGAACTGTCGAGAGTATGTAGGTAGTTTTTTTTTCAAAAATAAATCGCGTATTATATCCAAAAAATATGAGTTTCATTTAAATAAATAAAACTCGCGAAAATCTTAGATCTCATGTATTTTAAAATATAAATTGTTTTAAAATATAACATCATTAAACAACCGAGATCAATTAATATAACCAACTACATAGCTTTCCGCCCGCAGCTTCGCAAGCGTTTAGTTCGGTTATATCGCGTTTCCAAAAGAACCTTTCAAAAGTCTGGGATAAAAACTATTCTATGTTCTTTCTCAAGGTCAACTCTGTCTGTACCAATCAATAAAATCAGTTCAGTGGTTTAGGCGTGAAAGCGTAACAGACAGACAGATAGTAGGGATAGTATATAAAAAATGCATAGAATTGTAATATTTTATTAATATTTAAAATACTATATTTCTTTCTTACAGCCTCTTCAGCCACGTCTTCTAAGGTCAGAATGGAGGAGACAAGTTCAATAGATTGGAACGAGTAAGTTATATATGCTTATAATTCACTGTAAATAGTATTAATGTACTTACATTATCATCATCAGCCTATCAGAGCCCACTGCTGAGCTGCCTCTTCTCACATGGAGAAGGTGTACATATGGGATCAGATTAATGTATATCTTTGGAACCTTTTTTAGTTATTTTTCATAAAAATAATGTTTGAGAAACTCGCTTTAGAAAGAAAGCCTTGCATACAATTCCATATTAAATAGATTTCAATCTGTAATCAGTATTATCCATGATTATTAAAAAACTCAGTTTAAAAGACTAAAATTTAAGTCAAACTTATTTTCAGGTCAAACCCTGAATCAGTCAAGATTAAGAGAGGTCCAGGTCTACGGAGTGCCAGAAAAATCAAGAATGCCATCAGGTTAGTGTCAATATGCTATTTTTTATTTAACATCTCGTCTTAATGATCACGGTTGCTGTAAAGGAACCGAAACGTCGAGATCATGTAGATATAGAATGATAAATAAGTAGGATTCAAATAAACTTAGTTTCATTAAAATCTGTACACGAAAAAACCTTAGATATTATAAGGTTTTCTTTATTTTAGAATGGTTCAGTATAGCTAGATGAATGATCTATAAAAATAATAGAAGTATATGCATAAAGGCTAGGATATTTCCTCATGCTACGTGATCAAATTAATCCAAGTTCATAATTATGTCCTAAAAATATAAGCCATCCAATTACCCCAAAAAAATCCTAACATCAACAAATTTATTTCACTTATGTACATTGGAGAATTTGTTTCCAGTAATCCTTAAATATTGGCCCAAGTCTTCAGTAAAATCTTATAAATGGCATATTTATATCTTGTTTCACCCACAAATATATATATCTCTATTTTATTTTTTTCCTTCTCTTTTTATTGTATTTACTCCACATTTCTTTTCTCATTTCCTCTATCAAAGGGTTTCTAGTAGAGATATCTTTTAATAAGTTATCCTTTGTGCATAATTTCTATTATAATAATATAACTACTACTTGTGGTACACAAATCTTATTTAGACCCATATGTGATGAAAATCTCAAATATTTTCAGATTTAAACAGCAAGACACCCCAACACAGCCGTTACAGTACACAAACAAACAGATATTCACGCCAGTGATGCCTTTCAACTACCAGCAGATTAAGCCAGATGAAGAAATGAATTTTCTTCTTAACACGGCGCTACAGAACGCTCTAACAGATTCATTAACAGAACTCAACCAGAAGTACAGAGAGGAATCTGATGCTAATCAGAACAGGAAAAGGCTTCATAAGTGTGACGTAGCAGGCTGCCATAAGGTTTACACGAAAAGTTCCCATCTGAAAGCGCATAAACGGACCCATACAGGTAAAATTTACTATAACATACTATAAATGATAGTTTCAGACCATTTTATTTAAGGATACTGACAAAAAATCCGATAAAAAGTAGTTTAATATAAAAAAATATTAGTAATTATTGCAAAATATCCAATTTTTTGGTTGTTATTCTCAGTTTTATCAGAAACTTCTCTCATATAAAACCTTTGATCCTTGATAAAAAACAAAAACTTTCTCCCAGTACATACAAGTATATGGAAATATTTGAAATTTCCTTTAAAATATATCTGTATATAGCCAAAATAATCATCTATTACCAAATGTTTCTCTTTTTAATATACCTCGGACAATGAGAGAATTATATATATATGTATATATATTACTAATATAAAGTGATAAATATAGGTGAGAAGCCATACAGCTGTGGTTGGGCCGGATGCAATTGGCGCTTTGCTAGATCCGACGAACTAACACGACACACTCGCAAACATACGGGACACAGACCATTCTCGTGCCCGTTGTGCCGACGGGCCTTCGCTAGATCCGATCATCTAGGACTCCATATGCGGCGGCACTGATACACCGGCACATGTTTTATAGATCGACCGGCACTTGTAGATTGTGTGGCACAACTTCACATATGGATATACGCAAATAACACAAGTCAACAAAAAAAAAAAATTTTTTTGGGTTTGTTATTAAATTAATATTTTCTGATTTTTTACAACTAAAAGTAACCAGAAACTTCGTTCATTGCAAATAAAGTTTGCTTTTGTACAATTTACGATGAAAAATAAATATTTTAATATTTTGGCAGACAGTTTGAGGTGCAAGGGTTTTAACACGCTAGAGACGGAGTTGGTGGGGGGTTACAGGTGTGAAGCGGGGACCGGCAGGTAGTCTCGGTAGTATGCGCGTGAGCATTACCAAGAAACGACGTTATTTGTGTGGCGCGAAATCTAAAATGGCTTCCAAAAAGTGTAAAAATGACGTTAACTCTTTTTGTTATATTTGCGGCGAATTCATTAAAGTAAGAGCTATGAAATTCAGTTTGTCGTCAAATGTAAAACTCTGTGAAGCTTATGAAGCTTATTTTAATCTTCCCATTCGAAGTCAAGATAAAATATGGGCACCTAAATTCTCATGTAGTTACTGCAAAAACACATTAGAAGGTAAGAGAGTACATCATAACTTTCAAGGATACTAATCGCAAGAAAAGTACGATATGTTATAACCTGTGTGTATATGTATATACGTTTATATGTATGTTATTTTTTTTCAGCTTGGTATCGAGGAGAAAAAAAAAAGTATGAAGTTTGCAGTACCAAGAATATGGAGGGAGCCCACTAATCACATCAGTGATTGCTACTTTTGTCTTGTCAATCCACGTAAGCGTCGGGCTGGCAAAAATGCCAAAAAGATTCAGTACCCAGAATTGCCATCAACAACCGCTCCGGTACCCCACAGTGAACATTTTCCTGTGCCTTCTCGTTCCAATTTGAAGGAAGAGCTCCCGCTATCACAAGATTGTAGTAGTAGCGAAGGCAGCGAATTCTTAATCAAATCAGTGTCTGTTGAACCACATCTTATTAATTCAGAAGAGTTTAATGATTTAGTAAGAGACTTAAACCTACCTAAAATTAAAGCAGAAATATTAGCTTCACGGCTAAAACAGTGGAATTTGCTCAAGCAGGATGTTAATATAAGTGATCAAAGAAAGCGTCATGAAATATTTTCTGGATTTTTTACAAAGAAAGACGGACTGTGTTATTGCAATGACGTGAAAGGTTTATTTGATGCGATCGGAATCCCTTGTGTTTCTTCTGAGTGGCGTCTTTTCATCGACAGCTCTACAAAAAGTTTAAAAGCAGTCCTCCTTCACAATGGAAATAAATTTCCATCACTACCTTTGGCTCATTCTGCAATGCTCAAAGAAAATTACGAAAGCGTTAAAATGGTGCTTCAAACTTTAAAGTATGAAGAGTATGCTTGGCCAGTTATAGGGGATTTCAAGATGGTAGGTTTTCTGGTGGGTATGCAAGGCGGATACACTAAATATCCATGCTATCTTTGCTTATGGGACAGTAGAGCTGACACACTTCACTACAAGCAGCAGTTATGGCCAGAACGGATCGAGTTCCAGATAGGAAAACATAATGTCAAGAATGAACCGATTGTGAAGGCCGATCATATTTTGATGCCTCCATTGCATATTAAATTAGGCCTCATGAAGCAATTTGTGAAGGCTCTTCGTCAAGATTCTCCAGCTTTTGAATACTTAAAGAGTTTTTTCCCTAAACTTTCAGAGGCTAAAGTTAAAGCTGGTATTTTCGTCGGTCCACAAATTAAGAAAATAATGGCCAGTGAAAAATTCCCAGAGCTACTGAACGCTCACGAAAAACAAGCGTGGCTCAGCCTTAAAGCAGTGATCCATGGCTTTCTTGGCAATAAAAAAGCTGCAAATTATAAAGAGCTCATTTCTAATATGCTTGAGAATTTCAAACTCATGGGATGCAGAATGTCCCTTAAAGTACATATGCTACATGCTCACTTAGACCAGTTTAAAGATAACTTAGGGGCATACTCAGAAGAGCAAGGAGAACGCTTTCACCAAGATATGATAAACTTTGAACAACGTTATCAAGGACAATATAATGAGAATATGATGGGTGACTACATTTGGAGTCTAATACGAGAAGGTTCCTACTCACACAGAAGAAAAACAAAAAATATTCATTTCTAAAGTTTCTTACTGATTCTTTTTATGTATTTGGAGATTTATCTTTATTGTTCTTTGTAAATAAAGGTGATTAACATATAAATTAAAGTTCTTTTTCTTGCCTTTGTATTCTACTGAATTAAAAAAATAAGATTTTCTTAAAATTAGAAATTGCGTTCTGGTTGCTACAAAAGCAAACTTTATCAAATAAAAGTATTTTTTTATTGTTAAGTTAGACATTATTAATCTAAATCAGCACCACAGAACTCAGACTCAAAAATCGTGTTTACTTGTGTAATAGATTTACAGTTTAGATTTCATAACAAGATAAGGAGATGTAATTTTTATTTGAATTCTAGTTTTTCTAGATTTACTGGCACAATTTTGTTTTAATTAGAAGAGTTTGTAACAACAGACTAACTAAGACACATTAGAAAAACAATTTTCATATTAAATAGAGATTATGAAAAACAAATATGATATAATAAAATTATACAGTTTTTGTGGGAATATATTACATACTAATTTATTTCACATTTTAACTACATATATATACATAAGTTTTGTAACTTTCTAAGAGAATTATGTACCGTGTAAGAGATGTGATCTTGATAATGTGTCACAAGAAATAAAAATAATGGAATCTATCATGACAGTAAATTTAAAACTATTTTTGTCTTCGGTTATAGATATATAGTTTGTCTAGATTGAGTTTAGATCTACCTAGATAGATTTAACTAATTAGATAAGCGAATACCGTCCTGTAGATCTTACAATATGGTGCTCTATGATGAAATCTAGATTAATTTAATATATAACTAATCAGAATTAAGTACCTGCTATCATAGATGTCGCTAGATAACGTGGCATAATATTTAAATGCTGCTAGATAGCTCGGCATTATTTTCATTATATGCCGCTGTATAAAGCGGCATTACTTTACACTTAGGGCCAGTAAATATACATTTATATTATATTATATTATATTTAGTATATAAGTTTGAGTGCTCAAAAATTCTTGTTCCGATACATTACAGGGCGCTAGCAATATTAGGTGTAGTTTTTTGATATTTTTTTGTCCTACATTTTCTATAACATTAATATAAAGAAATGTTACGTTTTTAAGAGTCTATTAATTTAAGTATTTTTGCTTTACATAGTATTTTAGACTTGGTAGAAAAGTATTTTGTATTGAAAAAACATTTTTTTAATATATACATATATATTAAACGTAGAATGGTCAGTCCAATATATAAAAAATAAATCAAGTTTAGACGTAGTTTAACAAAAAAACATATTTTTTTGTTTTAATTTAGTTAATATTAAAGAAATATAGTTTTAAATCATGGGTGAAAATTTGGTCAGTATATTTTTTAATGTATTTTAAGTTAGACGAATTAAAAAATGTAAAAAAAATTCGTGATCTCAAAATTGGTTCATTCCTATCTCTAACTATTCGATCTCTTTGATCTCAAAAAATATGTTCCAAAAAAAACATTGTTTTTTCAGAAATTTCAGCGATTTTTTACAAAAAATTCCTATTTTTAAGATTTATAGTGAAATGTTTTAATTCCTATAGTAATAAAACCAGCATTTGCCGGCCAGTAAATATGTCATAGATATATAAAGATATATTAATAGTTATATAGACAGACCCTGGCAGACCCTGACTAAAGCTGGGAAATTGCCAGGAAGAAGATATTAATAGCTATATGTTACTCATAGTATATATAAGACGACGAATTTAATATATAAGAATAACACGAACGAAAAACGAAAATAAACGAAATAAAGTATGATATTTTTACATAAAACAGATATTTTCGAATAATAAAAAAAAATCTACTAAAATAGTTTGATTGAATCAAACTATCAAATGCGAAAGTATTATCATAATGGGACCAGCAGAAATATATTTACAAAAATGTATACAAAAAAAAACGATGTTTTAAATTCTGTTTATAATAGTATATAATAGTAAAAAATCGTAAAAACTACAATGTCCAAGTTTAACATTTGTCAAAAGGTTTTTTTCTAAGAAATTTTCTCAATTCGTCTGTGTTTTTGTATTTCCATACATTTATTTTGGATTCCTAATAAAATAATTCTAAAGCATTTTTCGTTTTATTTATTCTGTTCTGTCATTAATTAACGCGTTAGTTAGGAGTCACTTAAACCTACACCTGGGTCATAAGTCCCAGTCACTGTTGAAGCTCCTCTCACTACAACGATGGACCCGACACACGCACCGTGAATACATTGAATGATGAGAGGTTTCGTCTCATAACACGTATTTATAAATATACAACATTGATTCGAACCTGCTACCTTGAAATAATGCCCTACCAGTTATTGTTTCAACTAAGCTATAGAATCTTAGATCTTAAAAATCATTAAATGTGTATACACCTTACATTTGTGATACTAATGTGTCCACAGCTAATAAAAAGTTGTGTAATTAGTAGTTTTTTATAATAAGTGATACTTTTAAATTAAAATTTACATATATTTGAAGTAAAGCTTACTTAAAAATAAATAAAATCTTAAAATTTTTCATATAATGAAAAATATTTGAAAGTTAAGAAGTTGATTAAGGTTGGAAGTTAAGTTCATTTGAGTATTATTTTTATATTATAAGAAACCCTCCTCTTTGATTTATTAGTCATCATCATCATCCTATCAGAGCCCACTGCTGAGCCTCTTCTCACATGGAGAAGGTTTGAGCATTAATCACCACGCTCGCTCAAGACGGGTTGGTGATTTCAAACTTATAATTTGATATAAGTCCATGTTTCCTCACGATGTTTTCCTTCATCAGTAAGTGATGTCTAAATACTCTTAAGTACATATGACTCGGAACAATCACATTGGTACTTGCCAGGATCGAACCCGCGCCCTCATGCACGATGCGGGCCTTTAACTTCTAGGCCACCACGGCATTTGATTTATTAAACTAATTATTTTTAATAAGTTCTGCAGTCTTGTATCGAGTCCTTCTATTGCTCGTGAACCGTCGTACATTCGGTAGCGTGAGTAATTTTATAATCACACTAGCTTTCCGCCCGCAGCTTCGCCCGCGACGAGTTCGGTTATATCGTTACCAAGAGAACCTATCAAAAGTCCTGGATAAAAATAATCCTATGTTCTTTCTCAAGGTCAACTCCATCTCTGTACCAAATTTCATTAAAATCAGTCCAGTGGTTTAGGCGTGAAAGTGTAACAGACAGATAGACAGACAGAGTTACTTTCGCATTTATAATATTAGTAGGGATTGTTCGATTCCATGAGGTATCAATCATCAGTGATAAAAAACCTATTACTTTAGTTATTTCATAAATTCGTAAGAATTATTAAGAATTTTTTTTGTAATTAGTAATTTTTTTAAGTAATTTATTATTCTGAACCTAAAAATACTTATTCGTAAAATATATTAATCATAAAAATGATGCAACATGAAAACGTTGATAAAAAAATAAGACTGCTTTCATTCTGACATTGACAGACCTAGCATAAAATATGAAATTATAGTGAAAGAAATAATGTAATTATAATATATATATAAAATAAAACAAAAAATGGCGTAAGTATTATTATTAATATTAGTTTTCCATATATTATCTTAGCGACTATGTTTAAGCCAATTGATTTGGTATCAAAGACATTTTTGATTAAGAATTTTCAAAGCTCTGTTAGTACTTACTATACATCATAAAATTTCATGAAAAGAAAAAAGCGTCTCATTATTCTTTATATCAGAGTAATTTCAAACATAGACAAGATTTTACAGCTTAAATATATCTGACAAAAATCTATGTTTTCTAATCTACATAAAAGTAACTGAATTAAATTAAATTTAATATTTATTTCATTAAAAGTTGCGAAGTGTGCCAGCATTGTAACACAACTGTTAAATCTGGAGAAGGAGCTATTCATCACGGGAGAAGCTATCACAGAAAATGCTACAAGTGTTGTAAGTACAAATGAAGTTTGACTTAAAGGATTTCAATGAGATTTAAGACATGCGAGTATTCATTTAAATGAAACTAATATTATTCGGATTACTACGAGTAGTTTATTATAGTAAAAACTACATCATCATCAGCCTATCGGAACCCACTTCTCAACAAAAGCCTCTTCTCACATGGAGAAGGTTTGAGCATTAATCACCACGCTTGCTAGAACGGGTTGGTGATTTCAAACTTATAATTTCCATGTTTCCTCATGATGTTTTCCTTCATCTGTCAGTCATGTCTAAATACTCTTACTTTTCAGCAACTGTAATCTTAAAAAATAATCGAAAAGTCGGGAGCATGTAGTTTTTACAATAATTAAATACTCTTAATAATCCGAGAAATATTAGTTTCCTTGATAGATTTTGTTTATAATACATATGATAGCACTGTTTTAGAAATTTACGAATAATATTTGGTATATATTATACCGATTTTAAGATAATTTCCATCGATTTCTAATACAAATTTCGCCGAATTACGTTTTATTAGTCTCTCATTGTTATCTTATCAATCAATTATATCGTAAAGCTTATTTTCTTCTTTTCCCTGCCCTGGTCCCACTTTATGTATGGTCGTCACAACATGTTCTCCTTTTCAGCTGCCACGTCCCCATTCTTCACGAAAGCTATCCATCTTTTCTTAGGTCTACCTCGAGAAACATACCCCCCCACATTCATATCTAAGATTCCTATCGAAAAGACCATGATAATTACAATTTTCATATAAATTAAACGACGTAAAACTACTTATTTACTTTGAACACATATTTTATCTGATATTCTAAATCTAATCCTTCGTCATGAATCCTATAGATTTAATTCCTTTTAGTCAACAATATAGTTCAGTTAGCATACTTTAAGTCCGAAAACTTACACCACTTTAGTTGTTTTCTTCCAGTGTTGAAACGCGAAATTCTTATTTTCAGGCTAATTAATCCTTTAATTTATTTCAATAGACATTTTCCTTAAAAAGGGAATTTTGGTGTAATGTTTGACAGTGCAAAAACATGTATTCATTATTCAGACTCAAAGTTGACTTGGTCATTCTAGGAAACAAAAAAGAATTCTCTGTTAATTCTTCTAATAATATTAAACTTCCAAATTAGATGTATGCAGTGAAACGAATCTACGCAACGCGGAGATTTTCAAAGGCGTTATATTCTGCAAGAACTGCTCTCACCGAATCTTCGAGGATTTGTCTTCCACGAGGAAGAAAGTCAGGCCAAAGAGGAATAGAAACGAAAACAGAGTTATTGAGATGGCGCAGAATATAACTAGCAGTTCGGAAAAATCGAGAGAAGACAGGTGGAGAGACTTGTTTAATATTAGTATTACGTAAAACATCTCTTTGACAATACTATCGTAAGTTGATGAAACATAAAAGTTTGAACAAATTGTTATTGACGATTATATATATCGTGAAATGGCTTCGTATGAGTATAAACGATTAACGTGAAAGTAATAGTGTGATCATTTCACAGCGAAAAGGATGAAAACTATCTTTATTTAAATAGAAAATGGAATTTATTACTAACTAGCTTTAGGTCCGCAGCTTCGCCCGCGTGGAGTTCACTTATATAACGTTTCCAAGAGAACCTTTCAAATGTCTGGGATAAAAACTTTCCTATGTTCTTTCTCAAGGTCAACTCCATCTCTGTACCAAATTTCATTAAAATCAGTTCAGTGGTTTAGGCGTGAAAGCGTAACAGACAGACAGACTGACAGAGTTACTTTCGCATTTATAATATTAGAAGGGATTGTAATGGCTTAGTATGAGTTTAAACGATTAACGTGAGACTAATAGTGTCATCATTTCACATCGAAAAGGATGAAAACTATCTTTATTAAAATAGAAAATGGAATTTATTACTAATAATGGATTTACATACTATTCATTCCATTAGTCTTTACCAGATCATAATTTAAATAAATAAATGTTATATTTCCAGCAAACTATCAAGACAGAACACACCTATAAATATAAGGACCATAAATACTGTAAGAGAATATATTGCTTCCATATAACATTTTTACGTTTAGTATATAAAAAAATAACTGGTAAGTGCTGACGACTATGAGTACCTAAAGATATACTTCGGGAGTTTGGAATGTAAGTCATCTAAAGTACTATAAAAGAAGAAAAATAATTGAATATCAGATTAAAGTGGTTGAATTAGGTTTCTGTCACTCATTGGAACAAATCCAGGGTTTACTACCTTTATAATTTGGAATGGTTGTTATTTCAATTTCATTCAAATCTTTCAAACCATTTCAAAGCACTGCTTTCACACATACAGTAACCATTTCATACTATGAATACGTTGTAGACAGAAAAAACATTATTGTTATCATGATTAATTTTTAAATATATTATAAAACAATACTAGAAATCAAAGTAAGTATTATATAATATTAAATATATTAATATATATTATTTTTATATTCACAGGACACAAAAGTAAATTTGAAGAAAAGTAGCAACGGTGAGAAATCTTCTATATATATAAAAATGGATTGCTGTTCCTTAGTCTCACTAAAACTCGAGTACGGCTAAACGGATTTACCTTATCTTAGTCTTGAAATGTTGGTGGAGGTTCAGGGAAGGTTTGAAAGCTGAAAAAAATTGATAAATTTCCGGGAAAACCCTAAAAACAGCCCTTTTCTATTTCCCATACAAACGTTTTCTTTGACATTAGATTTGACAACTAACTAATATGTCAATCATTCTGTTCGATTGAAACAGGAGAAACCTGATTATTAATGGCCTCTAAAACGGAATAGAGTTTGCCCGGTCAGCTATACATATATTACTAATGACGAAACTAACGCGGACGAAGTCGCGGGCAAAAACTAGTATGTAATATAATTGTATATTAATTTAATTTTGTGCTTGTTTAATAATTTTGTAATAAATTTTAGAACAAGGAACCACAACACTGGTTAATGGAGAAATTCTGAAGAATCTACAATTACCTGAAAGGTTATTTTCAAACCGTTTCATATTCACATACTATGAAAGGGTTTCATATGTTATGAAATGGTTTCATATCATTTGAAATCTAATAAACCGGTTCCTTTTATTTATATTTATTATTACTAATATATTTTTCTTATAGGTTTGATATGAACACACGAAGCAAGCCAACAAAAAAACAAAAAAGATACAAACATAAAAAGTCTGTGAGTAAAACTTTAATTATTAAAAAATTGTCATTAAGTCTTTGAGACAGTTAATAAGAATTTTCAGTGACTAAATTATTTTGTTCTCACCATTGGAAATGAATTTGAAATTTTAACGTAGACTTTTTATTAGAATAATTTTTTATTTCATTGAGTATAAGTCATATACTATTTTATTTCTATAAAATATTGTAGAATACGAATAAAGTCTTGTGCATAAATTATATATCTAAGTTGTGACAACTGTTACAATTTAATGTCTGTAAAAGTCTACAATTATATATATTTTTTTAAATAAATAAGCATTGTACATTTAAATATACTCATTAATTAATTATATATGTACTCATTAATTTGAGAAACTAAAGCTTTATTAAAGACGACCATTATTTCTGTCAATAAATGTTTATTTTGAGTTAGTCCTATATATATGAGACGAAACCTCTCATCATTCCATGTATTCACGGTGCGTGTGTCGGGTCCATCGTTGTAGTGAGAGGAGCTTCAACAGTGACTGGGACTTGTGACCCAGGTGTAGGTTTAAGGGACACTATCTAACGCGATAAACGATCACCTCCACCGTACAAGCTCCTCTCTCTACCTAACCTAATTTGAAAACACTATGTATTTGAGAAACGTACTTATATTGTTATTTTTACAGAAAAACGTCTGCAGTGACCTCAGAATCGCAGGTACAGTTGAAATCACATTAATATATATTTTTATATATCAATAATATTAATTATAACATTATAACAGAACTTGGGAAATCTACGGAGATAGCGCAAATGATTTTAAGGAAATCAGCAATGCCCGTCATTATAAAATCTGAGTAATGATCAAATTATAATATATATTATATTTATTAATAGTTTTTACATATATAATATGTGTATATATATTTTTCAGTTCGCCCCAAATGAATTTTATAGCCAAAAGATCAAAAAGTTTATGTATAACCGATGGTTCAGGTATTAAATAATTTTTGTAAATACTTATATTAGTTTAAACTTTAATGTCACATAAAATAAAATTAAAAAAAATAATTAAATATATTTTGTAATAAATTAAAAGATAATGAGATGTCTTTCTCGTGTATTCATTAAAATGAAATTGATATTTTCGGATTTACTACGCGTATTTTTGACTATAAACTACATACTCCCCACGTTTCGGTTACTTTACAGCAACCGTGATCATTAAGACGAGATGTGAATTGTCTGAAAATATTAATTTTATTTAAATCAATACATTTATAAATGAATTGTTAATAATAATATATAAATGTTTTCATTTAGATACGTCTGGTGAACTGCCTTTAAGCAGTTTCGATTCCGAAAACTCCAAGCAGTTGAAAACGTTAGTATTATTCATAACTTGACTTTTTTTTCATTTTAACCGACTTGTAAGCTATCATTTTGATGTATAAATGTTGTCCTGATAAAAATATTAATTAAATTATAGTTTTCAACTGATATATAATATGTATAATGTTTTTTGTATGCTATGTAATAAATATACCTATTTTAACTATTTATTTTTTAAAAATAAGAAAATTCTAATCATAGTGCCTTCCAAATATTTTTTTTTTTTTAAACGAAGACATTTTTAGATTGAGAAATACATTTTGAATTACTAACAGTTGTTATTACTAACTTACGGACTGTCAGTTTTATCGTCAGCTGTTTCAAAAATAAAGAAAAACTATAGACTCGTACTAAAACACAAGTTGATATCTATGCTTTACTCGCATTCTAGCTATGTATTAAAAACTACGTAGTAATGACGCTCTTATAACATTTCGACAACAAGTTTATATTTACAAAAGTATTAATAATTTATTTGATTTCATCCTAATTTTGTATAATATTGTTTCAAATATAATTAAATTTACGATCTTCTTCATAAAAATATTTTCAAAATAACAGTATATACAGAAAATGTTATTAAAAAGAATCGTGTTATGTTTTTTACTTATATAAATTTGTTTTTTCAGTCATTGGATGGACAGACGGCTTCGAAGTATTATTAAGCTCCCATATATAAGTTGTAAGTGTCATTTCATCTATATCTATATATCTATATCTATAACTTTATTCTATAGATAATATATAAATTGCAGTCAAGAAGAAGATTCTAGCAAGAAGTTCACTAGTGAGCGTTGTTATGAGCCACGAAAGGACAACGTAAGATAAAACTATAATAATTTGTCACTGCAATATATAAATCAATAGTTGATCATAAAAAAATATATATAAAGCCTATTTTACATATAAATATAGATGTAGAATTTGTTCTTAAAGACAGTAGATAAGATTTTGGATTTGATCAACATATTTTTTTTCTTTTTCAATGTTGAAAAGTTAATGTCCTTCTCCTTGTTCTAATCTATCTCTCCACCAATTTTCATCCATATCCGTACAGCCGTTCTTGAGTTATGAACAGTGTAACTAACACGACTTTATTTTATATATACATAAACATTAGGATGCCTATATACAATTACTTTAATCCTATATCTAGTTTCTGTTAAAGAATTTTGAATCCTCCAATTGTATTGTCAATCCATTTAACCATCTAGTCTTAAAAATATTGATGACAAATATTATCATGTCACCTATTCAAGCGTGTAAATTCTTTTGTTTCCACTTTCGTTGTCCAAATAAAAATCACGTAACTTTCTACTTACAACTGTTATATTATGTTTTTGTTGATCTACAGGAATATTAGAAATAAATTGTAATGTATAAATTATATTTGAAACTATTCAATAGTTTTTGAGTTAAAGTGTAACAAATAAACTCACACCATCCATATTAAATTTAGCCTTTAAAACAATACTAATATGTACGTATGTTAGTACATTATTATATGTTTAGATTTTCTTTATTTGACTAATAATTACATTACAGTTGCCTCTTCAATAAAATAAGACGAACTTTTAATGAGGAAATCACGGAGCACCAACGTAAGATAATGATTATTTAATATTAATTATTGTTTTTATTTCTATTTCCAACTTCGAGAACGCAACCAACAGATGTCGCTAGTTATCTTGTTACAATATGAATATTGTGAAAGAAAAATTAAACTTTGTTTTAATTATAATTATTTTTGATATAATTACTTTAAATAACTAAAAAATATTATATTTTTTGTGAGACATATCTTTGCAATTAATGTTTTTTTCAGTTACAATTTAAAAAAAATATCATATCGTCAGTGTGTAGGTAGAATATAAAAAAATGTACTTAGTTTATTGATTTTAACCTAAACGATGTTTATTTTTTATAAATATTAACTTATTGTTTATATAATGATAAAATTATACATATCCTAATATATATGTTTAAGATATTTTATTATTAGCATGTAATAATTGACAATTAATTATTTTTATTACATTAATGTGAGCAGGTCGTGGGCTAAAGAAACTGTTTTCGACGATAAATAAACGAAAAACACAGAACAAGCTGGGATGGTGAGTGTCGCTTAGATAAATATTATAAATATAAAAGAAATTAAACTTTTGACTTATAATAGGTTGGAGAAGAAGAAAATTAAAAATAGTGTAGAAAAGAGGTAAGAAAATACTATAAAAATATGTTTCAAATTAATTATATATGTATACAAATAATAATATTATTCAATCTTTCAGGAATAACAGTTCAGACACAAAGTCGTGTGAATCTAAAAGGTTTGTCAAATAACTTGTAAAATAATAAATAAATAAACAAAACTATATTGAAAATTAACCAAAAACATGTATATATTTGAGTATTTTTTATAATAATGTATACTAGATATTTATTTTTAATTTTTATTTCATACAGATGTAGACATTTCTACAATTGTCACAGTTATCGCTGTATGAGGGCGCGAGTTATGAGAAGAGCAGGACCGACTGACAGCCAGTGAGCATATATACAGGGTGACTGGTGAATTACTATCGATACTTGAGGACGTGATATTTGACGATCATATATGACAAAATAAAAATTAATATTACATAAATATTAATAAACTTCTAAGTAAAGTTAACCAAAAGTTATGTAAGTAATTACGCATCGTATGAACACCCTACAGATTAGGTATACACTCACACACACATACAGACGCGGCGGCGGCGTAGTGTTGTATCAGCACGCCGCCGCACGCGTCCACACTTGGAACACTTGGAACGAGTCCACACTTTATTTATTTATACGGAAATTTGGTCAAAAATTAAGTACCTATTTTTTTACATAATTCGAATGAGAATCATGTACCGAGTATGCTCCTTAAATATTGATAGTAATTCACCAGTCACCCTGTATATAGATTGTAATTTTAATTTTCCATTAATCAACATGTCTTATATGATTTTATTTTTCAGATTGAGGATAATACGACATAAAATAAAACGCTTTATATTACACGATTTCGCCAAGGGGACGTTAGATAGCGGTCGGTACAATTTTTATATATATAATATACTTCTACCTGTCAAATTTTCCCAGATTTAGCCAGCGTCTGCCTTACATGAATTGAATGGTTTTGGCTAATTGTTTTTACGATCCGCCTGCCTGACATCAACCCTCTTTGGGAATGCATTAATCAGTGATGTCTAAATACTCTTAGAAAGTACATATGACTAGGAAAAATCACATTGGTACTTGCCAGGATCGAACCCGTGCAGTCATGCATGAGAGGCGGGCCTTTTAACCATTAGGACACCACTGACTGTAAATATTATATAATAGGTATTTTAATGACCTTTTTTATATTTCAGGTAAAAAATATATTGAATTAATCGTGTCTCAAGCATTAAAACAAGAATGTATTCAATAAAATTTGTCCAGATTAATAGTAATTTTATTTATCTCTCTCAAAATAAGAAATGAGATTTAATTTATAAGAATGAATTGAAATAATAAAGGATTTAATTCAATTAATGTAGACGTGGTTAGGCAGAGGTGTCAGGAAAATTAGATAATCCTTAGTTCTAATTATTACAATATTTTTTATTTAAATGTTAAACTATTTCTTTATTTATTAGCAAAACCTTTTAAAAATGACCAAATTATAATTAGCAAAATGTCCCTAGATGAAGAAATCATTCATTTATTGTGATATTTGTTTTATCGTGTTCTGCATTACTGATACGAATATGTCACATATGACAATATAAAAGATTTTATATCTTAATTAATAATATATAATAAATGATTACAAATAAACAGTTAAATGCTTAAAAATCAAAGATAAGCAACCATTGTACTGATTGTCATATGAGCGTTCTAATAATAAAGTCTATTTTGTGTCATTATATGAAAATTACGGATGATAGAAATAAAAAGCCTAAATATAAATGAAACAATATGATTTTTTTATTAAAATCAATCTTTATTATAATAATGTTAATCTATATTAGTCTTATTTATATATAGTTTTCGTCGGCGGGCGCTCGCTTGTAGAAGGCACGCGACACATCTTGCCCGCGTAAGCCCAGACACGAAAGGTGTCCACGACGAACCAGCATCATGATGCAGAACATTATAGGAACAGCGAGAAGAACACCTGGAGTAGGGGAATAATACTATATCTTCTACCTGGCAATTTACCAGCTTTAGCCAGGGTCTGCGTTACATGTTGTGAATAGTTTTGGCTAATTGTTTTTACGATCCGCCTGCCTGATATCAAAAATCTTTGGGATGGGAATAATACTATACTTGTGATGGAAAGGTTTTTAATAGAAATACTTTTACGTAAAGACCCTGAGATACGCTTAACACAGAAATGCGTTAAATAAGAGTAACTTTACCTACATACTAATACACTTATATAAAATACACACTTATATGCAATTAAATGAATATTTACAGCTTGCAAAAGCAGGTTTTAGAAGCTCAACTTATTCGAAGACGTTTACGATTAGAAATAAAGAAAACTTAACATTTCTTATTTTGCAATAATAACTCATCATACTCTTTTTTTCAACTTTAGCAAAATGAAATTGGTGCTATATTTTATATCCACACAACATTCGTATACTTCAACTTTAACCTTTTGCGTAATCAACACACAAGAAATTAGAATATTAAGTATAGAATATCCTACAGGTAAAATTCTAATCTAACTCGTAATAATTCCTCATCCCTCCCAAGTCACCACTCACCTTTTTACAAGGGAAACTCTTTTTACGAGCCGTCTAACCGGCCTGGGCAGGTCCCTACTCACTAAAACTACGAAAGCCAGCCGCTATGTCGCTGTACCCAGAATCTGTCAGCGACAGGGAACACCAGATACTGGCTGGTCCTGGCTAAGTCACCACTCACCTATAAGAGTCCCTATCAGCATCGCTCCGTCCCTCTCCGGCCTGTGACCGTACTTATCAACACAACGCATCGTTCTGTGACCAGCGTGAAGGTGGTAGAAAGTGAAGCCTTTCATCTCAACTGGCTCATTACATCTGGTCAAATAATATATTATATTAAGATCTAAAACTTTTAAGAGTATTCAAAAAAAAGGTTTAAAGAATTTATTCTCAAAAAGACATGGGAACATACATACAAAAGTAGTCACCAGATTATTTGGAACTCAATTAAAGATAGTAAGATATTATACAAGTGTGTTACATCGTTGATATATCAATTATTTTCTAAAATATGTTGTGAAAGTTGAGATTCATTTAAATTATACTTATCTTATTCGGATTACGCGTATTTTATTATTTTAACTACAAACTTCCTTTTCGGATATCCGAAGTACATTGATGCCTAATAAAATACGCATAGTAATTCGAAAATATTAGTTTCATTTAAACGTCTTATTCGGTTCAATAATTCGATCTTAGCTTCTATTTCTATTGCTATGATAGATTTTCGTTTCCGTTACGTGAATCAAAAACAGATGTTGTTATAGAATAATATTTTCATATGTCATGTCATCGCCCTATCAAAGCCACTGCTGAGCAAAGGCCTCTTCTCACATGGAGAAGGTTAGAGCATTAATCACCACGCTTGATCAAGACGGGTTGGTGATTTCAAACTTATTATTGTGAAATTATAAGTCCATGTTTCCTCACGATGTTTTCCTTCATCAGTCAGTGATGTTTAAATACTCTTAAGTACATATGACTCGGAACAACCACATTGGTACTTGCCAGAATCGAACCCGTGCCCGCATGTATTAAATAACGATTTTTGTAAACTTAATAGTAAATATATAAATTTACAATTATTTAACTTATTGTCTTGAGCGAGCGTGGTGATTAATGCTCAAACCTTCTCCATGTGAGAAGAGGCTCAGCAGTGGGCTCTGATAGGATGATTATGATGAATAAAAATCTCAATATATTCTTACATCATCTTCTGTGAGGAGTTTAATGTCTTGGCTTCTATGGTTGGCACCAACATGTCCACCATCCATTGTGTGGTACAGTCACAGAGGAAGGGATTATTTGAAACATCGATCTTTTCCAACAAATCCCAACGAGAAACAAGACGTGAATCAATCTCCGATAGATTATTGGATTGTAGATACAACTGGAATAGATAGATATAATAATAATTCATTTATTCTCTCTTATAAAATACTTGATACACATAATCTTATATAAATATTAGTGAGAGATGGATATAGGAATACCTGTATTAACTGTATAGTAATCACGCCATATTAACAAAGGGAGCTCTTTACATTAAACTGTTATATACAGGGTGACTGGTGAATTACTATCGATACTTGAGGACGTGATATTTGACAATCATATATGACAAAATAAAAATTAATATAACATAAATATTAATAAACTTCTAAGTAAAGTTAACCAAAAGTTATGTAATTAATTACGCATCGTGTGAACACCCTACAGATTAAGTATACACACACACATACTTGGAACGTGTCCACACTTTATTTATTTATACGGAAATTTTGTCAAAAATTAAGTACCTATTTTTTTACATAATTCGAATGAGAATCATGTACCGAGTATTCTCCTTAAATATTGATAGTAATTCACCAGTCACGTTTACGTGTGTGTGTGTGTGAGTGTGTGTCTGTGTGAGTGCCTACTTGTAATAAGTTACGCAATTAGAGTGATAATCCATCACTATTCAAGAATAGGGTTATAAATTGAAAATTAAGAGATTTTCGGTATCCTCATCATCCAATGTTTTTATCCATTAGTCTACTTTTTGTTTGCAAGCCGATTTATTTAATGATATATTGTTAATCTATATTAAACTTATTATAAAGAACACTACCCAAAGCAATAAAATCTATTGCAAGGTTTCAGTTCGACAGACATTGCCTTTCCTACATTTATGCTTGTCTAATATTCGTTGATAAACTATTTGTGAGTGTTTTTTAAGAATTATGTTCTAAAAGTTTGTCAAATAGTCAAAATGTCAAATTATTTTTAAAATAATTTTAACTTTAAGTTCATATTGTTTTGCTTAGTCATATTTAATTAGCAAGCTGTGGTCTCCTTCGAGAGAACAAATTTCTGTAATATTTAGTATTGATTAGTCTAAAATTGTATACTGTGTATATTGTGTGGGATCCTTAAATAAATAAATAAAAATATACTTAAAGAAAATAATCAAAATATTGAACTGATTTGAATGAAATTGAAGCTACTTTCAAAATAATTATTAAAGGTTTTAAATGAAATATCTATAATAATTATACATAATTATTATCCTTTTGACTGCAAATAAGTTTTATATCAATTATATTAATTTTCTTTATTTTTGTAATGTTGTTTTTATATCTTTTTTTTTTGTATATTTTTTTTTTGTGTGTATGTCAATAAATGTCTTTTCTTTCTTTCTAATTTATAAAGTATTGTTTTATTAACTCACCTCTTTAACGATCGGCCAGTCGTATGTTTCTCCTATATCGTCAGGTCTTGCTAAGGCCTTGGGGTCAATGACCGTTAATTTTGGGTTGAAACTGATATGTAGTTTCTGTATATTTTCTAAGCCGGCCAGCGCACTAGGACCGATGCGTGTAAGTCGTTTCATATTACACATGTGTAGCTCTTGTAATTTCCGAAGACGGGGGAATCCTCTAAATGTTAATTTAATTAGTGCCAAATAAATTTTTAAATGAGACTTTCGCGAGTATTCAGTGGAATAAAACTAATATTTACGGATTATTACGCTGTTTTTTAGATATTTTAACTACGTAGTCCCGACTTTAGAGTTGCTTTGCAGCAACCGTGATCATAAATATAGATGAGAATTTCTCATATATATATTTGTAAACCCGAAAATATTAGTCTTATTTAAATTTATGAACTTGTCTTTGTTGGTTAAAAAACTAAATGTGTTCTTTCGTATTGAGCTAGGTGTAGTGCTTGAATATAATATACTTTATGTTAAAGTGTTTAAAGTTCGGTTTAGAAACTCCAAGTTATAATTTACAATATTATACCTTCGGTAAGACCTCGTTGATAAAAATTAACAAAAGTATGTTCCAAAAATATTAAAAATAAATGTAATGATATAACCTCCAAACTATTTTGATATACCTAATTGAGCTAGTCCATCCACAAAAAAATATAACGAGCAGTTTTTGTGAGGTTGAATAATATTAGCAAGATGTTTAATACTTTTTCAATATTGAAACTTTATTCTACCATAAGGAAACGCAATATCTACTTACGGGTATTTCTCCGAAGTAGCATCAAGTTCTACTATCGGGTTCTGGTTTAGGTTCAAGAATATGAGGTTTTTGGTTTCTTCCAGCTCCTGGGGTACAGCTGTTAGTTTGTTATCACTCAGATCCAGATGTTCTAAGAAACGAGGAGTGTGGAGAAACTTCTCCGGAACTTCTGTGAGTTCACACGAACGCATACGGAGAACCTGGATTGATATAATGAGAAGTTATTCAGATTATATATATACTAGAAGACCTGGCGAACTTCGTATCGCCCTATAATCAAGAAATATCTGTTACGTTTTTTTATTTATATTTTTGGAGTTTACCTATTAAAGCCATAAATCTCTGTGTTTTGAAGTGCGACAGAATGATTGACATATTAGTTAGTTGTCAAATCTAAAAATTTCATCAAAATCGGTCCAGTCGTTTGAGAGAAGTTCAGTAACATACACACTCACAGAAGAATTATATATATAAAGATTACACAGAAGATATGGAAAGGACAAAGAACTATATATTCTAAGATTATGACTAAAATATTTTACTTTTTTTTGCACTATCAGACATATAAAATACAATAACACAAAACTATTAAAAATGGGAGTATTATTATATATTAATAATGAATTAGAGAAGAAAAATCTATTTGCTATACAAATGCCATACATTATTTTGTCTTAATATGTTAGGGTTTTAATTAAACTGCCTATATATCTAAATGTAGTTTCCAATTAATTTCCATTATAATAAAACAACTTTTCTCTCTATTTGTGCCTACATTCAGAGCAAATAAATATTATAATTATCTCTTACCTTCAACATTGCTAAACTTGATATGGCTATAAGAGTGACGTGATCAATAGTGGTTAATGGATTTCCACTGAGGTCCAATTCAGTCAGTTCAGGCAGATGTTCAAAGAGGTCCTGGTTTAATGAGTGGAGGTCGTTGTACGCGAGGCTTAGGGTCCTCATGGATGAGAGAGGCTCAAACTCTTCGGGAGAGTAACGACCCTAGAGGTAATAAAATTAGTTATAATTAAGATCTTTGGTAAAAATTCGCTAGTACAGTATTTTGCGTATAACTGAGGTAATAAGATAATTACATTGAGATTTAAAACTTCGCGAGTATTCGCAAATATTTTTCGTATAACTACGCGTATTTCATTCTTCTTCTACCTGGCAATTTCACATCTATAGCCAGGGCCTTACATGTTGTGAATAATTTTGGCTATTTGTTTTTACAGGCCGCCTGAGTGACATCAACCCTCTTTGGGAATGCATTAATCAGTGATGTCTAAATACTCTTATAAGTACATATGACTCGGAAAAATCATATTGGGACCTGCCAGGATCGAACCCGCGCCCTCATGCATGAGAGGCGGGCTTTTTAACCACTAGGCCACCCCTGACTTGCTTATTTTATTATTTATAAAAACTTAATACTAATCATGATTTCAAAGTTTATATCTTAACTATGTGGTATTCTCGTCATACAAAATGGCCCACTGGTATGAGTTAATTCCTAATTTCAAATATTTTTTCAATATACCGTTAATATTATGGATTATGTTACATTTTTTTTGGAAGTATAATATGGTAATAACATTTCAATTATAAATTCTAAGTACGTATTTGAATTAATCTATTTACTATTTTTAAAGAAAATATGAATAAAAAAGTAACTAAATTTGTATATATAAAATTTAATGATTACCTCAAAAGCATGCGGACTAAGTTTTTCTGTGGTTAGTTTATTGTGGCTAAGGTCCAATGTAGTCATTTTCTGTAAATCCTTAAAGCTGCCATTTTCTATAAACTCAATAGAACAGCGAGACAGATTTAACACGCGGATCGGAAGTTCCGCCATGACAGTCACATTCCTGAATAAATTCTCGCTCAAATCGACCACTTCCGGTTTGAGATCTTTTAAAACTGTAATATATATAAAATCAAAGAATTAAGGTCAAAAAGATTTAATTTGAGTATGGAGAGATTTGTTTTATATATTTTATAACTAATTTAAAATTTCGTAAATTAAATTTATTTCATTATTACGATTTCTTTACAGATAAATTCTTTACTACATTAAAATATAACACACATAAATAAGTCATTTCTTAATTTTTTTCCTCTAAATATTCTTTTTCTACCAGGCAATTTCCAAGCTTTAGCCAGGGTCTGCCTTAAATGTTGTGAATAATTTTAGCTAATAGTTTTTACGACCGGTCGCTAGCCTGACAACAACCTTCTTTGGGAATATTTTTTTCCTATATATATATTAGACACTAATTAATTCAAAAATCTAAACATAAAAATTAACTATTTCTCTTAATAATGGGTGATATATTATAGTTATTTTCAACTCACGATTCCATTCATCTTTACTGAAATAATCTACTAGGCTCTGATCAAAACAATCTACTTTGACATCTTTGCAGGAACACTTTCTACATATACCAGTTTGTTTCCAGGCATCGTCTGGCGCTGTTGTGGTGGCTGAAATGAGAACTATATAGTTTAACTACTCAACGATAGATGGTGGTAGCGATCACATCTTGTTTATGTAATTTTCTAGATATTTGCAACCATTTCAACTATACATTTTAACTATCCAACGATAGATGGCTGTAGCAATCACACTTATATAAACATTTACTCGACTTTTTAAAGTTTTATTTGTCAAATATATTGTAATATCATTCAAATATTTCTATATCTGTCGTATTAATTTTTTTTTATATATACTCACAATTATCGCTGTAAGCGAATCCAATACAAGAAGTAAGAATCAGAACAAACACAGTTTTATCCATTTCCTTTGTGATTCAGTATTCGCCGATTGGCTATTATCAATATAATAATCTTATCTGTTTCACACCTTAAAAGTATAATTTAATTTTTAAGACATATTAATTATTAATTATTTATAATATATATAAATAGATTTCTATAAAACAACACATATATATTAATTTCGATTTAAACGTAACTTTTATTGTCAATCACACGAAATTTTTTCCATCACTATTTTCAAATCATTGCATATAAAACGTATTGAATATTATTGAATAAATAAAATATAATAAAAATCACTTAATATGAATAACTCACTTGAAACATAATAATGAAAATAAACAATTTTAACACAAAAACGTGAACCCAACGCGGTTTCTGTTCACAAAATATAAGTCACACTTGTTTTATCTTATCAAATGGTATCAGTAAAGGTGGGGTGCGAGTGCTAGCGATTAAAACAAATATTTCTTTCGTATGTCCTAGTTATTTTTAATCTTAAATCCACTATTATAATAATGTAATATTAAATATTGTAATGGTTATATTTTATTTAGTTTTATTTTAAAAGTATTTTATATTCAATTTAATCTTGGTTTCGAGTTAAAAGTTAAAATTAACTTTAAGAAAGACAAGTGTGCAAAAACAGAATTTTTATTAAATAACTTTCATTCATTTGTAATAAAATGAACGAATGAAGAATGATTTTTTTAATTGTTTCCTTGCTTATAAAGGTATTTTTCAAATGTATTTGATGCATAAAAATAATGCATGTTTCTTATTAGTTATTTATTACACGTAAAAGTTACAAAGAACACATAAATGTCAATCAATGAGACCTGAAATTTACGCGAGTATTCATTTAAATGAAACTAATATATTCTAATGTACTACGCTTTTATAATTTAAACTAAATTTTCATTTACATCTCGTCTTAATGGTCACGGTTGTAAAGTAACCTAAACGTCGGAAGCATGTAGTTTAAATAAAAAAATACGCGTTGTACATCCGAATAATATTAGTTTCATTTAAATGAAAGTCAAGTATAAATGTATGTTACTGATTGACGTATGACGTGACATTGGCGGCATTTATACGGAGCTAACAAAAAGAGAGGGAAGATAGGGGGAGAAAGAGATAGCACTATTAGTAGTATGTCGAACAACTAGTATATTAAACCTAACATTATTGTTTTATTTGTTCTTTAAACTTCTTGAAGTACTTGAAATGTTATTCAGTTATTGGATGCATAAAATCATGGTGTTTCTTTTTATTTATTTAATGGTATTATAAATAGTATTAATCGCCTCTACCTTAGGTTTATTCATTATGGCCCGGCGTCGGGACGTGACGACCCCATCGCCCATCGGTGTATTCCGGTGCAATTAGTCACGGGGGGGAAGGGCCTTGACCTCCTCGTGGGGTCTTGGCCCGGGCTGGGGGTGCAGCCCATGGAGGTGGGTAGGACGAGGCTCGGCGGTGTACACCGCCGCTGCCAAGTTCGGCCCTACGTGTTGGCGGGTGGCCTCGGCCACTGTCGGTGCAGTCCGGCGTCGAGACGTGACGACCCCATCGCCCACTGGTGTATTCCGGTGCAATCAGTCACGGGGGGGAGGGCGGGGGGTACAGCCCTGGGAGTAAGACGGTCACGGATCTGGCAGGAGGCCGTCCGTGGCTGTCTTGGGGGGGAGGGGATACTCGAGTCTCTCCGGAGGCCTGAGTTCGCTTGTGGTCGGTCGGTTTCCTCTCTGTCTGCCGTCGGGCGCTTGCGCTCGTCGGTGGGTGGTTGGAGACTGGCCGCGTGGGCTTGGGTGGGAGGGGTAAGGGGTTAACCCTCTCGCAATTAAGCAAGCCCGCCAGGCGGGGGGACACTCCTGGTCACTTGGAGTGAGCCCTCGGGGGGGGAGGCGGCGGTTCGCGGCCCACCGCCGGATCGTCGCGGATGCATGCTTCGGCGTTTCCCGTGGCGATCTACTTGGCGGCAACGGAGAGTGACCGCTGGTGTTTTAGTGGGTAACATGGGCCCTTCTGGCCGTGAATCCCACATAACCGCCTCTGTCTCCCCTAGACGGAGGGGTAGGTATAAAACCTTTCACCGCGATAACAAAAAAAAAAAAAAAAAAGGTTTATTCATTATGAGAACGATACCGATTTAAATAATTAGGAGCTATAAGAATATGTAATAAGATTAGTGTCAGTGGTGGCCTAGTGGTTAAAGGCCCGCCTCTCATGCACGAGGGCGCGGGTTCGATCCTGGCAAGTACCAATGTGGTTTTTCCGAGTCATATGTATTTTCTGAGAGTATTAATATACCAAGGACAGACGGTGAAGGAAAACATGGACTTATAATTTCACAATTATAAGTTTCAAATCACCAACCCGCCTTGAGCAAGCGTGGTGATTAATGCATTCCCAAGAGGGTTGACGTCAGGCAGGCGGTCGGTCCTAAAAACAATTAGCCAAAACTATTCACACCATGTAAGGTAGACCCTGGCTAAAGCTGGTAGAAGGAAAATATGTACCTAATAAGAGTAATTGTGATAAAATAAAAAAATAAATAAATTTTAATATATTTTTATTAAAATTTATTGGTTTTGTTTATACTGCGGCTCGCGCTGGGTTTGGATGATGTATCTACCTGTAATTGTTTGTCACACCTAGTTGTAAGTTATGTGTATTGTGTATTTTAAGTATGTAATGGTGTGTACAAATGTTGGTAGATCAAATTAATAAATAAATTTAATAAATAAATAAATAAATAAACTTCTAAGTAAAGTTAACCGAAAGTTATGTACTTAATTACGCATCGTGTGAACACCCTACAGATTAGGTATACACACACACACACACGCGTGCGGGAGCGTGGTGTTGTATCAGCACGCCACCGCACGCGTCCACACTTGGAACGTGTCCACATTTTATTTATTTATACGGAAATTTGGTGAAAAATTAAGTACCTATTTTTTTTACATAATTCGAATGAGAATCATGTACCGAGTATTCTCCTTAAATATTGATAGTAATTCACCAGTCACCCTGTATATTTAAACTACTAAGTTACTATGAAATATAACTTATTTATTTATAATAGAACATAATTAAAAACAAAGATATTTCAAAATTATTTTTAATTAATATTTTTTATGGAATAACAAATCTTTCTCGCTAGAACTGAAACCACACACATATATAAGAAATCGGATAGTGCACCTGATATGACACAATACAATAGAAAATTAATCATATTATTTAGAACGAGTGACAAAATATGATAAAAACAAAAAAATATTCAAATTCCTTATACATGATTACTACTTAATGATTAATAAGTTTCCTTTAACGATGAAAAATGTTTTTAATATACGTAAATGAAATAATAGAAAGAAAAATGTCTTTCATTTAAAATAATCAAAAACAAAAAGTATGTCAATTAGTCAATTGAGCTTCTTTTTAAATATAATACAGGTACAAAGTTAAATCTATTTATTATCATTTTATTTAAAATATACTCATAATAATGTTATTTCTATAGTAATCTAGGATTACGAGTTAAGTCGTTTGACGAAATTAATGGCGTATTATAAACAAATAAATGAACAAGGTTCCCATCATTAAAATGTCTTTACAACTAAACTGTTGAAAATATCAAGTAACAATTGTATCGTATTTATTAAAAATAAACTTTAATTCAAGGATTTAAGGTTGAAATTGCGATAATAATTTGTATACAATCTAAGTCCAATAATTCTCTAGGGACAGTAATCCGATGTCCGCCATCTAGCGGCGAGCGGGATGATCACGTGGTAATTGACGTTAAGTACGCACTGACGACAAAACGCGGGAAATTGTTGCAATGACGCCATTTTGTTCTGTCAATTCTTTATTTATTTTTGCAATTTTGTATTTTGTTTTATGTAATTTAAATATTTATGCTTGTTTTGTTAGTGTTTAATGTGAAATGATGTAAAAATGTTTATTTCAGTTAAATAAAGATTTATTGTCATAATATTTAGTGACAAAGTTATAAAATCAGTATTTTTGACTGTAAATACGATTCGGTCTATAAATAAACTTTGATTTAGTTTAAAATATCTAGTGTATCATTAAAAAATAATTAATCAATACACAATTTAGCGGCTGTTATGATAAAAATATTCAAAATTCTTCTCATTAGTGTGTTCCGAGACTGTGGTACTCTTAAGCCCACTTTGTCAAACTCCTTTTAAGTCACGGAATAAATTGCGCCTCAGCCAAGATGACTCTTCAGGCCTTTGAGAGTAAATTTACTAGTTTTCAACTCTATTTCTTTAGTATAGAGTTGATTTTCCTCTGAAAACTCAATATCACAGCTGACATTGATAAACAATAACGAAATACGGTTAACAAAAAAACTCTTTTAATAAAGTAAAGATAGAATTATATTTATATATAGAACCTCCGTTTCAGGATAACTACGAAACTTACTTATATGTATATTATAATATGAACTACATATTAAAACTTATAACCTACACCTAAGACTACATGATTGACCCGATGTTATGATAGCAATACCATTCCATAGCTTGTGTGTATCAGGAATCTTCTGGTTCACACGCTTGGTGTTCGTTCCGCGGAGTCAGCGGCATCACTCGTTACATATTTTATACATACAACGATGTTGCCCTGGCGATGTTCATTTATTTTTAGTATATAGCGCATACGTAACAATATTGTAAATATTTAGTTTATAGAAGAGCTTTATTGATAATTATTGTATTTCTATCTCAATTATATTTATAAATAGACAAACCTAATATATATGTATATATATATATGCATTAATTTCAATAACCACGAATAATTTCTCAATTGCATGTTTTTGTTTAATATACATATATATAAAATAACTATATAATATATATTAAATAACATATATGATCAAGAATATTTATTAATATCACAATTTTTATCATTTAATATATATTTTTTTTCTGACCGTACTGTTTAGTGTAGTGCGCTACAATATCAGATTACACATCCCTCAACGCGTGCGAACCCGAGCGGCAAACATGTATACCAAATTGGTTTTTTATATCAAAACACCGATTATATATATATATATATATGTATATATATATAGTATATACAATATACATACCAAATATTATACAAAGTCGTGTTAGTTACACTATAACTCAAGAACGACTGTACGGATATGGATGGAAATTGGGGGAGAGATAGATTAGAACAAGGAGACGGACATAGGATATACAAATTCTGTTAGATCGAAACAGAAAAAAAACCTTATTAAACTCCAATATCTAGTTATTTACGGCCTATAGGACGGAATAGAATTCGCCCGGTCAGCTATACATTCTACTAATATTATAATTGCGAAAGTTTGTGTGTGTATGTTTGTTACTTCTTCACGCTCAAACGGCTGAATCGATTTTGATAAAATTTTGTATACAGGACGCTGACGTCCAGGAATAGTACATAGGCTACTTTACATCCCGGAATTCCGCGGGTATAACCGCGGGACGCAGCTAGTATACTAATTCCGAAATATATATATAACACCAAACATTATCACAAAAAAAACAATTCACATCAGGCCCACGATATAAACACTATAATCACTAAAACTATCATTAAAACGATATATTATTATAAATATAACAATAGTTTTACAACGACGCCAACCCCGCCATATCGAAATGTCAATTCCCCAAGTAACGTTTAACATTTTGAAACGATTTAATTCACAATACATCCGTAATGATGTGGAACTAAGTGTCCAAATATTTATAATTGTTTTTAAAATACTTGTTTAATATATTATTATCCCTACTAATATTATAAATGCGAAAGTAACTCTGTCTGTCTGTTACGCTTTCACGACTAAACCACTGAACTGATTTTAACGAAATTTAGTACAGAGATAGAGTTGACCTTGAGAAAGCACAGGATAGTTTTTATCCCAGACTTTTGAAAGGTTCTCTTGGAAACGCGATATAACCGAACTCCACGCGGGCGAAGCTGCGGGCGGAAAGCTAGTATATTTTATATATGTATTTTTTTTATTTTATGTGTTTTAAGTGAATGTGTTTAATTTATACAGGCAATTAAATTGGTAAATTGTCGATTTTGAATTTATTATCTGATTATATAACCGACTGTTAAAAATGTGGTCTTTTTATTTATTAATATTTAAATTATTTGTATTCGAACTTTAAATAGCAATGTAAGTTTTTTTATTAAAAACTACATAGGTAGTGAAATTCTTCAATTAAGTTTAATAATATATGTAATAAATATATCGACAGTATTAAGGGATGCCATTAAAAAACTGTTATTTTCTCAATACAAAATCTACATAATAAAATAAAACAAATAAATAAGCCTCCCAAATCATAGTAATTAGTAAGATAGGGTAAAAGTGCCGAAAAAACTTGCTATATCTGTGGAAAGGCAGTTGGAACTGCTAAGCATCTGCTGGTGGGATGTAAGGTACTCCTGGACAGCGGTCAATACTCGCGTCGTCACGATAGGGTTCTAGAAGTCATACGTGAAGCGGATAGTCTTTCTTCTTAACTTTGGTTAAGTAAAGAGAGGAGCTTGGACGGTGAGCGTTTAACTCGTTAGATAGGGTCCCTTAAACCTACACCTGGGTCACAAGTCCCAGTCACTGTTGAAGCTCCTCTCACTACAACGATGGACCCGACACACGTACCGTGAATACATGGAATGATGAGAGGTTTCGTCTCATCATAAATTATTAAGCAACCAACATCCCTACTAATATTATAAATGCGAAAGTAACTCTGTCTGTCTGTCTGTTACGCTTTCACGCCTAAACGACTGAACTGATTTGAATGAAATTTGGTACAGAGATAGAGTTGACCTTGAGAAAGAACATAGGATAGTTTTCATCCCAGACTTTTGAAAGGTTCTCTTGAAAACGCGATATAACCGAACTCCACGCGGGCGAAGCTGCGGGCGGAGAGTTAGTATTAAATAATTTTTTATTACAATACCCCAATAAAATAATAATGCTATAATAATCCGTCGCCTATTTCTTAAAAGCTGCTTACACACCAAATCAAACCGGTCAAAACTGGATCAAAGCGGAACATTCCCGCCTATAATAACTGCGAATTACGTAAAACAAGTCTATCAAAATACAATACAAATAACTTCAACTCTATTCTTTTACTATAAGGTCGATATTCGTATGTAATTTGTATTTTAAGCGCATTTTTATTTTGGTCTCATAAAAGCCATATTCAATTTTCGCATCGAGGGGAGATCGGGGCGAACACAACTCTTTTAATTTTGTGAGCTTCTATTGAATGATTTGATTATGGATGATGTTATGCTATATATATTAAATACATTAAAAAAATATTAAAAAAATAATAATGTATATAAAATAATTTTTATCACATATTCAATATTCAACTTGAAGCGTAAAATAATGCATATATACAAAAATATATATATATTTTTCGAAAAATAGCCATTGCGGCATGAAATCGTCCAAGCGCTTTTCATTTTTAGTCTTGAAGCGAAGGTGTGCTTCATAATCTGATTGAAGCTGCCATTACACCGTCTGCTTATAAAAGCTTTTTATATGTCACCCAAGATCAGCTTGTTATGGACATCAAACTTTTATCAAAGAATTTACAACATGTGTACATTTAAGTTAATAAAATGAGACTTAAATCCTGGTTTAATCTTAGTTTTAACGTTTAATTTTAACTATAGGTTAAACTTTCGTCTGTTTAGATTATATAAATATGTGTGTGTGTGTTTGTATGTTATGGAATGTGAAAAAAAATTCACTTTACTTTTTATATACATATATTAATCTCGAAAGATAACAACATTTCTATAAATTTCGATAATTCAATTAGATCTACTCGTAATATTTGTATAACAGTGGATTTTTTTGGAAAAAAGGTTCAAATAATTTCACATTTTACCTACTATACATATAAATAGGGTGAAACCATAACATAACAAACAAGATTAATACGATGAACCCCTTCTAATAAAGAGCAATTACTATAATAATAGCGCACCGCTTTACTTTCACTGTTCTTTGAAATTAAACCTAATATGCTCAATATTTTTTGATTTGATCAAATCCTTTTATAGATACCAAGTTTAATAACTTAAAATTTATCATTAAGTTCCGAGTCATATGCACTTAAGAGTATTTAGACATCACTGACTGATGAAGGAAAACATCGTGAGGAAACATGGACATATCAAATTATAAGTTTGAAATCGCCAACCCGTCTTGAGCGCGCGTAGTGATTAATGCTCAAACCTTCTCCATGTGAGAAGAGGCTCAGCATAGGCTCTGATGGGATGATGATGATGATGTATCTTTATTTATTGTATTCAATTAAATTGCACAATACGTGAGTACAAATAGTTTATGAAGGGAACGCCGATTCAATTGCTGCCGATTTAGCGTATAATAGACACGTGTGTTCATTTATATATATAATTATATTATTTTCGTTATTTAAACGTTTATACAGATAAAAATAACCCTTTTAATAGGGTAAAAGTTTTTAAATTTATTCTTTATGCTAGCATGATGTCGAAATATACTTCTTCTAATTCTACCTGGCAATATCAAAGCTATAGCCAGGGTCTGCCTTAAATGTTGGAATAGTTTTGTATTTGTTTTTCAACCGGCCGCCTGCCTGACATCAACCCTCTTTGGGAATGCATTAATCATTGATGTCTAAATACTATTATAAAGTACATATAACTCGGAAAAATCACATTGGTACTTGCCAGGATCGAACGCGCGCCATCATGCATGAGAGGCGGGCCTTTTAACCACTAGGCTCTTTTAACCATTCTCTCTCTCCATTTCCTCAGGCAAAGCTTTTCAGTATTGAATAGTATTTGTCTAATATTTTCTATTGATTATTATATCTAATATTAATTAAACGTTGTATATTTAATATGTTTTCTTTAATTAAGTATAGTTTAGCGAATTATACAATATCTTGTTAAAAATTCACAGAATTAATAATAATTTTAACCTACCGTCATATATAACTTGACTACCTTCAAAAAAATATTGTTTCACTGCTCAGCCTTTGTTATGTTCTTTTTAATTATTATATATATAACTAGCTTTCCGCCCGCAGCTTCGCCCGCGTGGAGTTGGGTTATATCGCGTTTCCAAGGGAACCTTTCAAAATCTGGGATAACAACTATCCTATGTTTTTTCTTAAAGTCAACTCTATATCTGTACCAAATTTAATTAAAATCAGTTCAGTGGTTTAGGCGTGAAAGCGTAACAGACAAACAGACAGAGTTACTTTCGCATTTATAATATTAGTAGGGTTTGTTTTTTAAATGTATTTAATGCAATATTATTATTACTCGTCATACACTCGTTCAGTTTACCTTATATAGATATAGATATAGATTATATAGATACAAAATAAAAAAAAATTCATTTAATTGTGTAAATAAGAAAATCTTAGGTATTAAATGAGTAATTTTCCAAAATATTACCAATTTTCTTTATCATCATATAAGGTTTTTTATATCAAATGTATTAAAATTTGGGGATTTTGATGGTATTACTCTTGTTGTTGTTGTTCCAGGATTCTTGTCATAATTATATATATGTATTATTTTTATTATATATTTATGAGGAGTGAAGAAGAAAGAAGACCTGACTCATTCTATCACTCAACATATAATACTTCACAAAATTTTTTCACGTAATCTAACTTAAGGAGTGAAAAAAAATACAAATATATATGAATCTTATTTATTGAGCACTTTTATTTTAATATTTACAAAATATCATTTTTTTTTTGGTTTCCATATCAACGATTATACATAACGGACAAATAAAAAATATCAATAAAAGGAGGTATTTGAAAAAAAATTTTTTTTTGAACTACCCCCAAAAAAATTTATATAGTCAACTTTTAGAACGCTATGCACATACATTTACAAAAGAAAATCGACACGTGTACACTAATCGTTAATTTAATTCCTATTGCTTTCGATCTAAACTAAAAAAATATCTTATATATAACTTAAATTAATATATTTTATTCGACTAACTTACATATGCTATACACTTAAATGAGATCGGTATTATAAAATTAATAACGAAAATAACTCGAAACAACAGAAGAATAACTCAAAATAACTCTAAACAACAGAATAATAACTCAAAATAACTATTTTATTTACGTGTTGTAATGGGTATAGGTTTCTCCTACGATGTCGACATCGCTGTCACTATGTTCACTCTCTGAATCTGATGTTTGAGTTGTTGAAATTCTCGATTCCTCCTGTATTAAAACATAATAAATGTAATTATTATTTAGTTTTTCACAAAATTAATCATATATACATATTAAATAACTCTTTATGATTAAAATCATACTTATATGAAACTAATACTTTTCGGATCATAGGTAAGTGTATTTTATTATTGTAAAAAATACAAAAACAAGGAACAGATATATAGTACGTGCGTCCCATAGAATATATAACCAAGGATAGAAAGTATTATTTTCACCTCAGATAAAATGGATAAAATCCGAATATTTCAGCCTAGGCAGGATAAAAAGCAATTTAAATACAAGCTTCAAATATTCCTATGGTGGCTAAATTCCTCTTCAAAGGCGAATCACTTCAATACTTCACTATATGCCAAACAAAAACTTATGTGTTTTTACATATTATTACCTTTAAACTATATTTTTAATCTATTATATATATAAAAATCGTGTTAGTTACTCTATTTATAATTCAAGAACGGCTGTACGGATATGGATGAAAATTGGTGGAGAGATAGATTAGAACAAGGAGACGGACATAGGATATTTAATTCTGTTCGATCAAAAAAAAAACTTAATAAACTCCAACATCTGGTTAATTACGTCCTCTAGGGCGGCATAGAGTTTTACCTGTCAGCTATACATATATTGCTTATTCCGAAATTAACGCGGACGAAGTCGCTGGCAAAAACTAGTATATTAATAATTCAGTATGATAAAGTTTATCCACATACTACCTTCCGTTCTGGCTGTGGGTGTTTGGTTGTGAAATTCATCGCCACTGCTCCTGGGAAAGAGAAAAATACATATATATGATAATAATATTTAATATAATCTATACATCTATACATATAATAAAATTGTAGAAAAGTGCTGTCTGTACATTGAAAATAAAAATAAAAAAAATAGCAGGGGTTATTGTTATGTCGATGTCGAACCCAAAAATGTAATTAACTTTTTTTTTGGCTGTTTGTCTGTTCCCGCTAATCTCAGAAACGGCTGATCCGAGTTGGATGCGGTTTTCACGAATATATTGTGGTATGCTTCAATTATGCTTTAGTGTTTGTTTCATGTCAATCGGTTCATAAATAAAAAAGTTATGTCAAAAAAAGTTGCTCATAGTCACTATTCCACTAGAACGAAGTCGCGGGCAAAGCTAGTATTTAATATACGTATAAATTAACAGTTATATTAAATACTTGACGATCTTATTGTTTCAAATCTCTTCAGACAATGACACGTAAAATATGAAATATTTAAATGAAACTAATATTTTTCGTATTACTACGCGTATTTTATTATTATAAACTACATACTCCCGACGTTTCGGTTACTTTACAGCAACCGTGATCATTAAGACGAGATGTCATCAGCAAGAAACTAATACTCGTATTAATCCGAATAATATTAGTTTCATTTAAATGAATACTTTAGAAAGTCTTAGATATAAATATATGAAACATTGAATTGACGTATATAAATGAAAACAGACAAAATAAGTGAATTAAAATAGTTTATAAATCATGACTTAAATGTAAATGATGCATAGTAAATCTTATATACACTAGGAAGATAAAACATATATGTATATAACAGAAAGTCATGTTAGTTACACTATTTATAACTCAAGAACGACTGTACGGATATGGTTGAACATTGGTGGAGACATAGATTAGAACAAGGAGACGGACATAGGATATATAATTCTGTTCGATAAAGAAAAAAATACTTAATAAACTCCAATATATGGTTATATATGTCCTCTAGGATGGAATAGAGTTCGTCCGGTCAGCTATACAAATATTACTAATGCCGAAATTAACGCGGACGAAGTCTCGAGCAAAAAACTAGCAAGTAATAATAACGAACAATAATGTTCTTTACTATAAAAATCTTAATAAAATTCTACTTAGATACAATAAAATACGTTATATTTGTGTCCGTTTAATTAAAAATTTATTAACGAACTTAATAATATTAAATCTCTAAAATATTGTTTATATTTAAATTTACATTTAGTTATGACCTCTTTCTTCAAACTGTATTAAAAATGTATAAAAAAAAAAATAAAATTTAAACTCAGAACACTAATAATACAACGGACAAATTAAATAAGATTCTTCTTGTAATCTTCTAACAGGTACATTATATTATATAAATTTTATAATATTAATAAAATGTCCTGTTACAATACTCCCCAACATTCATAATTTTAAAACACTAATTAAATCAACGTAGACTTATTAAATATAATTTTCAATTATTCTCCTTAATACAAGGCAATTAAGTGCATTCTCGTATACAATTTATCATCCAACAACTTACTCCCATTTAAGACATCAAAAGCAATCAGCGGCTATACAAATTTGAACCTTAGTGTACGGTAATAGAGTTTCGGCTGGTTGGCACGGAATTCCAAGACGTTCCGTTGCCATGGCAACCGAGACAGCCATCTTGGATCCCTAATGGAATTACGGAGCGTCTTGAGTTGTGGCGCGAAAGCGGCGATTGCAAATTTAATTTGAGCGTCTTTGAGGTTTGTGTGTGATCTATGTGTGTGTGTGTGTGTGTGTGTGTGTGTGTGTGTGTGTGTGTGTGTGTGTGTGTGTGTGACTTACTTGTATGTGTGTGTGCTCAAATATACATATATGTATATATATATATATATATATATATATATATATATATATATACATATTAAATGAAATGATACTTTTTAAATGTACGATTAATTTCTTTGTCTCCGTGTAAAATAATTTTTGTATTCTTATTTCTTCGTTGTGATCACGGTTGCTGAAAAGTAACCGAAACGTCGGGAGTATATAATTAAGATATTAATACGCGTAGTTTACTAAAAATATTAGTTTCATTAAAATGAATACTCGTAAAATTCTTAGATGTCTTAATTATTGTGTTATTTGAAATTTTAATTATAAAATATTAAGTTTGAAGTAAAACTTAAATAATATCTATAGAAAAACAAATATATTAGAATCTCACATTAAAAAACTACTACTTTAACTACTATCTTCTTTATGCATTGTATACTGAGACATATATATTATATAGTATATATATATAACATATATATTATATAAAAACACATATTGCCGTCGGTAATGAAATTTTAATTGTCTCTTTATGTCCTACCAACAATTATGCGACAAAACATAAAAATGAGGGAAAATATACAAAAATAGGAAATTAATATCTGTTACTAAATCTATAGTCGAAATTCAGTATAGAAATACCAAAAAAACTAAAAGAATTAAAGCAACTGCATCTAAAATAGTCTAAAATCAAAAAAAATATTTACGTCATAAAATGTGAAGTCCTAAAATTTTATATTTTGCATAAGACAAACAAAATACAAATTTGATGACCAGTGTTATTTAGCATAATAATTATATATTACTACAAGATTATTGGCGAACTACATACTTTCAGTCAGCAGTATTTCGTAATAATAGATACATGAATGAAAATTGAATAATCATTTATTATTTTAACGATACGGTAATTATACGATATTGGGAAATTTATTAGAAATATATTGATAATACATATTTTAATATTTGTAAGTCAGTGGTGGCCTAGTGGTTAAGAGGCCCGCCTCTCATACACGAGGGCGCGGGTTCGATCCTGGCAAGTACCAATGTGATTTTTTCGAGTCATATGTACTTTCTAAGAGTATTTAGACATCACTGATTAATGCATTCCCAAAGAAGGTTGACGTCAGGCGGCCGGTTGTTAAAACAATTAGCCAAAACTATTCACAACATGTATGGCAGACGCTGGCAAAAGCTGGGAAATTGCCAGGTAGAAAAAGAAGATATTTTAATATTTGTAGCCTTAGTACATTTTCATTCAAACCAACGTTAATACAATAATGTATTACGAAAGAAAAAAATTGTTTACGACATTTTTATACATACGATTATAATTATATCAATCTATATATTATTTTGTTATAAGCTTTTATTTTATAAACCAAAAGGAGCAAATAGGACACCCTACTTGATGTAGGGTAGTCACTTTCGCTTCTGGATAAGAAATATTGTAGATCTTCTTACGTACTCGGTACATATGAGGAAATAAATGAACATCGCCGGGGCAACATCGTTGTATGTATAATATACAACTCTTGACGCCGCTGACTCCGCGGAACGAACACCAAGCCGTGTGAACCAGAAGATTCCTGATACACACAAGCTATGGAATGGTATTGCTATCCTAACATCGGGGCAATCATGTAGTCTTAGGTGTAGGTTATAAGTTTTAATATGTAGTTCCTATTATAATATACGTATAAGTAAGTTTCGTAGTTATCCTGGAACCTCTGGTTGCCAATCTATATCTATGTGGTTATTCCCAACCAAATAAGTTACATACCAGACTAGTTTGCTTTTGTAACTAACTCAAACGAAGATGGCAACTACCTAACTACTAACATTGTTGTTAGTAAAGGAATTTCTAACTAATTATTATCGAAACTTCGCCTGTTTCACATACATATGTGTAATCACACTAAAATATAATTTTAAGGTAAGTAAATAAAAACATTAAATGACAGGTTTGCAAATAGAAGAATAATATTATTAATAAAAAAAATCTTAAGTAACTTTCGTTTTTATATATATCCCTACTAATATTATAAATGCGTAGTAACTCTGTCTGTCTGTCTGTTACGCTTTCACGCCTAAACCACTGAATTGATTTTAATGAAATTTGGTACAGACATAGAGTTGATCTTGAGCAAGAACATAGGATAGTTTTTATCCCAGACTTTTGAAAGGTTATCTTGGAAACGCGATATAACCGAACTCTACGGGCGGAAAGCTAGTTAGTGATAAATTAAACGCTTCCTCCTAAATTCTAAATCTCATTATCTAAGACAACAATTTTTCAGTTCTTGAACATTTCATTTTCAAAATTCAAACTCCAAACATACTTTGCATAAATATTACTCTCTAAAATTGTAACTGTTTCACTTTTAATTTATGTGTTTTTTTGTAGAAGTAATTTAATTTAGTTAGATTAAGGTGTTGTTATTATAAAACTTTCTAGACAGTGCTGTGAATACCTGTAATAGATAAGAAGAACTATACTTTTGACTGTATTTTTGTGTAAATGTTACATATGTACTGTTGGTTTTCCTAAGTTAATAAATAATATCCTAACTGCTGCAACTCCTAGGTTAGGTTTAAATATCTTTATACTCAACAAGAAAATACATAGTCACTTATTTGAGAACATTACTGACTTAAACACATAACTTTGATAACATTCGTCACACCAAATTTTACTTAATTTGTAGTCATCAGCCTATCAACGCCCACTGCTGAGCATAGCCTCTTCTCATATGGAGAAGGTTTTTGATCATTAATCACCACGCTTGCTCAAGACGGGTTGGTGATTTCAAACTTATAATTGTGAAACTATAAGTCCAGGTTTCCTCACGATGTTTTCCTTCACCGTATGTCAGTGGTGTCTAAATAATCTCAGAAATTACATATGACTTCGAAAAATCACATTGGTACTTGCCAGGTTTGAACCCGCGCCCTCGGCAACGAGAGGCGGACCCTTTAACCACTAGGCCACCACTGACTTAATTTGTAGTGGTTAGTACGAAATTAATAAGAGAATAAGGGAAAGGAAAGCGCATCCACTGTATGCGTTATTTAACTCCTACCTCGCTGCTGTTGCTGTTTCCTCATCTGCTTCTTGTGCTTCATCCGTCTGTTCTGGAACCAGGTCTTCACTTGTGTCTCCGAAAGATTTAGGGCTCCGGCCAGCTCAACCCTTTCTGGCGTTGAAAGGTAGCGCTGGGATTCAAAACGCTTTTCCAGACCTTATGAAAGAAAAACATATATATTACTTAAAGACGAAAGACGAAGAAATATCTGTTACGTTTCTTCATTTATATTTTCGGAGTTTACCTGTAAGCCATAAATCTCCGTGTTTTGAAGTGCGACAGAATGATTGACACATTAGTTAGTTGTCAAATCTATTGAAAAAAAAAAACGTTTGTATGGGAAATAGCAAAGGGCTGTTTTTATGGTTTTCCCAGTAATGAATCAATTTTTTTTAAATTTTAAACCTTCCCTAAACCTCCACAAATATTTTAAGACTTAGATAAGATAAATCCGTTCGGCCGTTCTCGAGTTTTAGTGAGACTAAAGAACAGCAATTCATTTTCATATATATAGAAGATTGGACATGGAATTCAACAATATTAGTTCCTATATTTTTGACAGCTAATGATTTATTTATTTAGGCACACAAACAGAATTACAATCCAATTACATTTGAGTTACAGTCTAAAATTATTTTTAGCTTGACTATATTCCAAATCATGTATACACAGCATAATCATTACAAAAACAATATTTTTGTCGGGTGCTACATTATTTAGGTACAATTTCAGTCTAATGAATAAATAGGAACATATAAATTAAATTCAATTACTTAGTTATTGATACAAAAGAAAATATAGCGCCTTTTGTTACCTTTTGTGATTGTAAAACTTAATTTTGCTTATAAAAACTATAAATCAAGCTGCAAATATTCTTTATTTCATAAATTCCTACATGAATATCACTAAGAATAGGTTCGACGTAGATTTGTACGCGGTAGAGGTGGGAGCGAGAGGTATAACAGCTAAATCTCTCTACAACCTACTGAAAGACTTGGGCTTGTCCAGAACTCACATTAATACATTCTTGGAACGTATATCGAAGGCAGCCCTAGTAGGTTCTTTTCAAATGTGGTAGAGAGAGGAGCTTGTACGGTGGAGGTGATCGTTTAACGCGTTAGATAGGGTCCCTTAAACCTACACCTGGGTCACAAGTCCCAGTCACTGTTGAAGCTCCTCTCACTACAACGATGGACCCGACACACGCACCGTGAATACATTGAATGATGAGAGGTTTCGTCTCTCTATATATATTAAACCTACACCTGGGTCACAAGTCCCAGTCACTGTTGAAGCTCCTCTCACTACAACGATGGACCCGACACACGCACCGTGAATACATTGAATGATGAGAGGTTTCGTCTCTCTATATATATTAAACCTACACCTGGGTCACAAGTCACAGTCACTGTTGAAGCTCCTCTCACTACAACGATGGACCCGACACACGCACCGTGAATACATGGAATGATGAGAGGTTTCGTCTCTCTATATATATTAAACCTACACCTGGGTCACAAGTCCCAGTCACTGTTGAAGCTCCTCTCACTACAACGATGGACCCGACACACGCACCGTGAATACATTGAATGATGAGAGGATTCGTCTCTCTATATATATTAAACCTACACCTGGGTCACAAGTCCCAGTCACTGTTGAAGCTCCTCTCACTACAACGATGGACCCGACACACGCACCGTGAATACATTGAATGATGAGAGGATTCGTCTCTTAGTATTGGAAAGATTATACAGTTCTGCCTGTAAGATACGTGAGAGTAACTTTTTATTTTAATATTCCTAATTTTATGAGAAAAATAACTAAAAAACAATAATTGGTAGTGTGTGTCTATTACTTTATGATAAATAGTGTAACGCCTAAATCGGTTTTAGTGTGGTTTTCATTAACATATAGCTATACCATATCAAATTTAATATTATATATATCTACCCAATACGTTGTCGAATCTAAAAAGCTGAAATTGTTTTAGTGAATTTTAGTATAAAGATAGATGAAAACTTTGAAATAAACGGCGGATTTTCACGCGATATCCAATCCATTGGAAGTAATTTCCCATACCCTTGACTTTACATGTATATAAAAGTTTTATCTACATCAGCACAGCATTTAGAAACGTACCTTAAAGTTACAGTAATATTATTATTAATATATATTTAATTACGTACCGATGTTTAAGAGAAACTACATTTATATATGAATTCGGAAATAATAAATTTTTGTATCATTATACATATTAAAACATTTTATAATTATCTTTACCATAAGTAGATATTAAACTACATACTCACAGTTTCCCGTTTTTTCATTAATAAAACGTCACACGATAGTTTCAATGTAGTAAGATGAAAAACTGAGTGCTTAGTCCAAGTTGTCATCGTCACTACATAAACGTTAACAGTTTTTCAATACATTAAAACTTGGATGACGACGATGAAACTGGCAGTATTTAGTTGTCATGTCATGTCATGTCATCATCCTATCAGAGCCCACTGCTGAGCCTCTTCTCACATGGAGAAGGTTTGAGCATTAATCACCACGCTCGCTCAAGACGGGTTCGTGATTTCAAACTTATAATTGTGAAACTATAAGTCCAGGTTTCCTCACGATGTTTTCCTTCACCGTATGTCAGTGATGTCTAAATACTCTCAGAAAGTACATATGACTCCGAAAAATCACATTGGTACGTGCCAAGGTTTGAACCCGCGCCCTCGGCAACGAGAGACGGACCCCTTAACCACTAGGCCACCACTGACTATTTAGTTAATGCAAACTAATAATAAGAATACAGGTAAGCAAAAATGGCCATCATTTTAAAGAAAACCTATATTGATCTGGTTTTAATCCTTTTAGAAACTGTCATAAATTATTAAAAAAACAGTGACGAAAGTGGCATTTAATCTTGTATTGTAAGTGGAATATTTGTACTCCTACGTATTGTAATTTCAATAATGAAGATGGCTTGAGTTCATCTAATTCCCGGAACTAATTTATCAATAACTTTCCGCCCGCAGCTTCGCCCGCGTGGAGTTCAGTTATATCGCGTTTCCAAGAGAACCTTTCAAAAGTCTGTGATAAACTATCCTATGTTCTTTCTCAAGGTCAACTCTATATCTGTACCGAATTTCATTAAAATCAGTTCAGTGGTTTACGCGTGAAAGCGAAACAGACAGACAGACAGACAGAGTTACTTTCGCATTTATAATATTAGGAGGCATATAAATTCCTTCGTCTTGACGAAACTATAAGCTCAAAATACAGCATATGTTTTATCTCACCATCTTATTTTTCACAGAATGCTCTATTTTACTTCTATGATTAAGGTATGTATGGTAAGCGTTTGTATAGTATGTTTCGTAAGTACATATAGCGCGCATATTTCAGTAACCTTTATGCTGCACGGTTTTCCTTGATATATTTCCGTTGCCAATGTGATATGAACGAATACATAAATTGAAAATTTAACTATAAACAAATTTGTTTTAAGATTATTTTATTGTTTAACAGGGTAGGGACAGTCGGCTCTTCGAGATAATATATCTTATTTTCGTCATGGTTTGAAATTAAAACTTTAATTTTAATAATATTGATATCACTAATGTTAAATCGAAATAGAGACCAAACCTCTCATCATTCCATGTATTCACGGTGCGTGCGTGTGTCGGGTCCATCGTTGTAGTGAGAGGAGCTTCAACAGTGACTGTGACTTGTGACCCAGGTGTAGGTTTAAGGGACCCACAATAATTTATCATCTCATTTAATAACAACTGGTAATGAAGTTTTAGATAATGAACGCTGTCAGTAAAAGAATATTGATTCTTGCCTTAAAGAAATTCAAATTTCAACAAAAGTAAACACAGATGCTAAAACTAGTTATGTCAATTATTTTATAAATCATTACCTCATTCTATGTATATAATGCTATCGCATTTGGGTAAAATATATACAATTTACCTGTATATTATGTATATTACCTAAATAAGTAAAATTACCTGTTAATTGTGGGTCAGAGAAGACTGTTCTCGCTTTTCGCCGGCGGCAATGCTTCAACGCTGACAGCGAAAGTTCTGATGGTGTGAACAACGCGTGGTAAGGGACTCCTGCTGACAAGAAATATACACATACAGACACACACACACACACACAAGTGGTGGCCTAGTGGTTAAAGGGCCCGCCTCTCGTTGCCGAGGGCGCGGGTTCGATCCTGGCCCTGGCAAGTACCAATGTGATTTTTCCGACTCATATGCACTTTCTAAGAACATTTAGACATCACTGATTAATGCTGATTCCCAAAAGAGGGTTGACGTCAGGCAGGCGGCCGGTCGTAAAAACAATTAGCCAAAACTATTAACAAACATGTAAGGCAGACCCTGGCTAAAGCTGGGAAATTGCCAGGTAGAAGAAGATATACTGAGATATAACAAGACCAAGACAGACATTCTCATCTCGTCTGTCAGTGATCACGGATGCATACTAACCAAAACGTCGGGATTATGTAGTTTAAAATAATAAAATAACGCCTCATAATCCGAAATATTAGTTTTATTTATATATACATATATATGTATATGGAAATTACATATATTTCGGCGTGATTGGAACCCGTAATAGCCAGTATATTGAGACCCAGTCATTTTGTATACTAAGCTATCGTGACTTCATACAATAGTAAGATATTCTTTATGTATTTATCATCACGAATTAATAACTAGAAGTGTAGAAGTCATGTAATAGATTCTCTGAATCACAACTATACAAGGCTTTTAGTTCACTTAATAAAAATGTATAATTCAAGATCATCAGCCTATCAGAGCCCACTGCTGAGCCTCTTCTCACATGGAAAAGGTTTGAGCATTAATCACCACGCTCGCTCAAGACGGGTTGGTGATTTCAAACTTACAACTTGATATAAGTCCAGGTTTCCTCACGTTGTTTTCCTTCATTTCAGTGATGTCTAAATACTCTTAAGTACATATGACTCAGAACAATCACATTGGTACTTACCAGGATCGAACCCGCGCCCTCATGTAGGAGGCAGGCCTTTAACATCTAGGACACCACGACTAATTCAAAATAAACAATAATTATTATGAACTTTATAAAAACGTCTCCTATCGTATGCTTAGTCCGAGTTTGAATCGTTACTACATACGTAGCGTTAACAGTTTTTCATCACCATCATATTGTAGTATTAACGTAGGTTATTCAATGGTAAACAGAAATAATAAAGTATGTGACGATAAAACTTGCGTTACACGGTATTTTGTAAAAGGTAGCTTTTACTAATGCCGTAAGATTTTTGACGATTAATACTATCTTAATATAAGGTTCCATTCGCACTGGAATCGTGGATTTTCTAATAAAACCGTTTTTATTTGTTGAATTGAATTATCTTAAGTATCTACTGTGTGGAGGAAATATATTTTGCTGATGTCAACATTTTCATTTGTTGGACGAATTATAGTCAGTGGTGGCCTAGTGGTTAAAGGGCCCGCCTCTCGTTGCCGAGGGCGCGGGTTCGATCCTGGCCGGGGCAAGTACCAATGTGATTTTTCCGAGTCATATGTACTTTCTAAGAGTATTTAGATATCACTGATTAATGTTGATCCCCAAAAGAGGGTTGATGTCAGGCAGGCGGCCGGTAATAAAAACCAATATACAAAACTATTCACAAACATGTAAGGCAGACCCTGGCTATAGCTGGGAAATTGCCAGGTAGAAGGAAGGACGAATTATAATCTTGAGTACTGTATGGAAACACGATGTTCGTCGAATGGAATTTAAACGTTTATCCAATTATTATTATTATCTGAAAATGACTGGTTATATTTCTACCAGCAATTAGATCTTAAATTCATGCGATGGTATAGGTATACCTACTTATTTGTTGTTACTTTGTTATTTAAGAAGTATTTCTTCATTTGTAACAAACTTTTGTTAAATATCTCATAAACTTCATTTAACTCTCTACTATTTTTAGTATAACATTAATGTGTCAATTAAAATAGTATTTTTATAAACAATTATTGCTTAGAAAACATTAATTTATATCTTCTTCTTCTACCTGGCAATTTCCCGGCTATAGCCAGGGTCTGCCTTACATGTTTGTGAATGGTTTTGGCTAACTGTTTTTTACGACCAGCCGCCTGACTGACATCAACCCTCTTTGAGAATGCATTAATCAGTGATATCTAAATATTCTTAGAAAGTACATATGACTCGGAAAAATTATATTGGTACTTGCCCGGGCCAGGATCGAACCCGCGCTTATTTATATATTTATATAATTTACGTCCTAATATTGAAAATATACGAAAGTAGCTGACCTGGCGTACTTCGTACCGCCCTATAATCAAGAAATATCTGTTAATTTTTTATCTCAATGAAGTTAATTTCTTTATTAAGTACAACTGACTCGACAGACAATGTTCTGTCTTATTAACTGTGATTATTGAATTCTAACTGCTATATTAATCAATTAAAAATATTCCAAAAACAAAGTGTTTATTATTCTAATGCTTTATTCTAACTACGTGAATATTACTGCGAGTGACACATTAATTTATTAAAAAAGTGAAATATATTAGTTATTTATTTTTCTAGTAAATTTCGTAATTTTCTTACATAATCTTCTCCTAATAATAACAAATACAATTAAATAAGAATTAGTGAAATTAAAACCATTTACGTGTGTTGCCGTGACCAAGAGATTTATTCCTTGTAAAATCTCTTGTTTCGTTAAAATATGGTCTCTTGACAAATTCCTACAGTATTCGATAAGTTTATGTACTATATACATATGTATATTCTTTAGTCCTTTAAACGGCTGCCGCAATGTTAGATAAGTAGATTTTCAAAAGCAAAATGTATATGAAAATCAATATACACGACCAAAGATATAAGTCAGTGGTGGCCTAGTAGTTAAGGGCCTCGCCTCTCGTTGCCGAAGGCGCGGGTTCAAACCTGGCAAGTACCAATGTGATTTTTCGGAGTCATATGTACTTTCTGAGAGTATTTAGACATCACTGACATATTGTGAAGGAAAACATCGTGAGGAAACCTGGACTTATAGTTTCACAATTATAAGTTTGAAATCACCAACCCGTCTTGAGCAAGCGTGGTGATTAATGCTCAAACCTTCTCCATGTGAGAAAGAGGCCTTTGCTCAGCAGTGGGCGTGTGATAGGCTGATGATGATGATGATGACCAAATATACAAACATTCAAAACTGTAACTCTTATAATATAGTGATATATACATATATATACGTGGGTAACACTGAAAATGTTTGTAACTGGTTCGTTAAAAACATTACTACTGAAAACTTTTTTTAATAAAAATTTTATAACTCTTACGTAAATATAGTATATTGCATTAATTTGTCATTTATTTTTTGAATTAGTTGCTAATCTAAATCTTGTTTCTTTTTAAAATTAAACTAAGGCTAGAAAATTTACTGTCAATATTTTATTATGACTTTCGTTGTAGGTTTAAACAACATAGCTATGATAGGCTGAGATTAGTATTTCTTAATGAAACCCTATTTCGTTCTACTATTTATAATTGGTTTAATGATGATGATGATGACCACGTGAGGGACGTCCTTTAACTACTACTGATGATAAAATCAGTGCTGTGCGATGATAGAGGGAAATAAGAAAGATAAGAAACCTAGCAGCAGACCTGTATACGAGTCAAGTTAAAAAAGTATTACACGAACATATAGGCATCAAAAAGCTTTGTACCAGATGAATTCCCAATACTTTATCCAACGATTAAAACTTTCCCATGGATTGGTGTGAAAAATATTGATAAGTTCAACGGTGTTGACTTAAATGATATATTTGTCATCGTCACAGGTAATTAATGATTGATATATTATTACGAACCAAAAACAAAAGACTATCAATTCAGTGGGTTATTTCTTTTGAGGATCGGGTAACTAAAGAACTATTAAGGAACGCTTGTGTGCAAAAGGTTACTATACAATTAATGAGTTTATGTACGATAGCACACCTTGGGAATGAAACGATCGCCTCCTGGCTAATTCATCTCATATTATATAATATATGAGACAAATATAAATAAATAAAAAAACCCGCTGAGTTTCTTTCGCCGGTTCTTCTAGGGTCAGGGTATTTTTTCCGAACCGGTGGTAGTGTCTCAAGTGACCATCAATAAGAAAGTGTAATGCTTCTATATTGAATAAAGTTATTTGAGTTTGAGTAAGGTAAAGAAAGATGTCAAGGTAAAAATATGATTGCGTCATTATTTGGTCGGAAAGGTTTTTCGCGATTGTTGTGCTAGAAGATAGAAGTACAGTTACTGCGAAATGATGTATTAATAGCTATTTGCCTGTTGTCTTAAGAATTCTACAGCAGTTTCCTCGAAGCAGGATCCTTCTTCATCACGACAATTCTTGCAAAGCAAAACGGACTCTTTAAAATCTGACTATAGCGGGTGTTGAAATAATGAAGCATACGCCGTATAATGTTGATCTAGCACACTGCGAAGTTTATTTATTACAAAAAATTTAAGATAAAATTCGAGGCATTTCTAGCACTGATTACGCGGTGAAAACGAAAGAAAATGCCATAGAAGATACCCCTAAGGAAGAATCGATCCACTGCTTTTCTAAGTTATTCCATCGAATGCCACCATGTGTAGAGAGGAACGGAGATAACTTCAGAAAACAATAAAAGTATTTGCAACTACCTATATTAAAACATTTTTCAATTTAATTGATTCATTGCCTTAATGATTAATCGTTGTTGATAAAACCAATATTTAAATAAAATGTTTTTGATTAATTTTTATATTTAGTTTAATCACTACAGCATTTTAGTTTTTTTCTATAGAAGAAAATATAACTTATAACGCGTGTACATAAGTACACACTCTTTTTTAAACACTTTCAGTTTACTTAGGTTTATATTCGTATCGGTACAGCAACCGTGATCAAGAAGACGAAACAATACATAAAGATAGAATTTTATAAATATAAACTCGAAAACTTTAATTATCATTAAAGGTCTAGTTTTCAAAAATATTAATTTTTCTTTATTATCATATAAAGTTTTTTCTAATGTATTAAACCTATTTTAAACCATTTTTTTATTTTCTAAACATTTTCAGTGTTACCTAGGTATAATATAAATGCTATATATTTGAACAATAAGTTAAAAAGACAGCGATAAATTGTATATTAATTATGTTTCTTTAAAAATAACGTTATTTAGGTAATAATCAAGAGGACTTAAAGAAATATCACACTAATGTTATTCCCATACAGAACCAACAACGTAAAAACTCTTAACAAACAATAATTATAACAAATATTTAAAATTTTATCATTTACCAAAAACATATATATATAAACCAAAAACCATGTAACAATTTTACCCACCTTGAGATAAAAAATAAGGAGTTTCCACAGCTTTAAATGTGTTTGGCGTATGCAGATACGCGCCCAGAGCTCCCATCACTTGCAAGTACGACCCATCCCTAGCCACTGGCCGGACTTCATTGGCAACTGGGTAATACTTTGGCTCGTAATCGAACCTTCTAGATTCAGGTTGCTTGAAAGTATTCCTGCCTCTATATAGAATATCTTCGATGAGGAACGAAGTCTTCTGTTCCTTATTCGGCGAATCGCTTCGTATGTCTTGATTCATTTTTTTTACATAATAATTATTTTGATGCCACTCGCGTCTTGTTCGTGCGAAAGCCAAAATCAACTGCCATCGAGGGTTGGACGATCGAGGGTAGGGGTGAAACCGCCCCTTTCTGAGAAACAGATTTCTGTACCTTTTTTTTTTGTTTAAGCTGTTTTTATTATATTTTAATTTGGTAATACAAAGTTTTATATAGTATAGTAATATAATTTTAAATTTTACATACACGTATGTATATAATTTAATTAATCTAAATTTATAATTTAGATATATAAAAAGATATTCTTAAACGTTTCCAATCAAATAATTATTTTTAACATATATTTATAATTTTTGTCAGATATACGTATATTACGTATTTTTAACTAAAATCTATTCGATTTAAATATCAAATTTAACAAAAAAAACAAGTAAAATCTGTACAGACATACCAACATTTTACACGTTAAGATTAGATCATCGTACTTCTATAAAGACGAGACGATTTTGATACTTGATTTATATTAATTTATCAATACAAATAATAATAAAAGAATATTTAAACTTACGCCTTTAATACATACATAGAAAACAACAAAATTTCAATTTCAATATATCGATATATAAAATGGAAGAAATATTTTGATATATTACATAAAATATACATTTTAAATTACAATAAATTATTTCTATAAGATAAAAACTAAAAAACAATTTTCCCAGAACATTTTAATGAAGTATTTTAATCAAAGTATCAAGATTATTTTATTTTTAATCCCCAAACGTACCCCTCAACCCTCGCCCTTATCTGCGAGGCGTGGTCTTCATATCCACCAATCAAAACCTCGTCTCCAGAACTGCTCAATATTCTGACCAATCAGATCACAGCAATTATGGATGAACAGCAGTAATGTTTGGGGTTTAAAGATGGGGAGTTAGCTTATACTAGCCACGTTATAAAGGATTTTCCCTTTTAAATGTTACACAATCCATAATTAATATATATAAATATAATTTCGATTGCATACAAAACATTTATTTATAAAAGAAAGTCGTGTTAGTTACACTATTTATAACTCTAACGACTGTACGGGTTTGAATGAAAATTGGTGGAGAGATAGATTAGAACAAGGAGACGGACATAGGATATTTAATTCAGTTCGATCGAAAAAGAAAAATACTTAATAAACTCCAATACCTATCTGGTTTACGGCCTCTAAAGCAGAATAGAGTTCGCCCGGTCAGCTATACATTACATTGAAAGTAAACCAGACGAAATCGCGGGCGAAAGCTAGTATAAGCATAAATAATGTAGATAATACTAATAATAATTATTGTCGTAAATATTATTATTAGAATTTATATATTTTAAGTCTTTAAAATCCAAACGCAAATGATAAGAACTTTGTCAGAGATAACAATTTTTTCATTTGAAATGGACTCGTAAAATGTTGCTTTTAATATGAATAAATGAAAAATAATTTATAAATTCGAAAAGAGACATCACAATACTTAATATTTAGTAATTTTTTTTATAAATAAATAAAATTAAATAAATAAAATAAATAAAAAGACGAACATTTTACAAGACATTGAAATGTGGCTCATTATCGAATTATAAGAATAGACAGAAAAACCTTATTATTCTTGTGTTTATTAGAGTATTTCAAATCGACTTATTTTACCTCATATACGAAAAAAAATTAATAACAGTCTTCGCTAAATACAAAATTATTAAATTTTTAATAAATAAAACCCTTTATAAGCTCTACTGTTTCAATTATGTCTGTTTTCTTGGAAATACACTAATTTTTTAAATACCAAACGTATGTACCTCTGTGTAATTATTTCAATTTTCTATATATATACTATTTTGTCTGTTTGTACCTACATCAGTTATTTAATAAATGGCTTGGTTCCAACCATATTTCGACGTAAATCGAATGGTATACCTACATATTATACTTATTACTGCAAAAACAATATTATATATACATAATATATATTGTGTACATAAACATGAATATATGCCCATAAAATTTTACTTATTGTGCCTAGAAAATGTATATATTTCAAGAATGTGATTATGAAGAACCTTCGAGAAATACAAGAACATTAAGAACAATTGAAGTTTCATTTTAAAATATCATGGAACGTACTGGAAGAAATTACATTAGTGAAGACATAGAAGCTCACGTATAGTTTTTATTTCTAGTTCTTTCATATTTTTAGCATAAATTGATTTTCATGCTGTCAAAGTAATTCTTATAAAATCTTTTCAATATTATCAATTCACTGTCTTGTAATTATTTTCTTTATTCGTTATTGAAATTACTAAAAATAGATCGAAAATAAAAAATGGTAGGTATATAGAAAACACGCGACTTTACGTGACTTAAATTCAAATTAAAATGTCAAAAGTAATGTTTTTTAATTAAAATTCAAATTAAATTTTGACAATAAAAATCTGAAAATTAATTCACGCTTTGGGATTCAAACCTGCATTAAAACAACATTTAAATTAAAACAACTTAATAGGACAGTAATTCTTTAATAAATACTATCAACGTTTACGAAAGAAAAATTAAAAACGCAGAGTATTCAGTTTAAAGTTAAAACAAGTTCTAAGGATACATACTCTCAAATAATAATATCTCAAACAAACACTTGTAATTAAAAACTAAATGAACATAGCCGGGGCGACATCGTTGTATGTATAAAATATATAACGAGTGACGCCGCTGACTCCGCGGAACGAACACCAAGCGTGTGAACCAGAAGATTCCTGATACACACAAGCTATGGAATGGCATTGCTATCCTAACATCGGGTCAATCATGTAGTCTTAGGTGTAGGTTGTAAGTTTTAATATGTAATTCTCATTATAATATACATATAAATATGTTTTGTAGTTATCCTTGAACCTCCGGTTGCCACAATGTAGGGGAGAGTTGGTTATATCGTACTAGTATTTAAATCGTACCACTTCTAAATTTCCCATTTAATGAATATTTTTTTCTACTCTGACAATGCCAAATCGTGGCCCTGCACCATCCCTCTTCACCCACTAGTTTAAATCCACGTGAGTTAACAACTGTCCACGTAATAAAAGAAAAACATTTTTTGTAGGCATTAATAGAAATATTGTCGTACATTCGTAAGGAGATAACTCGTTATCAAGGTAAGCTATAGTTATTCAGTTTTTTTTTATTATTTCAGAATTGTAAACTAGATTATTGGGGGTTTTTGTTGAGTGTCTAAGTTTTGAGTTTATGCCGGATATTTGCTTTTGTTTTAGAAATGCCTTAGTTGGTTTAATCGTACCACTTGCAGTTGGTTAAATTGTACTGGTACGATTTACCCGACTACCAACCGCAAGTACCTATAGTACTACCGCAAGTACGTATAGTAAGTACTACCCAAGACCAAAAACAAAAGTTATAAGAGGAAACGATCTCATTCCATCACCAGTAGCGATGATTCAGGAGAGACACTTGTTGTAGAACTAGATGATGATGATGACAGCGATGATTATCTTGAAAATATATGTCGAAAGTGCAATTGTTCTTACTACGATAAGAAAGGTCCAAAAGTTGATTGGATTCAATGCGTTCGCTGTTAACGGTGGCTACATGAGATGTACTTCGAATCCAGACATTTGTCATGATTGTTTCCATTAAGAAATATGCACAATAATTATATTACAAATAACATTCTTGTTAACTGTTACTTTATTATAATAGTTTACTGTTTTTTTTTTTGTCTCATTTTATTAGTTATGTTGATTGACCTCATTATCATAGTATAATCATGTTATTTTACTGAGAAAGCTTTTAGTTCCTTTATATAACCTAAGAGTTAAAAATTATGTTTCTATTATCTAAAAGATATAAATAATGTTGTTTTATTACTTACCTAACAGTTAAAAATAAATAATTTGATTGAGAATTTTAATGTCTTTCATTCAGTGGTACGACTTACCAACCCATGGTACGATTTAAAGACTTAGTGGTACGATTAAAACGACTAGTCGGCTAAATCGTACCGGTGACAAGCCTCTACAAAAAAGCATTTTTAACAATGTTAGAATAATCGCAAGGATCTGTTCTCTTCTTCTTAGGAAGCTAAAATATGAAACTTTATTTTACATATGTATTAACTATTATAAGACGTGTTATAGTCGAAATATTTGAGTTAAAGTGAAAAGTGGTACGATATATCCGACTCTCCCCTACTATTCTTATGTATATATAAAATTCTAGTCTCGCGGCATTAGACAGAGAACACCTCCGAAACGGCTGGACCGATTTTAATGAAATTTTGAGAGCATATTGAGTAGGTCTGAGAATCGGCCAACATCTATTTTTCATACCCCTAAGTCATAAGGGTTGTTCACCCTGATTTTTTTTCTGACGAATTTTTTTAGTTTTCATTTTTTTATAATGTATCATTAAAAAATACATACAACCCAAAAATTTTTACTTTTTTAAACACCAATCCCTATTTTTATATGACAAAACAATATTGGCTAGTTAATTATCAGAAATATATCTAAAATTTTGCATAATTGTCACGCAAATATAATATTTATGGAGTAAGTACCTACATGTTATACTACACTAGACTGTTTCCCATGACTTTCCTCGTAATATGGCACTAATTGGCCCTCGTCGACCAGATTGCTGATAGGTCACGAACTGTTTTGACGTTGTAAAACACGAGTGATGTCACAGGATGTCACTAGATGATTTGATAAGGCGTACATTACTAGTTAATAACCGCGGTTTTGTCTGCGTTTTCATAATTTTTATATTAGAATAAAATTGACAGCGTAATCATTATATGAAGAGTTTTTTGTAAGCTTAATAACTTTATGGTTAACTATAGGTAAGAAAATTTAAATTAAATTTGGCTAGAGCTTTCTTAAAAGTAATTATAACTTTCATTTATATTTAATTATCTCCTGTGAGTATTAAATAAATCTAGTTTACGAGATCACACTCAAAAAATAGACGATCATATTTAATTGTATTTCTGTTACAAAATAATATATTTTTCTAATACATAAATAAAATCTTTTTTGAATGCAATATTATAGTTTACTTATCAACACCTTTAGTACAAGTTCGTACAAAAACCAATAGTTTAAAAGTTTAAACTTATATATTTATTTATCATTCATAAGAACAACAAAAGATGGTTGATGTCAGGCAGGCGGATCGTAAAAACAATTAGCCCAAAACTATTCACAACATGTAAGGCAGACCCTGGTTTAAGCTGGGATAGTGCCAGGAAGAAGAAGAAGATTCATAAAAACATCAAAATAAAATAAAATTTTGCATTACACAATATTTAGTTCATTTTATGAATGAATGAAAACCGAATGATTGAAAATATCCTTCAATTAAACAATTCATTCAATTATTCTTATAGTACAACCACTTTAGTGGAGAAACTTATTAGTTAAATATAAAAATAATCTTTATTTTATTGTACGATTATATCTTCTTCTTCTTCTTCTACCTGGCAATTTCCCGGCTGTAGCCAGGGTCTGCCTTACATGTTGTGAATAGTTTTGGCTAATTGTTTTACGACCGGCCGCCTGCCTGACATCAACCCTCTTATGGGAATCAGCATTAATCAGTGATGTCTAAATAATCTTAGAAAGAACATATGACTCGGAAAAATCACATTGGTACTTGCCCGGGCCAGGATCGAACCCGCGCCCTCATGCATGAGAGGCGGGCCTTTTAACCACTGGGCCACCACTGACTTATACGAATACTTATACTTATACTTGTACGATTATATCTATATTAATAAATTAAATTGTCTGTTAATAGTTTTACACTAAACACATATAAAACATATTTTTTTCTCTCTGTTTGTTCTGCCTTAAATCTGGACCGCTAGATCGATTTTAATTAAACTTTCATTCTTTATATCAAGTGTAGGTTTAAGATAGACGCCCCTTAAACCTACACCTGGGTCACAAGTCCCAGTCACTGTTGAAGCTCCTCTCACTACAACGATGGACCCGACACACGCATATGAATACATTGAATGATGAGAGGTTTCGTCTCTCTATTTATATTAAACCTACACCTGGGTCACAAGTCCCAGTCACTGTTGAAGCTCCTCTCACTACAAAGATGGACCCGACACACGCACCGTGAATACATTGAATGATGAGAGGTTTCGTCTCTCTATATATATTAAACCTACACCTGGGTCACAAGTCCCAGTCACTGTTGAAGCTCCTCTCACTACAAAGATGGACCCGACACACGCACCGTGAATACATTGAATGATGAGAGGTTTCGTCTCTCTATATATATTAAACCTACACCTGGGTCACAAGTCCCAGTCACTGTTGAAGCTCCTCTCACTACAAAGATGGACCCGACACACGCACCGTGAATACATGGAATGATGAGAGGTTTCGTCTCTCTATTTATATTAAACCTACACCTGGGTCACAAGTCCCAGTCACTGTTGAAGCTCCTCTCACTACAAAGATGGACCCGACACACGCACCGTGAATACATGGAATGATGAGAGGTTTCGTCTCTCTATTTATATTAAACCTACACCTGGGTCACAAGTCCCAGTCACTGTTGAAGCTCCTCTCACTACAAAGATGGACCCGACACACGCACCGTGAATACATTGAATGATGAGAGGTTTCGTCTCTCTATATATATTAAACCTACACCTGGGTCACAAGTCCCAGTCACTGTTGAAGCTCCTCTCACTACAAAGATGGACCCGACACACGCACCGTGAATACATTGAATGATGAGAGGTTTCGTCTCTCTATATATATTAAACCTACACCTGGGTCACAAGTCCCAGTCACTGTTGAAGCTCCTCTCACTACAAAGATGGACCCGACACACGCACCGTGAATACATTGAATGATGAGAGGTTTCGTCTCTCTATATATATTAAACCTACACCTGGGTCACAAGTCCCAGTCACTGTTGAAGCTCCTCTCACTACAAAGATGGACCCGACACACGCACCGTGAATACATGGAATGATGAGAGGTTTCGTCTCTCTATTTATATTAAACCTACACCTGGGTCACAAGTCCCAGTCACTGTTGAAGCTCCTCTCACTACAAAGATGGACCCGACACACGCACCGTGAATACATTGAATGATGAGAGGTTTCGTCTCTCTATATATATTAAACCTACACCTGGGTCACAAGTCCCAGTCACTGTTGAAGCTCCTCTCACTACAACGATGGACCCGACACACGCACCGTGAATACATTGAATGATGAGAGGTTTCGTCTCTCTATATATATTAAACCTACACCTGGGTCACAAGTCCCAGTCACTGTTGAAGCTCCTCTCACTACAAAGATGGACCCGACACACGCACCGTGAATACATGGAATGATGAGAGGTTTCGTCTCTCTATTTATATTAAACCTACACCTGGGTCACAAGTCCCAGTCACTGTTGAAGCTCCTCTCACTACAAAGATGGACCCGACACACGCACCGTGAATACATTGAATGATGAGAGGTTTCGTCTCTCTATATATATTAAACCTACACCTGGGTCACAAGTCCCAGTCACTGTTGAAGCTCCTCTCACTACAACGATGGACCCGACACACGCACCGTGAATACATTGAATGATGAGAGGTTTCGTCTCTCTATATATATTAAACCTACACCTGGGTCACAAGTCCCAGTCACTGTTGAAGCTCCTCTCACTACAAAGATGGACCCGACACACGCACCGTGAATACATGGAATGATGAGATGATTCGTCTCGTCTAAAGTAACTTGGGATACTCTTTAAACAACTTCAAAAAGGAGAAAGTGTACAATTTGATTGTGTTAGGTAGTCAATTAAACTAATATTTCGTATTATTACACGTATTATATTATTTTAACTACATAATCCCGACGTTTCGGTTACTTTGCAGCAATGAAGAAATACCAAATAAAATACGCATAGTAATCCGAATAATATTAGTTTCATTTAAATAAATACTCCCAAGTCTTAAAACTCATTAAGTGTGTTATATTACTCATATAATTAAATGAAAATTTTCAAAATTACTTCTTTCATCTAAAACCTAGTTCCAAAACAAAACTTCAAGAAATCGTATATAAAGAAGCATAATATCCCCACAAAGCAAGTGACTATATTGATTTTAATACAAAAACTATATTAAAACTAATTCAATAAGTTTTATTATAAATATAAGATATATAAAATTAATTGTACATCAAAATAAACATTCCCGGGCCGACCCCAAACTGACACGCGCCGACAATTTGGTTTCATTCATCATAATAACTTACTACAATTGAAATTTTGGGGCGAAATCAAAATAATATTGTGAAATAATTAGTTTATGGATAGTTTAGTTCGTTAAAACTGGAAATAGGGATGATTTGATTCATAAGGAAATATTGAATTCACTTGCAATTATTATAGTAAACATATATACATCCCTACTAATATTATAAATGAGAAAGTAACTCTGTCTGTCTGTTTGTTACGCTTTCACGCCTAAACCACTAAACTGATTTTAATGAAATTTGGTACAGATATAGAGTTAGCCTTGAGAAAGAACATAGAATAGTTTTTATTCCAGACTTTTGAAAGGTTCTCTTGGAAACGCAATATAACCGAACTCCACGCGGGCGAGTGTATATATGTATATATATATTCCTATGTTTGTGTTATGTTAAATTGAGTTAAAAAATTAGAAAGCTCATATTAAAAATCAGTATTTAGATATAAAGATTATATATAAAATAATAGAAAACGCGTAGTATTAAAAAAAATTGATTTCGTATTTACGAGTAGTGTCCAAACTTTTAACTACTATTATTTAAACCATGTAATTATTAATATAACAATATTGATATCAAAAATAATTAATAATTATCTTAATATCAAATAAAGTCAGTCTCCTAATTAATAAAATCACAAATACGATCTTACCCTTCTTGGTGTCAAGTAACAAGAGGTTAGTTCCGCTACCCGCCGCGTGGCGCGCGCGTGTCGTGACTTCCTGAGTATAGTAATACTCATTGTTCTTAAACATCAACTTGAAATCAACTTAAGATTTAAGACGATCCAGAGTGCTTACTTCCATGTTGTAAATATTTCTATTATATGATAGATAACGTTAAAAATATCAATTAGTTTTTATGTTTATATATATCGGATTTTTTACAAATTCGTTGTTTTTAAGCAAAGAGACGCCAGCCTCACTGACGGCACTAATGTCACTTCTTCTAGTACGTTCCATGATATTTTAAAATAAAACTTCAATTGTTCTTAATGCTCCTGTATTTCTCGAAGGTTCTTCATAATCACATTCTTCAATGGTCCACACTCACTGAACTCTGCCGTCGTGCGTCCAGACGTCATATTAATACCAACATTCAAACATAGTTCTATTCTCCTTTTAAACAATCTTTGATTTCGTTTTACTTTTAACAATAATCATAAATACTAATGAGTTTAAATAATAATTGATGACAGCCTCAAGTTATTTTCACGTCGCATCCGTTATTAATTCTGATAGCGACGATATATATAATATATAATGAGATTTATATCTAATGTATGATAAATGTACATAAATGATGTATTCGTGAAGTTTTCAAAGGTACAAACTTAGTCTGGCCTAAAAAAATTATATACATAGATTGAAGTGAGATGGAAATATACTTCCAACTCTTTCTTACTCAACAAAAATAAGTTAATATAAATAATATGAAAACAATAACAGAATTTGATTCAAAATTGAGTTGTTTTTGTGTTCTTTATCAATCTCCTGTCGAGTGTGTATAGACGCAGACAATGTGACCCTCAAAATTCACGCGACCCCTCCGTCTATACAATGGGGAAAAAGAATTGTTGGACGTATTTTTAACTCCTTTATCATCTGGAGAAATAATACGGAATAAATGTAGAACATTAGTCATTATATCTAATATTTCAGTTAAAAATATGTACAGAACGCCGTAATAAAAGAAAATAGTGAAATAGAAGAAATATACGACGTGAAATATTATGACGAACAAAAAACTATTTAGGTATGTATAATGGTTTTATATAAAAATATATCTCTGATATATAAATAGTTATATTTTAGCAACAATTGGGATTTTGAAAAAAAAAAAGTATTGATTTTTTTATGTATTTTAAAACTTTATTATTAATTATATTGATTTTTAATGCAAAAAACTTGAAATCATTTTTTTTTTTAATTAATTATAAACAATTAAAAATTTATAAAATTCAAAAATAAATCACGTGACTGTAAACGCGCCATGATTGGTCGGCACACTTGTGACGTCATAATGTTAAAGCAATTTCATAATAGTACAGTGTTTATGTCTATTATTATCTTTAACTTGATAAAAATATCTCAAAGTTGTGAAAAACGATTTGAAAAGTTTATTTCGACTAACTATGTGTGATAAAGGATTTATAAAAGCAAAATCGGATAATATTCCTGATGTTGATATATTTATAACTAATTTTTTTAAAAATGACGTCCGGTTTAATTCTGCTGAAGTTCGAGGTGCTAAGTTACTCTAACTATCAATGAAAAATTAAGAAGAAGAATAATAAAAGAAGAATCAATAAAATATTATAATAACATTATAAAAAACCAAAATAACATATACTTTAAAAATTTAAATGTAGTCTGATACAGAACCTTATATTTGTTATAAAATTATGAAAATATCTATTAATTGAAGTCCAATTATTAGACAAACATACATATAGATTTACTATTTAATCGCTTTGAATTATCAATTAAAAAATTTTTAATGCTACGATTCTAAAGGTTATGATTTGGAGCCCAGGTAAAAAAATTAATTACTGAACTATACTTATTCGATTTATACTCTTAGATATAAAATAATTAATAACAATATTATTATGATTATATTATTACTATACTTACATCGAAATGATTTTCATAACAAAAAAAATTTGATTTTGTTTTTGAATAATCTCGGAGCACTGCTTGAAACCATTTTTTTCGACGTTTTTCGTCTTGTGGAACATTTAAAAACATTATTTCAGGAGTTGTTTTTGTAGTATTTGTACATAATGGTACAAAACAAGAGCGATAACTTTTGAGTTTTAACATTTTTGATTATTTAACAATGCCAACAGAATTTACTAGATAAAAACTCAAAACACTGTACTAATTATTATATCTCTGTATGCTGCAATGAGCAAAAACTAACATTGTGACGTCACACGCGCTCGGATTTATTCGGGAGCTGTCGGCGGATCTTCGGTACTGAATTTAAAATTTAATTTTTATTTTGAAATAACTTTTTAATTATTGCAAAGAAAAAATAAATAAAAATAGTTTTGTTATAAAACTTATATATGATCTTTCCATTTATCACAAAAAAAAAATTATTCAAAAACCCAATTAAGAATATTTTCACAATTCAAATTATAAAAAGAAATATCAGTTTAGTTCATTAATAGCATTCTTCATTAGCGAAAAAAATTAATAATGAATTCTGTCACGTCGTGTAGAATGGGGAAGAGTACATTAAAATAGAAGGTATGATGAAGGTGGGACATTTAGAGTCGAAATTACTGCCTTGATCCTGTTAAAATCGGAGAATAAACTGCTGAGTGATTACGTGTCTTTTTCTTCTACCTGGCAATTTCTCAGCTTTAGCCAGGGTCTGCCTTACATGTTGTGAATAGTTTTGGCTAATTGTTTTTATGACCGGCCGCCTGCCTGACATCAACCCTCTTTGGGAATGCATTAATCAGTGTCGTCTAAATACTCTTAAAGTACATATGACTCGGAAAAATCACATTGGTCCTTGCCTGGGCCAGAATCGAACCCGCGCCCTCTTGCATGAGAGGCGCGCCCTTTAACCACTAGGCCACCACTTGACTGTGTCTTCGTGTTGGACTATTCCCCAAGATTCACTTTTAGGATGGGCTATTAAGAGTATAGTCTGCAAGATTCACGTTTTGCAAACTGTGATACGTCAAGTTAGTCGAGAAAAATATTGCTTCTAATTTGCTTGCCCATTTCAATTAGGGCTTAATTTAGCGGATGCTCAGTAAGATATCAAGACTAGGGAAATTTTTGTCATTCGCCAGCAAGTCCTTAAATTAACCGTAATAAGTAAAACTCTATATATATACACTTACCATCGACGGCGTCAGTGGGAATCTCAAAAGTTGTGGTTAAAGAACTTTATTTCTCATACAGAACATACAATGTTCACTTAAATGAGATATATTACATAATTCAATTTAATTAACAATTTAGTATAGTAGTAACGACTTATACAAGTCAGTGGCGGCTCAGTGGTTAAAGGGCCCGCCTCTCGTCACCGAGGGCGCGGGTTCGATCCTGGCCCGGGCAAGTACCAATGTGATTTTTTCGAATCATATGTACTTTCTAAGAATATTTAGACATCACTGATTAATGCATTCCCAAAAGAGGGTTGATGTCAGGCAGGCGGCCGGTCGTAAAAACAAATAGCTAAAAACTATTCACAACATGTAAGGCAGACCCTGGCTGTAGCTGGGAAATTGCCAGGTAGAAGAAGAAGAAGAAGTAACGACTTATACAACTCAAGAGTAGCTAATCTAAGTGCTTTTTAAAATAAGTTAATAATTTCTTTCTAAAATTCGTAAAGGTTTTTGACGTGATAACGTCTTTTAAATCGTTTTAGTCGGGTGACATGTTCAGAAACTTGTGTCACACCAAAACCTCACGAGCGCGATCGCAGGTATAACGAGAGAGAGACGGACCGATCTCCCGTCTCATCTCGAGCGCTGCCAGTCATTCCGTGAAACTTGTCACGCGGAATCCTCACGAGCGGAGGCAGGCATAGCGTTCGAGTGAGTGGACCGATCTTCCGTCTCTCTCACTCTAGCGGCATACAAACGAATGGAGATTTTCTCGTGCGGTTAAGTTTTCGTTGAATGTTTTACTTCCCAAAAACTTATATCACCAATAAGACGTTATCACGTAAACATCTCGATCGTAAACCTACTTTACAAACAACCAATATTTTTTTCATTAAAAATTTCTTTAGGTAAGCTATTATATAGTTTCGCTCCCTCAAACTGTATAGTTTTAATTCCTTATTTGGTCCTGGTCTAGGGTAATTCATGTTTGTGAAAAAATAGTTATAGGTACCTCATATTTGGATCTTTAACGATAATTATTGGACGAGGATGATGGAATTATGAATCACAAACATTGACATATGTCGTATTACCTAGTGTGGAAACTTGTATCACACGGATGGGTTTGGAAGTAAATGATTACAATACAGACGTTTAAAGAACTAATCACGAATTATATGTCCGAAATAGATATTATATGGACTCCGAGACATATTCAACAAGTTTCCTGACTAGTTCTATCCTTGGTGTCCTTTGTCCATGTCACCAAAAATTTGCACTCACTTATTTGAATACATTTCATCTACCATATGTCCGTTCCCTAATTCGTGATGAGGACAGCTGCTCGTATCCTCTCTCTAAGAGACCACCTATTTTTTTTTTGCGTCCAACTAATCTTAAGGCGCCACGAGCCGATTGTCCCAATTCACATTTGTATACTGTCGAAAAGCATAACACTGGCACGTCCATTATTATATATGTTTTTATAGTGTTAAATATTAAACTATTTAGTTGGTTAAATAGGACATGAAAATTCAGGTTGTGTAGACATTGTTTTATTTAATAAATCGTAGTGACAAAATGTTTAATACTGGTGAATTAATTTGTGCATTGACTCACTATTGCGAATGTAAATAGAAACTACAAGAATAAAAACTATTGTTTTATTTTATAATGTGGTTAATGCAAGTCTGTCAGTTCCCACCGTTTGATCGGAGAAGACTTCATCAAGTGTGCACTAAATTGTTAATATATATTATGTTTCAACGACGGCTTATATTTTGTAAGTAATATTTTAACTTTCGTACAATTTTCTAGCTATTAGCATTTCACGAACTGAATTAATGACTGTTAATTAGTAAAATTTGATATAGTGGAGTTATCTTGAAACTTAAATTGTGTTAAAAAAATGTAATTGTTTTATTAAAATACCTTATATTAAGCAAGTGATTAAACGTTATTCAATTATCAAAATAGAGAATATATTGTGACAAGTATGGAAATGTTTTATTGAAATATACCCTAAAATCGTTGCAAATAAAACTAATACTATATAAACCAATACTTTACATAATAAAACAAATAAATATAGAAAAAACTTATCAATGTATGGTAAGGGATACACCCAAACACAATATATTATAGTAATAATAAAAGAAATTCGTCATCACCATCAGCCTATCAGAGTCCACTGCTGAGCCTCTTCTCACATGGAGAAGGTTTGAGCATTAATCACCACGCTTGCTAAAGACGGGTTGATGATTCCAAACTTATAATTGTGAAATGATAAGTCCAGGTTTCCTCAAGATGTTTTCCTTCACCGTCTGTCAGTGTTGTCTAAATAGTCTTAGAAAGTACGTATGATTCGGAAAAATGGCTGGTTTCGAACCCGTGCCCTCATGTATGAGAGGCGGGTCTTTAACCACTAGGCCACCATTAAAGTTATATATCACTTATATTATGAATACACATCATTTTATTAAGTGTATCGCACACAAGTGCCCGTACACAAACACTAATTTTAAATAACCAATCATTTATGCAACAGAAGGAGAGAGTAGCTTAAAAAAATAACTTATTAGTGTTCTCTAAAGCTTGTTTGGTATGGTTAAAAGCAAGCGTGGTGATACTCAAATATTCCCCATGTGAGAAGAGGCCTTTGTTCAGCAGTGGGCTGAGGAATTCCTGTTAAAACTCATTTAACATATTAGCTTGCAGTCTATCTCGGAAAAACAATCAGACCAACATAAAACATGCTGAAAGAATATACATTAATTACTGTTAAAAAAAGCTTTAATTTCATTCTCGTGAATATCCAAACAAAATGCTATGAATTTGTTTAGATTTTTCTTTGTGCTAGAAGCGACATCTAGTGGAGAGTAGCGTAACCTGTGGATTATATAAAAAACGATTAATAAATCTATAAAAGATCCCAAAAGTAAATATTAACAAACATTAAAATTCAATAAATATTTTTTTGTACTCTAGATGTAAGGAGCCACAATAAAAATGGCAAGTAAACTAACCTAACCCTTTTTTTGTTAACACTGTGAAAGGTTTTATACCTATCCTCTGTCTAGGGCAGACGGAGGCGGTTATGAGGTATTCACGGACCAGAAAGGACCATGCTATCCACTAAAATACCAGAGGTCATCTTCACTCCTCGCCTAGTGGATCGCCACGGGAATCTTGTAAGGTATGCGTCCGCGACGTTCCGACGGCAGGCTGCGAATAGAAACCCCCTTTCCGAGGCTCACACCAAGTGACTTGAAACGTCCTCCTGACTGGCATCCTTGCTTAATCCCAAGAGCCATTAAACAAGCCTTAACCCCTTACCTCTCCCACCCAAGCCAACGCGCCCAATCTCCAACATCCACCACCGATCGCAAATCGTCTAATCCATGACAAAGCGGAAATCGGCCATCAAGTGAACTCAAGACTATGGAGAAACCTGAGTTTTCCATTACTGTATTCAACGGCGAACCAAGACAGCCACGAACGGCCTCCTCGCTAGCCATCCGCGACCGTCTACATCCCAAAGCCGTTCACTTAATATAAATGTATAATTCAAGATCATCAGCCCATCAGAGTACACTGCTGAGCCTCTTCTCACCTGAAGAAGGTTTGAGTATTAATCACCACGCTTGATCAAGACGGGTTGGTGATTTCAAACTTATAATTGTGAAACTATAAGTCCAGGTTTCCTCACGATGTTTTCCTTCACCGCATGTCAGTGATGTCTAAATACTCTCATAAAGTACATATGACTCCGAAAAGTCACATTGGTACTTGCCAAGGTTTGAACCCGCGCCCTCAGCAACGAGAGGCGGGCCCCTTAACCACTAGGCCACCACTGACACTGACTTCTTTATAACTAATAATTTTACTTCGTTCGGTTTTTACTATTTTTGTTTATATCTCCTGTTCCATTCATGAAGAGTGTCCTTATAGATCTGTTGCTCCACAAATTAGACTGGACACTTATTATATTACATGTGGAGGAGATTTTGGGTGAATCAACCTGACCTCTCGACTTCACCATCTTCCTTTTAATCTTTTTTGATATCAAATAGTACAGCTGCCTCTTTCTTATAAAGAACCTGGTGTTGATAGTGTAGCATAAGTACATACCGACAAATTATAATAAACCATTCAATGTTATCTTAGTTCGCATTTTTCTTACGCTGGAAGATAGCCCCCTATTTCTTTTGGTCCATAGTTTTTGTTATATCTATATGATATATTTCTCTGATACAATTCAATTACTTTATTGCTATTTATAATCAGATAAAACAAGCTCTTTTTTTCTCCAAGTCATTGCCATTAAACCAAAAGTAACAGCTACTTGTAGCTAGATGGCACTGTTTCAAGTAAAACTGATTTAAATTAATAATGTTCAACAATCATAAATAATTTATTTATAAGAGCAGTTAATTAATTTTCATAACAAATATATATATTAAGTATTAATATGATGTCCAAATATTATTTCTTCATTAAACATAATGTTGTTACATTTTGATTGTTCTAGATGACTTCGTTTCAAACTGTAATATTTGACTTATTTAGAAGCATTTTTTCTTAAATTCATTGAAAACATATTTAATTAAATTTATCGATCAAATTAATTTTTCTTTTCTGTTTCATCATTAATTGTACTATAAAAATGATATAACGATGATAAGAATTAAAAAAATTAATATGTCTAATATGGAGAAGGAAAATAAATAAAACTTATTTTTAAGAGAAATTATATATATTTCAATATTTTTCCACATTTAATACACGGCACCAGCTACAATTATATTTAAAAAAAACTTTTCGTTACCATCCTATCACAATTTTCACACGAATACAGAAAAAAAACGAAATACATTCAAAATACTAGAAATAAATAAATATTTCTAATTTACACAAAAAATAAGCGTCACAAACTACCATGGCGTGATTTCTACCAAATTCTACTGAAATAGTAGAAATTTATATATATATATATAATAATTTTTAGACATATATATATAATAATAATAATAAAATATCACCAAACTGAATATTATTATATTTATAAACTAAATAATAAGCCTCCATTAATGTAATTTGTCATTAAATAAAATATTGTAAGATTGTTTAAATGTTGAATATTTTGTACAATATATGCACCCTAATAATAATTGTAAATGAAAGACTAGCAATACTATTGTTAATATTTAATATTTGATTATTTTGAATCTAAAAAAGATAGTTTGACATAAAAAAAACTCTAAATTTCTCTTTAATATTGATACAAACGAAATATCACTTCTACTATAATGACTTTGAAATTCCTCTAAAGTTTTTAGTACACGCCAAAAAATATTTTCACAAATATATTTTAAATCATCAAAAAATGGGAAACGATACAACTTTATAAAACTAAGGTTAAGTTTGGCAAGAATTCAAATGAATTAATATATCTTAAATAACAATATATAGAAAATCATTCAAAAACTTATAATAAAAAAAATCCTAAGTCAAAATAATATATGACATAATATATTTTTAATTCCGATATAGAAAAATAAACAGACTATAACATTCTACATTCAGCCACACATTGGTGTTGCCATTTTAATATAATATACTTATTTATTTAACCTACTCACGCTTAGCTTTTACAACTAGGCACCTTGCTTATAATCTGGACTAGTTTAAATATACAGATTTATGAACTTAGATTGGCTGTATGGAATAAAACATTCATAAAAGAAAATTATCTGATAGTTGACAAAAGAAATGGCGGGAAAATTTTAGTAAAAAAATGACTAAATAAGAATAAAATAATGTTTTGATTACTAAATAAAGTGTAAAGCCAATCTAAGAACTAAATTAATTTTAGTTTTAGTCTAAAAGAACCGTCTAAGTTAGTTAACTTTGTTCAAGTTGAGATCAGAAACATTTTAGGCGAACTTAAAATGCATTGGAATCTTTCGAAATGCAACAATGAAATGTTTAAAGTACGTAATACTGCTTATTATTATTTTTATCTATTTTTTTTATTTATATAAAGCGAAAGTCGCGGGTTAAAGCTAAATAAATGTTTACGATACACACTTAAATTAAATATTCGAAAAATATATTTTAATTTCTAAATTATAATCATCGGATACCGAAGTCAACTACATTATTTTTGTATTTTTGTTTTTATATGTTCTCGTTTACATGGATTCTAAAAATATTTTGGAATATCTAGTTAAGAGTATTTTTTTATGAAATTTAAATATGAATGAAAAATTAACGCTTTGTTTTACTTTATGTTTAATAAAATATGGCGTTTCTAAAATTAAACATTCCCATATATAAGTTGGAATCTTAGCACTAACTGTATTTTTCATCTTTTCGATGAAAAGTTGAAAATCAGTCCCTTAAAAACACAATATTTTTTCATCTCAAGTGAGAAATATTTGACATAAATAAATTGAATAAAAAAAAAACCAGCTTCTATACAGCAAAAGCCGCGGCACAAATACTATATTGCTCGTTATATAATCAGGGGCACTGTTGTAGTCTTGGGAGAGCAGATTATTGCTTAGCGTTAGTGAAAACGAAAATGTCTTGAGACACACTCAAATCTGTGTCACAACAGTGTCATGTCTGTGTCACAACAGTGTCATGTCTGAGTCACAACAGTCTCAACACTGTGTCACAACAGCCTCAAAACTGTGTCACAAAATCTCAAGTCTGTGTCACAAAATCTCAAGTCTGCGTCACAACAGTCAAGTCTGTGTCACAACAGCCTCAAAACTGTGACACAAAATCTCAAGTCTGTGTCACAACAGCCTCAAAACTGTGTCACAAAATCTCAAGTCTGTGTCACAAAATCTCAAGTCTGCGTCACAACAGTGTCAAGCGTGTGTTGTCTATAGCGGAGTCTCCTTCCTCCACTGGAAGGCGTTGGTCTTGACCGCTGGGTTGGAGGAACTGGCGCTGGCTGCTAACGCTACACCCGTACGACGAATGTTGGCTGCGGCGCTGTCTGTCATACAACAACAACAATATATATAAAGACATAACATAGAATAATGTTAATCCCTACTAATATTATAAATGCGAAAGTAACTCTGTCTATCTGTTTCGCTTTCACGCCTAAACCACTGAACTGATTTTAATGATTGGTACAGAGATAGAGTTGACCTTGAGAAAGAACATAGGATAGTTTTTATCTCAGACTTTTGAAAGGTTCTCTTGGAAACGCGATATAACCGAACTCCACACGGGCGAAGCTGCGAGCGGAAAGCTAGTATATTTACAAATGGACAAAGAAATAATGATATAAACGAGTATTGTATTTTATAACTAGAGAAATAGATGTGTGTGTGATAACTTGTCAAAGTAACAGAGTTATTATATGATTATGGAACAAATTTATATTATTACTAGTAGATCTGGCGAACTTCGTATCGCCCTATAATCAAGAAATATCTATTACGTTTTTATATTTATATTTTTGGAGTTTACCTGTAAGCCATAAATCTCTGTGTTTTGAAGTGCGACAGAATGATTTACATATTAGTTAGCTTTGTCAAATCTAATGTCAAAAAAAACGTTTGTATGGGAAATAGAAAAGGGCTGTTTTTATGGTTTTCCCAGTAATGAATCAATTTTTTTCAGCTTTTATACCTTCCCTGAACCTCCACGAACATTTCAAGACTAAGATAAGATAAATCCGTTCACCTGTTCTCGAGTTTTAGCGAGACTAAGGAACAGCAATCCATTTTTATATATATAGAAGATTTGTGTATGTGTACAATATATATACACATATAAGGTTCTGTGATACCCTGTGATGTTAGGCAGACCCTGGCTAAAGCTGGGAGGTTGCCAGGAAGAAGAAGATATAAGGTTCTGTAGTCTCAAACTCACCCAGTCCATTCCTAACGTTAGCGACTAGACGCATCGCCGGGTTGGTAACGATGCCGTTCCTCTTGTTCTTACTGAAACAAATAATATTTATCATTTTAATACTTAATAAATAATAATTTACAATTATTCTTAATCAATTACATGCTCTTGTTAGTAAGCTGTAAGTTCATTAAGCACCAGTGATGCAGGTCAGTCGTTGGATGGGTTACCGATTTGATATTTTATGTTCCTACTTATAGAATCTTTGTTCTCTTTAATGAATATTTCCAAAAATCCCCATACGTGCATTACATATATACAATACTATATGTCTAAAACTCCGATGAATGAAAATGTTGATAAGTCGTAACCAAAACCTTTTAACTGTAACACTGATAGAAAATAACAATTAAACTTAGTAAATAATATGAAAAATATGAAATTTAACACTTGTAGAGCTTAACCGATCCTGCAAAAACGGGTTATGCTCTACAAGTAACTCCTAACAATGCCACAGTAGACTATACCCGTCCTTTTCACTCACGTTTTCTTTAATATCTTGCCCCTGCTCCTTCCAAAACTCCCCAATACTCTGCATAACATTCGAGTCGCCATAATCACCTCGCTAGCCACATATATATAAATAACTAAACATTATATACAAAATCATTAATATATAATAATAAACTATATTAAACCTAAACCTTTGCCATAAACAGCGGTCAGAAAAAAAATATTTTGACAGATGCGAAATGTCACTTTGACGTTTATGACGTTTAGGTTTACTAAGTATAGTTTAGATTATTTAATTACTAACATATCTACATATAACACATGTCCCTTTAAATATATACATGCAACATAGTTAAAAGTAATTCATCACAGATACCACAGATAAAAAATCTCATACATGAAAAATATAATAATATATATGGATAAAAAATCCATTGAAATAATGAAAATATTGTGAGAAAACATCACACGTGCATTTGAAAGACATTTAAAAATGCTTGAAAAATATATATACAAAGAGCTACATAAGAACATTTAATAATCAATATACATGTCAACAAAATCACAAAAAAAATTATGCAGAAGCTTTTTTTTTATTAAAAAAAAGGACAGACAATAAAAAGCCAAGTTTAATGGTGCTACAAAGTCACAAAACATCTATAGCCTTACCCCAAGTATAGTCCGTTAGACTTAAGCTGAGCTTTGCATTTGTGTGAGTGAAAGTAAAAGTAGAGTTAGAAAAAAAAAACTTTTAGAATTAAATTTTATTATATTTTAAATAGATACATAACATAAGTGCTATAAATAAGCAAAACTTGTAAAAGGCCAGATGAAAATATTATGAAACCGGTTCAAAACTAGAAAAGCACGTACGTGGCATTCAAAAATTTGACATCACACCTACACTACACCCACACAAGCAAAGCTCAGCTTAAATCAAACGCACTATACCCCAAGTTACTACATACGGAGCGTTAATAGTTTTCATTCACATTTAATAGTATTAACGTAATTTTGCATGTATAGTATTTTTATTATATTCACTCCATTAAACTGTGCAAAAGTGGAAACTTGTGGGCTTATGTAATAATTTCTAATATGTGAAAACTATTATGTGTATATGCTGTTTGTTTCCAAATAAATCCTACTAATATTATAATTGCGAAAGTTTGTGAGTGTGTGTGTGTTTGTTACTTCTTCACGCTCAAACAGCTGAAGCGATTTTGATGAAATTTTGTATACAGGAAGCTGACGTCCAGAAATAAGACATAGGCTACTTTATATCTCGGAAATCTTGGAAATCTGCGGGACGCAGCTAGTGAATAAATAAATAGTCTAGTAGCAAGTTCCTATTCCCCCCCCCTTTCCCCTCTTCTAGTCAAACTCACCCATCGCTCCTCTCAGCGTGTTTGTCTCTGCCCAATATAATCCTCATATGCGTGTCTCTATTGAAGTGGTTGTCTGTCAGCCCCGGGGCGCTTGTTAGACTGGCAGGCTGAGAACCTAGATGAATATATACCATGTATATAAAATATAAAAAAGCAGGAAACTTTTTGACATGGTTACACTTTTTAATATTATAAACAATAAGATTGATTATGCTAATTTACTTGCAGAAATAAACTTTATTACAAAAGCTCGACTTCCTTGTCATAAAAACTACACCCGTAACAATTTCTTTTCACGTAGCATAACAACTTATACCAAAGAATTTAATGATATTGATCTTTTCAATAATTCCTTGAATACTTTTAAAACCAAAATCGCAGGAAAACTTCACTTATAATATATTAAACGATTTGATGTCTTTCTTCTCTTTTCGTTTTTTAAAAAATGTATTAGTGACTAAAATTATTTTTTTATTTTATTATTTACTTGTTCTCTATTTAATAGTTTAAGATATGTATATGTTTAGACGACTTTCGCCCATGTTTTCAAGCTGATGTTGTTAATATATATATTCTAAATATATTCAAGTTTGGACACTCCTTGTCTTTATGTTACTCAATTTTAGATAGATCATTGTAGTTTTATATTAATGACTGTTTGTGTCAAAATAAAGAGAAAAAAATAATAATAAATAACCTTTGGATAACCGTTGTTAAGTGTTTCTTGACAAAATTTTCCTTATCACTTGGTACAGAGTAAAAATCTAACTCAATCGTCCTATCTCCCTCTCTCACTCTAAGATATGTATCTCTCTCACTCTAACACATATCTCCCTCTCACTCTAACACACATATATATATATATATATCTCTCTTTCTCACCAGCAGGCGGGTCAGGGCTCCGCGGCTCGCTAGGGCTCCTAGGTGGCGAAGCATACAGCGGGCTAGTGGCGCCGTGTCTTTGTTCCCGTCTTCTGTCTCTTTCCCTCGCATATCCGTGAAGCTCGCTGTCTCTCTCATTCGCTATATAACTCCTGTTCAAATGATAAATACAATTATTACATATGAAGCTTTTTCAACTACAGTAATACCCCGCTTAACGCGACCCCGTTGTGCGCGGTTTCACTATAACGCGATTTTCAAAAATTGTGTCAAACGATTAAAAACTGTGTTGGGTGTTATGAACGTATTTTACAAGAACGTAAACAAAACGCTACTCAAAAGACAATACATGTATTTTTTCATAAAAATATAGGAGTACCTATGTATTGTACAGTGTTCTTAGAATTAAAGTGATTGATTAAAATGATTTTTATATTTGTGTATTAAATTTTGACTGTGTTTAATCATAAACCTCGATATACGCGAATTTCGGTTAATGCGATTTTCTTCGGAACGTATCCCTCGCGTAAAGCGGGGTATTACCGTACTTTTATTATGTCATTCATTATAATATCTATAGTTCAAGATTTTCCAGGTGTTATTAAATAATTTCCAGGTGTATTACCTCAGCTTTGAGTCCTGTTCTAGCACCTGATGTTCTGGTATAGGTTCGTCTCTGTCTATCTCCCGTCTCGCTCGCCCACATCGCGCCACCTGCTGTGCGAAAGAGAGGGAAGCCTGTGGACAGAACATGGCATTATAACATTAGCTATAAGTTTTTTTTATTAATTTTTATTCTCTTTTTTTTATTTTAATATTTATTTTATTTATTTATTTAAGAACCACTAGTAGCTACTACATGTTTAAATGCCAAATGTAAAACAAATTAATGAAAATAGGTAACATGTGAAGCTTTTTAAAGTGGCCACAACGATTACAATGTTTGTTTTAAAAATACATTAATACATAATTATAGCGAGAAAGATTAAAAATAATAGTAATAATAATTTTAAATTGATAAAAATTAAAAACCACAAAGAATAAACATGCACTTAATAAAATTAAATTTCCTTATTGTTTATGTTATTTTTTTTAGTCATGTTGTGGTGTGATCCAAATAAAGTTCTTATCTATCTATCTATCTATCATAATACTGAGTTGTTCATCATCTATCATCATTTATTCATCATCACCTTATCATCATCGTCGTGTGATCGGTTGGAGCCGCCCGTCATGTTTGACGATGATTTTGTTGAGTTCGAGCTGTGGATACTGCGGCGTTTGTATTCTGGGGAGGCTGGGGAATATAGATATATTGGTTATTACTACATATGTATATATATAAGAAATTCCAAATAATTTTTTTAATTTAATGTAAGTCTTCTAGATATGTCTTCATCTATTACGACCTGAATTAACTATTAATTTAATTTTATATGTCCTATCCTAACTAATATTATAAATGCGAAAGTAACATTGTCTGTTACGCTTTCACGCCAAACCATTGAACTGATATTAATGAAATTTGGTACAGAGATAGAGTTGAACTTGAGAAAGAACATAGGATAGTTTTTGTCCTAGAATTTTGAAAGGTTCTCTTGGAAACGCGATATAACCGAACTCCACGAGGGCGAAGCTGCGGGCGGAAAGCTAGTAAATAAGAAATTACTAAAAATAAAATTAATTTAATGTGCGTAAATCTTCTAGAGATGTGTTCATCTATTATGACCTCCATTTATTAGTAATTTTATATTATTTATTTATTTATTTATGTACCAAAAAGAGAAAAATATTTACAATTAAAGTATTATAAAAGAAATGTGATGTACAAAGGATAACTTATCTCTTAAAAGAGATCTCTACCAGAAATTCTTTGTCTTATGTATAAATAAATATACATATGAGTCTATATACGGTACATATACCAAAAAGACATGTATATCATTGTCTGTTTGTTCTACTCTTCTACCTGGCAATTTCCCAGCTATAGCCAGGGTCTGCCTTACAACACCTGCTACATCTGTAATACCTGGTCTCTTCTCCTCGTGTGTGAGGGGCGCGGGCGGCGCGGAGGGGGCGCTCCATCGCTCCAGAAGTCTGCAGATATTCGCGTGTCCAGCCCTCCACGCTACTTTTGCAGGTGTTCGACCTGGAAAACATATAATAAACATTTTATTATGTATATATCACATTTAAAGGTTTCTATTGAAGTAAATTCTTTTACAGGAGAATTTCAACAACAATATTATTAGTTTCATTTAAACTGAATAATAGTTTAAATCGGGTATAATTACTCTAGGGACCAAATTATAGCACCGGAATAATAATTAATTCGTTTTCACAAATTAATTATCCAAAGAGTCAAGGTATAACAAGCGAAGTACAACTAGTGCACCGAGCCACGCCAGAGCCAAGACTATTATTAGTTTTATCTATCAATATAAAATACTTTATTTTACAATCTAGTCTACTGACTAATAAGTAAATAAATTTGATCTTTCAGTGCTGCGAGAATTTGATTAGTATACAAAACTGTATTAATGCTTATATGTATTATAATATTTATCACAATAGTGTGACTAAAGTGTAGGACCAAAAAAAAACAAATCATTTTACATACTGTACAGAAGTAACAAGAAATAATAAATTCAGTACATTCTCATAATATAATCCACAAATTATTATCATTTCACTACCCTTGTTCACAATCAGGTTACTATCTGATAGTTTGTCCCATGATCTTTGGCTAAAGGTCATTGGTCACTGTAAGTCAAAGGTCAAGTCATTATATAGGTCAAAGGTCAACAATTGAACTCAAATACATACCACAATGGTCAGCCTGTAAAGGATCAGCTCCATGTTGGAGTAGCCACAACACACATTCTTCATGACCTTCTTGCGCAGCTATACCTGAATATACATATAATAATGAAAACAGACACGAAACCTCTCATCATTCAATGTATTCACGGTGCGTGTGTTGGGTCCATCGTTGTAGTGAGAGGAGCTTCAACAGTGACTGGGACTTGTGACCCAGGTGTAGGTTTAAGGGACCCTATCTAACGCGTTAAACGTTCACCCCCACCGTCCAAGCTCCTCTCTCTACCTAACACAATTTGAAAAGAACCTACCTATAAGTTTTTAAATATATGACGTAATAAAACTGTGTGTCAGATACACTTTATTATTCTGTATTCGGGTGGCTTAAACCTAGCCTGATAAAGGATAACAAGCAAAATCGTGAATCCACATTGGGAGCATGTTGTTATTAATAATAATTATTAAAAACTCGTAGAAAATTTGAAATATTTTTCGTATATACTACGCATGCTTTATTTTTGTAAAAAACTACATACTACCGTCGTATCGGCTACTTTTCAGCAACCGTGATCATGAAAACGAAATGTAAAAACATACTCGCGAAACTCTCAGATCTTTTTAAATATTACTATCATTTCGACTATATAGTAACTATATATATGTGTCTGTATGTGTTTGTGTGTGTGTCTATATACATGTCTGTGTGTGTGCGGGTGAGTGTATGTTCTCTATGTCTGTGTGTCTGTGTGTGTGTGTACCCAGCGGCGTGGCCCCCTGCGTGCAGACGGCGGCGGGGTCCGCCCCTTGCTCCAGCAGGGCCCGCAGCACGCCCGCCCGGCCGCGCCACGCCGCCGCGTGCAGCGCCGTGCGGGCGCAGCGGTCACGACCGTCCACTGACGCACCGCCTACAACATACATATACATGATTACTAACATACATATATATGTAAGGGGCCGTTCAAGTATTACGTAATCACTATGGCGGGGCGGGGGGTCTTTGCTTTGATTATTTTATATGACATGGAGGATAGGAGAGTCTAGATGATGATTACGTCACCGGTAGTTATTTACTTTTTATCATCACATCGAGATAATCCATAATTTTTTTTTATTTATATTAAAAAAAACCAATACAGTAATTGAAAATGTTTACATAAGCATTTGGGGAGGGGGTAAGAGCTTTGCTTACTTTTGCTCAACAGGGGGGATGGGGGGTAAATATTTATAATAAATCTGCTTACGTAATACTTGAACGGCCCCTTACTAACATATATATATATATATTCAGGATTCTAACAAAATCCTTATAAAAATATAGTTTAGTTATACTTCGGATGCGTCCGGGAGTATAAAGGTTCGGTTCGAATAAAAAGTGTGTTCCCTAAATATATATATATATATATATATACATATATAATTTTCTTCACATCATAGATAAATAGTAGACATTGTTATCTATGGTTAATTTTAAATTGTATAACGCATAACAAAACTAGTGCCAAGTAGAGTACTTGTAAAATAGAACATTTTTTTTTTATTTATTTACGGTTCACAAAACAGATTATATATATTTATTTATTTAGGATTATAACTAAAGATACAATTAATTAATAAGTAAACATTATAAATAAGCTGAGTCATAACCCAACGACTATGTGAACACAGATTATAGACTAAATATTTCACTTATAAAATCATAAATACATCAGCGCTTAAAAATACATTGTATACATACATATAAGAAAAGAAATTTACAATAAATAGAAATAATATTTTACACGGGAAAATATAAACAAGTTACAGCAATAAAAATAAAATGAAATTATAAGCTGGTGGAGTGAAGAACTAAATAATGAATATTATAACTAAATAATGGATGGATTATTGGCTGTTAATTGAAACCAATTGTTTTTTAATTGTGATATTGGAATTGACATTGTGAATTAATAGCTTTAAATGTCATTTCTTTATTTACAGACAATCCATTTATGTTTCAATTGATTATGTGATCCAAATCACAATATTATATATATACTAGCTAATAGCTTTCAGCTCGCAGCTTCGCTCGCGTGGAGTTCGGTTATATCACGTCTCGAAGAGAACCTTTCTAAAGTCTAGGATAAAAACTATCCTATGTTCTTTCTCAAGGTCAACTCTATGTCGGTACCAAATTTCATTAAAATCAGTTCAGTGGTTTAGGCGTGAAAGCGTAACAAACAAACAGACAGAGTTACTTTCGCATTTATAATATTAGTAAGGATAGTATAAATGTGTATGTGTGTACACTCACCGACTTTTATCAACAGATTGACCATCTCCGTATGTCCTTGCCAGGCTGACACGTGAAGAGGAGTGCGGCCCTGTTCATTGATACAATTATATTAGTTTAATATCGAATTTATATGTATTTTTAAAATTATTCATGTATATATATAATACACCAAGCTGTGTTAGACAGTCTGTGGAGAGTTTGGACTTGTAATTTTTTGACATAAGGATACTATAGTCCAATAAACATTCTGTGAAAAAGTATTGCAGGGTATTTCTGGACCCCATGCCAATGAAACACACGCAAAACCTCAAAATTTAGGCTGATGCAGGATAGATCATTGTACATATCAATATCTCGGAAAAGGAATGGGTGGGAAAAGGAAAGGGCAATCGTCTCTCTCACTCATCGGACGAAACGCAGCCATTAAAGACTACTTCACGCCGAACGTCTGTGAGAGGGTGGTACTTCCACGGTCGAGACAGACCATGTTCGAGGTTGTAGTAACTTGACCACAACTAGGCTTTACGATCTACGACGATCTACGATCTACGGCTTTACGATCTTTAGGAAGTTCGACCAGCCTGCGTCAAGTGGCACTGATGCAGGCATTGCACATGGTCAACACGTCTGGGGATTATCTCGGCTCTCCCGGGTAATCCCCCATCGGCGCGGTAGCCCGGCACAGTAGCTGGGCAGCCCGGGGGTGAATTGGTGAATTGCAATAGCAGGTCCCAAATCGCCCCCAAATACGGGCAGGAAGGGAAGCCGGGGAGTTTTAGTGGGTATTCCCAGGGCCAACAACATCAGGCTCTGGGCGACCCCCACACAAGTCCCACTGTCGAGCCAGGGCAGTGGGTAGTCTGTAAGCGGATTTCTCCTCGGAAAAAAAAAAAAATGCTTTACGATCTACTTCGATTATGTGGTCAAATCAACGAATTTTTGCTTGAACAGAGACAAACATACATACATCACAAACAATATTTACTAGATTGTTACGTACGCGCTACATATTAAAAAATAAATGAACATCGCCGGGGCGACATTGTTGTATGTATAAAATATATAACGAGTGACTCCGCTGACTCCGCGGAACACCAAGCCGTGTGAACCAGAAGATTCCTGATACACACAAGCTATGGAATGGTATTGCTATCCTAACATCGGGACAATCATGTAGTCTTAGGTGTAGGTCATAAGTTTTAATATTTAGCTCTTATTATAATATATATATATATATATATATATATATATATATATATATATATATATTATAGTTTTCCTGAAATCTCCGGTTGCCTATATAATTATATATTATTATGTCATGTTTATTAACCTCGGTATCACTCGAATGTACACTAGCACCGCACGCCAGCAGCTGCCTGGCCATAGCCAGTCTGTTGTCCAAGGCGAGTACATACAGCGTGCTCCGCCGGTCCGCATCCAGCGCGTCCACGTCCGCCCCGCGGCAGTGCAGCGCGGCTACTGACTCGAAGTGCCCCTCCAACGCCGCGAGGCTGGATGTTTGAAATTAGAATAGAATTTGAATTTGGAACACAATTCCCTTTACTAATTACTTGTGCCCTATACGCACATAGGTATATAAGTAAACAGTTTGTAAGTACCATACATATTCTTTGTCTAAAATGTGTCACGTCTGTCTATCTCATATTCTTTGATATAAATCATGTATAAAAGTCGAATCATTGCATATGTCAATCAGTGTGTCTTATTGTACTCCCTCGGATATAAATCGTGAACTAGTTAGTCTTCTTTATCCTCAACATTTTAAGCCCAGCAATATACTTATAATTCCGTTACTGGGAATTTGAATTTGGAACATCATTTCTTTTACAATTCTTGATAATATCCTCACTGAGAATATGAATACAGAATGTTATATAAAAAAGCGATATAAAAGCTTCATTCAATTTATTTAATATTTCTCATATAGTTTATATTTTTAACACCTACAAAGAGTTGAATTTATGACTATTGACGATGATTTCTACTGATAAATAGATAACAAAAATAAAATGATTAAATTATTAAGAACTAGCTTTCCGACTGCAGCTTCGCCCGCGTGGAGTTCGGTTATATCGCGTTTCCAAAAGAACCTTTCAAAAGTCTTTGATAAAAACTATCCTATGTTCTTTCTCAAGGTCAACTCTGTCAGTACCAATCATTAAAATCAGTTCAGTGGTTTAGTCGTGAAAGCATAACAGACAGACAGACAGAGTTACTTTCGCATTTATAATATTAGTATGTATGTATGTATTACGTACCGTAGCGCAGTTTTCCCGTCATGCGCCCGCTGGTCTACAGGCGCGGCCCAAGTATCCACTAATATTTCCACCAATCTAGTGTGTCCTTCTTGAGCAGCCAGCATAAGGGGGCCCTTACCATCGTTATCCGCTTCATCTACCTTGGCACCCGCTTCTAAAAGCGCTTCACAGACTTCTATGTGACCTGGAATAAAAAATATCATATATATTTAGGGAAAATACATTTAATTTGAACGCAACCTTTATACTGCCGAACGCACCCGAAGTGACAAAGCGATTACGTTTGGTTTGTTCACTTTTACGCGGGAAAGTATTTGTCGACGATACTTGTGTTTTTAAATTGAATGTAACATATTGAAGATGTTTTGGTTTTAGATAATAATAAGTTTGTTCTAGTGAAGGTTTTATTAGTTATTTAAAAGTACTGGCTTTATAAGAAAAATATATGTTAGAATTCTTAAATATATATATCGGCGCTATCAGTTTTAATGACGGATGCGACATGAAAATGACGAGGCTGTCATCAATTATTATAAAACTTATTAGTATTCATGATAACTGCTAAAAGTAAAACGAAATCAGAGATTGTTTAAAAGAGAATAGAACTATGTTTGAATGTTGGTATAAATATGACGTCTGGACGCACGACGGCAGAGTTCAGTGAGTGCGGACCATAGAATAATGTGATTATGAAGAACCTTCGAGAAATATAAGAACATTAAGAACAATTGAAGTTTCATTTTAAAATATCACGGAACGTTCTAGAAGAAGTGACATTAGTGACGTCAGCGAGGGTGGCGTCACTCTTTAAAAACAACGAATTTGTAATAAATCCGATATATAGACGATACCTCTTAGCCTAAACCTATCTATTTATATATAATTAATCTTTATATAAGTTGTTAATCGTAAATAAATCAATTTATTATTGAAGATAAGAACGATATTAAAATTAATATTCAAATTAGTATTCGACTAGAATGTAAGTTCTATTTAGAATAAGTCAATTTTCTATCTCCCTATCTCTGTCCATATCAGTCCATCTCTCTCTTCTTCTTCTTCCTGGCAATTTCCCAGCTTTAGCCAGGGTCTGCCATCTTGATATATCTCTACGTACCTTCAAACGCGGCGTAGTGTAGCGGCGTCCATCCTGAGTTATCTCTATGATGTTCGTCTAGTCCACGGTCTAACAGTTGACGAACAACCTCCACGTTACCTGAAACAAATGATTCATTATGTATTAGTATTAAAAATTAAAATATTACTAACTATTATTCGATAATTTAATGTTTTATATATATGAATTAACTTTTTCAGAGACTATGAATTTATTATTTTATATCAATATAATTCCGACGTTTCGATTACTTTACAGCAACCGTCATCATATAAGACGAGATGAATGTCTGTGAGTTAGTCCTGTTATTTATTACTTGCCGCCAACGATTTAACGACTTTAATGATTTTATTTAACTACATTACGTCGTCCAACAATATTCCTCATATACATATATACAGAGTATATAATCATGTACAATATTATATAGCCTATGGTATATATAATTGTCATCAGCCTATCAGAGCTCACAGCTGAGCAAAGGCTTCGTTTCACATGGTTTGTAAATTAATCACCACGCTCGCTCAAGACGGGTTGGTGATTTCAAACTTATAATTTGATATAAGTCCATGTTTCCTCACGATGTTTTCCTTCATCAGTCAGTAGTGTCTAAATACTCTTAAGTACATATGACTAGGAACAATCACATTGGTACTTGCCAGGTTTCGAACCCGCGCCCCTACGCACGAGAGGTGGGCATTTAACCACTATATAACCTCTAGGCCCCCACGACATGTACACGACAGAGTATATTATCATGTAAAATTCCGATATAGTGTGTGGTATATACTCTTGTATAATCTATGTTCTATATATTCTGTGTGTGTTACCCTGTGCGGCGGCTGTGCTGAGCACAGTCCGTCCCTCGTCATCCATGGTGTCGACACAGGCGCCCCAGAACAACAGCAGCCTCACAGTGTCCGCGTGCCCTGCAGACGCGGCCGCCCACAACGCTGTGCGCCCCGCCACGTCTGAAGACTCTATATCCGCTTCCGCCTCGAGGAGTAGTTCGCAAATTTCACTGTAATATAGATATAAATAATTAGCAATTTTATTAACAATATGTTCATGTATGTATGTTTGTTGGATATATTTGTGGTTAAAGAACTTTATTTCTCCTAAAGAACATACAGTGAATGAATTCAATTTGAATTCAATTGAATGAGATGTATTACATAGTTCAATTCGAAAAAACATTCAGTACAGTAGCAACGACCCATACAACTCAAGAGCGATTAATCCAACTGCTACCTACAACAACCCAATAGTTTCCTTCTAAACATCGCAAACGTTTTTTCATCAAAAACTTTGTCAAGCAAGCCATATTTGTATATACAAGATATTTTATTTATAGCTACACACATGAAACAATCCAATTTCTTTTGTCCTTCAAGTAGCCTATTGTTATGGAGTACATATATGAGACCAATATTTAAATAATATAATGTAAAATAATATTTAGATGTAGCTTTATTATAGTTATGAAAAGAACCAAAAATATGTATATACGACATTTTTTGCTCTTTTCAAATGATTATTATTGTATTAAAACGTATTTTATACTCTGTATGGGTTTGATACCACACACTATTTAGATTTGATAGTTTATGGAGACCAGCTAGTTTGTGAGTATCGCGTTTAGGTAATGAGAACGACCTGTTTATTTGAACGCTTTACTGATACTGACTCAATTATAACAATGCTTACATTTATATTTGCTCATGAATGTGTACATACAATGAAATTATGTTAATGTATGGGTGAACCCATACATACTCCTTGATGTTAATGTTCTCGTTAGAGTTTTTGTAATATGAGCTGTATATTTCCCCCTATATATACGAGGATTTTTCTCAGTAACTACTGAACCGATTCTGATGACACTTTCACAGTCTGATAGCTCATATAGTAGATACTAACGTGTGCCCTTCAAACGCGGCCACCAGTAGCGGCGTGGCTCGCTCTCTGTCCGCGCGGCTAGGGTCCGCTCCTCGCTCCAGTAATAATGCAGCGCATGAAGCACCCGCGCGACATAAAGCAGCCACTGATAATGCTGTTCGACCTGGAATATAATTAATAATATATTAAAAATAGTCATATTTATGGAATAATTCACGTTTTTTAATTAGGGTGAATCCATAAAGTCACATAATTTTAAGGATTTTTGTGCCCCACAAATATGACATTCAATGATACATACACACACGCATTAAATGTGTTTCAAACACTTGGTAGTGTGTGATATGTATTATATGATGAAGCTCAGTCTATTTATCATTATAGAGCATATACGAGCTAGGCTCGACATTTTCGACCCCCAAATTTGTTTTAGCTGACAGCAAATTGTCATAGACTTCGGGTCGATGTAGACCACTTTGGGAATCACTGGTGTAGTGTATAAATGTATTTTAAAAGCACACAACTGTAATTCACCAAATACCATCAATTGTTCTTGCCCTACTGTAGAGTATGCTTCCAATATAAAATATCTTGGAGTACTAATAGATAATACTTTGTCTTGGAAGTAACACATAACTAATTTAACTACTAAAATAAGAAAACGAGTATATATACAGGGTGACTGGTGAATTACTATCAATATTTAAGGAGAATACTCGGTACATGATTCTCATTCGAATTATGTAAAAAAAATAGGCACTTAATTTTTGACAAAATTTCCGTATAAATAAGTAAAGTGTTGACACGTTCCAAGTGTTCAAGTGTGGACGCGTGCGGCGGCGTGCTGATACAACACTACGTCACGACACGCGTATGTGTGAGTGTCAGTGTATACCTAATCTGTAGGGTGTTCACACGATGCGTAATTAATTACATAACTTTTGGTTAACTTTACTTAGAAGTTTATTAATATTTATGTTATATTAATTTTTATTTTGTTATATATGATCGTCAAATATCACGTCCTCAAATATCGATAGTAATTCACCAGTCACCCTGTATAATACTTTTATGCAATGTGATCTGATTATGTTAATGTATATACAATTGTAATGTGTTTGGGATAAATAAACATTATTATTATTATATTATATTCACCATCATGATCCGCATGATCGGTCCCTGCGCCTGCGTCTAGTAGAAGACGCACGATATCCGCGTGTCCCATATAGGAAGCTGCCATAAGCGGAGTTCGGCCTTCCGCATCCGCTCGCTCGGGCTCCGCCCCGCCGAGTAAGAGGCGCGCCACCACCGCTTCATGGCCCGACCACGCAGCAGCCCTGGGAAATGAGATGAGACCTCTCATCATTCAATGTATTCATATGCGTGTGTCGTGTCCATCGATGTAGTGAGAGGAGCTTCAACAGTGACTGGGACTTGTGACCCAGGTGTAGGTTTAATATATATAGAGAGACGAAACCTCTCATCATTCAATGTATTCACGGTGCGTGTGTCGGGTCCATCGTTGTAGTGAGAGGAGCTTCAACAGTGACTGGGACTTGTGACCCAGGTGTAGGTTTAATATATATAGAGAGACGAAACCTCTCATCATTCAATGTATTCACGGTGCGTGTGTCGGGTCCATCGTTGTAGTGAGAGGAGCTTCAACAGTGATTGTGACTAGTGACCCAGGTGTAGGTTTAAGGGACTCCTAACTCTATGATTTATATATATATATTAACTGACCGTATTGACAAGTAAGTGGCGATGTTACTTATTATTAACGATTTAAATTAAATTGTGGACCAAAATATTTAAAAAATACTCACAAATTATAAATATTGGTACAATGTGGTATTTTTGTATTTAGGAATAGATATATTATAAATAAACAAATATATATTGCAACTCTGAACAGGAATAAGACTATGTAGTCGCCTTAATGAGACTGATCTTAGTAGAATTGTGAAAATGAGTTTCTAATAACGATATGATAGTTATTGTCTATTGAAGACTAAAACGTGGCTTTTGAGAGAGAACATGATAATATTGTTTTATATCATTTATAAAATATACATTTATACTACATAATTAATAAGAAGATATCAAATATTGCAGTGTTTTTATACAATGTCATACTATATAGTGTGATAGATATATTTTCTAGTATATTTACCTCAAGGCCGTTCTGTTGTCAGCGTCAACACAGTCCACATCACAACCGTGTTCTAATAGCACGTCCACCACCTGAACATAATAAATTATATATGTATATATATAAAGCACTGATTTTTCTTGCTGTTTCATAAATGTATGGAACGAATTTGATGAAACTTTGGAGTGATGTAGTTTAGACATCGGAAAGACCGACATAAAAATAATATTTTGTAAGAACATACTCACAGGCGATAGAATGCGCTGACATTTAATTACCATTATCATATCATATTAAAACTCTTGCAAATAACAATATTAACATAGTTTTATAAATTTTTAATTATTACTAACTTTATTTAATTTGATTTGATTTTTTATTATTTAAATAAATAAAAAGCATGAACTCAATTCCAAAGTTCTAACAGAGGAAGCCGCGGGCATTACTTGTATCATAAAATCATATCATCTAGTACACTGTGAATATATAAAATTAATGACCATCTCGGAATATATAATATATTGGTTTCAAACACAATCAAACATAAACAAATACCTCAACATGTCCAGCCCAGGCCGCAGCCCTAAGCGGGCTCCATCCATCGCCGTCAGCTACCGAGGGCGAAGCACCCGCCTTCAACAGTAGGGCTGCGGTGCCGGCTCTTCCCGCGCGGGCCGCCGCGTGTAGTGCTGTGCCTCCCGCCGCGTCAACAGACTGAGCTAGCTCAGGGCGACGCTGTACATATGATACAACGAAAAGAGATAAATTTAGTATACAGTCTGAACTCTAATATTAACTGTACTGTTTCGTACAAGTAATATAACAAAAAAAACAGCTATATTTTTAAAACTAGGACCTAAAGAATCCATAGCACAACCAGGAATAGAATCTTCTACTAAATCAAATAGGCCAGTCTGATAACTGAGCTATAGCGCATATTAGAAGAGGTCCTTCAACAAGATTGTGCCAACATATTATTTATTATTATACTACCTGACCCGGAAAACTTCGTACCGCAATATAATCAAGAAATATCTGTTACCTTTTTATCTCAATGAAGTTAATTTCTTTATTAAGTATAACTGACTCGACAGACAATGTTCTATCTTCGTAACTGTGATTATTGAATTCTAATTGGTATATTAATAAATCAAAATTATTCCAAAAAAGTGTTTATTATTCTAATGCTTTATGATACACTATATTCTTAGTTTTGTTTTTCACTTCGAAACAAACTGATATACATACTAGATTAATAAATTATTATATATTTCTGTCCCCAATCGCCATCTAAACTTAGCACTGTAATCACTCAGTAATGGAATTACAATAATATTATTACAATACATATATACTAAATTGCCTTTAGTCCAACAACACAATCAGGCAAAAGATCTTATATATTACTAGCTGCGCCCCGCGGTGTTACCCTTGAATTTCCGGGATGTAAAGTATCCTATATATTATTCCTGAACGTCAGCTTCCTTTATACAAAATTATATCAAAACCGCTTCAGCCATTTGAGCGTGAAGAAGTAACAAACATATACACAAACTTTCGCAATTATAATATTGTAATACATATATATATGATGATAATTCCCAGGCGAGGATGCTGATGATGAGCCGGATCTATCAGAGAACCCTTACGCCTGCACAGCCAATGAGGAGCTGTTCTTGGACGACCCGAAGAAAACATTACGAGGATACTTTGAGAGGGAAGGTTTGGAATTGGTGTATGATTGTGATATATTAGTAGGATAGTACCTTCAGTAGAACAGCTAAAGTCTCCTCATCTCCTCTAGCCGCTAGTTCGTGAACAGTCCCCGGATCTAATTGTAATCCTTCGTCATGTTCATCACCTGTTTCTTCACTTTCCAAAGCTTTTTCCGTGGACAGCTGGAAATAAACCAATATTAATTTCCAGAAGATTAGTTCTGGAGTCACAACAAAATTATTATTATTATTAGGTCTATTTTAAGCAGTATGAAAAGTAATGTCAGATTATTTTGATACCTCTATTTTCTGATAAGACTTTTTAGCAATATCATATTATTATAGAAAATTTTATATTTATTTATTCTTAAAACGTACTTCGAGGGCAGACCAAGTAGGATCTTTTCCAATTAAGTTCGGTAAAGAAAGAAGCTTAGACAGTGAAGGTGAGCGTTTAACGCGTTAGATAGGGTCCCTTAAACCTACACCTGGGTCGCAAGTCACAGTCACTGTTGAAGCTCCTCTCACTACAACGATGGACCCGACACTCGCACACATGAAATGATGAGAGGTATCGTCTCTATCTTATTAGTGAATATGAGTTAGTTTTCAAATGTAATGTCAAAAAAAACGTTTGTATCAACAACTACTAATAAATTAGAAATTAATTAGAAAAACATCGTCCAGCGGACAAAATTGTGAATCTAAACCATTCCCAGATCTCCTTGAACAGACACAAAAAATTTCATCAAAATAGGTCCGGTTGTTTGAGAGAAGTTCAGTGACATACAAACTTACAGAAGAATTATATATATAAAGATATACTTACCAGATCATTAACATCTTCCTCCGGCTCAGTAGGAGCTGAATCAGTTCTACTAAGCTCGATGAGAGCTCTCATCACCCTTCTATCCCTCGGCCACCTAGTCGTTGTACCGTTCACTAACTCGGGCATAATGTTCTCCAAAGCTGATTGTTCCACTGAAATATAAAACATAGTATATTAAAATAATATATATGTTTATACAGTAATTTATGGTTAAAGATATTTATTCCATGATAACTTTTAACTGAAACAACACATAGCGAAAAAAAAATGTAATTATCTTTACTTTAAAACTTGAAATGGTGTATGTTTTGTAAGTTGTCCTTATATAAATAAAAAATAAATAAATTCTCATAACAACATAGGTTCACCTACATGAGATTAAATAATGTTACACACATATATTAATATGTACTACTTAATATTGTCTAATATATATATAATTTCAATTAATTAACATGAAATTGTTTTGATTAAAAAATATATAGTAATATATAATTATTAAATGAAAGAAGATGTAGTTATTCTGATTAAAGTCACTATATATGTGTGTGTGTGTGTGAGAAATTGTAAAGTGAATGTATAAAAAAAGTATCACATACTATACATAAAGTAATGTTTGTGTAATATTTTCATCACTGTCAACTTATTTAAACTCAAATCACACATTTTTCTACGAGACTTCATCACATACTAATCATTAATGTTAAATTATTTTGTATACATATGTCTGTGATAAATATAGAAATAGAATAATATAATATTATAAACCAGAATACATACTCTATAGAGTTCAATTTAGAATTACATGTGATATCATATTATAAGAACTAATTAGGTTTTATTCCTTATATATATTTAAGGAAAATAGTACATATATATCAATGTATCCTTAATATATCTCATATATGTGTGTTTGTCTCATACTTTTAAAGCTGTATCTACGAAATTGAATGAAGTTTCTTATACATATACTCATTATTTATTAAGTTTATATTGAAAGTCTTCCTAGACAGGAAAAAAGGACATTCATATGTGTGTGTATAAAAAAATTAAGTTACTGTAAATAGCATACGGAAAAATATTAAATAACAAGCAAAACCGCGGCTAGGCTATAGTGTATGATGCTAAGACTTTGTCCCCGAGGTTTGTAATATAAGGAAGTCCTTTTATTAATTATGGTTTAAAATGTTCTGTTTTATATATAGATTGTATTTATAATTTATACATAGATGTGTGTGTGCGTCTGTCTGTTTGTCTATCAATAATAAAATAGTTAATTAATTATAATTTTGGAATATCCTGTATGCTGGAGTACTTCAAAACCTCAACATTTAACAAATCTACACCAACTTTGATGACATTCATGTAAATTACCCCGTGAATATTAATTCTAACATTACAGTACATATTAAAGCCTTCTTAAAATAAAATTATATTTAATACTTAAAGAATTTCTCATATAGATAAAATAGTTCCCGAGATTAAATGAAACTAATATTTTTTTCACACATGTCGTCTTAATGATCACCGTTGCTTTAAAGATACCGAAACGTCGGTAGTTTTTATCAAAAATAAATTAAGTATATCGGCAAAATATTTTTTTCAGCTTATCAGAGCCCACTGCGAAGCAAAGGCCTCTTCTCTCATGGAGAAGGTTTGAGCATTAATCACCACGCTTACTCAAGACGGGTTGGTGATTTCAAACTTATAATTGTGAAATTATAAGTCCAGGTTTCCTCACGATGTTTTCCATCATCTATCAGTGATATCTAAATACTCTTATAAACTACATATGACTCAGAACAATCACATTGGTACTTGCCAGGATCGAACCCGAAAAACATTAGCTTCATTTACATAGTTCCTGAGATTAGTGTGTACAAACAAATAAACAAACAGATACATTATATTAGTTTCCTATAAGCTCAGTTTATGTATAAGTTCTAACATCTCAATAGTAGTAGGTTCGAGTCTTATTCATGTCAATTATTCCTTACATGATTTACATGATATAGATTCTTTTCCTTCGGACTCCGGATCTTGATCCTTATCTTCAATTTTCTCCTCCATCTGAAAAAATATGAATTTTATATTAAATTTATTATAAGAGTAATAAAATTTATAATAATTTAGTAGTAGGAAAAATTGAGTAAACTTATTTCTGAGTATCACTTGTATATTATTCTGTGTATAGTCGGTTTATTATTTCAATTTTTATTTAATTATAATAATATTGATTTAACAGAATTATAAATAAATAACAATAGACCCTATGAAGTATATGTGTTTACATTTTTGAATATTAAGTAACAGTAACATGTTATTTTTGAACTGAAACTTCTTGCGCGACTTTCAACAAGGTTGCGTTAAACGTCTAACGCTGGGGGGGATAAAATTAGACAGAACGAGAGGGAATGCGTGTAACTCAAACGCATATGAATTTGTATGAAATTTTAATAAAGTTTATCTTAAAGAAACACTGAAAATTCCTTAGAAAATCAATTTCCACCCCTTCCTTTTTTTAATTTTGACTTTTATTAGCTCTAATGGCTTTGACAGGTTCACCGAAAGGTATGAGTGGCCCAATGGGACTTACTCATTAATTTATTGCCTGAAGGGCCCCAGACCTTTCTGTATTCGTTCCAATATTATTAAGTTTCATTTCTTTGGCGCGCTCAATCATTTATATATACATATATGTATGTATGTCTCTGTGTAAGTATATATGTGTGTGTGTGTCTTTGTGTCCGTGTATTTGTGTATGAATGTGTGTATGTATGTATGTATGTATATATGTGTGTATACCTGTCCCCTGTCATGCTGCAACGCCGCCTCCACCTTACAGCCCGAGTCCAGCACCCAGAGAAGCACCAACGTGTGAAGCTCCACCGGCTCACAACTACACATAACATAGAGTTACAAACTTATTAGAAGTGGCAGATTTATAATAGAGTTAATATATCTCAGAGAAGACACAATATAAATGTTTATTTTACATTTTTATCTATAATTATATAGCTGATGTAATATAGAGTAACTTTAACTACTTTTAATCATGATACCGACATCAAACGTTACCACGCGCGTGTTTTAGGAGCGATTCAAACATCGCTTATAAGTTTCTTCAAGGTTTTATTTGCGCAGACGGAGTCGCGGATTACAGCTAGTATATTTATAATTATAATAATATTAACATACCCTGTAAGAGTCTTGGTCAAAATTCATAATACATATATAAGTATCGAGTAATAAATCATAGCCTATGTTTAAATCTAAAATATAAATTATTTATTCTAGTGAGTTCAATTAAAATCTATTCAATAGCTTTTGCATAAAATATTATCAAATTAGTTTAGTATATGTTATATCTTTATTTATTTATACGGGGTGACTGGTGAATTACTATCAATATTTAAGGAGAATACTCGGTACATGATTCTCATCCGAATTATGTAAAAAAAATAGGCACTTAATTTTTGACAAAATTTCCGTATAAATAAATGAAGTGTTGACACGTTCCAAGTGTTCCAAGTGTGGAAGCGTGCGGCGGCGTGTTGATACAACACTACGCCGCCGCATGCATATGTACACACATACGCATGCGGCGGTGAGTGTATACCTAATCTGTAGGGTGTTCACACGATGCGTAATTAATTACATAACTTTTGGTTAACTTTACTTAGAAGTTGATTAATATTTATGTTATATTAATTTTTATTTCGTCATATATGATCGTCAAATATCACGTCCTCAAGTATCGATAGTAATTCACCAGTCACCCTGTATAGTCCATCTCACCCGAGCTTTCCCTTCTTGAGCGAGGCCAGGTGTTGTTCCAGCTGAGTCATGTGGTACACGTAGTGATGTATCTCCAAGGCTGACAATCTGAAGGTAACACGAAATATATGAACGTGGGAACATTACAACTTCGTATGGACAACATAACACATTATACATGAACATAGGCACATTATAACATACTTCCAACTAAATATATCAGACGAATGATTGTTATTTACACAAGATACGAAACCTCTTAGCATTCAATGGATTCACCGTGCGGGTTGCGGGTCGATCCATATATTATAAAAACTTAGGTAATACTAATTAAATATGTAAATTTCATTTTCTATACATCTTCTTATATATTATAATGAGGGTAGGGTTCAATAACCACGTGTAGATATATGTTATTTAAATTTTTCTCTATAACCTTTAATTTATAATATTTATGAACTTTCTCGGTTTTCAAATAATAGTCGATGGATTACTTCGATATGATTGGATTAAATATTCACATTTTAATATCGACCGTTCAGTTTCACATGTGGCTAACTACCCACACGTCTAATATCAAGTATCACACTGATATTTGACGTTACAAAATATATTTTGATTGATAATCTATGGAATCGATTTACACGATAAATGGAATGGTTTAGATTCACAATTTTGTCCGCTGGACAATGTTTTTTTAATTATTTTTTAATTTATTAGTAGTTGTTGATACAAACTTTTTTTTTGACATTAGATTTGACAACTAACTTATATGTCGATCATTCTGTCGCACTTCGAAACACGGAGATTTATGGCTTTAATAGGTGAACTCCAAAAATATAAATAAAAAACGTAACAGATATTTCTTCATTATAGGGCGATACGAAGTTCGGCGGGTCTTCTAGTATATATATGTATATTATACCTTCTAGCCTCCAATGTATAATGCATGGCGAGCGCAGCGTGTCCCGCTGCCACGTCGCACAAGTAGCGGCGCGTGCAATGCTTCACGTCTACCAGCCACGAAGAGAACGAACGGTGGAAAATTGACACGAAACCCGTGGAGCGATCTACCGACACTATCCTGGAATAGAGAGATGATAAGACTATATAGATGATGATGATGATGATCACATATTAAATTTTACAAATACTAGATGTTTGGTTTTATTAGTATCAATCATTGTAAGTCATATGTAAATGGGAAGGTATCACTGAAGTGTGATAATGAGCGTAGGGAGGAGTTGAAAAGTCCTAAAATTCGTGTGTCGTATGTTATGGATGGCCCCTTATATATATACATAAGTTTTGACTTTACCATACACTATGTTTAAGTCAAAAACATAAATTATATGTTCAGATTAGTTTCATTAAAGTATGGTCGATAATTTTTACATAAAATACTAACAAATCCAAACATCTAGAAAAACAAACACTCAGTCATAAAATTGCTTTAGTATATGTTATATATTTTACTTGACACAATTTTTTTCATGACTGTACATAATATAAAAATCATGTTTGTACAGTCAACGACTAAAGTTATTGTATCAAAATAGTAATGAAAAAAATATTTTTTGTTTATGAAGTAAACCCATAACACTCTTTTCACTAGCACAGTCGGTTAATCATTACCTTCTCAACAAATGCATCCTTCTATTAAAGTCTTCCCTAGTGACGCTGTATTCCTTGGTAAGCAGACACTTGTACAACATGTCCTCAGTTACACCACAACGAGCGGCTAGCAGCACGTCTAATACTAGCCGGACCTTGTTATTGAGGACGAGAAATGATGATAAATTCAATCTCATATATATGTATATATAATATATATTGTCGTGTATAGTGCAAATCCGCGTAACTAGTAATAATTTCACGTATCTACATTGGAAGCAGATTATCAGAAGAAAGTTTGAGATTATATATTTTATATATTAACGACTTTTAAGGTAATTATTTGATAATTAGTAATAAATTAAACATAAATTAATTTGCACTATCCCCGATGTGATGTAATACATTAAAGTATGATTAATTAATTAAAGTGACCTGAAAGGAGATATAAATATATTAGGATGTAGAAGTTATTTTCGATTTTCTATAATAATATAAACATTGCCTTAATTACAATCATAAATAATTAGTTAATCTCATAGATATAATCTTTACATTTTTAGCGGAAATGTCAAAAATGAACGAATAATGATAAGTATGAAATGATATACTCAAAAGTGTACTTGTCACACACCTTATTAAACCTCCGTCCGTGGAACAGTCTCTGCGCGAGCCACAAGTACAGTCCGTTGAGTGTACCTGGGATCTCTCTTATTTCACGCAGCGCTATGAAACCATCGGCTACTCCGTCCAGCACCTATTTAACATATTATATATACTAGCTTTCCGCCCGCAGCTTCACCCGCGTGGAGTTCGGTTATATCGCGTTTCCAAGAGAACCTTTCAAAAGTCTGGGATAAAAACTATCCTATGTTCTTTCTCAAGGTCAACTCTATGTCTGTACCAAATTTCCTTAAAATCAGTTCAGTGGTTTAGGCGTGAAAGCGTAACAGACAGACAGACAGAGTTACTTTCGCATTTATAATATTATAGTAGGGATAAACACAATATAATATTATCATTCTGTAAAAATATGTATTAATAATATAGATATTCTAAAAGTGAACAATTTGAACTGAATTCTTACGAGTTTTCGTTTAAAAAATCAACACAGTTTGTAGTCTTTCACTCATAAAACTTAAAATTAGTATCACATATTAACTAAGAGAAAATTAACTTAAATCAATTACATATTTAGTGTAAAATAATTCCTCTCTATTATCTTCTTCTTCTACCTGGCAATTTCCCAGCTTTAGCCAGGGTCTGCCTTACATGTTGTGAATAGTTTTGGCTAATTGTTTTTACAATCCACCTGCCTGACATCAACCCTTTTTGGGAATGCATTAATCAGTGATGTCTTAATACTCTTAAAGTACATATGACTCGGAAAATCACATTGGTATTAACCAGGATCGAACCCGCGCCTTCATGCATGAGAGCCGGGCCTTTTAACTATTAGGCCACCACTGAATTAATCTATTATATATGGCATATAAAAATAAACAAATGAAAGTTTAAATCGAACTCGGTACTCATTACCGCCCCTGTCTATACTGAGTTATATGCTCTAATATATTAAGTGTATTGTATTACCTTCTCTAAGTACAGTAAGCAACCGTCACTCTTAATCCTAAGATGATCCAAAGCAGCCGCCGCGGATGCTGCAGCAGCCGCGTCGCTCGACACTCGAGCCCTGAAGACAAATGGAACATAAACGCGCGTTTTGGTCGGGCTTTTTTTTGGTAACGCTGCGTTTTTTTGTGGTAACGCTAGTAACAATATACATATTAAAAGTATACATAGTTTTACACGCGATAGGTTTATACTTTTTTTATATATATTAATATATATTGTTATATTTCGGGTATTAGTCGAGTTTATAAGATCAAAAATTTGGCGGTTTTGTAGATATTAGTATACACAAAATTTATTACAGAAAACAGATTTTACTTTATATATGTTATTTTAAATAACCCCATAATTTCTAAAATAGAACCCAAAACATAAATTTTACGTATGCCCCTAGGTTTCAGACTTGTCTATGACACATACCTACATATATTAACCAAATCGATTTCATACTGATATATTTGAGTAGAGTATCATCAAAATCAGTTTACACATTACCTGAGTCGCGGCTCGTTGTCGAGTCGAGCCAACACATACCGCTGAACATCCGCGGCCACGTGAGCTCGACATAGCTCATCAAGAGTTATCTTACGGAAACCTTGAACAAAATACATATAAATATACTCTGATCAAAACAGACCAGACCCTGGCTAAAACGAAGTCATATAATGTAAGTAGTATATAATGAGATCTAAGGATCGCGAGTATTCATTTAAATGAAACTAATAGTTTCGTATACTACACTTTTATTATTTTAAACTACATACTTAATCCCGATTTTTTAGGATTCATTTACATCTCGTCGTGGTGATCCCGATTGCTGAAAAGTAGCTGATACGAAACTAAAGCACGCGTAGTAATATCCTAAAAATATTAGTTTTATTTAATTGGTTGTGAATCACTTCTTGAAGGATTGATTAAAAACCGACCTAGCAGCCCTTCTTTATAGGACAATCCGATTTCTAGAACATTCAATAACATTCTCGTTCATATATCTACTTGTTAACATTAACAACAGGAATATTCCAGTAAACGTATACCTAATAGTTCGGCCACTCGTCAAGAGATGGCGCTGCTACTATTAAATTCGATTCGCTTGTCAAGCCGATCTTTAAGTTGGCTGACAATATTAATGAAAACCGTAAAAAAGCAATAAACGAATAAATAACATTCATATGAATTAATCAATAAACGAATAAATAAACAAAGTTCATACAACATCTTTTGGTATTGTTGCAGTGCACCACATTTTCTATTTTTTCCTTTTTCTTATTATAATATTTATTGTGTAATTTTATTTATTGTATTTTTTTTTAAATGTTTCGTTTGTGAATAAGATTGTTATTGTGTTGTAGTGCGACTTTGACCAATAAATATTTTATTATTATCTAAATAATCTGGTGTTAATACGTACCAGTGAAGACTCTGGCGAGGCGGGCGTGTCTCCGTGCGGTGGCTACTAGCAGCAACCAATGAGGCAGTAGGTGTTGGTGACGACCCACCACGCCGGCTACACTACCCTCACTACCCTCGCCATCTAAACGAACAGACAGACATACATATATATATGTATAGTCGTGGATAGTGCAAATCCTCGTAACTAGCATTGGATAATTCCACATATCTATTAACTACTTTTAAGGTAATTTAAACTTTCTACTTTATATTAACTACTTTTAAGGTAATTTAAACTTTCTTCTGATAATAATTTGCTTCCAGTGTAAATAAGCGGAAAAATCAGTTGCTAATTACGAGGATTTACACTATCCCCGACCATATACTATATTTAAAAGAAAGTCGTATTAGTTACTCTATATATAACTCAAGAACGACTGTACGGATATGGATGAAAATTGGTGGAGAGATAGATTAGCACAAGGAGACGGACATGGGATATTTAATTCTGTTCGATCAAAAAGAAAACTTAATAAAATATCTGGTTATTTTGCATCTCCCGGACCTAATAGTTCGCCCGGTCAGCTATACATGTATTACTAATTCCTAAATAAATGCGAACAAAGTCGCGAGCAAAACTAGTATATATAATTACCATTAGTGGCGCCCTCATCTATAGCGTCTATAAGCAAGAATAAGCATTGCTTAGGCGGGTCTATTTCCAGTAATGGAAATAATATAGCCTTCTTGAAGCATTCATCGGGGTTTTTATCCAGGTTCTGAGGTAATAAAGCCTGCTGGATTTCCGTTTCCGATAGTAACTTCTCGTAATAGGCATTGGCTATTAAAGTTCTCGGATTGACCGGAAGGCTTGGTATTGGAGGCGGTTCTTCTTCAGAAACTGATCTCTTCTTCTCCAAAAGTAATTCCATTTCCGTTTGCGGATCGTCTTTAACGTCGTGAACTATGTTCTGATATTCGGGAAGTTCTTTTGGATCCTTTTTCGGCGAGCCATCAGAACGTAAGCCACTTTTATTGGGATACCGAAAGTTGGCGACCGGAATTCTTGATTTTGGCGGGCTGTTCATCTCTTTTTTCTCTTCCTGGTCGTTTGACAGGCTCTTCTGGAGTACAGAAGGTTTCTTTTCTTGTAGCGGTTCGGAGCTCTGCCGTAGAAGTCTTGAATTTCGCATTTCTTTGGATTGTCGTTGAGATATATTGCGGAGGAACAGGTTCTCGTGGTTTTCGTACAGACGCAGATCATTCTGGTCGCTGATGAACGGATTCGTTGGCTTTACATCCGCCTTCGGCAGTATTTCCGGTAGCTGTAATCACAAACAAATTACATGACGTCATTCCATCCACTTCACAAGAGATGTCGCTACTAGGATATTTGTTATACTACTACACATTCGAAATGAAAATTATTCAAATAATGAGAAGGATTACGCGAGTATTAATTTAAATGAAACTAAAATGTTTCGGACTATACTGTGCGTATTTTATTATCATAAAAACTAATTGGATTTTTTTCATCATTTATTACATTAACAAAGGGAGAGCAGCTTGTACGGTGGAGGTGATCGTATAACGCGTTAGATAGGTTCCCTTAAACCTACACCTGGGTCACAAGTCCCAGTCACTGTTGAAGCTCCTCTCACTACAACGAAGGACCCGACACACGCACCGTTAATATATAGAATGATGAGAGGTATCGTTTTATGTCAGAGTAATTTGATTGCTATAATTATATATACAAGCTTCATTTTCAGTTTTATATAACATACTCTCTCTCTCTCTCTTTCTATATTTCCCTCTCTCTCACTCACCGCGTGTCCACTCAGCTCCGCGTCGTTAATACAATCCGTGTAATCTTCTCTCTCATGTATTCTGTCAGCTGTTTTCTGTCGAGAACTCATCTCCTCTTCGTCTGTTCGTTGATCTGAAACAAATTAATTAGTAATTAAATTGTGATTTTCGTATGATTAGAAAAAAAACAAACATTTGAAGGTCAATGTTATTCTCAAACATGTCGCATGTAGAGTTTTATTTCAATATAATATCCCTACTAATATTATAAATGCGAAAGTAAATCTGTCTGTCTGTCTGTTACTCTTTCACGCCTAAACCGCTGAACTGATTTTAATGAAATTTGGTACAGAGATAGAGTTGACTTTGAGAAAGAACATAGGACAGTTTTTATCCTAGACTTTTGAAAGGTGATGACAGTTTTTATCCTAGACTTTTTCCACGCGGGCGAAGTTAGAAAGCTAGTATATAATAAGAATATCATGATGACAGTTTTATGGAATGAATATTGAGATTGAAAATATTTTTTTTTGAACAAATATGTTATTAATTATGCTACACTCTTCTACTCCTACTTGAAGCAGCGGCTAGTATTACATATATATGTATATATTTTCAATATGTTTCATATTTATCATATTTTTGTCAGTACCTTCACTATCAGCCAGCAGAGGCTTGGAGCTCTCCTCACCATCTTCACAAATGTCACGGAACTTCTGAACAAAATTCTCTTCCAAAGAATTTCTGTGAAAATAATAGAAAATAGATGGAATAATAGAAAAGTTGGAGTTATTGTATATCTATGGGTCCAATGTAGTAATTTAGCTACTTCATATTATTATAGGCCAGTGCAGAAAGCCTTTAAAATTAATGAAAAGTGAAAATAAATTATAGTAGAATACAACTCATTAGAAAAGCAGAAGAATATTATAAAAATTAAAGGAAAAATAATTTACGGAACTGCGAACGGGCGAACTGAGGTCGGGAAGGTATGGGGATGAGTAAAAATAGGGTAAAAAATGGGTTTTCTCGATTTCCGGCAAAACTAAAAGTCCTACGGAAAAATGTTATATGGCAAAGTTGTTGGTAATAAAAATTCAAAAAACATATTTTTTGTTTTTTATTTTTATCTCTTCCTAAGAACAATTTATTGCCACGAAATTTGGTATTTATTCAAAATAAGCTGAATCTTATTCTAATCAAATAAATTACAGTGCATTTGTAACATCAAAAGGAAAGTTATCACCGAATTTTGTGACAAAAAATTGTTTTTATATACATATGTATATTGCATATGTCTGTGTATGTGTATGTATGTCTGTGTGTGTATTACCTATCAGATCTCTCATCCGGCCTCGCATGTTCAGAGTGTGATAGGATCTGCATCGCCAGTGAACGGACGAACTCACCAGGCCGCTGGCTGCAGTCACCCGGACCCTGAACAACATGAACAATGATAGTCAGCTACAGACTGAAACATAGTCTAGACTGGACTAAGTCTAGACTCAGTTGAGCTTGACATAATATACATAAGATGTTATCAACAAAAATATAGTCAATTATTTTAATGAATTTCTTTGAATACACAATTAGGTAACTTCTCAATTAATATGTCATATAGCTCCCAAAACTTCTCAGAACAAGAAAAGTCAGCTACAGACTGTAAAATCTAGTCTAGACTGACTATGTAGTCTAGACTACAATATAAATAGGATCACTGTTATTAACAAAAATATAGTTAATCATTTTAATAAATTTCTTTGAATATAGTATATTAGGTAACTTATCAATTAATATATCAAATAACTCCCAAAACTCAGAACAAGAGTCAGTTACAGACTGTAAAATGTAGTCTAGACTGATCTATAGTCTAGACTAAGTAAATCTTCCTGACTTTATACAAAAATGACTGTAATTGATAAAAATATAGTTAATTATTTCGATAAATTCTCAATTAATATATCAAGTTACTCCCAAAAACTTCTATGTCATCTACATTCATCTCATTATATCTATCTCTATCTACCTGTAAGAAGTGTCTCGCTAGCATTCTTCTGTTTAAAGCTCTTTGTTGTCTGGCTTGAGGGCCATTACCCGGGGCGCTTAGTTCTTGACATAAAGCTGTCTTACCGCTACCCGCATCACCTGGGATAGAAAATATTATATAGATAAGAATCTTCTCATTATACAATGTATTCATGTGTCGGGTCCATCGTTGAAGTGAGAGGAACTTCAACAGTGACTGGGACTTGTGACCCAGGTGTAGGTTTAAGGGACCCCCATCTAACGCGCGTTAAACGATCATGAGCCTATGAAATTATATAATTTTGTATAATTTATAAGTAATAAATAATTGTAAGTTAGTTCGTCTATCATGGTTTATATCATATAAAACCATAGTCATATAATTATCATATCATGGCGGGATTAAAACGGGTTTTATTTATTTCTTAACCATCTTTGTAAAGATTGAAACAGTTATTACTACAGTCCTATAAATCACGCAAAATACAAGTTGATTGAAGCGACCTCAGTATTTCGGTACCGAATAGTTTTTTCAGCCATTAATCCTATATTTCGGCCCAAAAACTGAAATTAGTAGTTCGATATACATTTTTTTAATAAAATCCACCCTAAATATATATCGAACAAAAAAACCTCTCGATCATACATTTATTTGTTTGCCGAAATCATCTCCGTACATGAATGACTCGAGACACATTAGCATTTTTTTTATTATATACTAGCTGCGTCCCGCGGTGTTACTCGGATTTCCGTTATATAAAGTAGCCTATGTACTATTCCTTTACTTCAGCGTCCTGTATACAAAATTTTATCAAAATTCCGTCAGCCGTTTGAGTGTGAAGAAGTAACAAACATACACACACTCACAAACTTTCGCAATTATAATATTAGTAGGTAAAAACTCTCACCCAGTATAAGCGTCCCAGCAGTCTTGCTGACCGCTCGCTGCTCTAAGCAATGAGCTATCTTCTGGAACACCCACTCCCTACAGAAGAATCTCCTCTTGTCACACACATCAGACACTCGCGATGTAGACTTCTTCACTCTGTCCTTGTCACGAGCTATTGGACTTAGCGGGGAGCCTGTGTGAGAAATATTGATGAAACATTACAAATAACCTTATATACAGGGTGACTGGTGAATTACTATCAATATTTAAGGAGAATACTCGGTACATGATTCTCATTCGAATCATGTAAAAAAAATAGGTACTTAATTTTTGACCAAATTTCCGTATAAATAAATAAAGTGTTGACACGTTCCAAGTGTTCCAAGTGTGGACGCGCGCGGCGGCGTGCTGATACAACACCACGCCGCCGCACGCGTGTGTGTGTGTGTGTATATATAATCTGTAGGGTGTGCACACGATGCGTAATTAATTACATAACTTTTGGTTAACTTTACTTAGAAGTTTATTAATATTTATGTTATATTAATTTTTAATATGTCATATATGATCGTCAAATATCACGTCCTCAAGTATCGATAGTAATTCACCAGTCACCCTGTATAATATGTATGTCTCATTAAATATATAACAGATTTTTTACGAATAGTGTTACATACATTTTTGTTTTACTTCGATTAATATTGTTATATAACTTTTTGTAAAGACAGTCCATACCTGATGGTGTATACAGAATATTTTTGCAAAAATATTTCTTTTCTATGTAAATATAATGGTTGATGAATAGAACCTTTACTGGAAGATAGCTCTTATTACAGAAAATTACAAAAACATACATTCATCATCATCATCATCCTATCAGAGCCCACTGCTGAGCCTCTTCTCACATGGAGAAGGTTTGAGCATTAATCACCACGCATACTCAAGTCGAGTTGGTGATAACAAACTTATAATTTGATATAAGTCCATGTTTCCTCACAATGTTTTCCTTCATCAGTCAGTGATGTCTAAATACTCTTAAGTACATATGACTCGGAAAAATCACATTGGTACTTGCCAGGATCGAACCCTTATGCACGAGAGGCGGATCTCTAACCACTAGGCCACTACGACTTTATAATAAATATTTACCATCAAAATCAAAGTCTCTCTCTCTATCTCTCTGCCGTCTATTTTCCCTGGAGTTTTCTCTTTCGGGGAATACCCGATGGCCGGTCGGAGTACGCTCCTGTCTCGATGTGATCTCATTCAAAGGAAGTGACCTGGAAATATAATCATTTCTCTGGAATCTAACACCTGGAAACACCTGGAAATATAATCATTACCCTAATACCTGGATCCAGGTCTTATAAAATCAGAAATACCCATTCTATGACCCTCTGAATGCAAAGAAATTTGATCCACTTGGACCTTATTATAGGGCCGTTAAAGGATTTTCTTGCATTTTTGTGATTGAACTCCCAAAATATTTGGATTTTTGATTGAGATATAACAAATATATATATATATATATATATATATATATATACATATATATATATATGTATATATATATGTATGTTCCTAATCAGGAAAATACAGTTAGCAAAGGAAAATGACTTGTCCCGGTGATAATGATTTTGAATCCAGATTAATTGGGGAAAAAAATAATTGGACCTAATTATGTAAATATTATTCAGATATCAATTATAAAATTATTTCTTTATATCATAATAAAAATAAATTATATTGTTTTTAACCTTTTTCTAAATCGAAATATTCATTCATTGATTCATTCATTTACGTACGATTATATTTGAAAATAACAATCCTATTTGATATCTGTTTTAACAAACATTATTATATACATCATTTATTAATATAATTCTAGTTAATTCAATAAATGCAAATAATCTTTCAATTTAATAAATTAATTTAGTCTGATCATGAAATGTTGCCGAAAAGCAGCGGAAAATTCGTATGCAGTAAAAATTATACTAAAAAACGTGTAGTATACCAAAATAGTTACATTTAAACCAAATTAGTTCTTAACACATTACACAAGTCGAGTGCAAAGTTATTGTTAAGGTGGCACTTCACTTCGCGTTGCGTATTCGCCGCATTTGTCCAAATATTTGTACGTAGTCCAAATAGCACAAACATGACATCCACACTTGGCATGCCAACAACGTCTTTACGCGTTTCCGCTTATTTGTGTATGTGTATTTGTGCAAATATGTCAAATGAAGTCGAATAAATCATCCACACATGGTCTTATTTGGCCGAACACGAACGCCAAGTGCAGTGCCACTTAAAGTTACTAACCGTAAATTAACCCGATGTTCTGCTTGCCTGACAGCGGAGTGCCTATGCTGCTGCTGCCTAATGCTGACCTGGTTCTGCCTCAAATACGCTTCAACCTTCCCTTCGTTAGCATCATTCTTCTGACTTCGTCTCACTCTGTTCTCTTCTTTACGTCTAGAATCTCTCTTCTCCAATTTTTCTATCCTACTCTCTAGCGGAGCGTTTAATAGCTGTATATTACCCCCATGATTATAGTTTAGAGGGTCAAAATCTCTCGAATTACCCCTATTTTCTCGCGTGGAGCTACCCTTGGCGTTTTTTGCCCTATATTTTGGGGCAACCTGACTGTATATCGGCATATTCGACATCTTAAACTAGCTTTGGTTAGAAATATATAGGGTGCTTTGGTTTTTAACTAATTACTAGAGGAACCTGGTTGTTTAATAATTTTTATATTAAAATATTTTTCTTTTTATCACAATCGTGAGGTTCGAGGGAGATTCTGAGTTGTGATTAAAATTATAATGACGTATCAAACATCGTCAGCCAGCAACTGGAAAAAAAAATAACATTAATTAGTAAAAAATAATAATTTATAAGTTAAGTTTCATGAAAACAGTTTAATGGCGACCCATTTAATAATTAATATTTATCATTATTTGTACTTTTAAATTTATATAATAAAAAAACTATATCATTAGGGAAAATCAAATTAAATGTGAATCCCTACTAATATTATAAGTGCGAAAGTACCTCTGTCTGTCTGTCCGTCTGTTACGCTTTCACGCCTAAGGGATCGTTCAAGTATTACGTAACGCAATTTTCGAAGATTTTTGACCCCCCCTTCCCCCGTCGTAACGCACAGTAACGTTTTTCTGTAGCCCCCCCCCCCCTTCTCAAAACGTTACGTAACACTCAAGTGATCAATTTCATCAAAAGACTTACAATGCAATCTAGGTATTCCCCGTAAAATATCAATTAAGAGGTTTGCAAACTTGGAATAACAAATAAAAATATCGACCAGACTAATACAAACTGGTCAACAATGTAATGTAAATAGTTGCCAGTTTAGGGGTTTTTATTAATATATTTTTTTTGGAAACAATGCTACGTAACGTTTTGTAAGAGACACCCCCTCCCACCCCAGTAACGCATCGTAACGTTTTACGAGACCCCCCCCCCCTCCCCCAAAATTGCGTTACGTAATACTTGAACGCTCCCTAAACCACTGAACTGATTTTAATGAAATTTGGTACAGAGATAGAGTTAGCCTTGAGAAAGAACATAGGATAGTTTTTATCCCAGATTTTTGAAAGGTTCTCTTGGAAACGAGATATAACCGAACTCCACGCGGACGAGGCTGCGGGAGAAAAGCTAGTTTATATATAATGGTAAAAATTAGTCCAAAGACATAAATAATTATTAATAAAAAATTTCCTAAGTAAAAACGATTCGAGCTTTCTATAAAAAAATCTAAACTATGTCATTAATTTCAGTTCTTATTTGGTTTTTTATAGTTCCCAATGAGATTTTATAGCTGTGAGCTATGTGACACCCCAATTCAGGTCTAAAGCTCCTCAACCCTAGCTCTCAATACCTATTCAACACTGAAAGGGTGAAAAAAGATCGCTCGGAATATAAAAAACATATTACGACACTAAAAAACTATTTAGTTATTTTCATACAGGTTTGCAAATTTTTTCATCGTATGACATCGAATATTAACATGCATAAATACTTATATATTTTAAATCAGTAATAATAAAAACAAATAAAATTATATACATAAAAAGTATTAATTTAAATAAGAATAAAATTTGGCCAATTTGGCGCCAATGAAGCAAATTTCGCGCCACAAAACAAACGTCATTTGAAAATAATTTCTTAAGTACGAAAGGGAAAGAAATATATATCTGTCTCTTTCTTAATCTAATTCAATTAAGGAAATACTCAAAAACAAAGCATTTATTAGCGTTACACCTTATTACATAGTAAATAAGGTTGATTTTCAAATAACTACTTCCTGGGTCTTAAGTATATATTCTCTTTATAATAGCAATAAGGGTCATTTTATTATAACAGTACTTGAGCTTTTTACAATTTTTTTTTAAACCTTATTACCATTGAAATAAGGTTGATTTTTTTCAAGCCTCTCAACTCGATTACCGGACGTCCTGAATTAAAAAAACCGCTTTGTCTCTGTTACTTGAATTAATTTTTATTTGAATATCATACGGGGTACATTAAAAAGTTTAAAATGCGACTTATTTATTTGTAATAGAGTTGATTTTTGTCTGAAGATACTTTTTCTTAGATTTGCTATTTTTTTTTAATACAGGATAAAGACTTTATATAAAAGAAAGTCGTGTTAGTTACAGTATGTATAACTCAAGAACGGCTGTACGGGTATGGATGAAAATTGGTGGAGAGATAGATTAGAACAAGGAGACGGACATAGCATACTTTTCATTGGAATTAAATAGAAAAATAAGTTAATAAAATCCAAAATCTTATCGACTGCTTTTAATGAGTTCGCCCGGTCAGCTATACATTTCTAATTCTGTAACTAACGCAGACGAAGTCGCGGTCAAAAACTAGTAAATAATGTTAACATAGAAAAATCTTTTAGAGATCGTAGCAACAGTGAATCTTCTATTTGTAGTAGTCAGAAATGTTTTGTAATTCAAAGAAAATATTAATTTAAAAAATATATATTTTATGAAATTTTCACACATTATTCACATAGTTGTATATACATATATGGCAATAATAAAAAAAGAATTGCTTAAACAAAAATAGTCATTCAAAATAAGATTCTATAATCATTAGTGATTGAAAACATTAAAAATATTCTTTATTTAATTTCCTAATACATACATATACATATATTTAAGTCAGTGGTGCCCTAGGCCCGCCACTCATGCATGAGGGCGCGTGAAAAATCACACTGGCAAATACCAATGTGATTTTTCCGAGTCATTAATATACTTATACTTTCTTAAAGTATTTAGACATCACTGATTGATGAATTCCCAAAGATTGTTAATGTCATCCGGGCGGCCGATCATAAAAACAATAAACCAAAACTATTCACAGCATCAAACATGTAAGGCAGACCCTGACTATAGCTGGGAAATTGCCAGGAAGAAGATATATATATATATATATATGTATGTGTGTGTTTATGTGTGTGTGTGTGTGTGTGTGCTAATTAATTCAACCCCCTCAGCGTAATCCTCACCCCATACAGCGGTCATTCATCATATATTCAAGAGTTGGAGCCGGGAGCCACATTTGAACAGTCATTTGGGTCAGACAGACGGTTTACATACATACATAATGAATATGATATTATTATTAAAAATATATTTGTTTCATGCTCTCATTAATAAATAGGTGAAAAGATTTTAAGGATTATATGATATTATATATACAGGGTGACTGGTGAATTACTATCGATATTTGAGGACTTGATATTTGACGATTATATATGACAAAATAAAAATTAATATAACATAAATATTAATAAACTTCTAAGTAAAGTTAACCAAAAGTTATGTAATTAATTACGCATCGTATGAACACCCTACAGATTAGGTATACACACACACACACAGACGCGGCGGCGGCGTAGTGTTGTATCAGCACGCCGCCGCACGCGTCCACACTTGGAACACTTGGAACGTGTACACACTTTATTTATTTATACGGAAATTTGGTCAAAAATTAAGTACCTATTTTTTTTACATAATTCGAATGAGAATCATGTACCGAGTATGCTCCTTAAATATTGATAGTAATTCACCAGTCACCATGTATACAACTAGCTTTCCGCGCGCAGTTCGGTTATATCGCGTTCCCAAGAGAACCTTTCAAAAGTCTGGGATAAAAACTATCCTATGTTCTATCTTAAGGTCAACTCTATATCTGTACCAAATTTCATTAAAATCAGTTCAGTGGTTTAGGCGTGAAAGCGTAACAGCCAGACAGACATACAGAGTTACTTTCGCATTTATAATATTAGTAGGGGTATATCATTTATTGTAATTCCTGTGGGAACAAGTCTTAATTGTTGTTTAATATGCTGTCATATAAGAATCATTATACAGTAGGACCCCGATTATCCGGACCTCAGTTATCCGAATTCGCGATTATCCGGACTGCCAATCGCGACGAGTTTTGTTCTAACACTAGCTTTTGCCGCGACTTCGTCCGCGTGGAATAGTGACTTCCGGCATATTTTTGGTTCTTCCCTCATAGTTCCCGTCCTTGCGGGGTTTTCGGAATGGTCGAGTTCCCGTAGAGTTTTCAAGATAAAACCTTTGTTTTTTTTATTCACAATGAAGTACTCTTAACCACCAACATATTTTTTTTTGTTTAGTTGAATAAAGATTAATATTATTATATTGATACAACCTAAACAAATTATTTCGACCAAATTAGTTACCATAAAAAACGGTTTTTGTGAGTTAATTTTAAAAGATAGACATATACTGTCGCGGACTGTTTTTTAGATCATTAAAAGAGCTATTATTCTTTAATACATATTTTAAGGTTTCAAAGATGAAATAATTTCTCCCGTTTTTTACACATTTACCACTATATCTTTGCTCCTATTGGTCGTAGCGTGATGTTATATAGCCCAAAGCCTTCCTCGATAACTGGACTATCCAACACAAAAAGAATTATTCAATTCGAACCAGTAGTTTCGGAGATTAGCGCTTTCAAACAAACAAACTTCAGCTTTATAATATTAGTATAGATTAACATGTCAGAACTTGCATAACGCCACGCCACTCGTGCCGTCCGTGATTTTCGTTGATTCTCGCTCATATGTATTTGTTGTTTTAAATAAACACCTAACATTACATATGTATGGTACAGTCTACATATGTACCTATGCAAAAAGCCCGTTTTTCTTCATATATTGGATTATCCGGACTTTCAATTATCCGGATGCCTACCGACAACAATTAGTCCGGATAATCGAGGTCCTACTGTATATCGCTAGTGGATACTCAAACATATTAGCCTATATATTAGCTTTTATTTTTGTTTTTCTCTAAAGAAAAATTTTTAATCCATGCAAACAGAGTAGAATGCATAAACTAGTTAAAAAGTAAATGATACAAAAGCGAAAATCTTTAGAAAATTTGATATTATATTCTTATTATAGTTTCTTAAATATAATAATTAAATAATATATGTATGTTAGAATAAATACAGCTGCGTGCAAAAGTATTAGGCACCCCTATTGTTAGTCACTATGTCATTAGATAGCGGTCAAGTGTGTGTTTTATGGTTTAGCTATTGTACTAACGGCAATTTTTAACCAAATTAAGATAAAAGAAAATATTTATGACATCCAGGTGTGCTCCTAAGCGGTGTTTCTTCGAATTTGCTTTTTTTGCGTTTCGGGTTATAGTGTGTTATCAGTGCTTGCAGTGAACATACACGTCTTCTACGCAACTATTCCTATCACAGTTCTAAAGACTAACATTTAACGTGTTAATAATGCCGAAAAAATCTGAAGTTAGTGCTGAACAGCGTCTAAGAATTAAGATTTTACATGAACAAGGCATGTCTCAGGTTAAAATAGCCCGAGAAGTGAAGTGCTCGTGATGTGCAGTTCAATATGCTATAAATCGCTTCAAAGAGACTGGCACCCATGAAAATAGACCAAGAACAGGCAGAAGAAAAGTCACTACTGAACGAGAAGATCGATTGTTGATTAGGCAGTCTCTACAAAAAGGGGAAAAAAACTGCTTCAGAGCTCGCTGCAGCATTATCTGAGGCAAAAGGCAGCTAAGTGAGTGTTTATACTGTGAGAAGAAGACTTCTTAAAGCTGGATTAAAAGGATGTAAAGCAAGGAAGAAGCCGTGGCTGTCAGAACACAATAAGAAAAATCGGTTGGAGTGGGCACTCAAACATAGAGATTGGTCAGTGGAAGATTGGTCCAACATACTGTGGTCAGACGAATCTAACTTTGAGGTATTGTTATTTATTTTATGTATAATAATCAAACACATAAATGTTTTTAAAATAACGTACTGCAAGAAAGTTATTATACTTTGAAAATAAATGTTTTTTTTCGTTTGGCATAGGTGTTTGGAACACCCGGTGTGACTTATGTTAGGCGAAGGGTTGGCGAAGAATACAACCCAGAATGTGTGGTTCCCACTGTTAAGCATGGTGGAGGCTCAATAATGATCTGGGGCTGCATGGCTGCCGACGGAGTGGGCGAAATGGTGTCATGTGAGGGACGAATGAATAGTGTTAAATACACTGAAGTTCTGGAAACAGCACTAGCAACGTCGATAACGCAAATTTTCGGTGATACAAACACCGATGGCCTGAAATTTCAGCAAGACAACGCCACTTGCCACAAGTCTTCGCATACCATGAAGTGGTTTACTGAAAATCATATTGATCTTTTGGACTGGCCACCACAATCACCAGACCTCAACCCGATTGAGCATATTTGGTCCATTTTAAAGAAAAATATCCGCAGGCACTCGATTAGCAATAAACAAGCTCTATTGGCCGCGTTACAGCAGGAATGGAAAAATATATCAAGAGAAGAATGTTTCAGGCTGGTAGAGTTAATGCCAAAAAGAGTGGCTGCGGTTATTAAGTCAAAAGGTAGACCTACAAAATATTAATTATTTTCTTAAAATAAACCATTGTAATCATAAATGCAGTTTTATTTACACTCGCTATGCTAAAACACCCTAAAACAAGTCTTACTGTAGGGTGCCTAATACTTTTGCCCGTGGCTGTATATATACAGTACATAGTGTTTATGATTAAGAGTACATTTAAATGGTAACAAGAATAAGAATATAAATAATATGGAATATGAAGTATACAGATAATTCAAAACTAAAATTATTCTTTTTTATATGGTGATAAATATATTGTATATAAAAAACATTTAAAACATTATTATTAATAACAGAAATATTATTAAAATATTCACATAAACACACATCTATATATTATATATATAGTTTTCAAAGTAAATATGAAACCTTCTGTTTTCAACATATTACATCTGGTGTTGTTTCAGCATTTTAAATATTCATGCCAACGGCCATGCACTTGACATTATAAACTGTGAAATACATGCGGGGTTTGGCTTCCATGCTGAAATAATTGTACTGATTTTGATGAAACTTTATATAAATAAGTTATATATACTATCTTCTTCTACCTGGCAATTTCCCAGCTTTAGCCAGGGTCTGCCTCACATGTTGTGAATAGTTTTAGCTAATTGTATTTATGACTGGCCGCCTGCCTGACATCGACCCTCTTTGGGAATGCAATATATACTATCTATGATAATTATTTTTCATCTCATCTTAATGATCACGGTTGCTGCAAAGAAACCGAAACGTCGGGATTGTGTAGTTAAAAATATTATTTTTAATATATTTATACTACTTTTTTATTAATATTTCTGTAGTTCAATTCATTGTCCATTTGTAAATATGATCGATGATTGAAAATATATATGATAGAGGTGACGCTTTATATACTATCCTTATATAGATTGAGAGCCTGTTATATTATGTACAACTAGTTTTTGCACTCGACTCCGTCTAAAAACATCAGACTTGCGCTTCAAGAGATATGTATAGTGTGTTAAAACAATATGTTCACCAGATAAAATCATCATCCTATCAGAGCCCACTGCTGAGCCTTTTCTCACATGGAGAAGGTTTGAGCATTAATCACCACGCTTGCTCAAGATGGATTGGTGATTTCAAACTTATAATTTGATATTATAAGTACAGGTTCACACGTATAGTAGAATCCCTACTAATATTATAAATGCAAAAGTAACTCTGTCTGTCTGTCTGTTACGCTTTCACGCCTGAACCACTGATATGATTTTAATGAAATTTGGTACAGATATAGAGTTAACTTTGAGAAAGAACATAGTTTTTATCCGAGACTTTTGAAAGGTTCTCTTGGAAACGCGATATAACCGAACTCGACGCGGGCGAAGCCGCGGGCGGAAAGCTAGTTATATATATGAAGACACTACCTAATAGAAAGATATATATAAGTTTTGTAAATAGCGGCCTTCATACGAGAAAACGTGCACATAACATTCAGCCAACGTCACGTATAATGGAAACTACTAGAGGTTGGTTTGATTGTATTATGATAAATCACTTAAAGATATTTTTACATATCCCTACTAATATTATAAATGCGAAAGTAACTCTGTCTGTCTGTTACGCTTTCACGCCTAAACCACTGAACTGATTTTAATGAAATTTGGTACAGACATAGAGTTGACCTTGAGAAAGAACATAGGATAGTTTTTATCCCAGACTTTTGAAAGGTTCTCTTAGAAACGCGATATAACCGAACTCCACGCGGGTAAAGGTGCGGGCGGAAAGCTAGTATTTATATGTACCACAATATATTTGGCGCAAATTCATATTATCTAACCTTATAACAGATTAACTTTTGGTTTACTAGCCTTAAATTATTAATAGTTTTTCATAATATTAGATAAATAAATTTGAAAATATCCAATAATGAAATTTCAAAAAAATCGTTTCTGTTATTCTATAAACGCTTAGGTTCATCGGTGTACAGTATACATACTAATATTTATATTGAACATTACACAATAGCGCAGTGCGAAGATAGCGCAAGGTCGCCGCTTCAATCCCTGTTACGCAATCTGTAGCATCGATCGGATGTATTCAGAAATAAATTACATCTAGGTTTCTAGAAACCATACGTGAAGCGGTTAGTCTTTCGGTAACCAGAGCGCAAAGGGTAATAACTGCAAACGAACGATCAGTAGGTTTTGTGAGAGAGGGCACCAGGGCTATAAAATCAAACGTCAAGCCTTATTCTATCCTTAAAGCGGCGTCGGATTGGACTATAATGATGGACACGTATGAAAAACAATACAAAATCCCCGAGGATATTTGTGCGTCGGCCTCCAGACCAGACATATTTCTATATTCGCGAATTTTAAAGCGCGTTGTGATGATAGAGCTTACGGTTCCTTTTGAAACCAACATCCCCAAAGACCATGCCATCAAGGTCAATAAATATTACGAGCTCACAAACGAACTCACTCGAAATAGGTTCGTAGTAGATTTGTACGCGGTAGAGGTGGGAGCGAGAGGTATAACAGCGAAATCTCTCTACAACCGACTAAAAGACTTGGGCCTGTCCAGAACTCACATTAATTCATTCTTGGAGAGTACGTCGAAGGCAGCCCTTGTAGGTTCTTTTCAAATTTGGTTAGGTTAGGAGAGGCACTTGTACGGTGGAGGTGAGCGTATAATGCACGTTAGATAGTGTCCCTTAAACCTACACCTGGGTCACAAGTCCCAGTCACTGTTGAAGCTCCTCTCACTACAACGATGGACCCGACACACGCACCGTGAATACATGGAATGATGAGAGGTTTCGTCTCTCTATATATATTAAACCTACACCTGGGTCACAAGTCCCAGTCACTGTTGAAGCTCCTCTCACTACAACGATGGACACGACACACGCACCGTGAATACATTGAATGATGAGAGGTTTCGTCTCTCTATATATATTAAACCTACACCTGGGTCACAAGTCACAGTCACTGTTGAAGCTCCTCTCACTACAACGATGGACCCGACACACGCACCGTGAATACATTGAATGATGAGAGGTTTCGTCTCTCTATATATATTAAACCTACACCTGGGTCACAAGTCCCAGTCACTGTTGAAGCTCCTCTCACTACAACGATGGACCCTCAAAGTGAATATATGGAATGCTGAGAAGTTTCGTCTCATGTACGAGGAAATGTCTTTTGATTATTTTCTTTTAGAATATATGTAGTCGGGTTTAAATCATTAAAATGCGAAAACATAGTTTCGTCACTACGATCTTTTAATATATACAAAGTAATTTATTACTTTTATCCTGTTCTGTTAGTTATAATATCCACGCAAACAGTGTAATAAAGTTTTTATATACTTCAGTCTTAACAAAAAACGTGTTAATAATAATTATTCTGAATTTTAAAGGAATTACCAAAATTAAACTATAAAAATAACATATAAATAATGAATATTATGATAGAAAATAAAACCAAAATATTACTAGACAATACTTATTACAATATTCTTTTTAACCAAAAGTTTTTTTTGGCGCCTTTTTTAAAACGACACAAAATGTGACTTGAGTCAAGATGAAATAAAAAATGCACTTTAATAAATGAAATATATACATATACTAGCTGACCCGGCAAACGTTGTTTTGTCATATAAAAAAATAGGGGTTGGTGATAAAAAAGTAAAAATTTTGAGTTGTATGTATTTTTAATGCTATTTTATAAAAAAATAAAAACAATTAAATTCGTCAGAAAATATTAAAAAATTAAGTATAACCAATCCTTCTGACTTAGGGGTATGAAAAATAAGATTTCCGCTCGCAGCTTCGTTGAGTGGAGTTCGGTTATATCACGTTTCCAAGAGAACCTTTCAAAAGATTCTCAGACCTACCCAATATGCTCACAAATTTTCATCAAAATCGGTCCAGCCGTTTCGGAGTTCTCTGTCTAACACCACGACACGAGAATTTTAAACATAAGACTAACTTTCCGCTCGCAGCTTCGTCCGAGTGGAGTTCGGTTATATCACGTTTCCAAGAGAACCTTTCAAAAGTCTGGGATAAAAACTATCCTATGTTCTTTCACAAGGTCAACTCTATGTCTGTACCAAATTTCATTAAAATCAGTTCAGTGGTTTAGTCGTGAAAGCGTAACAGACAGACTGACAGAGTTACTTTCGCATTTATAATATTAGTAGGGATAACATGTTCTATTGAAATAAGTCGGATAATATCATAGGAACTAATGAAAACATTACTCCTTAACTCGATCGGGTTATAAACAAAGTATAACACGGACAAATAAAAATGCATTTCCTTATATCAGATTCGTATAGAAATAACAATTTCTGAATTTAGTCGGATTATTATACTTCAATTCAGGTTAGTACGTAAAATAAAACAACTCATTTGAATGAAAACTTTTCTATGGAGGATGCGTTTGAAATATATACGAAAATATTTTTAATATAAAAGGATTGCTTTGCAGGTGAATTTCATTATTATTATATACTAGAAGACCTGGCGAACTTCGTATCGCCCTATAATCAAGAAATATCAATTACGTTTTTTTATTTATATTTTTGGAGTTTACCTGTAAGCCATAAATCTCCGTGTTCTGAAGTGCGACAGAATGATTGACATATTAGTTAGTTGTCAAATCTAATGTAAAAAAAAAACGTTTGTATGGGAAATAGAAAAGGGCTGTTTTTATGGTTTTTCCGGAAATTAATCAATTTTTTTCACCTTTTATACCTTCCCTGAACCTCCACGAACATTTCAAGACTAAGATAAGATAAATCCGTTCAGCTGTTCTCGAGTTTTAGCGAGACTAAGGAACAGCAATCCATTTTTATATATACAGGGTGACTGGTGAATTACTATCGATATTTGAGGACGTGATATTTGACGATCATATATGACAAAATAAAAATTAATATAACACAAATATTAATAAACTTCTAAGTAAAGTTAACCAAAAGTTATGTAATTAATTACGCATCGTATGAACACCCTACAGATTAGGTATACACACACACACACACACACTCGCGCGCGGCGGCGTGTTGTTACTGTATATATACAGGGTGACTGGTGAATTACTATCAATATTTAAGGAGCATACTCGGTACATGATTCTCATTCGAATTATGTAAAAAAAATAGGTACTTAATTTTTGACCAAATTTCCGTATAAATAAATAAAGTGTGGACACGTTCCAAGTGTTCCAAGTGTGGACGCGTGCGGCGACGTGCTGATACAACACTACGTCGTTACACGCGTATGTGTGAGTGTCAGTGTATACCTAATCTGTAGGGTGTTCACACGATGCGTAATTAATTACATAACTTTTGGTTAACTTTACTTAGAAGTTCATTAATATTTATGTCATATTAATTTTTATTTTGTCATATATGATCGTCAAATATCACGTCCTCAAATATCGATAGTAATTCACCAGTCACCCTGTATATATATATATCTTTTTATTTATTTAAATTGTATTATCCTAACCTAATGTCAAAACTTAGATGGGCGTCATAAAAATAACATGGCCGACTGTCATCGCGTCTAATAATTAAAACTTCATATTATGAATAAAATAAAGAATTTATACTTGTTTTTTGTTATTTTTAAAGTAAATGACAGTAATTTTTATAAAATATTATAATTAAATTGTCAATAAAATATGGTTTTTAACCTGATTTCGTACTTCCTTTAATCCAAAGAGATTGTGCAATACTCATACGTACAGTCGTAAAATCTATTTTTATTTTTGTTACTTTTTTTTTATGGGTTCAATAAACTTGAATTATTTTCAATGTATAGTTATTTTAATGTTTTACGGAATATAACATTTAATATTTAAACAAATAAGTTTCGTATATTTATAAGAATTCTGTATTAATATAATTCGAGTAAAATTAAATAAAAAAACCGCGGGATATCTATATAGTATGTACTATCTTTTAAGCCTTGATACTGTCTAATCTCAATTTCTTTATAAATTTTATCCTATGTATTATTCCGATGTCTCAATTACATTACTGCAAATGTTTCACTAAAATCAGTTTAGTAGTTTTCGAGTTAAAGTCTCACAAAACATACATACAAACACAATTATAATATTAGTACAACATAATTATCTTTGAATCAAAAGTTTCATTAAAAATTAATGTTATTTTAAACTCGCACATATATAATTTAAGCAATATTATCAATTAAATAATATTAAAAACACATATAAAATATATTCAAAGTTTTAACGAAACAAAAGTATTGCTACCTCCATTCTTCCAACTACGCTTTTTGATTTAGAAAAGACAATAGACATGCAAACATGCAAAGATAGCAGTTTTAATGTTAAAAGAAAAACACGAAAAAAATGCTGACTTAAAATCGTATGCAAAATCGAGTGAAAAACAGAAACAAATGAAGCTAAATTAAATGAAAGAAACATTTAATTATCATATGAAAAGTGAATGAAAAACAGAAACAAATGAAACTGAATTAAATGAAAAACAGAAACGGAAGAAACTAAATTAAATGAAAAACAGAAACAAATGAAACGAAATGAAGCGAACATTTTATAACTCGGATAGTTTCAAACTGTATTTCCATATAACTTCGCCCGCTGTACTATCGCAACTTCCTTACTTCCTACGCCGTTAAACTTTTTAACGTTGTTGAATAAATAAAATTTGCAACATTCATTTCGTTATGAAATCGTTTTGAAAGCTATTATAAGTATTTTTATAGTAAAATTTATTATGACATACTTCAAATATATTAGTCAGTGGTGGCCTAGTGGTTAAAAGGCCCGCCTCTCATGCACGAGGTCGCCGGTTCGATCCTGGGAAGTACCAATGTGATTTTTCCGAATCATATGTACTTAAGAGTATTTAGACATCACTGATTAATTCCCAAAGAAGGTTGATGTCAGGCAGGCCGGTCGTGAAAACAATGAGCCAAAAATATTCACATCATGTAAGGCAGACCCTGGCTAAAGCTGGAAAACTGCCAGGTAGGAATAACTTCAAATATATTCTGTCTTTTTAATTATTTACTAGTATTTAAGTAATAAATGCATATAATACACGATAAAATATATATACATAACGAAATAAAAGCTTTTGTCATCAGTTCACAAAACCATGCATTTTTTAATGAAATTATAAGTAAAACCGCGGGCAAAACGTAGTGTTAAGGGTTCAAAATGAATATAACTAATATACCTAACTGGGGTTGGCATTTCAAATACTTGTAAGCTAGACTAAGCTTGGCTGTTTTATAAAGGGCTTCGACGGAATCAATAGTGTACTATCGATTACACGTACATATATGTAAATAATGAGATTTAATTATAATAATATTGTTATTTAGTGTCAAATTTATTACTAACTAGCTTTCCGCTCGCAGCTTCGCCCGCGTTGAGTTCGGTTATATCGTCACCAAGAGAACCTTTCAAAAGTCTGGGATAAAAACTATCCTATGTTCTTTCTCAAGGTCACCTCTATATCTGTACCAAATTTCATTAAAATAAGTTCAGTGGTTTAGGCGTGAAAGCGTAACAGACAGATAGAGCTACTTTCGCATTTATAATATTAGTAGGGATTGTGAAAAAAAGACCTTAAAAGTCGTTAATATAGAAAATATTTCATCTTAAACTTTCTTTTGATAATCTGCTTCTAATATAGAAACGCGAAATTATACAATGCTAGTTACGAGGATTTGTACTAACAGCGATTTAATAGTTTATCAAATAGTATAGTTGTATAAGTATCGTAATTTGAATATGTCTCGTACAAGGCAGCGTGGCCGAGCGGTCTAAGGCGCTGGTTTTAGGCACCAGTCCGAAAGGGCGTGGGTTCGAATCCCACCGCTGTCAAATATTTTTTGACTTTTTTTTATTTTTAATATTGATAATTACTTCATTTTTTCTTTATTTATGTAATATATAACATATTTCATAGATATTTTATATGCAATTATTTCTTTTTTTTTTTGAAAAACGTCTAGTAAAAGGCGTCCTATTGTGTATGCAAAAATCATATATTTATGCTAATTATAATTTCACTTTTTTGGTTAATGTTTCGTTACTCTAACTAATTAATAGACTAATGTACTATAACTGAAAAAATATGAAAGAAAAAGTCATTGAAGTGACCGCAAAAAGGTTTAATTTAGGAAAGGCTAAATTAGTAGATATATATAAAACATAGTTATATACAATTTTATATACATATATGTAATACTGTACTTATATAGAAATACATACATGTATAGATAATAATATAATTGAGAAGAATTACCCAAAAAAATATTATAAATTTTTTAAATCTTTACATAAAACACGTGACAATCCAAAAGTAATTTCTAAATTCCATTTTATTTTAAATTTTAACGACGTCGTTTGAAAACTTATCAATATACATAAAATTATTTTCCAATACGCGGAAGTTGAAGTGATTTACAATAACCTCGCGCAATAATTATAGCTTGCTTCCTCTGGCTCTGATAAACGGACATTGACGCTTCAAGGGTACATGTATGTATATTAAAATATATAACACCTTCTTTGACAGTTATGGAAAGTAATTTTGTCAATTCGGCTGTATATCATTGACCTTTGACTTAGAAAATTAAAAAAATAATATGTCATGTCAAGATTATGTCATGTGAACTAAAATAAATTTATCGTAGTACCTACATAGTAACTTAAACTTTAGTAGTTTAATAAAACAAATTAATATATACATATATATATTATAATTTAATTTAGATAATTATTTACTTTTGTTTAATTGTTCTAGGTTTTTGATTATCTAAAAGACTTGGGTCTGGCCAGAACTCACATTAATTTATTCTTGTAACGTACATCGAAGGTAGCCCTAGTAGGTTCTTTTCAAATTTGTTAGAGAGAGGAGCTTGTACGGTGGAGGTGAGCGTTTAACGTTAGATAGGGTCCCTTAAACCTACACCTGGACCACAAGTCACAGTCACTGTTGAAGCTCCTCTCACTACAACGATGGACCCGACACACGCACCGTGAATATATGGAATGATGAGAGGTTTCGTCTCTCTATATATATTAAACCTACACCTGGGTCACAAGTCCCAGTCACTGTTGAAGCTCCTCTCACTACAACGATGGACCCGACACACGCACCGTGAATACATTGAATGATGAGAGGTTTCGTCTCTCTATATATATTAAACCTACACCTGGGTCACAAGTCCCAGTCACTGTTGAAGCTCCTCTCACTACAACGATGGACCCGACACACGCACCGTGAATACATTGAATGATGAGAGGTTTCGTCTCTCTATATATATTAAACCTACACCTGGGTCACAAGTCCCAGTCACTGTTGAAGCTCCTCTCACTACAACGATGGACCCGACACACGCACCGTGAATACATTGAATGATGAGAGGTTTCGTCTCTCTATATATATTAAACCTACACCTGGGTCACAAGTCCTAGTCACTGTTGAAGCTCCTCTCACTACAACGATGGACCCGACACACGCACCGTGAATACATTGAATGATGAGAGGTTTCGTCTCTCTATATATATTAAACCTACACCTGGGTCACAAGTCCTAGTCACTGTTGAAGCTCCTCTCACTACAACGATGGACCCGACACACGCACCGTGAATACATTGAATGATGAGAGGTTTCGTCTCTCTATATATATTAAACCTACACCTGGGTCACAAGTCCTAGTCACTGTTGAAGCTCCTCTCACTACAACGATGGACCCGACACACGCACCGTGAATACATTGAATGATGAGAGGTTTCGTCTCTCTATATATATTAAACCTACACCTGGGTCACAAGTCCCAGTCACTGTTGAAGCTCCTCTCACTACAACGATGGACCCGACACACGCACCGTGAATACATTGAATGATGAGAGGTTTCGTCTCTCTATATATATTAAACCTACACCTGGGTCACAAGTCCCAGTCACTGTTGAAGCTCCTCTCACTACAACGATGGACCCGACACACGCACCGTGAATACATTGAATGATGAGAGGTTTCGTCTCTCTATATATATTAAACCTACACCTGGGTCACAAGTCCCAGTCACTGTTGAAGCTCCTCTCACTACAACGATGGACCCGACACACGCACCGTGAATACATTGAATGATGAGAGGTTTCGTCTCTCTATATATATTAAACCTACACCTGGGTCACAAGTCCCAGTCACTGTTGAAGCTCCTCTCACTACAACGATGGACCCGACACACGCACCGTGAATACATTGAATGATGAGAGGTTTCGTCTCTCTATATATATTAAACCTACACCTGGGTCACAAGTCCCAGTCACTGTTGAAGCTCCTCTCACTACAACGATGGACCCGACACACGCACCGTGAATACATTGAATGATGAGAGGTTTCGTCTCTCTATATATATTAAACCTACACCTGGGTCACAAGTCCTAGTCACTGTTGAAGCTCCTCTCACTACAACGATGGACCCGACACACGCACCGTGAATACATTGAATGATGAGAGGTTTCGTCTCTCTATATATATTAAACCTACACCTGGGTCACAAGTCCTAGTCACTGTTGAAGCTCCTCTCACTACAACGATGGACCCGACACACGCACCGTGAATACATTGAATGATGAGAGGTTTCGTCTCTCTATATATATTAAACCTACACCTGGGTCACAAGTCCTAGTCACTGTTGAAGCTCCTCTCACTACAACGATGGACCCGACACACGCACCGTGAATACATTGAATGATGAGAGGTTTCGTCTCTCTATATATATTAAACCTACACCTGGGTCACAAGTCCCAGTCACTGTTGAAGCTCCTCTCACTACAACGATGGACCCGACACACGCACCGTGAATACATTGAATGATGAGAGGTTTTCGTCTCTCTATATATATTAAACCTACACCTGGGTCACAAGTCCCAGTCACTGTTGAAGCTCCTCTCACTACAACGATGGACCCGACACACGCACCGTGAATACATTGAATGATGAGAGGTTTCGTCTCTCTATATATATTAAACCTACACCTGGGTCACAAGTCCCAGTCACTGTTGAAGCTCCTCTCACTACAACGATGGACCCGACACACGCACCGTGAATACATTGAATGATGAGAGGTTTCGTCTCTCTATATATATTAAACCTACACCTGGGTCACAAGTCCCAGTCACTGTTGAAGCTCCTCTCACTACAACGATGGACCCGACACACGCACCGTGAATACATTGAATGATGAGAGGTTTCGTCTCTCTATATATATTAAACCTACACCTGTGTCACAAGTCCCAGTCACTGTTGAAGCTCCTCTCACTACAACGATGGACCCGACACACGCACCGTGAATACATTGAATGATGAGAGGTTTCGTCTCTCTATATATATTAAACCTACACCTGGGTCACAAGTCCCAGTCACTGTTGAAGCTCCTCTCACTACAACGATGGACCCGACACACGCACCGTGAATACATTGAATGATGAGAGGTTTCGTCTCTCTATATATATTAAACCTACACCTGGGTCACAAGTCCCAGTCACTGTTGAAGCTCCTCTCACTACAACGATGGACCCGACACACGCACCGTGAATACATTGAATGATGAGAGGTTTCGTCTCTCTATATATATTAAACCTACACCTGGGTCACAAGTCACAGACACTGTTGAAGCTCCTCTCACTACAACGATGGACCTGACACACGCACCATGAATACATTGAATGATGAGAGGATTCGTCTCTCTAGTCTAATAAAAAAATATCACGACTGTCCATTAGTAATTAGACAAACTCCTAAGTGTTTTCTCCTAACCGTAATTAAATATAATTACTTCAACAAAGAAAAAAGGTGAAATTGTCAAAATATTGAACAATTCTATTATTAATGAAGCCATAGTATAAAAAATATATTGCATTTATACTTATAATATAATTTTAAATCTATCTTTACCCGTTTCCCGTTTTTTCTTCATATATTAATAAAAACATGTGTGAAAAATTTCTTTTATAATTTTTATCCACAATAAGATATTTAGACATAAATATATCCTATACGACAATCTTTTACGGTAAAAAATTTGACTTTATTTTAAACTTTACGATAATTTCGGTAACAGAATGATTTGTTCAATCACTATTAAATTTAAAAAACTTAAAACTTGAAATGTCAGTAACTTCTAGTAAATTCTATAGTAATTACTCTAAGTATTACTTGATACTGGTTCAAGTTAAGTCTAGCTTAACAGCTTAAGCTATCAGACTTAAGCTGAACCAAGCGCTTTAAAATTTTATTTAGCTTCGTTTTTTTTCATTAAATTTAAAATCCTCTAAGCTAATGATAGTTTAATAATATAATGAGATTTCTATTCTACCGATATATTGAAAAAAAAAATAGTGTATACATATCTGTATTAAAATTAAATTATTAATAACATTGGCATTATCTATACAACATCGTCGTAACATTCTAAACTAAAAAAAAACGCAAACGTTAAAAAAAAATATTGTCATATTTTATTATTAAATTTTCACGACGTGTGCAGTTTCAACCAACTTGAAAGATAGAATAACTTGAATTAAAAATTAATAGTCGCAATATTATTTTATTACAAAAAATAAATTTTCTATTATTTGTCATTCACAAAATATGTGTTAACTCTAAAAGATTTTAACTATTGTTTTGTTTATGACGTCACGTGACACACACACTCACACACACACACGTATAAATATTGTTTATATAACCATATCTATAGTTTTAACACACTATACATTTCACTATGTGGCATGTTCATGCGAAGTAGCGGGCAAAGACTAGTCTAAAATATATGTATACTGACTAGCTCTCCTCCCACGTGGAGTTCGGTTATATCGCGTTTCCAACAGAACCTTTCAAAAGTCTGGGATAAAAACTATCCTATGTTCTTTCTCAAGGTCAACTCTATCTCTGTACCAAATTTCATTAAAATCAGTTCAGTGGTTTAGTCGTGAGAGCGTAACAGACAGACAGACAGAGTTACTTTCGCATTTATAATATTAGTAGGAATATATGAAAGAACAATCTATTGATCATACTCTCATACTGTTCAATAGAAAGAATTTTTGCCTAACACGTTCTTTAACGATCATAATAACATATGTTGTATGTGACATGTTCACGCAAACAAAGTCGCGGGCATAAACTAGTTATTATTATGAAAAATACATCCTATATCATGATATACAAATCGCATACCGCATTGCTGTAGTGGCCTCTCGAGTCAGTCTGGCCTAGCTCGAAAGAAAAAACGAACGCCAAGTAAATAAAGTGGAGCTAATATAGAATATTCCAGACGCTTACCTCTCGTTTGTATTTTATTATTAAAAAAACCCAAATCTTTTACATTATAAATATTGCTATAATTATCGTGATTATATTGCTATTTCAATAATATGTTATTACAACAAATAGTAACTACATACTAAAACATTACAAGTCAATAACAAAAAGGCTAATTAGAGAAAAAACGACAGACGAAACCTCTCATCATTCCATATATTCACGGTGCGTATGTCAGGTCCATCGTTGTAGTGAGAGGAGCTTCAACAGTGACTGGGACTTGTGACCCAGGTGTAGGTTTAAGGAATCCTAACTAACATTAAATACTCACCTACACTGTACAAACTTCTACCTAACCAAATTTGAAAAGAACCTACTATACTGCTTTCAAAGTACGTTCCAAGATTGTATTGATATTAGTTCTGGACAAGCAAAAGTCTTTTAGCAAGTTGTAGAGAAATTTAGCTGTTATACCTCTCACTCACACTTCTAATAAAATTTTGATACAATAGTTATAAGAAATATTATTGTAAGGATAATATTAATAGTAACTGAACATTGATGTCATGACTAAGATAAATAAAATACTTTTGAGATGATTCATTAAGAATTCATAATCAAACAGACTTACCATCGGTTTACATAAGACTACAAAACTAATAGTTTCCACTCAATCACTCATACTAAGTACTGTCATACAAGATTAAATTGTCAAAATAGAAATCTTTTTTAATATGACGAAACTTAAATATACATGTTATATATACTAGCTGACCCGACAAATGTTATTTTGCCATATTAAAAAGAAGGGGTTGGCGATAAAAAAATTAAAAATTTGGGTTATGTGTTTTTTTATGCTACATTATAACAAATAAAAACTAAAAATTTCGCCCCAAAATAAAAATAAAATGAATTAAAGGTGAACAACACTTATGGCTTAGGTGTATAAACAATAGATGTTGGCCGACTTTCAGAGCAACTCAATATGCTCACAAAATTTCATCAAAATCAGTCCAGTCGTTTTGGAGGAGTTCTCTGTCTAACACCGCGACACGAGAATTTTATATATATAAAGATAATATACTGTTCAGTTTATGTGAATATCATATTCATATAAGAAATTGTTAAAAAATAATTTAATGAGGGATTGAGAAATTTATAATCTGTGACATCTCCCACGGTGTATTGAGAAAAATTGTTTAAGTTATGCATTCATGCTTAACAATGGATTATATACTATCAGTATACTAACTTACTAACATAATTGGAATTACTTCTCAACAATATCTATACAGGGTGACTGGTGAATTACTATCGATATTTGAGGACGTGATATTTGACGATCATATATGACAAAATAAAAATTAATATAACATAAATATTAATAAAGTTCTAAGTAAAGTTAACCAAAAGTTATGTAATTATTTACGCATCGTATGAACACCCTACAGATTAGGTACACACACACACACAGTCGCGCGCGGCGGCGTGTTGTTGTATCAGCACGCCGCCGCACGCGTTCACACTTGGAACACTTGGAACGTGTACACACTTTATTTATTTATACGGAAATTTGGTCAAAAATTAAGTACCTATTTTTTTTACATAATTCGAATGAGAATCATGTACCGAGTATGCTCCTTAAATATTGATAGTAATTCACCAGTCACCCTGTATATATAATTCTTCTATGAGTGTGTATGTCACTGAACTTCTCTCAAACAACTGGACCGATTTTGATGACTTTTTTGTGTGAGTTCAAGGGAATCTGGGAATGGGAATGGTTCACAATTTTGTCCACTGGACAATGTTTTTTTAATTGATTTTTAATTTATTAGTAGTTGTTGATACAAATGTTTATTTTTGACATTAGATTTGACAACTAACTAATATGTCAATCATTCTGTTGATCTTCAAAACACGAAGATTTATGGCTTGAATAGGTTAACTCCAAAAATATAAATAAAAAAACGTAACAGATATTTCTTGATTATATGGCGATACAAAGTACGCCGGGTCTTCTAGTATATATATATATATATATATATATATATATATATATATATATATATATATATATATATATATATATATATATGTATATATAATTTGTTTAATTGAAGGAGTTTGTCTGTTAATAATTGTTAGAAATTTTAAACTATAGTTTATCTTCCATAAAAAATGATTTACGAATCTGGAAATAGATAAAAAAATTACCATAATTAATAAAATTTAGTTTTCTAGACCTACTAATAAACTAAATCATTGTCTGTTTGCAATGACATATTAAAAGCTTTATTCTAAACATATATGAAAGTATATTATGATACCTGAAAATATATATTTTTTATCCTTTGTCTATTTTTCCATCTAATCTCTGGAAATCTCTGAACTGATATTGGAAAGAATTTCACTTCAATGTAAGTAAAGACATAGAAAGTAAGTAAGGCTACTTATAACCATTTCAAAGAAGAAAAGTTCTCAATTTGTCGCTATTACGACTATGATTTTCAAGATTGTTATTTTTTTATTAGTAGAGTATTATTCCGAGATACTTCCATTATCACAAAGTGAAGATATGATGAAGTAATCTTCAAGAAATACTTCATAATGATAATAATAGTAATAACAATGAGAAAGATGAGAATACACATACATGTGATCTCATAATGCATATTACACAAATCTTTTCTCAAATACATGCAGACAAAACCGCAGGCAACAATAAGTAACAAAAGAGAAATACATATAGTTATGGATAGTGCAAATCCGCATAACTACCACTGTATAATTCCGCATATCTACATTGGAAGCAGATTATCAGAAGAAAGTTTAATATGAAATATTTTCTAATTTAAAGACTTCTAAGTAATTTTATTCATAATGAGTAATAAATAAAAGACTAAATGATTATTTACTGTGAAAAAAATTACCATAAACCTCATTAAATTCAGAAAATAATGTAGTGTTTAAATTCCCCTGTAAAACTAAATCAAAAGCAGATATGTGGAATTATTCAATGCTAGTTACATGGACTTGCATCATCCTTATATATATAAAAATATAATAGTAATATGTAAAACTATGTACTTTATATCATATATATCTTTATACATGGTGACTGGTGAATTACTATTGATACTTGAGGACGTGATATTTGACGATCATATATGACAAAATAAAAATTAATATAACATAAATATTAATAAACTTCTAAGTAAAGTTAACCAAAAGTTATATAATTAATTACGCATTGTGTGAACACCCTACAGATTAGATATACACACACATGCACACACACGCGTCCACACTTGGAACGTGTCCACACTTTATTTATTTATACGGAAATTTGGTCAAAAATTAAGTACCATGTTTTTTTACATAATTCGAATGAGAATCATGTACCAAGTATTTTCCTTAAATATTGATAGTAATTCACCAGTCACCCTGTATATCTTTATATATTGTGTGTATTGAGAAAAAAATCTTCATATTATCATTCATTTATATGTAAAAAGATATCACAATCCTTCAAAAGATTAATTATACTTATAATTGGTATAAACACCATTTCAGTTTTTTTGTTCTAAATGAAAAGATTTTACATTCATAAGAATTTATTAAGCATTGTATTAAGTGAATGTTTCGAAATAAACTGAATAATTAAAAAGCATTGTTAATGAATATTCTCAAGTGTTTTTTATTACATCAAATTTATAATTAGCTGTAGTTGGATTTAATAGTAGTTCTTACTTAAAAATACAGGCCTAAAAAATATAATATATATGATAAGATTTAAGTTGCAAAAACTTAAACAAAATATAAATTTATTATGTAAAAAAATATGGAAGGACAGTTTTAATATTAAACAGACAACATATTAATTTTAATAAATATTATAATTACTTCCTAATTCAACGTATTTAAGATTAAGATAAGCTATTGTTGGCGTCTCCATAATAATCTGAACGACGTGTTTTGCTTACTAAGTGTATGTTTATGTCATACAAATATTATTTAAATGTATATAGTAAGTAAATAATTTCAGTTAATTTCAGTGTTAATTGACCCTAATTAATACAGTAGCGGCGCGAAATTATCGTTTGTGTAAACAAAAACAATAAAATGAAAACTTTATAGCTATGAGTCATGCCATGTTGAAAGCAGATGTTGGCTGTAGGTCGTTCTAAATCATAATGCCGATAATTCCCACATAACAGCTGTATTTATATAATTTCAAAGTTCTATATTCAAAATATACTTACTTTTTTTTAAGCTCGAGCAAATACGGCGATGACAAGTGTTTGGACGTCAAAATGAAATAAAAAAAAAGCACTGCACAGTGCACTGGTTGCAAGAATCCTGATTGCACCAGATTATCACATCACTACGCACCCACGATAACTTTCACGTCCATATCGTTATTAAAACTATTTACATTTGTAAATCACATGTTAAAAATGCGTCCAACTATTATAAATTAAAAGTAAATCTGTACAGAGAGTAACACAAATGAAATCATAATATATATACTGGTTATGGGATGGCATTTATCAATGGGGACGCGTTAGATTATCTATTTGAGATTGATGACTGTTTTATTGAGAATTTATTGAATATATATAAAATATATATATAAAGCACAACTGAACATACAGCTCTCGAAGGAGAGTGAAAAAGCTACTGGTTTAGTGTTGCCATTGACATTGCTAGAATGACATCTACCATGTACTATTATTGCCAGATACAAAAATAAATTATAATTAAATAAGAATTAATAAATAATATGTTTGTATAAAGATAAAAATATCGTATAATTTTTAATGTTATGGCTTTATGATTTTTTAATTGTGGAATATTTAGACGAAGTAAATATATTTACATGTCTAGGATTCACACTTAATATATTTTTCAAAAGATCTTTAATTCGATTCCTAACATTCTATTTTAATTTCGAGGAATAGCTTCATAAGATAGATTTGTAATCAAGTTTTTTTGACCTCACCGAAAACTTGGTAGTATACATGTTAAAAATCAATAAATAAATATTATTGTCTGTGACTTTTTAACAGATGATTAATTGTTATATTAAAGTGCTATCAATTTAAAATTGTTTTTAAAAAACTCTTTTATTTATAAACCTTAACTTGATTCTTAAGATAATTATCGTCTATCGAATATATAAGTAAAAATCAAATGAATTTTCACTTAGCATAAGTTGGTTACTATGATACAATAATGAAATTTAATATATTAAAATAAAATTTATCTCTAAAAGAGAAGGAACTTCCAGAATATTTAAAAATGTTTCCCTATTAACATTTAAATATTAAATTGTTATTATTTCAAATATAAATAAATAATTTTATCCTTTAACCATCACCACAATGCAAACTCCTTTGATATGTCTGTTGCATTGTAAATTATTACTTATTTATCATAAATATGAAAATTACATTCATTTATAAAAAATCATGATATTTAAAACAGCCCAAGTAAGAATATACTCTTAATTTTGTTATATCTTATGTAACTACATAACTAATACTTTTAAATATTGTAATTATATTTTGAAGGTCAAAAAGAAAATAAAGTAAGTAACATGTCAAAGAAACAAAAATAATTGTAACATCCAAATTAGAAATCTCAAACGAATACAATCTATTTTCCACATCAACATTGAACGATTAACACCATTGATTCATGAAATTAAAGATTTTTAAATAGATATATGTTCAGAATTGAGTCTTAATTACATAGAGATAAGGTATTCTTTAAAGCACTGAATTTAATGACAGCTACGTACCGGTTTACGCAATATTTTAGAGTAACAATATTTTATAAATAGTAATAAGAAGATTTCTTTATAAACTAAAGCTAATATTATTATTATTCATAAGCCTGTTTTATTATATTGAATCAAATTTATAAATACTGAAACGTTACTACAATATTTCCCAAATACAAAAAGTTTGAAGTTAACGTCAAATTATTTATAATATTATGGTTCCTGTGGCACAGAACGGAACGCAGTTTTAGTGAAAATGGTTTCGCTAGTAAATGTTTTGCTGCGGAAAACCGCAAAATTGGGTGCTAACAGAGCCCTACTGGCTAATTTACCAGCGGTTTACAATGCCAGGTGAGTAGTTTTATAATAAAAATATAATAAACAATCAAAATAGTGCTAAAAACTGAACAAAATAATTATGTAACTTTCTACTATTACAACTTGTAGGTTATAAGACGTAGTACCAATGTTATTGTTGTCAGGTTTCCTTTTATTTAAATCTAATTTTGTAACCATTTTTCTTAATTATAATAATATTTGTTTCGACCAAGTTTGACATATTAATAGTATATTTGCGCAACTTCTATCTGTCACATATTTTTTATATCTTTAGCTCTCAACGAAATGCCCACCGTTGGATGCCAGACGTAGACTTTATTAAGCAGTTCGAGGGCGCTGTGTTATATTCCGATGGCAGACCTGAACTCATGAAGCACCCGCCTTACAACAGTAAGAATAACATTTGGTTACTCTAACTACGAAATAACGTAAATTTAAGTTTAAATGAAACTAATATTTTTCGGATATACATCGCTTTATTTTTGATAAAAAACTACATACTTTAGTTTCGGTTACTTTACAGCAACCGTGATCATTAAGACGAGATGTGATTGTCTGTCAGTTGGTCTTGTTATTTATCACCTACTGCCATCGATTTATTAATTTTCTGGTGTACCACTCTAGATGCCATTATGTAAATTTAAGTGTTAGATACTAGACATTTATATATATGAGTGCTTTTTAATAGTATCATATATATATAAATAATAAAAAATGAAAATTGTTATAATTAACATAATTTCTCATCACAATACTTTTAATCAAACAAAGAATTATTCAGTAAAAGAAGACATATATTGCAAGTTAATATAGGTGGCAATTTATTTCATATTATTTTCTATTCAAATTATATATTAAACAACTAAGTACGGTTGAAAAATTTACATTCAGGCTAATCCGAGGCACCATTCAGTTGTGTTTCACCATTCAACGTCCTATATATATCACTAGCTTTCCACCCGCAGCTTCGCCCGCGTGGAGTTCGGTTATATCGCGTTTCCAAGAGAACCTTTCAAAAGTCTGGGATAAAAACTATTCTATGTTCTTTCTCAACGTCAATTCTATGTCTGTACCAAATTTTCATTAAAATCAGTGCAGTGTTTTGGGAGTGAAAGCGTAACAGACAGACAGAGTTACTTTTGGATTTATAATATTAGTAGGGATTATTTAAAATTTTATAAACCATATTTGTTAGTGAATTCTAGGAAGAAACACTAATAAACATTTATTAAGAGAGAGAGATATGAGTATTTGGCTAATATTTTAATATTTACATATAAAATCACTAGAGTTATTTTCCCACCAGTATTTCTATCAAATTCAATACTTGTAGTTTGTACAACATACTGTTGAGATATAATTTCAGTCTTGATTTTTAATGTTTTTAGTTTAGATCTAGAAGCTTCTTACAAAATGGGTGAAGTATTTTTAACTTTCAAAGTAGTTGATACTGAAGTATCAACTAGTATGTTAACTTTGAAGCCAATATTTCAATATTGGCTTCAAAGTTAACATACTATATATAATAGGTTCAGTATTATGAATAGATACAAATATCGGTTTAAATATATTTATTATTAGATTTACTTTAATCTTCTACCTGGCAATTTTTCCAGCTTTAGCCATTGTCTGCTTAACATGTTGTGAATAGTTTTGGCTAATTGTTTTTATGACCGGCCGCTTGCCTGACATCAACCCTTTTTTGGGAATGCATTAATCAGTGATGTCTAAATACTCCTAGAAAGTACATATGACTCGGAAAAATCACATCGGTACTTGCCTGGGCCAGGATCGAACCCTCGCCCTCATGTATGAGAGGCGGGCCTTTTACCCACTAGGCCATCACTGACTTCAAAATCCGAAAATTATTAGTTTCATTTAAACGAATATGTACTCGAAAAATCTTAGATCTCATTGCTATACAGGGTGACTGGTGAATTACTATCAATATTTAAGGAGCATACTCGGTACATGATTCTCATTCGAATTATGTAAAAAAAAATAGGTACTTAATTTTTGACCAAATTTCCGTATAAATAAATAAAGTGTGTACACGTTCCAAGTGTTCCGAGTGTGGGCGCGTGCGGCGGCGTGCTGATACAACACTACGCCGCCGCCGCGTCTGTGTGAGTGTGTGTGTATACCTAATCTGTAGGGTGTTCACACGATGCGTAATTAATTACATAACTTTTGGTTAACTTTACTTAGAAGTTTATTAATATTTATGTTATATTAATTTTTATTTTGTCATATATAATCGTCAAATATCACGTCCTCAAATATCGATAGTAATTCACCAGTCACCCTGTATAGTATATGTTAAAATATTAGTTTCTTATAAATGTATAATACTAGTATTAGTTGTAACTTTTACACCTTTCCAGGTATCGTGCCGCCTGCGGAGAAGCAAGTTAAGAACATGATCCTCAACTTTGGACCACAGCATCCCGCTGCCCACGGTGTGTTGAGACTTGTGCTCGAACTGGATGGTGAGGTGAATGACCCTTGTTATATTGGAGATAATATTATATTTACATATAAAAAAGAGATTTCCACCTGTATATTGACTCATCACGATATCTCTGGAACCATAAGGCGTAGCGACTTGAAATTTGGTAGGATTATTCCTTTCGAGTAGAGGTCAGCTAAGATAGGATTTTACGAAATTCCACTCACACCCTTGTGGGTGGAATTGCGGGGGGTTAATAATGGAAAATACGCTTTCACGCCTAAACCATTGAACTGATTTTAATGAAATTTGGTACAGACAGAGTTGACCTTGAGAAAGAACATAGGATAGTTTTTATCCCAGACTTTTGAAAGTATATAGATATATGTATTGTTTGGTTGTATGTAAATATTATTTACATTTAACTATATGGTAGTATCTGCATACATATATACATATGTATATAGCTTGAGAATTAATCATTATTTTTCTATGTTATAATGACATGTTTTATGTTAGAGGGATCAATGAACTTTGAATTACCTAAATTTATGATCACCTACACTAAATACTGATGTTTATATATATGACTTTATATTTAATTTTTACTGTAACATAATGAATTGTATCCTCACCACAAGTTAACTGAGATTATAGTTTTTATTATTTGTCCTATGGTATATTTATATACGTAGAAGACACAAAAAACTGTACATATTAAGTTTAACAAGCAAACTGATAGTTAGGGTAAAGAAATATTAATATGTTACATTTAGATAGTGGTTGTAGTGGCCTAGAGGTTAAAGGCCTGCCTCTCATGGAAGAGGTCGCAGGTTTGAAACCTGGCAAGTACCAATGTGATTGTTCCGAGTCATATGTACTATATGAGAGTATTTACACACTGACTGATGAAGGAAAACATCATGAGGAAACATAGAGTAACATAAAATTATAAGTTTGAAATCACCAACCCGACTTGAGCAAGCGTGGTGATTAATGCTTAAACCTTCTCCATGTGAGAAGAGGCTCAGCAGTGGGCTCTGATAGGATGATGATTCAAATAATTACATAATATACTATAATGTTAACTAATTCTTTTTAATAATTATAGTACTTAATAAAACTATATTAACTTTGGCAAGTATGATTGTGCTAAGTATCAAATTGAATGACATCAACTAATAATTAATATAATAATCTACCTACATTACACTTGACATCATATTACATATTTTAACAGTATCGAGCATGTATAAGTAATATATAAAAATATACTGTTTTTCAGACTGTCCGAGGAGCAGATCCTCATATAGGTCTCCTTCACCGTGGTACAGAGAAGCTTATTGAATACAAGACCTATACCCAGGCGTTGCCTTACTTCGATCGCCTCGACTATGTATCTATGATGTGCAACGAACAATGTTACAGTTTGGCTGTTGAGAAACTTCTTAATATTGAAGCTCCTATCAGGGCTAAGTATATAAGAAGTAAGTAAACTTATATATGTGATGAAACTTCTCATCATTCAATGTATTCATATGCGTGTGCCGGGTCCATCGTTGTAGTGAGAGGAGCTTCAACAGTGACTGGTACTTGTGACCCAGGTGTAGGTTTAAGGGACCCCTATCTAACGTTAAACGCTCACCTCCACTATCCAAGCTCCTCTCTCTACATATATTCTAGTATATGTTTACTTGATACCTGTAAATTTACAATCTATGTGAACACAATAAGTCATACGCTTTGTTGTAAATACCTCTCATCATGTGTTAATAATATTTCATAAATGAATCTTCTTCTACCTGGCAATTTCCCAGTTTCAGCCAGGGTCTGCCTTACATGTTGTGAATAGTTTTGGGTAATTGTTTATACGACCGGCCGCCTGCCTGACATATTTCATTAATGAGTCCCGACCCACCCAAAATTATTTTATTTCTTTGGTAGACAAACATAATTCTATGTCAATGTTTTTTATAACATTACTAGCTGACCTGGCGAACTTCGTATCGCCTTATAATCAAGAAATATCTGTTACGTTTTTTTATTTATATTTTTGGAGTTTACCTATTAAAGCCATAAATCTCCGTGTTTTGAAGTGCGACAGAATGATTGACATAGTTAGTTGTCAAATCTAATGTAAAAAAAACGTTTGTATCAACAACTACTAATAAATCAAAAAAACGTTGTCCAGGGGACAAAATTGTGAATCTAAACAATTCCCAGATCCCGTTGAACACACACAAAAAAAATCATCAAAATAGGTCAGGTTGTTTGAGAGAAGTTCAGTGACATACACACTCACAGAAGAATTATATATATAAAGATATGGTTAATAGTTTCTCCTTCAGTAATATATTATAGTACATATTCAGTATTCAGAGACTAGAAGTATGTAGTGATTATAATTTAGAAGCAAAACTGAACTCAAACTTATATAAACTTAAGTAATATTCAATATTTGCTTATATTAAACTTAATAAATATTAATTTCCAGCTCTGTTTGCGGAAATAACAAGAATTCTTAACCACATAATGGCTGTTGGAACTCACGCTCTGGATGTAGGAGCGCTAACTCCATTCTTTTGGTTATTCGAGGAAAGAGAAAAAATGATGGAATTCTATGAAAGAGTAAGCGGCGCCAGGATGCACGCTGCGTATATAAGACCAGGAGGAGTCTCATTGGTTAGTTTTATGATTTACTAGTTTTTTCCCGCGACTTCGTCCGCGTTCATTTCATCTGTAATATATGTATAGCTGACCGGGCGAACTCTATTCCGTTCTACATGCACTAAATAATCAGTTTTTTCCTATTCAACCAATAACCATCAACCTATGTGTTATTCTGATGTATAAGCTATATTATGGTAAAGTTTCATTCAAATCCATTCAGTAGTTTTTACGTGAAAGAGTAACAAACATACATACATCCATACTTACAAACTTTCGCCTTTATAATAGTAGTAGGATTTATTTATTTGTTTAATCCACCAACATTTGTTCAAATCATCACACAAAAATATACAATACATATAACCTAAAACAAGGTGTGACAAACATTTATAGGTAAACATAATGCTTAATTTCTATCTAAATTAGACTTCCCAACGCGAGACGCATTAAGAATAAAAGCAAAAATATAAAAATAAAAGGTAAATTTACAAAATAAAATAAAAATTTAAATAAACAATGAATAAAAACTAAAAGTGTACCATAAGATGGACAAATACAATTTTAAGGTGACCGAGGTAAGGTTAACAGTGACCGAATTCTTTTCGTTTAGTCGTCATGATTCTTCTGTAGAATAATAATTATAAACTTTTATTGGTTAAAAAATATCACCACTACAAAACAAACAACAAATTAAAAATCAATAATAATAACGATAAGTGTGCAGCAGTGTAATTTAACCAAAAGGAGAACCACTCATTAAAAAAATAGAAGCAATGTTGCTTCTACACTGATTTTCAGTGATCTCCTAATGTTGAGGAGTACCTGTCAGTAGACAGCGGTAACAATTACATTCAATTAACATTGTTAAATTTTAACATAACAAAATATGTATATTATTCTTCTTTATACAATTCTCCTATATATATAATTTCCCTATACAAATCTTCTGTATACAATTCTTGTATAAACTATTAATACAATATTGTTATATTATATGTTGTATAGGTAATTGAATAGAAATGTACAAAATATAATACAAGCAAATAATATGTTTGCGGTAAATATTTGTATAATGGTCTAATCCATCATCACGCTACAGACATAGAATTAGCAGTTTGTTAAACAAAATTAATGATAGAAACTTAGATTAAGCATATTTCCCTGGTAGGAATGTAATCATTTTTACAATGGACCAGAAGTTGACAAAATTTATTTTATCTGCGCACTAGGAGAATTAATTATATTTCAACTTACTGAAAACTGTAACTTATTCTAACTAAATGAAATTACAAATCATACATATCTCTACACAATTCCCAATATTTCTGTGTCTTACATTTTCTACCATGGAAAATCTACAATGAAAAAAGAAAGAAAGAAAATGTTTTATTTGTGACAAACATTGCCAGACGGCACTAACATAAACAAAAACATAAAATAACAATACTATTAAATAATATCTAATGAAGATTACAGAATAGAAGGTATAAATAAATCTAAACAAAATGCTGCCTACACAATGATGTCACAAAAAGGAGAATCACTCAGCATATGCTGTCGTTTTAGGAATTCCACACACAGAGGAAAAAAAAATTAGAGATTTCATTAAATATTTCTTTTATTTACTTAAGATAATAATATAATGTGAAATACCCAGGAACGACAGCGCTGATTTTCAGAGATCACCTTATTTTTGTACGTCAAGCGAACGACATTGACAATAACCTTTTTTTTTTTTTTTCGGGGAGAAATCCGCTTACAGACTACCCACTGCCTTGGCTCGACAGTGGGACTTGTGTGGGGGTTGCCCAGAGCCTGATGTTGTTGGCCCTGGGAATACCCACTAAAACTCCCCGGCTTCTCTTCCTGCCCGTATTTGGGGGCGATTTGGGACCTGCTATGGCAATTCACCAATTCACCCCCGGATATTGACAATAACCTACAACAATTGATCATTTCTAACTGTAATTTTTTTTACCTGGTTTTATTTCAGGATATGCCATTGGGTCTAATGGATGATATATATGAGTTCGCGAGCAAGTTCGCCGAACGGCTCGACGAGGTTGAAGATGTTCTTACCACGAATAGAATCTGGGTTCAACGGACCAAGGATGTAGGAGTGGTGACGGCTCAAGACGCTCTCAACTATGGCTTCAGGTATATAAACTAGCTTTCCGCCCGCAGCTTCGTCCGTAGTTCGGTTTATCGCGTTACCAAGAGAACCTTTCAGAAGGTTTCAGAAGGTTCTTTCTCAAGGTCAACTCTATCTGTACCAAACTTCATTAAAATCAGTTCAATGATTCAGGCGTGAAAGTTAAACAGACAGACAGAGATACTTTCGCATTTATAATATTAATAGGGATAAGTCAGTTGCCTAGTGGTTAGAGGTCCGCCTCTCATACACGAGGCCGCGGGTTCGATCCTAGCAAGTACCAACGTGATTGTTCCGAGTCATATATACTTAAGAGTATTTAGACATCACTGACTGATGAAGGAAAACATCGTGAGGAAACATGGACTTATATCAAACTATAAGTTTGAAATCACCAACCCATCTTGAGCGAGCGTGGTGATTAATGCTCAAACCTTCTCCATGTGAGAATATATGTTTGCCTGGTCAGCTATAGATTTTTAAATATATACCTAACGCGGACAAAGTCACTTGCAAAAGCTAGTTTATATATATACTAGCTAGTCCCAGGTTCAAATCCTACTTATGACTTATTCATCTCTATAGAATCTTACTTAATGTTTTCAGTGGTGTGATGTTAAGAGGTTCGGGCATCAAGTGGGATCTGAGGAAAACTCAACCTTACGACGCGTACGATAAGGTTGAGTTTGATGTACCGATAGGAACCAACGGAGATTGCTATGATAGGTGAGGAAATATAGGATAAAACATTATTATATAGAATTAACTTAAGTTTAAAAATTTTGTTTAAATTAATTTAACAATTGTTTATGTAGTTTAAACTGCATATATGCTTGAGAATGATTGAATTTGATAATTGATTGTAAAATGCTCAAGAATAGCATAATAATATATATTTTTTTTATAATTTATCTGCATAGTGTTTATGTTAAAAGACATTCATTTATTATCTTGTCTGTTGAATATAAATTTCTGTTTTTTATATTAATATAAAATCATTATAAAACTTCATATAAAGCGAACGCATCGCTTATAGTCCATAATATATTATTCTTTAAATTAAAACTAATTTTCAGATTTTTATCTGAAATGTAAATGTATATTTATAGATCAAGTTGTAAGACATTGATACATGTGTAATATATTATTTGTTCTTTATATTAACACAAATTTACATATTTGTATCTAAATATATATATTTATATTTTCAGATATCTGATCCGTGTGGAGGAGATGCGTCAGTCACTCCGCATCATAGACCAGTGTCTGAACCAGATGCCGCCCGGAGAAGTGAAGACGGACGACGCGAAGCTGACCCCGCCCTCCAGGGAGGAGATGAAGGTGGGGGACGTACATACAGACAGACAGACAGACTGACAGACAGACAGACATACAATAATATATAATATATATATAAAAATGAGTTGCTGTTCGTTAGTCTCACTAAAACTCGAGAACGGCTGAACGGATTTATCTTATCTTAGTCTTGAAATGTTCGTGGAGGTTCAGGGAAGGTTTAAAAGATGAAAAAAATTGTATCATTTCCGGGAAAACTCTAAAAACACCCCATTTCTATTTCCATAATTCTGTCAATCATTCTGTCGCACTTCAGAACAACTTAAAGGTAAACTCCAAAAATATAAATAAGACAATTTTTATTTCTTGATTGAGGCAGTGCGAAGTCTGCCGGGTCAGCTAGAATATAATGAAAAATTCAACAGCAAAAGCAGATTTTAAACCTGTGACCACTGAGATTTGAAAACTCAGTCACTTTTAAAACTGAGCTATTATGTCCTGACTTGCGTTGTTATTAATTTTATTGAAAACAATATATTGTAGTTTGCTAAAACTATATTACATTTTACCTATAACATGTTTACTCTTAAGTAACCATGATCACAGAATAAGATAGCATCTGAATAACATATTACAAGAATTGATTCCTATAAGCATTTATTTTATATTATTTACGGTTCACACAACAGATTATAACTAAATATGCAAATAATTGATGAGTAAACATTATAAATGACCCAACAACTATGCGAACATAATTATATATTAAATATTTCACGTATTAAAAAAAAGATTATTTATTATGATTTTTTTCTTATTTCCCAGACATCAATGGAGGCGTTGATCCATCACTTCAAGCTGTTCACTCAAGGGTATGCGGTGCCCCCCGGCGCTACTTACACCGCCGTAGAGGCGCCCAAAGGAGAGTTCGGGGTCTACCTTGTATCTGATGGAGGATCAAAACCATATAGGTAAGAAAAACATTCATATTATAACGTCCATACGAAAGTTACTGTCTCTCTGTTACGCTTTCACAACTAAACCACTGAACTAATTTTAATGATTGGTACAGATAGAGTTGCCCTTGAGAAAGAACATAGGATAGTTTTTATCCCAGACTTTTGAAAGGTTCTCTTGGAAACGCGATATAACCGAACTCTATGGGGACGAAGTTGCGGGCGGAAAGCTAGTGTTATATATATTATATGTTAGTTAAATCTTGTATACTACTGTATGAATCTCGATGAACTAAAATAAAGTTGTTTAGACAAAGGAATGATGTATATATTATAATCTATACAAAAATTCCCTGTACTTATTTAATGAACATGGCTGTAAGGTTGTATTGATGCCATATGATGTGTCACATACAATAGACCGTTAATTCCTGAATTTGAAATATATGCATAGTTGAGCAGGCGAATGCTCTTCCACCCTAGAGTCTGTAAATAATCAAAAATTGAAATCTATGAAGTCTTCTTTTTCGATCGAACTGAATTCAATATCCTACGTCCGTCTCCATGTGCTAATCTATCTCTCCACCAATGTTCAACCATATCCGTACAGTCGTTCTTGAGTTATAAATAGTGTAACTAACATAACTTTCTTTTATATATATATACTAGCTGCGAACCGCGGATTTCCGGGATGTAAAGTAGCCTATGTGTTATTCCTGGACGTCAGCTGTCTGTATACAAAATTTTATCAAATTCGGTTCTGCCGTTTGAGCGTGAACAAGTAACAAACATACCCACACTCACAAACTTTCGCAATTATAATATTAGTAGGAAGATCGAGCGAACTCTATTTTAGATCGAACAGAATTATATATCCTATGTCCATCTCCTTGTGCTAATCTATCTCTCCACCAATTTTCATCCATATCTGTACAGTCGTCCTTGAGTTATAAATAGTGCAACTAAAACGACTTTCTTTTATATATATTTCTCCGAATGCAGAAGAATTGTGGATATTAACTACTGTGTATTAATATTTTCTATTTCCACAGATGCAAGATCAAGGCCCCCGGCTTTGCTCATCTAGCTGCTTTGGAGAAAATCGGAAAGAATTCCATGTTGGCTGATATAGTAGCCATTATCGGAACATTGGATGTTGTGTTCGGAGAAATAGATCGATAGACAGACATACAGATAGATTGATTAAATATATAGAATAAGAAGTAAATTATATACAGTCCGCTTGAAATGGTTCCCCGTAGATCAAAACTACCATACTGTGTAATATATCCGATTAAATCAGTGTAACAATAAATATGGTTTTTATTTATTTTTATATATTTGACTAATATATATATATATACATTGTGCAATTTGGCACAATCACATAGAAAAGCGGTCAAAATGGCTTATTAAGAGTATATTCAATTAGTTTTATATTTTTTTTAAGTGGTTTAAACACGAAATAGTTTAATGGAATAAAAGCGATTATATATTATTATTATATTTTTTTTGTCTCACATCTGTAAGTTACAGATAACAATCACTCGTGTGCCAATAATCTTCTTCTATCTGGCAATTTCCCAGCTTTAGCCAGGGTCTGCCTTACATGTTGTGAATAGTTTTGGCTAATTATTTTCACGACCGGCCCGCCTGCCTGACATCAACCCTCTTTGGGAATGCATTAATCAGTGATGTCTAAATACTCTTAGAAAGTACATATAACTCGGAAAAATCACATTGGTACTTGTCCGTCTCAGGATCGAACCCGCGTCCTCATGCATGAGAGGCGGACATTTTAACCACTAGGGCACCACTGACTTGCAAATAAATAATAATTAATCATTCAGTTAGTTTTAAATGTCAGTTGTTGAAGTGTCACTTAATGATTTCGTCAACTATTTCCAGGTTAACTTAGTGTTGCACAACTATCGATACTTTGGCTATCGACAGTTGACTTCGAAAACTATTCAGAATATCGATAGTTATACTCACTACTGCATAGTTTTTTTATTCGATTACTATTACAGAAAATTCTTAAACGTTTGAAGTGTAAAGTGTCTAATATTTATTAAATGGGTTACTTTGTATTGCAACCACTAGAAAGTGGTAATAGTATTACCACTTTCTATAGTATTGTTTAAGAAGTGCCATAGATAGCCTATCAATACACAACATTAATTTAAATTAAATAGTTTTAGTTCATATTTCTAATTAATATTAATTATATTCAAATACATTATGGTAGTTGGTCAAGTCGTAGTGACCTAGTGGTTAAAAGGTCTGCCTCTCATGCACGAGAGCTCGGGTTCGAAACCTGGCAAGTACCAATGTGATTGTTCCGAGTCTTAAGAGTATTTAGACATCACTGACAGATGAAGGAAAACATTGTGAGGAAACATGGACTTATATCAAATTATAAGTTTGAAATCACCAACCCGTCTTGAGCGAGCGTGGTGATTTAACCTTCTCCATGTGAGAAGAGGCTCAGCAGTGGGCTCTGATAGGATGGTGATGATGATAGACAGGCTGTCTTATTACTAAGAGTTGTATAAGATGGAGATGATAATGTTAATAAAACACATAATATATTACAAATCATCATATAAATATATTTCATTTAACTCTTTTCTGTTGTCTCTGTCTGTACACATCGTTGAGAGGCGGAGGAGCTCCCAACTCATCATCATCCGAGTCTGAACCCAGCTTTCTTCTACGAGCCTGTACATAAATAATTTAAAATTACTTAAAAATATTTATATTTTTCATTATAATCATACAAATATAATAACTTTTATAATAAATAATGTGTAGTAATAACATTTTTAGTATAAATTATTGAATATTACTTAAGATTAGTATATAAATTCCTATTTGAGTTCAGTTTTGCTTCAAAATTATAATCACTACATACTTCTAGTCTCCTGTTTCACTTAATACTATAATATATTACTGAAGAAGAATTAACCGTACTACTAACCGAACTATTAACCGTATAACTCATATAATACTATTTTAAAACTAAAATGTGAAGACTGAATGACATACTATGAATCATATATTAACAAAGAAACCTCGTTATAAGCATTTTATATAACTAGTAGAAAGTTCAGTCATATACAACGTGTAACATAATTAACGCACACCCTGAAAGTAGTTTGATCAGAATCGGATACTGGATCGATTTTGATAGTTTTTTATGTAGGTCATTTTTTTTCTCAAATTTAGATAGAACTTAGTAAATTATAGTCACCCTACACACAGTTATCTAAACACTTATTAGAAACGAAAATTAATGGAAACGAAAATGGATCGTAAGTCAGGGCATTAAGATTTTTAAAATGAAATATTTAATTAGTAATCATCATTCAATTAAAGAAAACTGATACTTATTTCAAGGCTAAAATAGTATTTAAAAATAACTACGCACGCAACACCATAGCGACAACCGGCACACAGCAAGGTCACTACAGTGCATAAAAGAAAGCCGCGTAATACAAAAATTATTACTTTCTCCTTCTTTCTTCGGCTTAATAACATTACAATAGAGCGAGACGGCAGGCTAATTCCGGGAATCAGAGTAATAATAACTAAACATCGAAGTCAACAAAATGTGTTTTGGGTAAGTTAGTCACGCCGCGTCCACCTTATCGAAAAGAGGTCAAGTGTGAAGTGCAAATAAAATCTTAGTCGCGCATTTCGCTGTGTCGTTTCGGTACACTAACATTCAATACATCAAGTACCTACGCACGTGTCCATTGACCTCCTAGATCAGCTGATTTGACGCGACTCGACTTTTTTTTTGTGGGGGGGAATTAAATCGCTAGTTTATAACACAGAGATAACAAGTGCCGTGGAACTAAAAAATAAGATAATAACCGCCTTTGTAAAAGTGAAAAGTGACATTGCAGTATTATCTAAAATAAAACCACAATTGCGAAAACGGTCATTAGAGTGCATTGAACAAGGCGGTGGACATTTTGAAAATGTTTTAAAACGACAACGCCGTGCGAGTGCAAATTAAACTGTAAGTTTGTTTATGACCTTAAAATTATTGTAAATATTTTGATACACACCATTTAAACAGGCCGACTGTGTTTAACTTTGTCGTAGGTATTGTGGTGTCTAATCAAATCACGCGTTATCAGCTGTTTAATAATTCTTATTTACAAATTTAATTTAACAAATCAGTAATTGTAAAATATTGGCTTCACATTAAAAAGAAAATTCAATGTCAACAATCTAAAGCTTGAAAAGTGTGATGGAAAGAAAAATCATAATGTATGTAGTTACTTCTTATTATTGTCGGACGGCACTCGGAGAGAGGGGCGCGGGCGCGGCGAGTACATAGTGTCTGTCTGTGTGTGCGTGTGTAGCGGAGTGTTGGTGAATAGCTGACCATATTATTTGCACGAAATTGGAATAACTAATTTCACAAATAAAAAATGCAAACACATATAAATAATATTTGGTGTATGCATTGCGTTTATAATATTATATTCGCATTGGGGTATTTGAGGGTGTGCGTTAATTACGTTACACGTTGTATACAGTAGGACCCCGATTATCCGGACCTCGGTTATCCGAATTCGCGATTATCCGGACTGCCAATCGCGACGAGTTTTTTTCGGAATGGTCGAGTTCCCGTAGAATTTTCAGGATAAAACCTATATTTTTTTTAATTCACAATGAAGTACTCCTAACCAACAACATATTTATTTGTTTATTTGAATAAAGATTAATATTATTAAGATTAATATAATGTTGATACAACTTAAACAAATTATTTCGACCAAATTAGATACCATAAAAACGGTTTTTGTGAGTTAATCTTAAAAGATAGACATATACTGTCGCGGACTGCTTTTAAGATTATTAAAAGAGCTATTATTCTTTAAAACATATTTTTTATGTATCTTAAGCCGTTTTCACGGCGCACCCAACGGAAGTCTTCAAAGATGAAATAAAATCTCCCATTTTTTACACATTTACCACTATATCTTTGTTCCTATTGGTCGTAGCGTAATGTTATATAGCCTACAGCCTTCCTCGATAACTGGACTACCCAACACAAAAAGAATTATGCAATTCTAACCAGTAGTTTCGGAGATTAGCGCTTTCAAACAAACAAACAAACTCTTTATAATATTAGTATAGATATGCAAAAAGCCCGTTTTTCTTCATATGTTGGATTATCCGGACTTTCAATTATCCGGATGCCTACCGACAACAATTAGTCCGGATAATCGAGGTCCTACTGTATATAGTCAAACATAGTGCAAATCCTCGTAAGTAGCATTGGATAATTCCACGTATATAAATTAGAAGCAGATTATCAGAAGAAAGTTTGAGATGAAATATTTTCTATATTAACAACTTTTCAGGTCATTTTTTCACAATTAGTAATAAATTAAACACTAAATAATTTGCACTATCCCCGAGGATATCCCTACTAATATTATAAATGCGAAAGTAACTCTGTCTGTCTGTCTGTTACGCTTTCACGTCTAAACCACTAAACTGATTTTAATGAGTACAGACATAGAGTTGACCTTGAAAAAGAACATAGGATATTTTTTATCCCAGACATTTGAAAGGTTCTCTTGGGAAAGCGATATAACCGAACTCCACGCGGGCGAAGCTGCGGGCGGAAAGCTAGTATATATATAATGTTACCGTGTTATTCTTGGTGGTGTCATCATCCATGATCCAATGTACGGAGCGCGCCAGCTCAAACAACTTGGTGTCACAGCCGTTCTCATTAGTTGGGGCAGCCGCTGAAATATTACATATAAACAATATTAAAAAAACGTTACGTAATATTATTTTTGAAACCGAAAATATGCAATTCTCTGATTTCAGTCTAAGTGCAGATTTCCGATTTTGATTCTATACGACTCATATATGTCATACCAAATAGGTACAAAGAAATTAAGACAACAGCCACAAAACTATATTAATCCACTTATTCCTCTCTATATGTACATATGTATGTATGTCTCACGTTTGTCGGGCAGCGTGATCCTGTTGAAGAGCGCTATCAGCATGTCTACAGCCACGAAGGGCCCCCGGTAGCTGGAGGGGGGCGGCATGGCGGTGCAGAGGGACGCGGCCGCGGGCGGGAGGGGGAAGGAACCGCCTGGAAATAAACAACAGGCTAGATATTAGAATTGAAGATAATTATACAATAATAGTCATCATCAGCCTATCAGAGCCCACTGCTGAGCAAAGGCCTCTTCTCACATGGAGAAGATTAGAGCATTAATCACCACACTTGTAAGACGGGTTGGTGATTTCAAACTTATAATTTGATTAAGTCCATGTTTAATCACGCTGTTTTCCTTCATCAATATCAATCAGTGATGTCTAAATACTCTTAAGTACATATGACTCGAAAAAATCACATTGGTTCTAGCCAGGTTTGAACCCGCGCCCTCGACAACGAGGTAGACCCTTTAACCACTAGGCCACCACTGAATTTTACTGACAATAATAATACTCATTACCTCATATAATATTTAGATAGGATTGTTATGAATTAAATATGTTTTTAACAACTTTTTTTTTGTTTTTTAATAAATGTAAATAAGTTAGACACATAGCACACGGCGTATATTAAACGCGCCGACGACGCTGATATTTACGTTTACATTGATGAAATAAAAAAATACTACAACACTACTGGTGCAGCAAAAGACGTCAAACAAAAATAACAGACTATATACGCAATAGCGTTCGAATAACATTATTTTGTATGTACATAAGTACTAACGCTAGTCTGAAATAAACTTGGTCTTTTTCTAATTCTGATTTTTCATCTCTCTATTTAACGACAACTCTATAACGCCATAAAATGCACGGTCCCTTCAGTGTCGTTATATAGAGTTTACACTGTACTTTAATCAGTAATATTAAATTTGAGTTTTAAAATAGCTTTCTTCTTCATGATTACGGTTGCTGTAAAATAATCATAAGATATAAGTAGTCATCTAGATATAAAATTACAAATATATAGTAGAGTAGAAACTTTATTATCCGGACTACTGATAAGTCCGGACAAGAAAGATTGGTAAAGCGTAAGAGAGTGGTGTTGTTGAGAGTGGCGTACGTCAAATGACAATTAACAAATATTCTAAACCAAATTATACTTATTAATTTAATTCATGATTACCAATTGCAAATTACCAAATACATATTGTAATTTTTTTAAATAAACATATAATATTATGTACTACATAAGCACAAAACCGTCTTTTCTTCATACATTCGATTATCCGGATTTTCGATTATATGAATGCCTATCGACAACAATTAGTCCGGTTAATAGAGTTTCTACTGTATATGAAACTAACTTACATGTAAATAAATATATGAGAAATTCTTAGCTATTATAGTTGTACATACCAGGTATAGGATGTTCTCCGGGCAAAGGATTTGATTTCGGCTTGTATGGAATCATTTGACTTGTGTCCGGACGAGCTATGTCCTTATTAGGATCATTATCTCTGTAATAGATAATAATAAAAACATTAAATAGAAGCAAATATTAATTGGTATGTAAAATTAAGGAAAATATACGATATTTCATTGACAATCAGGATTCGAACCTGCTACTTATTGAATGTAGTATTTTACTGAAACTAGACAAATACATAATTATTTTATACATATATTTAACCTAACTTCCATTATCAAAGAATAATTAAGTATTATTTTAAGATAACAAATTATATTTTTTATATGTATGATTTTCTTTTAACAAATCCCTACTAATATTATAAATGCGAAAGTAACTCTGTCTGTCTGTCTGTTACGCTTTCACGTCTAAACCACTGAACTGATTTTAATGAAAGAGATATAGAGTTGACCTTGAGAAAGAACATAGGATAGTTTTTATCCCAGACTTTTGAAAGGCCCTCTTGGAAACGCGATATAACCGAACTCCACGCGGGCGGAAAGCTAGCCACAAATATTAATTCCAAAACTATTGATTATTATGATTCTCTTTAATAATATATATTATTATAATAATGATTCTTACTTCTGTCCTAATATAACAGCGGCTAATTCTGGTGAAATGCCAGCGAGTGGTCCGCCGAGAGCCCAAGACTTGTTCGACATTGATGCTACCTGGAATAAGGAAAATTTAATACAAATTAATATTATATACAAGAAAATATACATATATAGATTATAGAAACCATAATAAATGTTAGAAAAATAGGTCAAACGCTTTCATTTATATCAAACAAAAAATAATAAATAATTAAATTTATATATTACTTCTTCTACCTCTCAATTTCCTAGCTTTAGCCAGCGTCTGCCTTACATGTTGTGAATAGATTTGTCTTATTGTTTTTACGATCGGCCGCCTGCCTGACATCAACACTCATTGAATGCATTAATCAGTGATGTCTAAATACTCTTATAAAGTACATATGACTCGGAAAAATCACATTGGTACTTGCCAGGATCGAACCCGCGCCCTCATGCATGAGAGGCGGGCCTTTTAATCATTAGGCCACCACTGACTAAATTTATATATCTCTTTCGTTTAAAAAAATATTTCCTCTATATTGGATTACTCACACATCCGCCATATTGGAATAACAATGATTTAATCAATATGAAGTCAAAACAAAATATATTTAACATATGAACCAAACAAATATATTGCAAAAATTAATTTAATCTTGTAAATAAAACTAAAAATAAAAGTATAATATATATAATTAAATTTTACTTTATATATTATGAAATTAATATTACCCTAGGGTAAATACTGACCTCTGTGTATCCTATTGATTTGAGTTCAGCTATCGTGCAAGGGTAGAGGTCTAGGAACTTGTATCTGTCTACAAGCTGAGCCGTCTCTTTACCCTCAAATTCTTTGATCTGGGGGTGAAAAGGGTATTTTGGGGTAAATTATATTTTTATATGCTTATATTTTCTATAATTCAGTTCAGTGGCGGCTGGTGGGTTATCGAACTGGTGGTGCACTTTACTAAAATATTAAAATTAGAAAATGCAACAAAAAACCAATTGACATAAAATATGTTTATTTTTTAAATATTAAATCAATGCGACGACATTTTTCTGAAGCGAAATGTTCAATCACCTTTTTATTAAAATCGAGTATTGTTTGTATAATTATTTTTTTCAATACTAAGCATAGAAAGTGCATTTAGCAAGTGCATGGTATTTCGGAGAAAAGTTTTGATTCTTTTCAATTCCAAATCGTCATACATCGGGTGCTCTCGGTAACCTTCGGCCGCTCGTGCGGCGCTCGAGAACCGACTCATTACTCGGTACATTTCTATGAACTATCTTTTGTCTCACGCGTCAGGCGTATTAATGCGTATCTCATACAAGATGTATTAGCACTCCTCGTGCACTCGCCGAAGCGCACGAGATATTAGTTTAGTAAAGCGCACAAACTTTTCGACTATATGTAATTAGAAATTTATTTTTTTATACGTTTTTGTATCTTAAGAAAATAAATATTAAAATGGTATATTTTAAAAATAAAGATGAAATAATAGTATTTTGTAATTTTAAAATCTTTGGAATTGGTGGTTCAGCGCACGAGTGCACTTAAGGTACAGCCGCCACTGATTCAGTTTTAGTATGAATTGCTATGTGAAATTGCTATAAAAAGGTAACATTTTAGTATGATGTATATATAACTAGATTTTGTCCGCGACTTCGCCTGCGTTACTTTGTATAGCTGACCAGGCTAACTGTTGCTTCTTAAAGGCAATAAATTAGAAGATTTTGGATTTATATATATTTTTTTATCATATGATTAATATAGTGTCTTTTCTATGTTCTAATCTATTTCTCCACCAATGTTCATCCATATCCGTAGAGCCGTTCTTGAGTTATAAATAGTGTAACTAACACTATCCCTACTAATATTATAAATGCGAAAGTAACTCTGTCTGTCTGTCTGTCTGTCTGTCTGTCTGCTACGCTTTCACGCCTAAACCACTGAACTGATTTTAATGAAATTCGGTACAGAGATAGAGTTGACCTTGAGAAAGAACATAGGATAGTTTTTATCCCAGACTTTTGAAAGGTTCTCTTGGAAACGCGATATAACCGAACTCCACGCGGCGAAGCTGCGGGCGGAAAGCTAGTTTTCTTATATATAAAGATATTTAAGAACTCATATATATATATAACCTTTTCCAAGACCGCCTGCCTCCGTTTTTCCACTTTCACTATACTGACGAGGTCTCCAATATTGGATTCAAATTCCAGGAATCTATTCCAGATGTCAACAGAACTCTCCGGCTTGAGGCAACCCGACGACAGAACGCGCTCGAACAACACGCGGGTGTTGTTGTCCTCTGGAAAAAAATAATTATTATAAATATTTGTAATTAATATAATGGAAAAAATACTATTTGATTTTTTCTAAACGATAAGAATAAATTTAAATCCAATTAAGAATTATTATATATAAATTCTTCAAATGTATTATATTTTTTATTTTATAATCAATTAAAAACTTGAATGACTTATACAGGGTGACTGGTGAATTACTATCGATACTTGAGGACGTGATATTTGACGATCATATATGACAGAATTAAAATTAATTTGGTCAAAAATTAAGTCAAAGAAATTTGGTCAAAAATTAAGTACCTATTTTTTTTTACATAATTCGAATGAGAATCATGTACCGAGTACTCTCCTCAAATATTGATAGTAATTCACCAGTCACCCTGTATATACAAACATACAATTTATTTTACTGATAAATTTTGTTTCATATACACATATACGCATTTTATTTTCTAAAGATATGTTAAAAGATATCTAAAGATATGATATAACAAGGTAACTCTCTATATAATTATAACTCACCGTTCAAATGTGACAAATAATCAATATAGCACAACACATACTCTGGTATGTGTGAGAACTTCTTAAGACCCAACTCAAATATTCTGAAGGCTATGTTTTTGTCTTTGGAGCAGTAATATTCCATGAGAGCGGCCGCCACGAATACGTGGTAACGAGATCTGAAAGATAAGAAATATTACATATATTTTGTTAAATAATAATCAATTATTAATCTAGCAAGCCACGTATATAGAAGCGCCATTACAGACAATCGGACACTTTTTGTTCTCAACTATTGTCAAGAGAAGATGTGCCCTAATTAGTCTTGAATATTAATTAATTTGCCCTTGGCTGGCGAAGGTCTTTTAAAAAAATCATCACGTCTTTTCTCTACTAACAATATATTTAGTAGATTACAAAACGTTCTGGTTACAGTAAAACATTCATATTGGGAAATTCGTGTAATGGCTCTAATGATAACATGGAAAAACGTTGTGGCAATCACAGATAGACCAAATAGCAAAAAACTATCATTTTAAACTAAATAAAAATGCTAAAGAAGTATTTTTGTTACAATTATAGAAGATGAGTGGTAAAAAACAATTACATATTATATTGACTAACGATTATAAACTTATATTTAAGTCAATTAACAATGCCAATTAAAGAAATACCAGAACGAATTTTAATTTTCACTTACCATCCCTACTAATATTATAAATGCAAAAGTAACTCTGTCCGTCTGTTACGCTTTCATGCCTAAACCGCTGAACTGATTTTAATGAAATTTGGTACAGACATAGAGTTGATCTTGAGAAAGAACATAGGATAGTTTTTACCCCAGACTTTTGAAAGGTTCTCTTGGAAACGCGATATAACTGAACTCCAAGCGGGCAAAGCTAGTCCTTATATATTTTATGAAAAGTTCATAATAATAATATATTTCTTATTTTTTTCTAATGAATCTTACCTAGGATCCTCTCTCGCACGTTTGAAAACCGTCCTAGCTGACTTAATTCCTTCGGCTCTTCTCGCAAATTTCATATATTGTACGTAGGCGAGTGTAGGTTCGATATCTGCCATATCTAAATAGCGTGTGTATACTTGATGTACCTGTGGGTAAGGGAAATTGAGTTGTATAAGGGTAAAGTAAATGAATGTTGATAAAAATGTTGTATTTTACCCTAGGGTAAAATAGATTTGGTGTAGTTTCAGTTTGATAAATATGTGAGATTATTATTTTAAATTATTATATTTCAAAGTATACTATTTTATCGGACCGATTTGAGCTCAATAAAGGCCGGAAATAAGAAGCCATGTCCAACACAAATAATTTAGTATTGAAACGACGAGACCGCTTCACAAAATTTTCACAAACTTTGATTCTAGCCAAACGAAAGCTAAATGCTAAAATGCATCAATATTTATTTATATGTTATATATTACCCAAATACATAATATAACATCTTACTGTGTTATAGTTGAAACTTTCCTTTTGTTTATGAAATTATCCTTTAAATGATTTCATCACACATGTACAACATTTTGGTAATATATATGTGTATTTACATCTTGACAGTATGAAAAACAAATGAAAATCACACATTTTCCTAATTTGTATTTGGAATTATGTTCTTTAAAATTTTAACCTTTTAATGATAACAAAACCAGCCAGATACAAATACTACAGCCAAAGAGATTTTATTACAAGTTCATACATACTATATGTAATGCGAAGTCTTTTTCCCCAACCTATATATGTACCTTATTATAATGTAGTCGACTCTCCTCATAGTCAGCGTGAGCGAAATGCAATAAGGTAGAGTGTTTGAGAGGACCGGACGTAGCTCGCTCGTACACCGCGCCGGCTTCTTCAGAGAACAAACGAGCGGCTGTTGAATCCTGGACAATTAAAAGTACATATATATGATAAAAATAAATATAGTTTAAATTAGTACTTATTACATCAACTATTTGCTAGTGATAGTCCCTTTAAAATCAGTATATGTGCGTGGGTATATTTGTATGTGTGAACATGCGTTTGTGTATGTGTGTGTGCGTCTACACAGTAGCTCTAAAAAAGATTGACCTTTTTCAATGTAATTTATCTTTTAGAAACCAGTTCTCTCATGATAGTTCTTAACTATAAACACTTCCTATCTGTCTAACTTTATAATCTATTAATATAACAAAAGTTATATCAATTATTACTAACTTAAATTAGCCAAATTGACATATTCAGAAAATAAACACCCGCTTTTGAAGTAACTTGGATTCTTAACTATATTTACCTACTATAACTCCAATATTATTATTCGTCATCAGCCTATCAGAGCCCACTGCTGAGCAAAGGCCTCCTTCTCACATGGAGAAGGTTAGAGCATTAATCACCACGTCTGCTCAAGACGGATTAGCGATTTCATACTTATAATTGTGAAATTATAAGTCCATGTTTCCTCACGATGTTTTCCTTCACCGTCTCTCAGTGATGTCTAAATACTCTTATAAAGTACATATGATTCGGAAAAATCACATTGGTACTTGCCAGAATTGAACCCGCGCCCTCGTGCATGAGAGACGGGACTTTTAACCACTAGGCCACCACTGACTACCATATTTTTACCTACTATAACTCCAACATTAATAATAATTAATATGAGTCAATTCACCCCCTTTTCCTGTAGTATTTTGGATTCTTAACTATATTTACCTACTATAATTCCTACATGATTGATAATTATTAATAATAATTAGTATAATGAGTCAACTCACCCCCTTTTCTTGTAGTAATTTTGACGAGTGATCCAAAAACTGCGCGGCTTGATGCCATACATCCGGGTGATGCGCTAGACATAGTAAACATTGTTCTATAGCAAACATCACTCTCCTCGCTACGAGGGCGGTATCTTCAGACCTCAGAGGATTTGAACGCTCCCATGATATATATTTCTTCCATAATTCCACCTATATGTAAAATAAATATATTGTTATATGAGAAATATGTATATATTCCTGTATTAAAGATGATGTAAGTTATAATCTATAGACTTCATCGAATAATGTAATTCAAATGTCTCTTAGATTGTAATTGTGAGTTAACGACGATGAATTCCAGTGTACGGAAAAACCAATATTGGTTTATGAGACACTGCGAAAAATTTTACATAAATGTAAAAAATACCAACATAATTTTAATAAATAATATAATTAAGGGTAATTAATATTTACTGTATGTAATATATATGAGTTATAACCTGTTTCATTTCCTCTCTATCCGCGGTGGGCGGAGTCGCGGGCATGTTCCTGTTCAAGCCTCGTGTAACAGTTTCCAATTCTTTAGCGACTCGTCTAGCATTCATATATTCCCGCGATCTCTCCATAGCCATTCGTTCAGCTATATATGAAAAAAATATATATCAAATATACTAAAAAATGATAGTTTTTGTTAATATATACAGGGTGACTGGTGAATTACTATCGATACTTGAGGACATGATATTTGACGATCATATATGACAAAATAAAAATTAATATGACATAAATATTAATAAACTTCTAAGTAAAGTTAACCAAAAGTTATGTAATTAATTACGCATCGTGTGAACACCCTACAGATTAAGTATACACACACACACATACACGCGTGCGGCGGCGTGGTGTTGTATCAGCACGCCGCCGGACGCGTCCACACTTGGAACACTTGGAACGTGTCCACACTTTATTTATTTATACGGAAATTTGGTCAAAAATTAAGTACCTATTTTTTTTACATAATTCGAATGAGAATCATGTACCGAGTATTCTCCTTAAATATCGATAGTAATTCACCAGTCACCCTGTATATATCAAATATACTTCAAAATTATAGTTTTTGTTAATAGATATATGTATAGTTTGATTAAAAAACTAAGATTTTTATTTTAACTTTATTTTAGAGATATAAATATACAATCATAGATGAAAAAGTAAGTTTAAATGAATGTATTGAAAAGTCAAATACTTCTATAAAGAAATTTAATCACAGATTAGGTTTGGTACAAAAATACAAAAATTTATATAAATTATGATATACAAATAAAGAAATTAATGGGAGCTATAGCTCAGTGATGAGAACGGCGGTAACTTAACAGAGTAGTGGGTTTATGTACTTTATGTAGGAATTATATGTATATAGTTGTGTAAACATACCAATAATAGTATTGATTCCTTGTTCAAAAGCGATGTAGTCCTTCCATAGTGTCTCTATACCTATTATGGGAGTTATGACCGCTCTCTGGTAAACCTGGGGGTAAATAACAATATATATATATATATATATATTTTATAAGTTACAAAATATAAACATTATTTCAAAGAAATTAAATAGAGTCTGGACCAAAATTTTGCTAGTTTTAATTTAAAAATCAATATGTTTTTTGTTATCAGAAAAATAAGTCAAGTCTTGTCAAATAACTATAAAATAATTCTATAATGATCAGTGTTATTCATAATAAATTTTAAATAGGAGTGTGTTAAATTTAAAATTCATTAAACTGATTTCTTGTATGGACACTATGTCTCAATTATTACAACGGCCTTAACAGAAAATAGTAGGTTCGATTTCAAAGTTTTTTGTAGCGTTTAAATACTTAAGATCTGAAATCCCTACTAATATTATAAATGCGAAAGTAACTCTGTCTGTCTGTTACGCTTTCACGTCTAAACCACTGAACTGATTTTACTGAAATTTGGTACAGACATAGAGTTGACCTTAAGAAAGAACATAGGATAGTTTTTATACCAGACTTTTGAAAGGTTCTCTTGGAAACGCGATATAACCGAACGCCACGCGGGTGAAGCTGCGGGCGGAAAGCTAGTATAATATAAAGTATAACTCCACCTTCCTAACGGCAGATATCTTCTGATTTTCAGCGTAAGAACCAACTGCCTCAACCGCTTTCAGAAACGTCACATAATCATTCCATATTGGGTACGCGTGTATGTCCAAGCCTATTTTGTCCAACGCGAAGTCGTATGCCTGCGCCATTTTTTCTCTGAAATTTATTTATCATATTGAGATCTAAGATTTTGGCAGACCCTGGCTAAGGCTGGGAAATTGCAAGGAAGAAGATTGAGATTTTCGCGAGTCTCATTCATTTAAGTGAAACTAATATTTTTCTCATCTGCATGATTACAGTTACTTTAGAGTAGCCAAAAGCTTGGAAGTATGTAGTTTTTTTATCGAAAATAAACCGTGTAGTATATCAAAAAATATTAGTTTCATTTAAATTAATTTATATAATTTAGAGACGAAACCTCTCATCATTCAATGTATTCACGGTGCGTGTGTCGGGTCCATCGTTGTAGTGAGAGGAGCTTCAACAGTGACTGGGACTTGCGACCCAGGTGTAGGTTTAATGTGATATTTTCACTTCATTCATTTCATTTAAAAGGTTTTGTGATAGACATCTATCTGCGAGGGTCATTTTTATGTTGTATTGTTGACTATTAGTAAGGTCAGCCTTAAAATGGAATAATTATGACAAAATGTCCTATTTTCGATACATTTACCACTATTTTTGCAATTCTGTCGAATACCTTATGGACTTTTATACAATTGTTCTCATAATTGTCTTATAATTAGAGATCCATACAAAATCATACTAAGGTCAAGCTAATTCAAAAATTTAATGTCATTGATATCCTCAAAAGACTCAATGCTTCCTACATCATCAATTTCCTGATGAAGAATTGATTCAACAATTAATTAAATTAATTTTTCAATGTATTCAACAACGGTTATACGGAGAAAGCTACTGAGATATTTACGCGATGGACCCTACACAAACACTGAATCCATGGAATACTGAGAAGTTTCGTCCCTACGTACTGCAAACATGAAAATTTTTGTATAATTTTGTGTTAAAATTTCTATCTCATACTTTATAATAGAGAAAACCTTCCACAACAAAAAAATATGAGTCAAATCCTAAATCTGATGATAATCAAAATTGGTTATTTAATATAAGGTAATCTTGATGTATAGCATACTAGCCACAATTTACTAGCATACTACATAATTACAATTACCGATATTTCATTGGTAAATAAACAGAAAACTATGCATTTTTAGTATGATCATCATCATCACCAGCCTATCAGAGCCCACTGCTGAGCTGCCTCTTCTCACATGGAGAAGGTTTGAGCATTAATCACCACGCTTGCTCAAGACGGTTTGCGATTTCAAACTTATAATTGGAAATTATAAGTCCAGTATAATTATCCCTACTAATATTATAAATGCGAAAGGAACTCTGTCTGTCTGTTACGCTTTCACGACTAAACCACTGAACTAATTTTAATGAAATTTGGTACAGACATAGAGTTGACCTTGAGAAAGAACATAGGATAGTTTTTATCCCAGACTTTTGAAAGGTTCTCTTGGAAACGCGATATAACCGAACTCCACGCGGGCTAAGCTGCGGGCGAGAAGCTAGTTTAGAATAATAATACTCCTAATGCCGGCCACACAATGTCTATAAGGCCTCGGCCTCGAATTTTGCGGGCAGCGGAGCGGCAGCGGCGGCGGCACGGAAACGCATACTGTTCTCCAAACTAGCGGGCAGCGGGCACCGCTGTATTCGAGGGTCGGTCCATTTGATTATACGCGTAAGATCCTGCCGCTCCGCTGCCCGCAAAATTCGAGGCCGAGGCCTTAAGAGAGGTGCACCTGTGCAGGTAGACTAATGTGTGTGAGAATAGACCTGGGCAGTTTTTTTTTGCTACTATTTCTCGGCCTACCTCTATATAACATAGCTTGTGTGGCCGGCCTAATCTAGCCTGATCTTTCACCTGAATAGTAAACAGGCAGACCCTGGCTAAAGCTGGGAAATTGCCAGGTAGAAGAAGAAGAGTAAAGAATACGTACTTGTAAGTCGGCAACATGCACTTGGTCTCCTTAACGTAGTTCAAATAGAGCCTCCAAAGTTCAATGTTTAAGATCTTCATTAGACACCTCTGAAACAACTGGTTGGGGACAATAATATTAAACAAAAATAAACAAAAAATATATATAATATATGTATATATGTCAATTATTATATATATGTTATGTATAATAGCTGAACTAAATAAATAACTTCTTTTTCTAATAAATTTATGGAAAATCCGATTTTTATTTAAGTTGAAGCCAATATCAACTGAGAATTTGTGAATATATAATAAAAGAAAATTTTAATTTTACTTTAAAACAGAAGCCATTTCAATAATGGCAATTAAGCAATAACTATGTGCATCACATTCCTTTTACAATAATGTAACTATTACTTTTGATACATAAATAAATATAATAATTTATTATATATAAATAAATATATTATGAGATATCTAAATATCACACCATAATTCTATCACAATTCACTGATTAATTCTCAACACACATTCAAATCACACTCTTTGGTACAAGTTAAATCTATATTCACTATAAAAGAATTATAAATAGCTTGACGACTTGATAAATTATGTATTTCCTCTACCTTCACCATGGAAACACAATTAACTCCGACATACATACATTTGTATGTAAAAAATTCTATCAAACTGAACAGCTAAGTAAATGCCAATCTAAAATCTCAATTCCAGTATTTTCAGTACAATTTAGTCAATCATCACATATTAATTTGACATAATCATGTATACAAACCCTTTGTCTATCAAATTATAGGAAAATTCCTTTATAATATAAATAACAATAATTATATGAACATAAAATATCAAAATAGGGATAATTACATGTCGAAAGTGATCTTCTATGGCAAATTACATGATTAATAGCTAAGTAGGTGATTAGTACGCCAAATAGTCATAACTTCCGAAGTATGTAATTTACACAAAGAGAGACAAATTCTCTCAGCATAGCGTTTAAGTCGCGTAGTATAATAAAATATTCGTTCAAGTACACCAAGTAATTAACAAAAATGTATGCATGACCAATATGATTACATTTCCGACTGTATTTTCTATTTATATAACATTTGCCAATGAAAATCTCCTCCGTCATGTCTGAACACAGACACCCTAACCGAAAAAAAACATGAAATCATCATATTCTGTATTATTTATTTCACTTACATCTATTACAAGTTGAAAATAGTCCGAAGACATTTTTTTATCACAGATATCAGATATGTTTTATCACAGTTTTGTTTATGCTACCATATTACTAACCTTTTCGACCTTCTCAAAATTTCTCGCTTTCATCTGTAAATACATAAAGTTTAGTAAAACTACGATATATTTACATGTAATGCAATAGATAATTCGAGTTTTTTTTTTGTCAAGTCTAGGTCGAAATCATACCTCCTGTTCGATATAAATCTTCCAATATCTGCCTGTTGTCGGAAAAGCTGTAATGAGCTTCTCATACATCGTTCTGACCTCATTTATAGGCCGGGTTTGTGCTTCCCGTATCAAAAGAGACCACGAATCTACATCATACGTGTTTGCTTCAACCGCGCGTTGGGCTCGGCTTAACCTCTCATTACCCCAGTCCTAAGAACCGAAAATAAATATATACATTTCTAATCACAAACAATAGCAATGCTTGATTTTTTACTTACAATCTCTGCATTCTCATCGTTCATTTTGCTGTTGTTACTTTAGTGCAAACTAAATATATCCTAGCGTTAGTCTAGACTTCCGAAACTATAACTATGTACATATCAAATAAAAATAAAACAATTTAAATTTATTTATTTGCTAAAACTATGAATTGAGAACTAAAATTGTTCGACGCCTCAAACATAACGCCATGGATTTGCGGTTGTACTTTTATGATATATGAAAATTGACATTAAGCTTAGAATTTTTCATAATGGTAACAAAAATTCGTTACACGAATGATTTTTATTAAAATTATTTCTTAACTTTACTCACATTTAATTATGATATAAATAAATTAAATATTATAATTAGCTTCACATTTATTTTTACTGAAAAAGATGCCTTTTTGGCAGACTAGCGTAGTAAAATTGATATAACAATAAGGTGCAATGCAGATAGCTCTCAATCAATCCAAAATATATTTAATTTCATAAATTACAATATAATAAAATTAATTTTAATATTTACTAATTGGATCTACTATTAATAATATAAAACAAAGATAAATAATTTTTATAAATTAACAATTTTTATATAAACCAGGGTTTTTTTTTATACAATTGCATTTCATAGACAATTGATTTATTTCGAATAATAGACAATAGTTACTTGTCAAAACATATCTATCATTACCGATAGATAGATTACTTTTGCCGCTTCCATAGTTCAAAACAAACAAAAATGCTATTTTATTCTTTCTTTAAATCGCTCGTCGGCAAAGATGTAGTCGTTGAACTTAAGAATGATCTCAGTATATGCGGTACTTTGCATTCTGTTGATCAGTATTTAAACATTAAACTGTCCGATATAAGTGTGATCGACCCAGACAAATATCCTCACATGCTATCAGTGAAAAACTGTTTTATTCGTGGTTCCGTCGTCCGTTATGTTCAATTGCCTGCTGATGAAGTGGATACTCAACTACTCCAAGATGCTGCGAGGAAGGAAGCGACGGTTTCCACAAGATAGACCTAACCTCACAATTTTATCGTAAACAAGTGTCTTTGGCAATATACGACTATGTACATATATTTAAATGTAAGTCTCACTAATAAAGGTTTTTGTGATAAATTTGTGCTTATTCTATCGCACCTTATTTGGTAAGCGTCACATAATAAGACTATAATAGCAAGATTCCGTTAAATTGAGTGTCTATTACTGTTCTGAATAATAATTGCATTACGATCCTTTTTTTATTTGCATATATACTACGATACATAATTATTTATTATAAAAATAACATTTCACACACTAAATAAATATTTCCTACATACAAATGTATTTTTAACAAAGTTTATTGTATAGCATTTTCATACTATACAAAATCTATTATGCTCACTTTTCTTTGATGAATTTAGTCAAATTATTTTCGATATTCTTGTTTTATAATATGTACAATCCAAACTTACAAATATTAATGCCTCACATTTAAGAAATCTTAAGACATGAATGAATGGAAAAAGATTTGTTAGGTCAAAATTTTAATCAATTGATCACAAGATTAAGGTTTTAGTATCCTAAATTATAATTTCTGATATCAACTGCTTGAATAATCTCTAAAACATTCATTATCAGCCTATCGGAACAAACTACTGAGTAAAGGCCTCTTCTCGCATGGGGAAGGTTAGAGCATTAATCACCACGCTTGCTCAAGACGGGTTGGTGATTTCAAACTTATAATTTGATATAAGTCCATGTTTCCTCACAATGTTTTCCTTCACTGTCTGTCAGTGATGTCTAAATACTCGTATAAAGTACATATGACTCGGAACAATCACATTGGTACTTGCCAGGATCGAACCCGCACCCTCATGCATGAGAGGTGGGCATCTACCTCAAGGCCGCAATGACTTTTTTATTTCCAAAATATTAATAATATGAAATTTATTATCTTATTATTTAGAGTAATTAAATTGTTTGCTTGATTAAATTGTTTAATTGTAACTTGATTAAATTGTTTGCTTTTATTTTTTTTCTCTTCATTTCTTTTTATATAAACTTTTGTTTTTTTTACAACACCTTTAAAATCATTCCGTTCTAAAAGTCTAGTGCGCAATTAATTGTTGATGATTCGCTGACTCTAATATCACAATTTATATTAATTTTAGAGTCAGAGGTATACTACAAAAATGACAATGTAATAACCCTAGATTTAGTTATTAAGCTAAAAAAACAAATTATGTACATTATTTCATGGGTGTTAATAAATAAATTATTATTGTTATAGTAATACCAGCATTCGCGTTTATCGTCATTAAAGATATGATAGCCATATTTTATTATAAAAAGTGTTATTTAGAAGATATATATAGAATATTTACTTAGGTGTAAACTCAATTGTATATTCCCAAAGAGGCAAGCGGCCGGTCGTAAAAACAATTAGCCAAAACTATTAGTAAGGTAGACCCTGGCTAAAGCTGGGAAATTTCCAGGAAGAAGAGTAAATTATTTTTTTTAATCTGAAGAATTGAAATATATATATACACATATACATGAAATAATATTGCAATGAAAGATATTGAAATCAAAATTCATAACACAGACTGGATTTGAACCTGTGACTTTTAGTAAAACTCATTGCAGCCACATAAACTATAAAGCTATGTACTCCATAGTAAGTGAAGTAACCATTCTATATACAACAAGTTTAATTTTATTCTGAAGGTAAAAAGTTTAAGTCCCGCTTGTATGACAAATATATCAAATTTCTACAAACTTAATTTTAACTGAAGTTTCATATCAATTATATATTATCTTATACATATATTAAAATAGAACAATTCTTGTATATATCTATCTAATTGGTATCTTGGAATTGGCTCCAGCGATTTTCATGAAATTTAGTATATTATATGGGGTTTTTGGGGGCAATAAATCTATCTAGCTAGGAATTATTTTTAGAAAATGTGATTAAATGAAAACAAATTACAAAAAGGAGTCGTTTAAACTATGACTCTTCCTGACATCTGTTGGCAAATAGTAATACTACTTTTTGCTAATTGCTTTAGTGACACAACAGCAGATGGCGATGTTAAGTACCAGGAAGTCAATGAGTGTTTGTTTTGAGGTTTGACTAATAAATTAATTGTTTTGTGTCTTCTTAACGTGTTCACTTAAAAATGCCTAAACGAAATGAAAAAACACAAAATAAATACTAATAATTCCTAAATACCGAGTAAAGCTCGGTAACCAGCTAATATACATACATATATATGAGAATTTCAGCTTGCAATAAAGTAAAAAATCTCCATAACATGTATTTACTAAAGTATTATGCCTATTTATCAAAATTGCTTTGTTGTTCATAATGGTATTTGAATATAAAGACATATTCTGATAAAATTTTATTCAACTTTTTCTTCAATTTCCGGTAGATCTCTGTCTGTTTCTTGGTCAAAATAATTTTCAGGTACAACGTAATTCTCCGGAGGTCTCATAGGTCCGTATAATTTCTTATTTTCAACCGAAGTCTCTTTTTTGATCGGATTTTCAGATTTTGTTTCATTTTTCTCGATGGTTGTACATTTTGTTTCATCTTCATCCGAATCCATTTCCTCAACAAATTCTTCTTCTTGCTTGCTCTGTTTAATGATTTTGGGTTTTGGTTTATCGTCTTTTAACCGTATCCTGAAATAATTTAATAAATTAGCTTCTTAAATATTACAGATATTTAATAATAGATGGCGTTTTCATTAAAGTGTTAATTCTGTTTGTAAATTGATAATTATTATTGTTTAATTTTTTGTAATAATAGCGTAAAATCTTATAACAGATTTTTGCATCGTTTTTATTACGTAATTATGTTTTTTTTTTTACAAAGAACTGCATGTTGAGCATATTTATTAATTTTTGTCATATCAAAATGGGAAACTATTTTCTCCTGCATAATTTTCAACACTATACAGGGTGACTGGTGAATTACTATCAATATTTAAGGAGAATACTCGGTACATGATTCTCATTCGAATTATGTAAAAAAAATAGGCACTTAATTTTTGACAAAATTTCCGTATAAATAAATAAAGTGTGGACACGTTCCAAGTGTTCCAAGTGTGGACGCGTGCGGCGGCGTGCTGATACAACACAACGCCGCCGCACGCGTATGTGTGAGTGTGTGTGTATACCTAATCTGTAGGGTGTTCATACGATGCGTAATTAATTACATAACTTTTGGTTAACTTTACTAAGAAGTTTATTAATATTTATGTTATATTAATTTTTATTTTGTCATATATGATCGTCAAATATCACGTCCTCAAATATCGATAGTAATTCACCAGTCACCCTGTATATATCGTCCCTTAGTTTACAACACCAAGTCGAAAATTGTCGATTTATACATTTTAATACAATTGGATGAAGCTGTGCATTGCGCGTCGAACCGAAATCGTCAAAATATGTATAAATAATTATTTCTTAAGTTTGTTTCCTCTCGTTAAGTTGGTAAAAATGACTTAAGCAGTTTTGTAAGTTTAGGGACGATATATATTATGCTTTTATTATTTTTTGTGGTTTATTTAATATATATATATTCTATTATAACATATTGTATATGAGTCATGTTTGTCTTTCATTCTATATCCTACCTCTTGCCATATATAACGTCGTGTGTCTGTTTGACGGCGGGCGAGTTATTCTTCTTGAGAAGAGGAGGAGCATCCGCGGGGCGAGCTAGTTCACACAGACGACGGGCTTTTGATAGATCCGCTTTCAGCTTCTGTATGCTCATCTAGAAACAAAACAACAATATTATATCCCTACTAATATTATAAATGCGAAAGTAACTCTGTCTGTCTGTCTCTTAAGCTTTCACGCCTAAACCACTGAACTGATTTTAATGAAAATTGGTACAGACATAGAGTTGACCTTGAGAAAGAACATAGGATAGTTTTATCAAAGACTTGAAAGGTTCTCTTGGAAACGCGATATAACCGAACTCCACGCGGGCGAAGCTACGGGCGGAAAGCTAATGTTTTAAAACTTATTTCGTTCTTTCAATACAAGATATTTTTTGCCGTGAATACATTGAATGATGAGAGGATTCGTCTCTGTCATGTGATGATAAACTCTTTTTGTGTTTTCCTCGCATTATTATTATTTTCTATTTATAAATTTACTTTATAATATTATTTCTTTCTATTTATAAATTTTGTCATGTAAGTGAGTTTTGTGTTTTCAAAGAGAAGTAAATAATATTATAAGAAAGTCTTAGATCTCAGAAGTGATAAATAGGAAATATTCAATACTATTACCTTAGCTTTAGATATTTCAGCCTTCTGCGCCATACTCTGCCCTGTGTGTAGAGTGTTCATGTATTTATCTAATGCATCTTCTTCATCATTCACTATTTCATTCTTCTTGTTAGCTCTCAGTCCTTCTAGAAGCTTTTCTTCTGTAGCTATTTTATTCTCAATATCTGTTATTTGTTTTAGCTGTGAAAAAAAATTAATTAAATATTATCCTACTAATATTATAATTGCGAAAGTTTGTGAGTGTGTATGTTTGTTACTTCTTCACGCTCAAACGGCTGAAGCGATTTTGATAAAATTTTGTATACAGGAAGCTGACGGACGGAATAACACATGGGGTACTTTACATCCCGGAAATCCGGGAACACCGCGGGGCGCAGCTAGTAAACAATATAGTTAAAACATTTAGACTAGAAGTTTAAATATAGTTTTAAAAAAGACAGAAATCTTAGTTATTCTTGTAATAATTATATTGTGTCATATAAAACTGAAACTTTGAATACATTTTAAATCTATATTTAACTCAATTCACTGACAAATCCATAGTATTGATATTATGACTGGTAATTATGATAATAATATAATTAATTATATATAAAATAAGTTTTAAATCTATACATGTCTTGTTCTACCTGCCAATTTCCTAGCTTCAGCAAGGATCTGCCTTACATGTTGTGAATAGTTTTGGCTAATTGTTTTTACGACCAGCCGCCTGCCTGACATCAACCCTCTTTGTTGATTAATCAGTGATATCTAAATACTCTTATAAAGTACATATGACTCGGAAAAATCACATTGGTACATGCATGGATCGAACCCGCGTCCTCGTGCATGAGAGGCACTTTTAAACCATTAGGCCACCACTGACTTTTTATCTATATACAGGGTGACTGGTGAATTACTATCAATATTTAAGGAGGATACTCGGTACATGATTCTCATTCGAATTATGTAAAAAAAAATAGGTATTTAATTTTTAACCAAATTTCCGTATAAATAAATAAAGTGTGGACACGTTCCAAGTGTGGACGCGTGCGGCGGCGTGCTGATACAACACCACGCCGCCGCACGCGTGTGTGTGTGTGTGTGTATACCTAATCTGTAGGGTGTTCACAAGATGCGTAATTAATTACATAATTTTTGGTTAACTTTACTTAGAAGTTTATTAATATTTATGTTATGTATATTAATTTTTATTTTGTCATATATGATCGTCAAATATCACGTCCTCAAGTATCGATAGTAATTCACCAGTCACCCCGTATATCACTCAAATCCAAATCCATCCCCCCTACTAACCAAATCTTCATATGTCAAAGGTTTCTCCGCTTCTTTGAGTCCGTTCTTCTCCATACGGGCCTGTCGCTTCTTCTCCACACTCCCGGTTCTGTCCAGGAAGGTGTCTTCATCTGAATCGTAGTAGTCATCCGCTGACCAATCGCGTTGTTTCTTACGGCGGGATTCTGCGATGAAGAATATAAGAATATATATATATACTAGAAGACCCGGCGAACTTCGTATCGCCCTATAATCAAGAAATATCTGTTACGTTTTTTTAATAAATAAATTTAGTTTATACCTTAGCCTGAGAAACACGTGGTGATTATGCTATTATTAAATAGTCGCTCATATATGACGTTTGTATTTTTAACATAGTCCCATCTATTGAATACTTAACTCAGTCAACAAATAATTGTAATAATGACAAATAATTTTCTTTAAGAGACAAATAATTTGCAATTAAATAATATTGTGACTATAAATTGAGATGTAAGTTATCCTATCTTTCAAGTTGGATCAAAATGCACATGGAATGCATATCAAATTTAAAATCGGTTTAGTAGTTTAGGAGTCCATCGCGGACAAACACGTATCCCGAAATTTTTATATATATAAAGATATATCATACCATGTCTAGCTTGTCGTAACAGCCCCGCTCTATCTAATATCCTACAAGCCTCCAGAGCACACGCCACAACAGCCTCTTTTTTCTTTCCCTTGTGAAGTACTTCAGCTACTAACGGCCTGCCTCTAGAATCATCTAGAGGGAGTTCCACTCTGAAAAAGAAATTATAATTTATATCATCATCAGCCTATCAGAGCCCACTGCTGAGCCTCTTCTCACATGGAGAAGGTTAGAGCATTAATCACCACGCTCGCTCAAGATGGTTTGCGATTTCAAACTTATAATTGGAAATTATAAGTCCAGTATAATCATCCCTGCTAATATTATAAATGCGAAAGTAACTCTGTCCGTCTGTCTGTTACGCTTTCACGACTAAACCACTGAACTGATTTTAATGAAATTTGGTACAGAGATAGAGTTGACCTTGAGAAAGATTATAGGATAGTTTTTATCTCAGCCTTTTGAAGGTTCTCTTGGAAACGCGATATAAACGATATCCACGCGGGCGAAGCTGCGGGCGGAAAGATAGTATATGTATATAGCTAGAATATTAGGTTGGGTTGTATTAACGACTTTAATAGATATACACGTGGTGGCCTAGTGGTTAAAGGCCCGCCTCTCATGCATGAGGGCGCAGGTTCGAAACCTGGCAAGTATCAATGTGATTGTTCCGAGTCATATGTGCTTTATAAGAGTATTTAGACACCACTAACAGATAAAGGAAAACATCGTGAGGAAACCTGGACTTATAATCAAATTATAAATTTGTAATCGCCAACCCGTCTTGAGCAAGTGTGGTGATTAATGCTCAAACCTTCTCTATGTGAGAAACAGCTCATCAGTGAGCTCTGATAGGATGATGATGAATATAACAAAATCACAAAATATTTTACACAGAGACACAATTAATTTCTCTTCTCATTTCCTTTATCAAAAGGGTTTCTGGTGAATTCTCTTTTAAGAGATAAGTTATCCTTTGTACATCACATTTCTTTTATGATACTTTAATTGTAACTATTTTTTCTTTTTGGTACATAAATACACAATTTCTTAGGGTTAAATATACCCATATTTAACCTGAAGAAATTAATTCTAGAACATTTTTATCATACCTGCATAGAAATTGACCGATTCCTCGTTCATCACAATCATACACCAATTCTAAACCTTCCCTCTCAAAGTATCCTCGTAATGTTTTCTTCGGGTCGTCCAAGAACAGCTCCTCATTGGCTGTGCAGGCGTACGGGTTCTCTGATAGATCCGGCTCATCATCAGCATCCTCGCCTGGGAATTATCATCATATATATTATATGTATTACACGCTATGTATATCCTACTAATATTATAATTGCGGAAGTTTGTGAGTGTGTGTGTTTGTTACTTCTGCACGCTCAAACGGTTGAAGCGATTTTGATAAAATTTTGTATACAGGAAGCTGACGTCCAGGAATAACACATAAGATACTTTACATCCCGGAAATCAGCGGGTAACATCGCGGGGTGCAGCTAGTATATATATGTATATACAGGGTGACTGGTGAATTACTATCAATATTTAAGGAGCATACTCGGTACATGATTCTCATTCGAATTATGTAAAAAAAATAGGTACTTAATTTTTGACCAAATTTCCGTATAAATAAATAAAGTGTGTACACGTTCCAATTGTTCCTAGTGTGGACGCGTGCGGCGGCGTGCTGATACAACAACACGCCGGCGCGCGCGTATGTGTGAGTGTGTAGTGTAGAGTAATCTGTAGGGTGTTCATACGATGCGTAATTAATTACACAACTTTTGGTTAACTTTACTTAGAAGTTTATTTATATTTATGTTATATTCATTTTTATTTCGTCATATATGATCGTCAAATATCACCTCCTCAAATATCAATAGTAATTCACCAGTCACCCTGTATATCATGGTTCATTTTTAATGATAACAAATTCCTCATTCCTACCCATTCCCCAGTCAATTCCTTGTTCCTCCCTCCTCTTTTCCTCCTCCACTCTATCTCTCTCTCTCTGTTCTATGGCTTCTTTTATCATTCTGTCTCTTTCTAACTTCATGTTAAGCGCCCTCTGTTTTATTTCGGTGACTGTTAATTCCGATTCACCATCGGCATCAAAATCTGGACCCTGAAAAATTTATTCATATGACATACATGCATATTAATAATTTAAAATTGTATATCCATGTATATATTGTTTAAAAATTAAATCTCTTATACATACATTTCCTGTTTAAATTTTAAAAGAAGATATCTAATTGGAACTGGCATATTGAAACACATTTCTCATGCAATATTTACAATATTCATATTTCCAAATCAATGTTCATTAATGAATAAACAATATTTCAAAAATACATAGTTTTTAAGTATAAACATAAGTAATATTTTTGGTTTATATGTTATAGGGCAAGTGATAAATTCTGTCATTATTCAAAATGACTAGCACTAAAGGACAATTTGATTAATTTCTATTTAAATCTAACCTAATAAAAGTGATATTAAAAACAAATGTATTTCTTAACTCTGCCGAAAAGGTAGTGAACATTATGTATAATACTCAGTAACTTTATTAAATAATTAATATCAAATTGCCCTCTCATATTAAGCATTTTTCTGACTATCCGGTACTTATGAGAAATTATCAATTTAACACTTGGTCCATAACATACAATATCTAGGTATCTCATGGTTATTTCATTCACAAGTTAGATAAAACAAATAAATTCATCAGAACTCATAGGATTACAGTATTACACACCAAACAGATGGACTATTCCAGGATTTATGATTCTCTTAGACCTACAGAAAGTCATGACTTTAGAGTATACTCACAAACTACTGATTAGGAACTCATAAGGAAAACAGTCTATGAAAAAACTTCAGAATTAAAGAAGAATTAGTAAAAATAAGATCAAATTTAATCATAGAAAAGTTCATCAGGATGTATAGTTAATATATATGTTAATAGCTGTCACACAAAATTTACTTAGTTGATTTTGATGAAAATTCCAAATGATATATCTCAGAGAGCAGAATGACAATGATTATGATGAATTAAAAGATCGTCATGGCAAAGTTGGATAATTACTCCATAGATAGCGCTGCTAGCTGGTTATAACATATATCTATATTATTTAAGACAAATGAATCAAAACAATGAATCCAAACTTTCTACAATAATATAAAGAAAGTATGTCGGGCAGGCGGCCGGTCGTAAAAACAAATAGCCAAAAACTATTCATAACATGTAAGGCAGACCCTGGCTATAGCTGGGAAATTGCCAGGTAGAAGAAGATAAAGAAAGTATGCAAAAAGCATATATGTGAATTTTATTCCTATCATCCCTACTAATATCATAAAATATGCGAAAGTAACTCTGTCTGTCTGTTTGTTACGCTTTCACGCCTAAACCACTGAACTGATTTTAATGAAATTTGGTACAGAGATAGAGTTGACCTTGAGAAAGAACATAGGATAGTTTTTATCCTAGACCTTTGAGAGTTTCTCTTGTAAACGCGATATAACCGAACTCCACGCGGGTGAAGCTAGTATATAATATAATTAAAAATATAACTCACCAATACAATGTAAGTTCTGGTGCTTGAACCAAATTTTATCTGATGTCCGACCCTGACTCTTGTGTAATGTTGTTCTTTTATCCTATCCCGGTTTAAGAATGTGCCGTGGGTGCTCCCGAGGTCGAATAAATACCAACCAGATGCTGGTTCATCATCATTAGCGAAGGCTTTGTATTGGAGAACGGCATGATGTCTGAAAAATTGTTACCATTATGCAATAATAATAATATATATATATATATATATATATATATATATATAAAACAGGTTATACATGTAAACTAATGAGTTATCGGTAACATCAATAAGAAGAAACTTTAGCATTCTATATATTAACGGCGCGTGTGTCGGGTCCATCGTTGTAGTGAGAGGAGCTTCAACAGTGACTGGGACTTGTGACCCAGGTGTAGGTTTAATATATATAGAGAGACGAAACCTCTCATCATTCCATGTATTCACGGTGCGTGTGTCGGGTCCATCGTTGTAGTGAGAGGAGCTTCAACAGTGACTGGGACTTGTGACCCAGGTGTAGGTTTAAGGAATCCTCTCTAACATGTGTTAAACGCTCACGTGCACCGTACAAGCTCCTCTCTCTATACCTAACCAAATTTGAAAAGAACCTACTAGGATTTCCTTTGAAGTAAATTCTAAGAAAGAACTGATATTAGTTCTGGATAGGCTCAAGTCTTTTAATAGATTGTAGAGAGATTTAGCCTATAACGGCTCTCGCTTCTACTGAGAACAAATCCACGACAAACCTAATTCTATTGAATATTGAATGATAGTCAGAAATTTGATCTCAAATTTCGGGTTTAAATTAGTGTTTAATCTGATCATTATTTTACTTGAGCATATAGAAAAAGCCCCTCGGTGTATCAAATATTTTTGCAGTATATTTGTGCCGGTATAAAAGGTGTGCACGATTATTCTAAATTCAGTCGTGGTTCTGGCGTGGCTCGGTGCATTAGTTGTACTTCGCTTGCTTAACATAGACACTTTAGATAATTAATATGTGAAAAGAAATTAATTATTATTCCCGTGCTATAATGTGGTCCCTAGACTAATTATTCCCGATTAAAACTATTATTAAGTTTAAAGGAACTTCATTCCTTTAACTTTTGAACATTCATCATTTTCTTTCTACATATATATAAACCCTTGTACCTGGATATAGTTGGGTGTGCCATAACAACATCACAATTTGCAAGACGTCCAAAAACATAATATGACTTCTTCGTAAGATCAATTTTTTCCATGATCATACCGGATTTCAATACTTCTAATGCATAGTCGGATCCTGTAAATGATATAAAAATTATAATTAGTAATAAAAGTTATCATCTACATTTACAGTAGAATTAGTTTAGCTAGATTTATTTATATAATACAAAAAATTATAGAATAATTGACTTTGAATTATTAATATTATGGTATTAATTGGTGTTGGTCAAAAATAAGGTTAACACATAAGTAGTATATTCCGAGAAGCAAGGATTCAAAATTAGCTGAATTGTACTCAGAATGTAAGTCTTTACTTAATATATATTTATATGAAAATCTCAGAAAGTCACCAATAATTAAATATCTATCAGCAGACACCAATTATTTAAATAAAACCAAATACTGAGTTGAAAAAAATTATGTTCAATTGATTATTAATGGGTAACAAAATACCCTTTGGTTGAACAGTTTTAGGTAAAAACTACATAAAATCATAGTCATAATAATCATTTAATAATGTATAGATCGTGTTATTACCATCAGGACAAAATCCAGACCATTTAGGCTCCTTGTATGGTATCGGAGTAGACAATTCTTTCAGCAAAACTGCAGGCGGTAACGAACTTTTGGAGTTGCCTTCATTAATATTCTCACTTTTTTCATCTTCTTTCTTTTCTTCTGTTTCTGTACTAGGCTCCGCTTTCGACTTTTTCGGTAGTTTACCAATCTTTCCGAAAAGTATTGGCTTTTTAAATTCAATTTTTGGTGAGCTAGGCGCGTCGGAGTTTTCTATGTTGTCAGACATTTTGGGTTACCTATACTCGTATATAAATATTGTAACCGCAAATGTATCAAGCTTAAATGTTATTCTTTAAAAGTTGCCGCAATAATAATAACTTAAAGTGGACTATAATCAAAAACTTATTTATAATTCCACAACAAGGCGATTGACATGTCATGTCATTATTGACAATCCTGTTGTCTTAAACTTTTGACACGACACTTGTGTGGAAACAGGAAAATAAATAATGTGTTTGTTTAATTTCTAAATACATATTTATATAATATAAATGTAAGATATCTATAACGCCCTTAAGATATGTGTTTAATGTTATTTTATTTTTAAAACATATTTTCAATATCAACAAAAAAAAAATGCAATATATATTTTTCTTTGGAACTTTGAACAATAAATATTTCGACAGAGAAAGAAACCAACATAATACTAAAAACATCCGAATAAAATATTTTTCATAGATTACAATTAAATAGGAATTAAAAGATAATAATTTTATAAACTGTTACATATTATTATTATTAGAAACAATAAACGTTTCAAGCCGTTAATGATAAAGATAGCTTTATATTAATAAAAGTAGAACTTTCTTTTATATAATAGTAATTTAGTGAGAAGGAAGTCATGATTATTGTTTATTCGATAATTTGCGAAGAATTTAAGCAAAATATTATCTTAATTGTTATTTCTTATTACTATATAAAATTTCCTACCGTTATTATTTATTATTAACTAAATAAAATGTAATATTATTAATGATAACTCAAGCAATAGTATTGCTCTTTCCGAACCTTAGGTGCAAATGGAATCAAAACTATAAAACAATGTTTAAGTAATGCGAACTCCAAGGTACTTATAAAAGTATTGAGAATAATATTATTATTTCATACGAATTTATTTCTTATATTGTACTTATTCGTTTATAATATACGAACTATTATAAATCATTTATTTTAATATGCATCACAATTTTTCTATTTAATCTGTGGAGATTAGCACCTTTTTTTTCTTTTTTACGTGGTGATTAGCACCTGGTACACATTTTTACACATCGACATATACCTACTAATGGACGTGCCGTATAATCTGCAGTAATTTTTTGGTTTGAAAAGAGTGAGAGAGATGGCATATGCTTTAGGTCTACACTCTAGCACTATCTCTTTCCTCATAGATGATTGGCGCTCAGTTTTCATGACAAGCACGGCATATAAATTGTCCAGAAGGGGCTCATAACGTCTTAAGTACGGTACTATATTGAGAGAGATAAAGAGAGACCGAGACATCGTTTCCTCTCTTTCTTTCGGAGTGCCACAATTCTCATCTCTAAGGCATGTCCATTAGTATATTTCGATGTTTTAACCCTCATCAAAAAATTGTCTTTGCACGGTTGAGTCCCATATTTTAAACAACCAACCAATCAAAAAATTCTTTTTTTGACTGAATTCTCACAATTATAAGAAAAAGAATTTAATACTTTTTCTTATAATTTAGGTTTAGAAAGAATTGAATACTTATATTGTTATAATTAACGTCATAACGTTAGAAGGAAAAAGGATTTTTAATTAAGATCCAAAGAAATGTAAAGAAAACGCCCAGGAAGAATACTTAATATAATAAAATATTTAATATTAAATATGAATACAAATGAATTTTTTTATGTTAATAACTGATTTCACTATAAAAACAGATTATCTCGATATTTATTTAAATGAAACTAACATTTTCGGTTTACTATGCGTTACTTTTATTTTAAAACTACATACTCCCGACATTTCGATTATTTTGTAGCAACCGTGATCATGGGCAGACGAGATATGTGAAAAGTAATCGAAACATTGGGACTGTATAGTTTTTAAAATAAAATTATACGTAGTAATCTGAAAATATTAGTTTCATTTTAATGAATACTTTCAAAATAATTAGATCATTTTAACAATTTTAATGCTTGAGCTAACAAATACATTGCCAATTGTTACTTAAATGCCAACTGTTTCATACTGGGTATAAATATCCTTCATTGCTTCTTTAAGATATTAAAACATCTTTTTTTTCTATTACAGATACTATGTACAAGTTTAATTCGGTTTGTGATAGTGGCTAAATGGTTGTTGTAGTCTTAGAAGTCAACTCAAGTTATTGAATGTTTTTTATTGTATCTAGTAAGTTTTTTATATAATGTAGTTATAAGTTTTTGTGTATCACGTTGGCTCCCTATTAAATAAAATAAAAAAAATTAAATTAAATTAACAATAGGCAGGTGAACTATTTTCTTCAATAGTCGGCTGATGATAGTTTATCCACATATCGAAAATTAAATGTGAATACATCCGAAGGTGGCAACACATCCGCAAAAACTATATGTTAGGCCGTCTGCTAGTTTTACCTCGTTGTAATAAAAAAACATTCATTGAACTCGAATGCATTAAAGCACGAGATAAAACTCTCAATTGCCTTAGAGATAATCAAGATTTCGACATAAAGATTGCAGCTGTAGAAGAACCGACGCGATATCTTCAAAATGATGGACAATCTAGAAATCCCGACGTGCTCGATATAGCAGTTTTAAAAAACGCTACACTGTTACATTCAGTAGAAGTACACGCTGGTCTACTTTCACATCTATTATACATGTATATCTACCTTCTTCTACCTGGCAATTTCCCAGCTATAGCCAGGGTCTGCCTTATATGTTGTGAATAGTTTTTGGCTATTTGTTTTTACGACCGGCCGCCTGCCTGACATCAACCCACTTTTGGGAATCAACATTAATCAGTGATGTCTAAATACTCTTAGAAAGTACATATGATTCGGAAAAATCACATTGGTACTTGCCCGGGCCAGGATCGAACTCGCGCCCTCGGCAACGAGAGGCGGGCTCTTTAACCACTGAGCTACCACTGACTTACATGTATATCTACCTGTTCTTCTAAAATTACAAACTCCCTGACACAAATCTTTGTTTTGCGACTTTGTTTTCTCCATATTATGTGTGACAAACATACACATCTATCTTCGTGAAAGTAGTGCTATACATACATTTCAGAGTACTTTTATTATTGCCACTGTTAATATTATTTAAAAACTGTAATATATTTATATACATGATTTTATATTACAATATTAAATGTTGATTTTTTAATACTGTTTTTTTTATTTTTCTGTTTTAACGTACCAACTTGTTACGCGACGGTGTCATAATGATAGTTAAATTAAAATATGAAGATAATAACGGTGTAATAGGTCGCCTTTAGCTTCTAAGTAAACTCGTTCTTTTTACACGGATTTGTCTCAGTTCCGTGTAAATAGACTTTTTAGTTTTATTCCTTTTAAGAATATTGTGTCACTATTTCTTCACCCTTCGTACAATATAGTGGACCCAATTAATTGTAATTTAGCTTTAAAATTAAATAATCAATTTAAATTTTGGTTTCATTGCATCCACTGACTCTAGAAATCATAATTGACTAACTAATTTTATTTTATTTGTTTGAAGTTATTTTGTAAATTTTGGAATTTGTACCTCGTTTTTATATTTTGGTAACTTTTTGAGTTTTATATAGGATTCTTCTTATATTAAATGAAATTGATTTCATTTGAACAAAACCAGAAACTTCATTCTCCACAATTCGCAGTGATCATAGACAAGATACATGAGTATAGACTAAAGTGAATACAGATAATAAAACTATTTCTTGTAAGAGCTGTCCTCAGATAAACAACTTAAGCTTATTTTGATATGCCAATTAAAATAATATTTTCAAGATAATTATAGGGTTGGCAACCGGAGGTTCCAGAAAAACTACGAAACTTACTTAGGTATATGTATATTATACCTAATAAGAATTACATATTAAAACTTATAACCTACACCTAAGACTACATGATTGACCCGATGTTAGGATAGCAATACCATTCCATAGCTTGTGTGTATCAGGAATCTTCTGGTTCACACGGCTTGGTGGTAGTGCGTACGTAACAAGATATTTCTGTGTATTAATAGAATTTATATAAGATAATGAAAAAGTAATTCGTTTTATTCTATTTTTCTTAATAATATAATGAATGTAGTATATCATTTTAATTCAAAGCTTAATTATAATTTAACAATTATGAGATTGAGTGAAATATCTGAAGCGTAGTGGTAAACGGGGGAAGGGGAATCACGTTTGGTGCTAGGTAAAGGAAATGAAAAAAGGTGTAGAGATATCATATACAAAAACCTCAGTTCTGTTTTGTGCTATGACTACTTCACTGAAAAACTTAAATACTCCTAAATACTATATCCACCTCTACACATAGTTTATTTCAATGACATCAATTTCATATTTTATTTACTTTTCAATGAGTCAAAGAAAAATATATGCAGTATAAGTACCTTAAAAACTAAAAACAATTGCATACAAAATGTCTTAACATCAAAAATCTTCTTCTACCTGTCAATTTCTCAGCTATAGCCAGGGTCTACCTTACATGTTGTGAATAGTTTTGGCTAATTGTTTTAACGACCGGCCGCCTGCCTGACATCAACCCTCTTTAGGAATCAGCATTAATCAGTGATGTCTAAATAGTCTTAGAATGTACATAAGACTCTTAAAAATCACATTGGTACTTGTCAGGATCGAACCCGCGTCCTCACGCATGAGAGGCGGACCTTTTAATCACTAGGCCACCACTAACTTAACATCGAAAATGTTAATTTAAATATATAATAGGATTTTTGATGTTATGGAAATGTTTATGCTTATAAACTTAAAAGAGTAACTTTAAAGGTTACGTCCTTGATTTTTAAACAATTTTTTTTTAAATTTCATTTGATTCTAAAATGAATGTTTATTATGCTGACCATACAATACATTTCCTGCGACTTCTCTTATATTTATTAAGTTTGATTAATAAATAACCTTCTATCAGTTTTAATGAGACAGAAAAATTATATAGTTGTTACGCAATTAATAATCATCATCAGCCTATCAGAGCCCGCTGCTGAGCTGCCTATTCTCACATGGAGAAGGTTTGAGCATTAATCACCACGCTTGCTCAAGACGGGTTGGTGATTTCAAACTTATAATTGTGATATTCCTTCACCGTCTGTCAGTGGTGTCTATATACTCTTAGACAGTACATATGACTCGGAAAAATCACATGTACTTGCCAGGTTTCGAACCCGCGCCCTCATGCATGAGAGGCGGGCCTTTTAGTTTTAACCACTAGGCCACCACTGACTATTTAAGCTATTATCTACGTACAGACAGACATTTAATATTGTTTTATATACTTCTATGACCTTTCTATGTAATTTATATGTCATGAATGATTCAAATACGTATTTATAAACGATATTAGAAATGTTAAACTTATTTGATTAATCATTGTTTACTGCGTGTCCGAACTCAATAACTTCTGTTTAAACTCAAAAGTTAGACGCGTTGGTATACATTTCACTGGTAAGTATCTATAATAATAATTATTATATGTCATAGATGCATGACTCAGTGGTGGTCTAGTGGCTAAAAGGCCCGCCTCTCATGCACGAGGGCGCGGGTTCGATCCTGGCAAGTATCTATGTTATTTTTCCGAGTCATATGTACTTTCTAAGAGTATGTAGACATTACTGATCAATGTATTCCCAAAGAGGGTTGATGTCAGGCAGGCGGTCGGTCGTAAAATAAACTATTCACAACATGTAAGGCAGACCCTGGCTAAAAGCTGGGAAATTGCCAGGAAGAAGAAGAGTAGCTTATATGTAATATGAAACATTATATTTCTTGACTTAAATTATCGTATATTCGACTACAGTTGCGTTTTAACCACTAGGCCACCATTGACTATGACTATTATATTAATTTAAAACTAAATATTAAAAATATTTTAAAAATTTATTTCGTTTATGAGAAGGTTGGTAAAATCTATAACTGTTATGGAAATATATAAATATTTAACATGAATATTTTTATATTATATTAGAATTTAATTGCTAATTTAATTTTATTTAATTTAATTCAAAATATTAACAAGACGGACGGCCATATTACAAACTATATTTTTACAGATTAAAATGTGTCAGTTAACACGAAAAGCGTATGAATTATGCAGTGAATTTCGTATATACAATGAGTATAAAAAAAGAACATTTAATTATACGACGGAATAAATTAATAAATCTTCATTTTAATTTATTATAATAGTAGTTACTGTCATTAAAAAGTCTTACTGTCACTGCGCGAACTGACAAGAACGTTGTTTCGTTTTATATTTTTTTTGGGGAATTTCAAGACTAGAAAAGTTGATATACGCTCAGGGCTAGTACAGACTGTGAAATAAGATAATTGTACGAGTATTTTGACAAAGCACATATAAATTTCAATATATAATTTTTTGGAGATGAAATAATATAATTTTGTTGCGAATTGTCTATTGCTGTTAGCATAAATGGCTTTGACAGCGTCATCAAGAGGAGTGGGTAGCTCTGATGGGACCAATAAGATTTAATTCGAGCCCGAAGGGTGCTTCTAAGAGGCAAAAAGAGTAGTATAAGTTATTCATCCTTTTGAAGTTTTTTAAAGTTACCAGATTATTAATCCATGTTGCATACCGTTTGATAGATTTACCTAAAGAAGTTTTTAAGATCCCTTTTTAATGCCATACATCGTAAATTTAGATTTTATGTCCGTGTTAATGACATACGGAATTTTTTCTATTTATTAAAGTTTGATACTTCAAATTTATTTCATTTTAACTTGTTTGTGTATAACTATAATTGTATCTGATAAAAAAAGAACTAAACTTAAGAGTGCAATACTTTTTTAACGTTTTGGCGGTTAAAGAAGATATTTCAGTTTTCCAAGGAAATGAGGACTTTCTAGAAAAACAGTACCGTTTAAATCAATAAGAAAAGACAAAATGTTATTTAGTAAGGCGTAACAAATAGTCAATATTATCCTCTATAGGCCATTTTCCAATTGCTACTCAGTTCTCACCTACTAAACAACCTATATACATATATACTCGTATTTGATTTTATGTTTTCCTTGTCTAGAAAAGGTACACTTTATTCATAAATTAAATAATAAAAAAATATCTTAAATAATACGAGTTTCCCACATAAAAAATAAGTCGAGAATTGTTTTCAAATAGATTCTTTCCATCAGGTGAATTAAATGATTTTATTATATTTTATTTTTACCTTGAACCAAAATATTATTTTAATACTTGATGATCGTTAATATTTGTACAGTTTATTGATAAGACTTGCAATATATAGTTTGCAAAATGCAAGAATGAATGAAATAAATGAAAAAAACATTGCAAGCAAGAAAGGAACCTGCTACCAACGAATTTTAGCTTTCAAGCCTCTATAACCAATAAACTATCGCGGCCAGGTTTAGCAATGCGTCGTATAGAGTTTAATTCTTAGTAGCAGTATCAAAACGTAGTAATTATTCCGAAAAAATGACGCTAAGATATCCGAAAAAACCTAAAACAGTTGAAATATTTTGTGCAACCAGAGCAGTACGCTAAAAATTAAGCTATCGTTGACGGTAGATGACAAATAGCGAGTTGAACAGACAGACTTTCATCTCATCTGCCTGTGATCACGGTTGCTGTAAAGTAATCAAAACATTAATTCATTTTAAATAAAGCAATAATATCTTTTTATCGTCTTTGGTAAGTAATCCATTAAATTGATATCATTAAATACATACATAGCTAGTTAAATAAAGTGTGCGCTTTTCTGTCAACTAGTGTCCCAGGAAAACTACGAAACTTAGTTCTATGTATATTATATAATAAGAACTACATATCAAAACTTATAACCTACACCTAAGACTACATGATTGACCCGATGTTAGAATAGCTATACCATTCCATAGCTTGTGTGTATCAGGAATCTTCTGGTTCACACGCTTGGTGTTCGTTCCGCGGAGTCAGCGGCGTCACTCGTTATATGATATTTAATCATATAACGATGTTGCCCCGGCGATGTTCGTTAAATTATTCATATATTGCACAAGCTTACAATATATCTAGACCGCCCTTTATTTTATTTTTACTTAGATTACCTATATTTTTGTATATAAATACAGAATACCAAGTATTTGTTAAACGTTAAATAGAAACTATGTAATAGCTGTGAAGCCATAAACGTGACATAAAGCATCTAATATAAAAAAATCACAACAAACAAAATGGCCTTCTTTTATTGTTTAAAATTTAAAACATACATAAGTAAATATTTAATCAGAAAGTATTTTTGTCAATCGCAAAAATTTAAAACATTTTATTGTTTCAGATCATTTTTTAAAAATGACGCCATCTATTGGCGTTGCTGAGTTTTACAAAAACAAAACTATATTTGTCACCGGGGGAACGGGATTTTTGGGGAAAGTTTTGGTGGAGAAATTGTTAAGATGCTGTCCGGATTTAAAGAGAATGTATTTATTAATGCGACCTAAGAAAGGGCAGAATATTGAAGAGAGGCTTGAAGATTACTTCAACAGTAGGGTGAATATCAGATAATAATATATACAAGAGAATTTAAAAGTAAATGTCCATTATTACAGTAATATAAACGCAATATTTTTAGGTATTCGAGATTCTTAATGAAAAATCACCAAAGTCTTTCGACAAGGTCACTGCAATTCGTGGAGATATTCTCCAGGATAATTTGGGAATCTCCATTGAAGACTGGGACAAATTAACGAGGGAAACTGAGATTGTGTACCATTGTGCTGCTTGCGTTAGGTATTTGGACTTATATATTTCATTCCACCACGCCTTAGAATAAACGCTGTATTTAATAAAAAATTGATACAATTAGACTAAAAACTAATAAATTAGCATATTTTGAAACCCATTTTAAGTAAAAAATATTCAAAATTTTTTGGGATTTAAATACGTCGACCTAATATTAATTGTTTTAGTATAAATTAATTTATTTATATAGATTTGATATGCCTATCCGTGATGCTGTAAACATGAACATTACGGGAACCGACAGAGTTCTGAAGCTTGCTGATGATATGGAGAAGCTTGAGGTGAGAATTACCTTACAAATGTATATTTATCAATTCTTCCGAGTTATAGGTAAGAGTAAATTAAGGTAAATCATCATCATTCTATCAAAGCCCACTGCTGAGCCTCTTCTCACATGGAGAAGGTTTGAGCATTAATCACTACGCTTGTTGACTGGTTGACGATTTCAAACTTATAATTTGTTACAAGTCCAAGTTTCCTCATAATGTTTTCCTTCATCTGTCAGTGATGTCTAAATAATCTTAAGTACATATGACTCGGAACAATCACATTGGTACTTGCCAGGTCTATGCAAGAGAGGCAGGCCTTAACCTCTATATATATTATTTTTATTTTAAGGCATTTGATGTAAAACAAACAAACAAATTAATGATCATATAGTTTTATTTTGTTTTTGATCTTTCAGGTTTTCGTCCATGTTTCTACATCATATTGTCGATGTGAAGTAAGGAATTTAGAAGAGCGTCTGTACCCAGCTAAGCATAGACCACAAGACATCATGAACTGCGTCCAATGGATGGATGACGAGCTTTTGAAACCTTTGGAGCCAAAGTATTCCTTTTCTACAACTCTTATATGACTCACGTTAATATTTATCATACAACCAGGTTATATGCAATACTAGTTCTCAGCTCGCAGCTTCGCCCGCGTGGAGTTCGGTTATATCGAGTTTCCAAGAGAACCTTTCAAAAGTCTGGGATAAAAACTATCCTCACTTCTTTCTCAAGGTCAACTCTATCTCTGTACCAAATATCATTAAAATCAGTTCAGTGGCTTACGCGTGAAAGCGTAACAGACAGACAGAGTTACTTTTACATTTATATACAATAATATTAGTAGGGATGAAAAGACTTAATATATTGCCTACGTAAAATATATAGACACATTTCAAATAAGTCGTGGTGGCCTATATATATATTAGTTTCTTTGAACCGTTGAAGCGATCATTATTTTTTTACAAATTGTATCGTTATATTACGAGTACATACTGTACGTAGCGTTTCCCGTTTCTCACTAAACAACCAACGTTATTGCTACTATGTAATAAGATTTACGAGTAAAAAAGTGTATACCTTCCGTATGTAGGGTTAAGATGCAAACTTAGACTTGGGATATTCCATTAACAATACTATAACATTTTAGATTATTTTGCAATAATTAGCCTGATTTGAAGTTTAAAGCTTCCTTTTTCCAGATTAATTGAGCCACAACCGAATACTTACGCGTACACCAAATCATTAACTGAAGAGCTAGTTGCTCAAAAAGCGGGTAAATACCCCATTGTGATAGCAAGGCCATCTATTGGTAAGAAACGTTATGTTGACCTACTTATGCTATTTTGAAGTTAATTAATATGTATATATTTATGTGCATAGCTTAATTTTCTATTATGACAATTTTGTTATATACTTATTTAAGTATATGTATATACTTCTTTTCTCCTCTTTTTTATTGTCCCTACAAAACAGTCCTTTCTTGTTTCGACTATCAAAAGGGTTTCTGGAAAAATTCTCTTTAAGACGAGTTATCATTTCTTTTATAACACTATTATCTCCACGTTTTAGTATATAGAAAAATAAATATTATTTGACTATTTTTTATTAATATTTTTTTTATATACCACAATTGTAAGAATTCCCTTTTGTGTTTCAGTCTTTTTTGGCGGTAGTCTACTTATATAGTGGATGTTGTAAAAAGCATATTCCTCTGTATTTTAATATTTTATTGTTATTAGTGACTGCTGCTGAAAAGGAACCCTTACCAGGTTGGGTTGACAATCTGAACGGACCCACGGGACTTTTAGTGGGTTCTGGAAAAGGTAACTAACTTCTTTAATATATTTGTTAAAATACTTAGATGAAATAAAACCCTTTTTTAATGACCTCCGTATATTTAATCAACCTTCAACTGACATAACTATGATACGACTATTCACACACAGATTTATAATAATAGATTATACAATTTACTTATATTCAACAATATTCTTTGCATTTTACGCTGCTAAATTTGGTTTATTTGCTCAAATGAATGGAAATCATTGTTAAACAAATATTAACCGTACGTTATTCATGAAAAATGTAGTAGTTTATGTTTAAAGTATGTCTTTTTTTCATTTCCAAGGCGTCATACGCACTGTACATTGCAATTCTTCATACCAAGCTGATCTGATTCCTGTTGATTATGTTGTGAATGCTTGCATTATCTTGGGATACCTTACAGCCATTGAAAAGTAAGTTGAACTAACAGATTTTTTAAAAATATAAACAGCTGATTATTTTTCCAGAAGTAACAGAAATGAACCAAATACCCTTGATATAGAATGTTCTGAAGTAATTTTCATTATTATTGATATGTATATACCAGTGGCGGCTGGTGGGTTATCGAACTGGTGGTTCACTTTACTAAAATATTGACAAAAACAACAATTGACATAAAATAGGTTTACTTTTTGTACATTAAATCAATGCGACGACATTTTTCTGTAGCGAAATGTTCTATCACCTTTTTATTAAAATCTGATTCCAGTTTCTGTCCAAATCGATTCTCCGCCAAAAATAATGCAAGGAAAACAAAAGAATGTATTAAGACGCTCACATCCACACAACCATTTCTTTCTATTATACATTTCACTTTTAAAACTTCATATAAATGCTTTATTTTTCGATTTACACTCTTGTTTTAAATTTAAAAAGGGCCGTGGCGGCCCGGCCAATTTTATGTTCACTTTACTTTGAAAAATTTTGTTATTTTCTTTAATATAACCAATATTTATACTCATTTTCAACTAATAAAAAACACAGTACAGAATAAAAGTTCTATTATAGAAACGAAATAAAAACTAAAACGAATTACGGAAATAATTATAAACAATAACGAATTAACGCGTCACGCATACAGTGAAAGTTGAAACAATACCAATAACGATTAACGAAATGTCAATCATAGCACCCATCCTTTCGGCCGGCCCCTTGTCGGCCGGCTCAATACGTCATACATCGGGTGCTCTCGGTGACCTTCGGCCGCTTCGTGCGGCGCTCGAGAACCGACTCGTTACTCGGTACATTTCTATGAACTATCTTTTGTCTCACGCGCCAGGCGTATTGATGCGTGTCTCATACAAGATGTATTAGCAGTCCTCGTGCACTCGCCGGAGCGCACGATATGAGTTTAGTAAAGCGCTCAAACTTTTTGACCATAATTGGAAATTAAATTTTTTATACCTTTTTGTATGTTTAAAAAATAAATATTAAAATGGTAATTTAAAAATTAAGATGACATAATATTTTGTAATTTTTAAATATTTTGAATTGGTGGTTCAGCGCACGGGCGCACTTAAGGTACAGCCGCCACTGGTATATACATAGACGAGGGCGCGGGTTCGATCCTGGCCTTGGCAAGTACCAATGTGATTTTTCCGAGTCATATGTACTTTATAAGAGTATTTAGACATCACCGATTAATGCATTCCCAAAGAGGGTTGATGTGTGACAGGCGGCCGGTCGTGAAAACGATTAGCCAAAACTATTCACAAAATGTAAGGCAGACACTGGCTATAGCTGGGCAATTGCCAGGTAGAAGAAGATTAATATACTTATACATACATGTATTTAATTTATTGTTCAACAGACCAAAAGAGATCAGGGTTTGTAACATCACGTTATCCGATGAAAATCCTATCACATGGGGATACGCCATTGAGTTGGGTAAGCTATACAAATACGTGTCACAAAATCTTAAAAAAAACTTACTTGACATTAATGAGATCTTAGATTATCACGAGTTATATTCATTTAAATGAAACTAATATTTTTTTTACACATCTCGTCTTATTGATCACGGTTGCTGAAAAGTAACTGAAACGTCGGGAGTATGTAGTTTTTATCAAAAATAAAGTCACGTAATATAATCCTAAAAATATTAGTTATATTAAAATCAATTGACAATTTAATATTAAATTGTATTTATATAAAATTGTGGGTTACGTATGTATATAATTTTGTGTTTTACTTAAAATCTATCGAAATCTTTGAGACCGTTTGCTTACTACTGCTCTTATTGAGGATATAGGTAAGTTTTTCTATTAAATCCAATGTATCATATAAATATATCCAGGTCGTCTGTTCGTTCATGAGTTTCCTTTCTCCGTCTGTCTGTGGTATCCTGATGGGACAGCCAAAAGCTCCAAAATACACCATATGATAGCAGCTTTCTTCCTTCACGTCTTGCCAGCGTATTTCATTGATTTCCTCATGCTTCTGATGGGACAGAAAACTTTGTACGTAACTATTTTTTTTTTCAATTAGTATATAATTTATGCAATAATGTTACTCGAAATTTTGTTTTATTTATAGCATGGTGAAAGTACAAAAACGAGTGAGCTACGGCCTGAACGTGCTTCAATACTTCACAATAAACGAGTGGTTTTTCGAAAACGATTACTACAAGTCGCTGAAAGAAAGAATATCGAAATCTGATAACGACGTTTTTTACACGGATTTGTCGGTAAATATATTTATCATTAATCATTTTATAGGTGGTAGAACCTAGCTGTAGTTTAGTTACTACAGCTCGAACATGTGCTGTCTCGACCGTGGAAGTACCACCCTCTCACAGAAGATCGGCGTGAAGTAGTCAATAATGACTGCGTTTCGTCCGATGAGTGAGAGAGCCGGTTGCCCTTTCCCTGTTCTCAACCTTTCCTCATATTTCCTTATTCCCACCCCTCCCTTCTCCCCCACAAGTAAGTAAGGTTGGCAACGCATCCGCAACGTTTATGTTGCGGATGTCCATGGGCGACGGTCACTACTGACCATCAAGTGCGCCGTCTTCTCGTTTGCCACTTTTTACATAAAAAAAATTCATGCTTAAATTATTTGTTATAACCGCTAAACCGATTTTGATGAAATACCGAATCTTCTAAAAGACTCTGGCTAAAGCGGGGAAATTGCCAGTAAGAAGAAGAAGACCGAATCTTTTTAACTTTGGCAATAAAAATCAAATAATTATAAAATAATGAATTAATTAGTCTTGTTAGTCATTGAAATATAATAAATAAGTTTACTTCACAATTGTTAAAAATAATAAGATTTTTCATATGTCACACACAAATATAAAAACTAGAAAAGATTTCAGTGAATTGTTTTTTATGTATTAATTAATATTTTCAGACACTCAATTGGAATAAGTATATGCAGAGTTACGTAAAGGGTGCCAGAGAATTCTGTTGTAAAGAGGATGATAGTACTTTACCCCAAGCGAGGAAACTTCTTAATCAGTAAGTTGTTTTAAACTGTTTTAACTTACATAAATCTAACAGCAAATTTTGATCAATTGCGATTGTGACTTAGCCATGGTGAGCAAATTTTAACCCTTTAACTGTCATAAGGAGAGGACAGTGGAAAAACAAAATTGATGTTGGTTAAGGGTATATAATAGAAGTAAAAAAATATGTATATACAGGGTGACTGGTGAATTACTATCAATATTTAAGGAGAATACTCGGTACATGATTCTCATTCGAATTATGTAACAAAAATAGGTACTTAATTTTTGACAAAATTTCCGTATAAATAAATAAAGTGTGTACACGTTCCAACTGTTCCAAGTGTGAACGCGTGCGGCGGCGTGCTGATACAACACCACGCCCCCGCACGCGTGTGTGTGTGTGTGTGTATACCTAATCTGTAGGGTGTTCACACGATGCGTAATTAATAACATAACTTTTGGTTAACTTTACTTAGAAGTTTATTAATATTTATGTTATATTAATTTTTATTTTGTCATATATGATCGTCAAATATCACGTCCTCAAGTATCGATAGTAATTCACCAGTCACTCTGTATAAATATGTATATACTAGAAGACCCGGCGAACTTCGCATCGCCCTATAGTCAAGAAATATCTGTTACGTTTTTTATTTATATTTTTGGAGTTTACCTATTAAAGCCATAAATCTCCGTGTTTTGAAGTGCGACAGAATGATTGACATATTAGTTAGTTGTCAAATCTAATGTCAAAAAAAAAAACGTTTCATCAACAATTACTAATAAATTAAAAATTAATAAAAAAAAAAACATTGTCTAGCTGACAAAATTGTGAATCTAAACCATTCCCAGATCCCTTTAAACACACACAAAAAAAATCATAAAAATCGGTCCAGTCGTTTGAGAGAAGTTCAGTGACATACACACTCACAGAAGAATTATATATATAAAGATATTTCAAACCTTTCATTGTCAAACAGTCTATTGACAATAAAAAAAGTTATCTGAATAAAAAAATACGACGAATTTCGGTTAAAAAAAAATTAAATTCTCGGGTAAAAATATCTCCTCTAACTTATAACAATTGAATAATTTTGATCAAATTTAAAAGTAACTTAGCCATATTGAGCAAAATTTGATAACAAATGAACAATTTTGATCAAATGTGACAGTTAAGCCATGACGATCAAATCAATACTACAATAAAAATTTGCTTTATCGAATCTTAGAGATATATTAAATAATGTATAGCTTTTAATGTGCCATATTAATTTACTTCGAATGTACGTATTATATTTTCAAATTCTTGTCATTATAATCACATGGAAAATATTTTATTCAATTTATTATCAAAAAGAAATTCTTTTCAATGTTTGTAAATTAGAATGGATGAATTACCTGAGTCGCATTATAGCTTTCCGTTCGCTTCATTTAATTACAATAGGTTATATACACATTATACATATACAGGGTGACTGGTGAATTACTATCGATACTTGAGGACGTAATATTTGACGATCATATATGACAAAATAAAAATTAATATAACATAAATATTAATAAACTTCTAAGTAAAGTTAACCAAAAGTTATGTCATTAATTACGCATCGTGTGAACACCCTACAGATTAGGTATACACACACACACACACATACGCGTGCGGCGGCGTTGTGTTGTATCAGCACGCCGCCGCACGCGTTCACACTTGGAACAGTTGGAACGTAACCACACTTTATTTATTTATACGGAAATTTGGTCAAAAATTAAGTACCTATTTTTTTTACATAATTCGAATGAGAATCATGTACCGAGTATGCTCCTTAAATATTGATAGTAATTCACCAGTCACCCTGTATAATTAATATTAATATTTTATTTTTATTTTCAGGTTGTATTGGTTGGATATATTTATGAAGTTCCTTATTCTCTCTCTTCTCGCTTACTTCATGTACAACAGTTTTGTGAAAAAAGTTATAATTTAATAATTAAAAACACGTCATGATTGCTTGTTTTTTTATCTTATTATATTGTATGATATTTTGTTAATAGAAATTCATATATTGTAATCTCCCTGTCAACGATTATAATATATTGAAATGGCGATCTTTTATTTATGTACAGTTACAAGTTATAAATATGGACAGTTCATGGGTGTAACCTTACATAAAAATTAAAATAAATATAATATGTATATTCTAATAAATAAATTTTACAGTTTAGTATATTGCATATTTTATTCTCAATACAAAATTTATATAATATTTACATGTACCCCCAAAAAAAAAAAAAAAACTTATATAAGTTTATTATATATTTATTACGTGAATCAGATTATTGTAATATAATTAAGTTATTGTTTATAAGTTAATCTGTTTATAAAATTAGATTATAATATTCTTTGATTTTCTAATACATAAATTAAACGCTTGAGTGACAGATAAGAACACATCTTTATTTTAAAATTTGAGAAAACGAACATACCCACAGACTTACATACTTTACGCTAGATGGCGCTACTAGTCATATAATAATAAAAATATATGTAAATATATTTAGTCAGTGGTGGCTTATGGTTAGAGGGCCCTCCTCTAGTTGCCGAGAGCGTGAGTTCGATCCTGGCCCGGGCAAGTACCAATATGATTTTTCCGAGTCATATGTATTATGTACTAAGAATAATTAGACATCACTGATTAATGCTGATTCCCAAAAGAGGGTTGATGTCAGGTAGGCGGCCGGTCGTAAAAAACAATTAGCCAAAACTATTCACAAACATGTAAGGCAGACCCTGGCTATAGCCGGGAAATTGCCAGGAAGAAGAGAAGAGAAATATATGTAAATATATAATGAAAAGTGACAAGGAAGTTGTCTGAAATATGTTTAAGGAAACAAAAAAAACTATATTCTATAAACAGACAAATTTGTTACTCCAAAATTAACTTCAAAAGTTAGATTACCAAGAGTCCACTTTAACCAAGTTACTTTTATAAAATAAATAAAAAAAAGCGCCTATATTTCTCACAAATTTTGAGTACATAAAGGATTGTTAGTAGTCAGTACGAGTATATTATTAATATCTATTTGTTAATATTTCTATTACTTTACTATCTATGTACATAATATATAATACTACGTTAGTACTTAATTAAAGTGTGAGAAACCCTTTTTATAGGTAAAGGCCTCCTCCAAATTTTGTTTTGCTTGTTGCAATGTCAATTACTGATGTTATGGTGAAAAGCTTTATTTTTGGATTCAATCCATATATGTATTAGCATTAATACGCACATTTTGAATTTAATTTATAACATGTATAAAAAATATATTAAGTTTTATTGAACAAAATGTTTATATCTAATTTTTCCTGTTTTTATCTCTTTTATTTTTTCTATAAATCTCATCTGTCATATCTTTTCACCATAATAAGTAATAATTAAATTGTTAATTGTGTGAATTTGTTAATATTTAATTCTTAAATAGGTTCATTTTTATTTTTGTTTTGTTATGTATAATGTGACAATCGTTGATGAGTTTACAATAACTGATATGTACTAATTAAATAAATGGTTCCAATAAATTAAAAAAAATACCTTCCTTATAGTTATATAAAAGCTATTAATTTCGTCTTCACTTTTTATTATGGATACTTTGTCATATTTAATTTTATCGAGGGCTTATAATTATAATATTTAATATTAGTGCCCTCTTGTGATGAGTGGCGGTACTATTACGACGATTGATTTACGCTTTGAGTTCATATCCGCTAATAGATTACATAAATTTTATGGGAGAAGATTAGCAATTTTTCTAAAGTTAACTTAAATAATATCTGTATGAATTTTTGACTTGTTTTCAGTTCCACATCCACGTAAATACCCAATAGTCTTTTACTAACTATTATTGTTTTTCACTGTTTGTATTCGATGGGTTCTTAACGTTAAGCACTCTAATACATATATTTTGAGCCGTTAACACTTTTTCAGTTTCACTTGTGTACTTCACTTCGTCCCGGTGGATTTGATATTTTTCAGTCGATCTGGATGAGATTCAGCTGTTTTTTTGATAATTAGTAATTATTTAAGAGTTAGAAACACCGAGCCGATGTGAACAGTCGCACAGTAGCGCCCTCTCTCGGTGCCAGAAATACTCAACCTTTATGAGGCATAAAACTGTATTAACTAGGAATAAAACTCTCATAGAACTAGCTAGTGCCTACCAACGTCAATTTTCCAGAATGGTATATTCTCACAGATATTATTACATCCATGTCTGGTCCCCCAAAAAGAAGCCAAACACCAATATCTTCCTCTTGGGAACGCCGAGAAGTCACTTGATAGTTATTTATTAAGGAATTTTACACTTTAAGTTTTATTATTGATATCTAATTTATAATATTCTTTTTATCATATTTAGATTTTCTTGGTCAAGAATTTTTGCCGAATGGTTTTGCAAACAAGACAAGTGAATATGGAACAAAATGCTACTGTAACTTCATCAATATTTTATTGGAAAGATGAATTCAGTCTTTTGTCTCATCTCTACTATCAAGAAGCCACTTTTGATGCTATAAAAAGACTAAAGTTTTATGACAGTTGAAGTCGAAGCGGGAAAGGCGAAAAATTGAATTAATTAATAATATTTTTTCATATATTTTTCTTATAAATCAAAAATATATATTTACAAAAATCTTTATTACAAATAACACATATTTGAGCATTCGATTTCACTTACAAGTAACAAATAAAAACTAACAACTTTAGTTCATGTATACTTTTTTATATCTTATAATAAATCCTTTGTGATTTTTTACTTATGTTCATCGGAATACATAATATATTGCATATTTTATTCTCAATACAAAATTTATATAATATTTACATGTACCCCAAAAAAAAAAAAAAATACTCAAAAATACCAAAAAAAAATTATAATAAATATATCACTCACTGAACTCTCATCCTAATATAAACTAAACAACGACTCTGAATATAAATGAGAATAATTTATACAATAGGAATAAAAATATTATTGTGCATACATAATGGAGAACTTTCAATCTTAAAAATTTTTTCCTAGCTTGTGGTACTGTTTCTAAAGGATCTTTTAGCAGATACTGCCTTATTCCAGTGACGTAAGTTTTGTGATAATCTACCCAATCAAGAGAACCGATGTCAAAATCAAATATTTCTTTATCGACACTGCACATTTCATTGAAAAGTCCTTGAGTATTGTTGTTATGAAACTTCCACTGTCTCACAGCGAAATAACCGATAACCGCTGAGAATTTTTCGATTTTTGTATACGCCTTTCTTAACCTGAAATCATAAGAAACACTATATTTCTTAATATGATCATTAGATAGACGGAATCAAAAAAAAATTGTTGTATGCTAAACGATAAGATTTCTGACTCAACTGTTCATTTAATTATATTAAAAAATTGTAACTTACATAGGTTTTTTGCCGATGACAAAACATAGGCCATCGACGATGTACGCCGGTAGCCAGTGCATTAAGAGGCAGCAGAATTTGTAGAAAAATAAATTTGGCGTCAGTATTAGTAGGTAGGTCCAGATGGCTTGCAACGGAGGCGTCTCTATTCCATATAATTCGCTGTATTTCATAAACATTTCTGGAAATTTAATGTATTTTATTAGTTTAATATATTTTAACTGTTTTCAAAACTTCTAATGAATGAAAAGCCATCTTGTATTTATCTTTTTCGAAAAGTATTAAATTAAAAAGCAATTTAATAAGATCGTAATAGACTTATTATCTATAAAAGCTATATTTAGCGTTTTTCCTAGTTTTCTGTTGTTAAGTATTCTAATAACTTACAATTGATCATAGTACACAAGCAATTTGTTTCATCAAACTGAATAAAGTTAGGCTAAGTTTTTACAAACTATAACTGTATGTCAAATAAAATTCTGACTAGAATATGAACTTAAACGTAGTCTATAGCAATTTATAACTTCATTGCTAGTTTTCTTTATGTATGGATTATGTCCAAATATTATCCTGTGCCAATTATCTGCTATTTTATGAGGTAGTAGAGCCTAGCTGTGGTCAAGTTACTACAGCTTGAACATGTGCTGTCTCGACCGGGGAAGTACCACCCTCTCACAGAAGATCGGCGTGATGTAGTTTTTAATGGCTGCGTTTCGTTCAGTAAGAAAGAGAGTCAGTTTTGCCGTTTCCCTTTTTGCACCCTTTCGTCCATCCCTTTCCCACCTTTTCCTCCCCCATTTCTCCAATCAAAGGCGGCAACATCCGCAAATCTACTTTGCGAATGTCCATAGGCGACGGTACTACCTCCATCAGGTAGGCCGTCTGTTATTGTCCCTTTTTGCTATAAAAAAATGTCATAAAATCATTTCCAATGAACCTTACCCCAAGTCAACGGCTTTTGCTCTGATGAGACATAGTTATAGATGACTGGAAGTTGATCTATAGGAGCTTCCTCGTGGTTCCCGGGATGATCCCGCGCCGTTTTCCAAGCTGCTGCTATCAAACTATTCACCACATAATCCCCCGGCACTAAATCAGCGACTGCTTTTGGATCACAGTTTAAAGTGTGGAGAAGTCCCAGACCTGCTCCGACTACCACCTAGAATTTGTCATAATTAAATAAAAGATTCAAACAAGAACTCAGCATACAAATTACAGTAGAAACTTTATTATCCGGCCCTTAGTTATACGGATTTAACGGACAAAAATTAGTCGGGTTGAAAGAGTTTCTACTGTATATGTATTTATTGTGATTTAGGAGTAACTTAAAGATAATAGCAATATTTGTAACTTACCCCCGTAGGCCCATATACATTGTCTATCCAACCCAACAATGGTTCTTTTGCTGTTCCAACAACTGAAACAAAAATATATTTAGTAAGTATTTTACAAATTTTTTGGTAGGTTCCATTGGATATATTGCGTTTAGAACAGGTTATTTATTTATTTTAAAACGAATACATATAAAAACAGATAACACGTTATTGAAGGTGCCATCATAAACGTATTGGAGTTTCGTCGTGAATTTTACAACTTAATCTACTTACTATTTAAACTACATCAATTAGTTAGAACTAAACCATTACTTAAGTACATTTACAAAAAAATGTATATTATAAAAATGTTTAACTAAAATTCTAATACAGTTTACTATAATCTTTCTTATTGTAGCAATTTAAAGAAAATGTGCGTGTGCACTGCTCTGTCCCTACAGTAGTATACAAACTGTAACACTCTCTATCTGTTTTCACTAACATATATCTCCCTCTCACTCTCATTCGCCCCACCCAATCACACTTTTCGTAACGCATTCACAAGTTTACCCCCAAGTCAAGCGTGCGTAAAGTAGTTTTCCTTCAAAATATATTACTACATTTCTTAAAAACACTAAGCAACGCACCTATAGAAGGTCTATTCACAGCGACCGGAAGACCATAGGAGTTCTTCTGCACAATATCTTCAGCCAGGAACTTTGTATAGGCATATGTATTTGGGAAGTCTCCTAATATACTGTAAAAGGAATAAGTTACATCAATGGGGACAAAAATTAACTTTATTTATTAGTAACTAAGAATAAGACTGGAGAATAACACTTTTAAGAGTGTAAGAGTTTTAGAGAATATTTTGTTTGCTAAGTATTCCTTGTAAAATGGTATTTTATTTAGGCATAATATTACTTACCCTGGAGTGATAGTGTTCAATGTAGTTTCATCCATACTTTCAACCAAATCAATCATTTTCTCAGCAGTGAGAGGAGATTCGTAGAATTTCTCATCTATTTCTTTCAAAGGGCAGTTGCTGGAAAACAAACAAGAATTAATATGGTCTTTAAGACATCATATAATAGTCATTTTTGAACAACTGAGATACTTAATTGAAATTACTTCATAGTATATAAAAACAATATATTTATGATTATAAACTATTATAATAATATCTTTATGGTATAATATAATTTTATATTTAATCATTTTTAACTTTTATTAATTTGGGTTGTATATATGTAAGGGAATCTTTGAGCTTATTTTTCACCGGTTTGTATATGACTAAATAAATTGAAACTTTGAAACTAGAATGATTGTAATATTCAATATCATACATCAAACGCTTTTCGTATTTGTACATTGAACTGTAGTGAAAAAATGTTTCATGATTTTTAATATTAATTTGTGAATAAACTCACTTTTGTACATATAAATATAAACTATATAGAGGGTTGTTTTTAAAAATAACTGCCAAGTGTTATAATTGATTTAATGAAGCAGATAGTCAATTCCTATCTTATCTACGGCGAAGACTTCAACAAGTGTGCACTAATTTCGCAAATTCTTACTAAGGGTTCTGTAATAATCAGTAGTAATAAACTTACAGACATTATAAACGTTTTTAATAATGCTTTAAATCTTCTTCATAGTCTTTAGAACTCTGTTAACACTATCAAAGTTAATTAAGGTAAATTAATTACCTGTAATTAAGGTTATTAAGGTAAATTAATTACCTGTAGGCAGTGGAAATGTGCACCAAAGCTCGTAGCTTCGTGCAAGCTCTTGCTAGTATCAACATTTCTCTAGTTCCGCGTACATTTATTTCAACAGCTGTCTTTAGAGCTTCATCAAACCTTACTGTGGCTGCTCCGTGGAAAATATATTCAACCTGGAATCAAATTCAACTCTTATTCAATAATCTTCTACCTGGAAATTTCCCAGCCTTAGCCAGGGTCTGCCTTAGATGTTGTGAATAGTTTTGGCGAATTGTTTTTACGACCGGCCGCCTGCCCGACATAACCCTCTTTGGGAATGAATTAATCAGTGATATCTAAATTATCTTAGAAAGTACATATGACTCGGAAAAATCACATTGGCACTTGCCAGGATCGAGCCCGCGCCCTCCTGCATGAGAGGCGGGCCTTAGAACTACTAGGCCACCACTGACTTTTAAAAAAATATTTTATATATATATATATATATATATATTTTTACCTCATTTATAATATTTTTCCTGTCTTCATCGTTTATGCCGAGACCAATTTTGCTAACATCTCCGTCCACTACTTGAATTTTTTGTATAAAATCCGGTCTTTCCTTCCTGAGTTTGTCGAAAAGCTGAAAAAATATATATATATAAGGAAATAACTGTATTATGAAATGTATGTGAAATTTTGTGTATTTTAAACAACGAAGATTTAATATACTATTTTATAACTAGTTCTAGAACAAAAAGTAGTTTGATAAAAAGGCATTACACGTTCCATATAAATTGGTAAAAATATTTTGTTTTGAAAATCTTTATTAAAATTCCAGTAATTTTTTTATTACTAACTTTTGTGATTTTTATTTAATTTTGTGACCAAAAATCGTGACCTAACTAGTGTTTTTTATTAAGCATTCTAACATTTATTATTTTAATTTCTATAGAAATGTTTTTTCAAATATTTCTTAATAAAATTAATGTATTATTATGTGGTAAAGAGAAGTTTTTTAATAAAAATACTACATAGATACAGACGGTTCTCACCTAAATATATATATATGTAGTTATAAAGGAAAGTCGTGTTAGTTACACTATTTATAACTCAAGAACGACTGTACGGATATGGATGGAAATTAGTGGAGAGATAGATTAGAACAAGGGTCTCCTTGTCCTATGTCCGTCTGGACATAGGATATTTTATTCTATTCCATCGGAAAAGTAAAAAATAATAATTAATTCCAATATCTGGTTATTTACGGCCTCTATGGCAGAATAGAGTTCGCTCGGTCAGCTATACATGTGTATAATACTAATGACGAAATTAAAAACTAGTATATATATGTTACATATAGTAAAATTAAACGCAAATTGTGTGAATAACTGTTATAACTGAAATATTTTATAAAAACGACATAATTGTCATCAGCTAAAAATAAATAAATTAAGCCTTTACTTTATCAAAAAGTCATATACCTACATTATTTACTTACATTTTATTTTAATTATGTACACATTGCTATCATTATTAAATAATACTTATCAAAGTTTAGTTTACAACAATGGGGAGAAAAGCCATTGTCAATAGCTTAAGCAAATATGTATTATTTAGACGTTAGAAAAAACTGACAATATTGAAAATCTTGTACGAATTTTAAGGACTTTTAATATGAATATTAATAGGTTTATTGGAAATGAATTTATATGAAAAGTTACACTTCTTCTTCTACCTGGCAATTTCCCAGCTATAGCCAGGGTCTGCCTTACATGTTTGTGAATAGTTTTGGCTAATTGTTTTTACGACCGGCCGCCTGCCTGACATCAAGCCACTTTTGGGAATCAACACTAATCAGTGATGTCTAAATACTCTTAGAAAGTACATATGACTCGGAAAAATCACATTGGTACTTGCCCGGGCCAGGATCGAACCCGCGCCTTCGGCAACGAGAGGCGGGCCCTTTAACCACTAGGCCACCACTGACTTTCTATATGAAAAGTTATAGGTACTATAGTATAAAAATTAACTAATAAGAAATATTTATATATTAAAAAAGAGTTTTTCACTTTTTTATTACTTAGAGTAACTGCATACTACCGACGTTTCGATTCATTTTGCCACATTTTTCCAGTTTTTAACAAAATTTTATTAATATTACAGTAAGTCATAATTAGTACATAATACTCCCTACTAATATTATAAATTCGAAAGTAACTTTGTCCGTCTATGTGTCTGTCTGTGTGTTACGCTTTCAGGCCTTAACCACTGAACTGATTTTAATTAAATTTGGTACAGAGATGGAGTTGACCTTGAAAAAGAACATAGGATAGTTTTTATTCCAGACTTTTGAAAGGTTCTCTTGGAAACGCGATGTAACCGAACTCCACGCAGGCGAAGCTGCGGGCGGAAAGCTAGTAAGTATATATATTTTTTGATAGAATATTCTTAGTATATCAACATTTTCAATATAAAGAAATAATATTATTTCTTTGTGAATATTTTACACTAAATTACAAGTCTCAATTATAGCTATTTAAAATTAAAATTAATGAACATCAATGTATAGCCTAGTACGCCTTCAAACAGTCACAGTAAATACCAATAGTTTGCCGTATTTACTTAACTTTATGTAGCTTTACATAGCCGACGTTTTCTAGGTATATATATATATATATATATATATATATATATATATATATATATATATATATATACATACATATATATGTATATATATTAAAACTAATAAAATTAAGTACGACATTCTAAAATTATATCTTTTAATTATTTTATGATAAATTAAAAGTCCTTTAAAGATTTTTTAAGACAGTAAATATCTTATAAAATTTCAACTGTATTAAACAAATTATTACAAATAAAATACTTATCTTGTATATATATAATAATTTTTATTTAAAAACCATTAGTTATAATGAAACAGATCATTATTACGTATTTCTAAGCTACATTGCCTTGAAATTACCATGTTTGTATTAATTTTTTATGTCAATCCTTTGTTTATTTTTATTCCTTTGTTTATTTGTCTCAATATGAAACAAAGGATTCTTGTTTTTTTAAACATATGTTTTTGATATATAGTATATAATTTGATTTTAGTTCAATTGAGTCTTTATTAACTAAAACGAAAAATATTTAAATTCTTTTTTAATGATATTTTTGATACCTATTAAGTTATTTTATTTCGAAAAGATCTTATCCCTACTAATATTATTAATGCGAAAGTAACTCTGTCTGTCTGTTCGTTTGTCTGTTACGATTTCACGTCTAAACCACTGAAATGATTTTAATGAAATTTGGTACAGAGATAGAGTTGACCCTGAGAAAGAACATAGGATAGTTTTTAACCCAGGCTTTTGAAAGGTTCTCTTGGAAACGAGATATAACCGAAGATAGTACATAGTAAATATTTTAGTAAATATAATTAATTTATATTACCTCTAATTCTATGTGTTTGCGTAACCAAATCCTTATTCAATGATGAACAAGGTACTTGACCTAGCTTCGCCTACCTACCTATGATCATAAAAATACTATATTTTTTATATCACATAACATAATCTTCTATATATATAAAAATGGATTGCTGCTCCTTAGTCTCGCTAAAACTCGAGAACAGCTGAACGGATTTATCTTATCTTAGTCTTGAAATGTTCGTGGAGGTTCAGGGAAGGTATAAAAGCTGAAAAAAATCGATTCATTACTGGGAAAACCATAAAAACAGCCCATGTCTATTTCCCATACGAACGATTTTTTTGACATTAGATTTGACAACTAACTAATATTTCAATCATTCTGTGGCACTTCAAAACACGGAGATTTATGGCTTACAGGTAAACTCCAAAAATATAAATAAAAAAACGTAATAGATACTTCTTGATTATAGGGCGATACGAAGTTCGCCAGGTCTTCTAGTATGTTATACATATATTTCTTAGTTATATAGTAAATAGTTTTGGAATTTAAAAAAGAATAATCTATATCTCTTAGCAATAATGACTGTCTTATTTATTGTGAAGTTCTATAAGAAATTTTCGATGTATTTTTTATTCAACTTATTTTATAATTTATTATTAACTAACTCTGCTTTCACTAAAATAATTAATAATTTAGTTTAAACATGCTTTGATAGATCAGCTGTCTGTAAAGGAAAGTTACATCATAATCGGTCCAACTTTTACATAGGTTAGTTTACAATCAGACAGACAGAAATTATAACTCAAACAGTGTTTCTCTATGTTTACATACGAAATTAGCATAAATATGTTATTTTTTATTACAAAGAGACACTTTAATTTTATATCTCCGAGCTTTAAACCATGGTTATGCTAATTAAAATGTCTAAAAAAATTCCAGCTTGTTTCCAAGCTAAAAGAATAAGCTAAGCTGTTAATAATACTGTTTCCATTGATTCACTGATTTATCATGAGCTAGGAAATGCCATGACATTCCAGTCCTTTCAAGCTAAAGACCACATGCCATATACAGGGTGACTGGTGAATTACTATCGATACTTGAAGACGTGATATTTGACGATCATATATGACAAAATAAAAATTAATATAACATAAATATTAATAAACTTCTAAGTAAAGTTAACCAAAAGTTATGTAATTAATTACGCATCGTGTGAACACCCTACAGATTAGGTATACACACACACTCACACATACGCGCGCGGCGGCGTGTTGTTGTATCAGCACGCCGCCGCACGCGTCCACACTAGGAACACTTGGAATGTGTACACACTTTATTTATTTATACGGAAATTTGGTCAAAAATTAAGTACCTATTTTTTTTACATAATTCGAATGAGAATCATGTACCGAGTATGCTCCTTAAATATTGATAGTAATTCACCAGTCACCCTGTATATTCACAAAGCCTAGTTTTAAACTTTTAATATTTTCTAATGAGTTCTAAAAGTAATTTTAATTAAACTAATATTGAAAGAAGATACGAGCAGTCATCTCGTCTGCCCGTGATCAAGATTATATGTAGTTATAAATAATAAAATACACGTTATAATACGAAAACATTAGTTTAATTTAAATTTAATACATATATTAAACGATAAGTAATATAATTTATATATTTGAATTAAATTTATTTTCGAAAATATTGACGTCAAAGCATTATAATTGTTCTGTTTCTGTATATATAATTTAATCTTTTTTATATGTATAGCTTTTTATTCGATTTCACTGTGATTTTGGTTCACAAATAACTTGCTTAAAATAATAGAAAATAATCACATATTATTAAGTTTAATTACATAATGAACTAACTCGAAATAGGTTCGTCGTTGATTTGTACGCGGTAGAAGTAGGAGCGAGAGGTATAACAGCTAAATCTATCTATAACCTACTAAAAGACTTGGGACTGTCCAGAACTCACATTAATTCATTCTTGGAATGTACATCTATGGCAGCCCTAGTATGTTCTTTTCAAATTTGGTTAGGTAGAGAGAGGAGCTTGGACGGTGGAGGTGAGCGTTTAACGCGTTAGATAGGGTCCCTTAAACCTACGCCTGGGTCACAAGTCCCAGTCACTGTTGAAGCTCCTCTCACTACAACGATGGACCCGACACACGCATATGAATACATTGAATGATGAGAGGTTTCGACACACAAAAAGGGTCTGAGTTAAATACAAACAATCACACCTACACAACTACATACGCCATACATATATAACTTATAAAACAAGGAGGATAATACATTGATTTACAAACTTCTATGTTTAATGTTATGTTCCAAGTTAGGGAAAACGTATGTATGTAACGAAACCTTGACTATTACTATATAAATACAAAACTTAAAACTATACAAACTCACACATTGACATAGTCTAGACTCTAGAGTCTAGACTTGCTATATTTTAAGTCTGACTTATGTATGAAACATAACTGCCATAAATTAGACTGCTCTGGGAATTATCAAATATCTCATTTTTTATCGTGGCTATCCTCAAAAATTAAGGAAGTAGTTTTTGAGCCCGTGATGAGTCAAAGTCCTAAACTAAGTCTTAATAAGTTTTATCAGATATTTATATAGGACTCGACACTTCTTTCTTCCATTACAAAAACGTTTTCGTATTTCCTCGACAGTACTCAAAATTACAATTCTTCCAACAAATAAAAAATTTAACATTTGTAAAATATTCCATAAGTCCTGTGTGAGTGAAGCCATAATGTAAAAAAAATCTTTGAATAAAATTTTAAAACTACATAAATTATAAGTTTTATTCAACAAAAATTTAATACAATTTTTATATTTTATATGTATACTAGCTTTCCGCCGCCAGCTTCGCTCGCGTGTAGTTCGGTTATATCGCGTTTCCAAGAGAACCTTTCCAAAAGTCTGGGATAAAAACTATCCTATGTTCTGGCTCAAGGTCGACTCTATGTCTGTACCAAATTTCATTAAAATCAGTTCAGTGGTTTAGGCGTGAAAGCGTAACAGACAGACAGAGTTGCTTTCGTATTTATAATATTAAGTAGGTATGTAAAATATGTGAAGCATTCTAGTTGGAATGATATTATATTATAGATGATATTTAAAATACATTATTCATAATTAATGATTTATTATAATATGTAATATATTGAAACGATAATATTATATTGCATTATTATTTAATTTAAAATATAATTTCCGCATTTTTCTAATATTTTTTCTGTAATTTTTGTTTTTTTGTAATAGACACATTAGATCGTCTGTGCTCTAACAGTAAAAATTACTTAGTGAAATCCAAGAAAAAAACATGTTTTTTTAATCCAGAGAATCTTAGAAATCATTATGCCTTTATTATTATGCTGAACCGAAAAACGTGAGTCAAGGAATAAGAATACAGAGATAATATCGTTTGAACATCTAAGTTTACATAAACAACAGCGGTTGACCCACAAAGGTTTTTAAATTAAATTTTTAAATTATTGTTTTAATTTAAATTAAATTTAAACTTACACAATCATCAAACTGTTCTTGGAGCCTTTTTAATATGTCTTTGTTTTTCTTCGGGCGCGTCAAAAGAAATATCTTTTTAACATCTGGACATGATCTGTGAATAAATGGAATAATATCAGTATTACAAATATTGTACAGCTGTATTATTGAAGTTCTGGAAATTCTGTATATTACAGGTCTTAGAATTTATATTAATGGAGAATAAAATGTTTTTCTAACCCTGCACAGCCCCTTAAGATGTAGTAAAGTCAGGTTGAGAAAGTGCAACAATAATTCTATAGTACGTGCCCCGGTTGCTAATAAAATCACGTTTAGTTACGGAGCTAGCGCATGTTCTGACTTACAAACATATGGACTAATTGCTTTGATCGATAGCTCCGATGCTATTTTATAAATGACCTCAAAGAATTTGACCTTTGACTTATTTTCCAATTTAAATCCATTATAAGAAATCCAAATAAATAAGATCAAAATGCAATTGGTACGATCGCTTAAATTCTCATGTGAGAAAGGTCTTTGCTCAGCAGTGGGCTCAGATAGGCTGTAGATGAAAAGTAAAATCATACTATATATCAAAATTATATAATATTATATGTTATTGTCATTATATTTGTTAATTTTGATTATAAATAAAATAATTTGATATTTAAGTGAAGATATATCCTCAATTTGAATTCTTTGTTTTAATTTTCACGTGTAAAAATAATGTCAGGAGTTCAATGTTATTGAAGATAAATGTCTGTTTTAAATAAATTATATATGTATATGTCAAACAAGATTTCAATTTGTAGTCTTAATGCTTTTATATAGATTTACAATTAAATTTTATCTTGAATTAATGTAATGGAAATATGTATGAGAAAAATATATCAAAATTATTTTTCAAAGATGAATCTAGCAGACGTTGGTTGTTGTCATATGAATTTTTGAGTTGTTTTTTGGTATTTGCTAGAATTTTCGGATTAATACGCGTTTTTTTATTACTATAAACTACACACTCCCGACGTTTCGGTAACTTTACAGCAACCGTGATCATGAAGACGAGGTAAGTATGTTGTCAAAATAAAAGAAACGCGTAGAAATCCGAAAACATTAGTATTATTTGAGTCAATTAATTTTCTATATACAAGTCAGCGGTGGCGTAGTGGTTAAGACTCGCCTCTCATGCATGAGGGCGCGGGTTCGATCCTGGCCCGGGCAAGTGCCAATGTGATTTTTCCGAGTCATATTTACTTTCTAAGAGTATTTAGACGTCACTGATTAATGCATTTCCCAAAGAGGGTTGATGTCAGGCAGGCGGCCGGTCGTAAAAAAAATTAAATAAATTATTTACAACATGTTCTGTGGAAAAGAAGAACATGTTGTGCCGACCCTACATAAAGTGGGATCAGGGTAGGAAATATATATATATATATATATATATATATATATATATATATATATATATATATATATATATATATATATATATATATATATATATACATATATATACACAGCGGGTATACAATATATGAGTGTTTCCACTCATAATGTGAGCAAAGCGAAAACATTGCTCTTTCACTTTAAACCAGAGCATTAAACTGCGACCTATTATATTAAAAGTTAGCAATAAATACATCACCTATTAATCTTTTAACCGAAAATTTATCAATGAAACTTTAATCAGTGTTTAACTTAAAATAACATTTTTTCAACTTCTACCCTCCCGATATAAGGACGGGGTGGCTTTTCCATATAACTGCCGATTTACCCATTAAAGAAACCAAAAAAAAAAACAATAAAATATCATACATTTTTATATAAAAGAATTAGAAAAATTACGTAACGCATAAAAATGTTATTAGTCATACAAGCGCAAGCGGCAGTAGCAAAACCAATACTCGTTTTTACGAACTCAGGTATTAAGACAATTTATATATTACAAACATCATATAATTATTTTTAAAAATACTTTAAAATTTCTTATTTTTTATGTACTGAGCAGACGGCCCACTTGATGGAAGGTAGTTACCGCCACCCATCGATTGAAACAGCAAAAACCTGATTATTTATGGCCTCTAAGACGGAATAGAGTTCGCCCGGTCAGCTATACATATATTACTAATCATGAAATTAACGCGGACGAAGTCGCGGGCAAAAACTAGTATACATATATATGTATTACATTTCACATTTCCCTGGCTCCTAACAAATTGTTAAATTATCTATTTTCTAAATATATTAAATCTATCGCAATTATATTTCTGTTAAAAAATTATAAATAATCATTATTTTTTTAACAAAGTAAACTAAACACAAAGAATTTCTTTTAGTCACACCAATCGCACCTTTTAAAATAATGTGAGATTAATTAAAATATAATATTTAAATATATCGAATTATTATTAAATATCATCATCATCCTATCAGAGCCCACTGCTGAGCTGCCTCTTACATGGAGAAGGTTTGAACATTAATCACCACGCTTGCTCAAGACGGGTTGATGATTTCAAACTTATAATTTAATATAAGTCCATGTTTCCTCACGATGTTTTCCTTCATCTGTCAGTGATGTCTAAATACTCTAAGTACATATGACTCGGAACAATCACATTGGTACTTGCCAGGATCGAACCCGCGCCCTCATGCACGAGAGGCGGACCTTTAACCACTAGGTCACCACGACTTGTATATATTTTGATATACATTTTAATATACTATATCTCTGAAACTTGAATAATTAATTATCCATTTGACTTCAGAAGTAACCAAGCCACATTATACATATATTTTTATATTTTACCACATTACCATGTGGGATACACAATAAGCAAGAGAGAGACTTTTTTACTTCTTGTTATATTTTCTTTTTAATAAGTTTCTAAGTAATTCCTAATATCCTAAGAGTAGGTATTATCATTCATTGACAGTACAAAAGCGTTCGTCCTTTCAAATCGACCTTCTATCACAAATAGATACGAATTTAAATTATTAGGCTGTGATTTTTTTTATACATATATTTCATCAATGTGATTGTTATTAATTTTAGTAAGTAAATATGAATTTAATATTTCATATATGTATACTATTTCATGGCTATGAATGTAACAACTATAAACATATATTATAACTATATATATACACACACACATATATATATATATACATATATATATATGAACTAGCCTTTGTCGGTCACATATGTCAACACTATGCTGTGTACTTTCTTAAGCAAAGATAGGTTTTAACCTTCCGTTAAAATTTTTGTTAATTTTTGCTTCTCGAAATGATATTACTTTGTTAAAATAATTATGATTGTTTTAATGTTAATTTAAAAATAAATATATTTAATTTATATATAGTCGTGGTGGCCTAATGGTTAAAGGCCCGCCTCTCATGCACGATGGCGCGGGTTCATTCCTGGCCCTGGCAAGTACTAATGTGATTGTTCCGAGTCATATGTACTTTATAAGAGTATTTAGACATCACTGATTAATGCACTCCCAAAGAGGGTTGATGTCAAGCAGGCGGCCGGTCGTAAAAACAATTAGCCAAATCTATTCACAACATGTAAGGCAGACCCTGGCTATATACAATATATTCTTTCTTATAAGAACAGCTTGATTAAGTATTAATTTAATATGAATTTCGACAACATACAGTCATTAAATCTATTATGACATAAGCCACTTTTAAGTTGTACTTTACCCCTTCGTGTTTCCTCCATACAAAACTCAAGATTATAATTCGTCCAACAAATAAAACCAACAATTTTCGACATTGGAAAAATATTCCAATAATTGTATATAGTTTTCTAAAATATAATTAATTTAATAATCATTTTTAGTTAACTTTTTGTTCAAGAACAATTCTATCCCTACTAATATTATAAATGCGAAAGTAACTCTGTCTGTCTGTTACGCTTTCACGCCTAAACCACTGAACTGATTTTAATGAAATTTGGTACAGACATAGAGTTGACCTTGAGAAAGAACATAGGACAGTTTTTATCCCAGACTTTTGTAAGGTTCTCTTGGAAACGCGATATAACCGAACTCCACGCGGGCGAAGCTGAGGGCGGAAATAAAATAAAAATAAAAGGTAATAATTTTACAGTAAACGTACACTATATATTATTTCTTTATATTATAGTTTTGTTTTAAAATACCATTAAAATTTATCAATGTATTATAACAGAGTTTAATATATATTTTATATATTAAAATATATTAATTTTACATGTTATATAGTTGTAGATTTTTGTCTTTAAAATGTTCAACAATTATCTCTTTTAAGAAATATTGACTCTCGCCTTTATTTCCTATTGTCAATAATGAAATTAATCAAGCTTATGAAACAGTAGAAAAATAACTTATTATTACAATATTTAAAGTTTTTCTTGTATTCAATAAATAAATTATATATTGTTTTTTACAAAAAGATAATAAAGTTACCAAAACTATGAAACTTACACCTACAATCAATTAATTCATTCATTTTAGTAACCATATAATCAAATGTTATATTCAAAAACGCAAATATAATAAAATATATCATTAAATAATTCTATACGGATATAAATAAGCATATAAACCTATTCAAATAATCATTATATTTTGTACAATATAAAAATATCAAAACAAACATTAAATGTTAAAATGTAAGTGTATTGACTCATCTCAAGAGTCATAATTGTACTTGTTATATTGACGTTTCCTTCTTTAGTACCGCCAGTTCAAAAAGAATCAGCCATTAAAAAATCTATGTATGTAAAATAACTATTATGTTTTTTTATCATACGGCTTTGAAGCTTTATTGATTTATATATATAATAATTAGTGTAAGTATTATTCGATTTTTTTGTTCTCCTATTTTAATATAGAAATATTATCAAACAAATTTTTAACAAATGAATGATAATTTTGCAAACTCATTCATTCACTCATTAGAGGTATGAATAGAAAAAAAATTAAAATGTATATAAAAAAGTCGTGTTAGTTACACTATTTATAACTCAAAAACGACTGTACGGATATGGATGGAAATTGGCGGAGAGATAGATTAGAACAAGGAGACGGAAAAAGGATATATAATTGTGATCGATCGAAAAAAAAACTTAATAAACTCCAATATCTGGATATTTGCCATCTCTAGGATTTAATGAGTTCACCCGGTCAGCTAAACATATATTAGTATTTACGAAATAACGCGGACGAAGTCGCGAGCAAAATCTATATTATATACATCAAAATGATTATAATCATACTTTATTCACATTCTTTGTGGCAATTTTGGTTATTATAAATATCCTTACTTCATTAATTATTAAGTATCACTATCGTTTCTAAATATATTCTATAACAAAACAATAAAAAACTAAAAAATAAAATCAGTTATAATAAACAAGCTATCCGCCAGCAGCTTTGCCCGTGTGGAGTTCGGTTATATCGCGTTTCCAAGAGAACCTTTCAAAAGTCTGAGATAAAAACTATCCTATGTTCTTTCTCAAGGTCAACTCTATGTCTGTACCAAATTTCATTAAAACCAGTTCAGTGGTGTAGGCGTGAAAGCGTAACAGACAAACACACAAAGTTACTTACGCATTTATAATATTAGTAGGGATGATTTTTTCATTAAATAAATAATTCCAACTTTATAGGCAATTCTTTAAATCTATTTCGACGTAAATCGTAACAGAATTGTTATTCTTAACAAATTTTAGGGGTCCGTAGGTCAAAATTTAAATAATGTACTGTTATAAGTAGGATAATTTCATGTTATACATGAAAAAATACATATAAACTAAAAAAAATTAACATACAATAGACCGAATACATACATTAAAATACAAATAATTTACTCATGTATAGATTTTGTGATAAAATTTTCATTTCAATACAATATTTATATAAACAAAAGGCAATATATTATGTATAATAAATATATAGGAAGTTTTATATATTAAAATGAGATCAAATTTTATTTAAAATGATGGACTCAATATAGTGTAATTGTAAGAAAAAATAGATACGTATAAATGAAAAATTAGAAAAGATATGCAGTTCGGAAATATTGTAAAATGAAAGCAGGTTAAATGAAGTCGAAAATTTTACTTATTTTCAAGAAAAACAAATTAAATAATTAAAATTATTAATGATATCTAAGATTTTCGCGATTATTCATTTAAATGAAACTAATATTATCGTATACTAATCGTATTATACCATTTTTAATGAACTACATACTCGTTTCGTTTAGTTTTAACATATAAAATAACGCGTAGTAATAAAAAAATATTTGTTTCATTAAAACTATTGGTATTATAAATCAAGCTATTGTGTAGAAAACAGCTTATAAGTTGTCTTTATTAAATAAAATATGTACAACAAAGATGAAATCACTAATTTAATTAGATGTTTCTTTAATGAAACGTTTTTTTTTCGTTATCATAAAAGGTTTTTGGGAATTTTGGCATTTTGCAATAACTAAAAGTTAAAACAAAAAAATATATGTAAGTAAAAAATTCAATATCTAAATATATCTTATGGGTTTTATCATGATGATCATAAAAATTATATTTTTTTACGATGGATTAAAATGTTATAGATGATTCAATTAAAATCAAAATTAATATTATCTTAGTGTCGTTAAAATATATATTTTAACATTTAAAGTAATTTATCGATTACCTTATTTTATTTTGAGAATAACAACCTTTGAGCCTTCCTTTAATATTGAAGAAACATATACATATATGTCGTCGTCATCATCCTATCAGAGCCCACTGCTGAGCTGCCTCTTATCACATAGAGAAGGTTTGAGCATTAGTCACCACGCTCGCTCAAGACGGGTTGGTGATTTCAAACTAATAATTTGATATAAGTCCAGGTTTCCTCACGTTGTTTTCCTTCATCTATCAGTGGTGTCTAAATACTCTTATAAAGAACATATGACTCGGAACAATCGCATTGGTACTTGCCAGGATCGAACCCGCGTCCTCGTGCATGAGAGGCGGGCTTTTAACCACTAGGCCACCACTGACTTATGTATATATATGTGTATATATATATCCTAAATTAAAATTGTACTTTAGCAACAGAATTAAACACTAATTCTTGGCCAAGGTCATTATCAAACTTTTGGTGATAATTATAAAAACCAAGTTTTTTATACAACTTGTTACTTTATTTTCATAATATAATACCTACATATATATTTTCATAATATAATACCTACATATATTTGTTGCAATAATAAATCTCTATACAGGCTGACTGGTGAATTACTATCAATATTTAAGGAGAATACTCGGTACATGATTCTCATACGAATTATGTTTAAAAAATAGGTACTTAATTTTTGACCAAATTTCCGTATAAATAAATAAAGTGTAAACACGTTCCAAGTGTGGACGCGTGTGGCGGCGTGCTGATACAACACCACGCCGCCACACGCGCGCGTGTGTGTGTGTATATCTAATCTTTAGGGTGTTCACACGATGCCTAATTAATTACATAACTTTTGGTTAACTTTACTTAGAAGTTTATTAATATTTATGTTATATTAATTTTTATTTTGTCATATATGATCGTCGAATATCACGTCCTCAAGTATCGATAGTAATTCACCAGTCACCCTGTATATGGAAAATTTGCGGAATTGTATGCAGGTATGAAGCGTGGCACATTGTTACGCAGTAAACATTTATATATATGAATTATTAATTAATTATATTATGTTTAAATAAATAATTGATAGTAAAGGATTTTATTTCGATAAATAATAAGTATTTAATCATAAACTACATAGTTACAGATAGTTTCGCGTTTCCTTCATAAACCATCACTCGTTAAAATTTATGTACCTATGTTAAACTTTCAATTGTACGTGTAAAACGATTTGAAACACATACTTAGGATACTATTTCAATTTTAAGACAATAAATTCTTTTTAGCTAAATATTAGTGATAACCTGTTTCTGTATTTCTAAATTCGCAAAAGTAATCTAAAAAAAAAACTGTTTTGATCGAAAATAATAATTGAGTATAATCAGTTTTAAAATAATACAAGGACGGTCTATTGTAGCTGAAATTCCCTAGAGTTGAGGGAATCCCAAGGAGTTACCAGCTTGACGGTCAGTTACATACCAATGACTGTAACATACATACACACACACACACACACACACACACACACACACACACACACACATACAACAAACAAACATACTCGTCGTACATAACGTCTTTGTTTTCGGTTTAAAAAAAGTCCTTTATAAAAATCTAATCCCAAACCCCATATATAGATAAAATAATATTATCCCTACTAATATTATAAATGCGAAAGTAACTCTGTCTGTCTGTTACGCTTTCACGCCTAAACCACTGAACTGATTTTAATTAAATTTGGTACAGATATAGAGTTGACCTTGAGGAAAAACATAGGACAGTTTTTATCCCAGACTTTTGAAAGGTTCTCTTGGAAACGCGATATAACCGAACACCACGCGGGCGAAGCTGCGGGCGGAAATCTAGTTATGGATAAAACACAAATACCGAAGCATAATTTGCATGCATAATCGGCGCTGATCACGTTCCTAGAACAACATAATCCCAGAAGTAATTTTCCACAGAAAGCTGCAGAAGTATTTTTCCATTTGACGTCTGGCAGAGAAAAAAATTTGCAAACCTGTTTGTAATAGAACTTATGTACAACTAGTCAGTGGTGGCCTAGTGCTTAGAGGCCCGCCTCTCGTTGCGAGGGCGCGGGTTCAAACCTGGCAAGTACCAATGTGATTTTTCGGAGTCATATGTACTTAGAGTATTTAGACACCACTGACTGATGAAGGAAAACATTGTGAGGAAACCTGGACTTATTTTCACAATTATAAGTTTGAAATCACCAACCCGTCTTGAGCAAGCGTGGTGATTAATGCTCAAACCTTCTCCATGTGAGAAGAGGCTCAGCAGTGGGCTCTGATAGGCTGATGACGTACAAGTATTTCTATATATTCCTGTTTTTTTTATTTACACCTGCATTTTTAGGAGATCGCTATATAGCTTTTGACTTCTGGAAAATGTAAGCAAGTTAGTCTATTTCCAGCAGAAGTAGAGTTTGAGTTTCCCAACACTATTTCAAATATCATTCTATAAATATATTAATTAAATTAATTAAAAGAAAATATTTTATATATATATACAAAGATTTTCGTGAAATAATTTAATTTACATATTAATATCTAAAACCAAAATGTATGATTGTAAAAATATTAAAGATTGATAATAAAGTTTACAATTTTTAATTATTTTTGCTCCGGTTTCAAAATATCTATATAATAATATATATTTTGTTTTATAATAATTAATTTTCTCATCAATAACTATTGATTTATTTTATTAATTACAGATTAATGCCCATATAACTAATATGATATTAGTGTATTTGGAGCGCCATATATTTAATATAACAAGAAAATGAAAAATACAAAAAAAAATCCTACTAATATTATAAATGCGAAAGTAACTCAGTCTGTCTGTTACGCTTTCACGACTAAACCACTAAACTGATTTTAATGAAATTTGGTACAGAGATAGAGTTGACCTTGAGAAAGATCATAGAATAGTTTTTATCCCATTTGAAACGCGATATAACCGAACTCCAAGCGGGCGAAGCTGCGGGCGGAAAGCTAGTTGTAAAATAACAATGAAATTGTGACAAATATATACATATATATTTTTGAAATGAAACATAATTATGTTGCTACTCACTATATATTATGCTAATACATAACTACAACATTTTCTTTTATAATTACTAAAAGTACAAAAACGAGCATAATAATAATTTCAAAACATAACATTATAGTTCTTGTAACAAATTAAATTAATTAAATTTGCATACAAATTTATATAAAAACCATTGCAATTGATATATTTTTCGTCTTTAATCAAAACAACATAGAAATGACGTAAAACTACGAACGAAATCTTAAAGCTCTGATGTCATTGAAAAACTTCCATTACTTCATGGGCACTTAAATTATAAAATAAAAGAAAATAATCTAATTTATTATCTATAGTTGTATTTTTTTAACTATGTATTTTAAACGATTTAGTCAGTGGTGGCCTAGTGGTTAAAAGGTCAGCCTGTCATGCGCGAAGGCGCGGATTCGATCCTGGCCCGGGCAAGTAACAATGTGATTTTTCAAATCATACGTACTTTCGAAGAGTATTTAGATATCACTGATTAATGCATTCACAAAGAGGATTGATGACAGGCAGGCGGTAGACGTAAAAACAAATAGCCAAAACTATTTAAACCATGTAAGGCAGACCCTGCCTATAGCTGGGTAATTGCCAGGTAGAATAAGACTATTTCGCGACGTAACATAAGTGATTTATATCTTACGCATACATAGTCACTACCTCGAGTATTTTCTTACACAATAAGGCTATATTAAAGGTCATATAAGTATGACTCTGTTTTATATCTTACTATATATTTTTACATGCAATTATTAAAGGCATATGCATCTATATATGTGTAATGCTTAAGAATTCTATACTATCAAATAATATTTAAAAACCAGTACAAAATAATTGAATAATTAAACTTCATATACGAAAAAATATGAGCATAGATCTTAGTACAAGCTTCGTTACTACAAACGGAAAGTTTCCACGTTTTCTATCAAATCTAAGATCAAGAACGTTAGACAATAAAATATTGGTAATTTGTATATCTATGCAAACTTATGGTAAGTATTTAATATACAGTTAATTAAATATAACTAAAATTAAACCATTAAGTTACTGGAAGACTGATAGTAATGCGTAAATCGTGTTACAAATACGTCTGCCCGTGAGAAATATGTAATTTTTTCACAAAAATAAACCGCGTAATCAAAAAAATATTAGTTATATTTAAACGAATAAAAATCATAATGAGATCTAAGATTTTCGCGAGTACTCATTTAAATGGAACTAATATTTTCGGATTTACCACGCGTTTTTTAGTTTCATTTAAATGAATAAAACTCGAAAAATTCTTAGATCTCATTATAAATATTATAAATTTTAAACAAATATCTTACTATTTAGAATATTTATAACCTAGCACAAGTGTTTGAATAAAAAGTAATACAGACATTAACTCTATTTCTCACGATCAAAGCTATTAAAAATGTTTCACTCTTATCTATAAGACTCCTAATTTTAATTCTGTAATCAACATATTTTTACCTTGAGACAATTTCACTAATGTAAACAACAAGGACATTTTATTATGTACCGTTATATAATGAGTCATTTACATAAAATATATAAAGAAAAAATATGTACGACTGAGCATTGGATTCTAATAATTATAATATACTAGTTTTTGCCCGCGACTTCGTCTTTAATTCCGTCATTAGTAATATAGGTATAGCTGACCGGGCGAACTCTATTCGGTCTTAAATAACTAGGTATTGGTATTTATTAAATTTTTTCTGTTTCAATCGAACAGAATGATTGACATATTAGTTCGTTGTCAAATCTAATGACAAAAAAAACGTTTGTATGAGAAATAAAAAAGGGCTGTTTTTAAGGTTTTCTCACTAATAATTAAACTTTATTTTAAGCTTTTAAACCTTCCCTGAACCTCCACAAACATTTCAAGACTAAGATAAGATAAATCTGTTCATCCGTTCTCGAGTTTTAGTGAGACTAACGAACAGCAGTTCATTTATATATGTATATATACACAGTTCGTCTTTACGTGTGTATGTCACTGAACTCCTAAACGTCTGTATCTATTTGAATGAGTTCTACATACATCTGTATGTCGCCCCAGATGGGTTAGATTCACTAATCACACCGGCAGATGGCGCTGACTGTATGTAGGTTATTCAGGAAAAGTCTTTAACATAGCTCACTATATGTATTGTTTTAACTTACTATAGCGTCTAATATTCACTCAGACGGAGTCGCGAGAATAACTAGTATATATATAGTTTTATATATGCAATGAATTAAATAACGTGAACTTGAATTAGCAAAACAAATTGTATCGCTTTATTTGTTATTAAAACAGTTCGTGGGACAAAATTTTGCCACACATGTATATATATTACTTCCTAAATCGCAATTTCAATGTTATTTCCTAAATAATTATCATAAACCTTGATAACTTACTGAGCTTTGATATACAATGAAATGTAAACTTTGAACCTGGCGTTATATGATAATTATACATTTGTTTTGTTTAATTTAAGTTAATTATTGTTATTCAATCCTTAGGACCTGTTAATACACAAAAACGGGCCGTAAAAAGTGTGTACACAGTGCTAGCAATCAAATTGTTAATGAGAATTTTGATACGTATGTAAATTCGATTTAAATTTTTGGTTATCGTATTAAATTGAGATATTTATAAGTAGTTTATGTAAGCTTTAAAGTATTTATAACATTTTAATCTTAACTATCTACCGCAAACAACAACTTCAATACGTTTTTGTAGTTTGTAAAATAGTGCCTTTAACACAAATCTGAGTCACCAACTTCATATTATGTTGTTCACAACATTGTAAATTTAATATTTAATAAAATTAAATCGTTTTCCATGTTATATATTTTAATTTTTAAACTATTCAATTAAATATAAATTTTACTCTGAATTTTTTTTAAAAATCACAACAAAGTAGTAATCTAAGTTTTAATCTATTCTACTAACCTGAGTAGTTTTTCAACTAGTAGTTTCCCAAGGAAACCAGTCCCTCCAGTAAGTAGTATCGTACTACCGGCGAAAGACTTCTGTATTTGTGATTCTTCCATTTTTTCATCAATCTTGAAATCTTTAACGTCAGTTTGTTCTGACAGCGCCATCTCTGTAACAAAAAATAAGTTAATTTATAATCTACTACCTTTCCGCTAGCAGCTTGGCCCGCGTGGAGTTCGGTTATATCGCGTTTCCAAGAGAACCTTTCAAAAGTCTGAGATAAAAAATATCCTATGTTCTTTCTCAAGATCAACCCTATGTCTGTACCAAATTTCATTAAAATCAGTTCAGTGGTTTAGGCGTGAAAGCATAACAGATAGACAGAGTTACTTTCGTATTTATAATATTAGTAGGGATATACCTAATTTATAAGAGTAAATTATAATATTGACATCAAATAACAATCACGTTTTAATCACATTATAATAATTATGGTGAGATATTTGTAAAGCCTTCTGTTTGTTCGAGCGAAAGGTCAATAGCGAGGTTGAAGTTGCCAAATTTTTATTGTGATTAATCTTTTCTCAAATCCTCACCTTCGGAAAATTACTACAAGTTTTATACTTCTAACTAAACGAATGGTTTAACTTTTTCTTTTTTTATCCCTATATAGCATCGAGTAATAAATATTTACTAATTTTTACACTTAGTCGAAGTTTCTTAATACTTTACACTCGGCGTTTCTAGTTTCGTACATCAATCTTACATAACAATACCGTTGTCGTATAAATTTAACTGGAAATCTTGCGTTTTTTTTTGTTCTGATAACTCGTACTAATAGTAAGAGCACTTTATAAAAAATAACGAAGGCTGGTCTATGTTAGGCTTTATTAAGAAGACATTGATTGATAGAAAGGAAATAAAAACAGAATAACTACGGTTTACTATTTATTTTAAAGACAAAACTTTATTATTTTTTAATAATGTATACGATTTCAAAGACTTTTTCACATATATTTAATTTAAACTATTATTTTCGTATACTACGTGTTCCTTATTCTATATCTACATGATCTCGACGTTTCGGTTCCTTTACAGCAACCGTGATCATGAAGACGAGATGAATTATCAGATATTTTTCAACGCTTTATTTTGTTATTATTATTTTTGTTAAATTGTTGCGAAATTATATTCCGAGCAACATTCATATATTCACTAATCATGAGATAGATCATGACGGACATACTACTATATCTGTGACTAGAATTATAAAAAAACAAGAAAAATATAATATATGTAATAATCTAAGTAAGTCAGTGGTGGCCTAGTGGTTAAAAGGCCCGCCTCTCATGCATGAGGGCGCGGGTTCGATCCTGGCAAGTACCAATGTGATTTTTCCGAGTCATATGTACTTTAAAAGAGTATTTAGACATCACTGATTAATACATTCCCAAAGAGGGTTGATGTCAGGCAGGTGGTAGACGTAAAAATAATTAGCCAAAACTATTCACAACATGTTCTGTGGAAAAGAACATGTTGTGACGACCCTACATAAAGTGGGATCAGGGCAGGAAAAAAATTTAAGTATGATAATTTTATTATTATCATAAAAAATAATAATTTTTCCGTTTGGGTTTTGTAATTAGACATACCTACATTTTTACTTTAAATTTATGTTACCGAAATACTAAAAATAGATACCTAAAGGTCATTTCAAGACTAAATTTTACATAAACAAGTTAGTCATCCCAAATCCTTGTTGGCAATTAATATTTTTTTAACCATAAACATTATTGGAATTATTATTATAAATCACAATTATAATTTAATACTTAAGATATATCTTTTTCTACCTGGAAATAACCCAGCTTTAGCCAGGGTCTGCCTATGTTATATATACTTAAGATATATATATATATATATATATATGTAATTTAATAAATATAAGACATAACGATTTAGGTGCACCTTAGTCAACATGGCCTAAATCTCTCAATTTGTGTTGTAATCTGCGTTGCAATTCATAATTATGCCATACCTAATCCTTTCACTTGAATAATCTAGAATCTTCCAAAAAATATTTACCTTAATACATAAAAAAATATATAAGTTATTTTTATGTTAAAAATACAATATAAATAGGTTTTTTTAAGTTAAAACACAATAAATATTTGTAAATTTACCAATCAATGTACATTTTTTCTGTTTATAATTGTGTATTACGTTAAGTTGTGATATTTTCAAATTTTTTGCTAAGCCCCGGATGATAAAACTCTAATTACTGATCTGTTTTTTACGATAAGTCAAACTTTAGACGTATAATATATATTAGTTTTTAATTCTGACTGTCAATAATGGCAAAATAAATTATTATTATGTATTGAAAAGAAAAATTAAAATTCATTTAATATGACATACATATGTTTCAGATAAACAACGAGAAAAATATACGATTAATAATTATAAAATATACAAACATAACCGCGGGTTGGAATTATATCATCAAAATCGTTCCAGCCATAGAAACGTGATGTTTCCTAACATTTCTTAATAAATGTATTGTTTATTGTAATTAAGATGATAATTACGATTTCTTTAACAGGAAATTAATAATGAAACATTACATTCTCTAGTAGCCTTCTAGTTTTTATATAAATAGTTGCACTACGGATCTTAGTTGGGAAAGAAGATTTCGTATTTTTCCCACACCTTGTAACCTTAGGCCAAGTTAGCGTCCTTACTACGTACGGACAGTTTAGAGTTTGAGAGTTTTAAAAAACGTAAAATTAATACAAAAAACACAGCTTTTTATATATATTTATATTTACTGACAAAGTTTTCAAGGTTATTTTACTTTAAAAGCCACACAAACACATATAAGTAAGATTAATGAAAAGACCATCAGTATTAGTTATTTAGTCACGACATAACTTGTATTGTAAATATAATAATAAATATATATCATAAGAATGGTCATTTGTTATAAATATAATAAAAGAATAACTAAGTTATCCCTACTAATATTATAAATGCGAAAGTAACTCTGTCTGTCTGTCTGTTACGCTTTCACGCCTCAACCACTGAACTAATTTTAATGAAATATGGTACAGAGATAGAGTTGACCTTGAGAAAGTACATAGGATAGTTTTTATCCCAGACTTTTGAAAGGTTCTCTTGGAAACGCGATATAACCGAACTCCACGCGGGCGAAGCTGCGGGTGGAAAGCTAGTATTAAAAAAAAAACTATCATTTTGGAGTATGTTTCGGGCGCTTAATACATGTTTTAAACGTTAAACTAAAAGTCTGTTGTTTACAAATCAACTTTTACTATCATGATTAGAGTTATGACTTAAAACTCTGTAATCGTCGGACTAAGATCTAACTGTATAAAATATGTAAAATAAGTTAATAAAGTTCATTATAAAATTAGAAAAACTGCATCAAAAAATTACAATTACTTTATTGTATTCAAATGATTACATATAAATTTTCTTTTTATTTCATTTATTCCAATAATACTTATTTATTTATTTGTTTGTTAAAATTATCATTTATATATTATTGCGTATAAATTTATATCTTTTTCTTGACAAATCTAATATATAATATAAAAACATAATTTTTGGATATTTTTGATTTAGTATTTACTTATAGGTATATCAAATAAACTTGATATGTAAGGTACATTTTTATTTTTATTTATATAAAAATTGTTTTATTTCCCAAACGAGGGTTGATGTCAGGCAGGCGATCCGTCGGAAAAACAATTAGCCAAAATACTATTCACGGCATGTAAGGCAGACCCTGGCTAAAACTGGGAAATTGCCAGGAAGAAGATTTATATAAAAATTGTCTCTTTAAATTTATAATCACAATTATTATCTTATTTCAATCGTATTTATGTATCATATAAATTAAATTTTATAGTTCATTGTTTTTAAACAAACATTAAAATAAATATTTTTAATAACATATAGTTTTATATATAGAGTAATACTATAAAGAGGTTTTTTCATTTGTATTGAAAAATCACGAAAACTAGTGTAAATAATTACAAAAATTGTTTCACTTCCTCCGCCCAGAATAATATTATACTTATTGTCATAAAATATATATATATTAAAGTTAAAAATATAATAAAAATCTTATATATACATGCAAAACCGGGAATGGGAGCTAGTATTTTATTTAAGACTCACCGGCACAAAATAAATACGCGAATGCACGTCCAACTACGAAGCTGTACAAACACAAACTGACTAAGTTTTGTGATCACAGCTAAAGACGTAATACATTTCATTGATCGATATTTTAACATATTATATATTAGAACATAATATTATAAATTTAATTAATATACAAAACTAGTGTATTTATAATGCCGAAGTAGATTTTGCTTTTGTATAATTAAAATTTTGATGCAACGTAATGCATGCTATGGAGACGTTCGTACATATAATTATTGTGTTCATTTTGTTAATTTTACAAAACATATGTAATTTTAAATATCTTTTCTATTCATATATATAACATAACATAGTATAATAATTATGATATATTGTAACAAAATGAAATTAAGACAAGAATTATACTTTAATATTTTTACATCTTTTGTTTCTTTTATACTATGAATATAAATATAAACATAATACTTTTATAAGTTAATATATACTGTCGACATTGAGTGACAATTTGCCATTTTTCTGACGGCAAGTTCAATATTCTTTCTACTTATAGATTTTATTTACTTAAATTGTAAATTAAATTCAAAAATAAGTTTAAATTGAATTCATAACATTGAATTTGTAGTGTTGTTTTCAAAAAATCATTTGTAATATTATTTTTTTAATAATATTAAAGTCCTTAAGATAAAGTTAGTTTCTTCCAACAAGTCTACTATGAAAATACAAGGAAAGGTGCATTTTTAACCTGTATTTCCCGTTAAAGGAAATACTTTTACGGAAATGTACAATATTTTATATAAATTCATAATTATTTCTCTATTTCTTTGTGACACAAATAAGTATATTAATAGTAATTAATACATATATATTTTGCTTTTGTTCTAGCGTTTTCAATAGACAGAGCCAGATGTCATAACTATATATGTACAAAATATGAAATTTCCTTACTTTAAAATTATATTGTCGAAAAAATGGAAAGGTCGCGGTAGCCTAGAGGGTAAGGCCCGCCTCTCTTGCATGAGGGCGCGGGTTCGAAACCTGGCGAGTACCAATGTGATTGTTCTGAGTCATATGTACTTTATAAGAGTATTTAGACATCACTGACTCATGAAGGAAAACATCATGAGAAAACCTGGTCTTATAATATCAAATTATAAGTTTGAAATCTCCAATCCGTCTTGAGTGAGCGTGGTGATTAATGCTCTAACCTTCTCCATGTGAGAAGAGGCCTTGCTCAGTAGTGGGCTCTGATAGGCAGATGATGATGATAAAACATGAAAAGATTCATAGTTTCTTAATTAAATTCCCTCTAATTATATTAAACTATAAAATGTTTGTTTCGTTAAAATACGAAAATGTATTAAGATGTTTGTGTTTTAAGTTGAAATTAATTATCGAATATTTAAATTAAACCAAGCGAAGTAACGGGCGATAGCTAGTATAATATGTAGCAATCTCAACTAATGCCGTAAGATTAAGATAATGCATTACGTAAATTTAACTCAAATAAGATAAATTTTAACTGATAAGACATGTAGCTTTGATATAAGACTGTTTTATTTAAATGTATCCACACACTTCTTTTTTCTTCTTCTACCTGGCAATTTCCCAGCTATAGCCAGGGTCTGCCTTACATGTTGTAAATAGTTTTGGCTAATTGTTTATAAGACCGGCCGCCTGCCAGACATCAACCCCCTTTGGGAATGCATTAATCAGTGATGTCTAAATACTCTTAGACAGTACATATAACTCGAAAAAATCAGATTGGTACTTGGCAGGTTTCGAACCCGTGCCTTCATGCATGAGAGGCGGGACTTTTAACCACTTTTTTTTTTTTTTTTTTTTTTTACGAGGAGAATCTTTCAAAGACTTCCCGCCGCGGGGGAAACACGGCGGGGGCGTGTGGGATTTCCACCCACTAAACTCCTCGGCGTTCTCTGCGCAGTGCGTAGACTAGTGAGCGGGAACGGCGAGCCATGCTTCCGCTCACTACGCACAAGTCCCGAAAGGGACTCCGCCAACGGCAGGGGTATCAGTGGCTAGACCACACCACCCCTCCGACTCAAGAGCAGCGTGCCGGGAACGCCAAACACGCCGCTCTTACTCAGGCCTATGTTACCCGGACGCCGGTTCCCCACCGACGCCCGGAGGCTCCTCACTGGGGAGGCAGGTCGCGGGCATATGCCCGCTGCCTTCGACCCAGTCTACGTCGACGCAAGGGCGCCGAGGAGGGGTCGTCTTCCCGTACACGTTCTGCGGCCTCTTTCCGCGACATCACGTGCTCGCAGAACTTGACCATCGCCTCCCAGGCCCTCTCGCTACCGACCATGGCCTGAACCACAGCCGGCAACGATAGGTCTGCGCCAACCACCGCGGTGAGCTGGCGACGCTCTACAGCTCACGCAGGGCACTCCGCCAAGGTGTGATCGGCCGTGTCATCCATGCAACTGCAATGGTGACACGCCGCAGTCGGCTCTCTCCCGACTATGTGGCACAGATACCTCCCGAAGCAACCATGCCCCGAGAGGATCTGCACCAGCCGGAAGGTCAAGGAACCGTGTCGGCGGTCCACCCACTCTTTAAGGAGCGGGCGAATAGCCTCCACGGTTCGCAACCCGGCCACTGGCTCAGAGAGTTTCCGCTTCCACCGGCGAAGCAGTAAGGCGATCAGGGAGCGCCGCCAACCTTCCACCCGATCCCGGTCCGGACTCGGACCCCGGGATCGAACTCGCGCGCGCTGGTGGTACACCTCCGACAGAACCTGGGCATCCAGTTCCCAGGGAGGCGTCCCAGCCAGCACGCAAGCCGCCTCATGGGAGACGGTGCGGTATCCCCGTACCACCCTCACCGCCATGACGCGCTGCACTCTGTGCAGCGCAGCCACGTTCGGCCTTGTGAGGGCACCGGCCCACACCGGAGCTCCGTACAGCGCCATTGAGCGCAGCACGCCAGTGTACAGGCGCCGACACGCCACGCTCGGACCACCGAGATTCGGCAGGAGCCTTCCGAGAGCGTTCGCCGTCCCGAGGAGTTTCGGGACTAACCCGCGAAAGTGCTCCCGGAAGTTCCACCTTCCGTCCAGAGTCAGCCCCAGATATTTCATCCGGGGACTGAGCTCGACGCGGACGCCGCGGATGGTGATGCAGGCGCCCGTCGGAGGTCCTGCTCGAGGGCGGTGGAACAGGAGGGCCTCGGTTTTCCCGAGACCCACTCTCAGCCCGAGCAAATCAATGCGCCTCACGATTAAGGCAGCACCAGCCTCGGCACGGGGACTTTTAACCACTAGGCCATCACTGACTAACACACACCTTTTTTTAACGTCGGTCGGCTAATTATATAAATAAATAATTGGCGTCTGTGTCTAAGTTTTCAGTTTATATATATATTATATAATATTTTGTTTCGAATGCCAATATGTATTGTGGAATGTTATTTTATATGTATACAGGGTGACTGGTGAATTACTATCAATATTTAAGGAGCATACTCGGTACATGATTCTCATTCGAATTATGTAAAAAAAATAGGTACTTAATTTTTGACCAAATTTCCGTATAAATAAATAAAGTGTTGACACGTTCCAAGTGTTCCTAGTGTGGACGCGTGCGGCGGCGTGCTGATACAAAACCACGCCCCCGCCGCGTGTGTGTGAGTGTGTGTGTATACCTAATCTGTAGGGTGTTCACACGATGCGTAATTAATTACACAACTTTTGGTTGACTTTACTTAGAAGTTTATTAATATTTATGTTATATTAATTTTTATTTTGTCATATATGATCGTCAAATATCACGTCCTCAAATATCGATAGTAATTCACCAGTCACCCTGTATATGATAAAAATAAATTTCCCATTTATTTAAATGAATTATATTTTTTACTTCAACCTTAACTTTTAATTTTTACTCATCTGGATTAACCCAGGCTTTCTGATATTCCATATATTGCTCACCACATTCTTTTCCTTAGATCCGGTCGTAACATAAAACTCATTGTATGACAAAGAAATTGAAATTACAATTGTATTCTGAAATCATGCATGATATTTTAAGCCCTTAGAATTTATAACTCAAAACAAATTTATTATTATTTTAAGTAGTCTACACTAAATGAAAGTTTTAATACACATTCTCCACTAGTTTTTAACTCTAGCGACTCAAAGAGCAATTTATAGTGTCCGAATATATCAAACTATGTGTTATATTAACGAAGCATAAGCGACATCTATCTACGAGGGAGTAAGTCCGGTTTTTGCCAGGACCGGCCAATATCTGGTGTGAACTGTCGCTGATAGATCCGGGGTACACCGACATAGCGGCCGATGGCTTTCAGTGGTTTTAGTGAGTAGGGGCCTGCCCAGGCCGAGTCTCACACATCCCTTCCGGCCCCACCAAGGCCGGTTGGACGGCTCGTAAAAAGAGTTTCCCAGCGACATAAAAAAAGGATAAGTGACATCTATATATCATGACTTTATACACACGTTAATCTAGATAAAAATACAGGCAATTCCAGGACAAATTATAGTATATATGTTTCTCTGATATGCAAGCTTTACTATTAAATTTCAACATAATCTATAAAGTAGTTTGTACGTAAAAGAATGACAGACAATCTGACAGGCATACTGGCAAATTCGTCATTTATAATATTATCATGATAAAATTAAGTAACTCATTAAATAAGAACTGAATTATAATTTATTTGTATCGAAAATATAAATTAAATATAAAAAGACTTAAAGTAATACATGATTGGTCAGGAATGGATTTTTCAAGTATACAATAAGTAATTACAAAGTCAGTGGTGGCCTAGTGGTTAAAAGGCCCGCCTATCATACACGAGGGCGCGGGTTCGATCCTGGCCCGGGCAAGTACCAATGTGATTTTTCCAAATCATATGTATTTTTAAGAGTATTTAGACATCACTGATTAATGCATTCAAAGTGGGTCGATGTCAGGCAGGCGGCCGATCGTAAAAATAATTAGCCAAAACTATTCACAACATGTAAGGCAGACGCTGGCTAAAGTTAGGAAATTGCCAGGTAGAAGAAGACAATAAGTAATTACATATTATCGTCACACGAAAATATTGAAAGTATAAAAATCCTAATAGCATCACTTACTAAAAATCGTATCCTTCTTGAAACAAAGTGAAATTATGTAGTTTCAAGAACTAATTAGACATCTAAAAAATTTCTCTACACCCATTTACTAATTTACATTAAAAAAGAACTGAAATATTCTCATTTAAAATACAAACATAGATAATATATTATAAGTAGCGTTTCAAAAACTAACTTATTTAATTATTACCACAAGTTTTAGTTCAAATAATTAAGTAGTTTTAGCGTTTTTTCATACAAAACGTAACGAAAATTATTAATGAACTAAAACCGTGTTAGATTTGTGTAACTTTACTTATATATTTCTTTTAATTTTGCATATCACAAATAATATTAACTTTTGAACTTGACCTACATGAATAGCAAGTGTGAATATAAAAATATATAGCATTAGGTTAAAAATATGTACACTGTTACAGTATGTAAGAAATAATATAGTTATTAGTACAAAATGTAGTTTCAGTTTTGAAAAACCTACTAAAACAAGGAATGATAATTAACAGTTATCTTATCAATAGTCGATTGTGTGGTAATTCGGTTTCAATTTTAGGCTTTTTAACAAAAAAAATGTAATCACATCCCGCTTTCATGTATAAATTTCAATAGTAATTTGAAATTAAATTTAAATATATTAACACAAATATGTAGATATAAGCAAAGCAGATACAAATATATTTTCTAATATTTGTAAGGTTCTGAACGAAATATTGCAATGATGGCATCATATATATATCTACTTATATAAATATATGAAAAATAAAAATATCTTCAATAAACATATACAGGGTGACTGGTGAATTACTATCGATACGTGATATTTGACGATCATATATGACAAAATAAAAATTAATATGACATAAATATTAATAAACTTCTAAGTAAAGTTAACCAAAAGTTATGTAATTAATTACGCATCGTATGAACAGCCTACAGATTAGGTATACACACACACACTCACACAGACGCGGCGGCGGCGTAGTGTTGTATCAGCACGCCGCCGCACGCGTCCACACTTGGAACACTTGGAACGTGTCAACACTTTACTTATTTATACGGAAATTTTGTCAAAAATTAAGTGCCTATTTTTTTTACATAATTCGAATGAGAATCATGTACCGAGTCTGCTCCTTAAATATTGATAGTAATTCACCAGTCACCCTGTATATATATAATTCAACACATAGTTAGTTGTTTTGAACAATAGGTAATAACTGAACAACTATTTGTCTATTCATTTTGTATTTCAATGTGTTATTAAAACAGAAATAGTTATTAAATACGTTATTGTATTGTTTAACGAAAATAGTTTTTCGTGTCAAACGATTTTACAGATCTTTGTTATGATTTTAAAAAATATAATACATACCTACATCCTACCATAAAGGGGAATTTAATTAATTGTAATAAAACTTTCATAGTATCTAATCAGTAGTGTTAACCGAAATAGTTATTGTATGTACCTAGATATAAATAACTTTTAATTAAAATATATTCAAAATCATATCACGATTTCATAGAATTTCATGCCCAAAAACCAATTTAACATTGGATAAATATTCCAAGATTCCAGTGCGAATGAAGCCGTCGCATAAAAAAATCACTGTCAAAAAATGACACACATGTCAATTGTAGAAATATCCCTACTTAATATTATAAATGCGAAAGTAACTCTGTCTGTCTCTTACGCTTTCACGCCTATACCATTGAACTGATTTTAATGAAATTTGGTACAGAGATAGAGTTGACCTTGAGAAAGAACATAGGATAGTTTTTTTCCCAGACTTTTGAAAGGTTCTCTTGGAAAAGCAATGTAACTTAACTCCACACGGGCGAAGCTGCGAGCGGAAAGCTAGTAATAAAATACATTAGGTTTTCAGAAAAATCGAGTAGAACTATCTCATTTAATTTTTGTCTCATTACAAATGGTAGTCAAATAAAACTGTATTATTTTTCAATATTTAATTTTTGTAAACTCAGAAAAATAATAGTTGATATTTTCTGACGTGAATATTTTGATTATTCTTCATAATATTTTTCTATAAACGAATTATATTCTAGAAAGTATGTAGCTACGGTACATTTCTTGTATTTTTATTCTCATATTAGCTCTATTAAGTTAATTTTTTACGTTAATATTCAATAAATTACGTTAAGATTTAAATAATTTATTAAATAAATGCGGGTAATAGTTGCTATTGACGGCATTGTTTTTAAATTTGTGCAGGCGCTAAATAAAATTAAAAAACTTCAATTACTCTCTAAAAGACCGAATATATATTATAACTTATTTTGTATTTTAATTTAAATACGTAATAAGCACAAAAATAAAGTGTCATAAGTATATTCCCTTCGTTGTGCAATATATTAATAACTTTGAAAATTCAATAAAAATTATTTAAAACAGAAAAGCGGGGAAATCCTTTTTCACATACAGCGCCATCTCTGATACTTAACATGTACTACAAATCAATATTTTAAGTAGATGGCGCCGGTGCATGATCGATTGTACAGCTAGTAGCTACTCATTGTTCTCTGCTCAGTTAATTTCATGTGACAAACCGGTATTGTGTTTGTAGTTTGAACTCTCAAATATCATTGTTTTTCACATGGGTAGTTATACTTTGCGTGTTCACGAGTTGGGAAACCATCCGCTTTATTTGTGTTAAAGTTAGACCAAAAAACAAAAAATGTGGTTTACAAAGCACTTCAATGAAACGGATAACTTGCGGACACGTTTCGATTCGGTATCTACTTTGGATTCACTTTCATTACTTAGAGAAGTTCAACTAAATAACACCTTATTTTTGTATACGAAATGAATTCATTACATACTGTTGTGAAATGAAATAAAAAATTTCCTTTTCAAATATAAAACAAAAAAAATTAAGACATCTTTTAATCAACAAATGAAATGTTACATAAGACAAAGCCTTCTGGTGGCGAAACGGAGTTCGCCGAGTTTACTAGTTATTTATATATATTGAAATTTAATAATAAATAAATGTGTAAAGAAATAAAAAAAACATTTCATTAAACTTTATTAATACAAAAAACATTTTTATTTCATATATTCACAATTTACATTTGTTTTTAAACAAACATTTAAAGTAACATAGATTAGTTGAAACAATAAAATCTTCTTACAGTTTAGAATGAAGTAAAAATATGAAAAAAATATCAATTATATGAGAAAACTAATAATTCACAATAAAAATTTACAATATCATGTAACTTCTAACATTCATATACAAATCTATATAACTTTATACAGTTGTATCAAGTCCTATCAAGTCGTATACAGTTGTATACAGTTCTATCCCCTGGTTTCCATTTCCCTAGCTTCATCAACCAGTTCAGCTAACTCCGAAGCCCCGTAACCCAGAAGTTGGTGCAGATCACAAACAAACTTGTAGACAAACCTGGGAAACATAATATATATTAAAATATATTTATCAACTTAATATCTATACATTATTTTAATAAATTGCACTGGTTACTTATTTCTTCACTTATTGGAGCATCTAAAAAGTAATTATAAAGTGGATATATAAGAAATAGATATAAAGTAAGAGGGTATATAAGGAGATATTTATTTATTTTATTTTTATTTATTACAATTATGTTGGTATTTTTTACATTTATGTCTAAGTTTTCACAGTGTCCCATAAACCAATATTGGTATTTCCGTACACTGGAAAAAAAGATATAAAGTGGGTATATAAGTAGTTATAAAGTTAAGTCAGTGGTGGCCTATTGGTTAAGGGGCCTCATACATGAGGGCGCGGGTTCGATCCTGGCAAGTACCAAAGGATTTTTCCGAGTCATATGTACTTTCTAAGAGTACTTAGACATCACTGATTAATGCATTCCCAAAAGAGGGTTGATGTCAGGCAGGCGGCCGGTCGTAAAAACAATTAGCCAAAACTATTCATAACTTGTAAGGCAGACCCTGGCTAAAGCTGGGAAATTGCCAGGTAGAAGAAGAAGATAAGTAGTTATAAAGTGGATATCTAAGTAGATGGTCGGCCAGATATAAGTATGACTTAAATCTCACCTTTTTCCAGCTACTTTAGCTATCATATCTCCATCATAATAATATCTCAGTGCTCGTGATAGCTTCTCATAATTCATAGCGGGCTTATGTTTCCTTTGACCCCACAAATGAGCAACTCTTTCTGGCTCTAGAAGTTTGAATTCACCAGAAGTACCTTTGAATGAAAATAATAATTACATGAAATGATTTTCAACCTGTAAGCTCATATATAAGTTACAATTATGTATTTGAAGATATTGTAGAATTCTGTTTCTTTTATAATCCATATATGTTATGTTATTGAATTCAGTATGGAAATATTGTTTACTCTCTGTTTTAAGACCGAGACAGATAATACTTCAATAATAAGTATTAATTTGATTAATATATTATTTCATAATGTTAAATTTATTACATGCATTGAAAAAAATACTTCAGCACATTAAATTTAAATTAAGTGGAAACCTTACAATTCTAGTTAGGGGCCATCCATAAAATACGTCACACTAATTTCATGAGTTTTTGAGCCCTCCCCCCTCCTTGTCACAGGTGGTCACATTTCTGAGACCCCCCCTCCCTAGTGTGACGTCACATGTCTTGCAATTTAACATCGAAAAATTATTAAATTAAAACAGCAGTTCCGAAATTACTTTTATTTCCATTTAAATTAAGTACTTTCTTATGAAATCAATACAGTATCAAATATTTGAAACAATAACAAAAAAATAAACTAATGATTATACATATATATGATGACGCGCTCAGTTTTAAAGATTTTAATTAAAATTTCAAATTACGCGATTAGTACCTCTAGATTTAGAAATGTGATGTCACGAAACTTAGGACCCCTCCCACCCCTTGTCACACCATGTCACACTTTGTCGACCCCCTCCCCCCACTTTACGTGTGACGTACTTTATGGATGGCCCCTTACAAGACGAAAAAAAAGTATTTAGACATCACTGATTAATGTATTCCCAAAGAGGGTTGATGTCAGACAGGCAGCTTAAAAACAATTAGCCAAAAGTATTCACAACATGTACATGACCCTGGCTAAATCTGGTATATTGCCAGGTAGAAGTGAGCTTGTAGTTAATATACAGGGTGACTGGTGAATTACTATCAATATTTAAGGAGCATACTCGGTACATGATTCTAATTCGAATTATGTAAAAAAAATTGGTACTTAATTTTTGACGAAATTTCCGTATAAATAAATAAAGTGTGGACACGTTCCAAGTGTTCCAAATATGGACGCGTGCGGCGGCGTGCTGATACAACACCACGCCGCCGTACGCGTTTGTGTGTATGTGTATACCTAATCTGTAGGGTGTTCACATGATGCGTAATTAATGACATAACTTTTGGTTAACTTTACTTAGAAGTTTATTAATATTTATGTTATATTAATTTTTATTTTGTCATATATGATCGTCAAATATCACGTCCTCAAGTATCGATAGTAATTCACCAGTCACCCTGTATATATACATTACCTACCGTGCCATCTAATGACATCATAATATTCAGCGCTTGTCAATAATTCTAACAGGAACTGCCATAATTGTATTTGTCCATTATTCCCATTCCTTGTAACGTAGTGGCAAGCATCATCTGATTGACGAATTATCAGCTTCGAACAGTAATAGAATTACATTTATAGATTTGTTTAGATAAAAACATTACTTGATATATATTAAACAAGCTATTTAAATATATCAATCACTTAATATGTTATTAGTGAGAATAGTGACAGATTTCATTATGTTAAGAGTCATATCTAAAATTAACTATGTATATAGATAGAAAATATAAATTTTTATATACATTCTGGAATCATTAATTATCATATATCAAGACTTCATTAACCGATTTCAAAGTAAATGTGTTTTAAATTGAAAACTGTATGTTTGAGTGTAGATATAATCATATAAATATAATTTCCATATAAGTAATTCTTCACCTGTTTTGGTTTCTTCTTGATAGCTGATTGTGGAGCTTCAAGCGGATCTTTGACAGGCTCCTCGTTTTGAACGACGGCTGGGAAAATGAAAAGTTATTATTAAAATGTATAGGAAATACAAATTTCCTTAGTTTTATATATTCACTAACTGACCCGGCAGACTTCGTACTGCCGCAGTCGATAAATAAATAATATTTTATTTATTTTTTTGGAGTTTCAAGTCATAAGTCTCCGTGTTTTGAAGTGCGACAGAATGATTGACATATTAGTTAGTTGTCAAATCTAATGTCCAAAAAACGTTTGTATGGGAAATAGAAAAGGGCTGTTTTAATTTTTTTAATCCTTTCCTGAACCTCCACGAACATTTCAAGAGTAAGATAATATAAATCCGTTCAGCCGTTCTCGAGTTTTAGTGAGACTAACGAACAGCAATTCATTTTTATATATATGTATATTAGAAAACTTGTATTTAGAAATGAGATATCTAATAGTCACACTTCATTTATTTTATGTCAGTTCTCGAGTCTATCTCTTATTAAAACGTCTTCATATACTGATAAGCCTTAACTATTAATAATATATTTTTTGCACATAAATTTAAACCAACCTATAAATTTGCATTTTCGTAGCAATTCAAAATGCGTCCAGAATAAATCTCCGGGATCTGAAGGCACTTTTTTCCTGAAAAAATAGAAAAAAAATGTTTATATAATATACTAACTTTCCGCCCGCGTGGAGTTCGTTTGTATCGCGTTTCCAAGAGAACCTTTCAAAATTCTGGGATAAAAACTATACTATGTTCTGTCTCAAGGTCAACTCTATATCTGTACCAAATTTCATTAAAATCAGTTCAGTGGTTTAGGCGCGAAAGCGTAACAGACAGACAGACAGAGTTACTTTCGCATTTATAATATTAGTAGGGATTAATAATATTTGGTAAGTGTTTTTAAATAGTAAAAAAGTATAATGTTACCTACATTTATTATATTAGGTTCTGTCATAGTCTTGCTACTAACCACAATATACATATTACGAATTTAACATAGTTTTATTGAATACAACTGTATACAGGGTATTCTAAAAACTGTGTCAACCCCCTTAACTGCGTTAAGTATCGAAAATGGAACACAATCAAACAACTTACATTTACAAACTCTTCAATAAAAATAATAAAATTAAATTTTAAATGATTATTATATGTAGAGTAACAAAATGTTTGTAAGCCCTGGTATAACACGATGACACGCAATGACGTCATCACAGCTGCTGCGCTACTAGTGACGAACTCGAAGTTACTTTCACATTATTGAAAATATTGATATTTAAAAAATCATTACAAAAAATAAATATTTAATATTAATATTATTGCGATACTTATTTTGATATATCAAACATTAATATTATTTTGATTGTAAAACACCATTTTTAACAGAAATAGATTAACGATTTATCCTAATAATACAACATAGTTAATTTACCTGAAGAAGTTCCAAATTATAATATTGATTAATAATATTTATTATTTATAAAAGTTATTTTAAATGAAATTATTTTAATGTGAAAAGCATAACTATTTACAGCAATATTGAAAATATCGATAGAATATTTATCGATATACCACATTTTTAAACTTGCAAATCTCTATTCGACAAACTAACAAAATAGTAATAATAACGCCGGCGGCCCGGCGCATGCGGTCAATGGCCACGCATGCGTCGTCGCGACTATACGGTGTCTTGACCTTGTATGAGTCAGATGTTTGGAACATTTTTTCAAATAATGTCGATTTAGAAATTATTTAGCCTATGCACTGTAACTGACCTCTGCTTGATATTTTTTAAGTTATACTATTTTTTATAATAAGCTTATAGCTATATGTATACATGCCTTCAAGGGTTGACACAGTTTTTAGAACACCCTGTATTTGTTCTGATATAAATGTTTTGTATGTATGTTATTTTTTTTCTTCTACCTGGCAATTTCCCAGCTATAGCCAGGGTCTGCCTTACATGTTGTGAATAGTTTTGGCTAATTGTTTTTACGACCGGCCGCCTGCCTGACATTAACCTTCTATGGGAATGCATTAACCAGCGATGTCTAAATACTCTTATAAAGTACGTATGACTCGGAACAATCACATTGGTACTTGCCAGGATCGAACCTGCGCCCTCGGCAACGAGAGGTGGGCCCTTTAACCACTACTTATATGTTAGTTTTATAGATATATAATATTATTACTTGAATTCAACATTAGTGACTTCACATAACTCAGCGCCAGTAAGACTCCAGTCAGCTAGCTTCAAACCCATCAACGAAAACTGACGAACAGCCCATTGTATCCACAGACGAACGTGTTGTACTGACCTGGAAACATAAATAAAATACTAAATAATTACTAATTGTGAAACAATTTACCTTAAAAGTCTTTAATATAGAAAATAATTCATCTTAAACTTTCTCCTGATATGCTTCCAATGTAGATAACGGAATTATACAATGCTAGTTATTAGGATTCGCACTATCAGCGACGGTATAGCATTTATAACACATACAGGGTGACTGGTGAATTACTATCAATATTTAAGGAGAATACTCGGTACATGATTCTCATTCGAATTATGTAAAAAAAATAGGCACTTAATTTTTGACAAAATGTCCGTATAAATAAATAAAGTGTTGACACGTTCCAAGTGTGGACGCGTGCGACGGCGTGCTGATACAACACTACGCCGCCGCACGCGTATGTGTGTGTAAGTGTATACCTAATCTGTAGGGTGTTCACACGATAATTAATTACATAACTTTTGGTTAACTTTACTTAAAAGTTTATTAATATTTATGTTATATTAATTTTTATTTTGTCATATATGATCGTCAAATATCACGTCCTCAAGTATCGATAGTAATTCACCAGTCACCCTGTATATAACACTTTGAACATCAATTTTATATAATAACTAGCTGCGCCCCGCGGTGTTACCCGCGGATTTCCGGGATGTAAAGTAGCCTATGTGTTATTCCTGGATGTCAGCTTCCTGTATACAAAATTTTATCAAAATCGGTTCAGCCGTTTGAGCGTGAAGAATTAACTAACATACACACACACTCATAAACTTTCGCAATTATAATATTAGTAGGATAGGTAAGATATATATACATTTTCCTTCATATTTTCCTTATTCAGACAAAAATTACATATAAAAGTTATGAAATCATTTATATAATAACTATATATGCTTTATAAATATATAATATGTTATATATATTTAGAATAATAATGATTATTCTACCATTGCATAGGATCTTCAGGTATCCGAGCTCGACTGTGATCGTTTCTGAAGCTTGTATCTACAATCCATTTGACACCCGCTGCATGAGGAGTTTGTACTTCAATGGGTGGCACGGAATCACATTCAGACACTGAAAATATATCACATAGAAACATATATATATATGTTCATACTATATCTTATTATATTATACTAGCTTTCCGCCCGCAGCTTAGCCCGCGTGGAGTTCGGTTATATCGCGTTTCCAAGAGAACCTTTCAAAAGTCTGGGATAAAAACTATCCTATGTTCTTTCTCAAGGTCAACTATGTCTGTACCAAATTTCATTAAAATCAGTTCAGTGGTTTATGCGTGAAAGCGTAACAGACAGACAGACAGAGTTACTTTCGCATTTATAATATTAGTAGGGATGAATTATAATGATTTTTACTTATTAAGAACTATCATGGCTTAGTGACTTTAATCAAAATATCAGAGCCCACTGCTGAGCAAAGGCCTCTTTCTCACATGGAGATAGTTTGAGCATTAATCACCACGCTCGCTCAAGACGGGTTGGTGATTTCAAACTTATAATTTGATATAAGTCCATGCTTCCTCATAATGTTTTCCTTCATCTGTCAGTGATGTCTAAATACTCTTAAGTACATATGACTCGGAACAATCACATTGGTACTTGCCAGAATCGAACATAATCAATATGTGTATATGAAAATCTACGTACAATCATCATCTTGAGGCAGTTGTAGCAGTTCTTCGTCGGGTTTCAAAACATCCATAATGTTAATTTTCTTCTGCGACGATCTTATTTGTATGTTAACTTGAACTAAACCAGAACCTCGGATACATTGTTCAACTAAAGTCTTGTGATTTTCTAGCTGAAAATATTATTCATATAAATGTATATTATTAATTTATTAGTACTTTATTAGAGATATTTTCAATACTATAGTATATGTATAAAATATACTAACATCAATAGCTTTTCTTTGTTATAATATTTAAAGATATATTTAATAGTAATTCTGATTTAAATTATCATTAGTATAAACTAAAGAATTTTAGTGAATCAAATGTAAATAGAAAAACAAATATCTAATAATTTGTTCAGTTTAAATGTTATTAATTTTATCTTATTTAAATGAATATTATAAATGAATAATAAAGTATATGTATCATATATACTAAAATTTATTCCCAAAAGTGTTGATGTCAGTCAGGCGGTCGATCTTAAAAACAATTAGCCAAAACTTTTTACAACATGTAAGGCAGGCCCTGGCTAAAGCTAGGAAATGGCCAGGAAGAAGATATAATATAATTAATGAAATCATCACCATTTTAGCATCTTGAAGCCAGAATGTGTAATCGGAGAGATCCGTGTTCAGACGTTTTTCCAACATAGACTTGAGACGTGATAGTTTTGTCCTTATATCCATAAGCTGAATGATCACTTCTTCTGAAATATTATAAAATAATTATATATAAAACTTTATATTTACAGAAACTTGTCTTTATATATATACTGATGTTTTTCACATGTTATATGAAGTCTTGACGAATTTATATCAAACTTTAGTAATTTATAATAAATGTAATACAATAATCTATATATTTATAGGAATATTGTTTTTTTTATAACGAACAAACGTTAAAAGCATAATTGCAGGAAATAGGTGGTTTAAATTTGTTTTTGTTATTGTTTTTACATTACCACTTGAGTCGTTGCTTTGCATAGTATCTTCGTCATCTTGAGTGTCTGTGAATACAGCCAACGGAGCTTCCAATATCTCCGAACCACTCGGTAGTAAACCTTCAACGTTAAATCGAAAACTTTTTAAAAACTAACATCCTAAATAATACAAATTTACGTAGGTATGCGAGTTTTAACAAAGTATTCACCTAAGTCTGATTCAGTAACGTATTGCGGTATTACAGATAGTGGATCAGAATTCTCCACACAATTAGTATCATCGCCAAAAGAACTCTCTCCAGTTTCCATTTTAATAGACCTTACGTTTAACAAATCGTTTATATCCGACACTTCCATGGTAACACTTTGTACACCTTTTGATCACGTAAGCACTTAATATATTTCGGCACGTAAATATAAAGCACTTAGCAAGATATCATTCCAAGAAAAGTTTTTGATAAAGTTTGCATTTAATATTTGAAATTTTTTTAGGAAAAGGAAATTGGTTGCAACCACTTCCGCGTGCGCCTAAATATGTTATCATAGACTATACGATATTAGCAATTTGACATTTCCTCTTGCTAGTGCTGTCAAATCGTTAAAATTAAAAACCGGTCAAGGCTATCGTCGATTTTTCCTTAAACTCTTTTAATGTATATAAAATAATACTTAGTAGTATAGTTCTAAAAATAACTATGATTAATTAAAAAAATTATGTATATTTTATAGTAACTTAATTTAGACACGCAATAGTATGTATTTTATTGCTCAGTTGAAATTATTTTTTGTATATTATTATATTTAGAATATGTTGTATTTGAAAAATCTATACTGTGATTCCTAATATGAGAATATGCTCATGTAAAGTTATTTAATTAATGAATATCTGTACTCGACAGTAATACTCTACTTTCTTTTAAATAAATATACTTATCTACACAGTTTGTTTTTGGGGCTCAATAGAATGTTGAACGTTATAATTAAAATTTATAAATAGTTAAATAAATAATGTGGTACAATATAACATGAAAAAATGATTTTTTTTTAATTAAATTCTCAATGATGTCTTCTACAATTTTGGTTTTTGTATTTTTCAGATGAAAAAATCGTGAATAATTCTGTCCATTCATGTGCTGACGTATTAATTACTGTGTAAGTATTTTTAAATAACTATTCATCATAAGAAGATTATAAAAACTACAATATTAACAGATTAAAGTATTTAATACCGCTATCGGCGCCATCTATTGGTTTTTTAAAGATACGAAGTTAAATAAACACGCAATCTATAATCGGTGGTCAGGTAGTACAATTAATTTTATATTAGAGAAGCGAATGCCAATTTATGATGTATAATAATCTTTGACGTTACCAAATTTCCAGGTATAGACAAAGTTCATAGCACTGATGTAAATAGTAAATAAAAAATTGTGAATTCTTAATGTACAAATAACAAAATTTATAGTTTCTGATAGCATAACAATAAAAAAATTAATTTGAATGAAGTCTTTGAATGGTAATTTATCAGTTCGATAAAGTTTTTGTTAAGGGACGAGAAATCTTTTCTTTTTCACAAATTTTGTTCCATGTATGAAAAATAACAAGGATAAACATAGTGGAATCAAAATGCTTTTTTATATGAATATTTGTTTTCTAATTGGAAGTATTCGTTACTAGAGCTATACACGTACGAATAGCAAGGTTGCTTTAAATATTTTATAAGTTTTTTCAGCTACGGTAAACTAAATTGGTATATTTTCCTCATTCATATTAACGTAATCAATTGATTCGGAGAATTTTATATTTACCGCCTTGTAAAAGTGAGCTTCGGTCTGATTTCCTTTCAAAGATTTTGAAATGGTTGCTGGGTGAACTAGTTATTTCAAAAGCATTAAGCTGTCTGCCAAGCAATATGACGGAAAGCCTCTACCGCTATTGTCAAATTGTTTTTAATTATACATTTTATAACATATATGAAAATAATCCATGAGAATTTACTTGAAGTTAGTAAGGTTTTTATGTCTTTGATTACCTAATACCTGGAAATTTACCGTTTGACCAAGCTAGCAGGTAGGTATACGATCATAGTACCTACTAACACTACCTACTCAATTCGATGAAATCATCCATCAGAAAAACGTGACGTCTGGTATTTTTGGGATCTTGAATTAATATGTATAATACATACATGTATATACATTATTAATTTTGTACAAATACGTATTTGAATTCATTGTCGGTTATCATTGATAAATTAATATTTTTAAATAGATATTTCTTTTATCCATTATTTTCATTATATTCATCATCGGATACATCAGTAGTAACTGTGGTTGATTGTAACACCGAAACAAGAGGTGTATGATATGAGAAATAACTAATAAGATACATATTTTTTCGAGTGAAGATTAGAAAGATATTTAGAGAAAACTAAAGAGAACTGCTGAAAATTTCATGCATTGGTTATGAAAGGAAGCGAAAAAGAAAATATAGTTGCACATATCTCTCTCTCTCTTGCCTTACAGTAATATACAAGCCTTAACACTCTCTATCTATCTTCACTAACTTATATCTCCCTCTCACTCTCATTCTCCTCGCCTAATCACACTTTTCGTAACGCAATCACCAGCTTACTCCCAAGTCAAGCATGCGTAAAGAATATTTACTTCAAAAGTATTACCGCGAAATAATTCAAATATAGCATTTAAATTTTCTTAAATAATATGTATTTTATAATAATTTAATGATTTTTAATGTTAGATGATTTAATCTTAATATTTCTTACTGAAGGTATTTTTTTTGATGACGCAGGGAAAGTCTTTTTACGAGCCGTCCAACCGGCCTTGGTGGGGCCGGAAGGGATGAGTGAGACTCGGCCTGGGCAGGCCCCTACTGACTAAAACCACTGCGAAAGCCATCGGCCGCTATGTCGGTGTACCCCGGATCTGTCAGCGACAGGGTACACCAGACTGGCCTGTCCTGGCTACTGATTATTTCTTATACTCTTTGTTATAGTAAAATTACGTAATTGAGACTCATACAGTAGTAATCCCTACTAATATTATAAATGCGAAAGTAACTCTGTCTGTCTGTTAGGCTTTCATGCCTACACCACTGAATTTATTTTAATGAAATTTGATACAGAGATATAGTTGACCTTGAGAAAGAACAGGATAGTTTATATGCCAGACTTTTGAAAGGTTCTCTTGGAAACGCTATATAACCGAACTCCATGCGGCGGGAAGCTAGTATTAATATATATTTTGTTATGTTAATAACTCATTATATAAATTTGAGGAAAACCCTGTTACAAAGAAGCGTATAAAGTAAGACAATGGTTTCGTGTTTTACAACGTACAGAGACAACGCCAACTGAACTAATTATTTAACTAACAAAGAGAAATTGTTGTGAAGTTAAATGATGCACTTATATTTTATTTGTAACTTACAAGTTATATTTATATTTATAACACGCTCTTATATTATATTAATTAGTAAAGTTTTTCAACTTTTTAATAATAGTGACATCTAGCGGATTTTTATATCAATTAAATACATATTTTCAATGTATTGAAAAAACATTACCAAGTTTTTAATAGGACAACATATTTTTCAGTCACGGTCGTAATGGATAAAGAAATAAAACAAATATAGATTTTTAAATATATTTCAGTAATCAAAATATAATAATAGGCTTATACATTAATAGTTACAAATCGTATCCCACGGCGTGATCATTCACAAGAACTGAAAAGCTGACAAAAAATTATTACTGAACCAACACCTACTAGCTATACAGAAAACTGACATCAAAAACAAAATGGCTGCCGAAAAATAAAAATTATATACAAGCTGATTAAATACAACTTCCCATTGATTATAACATAGCATTTTTACATAAAACCTCAGTGCAATTTATTCACAATGTGAAATTTACCTTAACTTTATAAATATTAAAAAAAAAACTAACACAAGCCTTAATCCTAAGTGAAAAATTACTTTAACATTGTGCATAAACACTTAAATGAAATTAAAAAATATGTAATTTTTTTTAATCTGTTATCAATAAAATATCATACATTAGCTGTATTTAAAAACAAATCTTAAATCGCTTATAAATTATTGTATAATTAATTATATTTAAACTATTTACAATAATTCTGGGCTATATCTGAGGCAAGCGTAGACTATGTAACTTATTTATATAGAGAAGAAATCAAAATAATAATAAATTATCACAAAATTTTAGAAAACAAACACAGGAACTCGTGTGAGTATGTACAATTTTTTATCCTTAAACAATTAATATATATTATATATATCACAAATAAAATTTACTTTTTCAACTATTATATTATGAGCAATATTAAATTCTATTGGTCAGGATTTATTTTAAGCTGAAGCGGGAAATATATATATAGAAAAAAGAAATTACAAATGAAATATATATATATAGGAATATGATAATGTTGTTCCCATAAAGGTTAATATATAATGACCAAAAAAATATATGTATTATAATGAGCATATTTCAATTCTAAATTATATATCTATCTATATAAATGTCTTAAAGTTATTCTGTATGTCTTTAGAATACAGTTATTGTTTAATATGAAAGCATATAACTTGTACAATCCGAATGCACAGTCTATATTTTATTCTCATTGGACATAGCTATCATATAATATATAGATTGAATATTTCATATATATATAAGATATATTTACACGATTTCGTTTCCATTAAACTCTGTTCAAGTCGACTAACCTAATAGTTACTGAAACAATTAAAATTAAACATAAGCGGCAAGTTATATTAAAGCAAAAGATTTTTGTTATCATTGTAAATAAATAAAGCTGCCATATAAATAATTGTTTGAAATTAATTATATATATAGTTTTGATGATGCAGTCTCAGTGTTTGAGCATCCTATTGAAGGTGGTATCACCGGATGAAGAAGATTGCAGCGAGCACAAACACTAAAGGAGTAGCTCGGCTGGCTGAGCTATTGTATTGGCTGCTTTGTTGACATGTACCTGAAAAATATATAAATATTTATATATCTTATTCTACCCGGTAATTTCCCAATTATGGCCAGGGTCTGCCTTACATGTTGTGAATAGTTTTGGCTAATTGTTTTTACGATCCGCCTGAATGACATCAACCATCTTTGGGAATGCATTAATCAGTGATGTCTAAATACTCTTAAAGTACATATGAATCGGAAAAATCACATTGGTACTTGCCAGGATCGAACCCGCGCCTTTATGCATGAGAGGCGGGCATTTTACCCACTAGGCCACTACTGACTTCAATGTACATATATATATATTCAATAGAAATTGGCAATCTTTTAAACAAATATGATCAGATGATATTAACAAAGACTTGTCTATGACCCTAGTGTTGAGAGTACTCTTCAAGATACTTTAATCTTAATTATTATATTAAAGTATTAATATAAGTATTTATAATTTATTTGTTAAGTATATATGTTATTATCTTACCGTTGCTGGTCAGATTGTAGGCAGCATCTCCATGTTTCCCCGGGATGAGTGATCTATCACATGAACGGGATACAGCGCTGATTGATGTGGTCACCGATGAAGATTCTTATATGAAACAGATGAAATTACAATATAATTAGCATAAATACATATCTATATATATATATATATATATATATTTAAAATGGAACTCCAACACAGGTACATATATCATACAAAAAATACAAGTTTAGACAGTAAAATTTTCAAATGTACCTCCAATTATAGGAGTATAACATGTACTTTTACATAATTGAACTCTAAAACAAAACATAAGAAATAAAAATGAAAAGATAAAAACTAACAATGAAATAAAATAATTTAACGAAAACTATTTAACAAATCTAAACTAAACGAAATGAAAATAAGTTCAGAAATTATAGAAACAAATTTACTTTAACAGTTATATATTATTAATATTAACGGTTATATATATATATATATATATATATATATATATATATATATATATATATATATATATATATATATATATATATATATATATATATATATATATATGTATATGTATATGTATATAAACTTTAGTGTTATTGAGGGTAGTTTCACATATTATATACTGACCGTTGCGGTGTGTGTACATAAAGCAGAAAGTCCTTGGATGTGAGGAGCCCCTAGCTACAGGAGCCGCTACCAAGTATCCTCGACCACCTTCTTGCCAGTCCCCGTAACATGTGTACACTGTTACAATGAAAATAACATTAATTACAATACATCTTTATATATATAATTCAAGTCATTGTGAGATGCATGTTGTATAGAATATGGAAAACAGAATATGGAATATAGATTCTCAGACCTACTCAAAATGCTCACAAAATTTCATCAAAATCGGTCCAGCGGTTTCGGAGGAGTTCGGGAACAAACTTTTTATATATAAGATTTCATAACAAATCTTAAATCTAATGTTTATCCTACTAATATTATAATTGCGAAAGTTTGTGAGTATGTGTATGTTAGTTAGTTCTTCACGCTCAAACGGCTGAACCGATTTTGAAAAAAATTGTATAAAGGAAGCTGACGTCCAGGAATAACACATAGGCTACTTTATAAATGCGAAACTGATTTTAATGAAATTTGGTACAGACATAGAGTTGTCCTTGAGAAAGAACATAGGATAGTTTTTATGTCAGACTTTTGAAAGGTTCTCTTGGAAACGAGATATAACCGAACTGCACGCGGGCGAAGCTGCGGGCGGAAAGCTAGTTATGTATAATTGTGATTTTTATACTCACTAGTGCTGGTACAGCTTGATTTTAGCTCCACGCTGTCTTGTGAAGGTCCGCAGCCAATGCTCATACTGTCATAATCACCCCCTACACACTCCTCTTGGGGATTTTCATCACCTGGAACCATTTATATTCATTATCTTTATATATATATAAAAATATATAAAAATTTCGTGTCACGTGTTTGTCCGCGATGGACTCCTAAACTACTAAACCGATCTTAAATTTGATTTGCATTCCGTGTACATTTTGATCCAACTTGAGAGATAGGATAACTTACATCTCAATTTATAGTCACAATATTATTTTATGGCAAATTATTTGTCTATTAAAGAAAATTATTTGTCATTATTACAATTATCTATCGACTGAGTTAAATTCAATAGATGGCGCTGTGTTAAAAATACAAACGTCATATATGAGCGACTATTTAATAATAGCATAACCACTACGTGTTTCTGAGGCTAAGGTATTACCTAAATTTATTTATTAAAAAAACGTAACAGATAATTCTTGATTATAGGGCGATACGAAGTTCGCCGAGTCTTCTAGTAGTCATATATAATATAAACAGTTGTGTGTCTGTGTCTCTGTATGTGTGTGTGTTTGTGTGTGTCTTGATGTCGAATCAATTAATTTCAATCAATGAGTGGAAAATATATATACATAATATATTTCATGAACAAGATTTCCGAATGTATATGTTCATTGTATTTACTCCACATTTTCTTTCTCATTTTGTCTATCAAAACCGTTTTTGGTAGAGATATGTATTTTTTTAAGAGATAACTTATTTTTGTATTGAATTTCTTTTATGATAATGTAACAATATATTTATAGCTTATTATTAAATATTTAGTACGATGGCAAATGTCACTTGGAAGTTTTTTTATATATAAATAGTTTTTACCCTGGGGTAATTGTTGCCTGCGTCGTCGTCTGTCAGATATCGACCCAACGATGCTATACCTTCCTTGTATTGGACACTGCATCGGCGTTAGAGATGTAGCTAGAATTAAATTATTATATTAATTATATATTTATAAACAAAAAAAAACATTCCTGTATGAAATGAGATAAAAATATCAAGATAAACATAATTAATTTTCAATTATATGGGATTATTTAGGAAGTCAGTGGTAGCTTAGTGGTTAAAGGTCCGCTTTTCATGCATGAGGACGCGGGTTCGATCCTGGCAAGTACCAATGTGATTATTCCGAGTCATATGTACTTTATAAGAGTATTTAGACATCACTGATTAATGAAGGAAAACATCGTGAGGAAACATGGACTTATATCAAATTATAAGTTTGAAATCACCAACCCGTCTTGAGCGAGCGTGGTGATTAATGCTATAACCTTCTCCATGTGAGAAGAGGCTCAGCTGTAGGCTCTGATAGGCTGATGATGATGATTTAATTATTTATGATAAGTGTTAATAACTTGATTATATATTTACTGATAAGTGTGACGTATGGATTGTCCATTTGCTGATTGCAGGCATCTTGTGGCGCGTCCCATAAAGAACCTCCTCTTAATTCCATGACTGAGCCGGGGACACGATAGTAGAAAGACAGACATACATGACCCGATTCACTGTAAAGTTATAAATGACATATAAAATTTACGATATTAATTGAAATAAAACTAATAATTTTTACCATTTATACATATATATTAAATGAGATATAAAATTATTTCGTTTCATTGAAATTAAATTTTTTTTTTCGTATATTATGCGTTTAAATACATATTTTGATTGCTTGCTACAAAGTAACTGAAATTCCGGGAGTATGTAGTTTAAAATATAAAAAAGGCATAGTATTAGAAGATAATTTTATTTTTTAGTGAACGATGTATGAGAAATGGATGTATACAGGGTGACTGGTGAATTACTATCGATATTTGAGGACGTGATATTTGACGATCATATATGACAAAATAAAAATTAATATAACATAAATATTAATAAACTTCTAAGTAAAGTTAACCAAAAGTTATGTAATAAATTACGCATCGTATGAACACCCTACAGATTAGCTATACACACACACACACACTCGCGCGCGGCGGCGTGTTGTTGTATTAGCACGCCGCCGCACGCGTCCACACATGGAACACTTGGAACGTGTACACACTTTATTTATTTATACGGAAATTTGGTCAAAAATTAAGTACCTATTTTTTTTACATAATTCGAATGAGAATCATGTACCGAGTATGCTCCTTAAATATTGATAGTAATTCACCAGTCACCCTGTATAATCTTTTGAGTTTATTTCAGTTTTATTTGAGCTGAGATTTCCTTATTTATTTTCAATCCAAAATCATTTTAACTTTAGTCTTATATTAAATTTGGTGAAGATAATTTTGGGAGATTTTATTGATTATTCAAATATTAGTTGATACTAGGTTATAATAATAATTTTCTAATATTAAATGAAACACATACCATCCTCGCGTAACGTGAGCAACTAATTTGATGTATTTCTTGTCTTTCTGCTCCAATATAGAGTGACAAACGAGACGTTTCTCCTCAAACGACCCATCAGCATTCATTACCTACGTAAATTATAATATTAAGTCAAATAATTCATAGAAATTACTTAATTATATATATAATTGGAAATTCAATATATATTGTTAATCCCTACTAATATTAAATGCGAAAGTATCTCTGTCTGTCTGTCTGTTACGCTTTCACGACTAAACCACTGAACTGATTTTAATGAAATTTGGTACAGAGATGGAGTTGACCTTGAGAAAGAACATAGGATAGTTTTTATCCGAGACTTTTGAAAACTTCTCTTGGAAACGCGATATAACCGAACTCCACGCGGGTGAAGCTGCGGGCGGAAAGCTATTCATATATATATATACCTTTAACGTAGCGTTCTTCGTAGTAAAATGGTACTGATGTGTGTGATCAAGACTAAACCATTTGTGATGCTCCACGATCCAACTTGGGAAATGACAACGAGTGTGTTCATCGTCACCTAGAACAAAACATTTATTACCTTTACGGGTAATGTTAGGTAAGGTAACAGGTAACCATTAGTGGGGGGTAAAAACTGACATTATATTACCCGACTCAGTGGCGTAATAAAATATGCATAATACAAATAACATAGAAAATTAAGAAGTAGTATGCCTGATAATCCTAATTAAATTTAAAAAATGCTTCTGAAAGTTTTGGATTTCATTAATTGAAGATGTATTGAGATACACACGAACAAACAAACAAATTTCGTTGGTGATAGTGTAAATGCATAACTAGCATCGGATAGTTCCGCGTATAATAAATTAAACGCTGAATAATTATTAATTGTAAAAAAAAAATACATTAAAATTCATTAATTTCAAAATATTACAGCTTAAACTTTCTTTTGGTGATATACTTCCAATGTAGTTTTTACAAATTATACAATTCTAGTTACGAGGATTTGCACTATCCACGACGATATATGTATTATTAGTTATCCCTACTAATATTATAAATGCGAAAGTAACTCTGTCTGTGTTACGCTTTCACGCCTAAACCACTGAACTGATTTTAATGAAATTTGGTACAGACATAGAGTTGACCTTGAGAATGAACATAGGATAGTTTTTATTCACGACTCTTAAAAGGTTCTCTTGGAAACGCGATATAACCGAACTCCACGCGGGCGAAGCTGCACGCGGAAAGCTAGTTATATATAATACATACTTGTTGTAAGTTTCATAGTTCTACTCCCGTCAGTGGGTGAGGACAGTCCATTGCAAGTCGCGTCCCCCGACTGCGCAATAATGTATGTACTTTTTTCACCGTGTTGCCCTTTGTAGATGAAGCATCTATAGACAAAACAATTATATCTATATCTATTGCATCACGATATACTTTTGCAATTATTTATATATATGTAAAATAGAGTTAAGTATTTATAATTATAATAATAATGTTTATTTATCCCAAACACGTAACAATTGTATAGATAACATAATCTGATCACAATGCATAAAGGTAAAAGGTATTATATGTAAATAAAATCTACTTTCCCTGAGCTAGATATAAACCTGTATTTCAGGCGAAAATATTTACAAATAGCATCTTGAAAAATATCAGTATAACAAAAACTAAATTATATAAATTTGAAACAGGATCAGTATTGCAATAGATAAAAAATATTATAATTGTTCAGTATAACATTTTATTAGTAAGTTTAAGCGAAAAATTTTTGATGTTTTGTCAAGTCCTGTTAGAATAAGTAGTAGTAGTAGTTAGCACTTAGCTGTAGTAAGTTTAGTAAGTTTATTTTGATTGTTGTTTAATATTCTCTCTTCTTCATTTGTATTTTTTTCGTAATAGTTTTGTTATTTCTTTTGTTAACTTGTTTTTTTATAATACGAATTTTTGTAAGCTAGACAGTAATTTTTAGCGGTGCTGTGTACATCTATAATTGGTACATACATGGTTTAGTTTTAAGTGCTTCATGTATGTACTGTCGATGTGCCGTTCAAATAAAATAAATAAATAATTAGTATACGATTTCTTACGAGGGTAAATCATTTTATAACATGTACAATTGGGGTAAATTTGTTCAGTGAGTGCAATAATATATACATTCTTTAGCCTGTGATCACGGTTGCTGAAAAGTTAACGAAAATAATGTCGCGTAATTTAATCCGAAAAACATTTTTTTCATCTTTATATATATTATTCTTCTGTGAGTGTGTATGTCACTGAACTTCTCTCAAACCACTGGACCGATTTTTATGAAATTTTTTGTGTGTGCTCAACGGGATCTGGAAATGGTTTAGATTCACAATTTCGTCCGCTGGACAATGTTTTTTTAATTAATTTTTAATTTATTAGTAGTTGTTGATGCAAGCGTTTTTTTTTTGACATTAGATTTGACAACTAACTAATATGTCAATCATTCTGTCGCACTTCAAAACACGGAGATTTATGGCTTTAATAGGTAAACTCCAAAAATATAAATAAAAAAACATAACAGATATTTCTTTATTATAGGGCGATACGAAGTTCGCCGGGTCTTCTAGTATATATATTAACTCACCTGTACGTATCTTCGTCTGACGCTATCGAGTTTCTTCTCTGTACTTGTGATATCTGTCCCACGAGGTACCTGGTCGAACCTTCCTTCCAAGTCGCTAAACACACCAGCTCTTCAACTGTTAGGACAATTATTTAAATTATATTACTGAGAAAAACTAAATTTGTTAACACTATTGATATAAGAGCGGCGAAGTCGAAAAATCTGGCAGATTAGACATTTTTATAAGCCTGGGAAACCTAGATACTGTTTGTAATATTTATAATACACTGTCTCAAGTACCCCACTGGAGATGCGGCATGCGCTCGGCAGACTAAAGACTAGCGCGGAGCAGACCGGTGACGTGCGTCGCTCTATACAGGGTAGTAGTGAGACAGTGACTAGTTATACATACATAGAGGACTATGGGGTCCACAATGTCAAAATATGGCGAAAAAGGCTTCAAATATCATGGACTGAACTAATAGTATTTTTTTTTGCCTGCCATGTCACGATTTTTAAGAGTGAGACGAATAAAGTTTCCTAATTTCAGCAACCACAAAATATATTCCTTAAGGAAAGCATGCAAGTGAGTATCTTCGAGTAGTTGGACAAAGCGAGAGAGAGAGAGTAAGAGATAAAAAAAAAGAGACGACTATATGTCAGCCTTTTCCCAAAGTGGGCGATATGCTTTCTAGTGGGCACTGCAGGCCTAAAAGGGATTAAGAGACCCATATACAAATTACGTGTGTATAAAGACCTTATACTTCATTTAGCTAGGATAAGTTACGATAGTTTTTCCATCCGTGGAAAGATAGATGGGTACTAAAAAAATATTAAATCTCAAGATGATCAGTAGACGAAATTAATTGAAATGCATTGAACAAAATTTGTAATTTATATACTCAAAATTTAATGACTTTAATTACCCAAGAATTACACATCATTTATACTTTCTTTAGATACATAGGTTTGAACAAGTCAGTAATAGTTTTATACACAAAAATATTAGAAATACGTTTATCCAACATTAAATCTATAATGATATATATGACCAAGGCTATATTTTAACATCATTTCATTATAAAGAATATCTAAATCCATGTTTAAAGTTACCCACCATTGCTTTCAGTCCCGGGTACATCTGGGCAGGCCATGTATCTCAACAGAAGTCTTGAATCATCTGTACACGACTCAGCTCTTGATGGAGGGTAGACACAGTCGCCTAAACCCCTGGAAAAAATATTCACTCTAATTAGTATACACTCACATATGAGTTATAATTAAACAAATATTAGTTACTCAAAATCTTATATACTTTAGTGTTATAGCTAGTATATTTATGTACTAAAAATTCCGAGTGTACTCAATAAATGCCGGTGTACGGATAAACCCGACGACAGGGATTTTGTAACAACGTAAAAGAAATTTGTTATGTATTATATAAATAAATAAATAAAGAATTAGTTTATGTAATAGATTATAGAAGAGCCCCTGTTATAGTAAATAATAAACCATACTCAGAATAATGTTTTTCATTATTTTGACATGAAAAGTTCTGTGGTCGGAAAAATTAAATTAAAAAACCAACAGTTTTTATTAATAATGTGAAATTTATGAAGAAAAAATTAATTAGGGCGAAATATTTACTTTAAAAAAGGTTAAAATGAAACTAATATGTTCGGATTCATACACGTATATTATTATTTTTAAAAACTACATGCGTCACAAATCTCCTCGTAATCATGATTGCAAAGTAACCGAAGCGTCGATAGTACGTAGTTTAATAAAAACAATAAAATACGCGTAGTACATAATCCGAAAATATTCATCATCATCATCATCCTATCAGAGCACTGCTGAGCTTCTTCTCACATGGAGAAGGTTTGAGCATTAATCACTACACTTGTAAGACGGGTTGTTGATTTCAAACTTATAATTGTGAAACTATAAGTCCAGGTTCCCTCTCGATGTTTTCCTTCACCGTATGTCAGTGGTGTCTAAATACTCTTATAAAGTATATATGACTCCGAAAAATCACATTGGTACTTGCCAGGTTTGAACCCGCGCCCTAACCACTAGGCCACCACTGACTTTAAAAATATTAGTTTCATTTAAATGAATACTCGCGAAGTTTAACATCTCATTGGGGTAACAATAGTTGTTGGGGTAAATTCTGACCTGCTGTACGTGAATGTGAATGGTGCTGGGTGGAAGGGGCACGGCTGTGGCTCGGGTCGAGGCTCCTTCCTAAACATCGAATACAAAGGAGCATCACCACTTATTTCCTCGCATATCGTTGAAAGGGAATCCTTTGGACTGCAGAAAGCTGGAAACGGGAATTTCACATTTACCCTATGCATTGTTGGACATAATATAATTAATTAAATTTGCTTAATTTGATGGATACTTCAACGTTCGATACACGTTTTTAATTTATAATTTCAACTTCAATAGTAGTATAAGTGTAATTATGAAAGTTACCAAACACATTGAGTGTCGTTTAAGAATATATTGACTGAACAAATCATATACAATATATAATGAACATTTCATTACTATAACAAAACATTTAAAACGTCGCTTGGTTACTTTAACAAAACAATAAATTGATTTATTAGTACAAATAAATTTGTAACATCCAATTTGAATTTTAAATAGGCAGGTGTGATACATTAATTTTAAATGATTAAAAATACAGTCGACAGCTCGAGTTTGATGTGATGCTTTAATAATTGACGGTTCATGATTGATTGCTGGCTGGATCACTGTACGGCGGCTCTATAGTTAATTGGCTCTTATTAATAAACGGAAAAACCGTTAGCCAAGTAGCAAGCTTTTGACGTTTCTGATAAATTTATATTTGTATGATAAAACGAATTTTATGTACAATTTATTGTACTTGTATAAAATAATAAGATATTTTTACAGTTATTATCTAGATATATGTACCTTTAACATAGCCTTTTTTATACATTTCTTTTTGTATTTTGTTCATATATGGACATTTTGGAATTATTATAAAGTGATTTAAATCGTATAGCGTGGCACGGAACACAAAGACTATTGTTGAAGTTATATCCTAAACTATTTATTAAGTAAAGAAGTAGAAATAGAAATATATATAGGTAATAAAACAACTATGAAATTAAACTAACTTACTTTCTTTGTACTGTAGTACATATTTATGTTTTTCGTGAATCACCATACACCTGTAGCAATCGAAGCTCCTGAAATAAGATATAATAATATAAATATTTAATTGTTATACTTATTTGACTACTAAAACTAACAAAGTAAATAATTGAAATCACTTTTACTTCCTGTCAAAACCCAAATAACTGTCACCAACTCTCGGTTACAGATCAAAATTTCCAATGATTTTACAATAATTTAATAATAATCAAAGGTTATTTAACTTAAAATTGTATTGAAAATTTTCTTTACTATTAATAGTTGACAAAACAACATCAAAAAGCAATTAGTTCGGGTCAATTTTGACTTTCAAATGCTAGGGTAAATTTAATACATAACATGTTAAAAATTACCTGTCGTATAGAAGGAATTTGTCATAAGACTCAGTCTCCGAGCATTCTCCTCTAGATTGGATGTGTGTTGAGTTGATATTTATCAGACCAGAAACTCCAGACTGAAACCAGCTACCGGTCCATTCCGAGGGGAATGTGCAACCGCCACCTTAAAAAAAAATAGGGTAAAATTTAACAAATATACTCTTTGTTTTGGTTTACCCAAATGGTTTGTAAATTATATCCTTTTTTGATGTTGATATGTTACATTTATACTAAATACCATGATCAATTAATAAAAAAATATACAAATAAAAATCATAATGTATTCTATACTGAAATTATATTTCAGAGCAATCAAAGTTTTCAATTACCAATGAATGGAATTCGATAACAATATTCTTCTTCTTCTACCTGGCAATTTCCCAGCTATAGCCAGGGTCTGCCTTACATGTTTAAATAGTTTTTGGCTATTTGTTTTTACGACCGGCCGCCTGCCTGACATCAACCCTCTTTTTTTGGGAATCAACATTAATCAGTGATGTCTAAATATTCTTAGAAAGTACATATGATTTGGAAAAATCACATTGGTACTTGCCCGGGCCAGGATCGAACCCGCGCCCTCGACGACGAGAGGCGGGCCCTTTAACCACTGAGCCACCACTGACTTTTTAATTCGATAACAATATTATTGGTCACAAAACATTTTAGAAGCGTTTTATATACACAGAAATAATAAAATATAAATATTTTATATATAAATATATATGTATGTGTGGTATTCTTTATACCTATAGAATTTTTCCGTATAAAGTGAAGCACTTCATGTATTGCTTAGGTTTTAAATGGTTGTGCATACGGCTGACCTGGCGAGGGTAGTTCCGTTCTAACCTAGTTGTTACGGTCAAAAGTTACTTGATACAAGAAAACTGGGACGTGGTGATTAATTGAAAGGTTAAATTCATTTTATAATAATAATAGTTGATCTCTTTCTACCTGGCAATTTCCCAGCTATAGCCAGGGTCTGCCTTACATGTTGTGAATATTTTTTGGCAATTTTTTTTACGACCGGCCGCCTGCCTGACATCAACCCTCTTTGGGAATGCATTAATCAGTGATGTTTAAATACTCTTAGAAAGTACATATGACTCGTAAAAATCACATTGGTACTTGCCAGGGCCAGGATTGAATCCACGCCCTCGTGTATGAGAGGCGGGCCTTATAACCACTAGGCCACCACTGATCTAATAATAATAGTTGATACACTGATAACACATATTTTTCTTATAAGTCTAAAACCCGAGAGGATTTTATGACAGCTACAATAATGGTTTAAAAAATATTATATTTTAATTGAATGTTGACAAAAGTAAGTATTAAAAGTACAATATACATATAAATAGGAAGGGAAACGGTAAAATGCGATAGTGAAAATTGATATTAAATTAATAAAATATGTAAATAATAATATCACATTATTTGACATAGAAAAATATCAACAACTTAATTATGATATTATAATTTAGTCCATAGAAAAAATATAGTGGATTGTGGGTTGTACATATGTATGTATTTTTAAATGCTACATTATGAAAAAAAAACAAAAGACGTCGTCCAGAAATTGAAAAAAAATTGAGGATGAACAACCCTTATGACTTAGGGGTATGAAAAATAGTTGTTGGTCGATTCTCAGAGCTACTCAATATTTTCACAAAATTTATTCAAAATCGGTCCAGCCATTTCGGAGGAGTTCTCTGTCTAACACAGCGACACGAGAATTTTATATATAAGATATATGTATTTTAATTCTTGTCTGCATGTCTGTCTGTCCGAAACGATCTCTGGAACTGTTGAACCGATTTCAAAGACACTTTTACTTCAAGACAGCCCATATAATAAAGGCTAACTTAAGCTATATCTAGCTATAATATAAATTATTTGTAATGAAGCAAGTCGCGTGCTGAGCTAGTATATGAATACGCGTGTGGTGTGTTCAATGAATAATAAGTTCGATGCTTTGTTTTAAGGCCAGGTGTTCTCTATGTACTTAGAATGCCTAGGGTTTGGAGTAGGTATTAGGTATGCTACGTACCTACTTGACATCTGTCGTGTGGTACACATTTTTTCCTACCCTCATTTCTATTGACTTATTCGTGCATATTATTCAGTCAGCCAAAGTATTTCTTATAACATCCCTACTAATATTATAAATGCGAAAGTTACTCTGTCTGTTACGCTGTCACGACTAAACCACTGAACTGATTTTCATGAAATTTGGTACAGAGATAGAGTTGACCTTGAGAAAGAACATAGGATACTTTTTATCCTAGACTTTTGAAAGGTTTTCTTGGAAATGCGATAAAACTGAACTCCGAAGCTGCGGCCGGAAAGCTAATCATCTATATTATTGAAGCATTATTAAAATCGGTCGAGCCGTTTCGAAGAGAAAACAGACATTAGTTGATTGATGTATAAAATAAAGTGTCATAACAAATTAACCGACTTCAAAAAGGAGAGGTTACGTTATTGAATATAAATAATGTAGCCTTTTTAAAACTTCGCTCTTTTGTCCGTATTAACTGAGTAGATAGCTTCTTCATTAAAAAAATATTTTATAATAAAAACATATAAAACTCAAGCTTCCATACGTGGAAATGAAACAAGAACCTCGCTTTTCGTTGTCGGTTATCATAATTAATAATAACATACTATTCTTTGTAGTGAGCTCACTTATATAATGGATCTTAATTCCGCACATAATAAAATTTTGCACTCACCAAAGCCGTCTCTAATATCATCTCAAGGTTGAATAGCTGTATGCAGTAATGAGACATTAGATTTAATCAAAATATAATAATTCCTATACGTGTTAGTAAATTAAAGTATTTGTATATCAATAAATTACTACGATACTTTGAGTACCGTCGTAAATACGAACGGTTTGAAGTATTCCCAATAAAGTTTTAAGGTTAAATTTATATAAAAAATTAATAGACTTATCTATCCACGGAAAGATTATCGGATATAAATATATAAAAAGTAAAATATATGTTTTTCTCGCCACTTCGTCTGAGGGGATTAGGGAATAAGATTGGAAAAAAAAATTAAAAACTGATTTTAAATATGAGAAGTTTCACTTTACTTCATACAACACAACTGTTCAGCCCTGATACACAAGCAATAACTCAAAAATTCGCGTTAAATTCTATTCTATTTCTTATTCTGGAATCTAAACTACATTATTGCAAAGTTTCATCAAAATGCATCAAGTATTTTCTGAGAACAAGTGCTACAAACATACTCACAAACTCCCATTTATAAAATTAGCAGGATATTTCAGTGTTGCATAATGATATCCTACACGCGTGTAGAATATACCGGGGTTTCATTTACTGAATCTCTAATGAGGCTGGATAATTTGAAAGATCTTATCTTATACACACCTCATACATATACTTACTGATACTATTATATGAAAGCACTTTGGTTTAATATATATACTAGCTGACCCGGCAAACCTTGTTTTGTCATATAAAAAATCGGAATTAGTGATAAAGAAGTAAAATTTTTAGGTTGTATGTATTTAAATGCTACATTATAAAAAAATGAAACAAAAAAATTCGTCCGAATAAAAAAAATGTGAACAACCCTTATGACTTAGGCGTATGAAAAATAGATGGCCGATTCTCAGACCTACTCAATATCCTCACAAAATTTCATCAAAATCGGCCCAGTCGTTTGGAGGATTTCTCTGTCTAACTTTTTGATAATTTTATATATAAGATATACATATGTAGTTATAAAACCTATATTTACAAACTTTAATATTAAATCTTTGAAATTTTTCGAGTACACTTACGAAGACGTGAATATTGAAGATGATGTAAAATTTTGATACTCAGATGCTTTGTACTACGGTGATACTATGTTAGAGCTTCTTTATTGTTTTATTCAAAACTAGTATTCGCCCGCGACTTTGTCCGCGTTAGTTTCATAATTATAAATGTATATCTGACCAGGTAAACTGTTTGATTTAGAGCCAGTAAATAAACAGATTTTGGATTTTTTTAGCATTTTTTTTTTGGTTGAACGAATTCAAAAGCATTCTATGTCCGTCTCCTGATTCCAATCTACCTCCGCACAAATCTTCATCCATATCTGTACAGCCGTTCTTGAGTTATAAATAGTGTAACTAACACGACTTTCTTTTATATATACATATTTATCAAACGCGACTTTCACCACATTAACGTTTATAATCATTTATAATACTATAAATAAAAACTTTTAAAAATTGTAAGGTAATACAAGTAATTTAAAACTAAGAAAACACAAAAAATATAAACTAATTAATAGAGTCTAATGCCCCAAAACACTTGGAAATGTTTTTCACCGGGGGTCCATTATGTTAGGGACACCATGATTTTTGCTTATAAAGGGACTGTCCCGTTATTACTTTTATAGTGTTTTATTAAATAAAATAAAACATATATATCAAATTTAAATGAAACTAATGTTTTAACGATATACAACGCGTCCTTTATTTTTGTAGAAAACTACATAATTCCGACGATTCGGCTACTTTTCCTCTTAGGACAGACATTCACATCTCGTCTGCCTGTGATTACGGTTGCTGTAAAGTAAATGAATCTTCGGGAGTATGTAGTTTTTAACAAAAATAAAGCACGTATAAACATCCGAAAAATGTTAGTTTCATTTAAATTAATAAAACTCGCCAAAGTCTCAGATTTAATCACATTTAAATAAAATCCATTTAAAGTCAAAATCATGGTTACCAACCAAAAGTCGATATGGCCTCTTGTTTACGTCATTACGCGGCGTAGGTTTTGGCGCGAAGTTGTTTACCCGTTTGCAGTTTTATATTTTGAACAAAATAAGTTTGTTTTTATGTTGGAAAAAATAATTATAGTATTCGTTTTAAAATACATACAATTTAAAATAATTACAAAGATTTCTTTTAATCTCATTTTTTTTTATTATTATAGTTCGTTTCTAAATAAACATTAGAAAATTGTAATTATTGAAACAGCAACACATGTTCTATTCACAGGCCATTAAAATAATGTTCACAAAAAAATAACATAATTGTTAGATATTTTGTAACGAGGGGTCAATGACACTGTATATTTTGAGGGGGAAAAGACAATATGGTAAACGTAATGATCGTTCAATTTAAGAGAATTTTTAGGCTTTGATTCGTTCTTTCAAATAATTATTTAGATTCACAGATATATACATTAATTGAGACAGTGGATGTAGCACAATATAAAATTATAAGTTGTATATTCATATATGCCAAAAATTAATATCAGAAGCCTTTAATCCAAACCCACCCCCATTCTTGGATAATCGAAAACATATCAACGAACATACAAAGAAAGACACAACACTCCCTTTTCTAGGTCGGTTAATATTGTGAGCACCTTTCATTAAGCAGTGGCTAGTACAATTTTATCATTAGCCGATTGTGTTCATAGTGCTGTGTATGTATGTTTGTTTAATGATAGATAATAACCAAGTTATATATATATATATATATTTGTATAGTAATAAAAGCTTTTATTGTTTCATATTTCTCATGTGGATATTTTTGTTCAATGCCTGATAATTTTAACGTTATTTTTATGAACATTAAAAATACATTTAATGGTTATTGTATTGTTTCTGAATATAGATAAATGTAGATATGGGTAGATACATGTAGATATAGACTGAGTCTACTTTAAATATAATTATAAATAAGATTAATTATCACTTGTACTAATAAACGTTCAATATACATTTTTTGGGATATTTCATTTATATTGAAGTATATTTATTAATGAAATAAATTACGTATCTAAATCATTTTTAACGGACAGAACCGCGCTACAGGGCATGTATCATATCATTCTGATTGTCAATTGATGAAGAATTGTATTTGACAGAATCAATTGAATAATAGTCTCCCACGTGACTCTTCAATAAGAAGCTGGAGGGGCTCTGATACAATCAACATGTTGAATGTTACTGAAACATATTATAATATAAAGATTTCTTATCTTTATATATACTAAAGAAAAATAAATTTAATATAACTTTTATATACCATTCTGTCGCACTTCAAAACACGGATATTTATGGCTTTAATGGGTAAACTCCAAAAATATAAATAAAAAAACGTAACAGATATTTCTTGATTATAGGGCGATACGAAGTTCGCCGGGTCTTCTAGTATATATGTATATATATGTATCTGTGTGTAAGTGGTTAGATCTCGTGTAAAATCTTGCAAATTAATTTCGAAATATATGTATATAATCGAATAAGATAAATCTTTGTATACATATTTAGTTTGGTTAAAAAATGCTTAAAATTTAACGTGATATTTATTTTAACATCACGAACTAACTTTAAGACTTTAAACGCGAGCAAAGCCAGATGATATAATTAGCAATGTGAAGATTTTAGAAAGTTAGTTAATAAATATTTGTCTTGTTTTAGTTAAAAACTATTCTACTAGTAATTATATAATATATTGATATACTAAAAGTATTATGTTTACGTATGAATTTAATTATTATTTGATGAAACATGATAACATGATAACATTAAATTAATGATTTATTTTGTATAACTAGAATTTATATAATTATATTGCGTTCTAATATGAATAATCAGATGAAAAGAACACTAAACATATGTATGTATATAAAGTCAGTGGTGGCCTAGTGGTTAAAAGGCCCGCCTCTCATGAAGGCGCGGGTTCGATCTTGGCAAGTAACAATGTGATTTTTCAAAATCATATGTACTTTCTAAGAATATTGAGACATCACTGATTATTGCATTCCCAAAATAGGCTTGATGTCAGGCAGGTCGTAAAAACATATAGCCAAAACTATTCACAACATGTAAGGCAGACTCTGGGTATAGCTGTGAAATTGCCAGGAAGAAAAAGCACCCTAAATAAGCGATATTTATTATACAGATTCTATTACACCAAAGTATTGTAATACCAGTTTATAAATTGTTTTCAAACAATCTATTGAGCCAAGTACGAGTTGAAACACCTGGGATGTTTAACGACAATCTTGATACTTTAAACTATGCAGTTAAAAGTAACTTTCACATATATTAAAAGATTAATATATAGAAAACTAAATAATGCTATGATTTCAGCAACAGCATTTTTTATTCTGAAATAGTTAATATAATGCAAAAGTTAATTTGAGTATTATTTTGGAAAAAATTTTTTTGTACAAAAAACATATCGAAAATTTTATTATTCAAATATTTCATTTTAAATAAATATGATTTTCTGATAGAGATATACTAAATTATTTCATAGTTTTCCATGTTTATAAATTTTATTATATATATATTGTTTTATATGTTAATATTAATGTACAAGTATCAAAACCTCCGCTATACATTCTGTCCCAGGTGCGTTGGAGACATTTTTCTATGCTCAGAGACAGTTTATAATGTCTAAATAAATACTCGAGGTAATTGCGTCTTACCCTACAAAATTTATAGACAGACAGATTTACTAACTGATTTTATATTATTATTATTATTAATATTATATATATATAAATTTCCTTAAAAAATTGTTTAATTGAATATTTTTTCATTAAATTATAAACTTATTAATATATATCCCTACTAATATTATAAATGCGAAAGTAACTCTGTCTGTCTGTCTGTTATGCTTTCACGCCTAAACCACTGAACTGATTTTAATGAAATTTGGTACAGACATAGAGTTAACCTTGAGAAAGAACATAGGATAGTTTTTATCCCAGACTTTTGAAAGGTTCTCTTGGAAACGCGATATAACCGAACTCCACGCGGGCTAAGCTTCGAGCGGATAGCTATATATGTATTTCTATAATTTTATGTTAGTTTCGTCAGCATTTAAATTAAAAGTTCTATGAAGTTTATCAAACTTTATATTTATAATAATTCCTCTCATCCCTCATTCATTTTTAGATAAAAGCGATTTAATCACATGTTAAAAGGCTTCCATTATATATTTTCGATTTCTTAATATTGATATTTTTTATCCCCGGAGTAATCTTTGTTATTATTTTGTGTTTGTGTGTATGTTTGTGTCATCGTAAATCTAAAAATATTGTACCGATTTCGATACGATTTTTTTGTTTATTGCTAGTTTAAATCGGTCCAGCAATGTCAGAATGTCAGTTTATTTCCAAAATAATGTAATTTTTTTGCCGTATGTTTCAATTGTCCTACGCGTTTGATAATGCTGAAAATGGATTTTTTTTAGTATAGTAAAATTACTTTTTTTCTCAAACCAATATACATATATGCAGATAGGTGTTTTTAATTAATTTTCTGTCTTATTTAATGTTTGCTACCATAAAAAAACTTTGGATCTTCTGAACAGATTTTGTTACTACTGTCTATGGATTTTTACTAAAAAAACATACAATTTAATCACATTCGTTTTACAAAAAATACCATTAAAGAGAGAATAAAAAATTGAATATTTTTTTTGCAACATTATTCTCTATAAAATAACCCCAATATTACTTTTTATTTGTAAAGAAATTTCCTCGTTAAAAGTCATAACGGTTTTTATCTAAGTATTTAAGAATTAAAATGCTATATAAAAATCTTTCACTGGCCACAATATATTTGACGTCGTTTTTGGCTTCCCGCCATTTCTTTATCGGTGTTATAAAATTTTTGCTAAATCCAAAATTTTGGGGGCTCTACTATCTTCAAATCGGACCTGTTATACATTTTTACTGTGCAAGTAATTTATTTTAATTTATTTCTAAAGCTATTAAATGAAGAGCGTTTTTTATGATGTTGCTATTTTGAATTTCGTTATATGATTTATTTAAAGTTCGTTTGATGTTTTTTCATAAATAAAATTTATTCATTTCAATTTAAAAAAAAATATTATAAAAAAATTAACTAGTATGCTTTAGAGCACACGACTGAAGTAATACTTCTTTCGCTCTATCTATATATGTATATGAATATGTTTTATATATGTATAATAAAGACATGTATATACATATATTTTTATGCACTAGCTATGAAAGGAATCAAGACAAAAATTATGTACATCTACTAACATTTCATCCTCTTATACACGTACACGTAACAAGTTTATTTGTAATTATTAATTTTATATAGTTCATCCATTTTTTCTTTCTGAAACAAAATTACCATCCATCCATCCATCCATTATGCTGATAATGATGAACCATGAAACGTAACACTCTCTATCTATCTTCACTAACTTATATCTCCTTCTCACTCTCATACTGCTCTCCTGATCACACTTTTCGTAACGCATTCACCAGTTTACTCCCAAGCGTTAAAGAAGTTTTACTTATACAATAAAATAAACTTTTATGTAAAATATATAACATAAGACGTACATACTTAGTCTAAAAATGAATTAATCAATACAAAACTATGTATATGATATTCTTAGAACAAAATAATCTACTATATATATTAAAATGGATTGCTGTTCCTTAGTCTCGCTAAAACTCGAGAACGGCTGAACCGATTTGGCTAATTTTAGTCTTGAAATACTCCTGGAAGTCCAGAGAAGGTTTAAAAGGTGAGAAAAATTGGAATAATTGCCGGGAAAACCCTAAAAACAGACCTTTTCTATTTCCCATACAAACGTTTTTTTTGACATTAGATTTGACAACTAACTAATATGTCAATCATTCTGTTTGATTGAAACAGGAAAAACCTGATTATTAATGGCCTCTAAGACGGAATAGAGTTCGCCTGGTCAGCTATACCTACATATATTACTCTTGACCAAACTAACGCGGACGAAGTCGCGGGCAAAAACTAGTAATAAATATAATACGTGAAACTGTTCGTGATTGACGAATGTCAAATGATTCGTTAACTATTGAATTGGTGGTGAAAGTCAAGTGACATACGAATTAGTCAGTCGACATTGATGGCTGGCAGACGAGTAGTAAACATTTATGGTAGCACTACTGATGATTGAAATTGACCATTGTCATTGTGTGTTCCGATTAAAAATATTGACATTGACATCTAGAGCACTTATTCGAGTTGTAGATAGTTGATAGATAAGGTAAATATATAAAGGAAGGTAAACATACATAGGAAGTCAGTGGTGGCTCAGTGGTTAAAGGGCCCGCCTCTCGGCCTCTCGTCGCCGAGGGCGCGGGTTCGATCCTGGCCCGGGCAAGTACCAATGTGATTTTTCCGAATCATATGTACTTTCTAAGAGTATTTAGACATCACTGATTAATGTTGATTCCCAAAAGAGGGTTAATGTCAGGCAGGCGGCCGGTCGTAAAAACAAATAGCCAAAAAAAACTATTCATAACATGTAAGGCAGACCCTGGTTATAGCTGGGAAATTGCCAGGTAGAAGAAGAAAAGGTAAACATATCTATGAGTACATTAAGAGGTCGTGGTGGTATAGTGGTTAAATGCCCGCCTCTCATGCACGAGGGCGCGGGTTCGATCCTGGGAAGTATGAATGTGATTATTCCGAGTCATATGTACTGTATAAAAGTATTTAGACATCACTGACATACGATGTAGGAAAACATCGTGTGAGAACCTCGTCTTATAATTTCAAATTATAAGTTTGAAATCACCAACCCGTCTTGAGCAAGCGTGATATTAATGCTCAAACCTTCTAGAAATGAGAAAGAGGCCTTTGCTCAGCAGTGGGCGCTGATAGGATGATGACGACGACGACATAAAAAAATATCACGATGAGTTAAAAAAATATGCCAAGAAACAAAAATGACCAAATTAAGCCCGTCCTTTGTGTAGAACTCCATGACACTAAAAATAACGAGGCATTTAGATGATGAAAGGGAATAAGATAATTATGGAAAAATACATTTTTCTTTAAAATACGTATTAATGTGCAAAACAGCCTGATAAATTAAAAGCATTCTTAATTTTATAGCATTTATATCATGAAATTAATATAATTTATTATATGTAAGTCAGAAAGAAATGGTTCCCTTTTTTTGACTTATTTTTTTAATATATAAATATCAGCGATTTACCACAAAAATTTCTGTCCATATTTATTATAAAATTACAAAGAACAGCCACAAGAAATATCACTCAATTACACACACACACACAAACACACACACACACACACAGATATATATATCGTCAAAGCGCTCCCATAGTAGAATTAATAACAAAATGCCTACCGGAAAGGTCTAACATAAATATTCATTGCGAACTAAACCTGATCGGCCCTTGATAACGATCAGTACACGCACACACACACACACAGACACACACACACACACACACACACATACACACACACAGACACACACACACATATAAACATATACTTAATGATTTGACATCAATCGACTTTGAAACAAGGAAAAAATTATATTGCAACCTATGTAAGAACATACTGTTTTCTCTTAATTTTTAAATTCGGTATAAAGTGTATAAAAAATATATTTTATTGAATTGATAGGAGGAATCAGTTTATTTCATATTTTATATTCAGTTAATCTCTAAGTAATAGATTTTTAATTATATAAAAGAAAGTAGTGTTAGTTACACTGTTTATAACTCAAGAACGTCTGTACTGACATGGATGGAAATTGGTGGAGATATAGATTAGAACAAGGAGACGGACATAGGATATTTAATTCTATTCGAACGAAAAAATTCTAGTTATTTACCACCTCTAGTATGTAATTAGTTCGCCCGGTTACATACATGTATAATATTAATATTTACGAAATTAACGCGGACAAATTCGCTGACAAAAACTAGTATAATAGTAAATAAGAAATACATAAAGAATGTTTTTTTGTTAAGTGATTATATAAAGCATTCGTTGTGTTGCAGGCCTGTTGAAATGAAAGCCAATATTTCGGAGAAGCGGATGTAGGAAGAGGAAGTGACCGAAATCGCAAGACAGAACGATTTGTCGATGACTGTAATGTGACCGGATATATTGATACTTGTATGTATGTATGTATATATATTATACAGAAACTAATTCATATTATTGTTATACAACATACATATGGCTAATCATAACTATATATATAGGAGCGAATTTTATGTAATTTTTTTAACTATACTATATTTTTTTGTTATGACTACTTTCTTTCTTTAATTTTATTCATTTTCGTACATTAAACATTTTCTTTGTTCAAATTAAACGTGCTATAATTTGAAATTTATTTTATTGTATGAAGGCAGTACTAAAAATTATTATCAATAGGTATTCTATAAATGTACAAAATGATATTCAAGCAAGTATCAAGATTGATTCCTCGTGTTCAACTTGTTCTGAGCGTCACTACGCATCGTTAAGTGATTGGCTTCGAACAAACGGACAGTTTGTAAGTTTGTATACAATAATAAAATGATATTCATTTGATATATATTACAATAACTACGAGAGATGTACTACGAGAAACTTTATAATTACGCTAAAATACACACACACACACACGCACACTCACACCCACATATACAGGGTGACTGGTGAATTACTATCAATATTTAAGGAGCATACTCGGTACATGATTCTCATTCGAATTATGTAAAAAAAATAGGTACTTAATTTTTGACAAAATTTCCGTATAAATAAATAAAGTGTTGACACGTTCCAAGTGTTCCTAGTGTGGACGCGTACGGCGGCGTGCTGATACAAAACCACGCCGCCGCACGCGTATGTGTGTGTGTGTGTGTATACCTAATCTGTAGGGTGTTCACACGATGCGTAATTAATTACATAACTTTTGGTTAACTTTACTTAGAAGTTTATTAATATTTATGTCATAATAATTTTTATTTTGTCATATATGATCGTCAAATATCACGTCCTCAAGTATCGATAGTAATTCACCAGTCACCTTGTATATGTATGTGTATATATAAGACTATTTCATCTAGCCTTCCGAAATTAAGGTTAAAGAAGAGTAATCAAAACTTCAGAGGAAAACTATACCAAAAAAAAGGATCAGAAAAAACCAAGTTTCATTGAAATGAACATAAATCACGTCCTATAAATAAAAAAAAATATTCAACATATGTATATCTATTTTCATTTAATTTCATTATTTGTTACTAATTCGTCAGTTCTAATTACGATATCCTATATATCGGCGCTATCAGCTTTAATAACGGATGCGATGTGAAAATAGCTTGAGCCTGTCAACAATTATTATAAAACTCATTAGTATTCATGATTATTGTTAAAAGTAAAACGAAATAAAAAATTGTTTAAAAGAGAATAGAACTATGTTTGAATGTTGGTATAAATATGACGTCTGGACGCACGACGGCAGAGTTCAGTGAGTGCCCATTGAAGAATGTGATTATGAAGAACTTTCTAGAAATACAAGAACATTAAGAACAATTGAAGTTTCACTTTAAAATATCATGGAACGTACTGAAAGAAGTGACATTAGTGACGTCTGCGAGGCTGGCGTTTCTCCCTTTAAAAACAACGAATTTGTATTAAATCCGATATATACATAGAATTCAGTAAAACATTTAAAATACAAAAATTAAGTCAGTGCTGGCCTTGTGGCCTAGGCCCACCTCTCATGCATGAGGGCGCGGGTTCGATCCTCGCAAGTGCCAATGTGATTTTTCCGAGTCATATGTACTTTATAAGAGTATTTAGACACCACTGATTAATGCATTCCCAAAGAGGGTTGATGTCAGGCAGGCGGCCGGACGTAAAAACAATTAGCTAAATATTTACAACATGTAAGGCAGACCCTGGCTAAAGCCGGGATTTTATACAAAAATAACAAAAGTGATATTTTTAAATAACAAATTTCCCAAGTCACAGACTGTCAGACATGTCCTATATAGAAAACAATATCCAAAATATAACGCATAGATATGGAGCCACAAATAACGTGATGTTTACGTGCCTATAAATTTATCAACTTACGTTTGTTCTACGTGATACATTGACGTAGATATTGACGTAGGGGATCGCAATATAGCTCACGTTACCCCGTTTTTGTCAAATTTTGAAGGTTTCCATTTTGGAAAAGATATCCACGTATTTGGATGATTGGTAAATATAACTTATCATCATCAACCTATCAGAGCCCACTGCTAAGTTTCTTCTCACATGGAGAAGGTTAGAGCATTAAACACCACGCTTGCTCAAGACGGGTTGGTGATTTTCAACCTATAATTGGTAATTGTAATTCCAGGTTTCTTCACGATGTTTTCCTTCACTTGTCAGTGGTGTCTAAATACTCTTAGACATTACAATATCTAAAAATCCTGATTGCAATTCTAATCCCCAATTGTATGTATTATTAAAATAGTTATATTAAGGGCTATTCCAATATATGATCTACATTATTTAAGAGTTGCATACAAATCTGTTCATACATTTTTATATCAGTAAACGGTTGGTTCCTGCAATCAAACCAAATGAGAATTGTTATGTTGGCGCCGCACTTGTTGTAAACTGAAAATTGATGTAACTATAAACTCGGGACGTTAAAATTAATGTATTGAAATGAATTACATGTATTAAATTATACATGTGCCTGCATATGGGTTTGTTTATTGGTCACACTTTGAATATATCTTTATATATATAATTCTTCTGTGAGTGTGTATGTCACCGAACTCCTCTCAAACGACTGGACCGATTTTGATGAAATTTTTTGTGTATGTTCAAGGGGATCTGGGAATGGTTTAGATTCAGAATTTTGTCCGCTGGACAATGTTTTTTTAATTAATTTTTAATTTATTTGTAGTTGTTTTTTTACAAACTTTTTTTTGACATTAGATTTGACAACTAACTAATGAAACGGGGCTCTCTGATTGGTCGGTAACTTGTTCATATAATTTTTATTAACAGTGGATTAACTTATTAACAGTGGATTAATTTATTAACAGAGGATTTACTAACAGTTGATTAATTTATTAACAGTGGATTAATTTATTAACAGTGGATTAACTTATTAACAGTGGATTAACTTATTAACAGTTGATTAATTTATTAACAGTGGATTAACTTCTTAACAGTGGATTAATTTATTAACAGTGGATTAACTTATTAACAGTTGATTAATTTATTAACAGAGGATTTATTTATTAACAGTGGGTTAATTTATTAACAGAGGATTTATTTATTAACAGTGGATTAACTTATTAACAGTTGATTAATTTATTAACAGTGGATTAACTTATTAACAGTGGATTAACTTATTAACAGTGGATTAATTTATTAACAGAGGATTTATTTATTAACATTGGTTTAATTTATTAACAGTGGATTTACTAACAGTTGATTAATGATTAACAGGGGATTAACTTGTTAATAGTTGATTTGTTTATTAACAGTTGATTAATTTATTAACACCAAATCTATACCGTTCCTTTATTATAATCCTTAATATTCAAATAAATTTACTATAACTGTGTAAATGTTTGTTTCACGGTTAATATGCTGAGGCGTTTGTTACAAAATTGGATATGGATAGTCTGAAATCTGAAAAAGAACTTAAGCTACTTTTTATCAAAACTCCACGCGAGCGAAGCCGTGGGCGGAAGCTAGTGTATATATAAAAGAAAGTCGTATTAGTTACACTATTTATAACTCAAGAACGACTGTATGGATTTGGTTGGAAATTTGTGGAGAGGTAGCTTGGAGTCAGGAGACGGACATAGGATACTTTTGAATTCGTTCAACCCAAAGAAAATTGCTTATAAAATGCAAAATCTATTTGTTTATTGCTTGCTCTAAAGCAAACAGTTTACCTGGTCAGATATACATTTATAATTATTAAACTAACGACGATGTCGCTGGGGAACACTAGTTTTAAATAAATCTTGAATCCAAATAAATTAATAAATGTGTTTACTTAAATATATAATCAAAGAGAAATGTTTCTTTTGTGTGCTCAATTAATGGGATTAGCAGATATTTACTTATTAGAAAAAAAAAAATGAAACGAAATGCAAAATTAATATAAAATATAATATAATTAATGATAACAATGATTTTATTACACGAGATAGATTTGTGCTTGCTACTCAGTAGAAGTACATAGTATTCCAGTAAACTTATTCATGTAGGAAAAAGTGTAGTAACAAAACTATTGTACTTTCCCTTTGCTGAATGTTTACGACATAAGAAAACATCAAAATAATTTTAATTTTGGTATATTTGTTGTCAATTCTTATATCTTATTATTATACTATTCAAATAATTTAAATGAAACTAATATTTTATGATTACTACTAGTCGAAATCGTCTCTCCGTGATCACGGTTGCAAAGTAACCGAAACTTCTGATACGTAGTTAAAATAATATAACGCGTAGTATACGATTTATAGTTTAATTTAAATGAATACACGAAATTCTTATACTAATTATTATTAAAATAAATAATTGTTTATATATAAAACTGCGGGCAAACCGGGGCAATGAGATTATAGTGTGTTGAAAATAAAACCATTATATAAGGCGTTATTTTTCACAGCTATTCCTGCTCTTGGGACGACATATCATGGCTTAAATGGGATGTCCGTGTACCAAAACCCATGGGATGGAAATATCCACACGACCCATAAACATATACCCATGTTGTGGAAACAACTCACAGATCAATGATTTATGGTTCTAACAACTTTAATAGTAATATATAACGTCATTTGATTAAGTTTGGATTGAGAAATCTTGAAGAACTTTCTATATATATTACTTGTTTTCCACCCGCTGGTCCTCCCGCGTGGAATTCGGTTATATCGCGTTTCCAAGAGAACCTTTCTAAAGTCTGAGTTAAAAACTATCCTATGTTCTTTCTCAAGGTCAACTTTATCTCTGTACCAAATTTCATTAAAATCCGTTCAGTGGTTTAGACGTGAAAGCGTAACAGACAGACAGTGTTACTTTCGCATTTATAATATTAGTAGGAATATTGAGATTTTCTTGCTTGTATATACAATCTCAATTAAAGGAATCCTATTCATATATATATATACATATATCATCTTTTAATCTCTGTTTTCGTTGCAACTGTAAAACAACGTATGTGAAAATTTCATCTATTTTACAATCACGGTTCATTGGACACCCAGTTGAGTCAAAGTAATGGGATGCCATTCCAACCTTTTGGTACGGAACCCTAAAAGTTGTTAAAACCCTTAATATGTACACACTCTCCTACCTATTCAAAGTCATTACGTCTAATGACAATTAATTGATAGACCCAAAATTATTTTTGTATATATATATGTACCTAATATTACTCTAAAATAATATTGAACCAAAACATTTTGTACCAAAATAGAAACGATGTCCCCAAAACTACATAAATTCTACACAAATCCATAATTTATTTGTAAGCTACATTACAAACTCATTAGCCCAACTAGAATATATAATTTTGGATCCAAAATACAACGGAAATCGTACAATCTATGGATATACGACTATTAATGATTTGATGTTGGACCAGCATCGGCCACTATTAACCAATATTGGACCATAGTGGCTGAACATCACTATGGATTTTTACTGAATTTTTATTTTTTACTAGTTTTTGCCCGCGACTTCGTCCGCGTTAGTTTGGTCAAGAGTAATATATGTAGGTACAGCTGACCAGGCGAACTCTATGCCGTCTTAGAGGCCATAAATAATCAGGTTTTGCCTGTTTCAATCAAACAGAATGATTGACATATTACATAGTTAGTTGTCAAATTTAATGTCAAAAAAAACGTTTGTATGGGAAATAGAAAAGAGCCGTTTTTAGGGTTTTCCCGGCAATTATTCCAATTTTTCTCACCTTTTAAACCTTCCCTGGACTTCCAGGAGTATTTCAAGACTAAAATTAGCCAAATCGGTTCAGCCGTTCTCGAGTTTTAGCGAGACTAAGGAACAGCAATCCATTTTTATATATATAGAAGACAATGCTTACTTCGAACTATGATTGGAAGTCCTATAAATAATTCAAACCAATACTACAGAACAACAGAATTAGGATATCATAATCAAAATTGAACGAAAGAAATATTTTTATTAGACATCGCGAAAAGTATATAAAAGTGAAATTACCTATATTTTCCATTTCATAAAAAATTTATTATAGAAATTGTATTTTAATAAAAATTCACAATTTATAAAAGATATCGCGAAAAGTATATAAAAGTAAAAATACCTATATTTTCAATTTCGTAAAAAAATTATTATAGAAATTGTATTTTAATAAAAAATCACAATTTATAAAGGGATTTATTTTACTTTTCATAACGGCATACCTACCTGATTCCTTAAAACAAAGAACAAAGGCGGAGTTTCTTTGTCTTGATGAGCTGTGCTTCACGTCAAAGGTCAGAGGCAATTTTATTTCCTGATACACTTGTAATATTTAGAATTTATAAAATTAAAAAAACTATATTATATATATAGATGTTACTTTGTTTGTCCAACAGACAGACGGACCTCATGGTCCATTCGTATTATTAAATAAAAGTAAATTCAGTTGTAGAAAATACAATTACACGTGATAAATTCACTAAGGATTGTGAAAAAGTTTCGAAAAGTGGAAAAAACTATGTGTGAAAAGACTCCCCTTCAGTACTGAATTCTATCTCTCTCTCAATGCGAGGAAACTCAGAGTGCTTTAAATTTATTGATGCTGGTTACATATTAATCTGTTCAAAGACGTAAGATTCGTCTAAAATCTTCAAACAGAAGCCGAGTAATAATAAAAATATATAATATACATAAAAATATAAATTCTCAATTGAATATATTCAGAACAAAAACCTATTAGAAATTATTTTTATTAATAATCACGATTCATCTTAAAGTAAAAAGGACAATAAATATCTCTTCTCGTATATATACATATATTTTTTTGTGATGTACAGTGATAGCAAATTAAATTTGATTTAAGTATGGTATCGCCACATTAATGCATCAAAAAAATTTATGAAAATCGGTCCAGCCGTTTAGGAGTTCGGCAACGTATGTACATACATATTTACAGTGGAATTATATAAATAAAATATATTTTTACTAGTTTTTGCTCACTACTTCGTCTGCGTTAGATTCATAATAACAAATGTATAGCTGACCCGACGAAGTCTGTTTCTCCTTAAAGGCAGTAAATAAGAAGACTGATTTTTACGATCTTTTTTTCTTATTTCGATTGCATGAAAAGTATCCTATGTCCATTTTCTCGTTCTATGCTATCTCCAATTCTCATCCATATCCGTACAGTCGTTCTTGAGTTATATATAGTGTAACTAACACTACTTTCTTATATAACATACTAGAAGACCTGGCGAACTTCGTATCGCCCTATAATCAAGAAATATCCATTACGTTTTTTTATTTATATTTTTGGAGTTTACCTGTAAGCCATAAATCTCCGTGTTTTGAAGTGCGACAGAACGATTGACATATTAGTTAGTTGTCAAATCTAATGTCAAAAAAAACTTTTGTATGGGAAATAGAAAAGGGCTGTTTTTAGGGTTTTCCCGAAAATGAATCAATTTTTCTCACCTTTTAAACCTTCCCTGAACCTCCACGAACATTTCAAGACTAAGATAAGACAAATCCGTTCATCTGTTCTCGAGTTTTAGCGAGACTAAGGAACAGCAATCCATTTATATATATATAAAAGTAGATATTAAATCATCTACCCATACTAAGAGTCTAAGAAAACGGAACAAAAAAATTTACGTTATAATAAATGTATTGTTAATAGAGAACTATTTAGTAACAAGACTTCACTTCGTAGCTCCGCCGCGATGCATCTGTTGTGTCTTTAATAAAAGTTCTTGACCTAATTACCCGCTGTTAATGTCTCTGGCTTCCTTATTATATTTAGACTCGACTGTGGCTAGATTCTTTGATAAAAACCTTTCATATTTAACTAGTTTTTACACGCGACTTCGTCCGTTTTAATATCTGTATTAGTAATATATGTATAGCTGACCGGGCGAACTCTATTCCCCTATGAGGTCGTAAATAACCAGATATTGGAATTTATTATTATTATTATTATTGTTTCGATCGAAAAGAATTATATATCCTATGTCCGTCTCCTGATTCTAATCTATTTCTCCGCAAATTTTCAATGATATCTCTACAGCCGTTCTTAAGTTATAAATAGGGTAACTAACACGACTTTCTTTTATATATAGATAACTATTATAGAATATAATTTTATACGTCTCTCTCTGCATTTTATTATGCTTTAGATGTTTAAAACACTAAGTTACTAATTATAAGAGTATGGTGTTTCAGAATAAAGTATCTGAACCATAGAAAGTGCTTTGTGGTGTTAATTGCTGGGTAACCTTTGATAAACTTTTCTATGGATTCACGTAGAGTACTCAACTTGTTTTATTATTTTGTTTATTTAATGCAACAAAACAAAATATTTATATATATATTGACAGTGATCGAAACGTCGGGAGTATATAGTTATTGATAAAAATAAAAAAATCCTAAAAATATGTATTAGTTTCATTTAAATGAATACTCGCGAAAATCTTAGATCTTATAACACGTATATGTAATTTAATAATACATATATATGAACTGGACAAAGATATATATATAAATATATATGTAACATGAAACTTCAAAGTGTAGACGTCTGAAATAAAGTTAGAGACGAAATTGAATTAGTCTCGAGACTTAAAGATATTTCCACACTACATACAGTACATGCTACTACTGATAATATTAACACATGTTATATAAAGATAGGTCTGAGATAAACGAAATATATTGGATGGCTCAGATAATATCTAATTTAACAAATATATATGTATATATCTTCTACCTGGCAATTTAACAGCCCTAGCCAGGGTCTGCTTTACATGTTGTGAATAGTTTTGGCTAATTGTTTTTACGATCCGCCTGCCTGACATCAACCCTCTTTGGGAATGCATTAATCAGTAGTATCTAAATACTCTTATAAAGTACATATGACTCGGAAAAATCACATTGGTACTTGCCAGGATCGAACACGCGCCCTCATGCATGAGAGGCGGGCCTCTTAACCACTAGGCCACCACTGACTTCAAATATATATATTAGTTTCTTCAATTATTTTAGAGAGTTAGTTAATAAATATTTGTCTTGTTTAAGTTACAATAAAATCATTCAGATAAAATACATCGGGGCTGTAATAATTTTATAATATATTGATAAACGATAATAATAGTATTATGTTTACGTATGAATTTAATTATTATTTGATGAAACATGATAACATTAAATTATGCATTTATTTTGTATAACTAGAAATTATATAATTATATTGCGTTCTAATATGAATAATCACTAAATACATGTAAGTATATAAAGTATACATATATAGAAGCAATCTATATCTATCTATTCTATATACTGTCTAAACATAGATAATAATATATTTCTCTAAGTGTCACGATGTCTTTAATTGGAGATAATCCTTGACATACATTTACGTGTATGTAGTGATAATCTTGTTTATACTTTTATGGTCTTTAGTTGTATCTGGTATACACCTCCAACAAATTAATTACCTTTGGTTTATACAAATATTTTTGTGATTTTTGCAATTCCATTTTTTTTACATAAGATTTTTATATTTTCTGTTCTAATATTACTTAAAATAATCACTTCTTATTCAATGTATATATAGTAAAATATTACGTACAAAACTTGTCTGTCTGTCTATGCCACCTAACCTCCTAAACGTTGGGCAGATTTTGATGACATTTTCACTGGCAGGTAGCTGTTGTATCAAGAAGTATATATTTCGTTTTACATCAAGCAAATTTCATAAAATTAATCCCTACTAATATTATAAATGCGAAAGTAACTCTGTCTGTCTGTCTGTTACGCTTTCACGCCTAAACCACTGAACTGATTTTAATGAAAATCGGTACAGACATAGAGTTGATCTTGAGAAAGAACATAGGATAGTTTTTATCCCAGACTTTTGAAAGGTTCTCTTTGAAACGCGATATAACCGAACTCCACGCGGGCGAAGCTGCGGGCGGAAAGCTAGTGGAAAATATTTCAAATAATAAACTTCTGTACACAATATATAATAAAGGTATGTTCACACTGAAAGCGATGTCTGTCACAGACTGAGGTATTGTTAGAAGCTTACAAACTTAAAGGTTTTGGAATGTCAATTTGGCATATTTGTCAGGTTGGCGAGAGTTAGGTGAAAATGCTGATTGGAAATACCATGACACTCGAATAAAATTGGTACATTAGTCTTTTACCTACTATTGATAATATAAAATCTATACAAGAGTTTCCATGCGACTTCGTTCATTACAAAGGCATTTGTTTTAGAGGATAACTTATAAGTTATGCTAAAAATACATATAAGTATTTACGTCTTGTTAATTATTAGGAAATATAAATGAAACTAATATTTTCGGATTTACTATGCGTGTTTTGATTTTTTATTTCTGTCGGTGAAACCTAGGGCCCGGATTAATATGTAAATACTAAATACATATTTTTAATTTACGCGATTTTCGGTCTAGAATGTGTTTTTTACATGGATTGTCATATTTAGACTGTGAGAAACCAACTTTTATTTTCCATATTTTACGATATTTCAAATTTAAGTCCATATTTTACAATAAAATGTCATCCATATACCTATTCACAAAAATACATAAAATTTACGTTCCCGTCACTAATGTTTTGGATAAAAATAAAGTATTTAATACGCTAAAAAAATTAACAAAATTCTGTGCGAAAGTTTGGAGGGCTGTAGACATGGCTTACACAATTACTGAATTAAGCATGTTTAAGTATGCACTCATCACGTCGTGTGACTTGAGATGAGACCAATCAGCAGATATAAGGCAATATTTCAACCAAATGGTCAGTTTTCATTTTGATAATTTAAAGAAGCACTTTTTTGTGTTTTGCAACCAATTTTATAAGGCTAGTGTAATGGAAGTTGCCTAAACTGTTATTTTTTGTTGCAATAAATATTTCCCTACTTTTTTTCATCGTTTTTTAAATGTAACTTAACGATGTACGTCACGAGTGACCCTTTTCTTATAGTAAAACAATGTTTAATTATGAAAGTATTTTATTTTATATTCCATATTTTTGATTTTTTAGTCCATATTTTATGTACATTTTAGATTTTTTAATACATATTTATCCGGGCCCTAGACTGATCACTGTTGCTGTAAAGTAGCCGAAACGTAGTTTATCGTGAAATAAAAAACCGCGTAGTAAAACCGAAAATATTAGTTTCATTTAAATGAGTAGGTACTCGCGAAAATCTTAGATCTCATTATAAGAAAATATACCAAAATTGGAACATAGATACACTTTATTAAGAATTTAATGAAAATTGATTTAGTAAATTTTCAGTGATAGTTAAAATTTCGCAAATACAGACAGTATTTTAGTTTGTAATATAATTAGGATTATATATTTATTTAAATCTTTTTAACTCTCATTGTTACTCTAGATAATTATCTATACATAATTGAAACTTCATGCAAATTAGTTTAGCCGAAATAAAATAAAATATATACTTCAAATCTCATAAGCCAAGATAACATAGAAATCTAGCAATTTTTACTGGCGTTTTAGTTTATTTTCTAATATAACTTTTACGGTTTTCTTAGTCATATTTATGTTTGAAATATAGCTAACTAATAAATATTAGTTAAAAAAAAACTTAAAAAACACGCTTGTAACTATTATTCATTTTATATTTTTTAGTACGAATTATCAATTAGTTTTTGTGGACTAGCTCTATCTATGAAAATAATATATTAATCCCGGCGGCCCTAACAAGGATAATGGGAAATTGATAACGAATTATTGTATTGTCATTGGTCCTTGAGACATATGCAAAGTTTCAAGTTGATCAGATGTTTAGAAATCGGGGAAAATCGTGCTCAAAAATTCTTTTACATACATACAGAACAAGCTAATATAAGCGTGTTAAATACAGAACTTTATTTAGTAGTTATTGACGAACAGACGAAAATACAAATTGGACCTATGCATATGGGCCAATGTAGCAATTTAGCCATTTTCATTTTTTTGCTTGAAATTCATAATACTGTATTCTACAACATCCATTTAAAAATACGTTTGTTGGTGAAAAGACTTAATTTTTATGGCAGTAAAAAGCATAAGTAATGTATAAGGGCTTATATAATGTATATAATTAAAAAACTAGTAGGTTAACAAAAGAGTGTATCAATCTTAAATGTCGTACATGTATGTCAAAGTATCAAAAGCATCAGTTGTATGTGCAATACATTTAAATCAAACTTACAACGTCTCTACTGAACAATTGTCAATTTCACATTGGCCCTTACATAGGATCGATAAAAACAAAAAAAACTTACAATTAATGGATTATTTGTTCCGCTTCACTCAACCATACAAATAAAGTCCAAATAACACCAACTTGGCATAATTAAGGCACTGAACACACCGGTTGATTTACACTGTTTGAATTGACCACAATATCATTAGGATGTGTACACATTGTGAGGGCGAGGCTGGCCCTCGTGATGTCAACCGCCCTTGTAACCTAACCCTTAAAACATACAAATATTATAAAATAACTCTCAATATCGCAGTTTTTTTATGCTCCTTACTTCGTCTTCCTGGAAATTTCCCAGCTTTAGCCAGTCTCTTACATGTTGTGAATAGTTTTGTCTAATTGTTTTTACGTCTGCCGCCTGCCTGACATCAACCATCTTTGGGAATTGTAATTATTATTATTATACTCCTTATTATTAGAAAACATTTTTAACAATGTCATAGAGACTTTCAGATAATTATTATTGATGAAAAAACATAATAATTTAATATTATTATTGAGTAATTTCTACACAAAACAGCCACATGTTCTGGCCATTTCGCACTCATAAACAATTTTGGAAATCAATATACATATAAAAAATAATTCCCATCAAAGTGTGTTAGAATCTTCTATCGACTTAACCTATTTTTGTTATTTTCATTTTAAGTATCTATTTTATATTAATGTATACACATCTCTCCTCCTTGTGAATATTTAATAGCTGTCTAGTAGCATTTGAAACTAAAGTGTATTACAACGGAATAAAACTACAAAAAAAAACTACACTACCCTACCACAAGTATCTGTAAACACACTACATACGTCGCGTTCGTAGTATTTTTTCAAACTACCACCATGGGAGAAGATTTATTAATGGAAAACTATTCACGCTACGTATTCAGTTAGAAAATTGGAACTTGTATTAAGTTCATAGTAGATGCATACTCTTTATTTCTACAACTGCACTATAATAAAACAGCCCTTGAAAATAATATGTGTATTCGAAAATACACCATAACTATATACATATAAGAGTGAAAATTTATTAATGTAACAGGCGTCAAGGGAGCATTTCCGTTCCCCTAAAATGTGACGTCATTCCAACGGAGTTTTTGATCGTTAATAATTGATAACACTTATCAGTGGGAATGTCAATAACCACGGAAGCTCCATTATAGTTTGTTACGGACGAGCTACATATGTAGAAATAAATGAACATCGCCGGGGCGACATTGTTGTATGTATAAAATATATAACGAGTGACGCGGCTGACTCCGCGGAACGAACACCAAGCGTGTGAACCAGAAGATTCCTGATACACACAAGCTATGGAATGGTATTGCTATCATAACATCGGGACAATCATGTAGTCTTAGGTGTAGGTTATAAGTCCTAATATGTAGTTCTTATTATTATAAACATATAAGTGTTTCGTAGTTTTCCTGGAACCTCCGGTTGCCGCTCTATATAATTAGTTTAAAAACACATAAAAAGAAACATAGTTTTTCGGATAATATAAATACTATTATAGATAAGTACATTTTCATTTCGTCTTAATGATCACGGTTGCTGTAAAGGAACCGAAACGTCGAGATCATGTAGATATAGAATAAGAAACACGTAGTACACGAAAATAATAGTTCATTTATATACCATGACTAATATTATTTAAGATATAAGATTAAATTAAAACTTTATATTTTTCAGATATACTACTCGACTTTATATTTGTAAAAAACTGCATACTCCCGACGTTTCGGCTACTTTACAGCAACCGTTACCACTTGCAGAGGAGATGTGAATTTTTTTTGTCATAAATCTTGAGATATAAAGGAAGAATCATTGATTCCATCAGTTTCCTACTTGTTCATCTTGAATGAAATTCTTTGATATTTTTTTTAGTCTATCAGAGCCCACTGCTGAGCTGTCTCTTCTTACATGGAGAAGGTTTGAGCATTAATCACCACGCTCGCTCAAGACGGGTTGGTGATTTCGAACTTATAATTTGATATTGTAAGTCCAGGTTTCCTCACGATGTTTTCCTTCACCGTCTGTCAATTTTATTCTTTGAAATATAACATTGTATTTTAGGTATAAATTATAATAATACCAGGTTATATTTAGAGAAGATTTAATAATACATATATACTTATTAAATACATAAGATATTGTTATACTAACTTTGTAATGAGATGAAGAGTCACTTGTAATACATACTTGAGGCAAAATTACATTATTTTTACAATATTTGTCTGTCTGCTTTTTCTAAAATATGGCCTAAACGACTGGATCGATTTTGAAGAAACTTTCACTTACATGATGAGAAATAAGTAAGGGTAAGTTTTTTTTTAATTTCACATAGTGTATTAATAATAATATATATTAATAATAATATAAATACGAAATTGAAGTCCTGAACTCTCGTACTAAGTAAGAAAGGTATTATAATATTTGACAGCATGACTTAGTATTTCCTAGTAAGTACTACATACAAATACATCGTATAATTTATGAAGAAAACGTGTTATTATCAACGAATTTTATCCATAGTAAAGTCGGTATTGAGAATATATAATTCCTTCATCTTCTATATATATAAAAATGGATTGCTGTTCCTTAGTCTCGCTAAAACTCGAGTACGGCTGAACCGATTTGGCTAATTTTAGTCTTGAAATACTCCTGGAAGTCCAGGGAAGGTTTAAAAGGTGAGAAAAGTTGGAATAATTGCCGGGAAAACCCTAAAAACAGCCCTTTTCTATTTCCCATACAAACGATTTTTTGACATTAGACTTGACAACTAACTAATATGTCAATCATTCTGTTCGATTGAAACAGTAGAAATTTAATAAATACCAGTACCGGGTTATTGAAGACGGAATAGAGTTTGCCCGGTCAGCTATACCTATATTACTAATGACGAAATTAACGCGGACGAAGTCACGGACAAAAACTAGTCTTTCATACAATGTTTAGATTATTAAGTGAATTATTATCTACTATATATAATTTTAAATAAAGTTTACGTGAATAACTAACACGGAAACATAACGTATAAGTTACATAGCATGAAAATTTTATAAAAGCATAACTTAAGTTACCGAACATAATATGCTATATTAAACTAACTTGGGTTTAGTTAAATTTAATGATATCCGCGGTAAAATGTTAGTGTTGCTAAGTGGGTCATACGAATTGGCTTCCCGCCAGCAAGCACAGGAAATAAATGCTGGATTTCCAGCTCACCTGAGCTTTGACTGTGCTGGGACAATTTATCTATATCCTAAATCATGATAACAAATTTTATAGCAATGGTTCGAGCTATTACAAACAAATATTGAAAATTCCACATAGATATGGTATAAAAAATTATTAGAATATATTTTTTGTATGTTTATACAGGGTGACTGGTGAATAACTATCGATACTTGAGGACGTGATATTTGACGATCATATATGACAAAATAAAAATTAATATAACATAAATATTAATAAACTTCTAAGTAAAGTTAACCAAAAGTTATGTAATTAATTACGCATCGTGTGAACACCCTACAGATTAGGTATACACGCACACACGCGTGCGGCGGCGTGGTATTGTATCAGGAAGCCGCCGCACGCGTCCACACTTGGAACACTTGGAACGGGTCGACACTTTATTTATTTATACGGAAATTTGGTAAAAAATTAAGTACCTATTTTTTTTACAAAATTCGAATGAGAATCATGTACCGAGTATGCTCCTTAAATATTGATAGTAATTCACCAGTCACCCCGTATAAGAAAATACTAGTTGTGAGTGATCTTATGTATATTGAGATATAGATGAATAAGATATTTTCTGGATTTAATAAAAAATTAAGACGCGATCGGGACTCGAACCTGTTATATACAGAATGTAGCTTCATGGTTGTGCTTTGACTATTACGTTATACCTTTTAAATTATTACGTATTAACTCAATAAGTATCGCAGACACTATACATTAAATTAATTATATCGCGCTTATAAAAATTAAATTGAAGAAAAAACTATATCAAAAAATATTGGAAACAAAAAGAGGACCTCACAAAATCATAAAATTTTTCTGAATTTAAAGTTACGAGGCACTTTTAGACTTTGTCTGTTGAAAGCAGGAATAGTCTTTGGCAAGAGATAGAACGAGACCAAACCTCTCATCATTCCATGTATTCACGGTGGGTGTGTAGGGTCCATCGTTGTAGTGAGAGGAGCTTCAACAGTGCCTGTGACTTGTGACCCAGGCGTAGGTTTAAGGGACCTCTATCTAACGCGTTAAACGATCACCTCCACTGTCCAAGCTCCTCTTTCTGTCTAACCAAATCTGAAACGAACCTACTATACTGCCTTTGAAATACATTCCAACAATGAATTGATACTAGTTCTGGACAGGCCCAAGTCTTTTAGTAGGTTGTAGAGAGATTTAGCTGTTATACCTCTCGCTCCCTTTTCTTCATTAACAGATATTTACCTAGAAGAAATATGACAAACTATAAGTATCCTAAAGGTATTACTTCGAGTGTTTTGTAAAGAAACTATATCCAAAACTGATACTGTAATAAAAATTTCACTTCAATTCTGTAGATCGTAAATAGTCATATCATTCGACATTTACTCCCCATCTGACGTGATGTATTTTATATATGTATGTATGTCTTTATGTTTATTGAAACACATCTCAAAGACGCGGACGTATTTTATGACGAATGTATATGCAATAGATAGTTTCATTACTTTTATATTATACCTACTAATATTATAAATACGAAAGTAACTCTGTCTGTCTGTTACGCATTCACGCCGAAACCACTGAACTGATTTTAAAGAAATTTGGTAGAGAGATGGAGTTGACCTTGAGAAAGAACATAGAATAGTTTTTATCCTAGAATTATGAAAGGTTCTCTTGGAAACGCGATATAACTGAACTCCACGCGGGCGAAGCTGCGGGCGGAAAGTTAGTATAGTATATTTTATATGATAATCTTATTCTACTTTATAAGGAATAACTACCACGAACGGTTGTACTTTAAGACATATTATGAGCACTTTATATTTTTTTTGAATTAGCATGGTGAAGCGATTGGGAGCAACACGTTTTAGACGGTCACCCATCTAAAGAAAGGCACGTGTTAAAGTTACTTCACTTTTATAATGCATCATCGTATTAATATTGGAGTTTCAATAAAGTAAACTTGATATTTCCCCTATCTAAGCAATTATTCCTATTTAAACCAATGAGAATTATATAACTAAAGTTGTATATACATATTTACTTTAAAAAAATATTAATCGAACAATTTCGATGCTAATTTCTTTTACATCAGAAAATAATAAATAATTCGAAAAAATCAAAATTAACTTCGGGTGAGCTATACCAATTAAGCTGTACAGACACACGTGAATATGGTGCGAAAAAATATATATGAAATGAATAGCGCAATTAAAATCGTGCCAGAATATAACGCGTGTATACGCCTATAATATAATTTTCGGGCGTAAAAGGGGAATCAGGGCTGACAGTGCTCGGAATATTCATAAGCTAGACTAATCAGTGTTCAGTGTAGCTTGTTCATAATATTATTTTATTGTTTTTGACTATATATGTTGAATTGTTAATGCTGTGTGGTTGACAATAATAGAAACTTGATAGATGTATGTATGTTCGTCACTATAACATGAGAATGAAATGTTATAAAGAATTTGATAGTACACGCGAAGTCAGAAAATATATTTAAATGAAAACAATGTCTGTATGTATATACATATATATATCTTCTTCTACCAGGCAAATTCCCGGCTTGAGCCAGGGTCTGCCTTACATGTTGTGAATAGTTTTGGCTAATTGTTTTTACGATCCGCCTGCCTGACATCAACCCTCTTTGGGAATGTATTAATCAGTGATGTCTAAATACTCTTATAAAGTACATATGACTCGAAAAAATCACATTGGTACTTGCCAGGATCGAACCCGAGCCCTCGTGCATGAGAGGCGGGCTTTTTAACCACTACGCCACCACTGACTGATATATATAAGCTATTAATTTAATATAAAATGATAGTGAAAGTAACACTCCACATATAATTAAAATTATTTTTTGATTTAATTAAAAAAATGTTTTTTAATATAATTTAACACAATATTTTTTACTATTACGACTCTTCGTCTGTCACACAACGCTTCTCTTGAATTAATAATAAAATAATCGAAATTTTTCACAAATGATATATTTTTATTCAAAAACACATGTTTTTTTTAACATTGTAAGGAAACTAACTACCTGACGTTTCTTAATTTAGAAACTACAGAAGGTAAGTGTTTTAGTAATATGAATAGTTTGCTTATTTTGTTAAATAAGCAAGTTCTATTGGTATCTCTTCAGCAATTTGAATGACTAACCCAATTGTCAAGGGTAGGTGTACAAAGCTGAGTATCGTCTTGCATCATGATGAGACGAATCTGTATTCTAACACCATTTTAGTTAATATAACACTGGCATATTATTTTGAGTCACTGTTGGCCTAGTGGTTAAAGGGCCCGCCTCTCGTTGTCGAGGGCGCGGGTTCGATCCTGGCAAGTACCAATGTGATTTTTTCGAGTCATATGTACTTAAGAGTATTTAGACATCACTGACAGATGAAGGAAAACAATGTGAGGAAACATGGACTTATAATTCCAATCATAAGTTTGAAATCACCAACCCGTCTTGAGCAAGCGTGGTGATTAATGCTCTAACCTTCTCCATGTGAGAAGAGGCCTTTGCTCAGCAGTGGGCTCTGATAGGCTGATGATTATTATTTTGGGGGGGTCTTATGACGTACCAACCATTCATAGTTACTCAAGTTTCTTGAACTGAATAGTATATTTAAATGAGACTAATATTTTTTGATGTACTACGCGATTTTATTATTGATTATAAACTACATACTCCCTACGATTCGGTAACTTTACAGCAACCGTGATCACGGACAATTTTTTTTTTCGATAAATATTAGTTTCATTTAAATGAATACTCGCGAAAATCTTAGATGTTATTACAAGATTATTAGCTTTGGGTGGTGATATTTTTATGGTTCATTATAATAAAAATGAAAGAAATTGATAGAATAAAACTAGATTTAGTTACTTTTTATATGGATGTATATATATATATATAATTCATTATATTACATAATGTCATTAATTTAATAAAATAATTACCCAAAAAATATTAGACTTATTTAACCGATTACAAAAAGAAATAAACTTCTTACGTACGAGCAACATATTAAAAAATATATGAACATCGCCGGGACAACATCGTTGTATGTATAAAATATATAACTCTTGACGCCGCTGACTCCACGGAACGAACACCAAGCGTGTGAACCAGAAGATTCCTGATACACACAAGCTATGGAATGGTATTGCTATCATAACATCGGGTCAATCATGTAGTCTTAGGTGTAGGTTATAAGTTTTAATATGTAGTTCTTATTATAATAAACATATAAGTATGTTTACTAGTCTTCCTTTAACCTCTGGTTACCGCAAATATGGTTCTAAATTCAACATATCTCCAATTCTATATATTAAAGGAACATTTAACCGTGATATTCCCTGTACATGTATGTCTAGAGCATACTTTAGTGTCGGACATCAAACAGTTCAATGTATGGCGACACTGGAGACTAGACACTAGACACTTGTGTACATTAAATGTATTCAATTATTCAGTCGGTCATTAACGAATGTTTGCGTCAATTAGTTATTTGTTTATTGTAGTTTTATGTATATAAATCACCTCTATTAGTTAAGTCAGTGGTGGTCTAGTGGTTAAAAAGCCCGCCTCTCATGCATGAGGACGCGGGTTCGATCCTGGCAAGGGCAAGTAGCAATGTGATTTTTCCGAGTCATATGTACTTTGTAAGAGTATTTAGACATCACTGATTAATGCATTCCCAAATGAGAGTTAATGTCAGGCAGGCGTAAAAACAATAAGCCAAAATTACTCACAACATTTAAGGCAGACCCTGGCCATAGCTGGGAAATTGCCAGGTAGAAGAAGATAAATCACCTCTATACACACATACATACATATACATATAATATATATATACACTAGATATTTCTTTAAAAATATCTAAGTAAACTCTTTAAACTTGTGTCATATTGAACAATTTCCCGCTAGCGATTGGATAATGCCTACCGGAAATGGCTCCGCCGATGACGTCACATGGCATCCGGTACGCTATACGGCCTATTTGGAGGCTCTGTTTGTTTTGACATGTATATGTGTGTAGCAGAAGCACTATGTTGTTCTCGTTAGAACTACTGAGTACGGACATTTGATGGAAAAATACAAAGGTATGTGTGTGAGTGCAACAATTTCTCATAAACAAAAATGTATATTATTTAATTCTGATAGAATATAATAAATCTATACATAAAATAAAATTGTAGAAAAGTGCTGTCTGTACATTGAAAATAAAAATGAAAAAAATAGCAGGGGTTATTGTTATGTCGATGTCGAACCCAAAAATGCAATTAACTTTTTTTTGTCTGTTTGTCTGTTCACGCTAATCTCAGAAACGGCTGATCCGAGTTGGATGCGGTTTTCACGTATATATTGTGGTATGCTTCAGTTATGCTTTAGTGTTTGTTTCATGTCAGTCGGTTCATAAATAAAAAAGTTATGTCAAAAAAAACGCTGCTCATAGTCACTATTCCACGCGAACGAAGTCGCGGGCACAGCTTGTAATAAGTATTTTTGATAGTAACAAATATTGTATAGTTATATGAAACTAATATTTTTCGGATTTAAATTCTCATGTCGTCATTGTGATCGCGGTAACTGTAAACTAAAAGAAACTTAGAGAATATGTAGATTAAAATAAATAAAAACGAGATAGTATGTGCGAAGATGTGGTGTCCTAGTGGTTAAAGGTCCGCCTCTCATGCATGAGGGCGCGGATTCGATCCTGACAAGTACCAATGTGATTTTTACGAGTCATATGTACTTTATAAGAGTATTTAGACATCACTGATTAATCAACAAAGAGGGTTGATGTCAGGCAGGCGGATCGTAAAAACAATTAGCCAAAACTATTCACAACATGTAAGGCAGACCCTGGTTAAAACTAGGAAATTGCAATGTAGAAGAATATTTTTTATAAGAAACGTTTTGCTAAACTAAATTGGCGTTATCAATCTATTATAGATATCTAATATTATGGGACAGGCAATCAGACGACCCCATCCCCTATACAAGCATAGACCCGTGGGTTTTATGATGGTGAATCAATTCATTATGGCCGGATGCTTCGTTTAAAAACAAATTAAAATAACGGAACCCCATAGATTTTAAAGAAATTATCCCATTGACTTAAATCACATTCGAACCAAATATATATGTATTTTATTAAATTTTGAGAGAGTATACCAAACATATCAAAATTATATATATAATGTTGTACATGTTTCAAAAACAATTAGCCAAAACTATTCACAACATGTAAGGCAGACCCTGGCTATAGCTGGGAACATTGCCAGGTAGAAGAAGAAGAGATATATATGTATATTCTTCTAGAAAAATCTGTCATCAGTAGAAAAAATTTACAAGAATTGTTTAACCAACTTTGTATTTGTTTTGTCTAAATATATTTAACGTGAAGTCCTTTAATATCTTTGACTTTTTTGAAATACAAATAAAAACAAATTAGTTTTGAAGTAATAATTTTATTAACAGATTTAAAATTCGTTCTATACATACGAAAATATTTCTTCTCCCAAGTAACTTCATGTTTTCTATCAGAAGAACAATTCCCATGAATGATTTTAATAATGAATTCAAATTATATCATAATTAATATTTCTAAAATTTAATTCTAAATTAATATATATGTATACATATAATTTGAATGATATATTTTTTAAACCTAGTATCGAATGCAGTACTTTAACGAGTGTGGTTGCACCCTTCGAAATTTATTAGGAAAATTTTTCGAAGCGTAATAACTGGCTGGCGAACTAATCGAATAAGAGCATGAAGCCAATCGAAAAATTCATTTCTAATTTAATAGTTTGAGATGCAGGGAACTTGTGAGAGACGTCGGCGTACTAATAAGTTGATTTATAGTTAAAAAATAAAGTTAAAACTACATTTTAATATGACGGAAAATTAACCACAAAACTATAGAAAATATTGATTAACTGTTTACAATTTTTTCGTATGATATAATTAATTTGGTGATAAATTTAAAATTTAATGATAAAAACTAAACAGATTATGATAGAATTTGACTCGAATGTATAATAACTAGCTCTCCGCCCGCGTGGAGTTCGGTTATATCGCGTTTCCAAGAGAACCAACCTTTCAAAAGTCTGGGACAAAAACTATCCTATATTTTTCTCAAGGTTGACTATCTCTGTACAAAATGTCATTAAAATCAGTTCAGTGGTTTAGTCGTGAAAGCCGAACAGACAGACAGAGTTACTTTCGCATTTATAATATTAGTAGGGACGTGGAATAATCATATTTTTTATACATTTCATTAATATTTAAAACTTTTATTAATGTTTCAGTTAGATCTAAATATATTAGTGATATGTATGTACAGACAAACAATATATAAGAGTAATTAATCTGAGTATTGCTTCTCAAAACCCTGAACTAGCAAATCGAATATGCCAATTTTGAACTCCACACTAACTGAGTACTGACTGACCTACTTCCTACATTCGATAGTTTTTAATAACTACATTTCATCTAGAAACTAAACTAGTATCCACATTGAGCGGAAATTTTGTTATTTTTCATACTTAAAATGTTATTTTTAAATCATCGATTATTACTAACTATACAGGGTGACTGGTGAATTACTATCAATATTTAAGGAGCATACTCGGTTCATGATTCTCATTCGAATTATGTAAAAAAAATAGGTACTTAATTTATATGTATAATAGTTCTCTTAAGTAATCTCATAGCTATTTGACTTTTAAAATATAATATATATGTAACTATAGTTATCTAGTATATTATATGTACATACATGTCTTCGTCTTGTATAAGGCTGAATATTTAAAACATATACATATATGTTATATACCTACTAATATTATAAATGCGAAAGTCACTCTGTCTGTCTGTTACGCTTTCACGCCTAAACCACTGAACTGATTTTAATGAAATTTGGTACAGGCATAGAGTTGACCTTCAGAAAGAACATAGGATAGTTTTTATCAAAGACTTTTGAAAGGTTCTCTTGGAAACGCGATATAACCGAACACCACGCGGGCGAAGCCGCGGGTGGAAAGCTAGTATACTATAACTTGCTAAGGCTAGAGTCACATTGAATAATAATATTTACGCAATTATAAGAATTGTAGAAGAATTGTGTTACGGCATTATCTGTGTACAACAATCGAGTTGCGGAGATTTCTACATATTACAAGACAGACATACATTAAAACAAACGCACGGATTCGACTTACCACAATTAAATTAAAAGACAAAATTTATGTTTGAAAGTATGTATTTTAAAGATTATTCTTATTAACAAATAGGTACTTTAAAAAAATGTTTTTTTACGTCCATATGAGTGAAAGGTTTCACACTTGACCGATTATAAAATAATTCTGGCATTCCCCTATCAAGTGTCCCATAAAGCTTTTGTTACCCACCGTATTGTTGTACGGTAGGCGACGCAAATTAAATTTTCAACCTTACACCCATACGAATACAGACTACTTCATTGAAATTTCATTATTATTTTATACCATAATAAAATTGGGGACGGCGAGTGGATTTTTAAATTAAAATAATATTATTAAAAGACAAATAAATGTTTTTATTGTGTTATATAAAAAAATATTTTTCATTGTAACAAAACATATTGTTTATTCGTAAATAATTGAAAAGAGTTTTGGAAAGTGCACTTCAAAGAGTATTTTAGTGTTTTACGTAAAAAATAAATTAAATTTATACTCATTATAAGTCTTCTTCTACCTGGCAATTTCCCAGCATTAGCCAGGGTCTGCCTTAGATGTTATGAATAGTTTTGGCTATTTTTTTTACGACCGAACGCTTGCTTGACATCAACCCTCTTTGGGAATGAATTAATCAGTGATGTCTAAATACACTTAGAAAGTACATATGACTCGAAAAAATCACATTGGTACTTGCCAGGATCGAACCCGCGCCATCGTGCATGAGAGGCAGGCCTTTTAACCACTAGACCACCACTGACCACATATACTCATTAAAAGTATCAGAATGAAATATAAATTATATTTTTCATTTAAATTACTCAACAATAAGCGTATTTTCAATAATAACAGTGTCTTTTATTTCTTGCATAAAACTATACGAAGCAGCGGGTAAAAGATAGTTCAGAAATATTTTTAAATTCAGATAACTTACACCGTTCAGTCTCAGATATGTATCATTACTTGGGAATCCATCTAGCAGAGCTGATAGCCGACTTAGCCGGGAGAGCTTAGCCGGCTAAACGAGAATAGAAAGGAGATTAATAGACTCAGATATAGATTGAGATTATTTAACATATAATATAAAAATATATAAAAAATAACGCTTATTTTTTTATAACAAAACAAAACTTTTAATGGTAATAATATTTTGCATATGAAAAAGATCAAAGTATAAAGCAGACGTAATGTATGTACATATAGTATAAGAATCTTAAATTTTCACTCGAAAAAATCTTAATACGTAAAAAAATATAATCTTCTTCTTCTATATATATAAAAATGGATTGCTGTTCCTTAGTCTCGCTAAAACTCGAGAACGGCTGAACCGATTGGGCTAATTTTAGTCTTGAAATACTCCTGGAAGTCCAGGGAAGGTTTAAAAGGTGAGAAAAATTGGAATAATTGCCGGGAAAACCCTAAATACAGCCCTTTTCTATTTCCCATACAAACGTTTTTTTGACATTAGATTTGACAACTAACTAATATGTCAATCATTCTGTTTGATTGAAACAGGAAAAACCTGATTATTTATGGCCTCTTAGACGGAATAGAGTTCGCCTGGTCAGCTATACCTACATATATTACTCTTGAATAAACTAACGCGGACGAAGTCGCGGGCAAAAACTAGTTTTATTATAAAAATTAATAAAAGAATTTATGAGCTATCATAGCTTGGAAATATCAATATACAGATCAAAGGTAAAAAAAAATGTAATTTTATTAATAATATGAATTTTTACAATAATACTCTTTTTTAGAGATTATTAGTATCGTCATCAGCCTATGAACGCCCATTGCTGAGCAAGGCCTCTTTCTCACATGGAGAAGGTTTGAGCATTAATCACCACGCTTGCTCAAGACGGCTTGGTGATTTCAAAACTTATAATTGTGAAACTATAAGTCCAGGTTTCCTCACGATGTTTTCCTTCACCGTATGTCAGTGGTGTCTAAATAATCTCAGAAAGTACTTATTATTAGTATGATTGAAAAAAATTAAAACTTATAGTTTTAACGTCAAAACAAGTGCTAAGTTATCTTATTAAATTGTTTTCTCATCTCGCGAGTGTCGTTTTTAATAAACACATTAATACACCAGGAGCCTTAGAGTTAATAATTTCACAGACTTTGAAGATTAAATCTTTGAAAACTGAAATTGCATTTAGATATTTGAAATATAAATTCCTTATAAACCCTGGAAAAACGTATTTATTGAAAATGAAATAAATTTATAAATGACTAAAAAATTATTTAATATTTTTGTACAAAAATCAGATACAATATTTATATAGTTGAACAAATAGTATTTTTTAAATTGCTTTTAACTACTATAGGCATGTTATTTTTAAAATAAATCAATATAAAATAATGTAATCGTGTGAAAAGTTTAAAATATAAATTTTTTTATTGTAATATTTTCAGATGTACGTATAATTTATTATTTTAACAACATACTCTCGACGTTTCGGTTACTATGCAGCAATATTTAGACGAGATGTGAATTCAAATAGTATAATATGGATAGTAATCAAAAATATTAATTTCATTTAAATGAATACTCGCGAAAGTCTTAGACCGCATTAAAGGATTTTTTTTAAATTCAGATCTATTGAAGACTTGCTAAAATGAATCTTTTAAAACCTACAGATCTTTTTATTTTTATATAACTAAATAATTAGACACAATAATATATACGCAGGAATGAAAACAACAAAAAAATATCGCTAATACGATTAAGCTGAGATTTATATTTTTCCATCGTAACACAAAAAAAAACAATTACCTTACCTATATAAAAAACAAGTATTTTTATGATAAATTAATAAAAATAAAGAATCATTAAAAAAGAAATAAGAAGGATAAAACCAAGAGGCAATAAGGAAAACAATTAATTTAACAAAATTATAGGTACATTAAATAATAAGTTATTTAATAAAAGAGTAATATATTTTATTTATAAGCTGATGTTTTGTCCCTTCCATTTAAATAATGTTTATACTAACGCAATTTTGTCACGTGAATGCAATAATTGCATTTCTATAGTTACGTGTCACGCAATGCGTGTGCAATGCAATTTGATGTTTTTGGGGACGGAGACAGGGTTCTTATGTTATATGAAGAACTGTTCTCTGAGAAGAATTAAGCAGTGAATTAGAATTGTTTTCGTGAAGAATATTATGCTCAATATGCTCAACGAAATAGTAAAACAAAATAATTGGAGTTTCTGTGAAAATTGGGTTTTTGAAAAAAAAAAAAGTATTGATTTTTTTTATGTATTTTAAAACTTTATTATTAATTATATTGGATTTTTAATGCAAAAAACTTGAAATATATTTTTTAAATTAATTATAAACAATTAAAAATTGATAAAATTCAAAAATATATCACGTGACTGTAAACGCGCCATGATTGGTCAGCATACTTGTGACGTCATAATGTTAAAGCAATTTCATAATAGTACAGTGTTTATGGCTATTATCTTTAACTTGATAAAAATATCTCAAATTTATTAGTGAAAAACGATTTGAAAAGTTTATTTCGACTATGTGTGATAAAGGATTTATAAAAGCAAAATCGGATAATATTCCTGATGTTGATATATTTATGATAACTAATTTTTTAAAAAATGACGTTCGGTTTTATTCTGCTGAAGTTCGAGGTGATAAGGCATCAAGGTAAGTCTGTTAAAAAATAATATTCTAAATGAAAATTAGTATTTATTCTCTATTAAATATAATTAATAATTATTTCATTAAATCATTATTAATAAAATGTTATTATAACATTATAAAAAAACCAAAATAACATATATGTACTTTAAAAATTTAAATGTAGTCTGATACAGAACCTAGAATGTTATAAAATTATGAAAATATCTATTAATTGAAGTCCAATTATTAGACAAACATATATATAGATTTACTATTTAATCGCTTTGAATTATCAATTAAAATTTTTTAATGCTACGATTCTAAAGGTTATGATTTGGAGCCCAGGTAAAAAAATTAATTATTGAACTATACTTATTCGATTTATACACTTAGATAAATAATAATTAATAACAATACTATTATGAAAACTTACAACGAAATGATCTTCACAACAAAAAAAAAAATGATTTTGTTTTTGAATAATCTCGATGCACTGCTTGAAACCATTTCTTTCGACGTTTTTCGTCTTGTGGAACATTTAAAAACATTTTTTCAGGAGTTGTTTTTGTAGTCTTTGTACATAATGGTACAAAACTTTTGATTATTTAACAATGCCAACAGAATTTACTAGATAAAAACTCAAAACACTGTACTAATTATTATATCTCTGTATGCTACAATGAGCAAAAACTAACATTGTGACGTCACACGCGCTCGGGTTTATTCACGAGCTGTCGGCTTGTCTTCGGTACTGAATTTAAAATTTAATTTTTATTTTGAAATAACTTTTTAAATATTGCAAAAAAAAATAAAATAAAAATAGTTTTGTTATTAAACTTATATATGATCTTTCCATTTATCACAAAAAAAAAAATAATTCAAAAACCCAATTAGGTATTTCAAAGAAACAAATTATGTAACAGTTTTTATGTATGATTGATACATTTAAACATATATATCTTTATATATATAATTCTTCTGTGAGTGTGTATGTCACTGAACTTCTCTCAAACGAATGGACCGATTTTGATAAAATTTTTTGTGTGTGTTCAAGGGGATCTGGGAATTGTTTAGATTCACAATTTCGTCCGCTGGACAATGTTTTTTTAATTAATTTTTAATTATTAGTAGTTGTTGATACAAACTTTTTGTTTCGACATTAGATTTGACAACTAACTAATATGTCAATCATTCTGTCGCACTTCAAAACACGGAGATTTATGGCTTTAATAGATAAACTCTAAAAATATAAATAAAAAACGTAACAGATATTTCTTGATTATAGGGCGGTACGAAGTTCGCCGGGTCTTCTAGTATATATATATGAGATGTATTGTACATATAACGTTGAATCCCGTACAACTTCACCGATAGTCTAACCAATCCCAACATAATCCCACACTATCCCGGATACAATCCCGTAATTGCGTCGCAAACAATTTTAAGTACATTTACAGTTGTACAACTATTGATTTATTACGTACAATACAGTTTAAATTAAAAATACTTCTGTTTGTCAATAATTATTTTGAAATATAAAAGATTACGAGTAAGAAGTATACGAAAATTAATTTGATTTAAATTTACGTAATCGGAGACACAAAATTAATATATAAGTTTATTTAAGTATATATCTTATTATTGTGTATGATAAATAAAAAAAAATCTATATAAATATATATCAGTGCATGTAAGGAGAAATTTATATTAGAAAATTCTCAAAATTTAAGAAAATAGAACTAAAATTAGTAATAAAAAATGTAATCATGTTTAATTTGAGATTTCATTACCGTAATTTCGAAAGTTATTACAATTGAATCACCTACTAAGGTATTAAATTATTCGGAGACTACGTATAACACGAAATCGTATGGCATGGTCTGCAAGAGAGTTTAGTCTATCAATGTATTAACCAATACTTTTTTTTACTAAGAATCATAAAAACAAACAAATAATAGTATCTTCTTAAATATATAAATTTGAAAATTCATACCGAAATATACTATTTTATCTAAAAATACACTTAAACAATGCCAGCACTTGTACATTTTTTACGAAAATAAAAGCTTCATAGGTAAAATTTTTTTATAACAAAAATATATACAGTCGGTAACCGCAACCGAAAAAAAATTTTGTACAAAATAAAATGCCACAGCAATATATCTGACATCTGTTACATAGAAGTGCAACGTACGGACAATCGAGCGAATCAAGTACATGGTTAAGCGTTTCAAGCAGATGTCACTAAACGGATGGGTGGGCAAAATTATGATTAACAGAGGGTATTGATTAATGGAACTCGTTGATTCAAAATTTTTAACATGTTTTTGTAACTGTGGATGATAAGTCAATACTAGCGCCATTAAAGAGCAACAATACGTATATATATAAAAGAAAGTCGTGTTAGTTACACGATTTATAATTCAAGAACGACTGTACGGGTATGGATGAAAATTAGTGGAGACATAGATTTGAACAAGGAGACGAACATAGGATATTTAATTCTGTTCGATCGAAACAGGAAAAAAAATAAGTTGATCAAATCTGAAATTTTCTTACCTACATTCTTTAAGGAGGAATAGAATAGGCCCGGTCAGCTATATATATTTATAATTCTGAAACTAAAGCAGACAAGGTCGGGGGCAAAAACTAGAATATATACATAAAGAATTATATATATATATATATATATATATATATTTATATAATCAATTTCTAAATAAAATATGCATCGATAGCGTGACTTCTCTCAATCAATGGGGTGACTTGCTGTTCGGGGTCGACTGGACCCCTATGACGTAAACACTAACTAGCTACATGCTAAATCATTGTTGTGGTAGATGCGGTTAAATAATAATAAGTTTTATAAGCAGATATATATAAAACTAGCTCTCCGCCCGCAGCTTCGCCCGCGTGGAGTTCGGTTATATCGCGTTCCCAAGAGAACCTTTCAAAAGTCTGGGATAAAAACTATCCTATGTTCTTTCTTAAGGTCAACTCTATATCTGTACCAAATTTCATTAAAATCAGTCCAGTGGTTTAGGCGTGATAGCGTAACAGACAGACAGACAGAGTTACTTTCGCATTTATAATATTAGTAGGGTTACGTAACCACGGCTTCAGTATAGAAAATGAAAATGCTACTATAATGTCTAAAATAATTTTTGTATTCACATTTTCTTTAGAATTTTATTATAATTCATATTTAATATTTTTAAAGCGATGACACATCGAAAATTATTACTGGATAAGATTAATTTTATTATCATAATAATAACTATGAATAAATAAGGTTATGAAATATTCAAATTAATTATATTATAATCGGTTTATATAAATGGGACTATTAATAATAGGCTAATATGTATAAATGTTGACGTCGTGTCGGATTCGTGACGTGTAAATATGGGGTCGCAATATGCCCTGTCAGAAGTCCGATTTAATTTTTTTGCAGTGTCAAGTGATTAATTTTTAAAAGTATTTGGATTGTGACGAAACTAAATATATATCTTCTTCTTCTACCTGGCAATTTCTCAGCTTCAGCCAGGGTCTGCCTTACATGTTGTGAATAGTTTTGGCTAATTGTTTTTACGACCGGTCGCTGCCTGACATCAATCCTCTTTGGGAAAGCATTAATCAGTGATATCTAAATACTCTCAGAAAATACAGTAACGAATTTTACAATTCTTATAACTTAAAACAGGTTAAACACACGTACACTCTTTTAATGTTTGCAATAGGTTACCAAAAAAAAAAGATTCAGAAACTTAGTATTTCGACGAAAACAACGCATATTATGGGTTAATACCTATTTAATGTTACTTATTAACATTTTCACACTATACAGGGTGACTGGTGAATTACTATCGATACTTGAGGACGTGATATATGGCGATCATATATGACAAAATAAAAATTAATATAACATAAATATTAATAAACTTCTAAGTAAAGTTAACCAAATACTACCTTTCCTGTATTTCATTACCACTATAAATTTATGTATTAAAATGAAAAAAACGTGATACTTCACGTATTGAGTACGCCAACTTGTAATAAGGATAGAGAACTGAAACATTCCATTAGTCAGTTCAAAACAAAAATAAAGAGATTACCTTGCATCCGATTTTAGAATTCCGGCATTAAATACAATCCGGGCAGGCATTCCCGGATGTCCGGACAGAAAAAAAAATGATTTAAAATCCCTTTGTTTATCATGTTTTATCAACATATGTAGGATTTATTCGTATGTTGAAAATATGCAATGTAAAATACTGCCTAGTGTCAAAATGATTTTTATAAAATTCGATTTAACTTACTAGCTATGAATGGAATTTGGTTCTCGTGAAACAGTTATTTTTTTAATATTTTGAATCATTTTGCAAGATAGAGCCTAGCTGTAGTCAGTTACTACAGCTCGAACATGGTCTGGCTCGACCGGGGAAGTACCACCCTCTCACAGAAGATCGGCGTGAAGTAGCCTTTAATGGCTGCGTTCCGTACGATGAGTGAGAGAGCCGGTTGCCCTTTCCTTATTCCCACCCTTTCCTACCATTTCCTTATTCCCACCCCTCCCTATCCCTAAAAAAACAAGGTTGGCAACGCATCCGCAACAAAGATGTTGCGGATGTCCATGGGCGACGGTAACTACCTTCCATCAAGTGGGCCGTCTGCTCGTTTGCTACCTTTCACATAAAATAATTATAATAATATTTATATGTAAAATCTCTTAAAAATGTAGCTTAATACCCTAGCTACTACATCACCTAGAAACTTCATGAAAATCGTTACAACCTTTTAAGATATTAGCAGCAATAAAAAGGGAGATAAGTAAATATTACAAACACACTTCTATAAATAAAAAGAAACAATTTTAACAAACTCTGGATATTAATAAATCAACTAGTTTAAACCTACAGGCATTGCTTCAAGCTATATAAGCCTAGTTTTTAGCTTAGACATGGGCTGTCTTAAATCTGAATTCTCATCAAAATCCATCCAGGAAAATTTTTAGCGTGCATACATTATGTATAAGAAAGGACCAGTTAGTCAGTGGTGGCCTAGTGGTTAAAAGGCCCGCCTCTCGTGCATGAGGGCGCGGGTTCGATCCTGGCAAGTACCAATGTGATTTTTTCGAGTCATATGTACTTTGTAAGAGTATTTAGACATCACTGATTAATGCATTCCCAAAGAGGGTTGATGTCAGGCAGGCGATGTCGTAAAAACAATTAGCCAAAACTATTCACATCATGTAACGCAGAAATTGGCTAAAGCTGGGAAATTGCCAGGTAGAAGAAAGGACCTTCAGTTAAAATAGCCAACTATAAAAATCACAACAAGATGATTTTTGATTCACATACATATAAAAGCACTTGGCGTTCCTTTGTTACAATTGACGAGGGTAGTGCCGCTTATATTAGCAGATATATACAAGGAAAATAAAGTTATAAGTACAATATAGTTATTATAATAGAAATAAAGTGTTTTTTATTCAATAGTTATTATATTGAAAGCTACGCGATTGTTATTTTTCTTTTGAAATATAATAGACAATAATTTCACGCTCTGTGATCGTTTAATGAGTAACGGGAGGGAAATGAGAATTGTTATTAAAAAAATATTACCCTTTAAAACATTTATATAGATTTTATTGAGTACAAGAGCGAATTATTTGTTACGAGAATGCTACGGATGTTTTAAGAACATTTATTTCAAGTGAAATGGTTTTATTTTAGCTAAAAATTTAGCTTATATAGTTTGAATAATAATATGCATGTAGTTAAAAGGTTTTTTTTTTAATGTTGCTTTCTACTTAGAGAAGTGTTTGCAACTTTTTTTGTCTCCCTTTTTGTTCCTAATAATTAATCAATGAAAACGGTGTAACGATTTTCATTAAGCTTCTTTCGTTTTTGTCAGAAAACGGAGTATATTTCTTACGGTCGAATAGAAAGTTTAAATACATTATTTTATCTATGTATATATAAAAAATGAAGTGTTGTTCGTTAGTCTCACTAAAACTCGTGAACGGCTGAACTGATTTATCTCATCTTAGTCTTGAAATGTTCGTGGAGGTACAGGGAAGGTTTAAAAGCTGAAAAAAAAATTGATTCATTTCCGGCAAAACCCTAAAAACAGCCCTTTTCTATTTCCCAAACAAAAATTTTTTTACATAAGATTTGACAACTAACTAATATGTCAATCATTCTGTCGCACTAAGACGGAATAAAGTTCGCCCGGTCAGCTATACATATATACCTAATGACGAAATTAACGCGGACGAAGTCGCGTGCAAAAACTATTTACTATATAAAATTCATCCATCGTTCTCAATACACACAAGATACTAATTTTCTTTAATTAAATGAACAACAAAACAAAATGTCAAAGTAATTGAATAGTAAGGCTCAACGTATTTTAGGTTGACTAAATTGGATTTCAACACCCCAAGTAATTTGTAAAGATCATTCTGTTAGGGAAGAAATGATCATTGTTCTATTAAGGATACGTTTTATATCAATTAGTTAAAGAGTAGGTATAAGGAAATATACAAACATTATGAGATGAAAAATCACAGAGTATTATGGATCGTATAACTCATGTAAAGGTGTAAGAAAATATATACGATAATCTTCATAACTAGCTTTCCGACCGCGTGGAGTTCGGTTATATCGCGTTTCCAAGAGAACCTTTCAAAAGTCTGAGATAAAAACTATCCTATGTTTTTTCTCAAGGTCAACTTTATCTCTGTACCAAATTTTATTAAAATCAGTTCAGTGGTTTAGGCGTGAAAGAGTAACACAGATAGACAGACAGAGTTACTTTCGCATTTATAATATTAGTAGGGCTTAAACTATTATTTTCGTATACTGCGTGTTTCTTATTCTATATCTACATGATCTCTACGTTTCGGTTCCTTTACAGCAACCGTGAGCATTAAGACGAGATGAAAATGTTTCAGACATTATGTATTAAAGCAAGTAAATCTCATAAACACTTATATTTTAGGTTTTTAGTAATAAAGAACTATTTTCTTTGGCGAAGTAAATCAAATGTTGGTATGACTTTGTTTAATAATTCAGAAGAAAAAAAACATCGCGAGGAAAACTGGACTTATATCGAATTATAAGTTTGAAATCATCAACCCGTCTTGAGCAAGCGTGGTGATTAATGCTCAAACCTTTTCCATGTGAAAAAGAGGCCTTGCTCAGCAGTGGGCTCTGATAGACTGATGATGATATGCAATCAATTATAGGTCGATGTTAGTTTTTCAATATATATATATAAATATAAATATTATTTCAGACATACGTTCCTCGTTTTTCCCAAACACAATACCAAGGTTAAAGTTAGTAATATTTTCTACATTTTCAGATATGTAATACCTATGTATAAATCCAGATTAATTTAATTTAACGAATTCCTTATGTAGTAGGTAATGTAATATTAGTAAATATATATATTATTTTGTGTAATAATTTCGCTAGTATTCTTTTAAATAGAACTAGTATTTCCAGATGCACTACGCGTATTTTATTATTTCGTCTACATACTCCCGACGTTTCGGTTACTTTGCAGCAACCGTGATAACGGGCAGACGAGATGAAATTTTTTTTTCATCTCTTTTTGTTTCGGGAATTGTTTTCGGAAGTATGAAGTTTGAAATAATAAAAAACGCGTAAATCAGAAAATATCCGGTCATATATACGTATATATTTATTTTTTATCATACAATTAATTATCAATTTATTAATATTAGCTTTTATGTCTCCATATTTATAGAAAAGAAAACTGTCTTTTTGTTGCAACGTTAAATGATCAACTGTACATACCGATATTGATAGATTTTTCAAAATTATATTTATCCCACATCAAACTTTTATAGCACGTGTAAAGCCGGGTGCAATAACCAGTTTATTTTTGACATACAATATAAAACATATAAGGCTTTTAAGACACCCATTTAAAGGCGACATCACTCACAAATTAGGTAATATAATTATTAATTATGATATTAATAAGTGTCACTTATTACTCTCGCCGGCTGTATGAGAGTGAATGAGTGATGAGTCACAATAAATAATTTACAGTAATATAACTGATGCAATTTATATTAATTTGTAAAGTAAGATAGGGAGGGAAGTAAGGAGATTGTTTTATTTTTATTTTTCTCCAATATACATATACAGGGTGACTGGTGAATTACTATCAATATTTAAGGAGCATACTCGGTACATGATTCTCATTCGAATAATGTAAAAAAAATAGGTACTTAATTTTTGACCAAATTTCCGTATAAATAAATAAAGTGTTGACACGTTCCAAGTGTTCCAAGTGTGGACGCGTGCGGCGGCGTGCTGATACAAAACCACGCCCCCGCCGCGTGTTTGTGAGTGTGTATGTATACCTAATCTGTAGGGTGTTCATACGATGCGTAATTAATTACATAACTTTTGGTTAACTTTACTTAGAAGTTTATTAATATTTATGTTATATTAATTTTTATTTCGTCATATATGATCGTCAAATATCACGTCCTCAAATATCGATAGTAATTCACCAGTCACCCTGTATATACAGAGCCCACTGCTGAGCAAAGGCCTCTTCTCACATGGAGAAGGTTAGAGCATTAATCGCCACGCTTGCTCAAGACGGGTTGGTGATTTCAAACTTATAATTTTATTATAATAACATCTTTCCTCACGATATTTTCCTTCATCTGTCAGTGGTGTCTAAATACTCTTAAGTACATATGACTCGGAACAAACATTGATACTTGCCAGGTTTCGAACCAGTGCCCTCACGGATAAGAAGCAAGCATTTAACTACTGGGTTACCATGTCTATACATACATAAATCCGAGTCAATAAAGCTGTGTTAAAAAAGGTGTTTCAATTTAAGTGTCCCAACTAATTCTAATATCCTCTCCCTGCTACAAAATCCTCACAACATTGGACACCTCATGACTTATTCATACCATCTCCCCTTTCCCCCCCACAATTTTATGGGGTAATGTTAATTTCATTTACCGTGAACCGTCTGTCTGGCACTTTAAATATAAATTCACGAACAAAACGACATGTTTTCTTTAAATGGTACATTACATTTAGGGGAAATTTTAATATTATTTAGTTATTGAAAACTATTTAATTTGTAAAGATTATTTTTAATTTATAGTTATTTTAAGGAAAATGCAAATAGATTTTAGACTTACACTTTTTAAGTATAGTCGTGTCTATACACTTTTTAAGTATACTATACACTTTTTAAGTATAGTAGTCTTATAAGCATGAAGTAATTTAAAAACATAATTTTCTTTACTTTTTATGATGGACCACGATAGTAATTAAGGAATTAAAAATTTTGAATAAATCTACTATTAAGTAAATAATTATTACTGTTACATATAACAATATTTATATACATAATTTTTTATGTATTTATCTATTTATATATTATATAGTATTAAAAAAAAACTCACAATTAAAAAAAAACTTACCGCATCTATACCACCATTTCAAACGTCACAAACTTACCTGAAACATAGAAAATTATAATTAAAATATGTTATTTAAAACATTTATATGGATTATACTTCAATAACAGAAGAACAAGCAACAAAAGGGAAGGAAGAGAAACACAAACATTCTCCTTCTTCTTCTACCTGGCAATTTCCCAGCTATACCCAGGGTCTGCCTTACATGTTGTGAATAGTTTTAGCTAATTGTTTTTACGACCGGCCGCCTGCCTGACATCAACCCTCTTTTGGAAATCAACATTAATCAGTGATATCTAAATACTCTTAGAAAGTATACATGACTCAGAAAAGTCACATTGGTACTTGCCCGGGCCAGGATCGAACCCGCGCCCTCGAGCATGAGAGGCGGGCCTCTTAACCACTAGGCCACCACTGACTTAACATTATTCAGAGACAAAGAACATGTGGAAAACATAACTAACTTATTTTACATCAGTTAAGCCAACAAGCTCATTAAAGCTAAATGTTTGAGTAACCAGAACTTTCTAGACGATTAGTCTACAATTCAATACTTCATTTTGTTCATTTAAATGAAACTGATATTTTTCGGATATAATACGCCTGCTTTATTTTTGTAAAAAACTACATACTCCCGACGTTTCGGTTACTTTTCAGCAACCGTGATCATTAAGATGATCCACGTTTAAAAAAATTAAAAGCGTAATACGTCCGAAAAATATTAGTTTCATTTAAATGAATAAAACTCGCGACAATATTACATTAATTTTTATTAATTATAAAGTTATCTGTAGTACTATAAATGGTAAATAAATATGTTTGTTACTGTAGACAAGATCTACTAAATCGATTTCAATGTAACTTTAAAAGTGATATAGGTCTCACATTAGCATAGCATATTTTTTATACCCAACTCTTTAATTCAATATAATTTTTATATTAAAATTTCAAGACAAATGTGTTTCTATTTGAAAACAATTAAAAAAACTCACTCGAACGAAACTGCGGTCAAAAGCTAACATAACATATATTTCGATTAATTATTATTATTACTTAATAAATTACCAAAATAAGTCTTTCAAGTACCAATGTGATTGTTCCGAGTCATATGTACTTAAGAGTATTTAGACACCACTGACTGATGAAGGAAAACATCGTGAGGAAACATGGAGTCATCAAATTATAAGTTTGAAATCACCAGCCCGTCTTGAGCGAGCGTGGTTATTAATGCTCTAACCTTCTCCATGTGATAAGAGGCATGTACTCATCTGTTTGCATCCATATACTTATGATTATAATAAAATAATTTTAAATTAATTATACGCATGTCATACAAAATTAATTTAATGAAACCTAGCTGTAACCGCATAACAACAAAGTGGAATCGTAGTGTGTTTTAGCTTTGACATCAACATAAAGTTCCAACGCATATTATATTTGATAACATATAATATAGTAGTATATATGATGTTTAATTATACATATCATTTATTACTATTCTAGTTTGGTATCAAGTAATATTAGTACTAGCTTTCCGCCCGCAGCTTCGCCCGCGTGGAGTTCGGTTATATCGCGTTTCCAAGAGAACCTTTTAAAATTCTGGGATAAAAACTATCCTATGTTCTATCTCAAGGTCAACTCTATGTCTGTACCAAATTTCATTAAAATCAGTTCAGTAGGTAAGTCGTGAAAGCGTAACACAGACAGACAGAGTTACTTTCGCATTTATAATATTAGTATTGATGTTTTGTTTCAACCTTTCATATGTCGTTGTGAATTTTCCCATCGGGTTTACAGTCACGTGTGTATTTCCATGGTATAATACATCCAATCAAAACTCTGTCCATGGAAATTGAGAAACTCAATTAAACTCGGCTAAAAAATATGCACATTGTATGCATTGTACCTATAAAAATATACTATACAAATAATGACGGCTAACAATAATTAAAAATCGTTTTTGTTAGCAAAATCATAATTAATATACATTTTTATTAAAAACAATAGTAGAATACAAATATAGGCAGTGATAGTGCAAATCCTCGTAACTAGCATTGGATAATTCCACGTATCTACATTGGAAGCAGATTATCAGAAGATTAAGCTGAAATATATTACATATTAACGACTTTTAAGGTAATTATTTCAAAATTACTAATAAATTACACACTAAATAATAACTTATTGTAAAAAAATTACCTTAAAAGTCGTTAATATATAAAATATTTCATCTTAAACTTTCTTCTGATAATCTGCTTCCAATGTAGATACGAAGAATTATCTTTGCTAGTTCCTCGGATTCGTACTATCCTCGACTATATCACAAAATCAAAACTTCAAGACTTCAAGAAGTACATATTATTTATACATTTCTATACTAGCATGAAGTCACACGATCTATAATGATAATTCATGAGATATATACAACATACAGACATACAAAAACGTGTGAAACTTATACTTTACACATTCATGATACGAGGGAAAGATGTATTGATCAATTTCTCATACGAGAGTATATAAAAATAACTTTAACATTATGAGAATAGGGTACAATAATACTATTACGACCTTCTACTTCTCAACCAGATAAATCTCTATACAACGTATCTGTTATTCAAAATAAAAACTTATCCCAATACAAATAGAGTTGATTCTTATATAAATCCAACATATAACTGGTCCCCTTCAGTTAGCAATGTAAACAAAACGCATATTACAATACGCGCTACAATTAGTGATGGCTATTTACATTATCGATTGTTTTTTCATATCGATAAAATGAGTAATTATTTTAAAATTTTCACATGATATGCTTGTACGTCTATGGAATTATCACCTGCACAATGGGACTTGCATTTCAATATTTAATTAGTTTCTAATCATTAAAATATTCAGTTATGCACTGTCGTGGGAGCAACAGACTGACATTTATTTAATTGCAAGGTGTAGCTGTAGTCTGATAAAAACTACATCGAGTAACCTTTGCATGGAAAAATTTAAAATATCTTTAGTAACGGAAAAATAACAAAAAACAAAAATGTCAGCATCTAATGAACATACATAGTATGTGAGGGTGCATTTGTCGTTATATACGCAAAAACTACTGAACCTAAAACAATGAAACTTTTTGTTATACATATTACAATTAAGAAAATATTCCAATAAAAATATGCTTTACTTCATTCAATAAATTAAAATAATAATAAATTTGTTTGATAGATATCAAAAAACGATGTTATCCAAATAATCGACATTGGTACAACACTACTTCAAAATTTGCTGTAATCCGATTCTAATAGTGTTGTTCCCTATTTTATATCGATGTTTTTAGTATTTGTACATATTGAACATGAACCGTGTAGAGAATTACATATAATTATAATAATAGAAATATAAAAAGAAATTATAGGACAATTTTTTCCTTAGTATGAGTGTATGTAATTAATTACCGACAGTTTGTACGTTAAGTTTATACGTCGACAACGCTTAACTATAGTTTATGAGTATTACTCTCTTTTACTCGTAATATGTACACATGGTAAACGAAAATAAAAAAAATATTGTCTGTTTTAACTAATTGAAATCAAAATACCAAAAGTTTTATTAAATGCATGTGAATGGTACATTTATTCGAATACAATATTTTATAATTTCTGTTTATCTATCTTTTTGTTCTGTCAAAACTCTAAAACAGCTTTTCGTTATAAATATTTTAACAGTATTATGTTCTAATAATTATATTTAAACACAAAAAAAATCAACAATTATATTTGGGGTTAGATGCGCCTTTATGCCTGAGAGGCGGACCTTTAACCACTAGGCCACCACTGATGTATTATCATAAAATTATTGAACAGATTTCGATGTAATTTCACAGAATTGTCAAGTCATATATGAGTTTCATAAACAGTACCATTGAAAAAAAATCTAAATACAAAGCAGAACCTGGAGATTTAACTAGTATCGAATTCCGTGTACGCTATGGGGTCTAACATTTGCATATTATGCAAACAGAAAAATCATGCACGTACCGAGCGAGGTACTGGGAAGATATTGTAAGCCATAAGAAATATTGAGATTAATTCACGACAAACATATACATACATACATAATGAATACAAGCTTAAAACAACATCACTGTTTTTTATTGTCGGTTTAAATTTTGTAAGAAGATTCATGCAGTCAGTGGTGGCCTAGTGGTTAAGGGGCCCGCGTCTCGTTACCGAGGGCGCGGGTTCAAACCTGGCAAGTACCAATGTGATTTCTCGGGGTCATATGTACTTTCTGAGAGTATTTAGACATCACTGACATACGGTGAAGGAAAACATCGTGAGGAAACCTGGACTTATAGTTTCATAATTATAAGTTTGAAATCACCAACCCGTCTTGAGCAAGCGTGGTGATTAATGCTCAAACCTTCTCCACGTGAGAAGAGGCCTTGCTCAGCAGTGGGCTCTGATAGGATGATGATGACATGCAATGTGTTTAAGCTTATGTGTGTGTGTGTGTGTGTATTATTTGTATTGTAGTGAAACTTGTAAGGCGATATCAAAATATCTTTAATACTAACTAACCCTCAAACTTTACAATATATATCAATGCTTGGTATTTGGGTCGTGCGTTCATTTACACAACATCTGTATTTGTTATTTACTTGTTTTATATAAAGAGCTATAACTATAGATCATATATTATTATCTTTTAGATATTGAATTAATAAATAGTCGTTTATAAAGTACTTCACTGAAAAAATTACCTACATCAAAATCTGTACAGGAATATACATATAAAAAAATGTTATAATATCACTTGTTTGTTTGTGTGTTTGGACTTTGGACATTAATTTAACAAGTTACTATATTATATATATACATTAATTCCGAGTAAAGTCGAGATCAGAGCTAGTATTTTAAACCAATGTTTGTTCAAAGATTAAATAATATATTTCATATTGGCACAGTACCTTGAATCGTGATGCATTTTGATAGTATGCATGGCGTCGTCACGATTATCCGATTGCGACCAAATAAAGATGGTAAATGTGTTACGGTAGAGGAATTATAAATATTGTAGGACCTCAGCTGAGGAATTGAAACTAATATTACTTCTGAGAGAAAGATTTGAAAATAAAACTTACAAATAATGTGAGTTGGGATTGAAATTTTGTATCCAAACTACATATAATTGGAGAATGTTCCTTAAAAGTACTTCTGCCGATAGATTATTTTATTAGTAATCTTCTATATATATATATAAAAATGGATTGCTGTTCCTTAGTCTCGCTAAAACTCGAGAACAGCTGAACGGATTTATCTAATCTTAGTCTTGAAATACTCCTGGAAGTCCAGGGAAGGTTTAAAAGGTGAGAAAAATTTGAATAATTACGGGGAAAACCATAAAAACAGCCCTTTTCTATTTCCCATACAAACGTTTTTTTTGACATTAGATTTGACAACTAACTAATATGTCAATCATTCTGTTCAATTGAAATAGGAAAAACCTGATTATTAATGGCCTCTAGGACGGAATAGAGTTTGCCCGGTCAGCTATACATATATTACTAATGATGAAATTAACGCGGACGAAGTCGCGGGCAAAAACTAGTTAATAATAAAAACTAATATTATTGTTGGATAAACTTAATATAATTTACGTTAGAATAAATAAGAAACGATCACAATACGATATATCTGTTAATATATACCTAATCATCATAAAAAGATAAAGTCTTGAAATAATACAAGTAATTAATTTTTATTCTACATACATAAAATATTCATGATAAAAAACTATTTATTTTGATGACACACGACGAATTACACAAACATAGTTATGTCGATACGACTGGGTATACAATATATTTTTGGGTAACCCGAAACGACTTAACCGAAAGCTGCTACCTCACGGGAGCCTCTCAAGTTAAGGAAGTTTTTGTAAACACACGCATCATAATTACGACATGGAACGCTGCGTTTATTATATATAATTTTCTTCTTCTTCTTCTACCTGGAAATTTCCCAGCTATAGCCAGGGTCTGCCTTACATGTTGTGAATAGTTTTTTTTTTTTTGGCTATTTGTTTTTACGACCGGCCGCCTGACTGACATCAACCCTCTTTTGGGAATCAACATTAATCAGAGATGTCTAAATACTCTTAGAAAGTACATATGATTCGGAAAAATCACATGGGTACTTGCCCGGGTCAGGATCGAACTCGCGCCCTCGGCGACGAGAGGCGGGCCCTTTAACCACTAGGCCACCACTGACTAATATATATAATTTTATTATCAATTAATCGTAAAGATCGACTTTTTTATTTATATGCAACTTTTAACAGACAAATTTATTTATATTTACTAAAATTATATATTTCATAATGAGTATGGGCATAGTACTAGTTTAATTTTTAAAGCGGTCATAATATGAAATATCTGATAGTGCAGGTTCGAGTCCAGAAAAGTCGTATAATTTTTAATGATACCTATTTATAACAAGCAGAACTGGGAATCTGCTATATGTTACTTTCTATAATTAGTATACATTCTAAGTAATCACTTTATATAATAGCCTCTACGGTACCGTCCACTTTATCCCCCCGTGTGTACACACAAAAGTTATTTTCCTTCTTAGGCTTGTTAAATTATATACATTCAAATATTTCGATGGACATTGAAAGTGATACGTTAAACACTTCACTCTGGAGACTTTGAAGACGGAAATTGTTTTCCTTACTTAGTATTTGTTCAATTTAATTATAAACTGTGACATACTTGACTTACTCAGTTTGGACTTTGAAATTGAGTTCAGATAGACATTAATAATAATGTATAAATAAAAATTAAAATTTAAAAAATCGTCGTGGATAGTGCATATCCTCGTAACTAGCATTGTATAATTCCTCGTATCTACATTGGAAGCAGATTATCAGAAGAAAGTTTAAGCTAAAATATTTTATATATTAACTACTTTTAAGGTAATTATTTCACAATTGTAATAATGTAAGGTAACTATTTCACTATTTAGTCAGTGGTGGCCTAGTGGTTAAGGGGCCCTCCTCTCGTTGCCGTGGGCGCGGGTTCAAACCTGGCAAGTACCAATGTGATTTCTCGGAGTTATATGTACTTTCTGAGAATATTTAGACACCACTGACATACGGTGAAGGAGAACATTGTGAGGAAACATGGACTTATAGTTTCATAATTATAAGTTTGAAATCACCAACCCGTCTTGAGCAAGCGTGGTGATTAATGCTTAAACCTCCTCCATGTGAGATAGAGGCCTTGCTCAGCAGTGGGCTCTGATAGGATGATGACATTTCACAATTAGTAATAAATTAAACACTAAATAATTATTATATATTCTTGTTTTTAGGTAATTTTAATATATCTTCATTTTATTATTACTATATGTAATTATAAACACATTAAGATATGTGTTCCATCATTATTTCTCAATGTCTGTCAGATTCATTATGACTGTTTTAACGAAGTTATTTTTATGTTTCCATTATATAAATCCGAATAATAAAGTATCAAAAAGCATAAGCTTTAATCCATAAAATAATTATATCGTTGCCAGGATAAAACATATATTTTCCTTAAATATTAAATTAATCTGTATAAATATCATGAAAAAAATATACTAAATGATTAATTTTATTCCATTTAGTTGTTATTTTTATGTATTTTGATATTGCCTTAAAAATTTATACGAATTTATACATATCCTTCATTTATATGTAGACAGATATTACAAATAGGTTTCCTCGTATGCACATAAAGAAATTTATATAATTTGCCAGCGTGTGTTTTCTTCTAGTTATAATTTGGTAGTTTTCAAGATAGAGGTGTCTATACCATTACTAAGGCAGTTTGTACACCAATTACGACGTTATTTCCACCTTCAACCGGATAGAATGACAGACAAGCACTATCAAATCGATATAAATATATATATATATATATATGTCTGAAAAATTTATTAACTCATTTCTGCATAATACTTGTTCTTCAATAGGTCTCATTTTTACAGAATTCAACGAAAATGCTTATAATTTCGTTTCGTGTGTTCAATTAATTAATTCTAAAAGTATTTTTATAGTAACCTCTATTTCTAGACCTAGTCTTAATCCAGACTTAGTTTAAGTGGGTCGAATGCACCGTTGTACAGCGGATGTAGCTCATTATCATGGATTAAGTGATAATTGGTGAGTGTTTGAATGAAACAAACATTCACACACTCATCACGAATCAAGCTTGGTATAGATAACTGTTGCTTTATACACTTATAAAATACTAGTTTCCCGCCAGCAGCTTCGTCCGCGTGGAGTTCGGTTATATCGCGTTTCCAAAAGAACCTTTCAAAAGTCTGGGATAAAAACTATCCTATGTTCTTTCTCAAGGTCAACTCTATATCTGTAGAAAATTTCATTAAAATCAGTTCAGTGGTTTAGGCGTGAAAGCGTAAGACAGACAGAGTTATATTTATAATATTAGTAGAGATTTCATATGATATACGAACAGATAGGCTGATTGATATAAATTAAGTACGAAATAAATAAAATATAACCACTAATAAAAAACATTGATACAAGTAATAAAAAACATACATAATTTCATCATAAAAATATAATAATTCCGTTATTATTCAAGTACATATAAAAAATTGAAGTAATCTAATACAAATGAGATAATTTTCAAAACATTTAAATGGAGGCTACCCTGGTACTAGCGAGTCATAAGTGTACTTACACCCCAAGTGGGGGTTAAAAGAACCCTTAGCCGAACAAACTAACATCTGATGAAAGTAACTTTATATTATAATTAATATATATATACTAGCTTTCCGCCCGCAGCTTCGCCCGCGTGGAGTTCGGTTATATCGCGTTTCCAAGAGAACCTTTCAAAAGCGTGGAATAAAAACTATCCTATGTCCTTTCTCAAGATCAACTCTATGTCCGTACCAAATTTTATTAAAATCAGTTCAGTGGTTTAAGTGTGAAAGCGTAACAGACAGACAGAGTTACTTTCGCATTTATAATATTAGTAGGTATATTCAATAATATTCAATTCATATATATATTAAGCTTTATTGAATACACGCTTCTTCTCAGAAGTCGTCAACATTCGTGTATTACAACTTTTAATAGGGCTAAAGATATTACTCACTCACTCACGATGTTAAAAAATGATATCGATATTTTAATGTACTCCTACATATAATAATGACGACTGTGCTAGTCTGTCTGTTTGTTAACTTGAAAATCTTGTTACAATTTCTCCACTATTTATACATATATTTGTTTATTTGCATATGACACGAAAACGGCTCGACAGTTTTTGATGAAACTTTTGTATGAAATTAATGGGAAGGTGGAACGTACGATTAGCTATAAATAAAAAAAGTATCATAGTATCATAAACGAATAGACTGTTAGTCTGTCCGTTAGCTATTAATACGATATTGTGTAACATAAACTCATACTTACTACTTCTCTTAACTTTCAATAGATTTAATTTATTTGTACTAATATTTAATATCAATATACTAGATTTTGACTGTGTTTCGCTCGGGAGTCTGAAGGCTAGTAATATGAAACTTCTAAATAATTTACAACTATAATTCTTTGAGATTTTTAAAACAATAATTAAATTTATTTTCAGAAATAAACAAATACAAATAAAATGTTTCGTAGCTACATCAAGAAGACAAACATACAATGCAATTATTACATTCAAGTTGATAAGTCTCGTCAGCCACACATATATATGACACGCATACATTACACGACAAATTGAACTAAACGACTTTGACAACGCGCTGACAGACAGACGTATTGTCTCGACAGGCTTAAATTGTGTGAAAATTATACAAAAAACAAATACACACATATCCCTACTAATATTATAAATGCGAAAGTAACTCTGTCTTTAGACGGCGAAGGAAAACTTCGAAAGAAATCTTATAATTTCCACTTTTTATTTTATTTAAGCTATATGTGTGAGGTAATTACATATCAAAAATAGCGGAAAAAATAATTTAATATGCATATCGAATGAAAATACTGAGGATAATTTTTAAATAAACAATCTTTTTATCATTTTAATTAAAGTTTAATTTATTGACAGACATTTTACCTTAAAGATATATATAAATCAAACCGGGATCGTCATCTTAATACATTTGGGGAATGGTTTTTTTCTTGTTAATTTACTCTACGAATATTAAATCGTCATCGGAGCAAGCCCGGGGCTATTATCCATTTAAATTAAATGATTCGTCTCCTAGCTTTATTGACTGAGGCTTCCGACTTATGTATATATATTATGTATATTATATACACTTCTGTCCGTGATCACGGTAGCTTCAAATAAGCGAAACGTGGGGAGTATGTAATTACTAATTAGCTTTGGAAATAATAAAATATTAATACGATAATATTGGTTTAATTTAAATGAATACTCTCGAAAATCTTAGATATAATTTTAAAAAACACTAAAATTTTCGTAGCTCCAATAATCTTTATGGATATTCTTTTTCTTTTTAATTCTATTCGAAATTAATATTTTTTTTTACATGAAGTTTGTTTTTTATATTTATCGAAAGTGAAAAACGACGTTGCACATATATATATACATATATATGATACACATATATTGGAGGCAAGCTTTTTGATTAATACTTTTCGGTATCAATACTTTTAGGTATTTTATATATATGTGTGTGTTGGCGCGCCTGTGTCTGTGTGTGTGTGTCTGTGTTCGTTACTCTCGCAGGTAAATAATAATAAAATAATTTCAACTTCACATACATATATATTTATTATATATATAGAAAATTTAACAAAACGAAAACAAAGGAAACATTATTCTCAGTGACCCTTAAAAGACTAGTTGTCTAAAATGTAAAGAGTAATTTTATTTAAAGTAACTTTGCTTCTATATTTCAAATAGTTAAATATAATATTATCATATTACTTATACACAAGTTATTATATATGTATATAAAATCCTGGTCCAATATATATATATTTAGTCAGTGGTGGCCTAGTGGTTAAAAGACCCGCCTCTCAGGCACGAGGGCGCGGGTTCAAATCCTGGCAAGCACCGATGTGATTATTCCGAGTCATATGTATTTTATAAGAGTATTTAGACACCACTGATTAATGCATTCCCAAATAGGGTTGATGTCAGGTAGGCGGATCGTAAAAACAATTAGACAAAACTATTCACGACATGTAAGGCGGACCCTGGCTAAAGGAAATTGTCAGGTAGAAGAAGAAAATGTTGATCCAATTTATTTTTAAACAATATACGCCTTTGATTAGTTAAGCAGATATATAGTGCGTTTTATTTAAGCTGAGCTTTGCATTTGTGTGAGTGCACACGGATAGTGTAGGTGTGATGTCAATATTTTGAATCCACGTTATTTTCTAGTTTTGAACCGGTTTATTCTGTTTTTACTCCGCCCCGCACCTTCCTCACTTCACCCTCTGTACTGATAGAAAAATCAAATGTTGAAAACTCAACGTCAAATGAAGAAGACTTCGTATAGTTTTTTAAAAAAAAATATTAATCATTTTATTTTTTTCGTAATATTCATATTATTTCCATCTGGCCTTTAACAAGTTTTGCTTATTTTATATCACTTATGTTATGTATCTATTTAAAATATAATAAAATTTTATTCTTAAAGTTGTTTGTCTAACTCTACTTTTACTTTCACTCACACAAACACTATACCCTAACAGTAAAGCTGATCAAATTAAGTACCAGTTATTATAAAGGAAAAATATAAAATTATGCTAATGGCATTACTGTTAGGGCACCTTTACATATATATATGTATATGTCTAGTATAAATATGTTAAACGGAAGGTACAAAGATTAACATCACAAACGGCCGGCGGTCAAGCTTTTGGTGAGCTCCTTTAAATTGTTAAATAGTTGTTCTAATATTGTTAGAGGTGATTTAATACCACACGTAACACAGTCACAAAACTCAAGGATAAAATTTGCATATAATTGATTTAAAATACTTTATATTAGGAAGGGTCAAATTAATTTTAATTGTATGTTGCTTGTGTGTATTTATTTCAAGGACTCGTAAGAAATTATCTTCTACCTGGCAATTTCCCAGCTTAATCCAGGGTCTGCCATACATGTTGTAAAAAAATGACGTAAGAAATTATATGTACATATACAGGGTGACCGGTGAATTACTATCAATATTTAAGGAGCATACTCGGTACATGATTGTCATTCGAATTATGTAAAAAAAATAGGTGCTTAATTTTTGACCAAATTTCCGTATAAATAAATAAAGTGTGGATACGTTCCAAGTGTTCCAAGTGTGAACGCGTGCGGCGGCGTGCTGATTCAACAACACGCCGCCGCGCGTGTGTGTGTATGTGTACCTAATACCTAATCTGTAGGGTGTTCATACGATGCGTAATTAATTACACAACTTTTGGTTAACTTTACTTAGAAGTTTATTAATATTTATGTTATATTAATTTTTATTTTATCATGTATGATCGTCAAATATCACGTCCTCAAATATTGATAGTAATTCACTAGTCACCCTGTATAAAAATTTTCGTACGAACATAGACTTATAATTATAAAATAATCATTACTTAGGATACAATATAACAATAGAATTATTACGAGCGAACTTAAATACAATCTGTATTACAGTACGGTGTGAGAGACGGTCTACGGAGCATATGTAAGAGGCTTAGGTTAATACCGATCAGCTGGAACAGCTAAAACCGAGCCCAGCCCTGTTTAGATAATGTACTGGATGCTTTGAAAACCCCAGAGGATGCAGGACTTACAGCATATAACATTTAAGTTACTGTAAACAGATTTAAACCGATAAAACCAAGACGAAATACATTTAAACTTCTCACAATAGTAATTATATGTTTAATATGAATAAATTAAAGATAATTAAGATTAATTAAATTTTATATAAGTGTAACTGAGACGACTGTGAAGGGATTTCTTTAAGAATAGAATAAAGTCTCATTCATGTAATTTAATACAATACAAAAGTTGACGGAAGCATCACTTAAGCTACTTGACAACAGATGGCGTTGTTAATAAATTCTAAACAATGATATATTCAGGCTAAATACCTATTATATAGGCATCGTCACTGTGTATTAAGTAATAACATTTTAATATATATATATATATATATATATATATACATATTATGTAATTAATTCTGATTGAAAACTAATATTTAATAAAAAATAAAACTATTCATGATCACGGTAGGAAAGTATGTAGTTTAAAATAATGAAACGCGTAGTAAATCCGAAAATACTATTTCTATTTAAATATATACTCGCCATAGTCTTATGTATTATTATTAAATAATGATTACAAAAAATTATTACTCATCCAAAACAATTCACATTTATTTCGGTTTAAAATCACGGTTAACATAAAATATTCGAACCGGATTTAAACTAGTTTTAACTACTTTAATCAATAAACCACAAAAATAATACACACGCATAAATAACTAAACGGGAGATAAATCTGTGTCGGCCGATGGATCGTTTAAAGTCAAATTGTTTTCGGAAGTCGTAAAAATACCAAAAATCCAATAAACTGAATTCCTTTAAAATATTTGATAGATTGAAATGGTTTTTTGGAAAAATATTCAATAATAGATGTGCTTTTGACTTCGTTTGAACCAAATATGTAGTTACTTTTATTATTCATATATAAATGCGAAAGTAACTCTGTCCGTCTGTCTGTCTGTCTGTGACGCTTTCACGCCTAAACCACTGAACTGATTTTAATGAAATTTGGTACAGAGATAGAGTTGTCCTTGAGAAAGAGCATAGGATAGTTTTTATCCCAGACTTTTGAAAGGTTCTCTTGGAAACGCGATATAACCGAACTCCACGCGGGCGAAGCTGCGGGCGGAAAGCTAGTGATATATAATTTCTAATATATTAGGTTTTTCATATAAAAATATATAATAATATACTGAACATATATTGGTACTTCAGTGAATTAATGAAGATAAATTTATGTTCATTGATTTGGAAATAATCCAAAAACAAATGATTATAATCATCATCCTATCAGAGCTCACTGCTGAGCTGCCTCTTCTCACATGGAGAAGGTTTGAGCATTAATCACCACGCTTGCTCAAGACGGGTTGGTGATTTCAAACTTATAATTTACAATAGTCCAATCCAGGTTTCCTCACAATGTTTTCCTTCATCAGTCAGTGGTGTCTAAATACTCTTAAGTACATATGACTCGGAAAAATCACATTGGTACTTGCCAGGATCGAATTCCTTACGTAAGGTGGGCCCTTTAACCACTAGGCTACCACTGATATATATACATACATAGTTTTCACGTCAAATCGTTTGTGTTTTACTTTCAATATATTAAATTTATAATGTTACTTACTACAAGTATGTTCGTCTCGCTACGTTCGATGATTAGATATAAGAATAACTTTCAACTCTCCGTACGTAGTTAACACGTGGAAACAAATAGTAAGGATATTGATTCAAAACCGTTCAGACGTTGTTCATTAACACACACGTACACAAACATATATACTATTAATGTGAAACAAAATTAATATTATTAATGATGTTCTTCATATTTATCGATAATCACGACCAGGTCTATCGATATATCTCATATGAACGCATCAAACGTGTGAAAAAATCATTAAAATAACCATGAATTCCGACTTTTAATTTGTCACCCAAAAAATAAAAGCAATATCCATTTAACACATTATTATAATTTATTGAAAGAAAATATTAAAATATGAAAAAAAATTGTATTCTATTAAACAGCACAGAAATGTACTGTAAAAAATAGCTATTTAAGCTTTAATTAAGCAGCGAGCAAGCCTTCAAAAAGCTGCTATAATCTTTCTTGATTAAAAAATTGATAGATACGCCCATGGTACGTGAATTGCACATCACAAAGGAGGCAGTAACCGCGCATGTCCTGGCTGGAAAAGGGTGGACCACTATGTCGATGTATATGATATCGATAATATATTATATGGTCAGGATTAATTTTAGTCAGTGGTGGCCTAGTGGTTAAGGGGCCCGAGTCTCGTTGCCGAGGGCGCGGGTTCAATCCTGGCAAGTACCAATGTGATTTTTCGAAGTCATAGGTACTTTCTGAGAGTATTTAGACATCACTGACATACGGTGAAGGAAAACATCGTGAGGAAACCGGGACTTATAGTTTCACAATTATAAGTTTTAAATCACCAACCCGTCTTACAAGCGTGGTGATTAATGCTCAAACCTTCTCCATGTGAGAAAGAGGCCTTTGCTCAGCAGTGGGCTCTGATAGACTGATGATGATGATGATTAATTTTTAATTATCACATTTTAACTGCGTTTCGTTTGACGAGTGAGAGAGCCTATTGCTATTTCCATTTCCCACATTTTTGCCTCTTCTCCAAACAAGGGTGATATATCTGCAAATTTATTTGACAAATGTCTATTGGCGACGGTTCTACCTTCATTAAAATTATGATTTTTAACTTTTCAATCCTACAACTTAATTATTATTTCGAAATAACGCTCGACTATTACAAAAAATACATAATTTACCGAAATTAAATTAATCATCAACAGTTAATTAACCAACAGTTTATTAATATTATTACTACATATATTATAAATATTATGTTATTTGAGATAGACATATCATATTATAACTGTAAAATAAATATTTCACCTGCCAAGTGCAACGATTCAGAACAAAGGACTGCGAAGAACTCTGTAATGCCCTGGGCCGTTTGAATAGTGATGGGGCTAACTTGTTATCGATAAAACATATATACGATAAAAAATATTAAAAAACAACACCTACATTTAATTAATTTCTATACATATACTTCAATTTGATATTTTACTTTATTTTAAACGTCTAAATCCTACTAATATTATAAATGCGAAAGTTTGTGTGTGTGTGTATGTTTGTTACTTCTTCACGCTCAAACGGCTGAACCGATTTCGATAAAATTTTGTATACAGGAAGCTGACGTCCAGGAATAACACATAGGCTACTTTACATCCCGGAAATCCGCGGGTAACACGGCATGGCGCTGCTAGTTATTATATAATTCTATTCTATCGTAATTATTTTTAAATTTTTATCATTAAGAGTTGTTTTAATCGTGACGTCATCCCAAATCATCATTTTAGTCATGAGGACGTTCTTATTAGAGGACAAAGTATTATAAGTACATACATATAATGTATTTTAATGACAATTGTCCAGATGATATAACGAGGGCTTCATTGAATTAATAAAGTGCGGAATAAAAAAAACATTTCAATGGTATTAATTCATATGAATATTCATTATTAGTGTATAATTAATAATGTAACATATATATATTATAAAACATAATAATAATCTATATATTAAAAGCGAATATCCCTACTTAATATTATAAAGTAACTCTGTCTGTCTGTCTGTTACGCTTTCACGCCTAAACCACTGAACTGATTTTAATGAAATTCGGTACAGAGATAGAGTTGACCTTGAGAAAGAACATAGGATAGTTTTTATCCTAGACTTTTGAAAAGTTCTCTTGGAAACGCGATATAACTGAACTCCATGCGGGCGAAGCTACGGGCGGAAAGCTAGTAAATATATTTATAAATATGTAAAGGTTTAGATTTAATTTTTGAATCAGTTAAATTTGAACTACAACGTTAATCTCTTTACGTTTGATTCACGTGATTGTGTCCTAACGGATTTAAGACAAAACAGGTAAAAAAACACACAACAGTAATCAATTCAAAGCAGGATTGGTTAAAAGCTGGATTAGTTCCCTGTGAAAGATGAAAAAGATCTACATATATGTAGACTGACTGATGCAAATTTACATTCTTACTCTTATTATCGACACAATACTATAAAAAATTACTACTATAGTCAAGATTACTACTATACGAATTATGTTACGTACGCGCTACGTATTAAAAAATAAATGAACATCGCCGGGGCGACATCGTTGTATGTATAAAATATATAACTCTTGACGCCGCTGACTCCGCGGAACGAACACCAAGCGTGTGAACCAGAAGATTCCTGATACACACAAGCTATGGAATGGTATTGCTATCATAACATCGGGTCAATTATGTAGTCTTAGGTGTAGGTTATAAGTTTTAATATGTAGTTTTCATTATAATATACATATAAGTATGTTTAATTTTCCTGGAACCTCCAATAGCCACCCTATATAATTTACCATAATATTGTAATTCATTTCAAAAACTATTTCAATTCTGAGAAGAAGATTATATTTGTTTCAATGAATTGTAATCAGAAATATGAAATATATTGTGGTAACGGATATAAATTATTTATATTAAAATTTTTCATTGAAATATTTCACTTGCTAAAAATATACTGAAATTAATTACAAATTTCTCATAATTTTAGCTTATAAATGTAATTTTAGGTCTTTAGATGATATTTATAACAAATATATTCATTTATTTCTACTTGCTATCCTACAATTATTAAACGAGTCTACCTCTTGTGTCATCTTAACCCATTTTTACATTTCAACTGATAAATGATTAAGGTTAGTTACTGATAATTAAAACAATGTCTTCTTCTACCTGGTAATTTCCTTTAGCCAGGGTCTGCCTTACATGTTGTGAATAGTTTCAGCTAATTGTTTTTACGACCGGCCGCCTGCCTGACATCAACCCTCTTTGGGAATGCATTAATCAGTGATGTCTAAATACTTTTAGACAGTACATATGACTCGGAAAAATCACATTGGTACTTGCCAGGATCGAACCCGCGGCCTCATGCACGAGAGGCGGACCTAGCTCTATTTTTAAATCATTTAAAGCAGCGTTTATTTTAAATATTCTCTTATTAGAGATAAAAGTAGTAAAAATACGTAGCTTATTTTAGAAAAATATTTAATTGGTGCTGTTTCCTTAGTAATAGTTTCATTACTCAAACGAAATTACCGATAGTAACGAAGTATTTCTGTTAAAAAATATCGATAAACAATGATAGAAACTAATTTTCTAACATTTAGTTTTTTTTCCAAATACATAATAATAAGTACCTTTTTGTGAGGAAATATCAAAAACATTTTTTACGATACAATCATCACTTTTTATTTGGGTAACACAAACAAACTTATTTGGAGTTTTATGAGATAAATTAACCACATCTATACGTGTGTATATGTATATGTATATATATATATATATATATATATAGTTTGTCTGTACGTCAATAGAGCATTGTTTAAGGCTGGAATGAATCCGCTCAGAGCAAAATCGTTAAAAGCCCAATTATAAGAACAATAACACAACAAAGATATTAAAACGGACGTGTATATAAATATATATATTTTATTATAAAAAAAACTTTGATTTATACTGTTAAACAGAAAATTACTGATAGATTATTAAGAACGTATTAAAATTTGTGTTTCCGTTGACCTCTTCGTGATAAACAGATTTTGAAAAGACTATCACCAATCGTAAATCGTAACAGACGAAAAATAATCATCATCCTATCAGAGCCCACTGCTGAGCAAAGGCCTCTTCTCACATGGAGAAGGTTTGAGCATTAATCACCACGCTTGCTCAAGACGGGTTGGTGATTTCAAACTTATAATTTGATATAAGTCCATGTTTCCTCACGATGTTTTTCCTTCACCGTCTGTCTGATATATAATTGGAATTTGGAATGTATAAAAAGTTTCTAAGAGATAATAAAATGATTAAAAAAATATAATTTACTATAAATAGAAGAAAAATCTCTTTCATAATACAAAAATAGTCCGAATACCGAAAATAAGACATCGGAAAAACATTCAGCGAATCCGATCAATACATACTTATTTACATTCCGCTGGGGTGCTGTAAAAAAAAAAAATGCTTAATACAAAAGTGTTTTAAAATTTCTATCATGCGCCACTTCAATTATATTTTCTCCCTCTTTAATTTACGCCAAGAATTATAATAGAAATTATATTTATAGGAAACGATCGATGAAACACAATAGTATGCTTTATAAGCTACTAGCTTTCCGGCCGTGTGGAGTTCGGTTATATCGCGTTTACAAGAGAACCTTTCAAAAGTCTGGGATAAAAACTATCCTATGTTCTTTCTCAAGGTCAACTCTATCTCTGTACCGAATTTCATTAAAATCAGTTCAGTGGTTTAGGCGTGAAAGCGTAGCAGACAGACAGACAGACAGACAGACAGACAGACAGAGTTACTTTCGCATTTATAATATTAGTAGGGATAGGTACATTTTTGATACGTGGTAGAGGAGCAGAAATATTTTTTCAATATTTTTTTACAATCAAACGAAGGCCAGGGAGAAGTTAATTAAAATAAACAAAGAACAATAAACATAATCCAATTTTGATGAGGTCACAGTTAGCATTTCATTAGAAACGTCAATAGAAATGACGAAATGGAATGATAAAAAAATATGAACATTTTTCATTCACTATTTGTTAAATTTCGTTTACTTATGTTAAATACGAAGAATATTCTTATTCGTGTTTGATTTACCCGTCCCAGGTAAAAGTTGTTTCAGGGAATTACCTATCGCGGTTAAATATTTTAAGGTAAATTTAGATTACCTGTTTATACTCTCCGATGAGTTGGAAGCGGTTTTATGAATACTGTATTGCTTTCGAAACTATATTGAAGTTGGCGATCGAAATATATATATATATATATATATATATATATGTATATTATATTTATTACTTGATTTTATTATTAAATGTACATAAAATATATTCCTGATGAAATATTTGAGACAAATTATTGAATTGTGAATGTAATTTTTTAATTTATAAACTTGGTGGATGGTAATAATTTTAAGACATGAACGGCTGTTATTGAGTTCAAAATATTTGATGCATTATATTTTTAGAAATGCAATTTGTAATGTGAGGGTTTTGCTTAAATTATTGTGCAAGGGACAAAACATGATGACCTTACTTTTTTAGGTGGTAGAGTCTAGCTGTGGCCAAGTTACTACAACTCTAATATGTATATGTTCTGTCTCGACCGTGGAAGTACCACCCTCTCACGGAAGATCGGCGTGAAGTAGTCTTTAATGACTGCGTTTTGTCTGATGAGTGAGAGAGACTGTTGCCCTTTTCCTGACATTTCCTTATTGGAGAAGACTCCCTATTCCTAAAACACAAGATCGGCAACGCATCCGCTACATCTCCATTGCAGATGTCCATGGGCGACGGTGACTACTACCCACCAAGTAGACCGTCTACTCATTTGCCAACTTTAACATAAAAAAAACATATTGTCCAGGTTCATTTGATCTTTATACTGAAGAGAAATATTATTGTGTGACTTTAGACGCGTCAATCAAATTTCCTCCCATAGAAAATCAGAGGATTGTCAACACATCAAATTTTTAAAAACAATCAACATTCGAGCCGCTTGCAGGAGCTTCCTTCTGCAGCATTGCAGGTTTTGCTGCAGCAGCATGCATTATTAGGAATGAAAAAAATATTTTAAGACACTGAAGGTGTACTGATCAAATTTTATCACTGGTGTACTGTAAATTTGACAAAACGAACACATACACAAAAATTTTAAGGAAATTTTGGTTTAAATGAAACTAATATTTACGGATATACTATGAGTCAGTGGTGGCCTAGTGGTTAAAAGGCCCGCCTCTCACGCATAGGGGCGCGGGTTCAATCCTGGCAAGTACGAATGTGATTTTTCCGAGTTATATGTACTTTCTAAGAGTATTTAGACATCATTTAATGAATTCCCAAAGAGGGTTGTTGTCAGGCAGGCGGCCGGTTGTAAAAACAAATAGCCATGTACGGCAGACCCTGGCTAGAGCTGGGAAACTGCCAGGAAGAAAATACTACGAGTGCTTGATCATGGGCAGACGAGATCACGGTTGCTGCGTATAACAGAAACGTCGGGTGTATGTAGTTTATAATAATAAAGAACTCTTAATAATCCGATAATATTAGTTTCATTTAAATGAATACTGAATAATTTTTCGTTAAAGCATTAGATACTGATTAAAGAGAATATGCCAAAGTCCAATTGTAAACGTGTACAAATATTGTCACTTTAGAAGTACTGATCACTAGTGTGTACTCAAGAATGTACAAATTAGTATTGCCTTTAAAATAGATATAAATTTGAACAAAGTTTAATGTCTAGAGATTTGATAGGTTATATAATAATAACTAATTTACTTAGTAATTCGAGAAATAGTGATTTTAGCGATTTGATTTTACGTCTTAATTAAGTTATTTAAATAACCTTGATAGATATTATTATTAATAGTACCGAGGACGTTACGGAAAAATATAATTAATACCTTTAACACTAGTAGCAGAATAAACTACAAAACGAAGCGTATCCAGTTTTTGAATGAGAAACTAAACGAACCCTGTATGTATTTACATCGCACATACCTATGTATAAAGTAAAATAGTATGTAAGTATTGTTCTACATATACAGGGTGACTGGTGAATTACTATCGATACTTGAGGACGTGATATTTGACGATCATATATGACAAAATAAAAATTAATACAACATAAATATTAATAAACTTCTAAGTAAAGTTAACCGAAAGTTATGTAATTAATTACGCATCGTGTGAACACCCTACAGATTAGGTATACACACACACACACGCGCGCGTGCGGCGGCGTGGTGTTGTAACAGCACGCCGCCGCACGCGTCCCCACTCGGAACACTTGGAACGTGTCCACAGTTTATTTATTTATACGTAAATTTGGTCAAAAATTAACTATCTATTTTTTTACATAATTCGAATGAGAATCATGTACCGAGTATTCTCCTTAAATATTGATAGTAATTCACCAGTCACCCTGTATATATTCAACCCTTAGACTTACTTAGAAATAAGACTAACAAAGCACTGAAAGAGCTTACGGTTCCTTGGGAAACCAACATCCTCAAATACCATGAAAACAAGTATTATTAGCTCACTAACGAAATAACTTATAATAGGTTCGTCGTGGATTTATACACGATAGAAGTAGGAGCGAGAGGTATAACAGCTAAATCTATCTACAACCTACTAAAAGACTTGGGCCTGTCCAGAACTAATCCAATTTATTGTTTGAACATACTTCAAACACAGCCCTGGTAGGTTCTTTTCAAATTTGGTAGAGAGAGGAGCTTGGACGGTGGAGGTGAGCGTTTAACGCGTTAGATAGGGTCCCTTAAACCTACACCTGGGTCACAAGTCACAGTCACTGTTGAAGCTCCTCTCACTACAACGATGGACCCGACACACGCATATGAATACATTGAATGATGAGAGGTTTCGTCTCTCTATATATATTAAACCTACACCTGGGTCACAAGTCCCAGTCACTGTTGAAGCTCCTCTCACTACAACGATGGACCCGACACACGCATATGAATACATTGAATGATGAGAGGTTTCGTCTCTCTATATATATTAAACCTACACCTGGGTCACAAGTCCCAGTCACTGTTGAAGCTCCTCTCACTACAACGATGGACCCGACACACGCATATGAATACATTGAATGATGAGAGGTTTCGTCTCTGTATATATATTAAACCTACACCTGGGTCACAAGTCCCAGTCACTGTTGAAGCTCCTCTCACTACAACGATGGACCCGACACACGCATATGAATACATTGAATGATGAGAGGTTTCGTCTCTCTATATATATTAAACCTACACCTGGGTCACAAGTCCCAGTCACTGTTGAAGCTCCTCTCACTACAACGATGGACCCGACACACGCATATGAATACATTGAATGATGAGAGGTTTCGTCTCTCTATATATATTAAACCTACACCTGGGTCACAAGTCCCAGTCACTGTTGAAGCTCCTCTCACTACAACGATGGACCCGACACACGCACCGTGAATATATTGAATGATGAGAGGTTTCGTCTCTCTATATATATTAAACCTACACCTGGGTCACAAGTCCCAGTCACTGTTGAAGCTCCTCTCACTACAACGATGGACCCGACACACGCATATGAATACATTGAATGATGAGAGGTTTCGTCTCTCTATATATATTAAACCTACACCTGGGTCACAAGTCCCAGTCACTGTTGAAGCTCCTCTCACTACAACGATGGACCCGACACACACATATGAATACATTGAATGATGAGAGGTTTCGTCTCTCTATATATATTAAACCTACACCTGGGTCACAAGTCCCAGTCACTGTTGAAGCTCCTCTCACTACAACGATGGACCCGACACACGCATATGAATACATTGAATGATGAGAGGTTTCGTCTCTCTATATATATTTAAACCTACACCTGGGTCACAAGTCCCAGTCACTGTTGAAGCTCCTCTCACTACAACGATGGACCCGACACACGCACCGTGAATACATTGAATGATGAGAGGTTTCGTCTCTCTATATATATTAAACCTACACCTGGGTCACAAGTCCCAGTCACTGTTGAAGCTCCTCTCACTACAACGATGGACCCGACACACGCACCGTGAATATATTGAATGATGAGAGGTTTCGTCTCTCTATATATATTAAACCTACACCTGGGTCACAAGTCCCAGTCACTGTTGAAGCTCCTCTCACTACAACGATGGACCCGACACACGCACCGTGAATACATTGAATGATGAGAGGTTTCGTCTCTCTATATATATTAAACCTACACCTGGGTCACAAGTCCCAGTCACTGTTGAAGCTCCTCTCACTACAACGATGGACCCGACACACGCACCGTGAATATATTGAATGATGAGAGGTTTCGTCTCTCTATATATATTAAACCTACACCTGGGTCACAAGTCCCAGTCACTGTTGAAGCTCCTCTCACTACAACGATGGACCCGACACACGCACCGTGAATATATTGAATGATGAGAGGTTTCGTCTCTCTATATATATTAAACCTACACCTGGGTCACAAGTCCCAGTCACTGTTGAAGCTCCTCTCACTACAACGATGGACCCGACACACGCATATGAATACATTGAATGATGAGAGGTTTCGTCTCTCTATATATATTAAACCTACACCTGGGTCACAAGTCCCAGTCACTGTTGAAGCTCCTCTCACTACAACGATGGACCCGACACACGCATATGAATACATTGAATGATGAGAGGTTTCGTCTCTCTATATATATTAAACCTACACCTGGGTCACAAGTCCCAGCCACTGTTGAAGCTCCTCTCACTACAACGATGGACCCGACACACGCATATGAATACATTGAATGATGAGAGGTTTCGTCTCTCTATATATATTAAACCTACACCTGGGTCACAAGTCCCAGTCACTGTTGAAGCTCCTCTCACTACAACGATGGACCCGACACACGCATATGAATACATTGAATGATGAGAGGTTTCGTCTCTCTATATATATTAAACCTACACCTGGGTCACAAGTCCCAGTCACTGTTGAAGCTCCTCTCACTACAACGATGGACCCGACACACGCATGTGAATACATTGAATGATGAGAGGTTTCGTCTCTCTATATATATTAAACCTACACCTGGGTCACAAGTCCCAGTCACTGTTGAAGCTCCTCTCACTACAACGATGGACCCGACACACGCATATGAATACATTGAATGATGAGAGGTTTCGTCTCTTTACTCTACCATTATAATTAACGGCAGATATTTTCATCTCGTCTGCCGCTCTTGCCGCAAAGTAACCGATACGTCGAGAGTACGTACGTAGGTAGAACAAAAAAGCGTTATAAATACGAAAATATTACTTTTATTTCATATGAATACTCGCGAGTCTTATATATTAGTCGTTCTCCCACTACTGGTACGGAATTTTATGTTAAAAACAAAATATTTATAAAAACCAGGTATATTAGCGTGAACAAAATAATAGTATTAAAACCTGCATACTTTCCAGTATATTCCAGATCAAATTATTCGTGAGACAGCGTACAGTTTCACTAACTTAACCGGCGCGAGGATAGGCTTTCGTTTAATTCTATTGTACATCAGATAGTACAATATTTAATAACATTGACCGATATAGTAAAACAGTGTTGACATTGCATCCATTTGAAGTTATTACTTTATTTATTTAACTAGAAGACCCGGCGAACTTCGTATCGCCCTATAATCAAGAAATATCTGTCACGTTTTTTTATTTATATTTTTGGAGTTTACCTGTAAGCCATAAATCTCCGTGTTTTGAAGTGCGACAGAATGATTTACATATTAGTTAGTTGTCAAATCTAATGTCAAAAAAAACATTTGTATGGGAAATAGAAAAAGGCTGTTTTTATGGTTTTCCCAGTAACGAATCAATTTTTTTCAGCTTTTATACCTTCCCTGAACCTCCACGAACATTTCAAGACTAAGATAAGATAAATCCTTTCAGCCGTTCTCGAGTTTTAGTGAGACTAAGGAACAGCAATCCATTTTTATAAATATAGAAGATAGAAGATAGAAGATAAAGTTATTTTGACTTTGAAAAAAATACGATAACCAAACCATAGCTGACAATATTTAAGTTATTTATATTATTTTGATATTTAGAACTACTTCAGTAGAATTAGTTCTACTACATATTTATAGTAGTAAGAAGTTACCGTTTGTAGTACAAGATGATTTAGCATTATGTTTAACTAGAGGATTTAGTGAGGGCTTATAGAAGATTTGACTAGAACCTTAACGCTTTAGTGCCGGAATTATGAACAGAGATTTTAACTCTATAATGATTATTTCAATAGAAATAGGCCTTAAAGTTTATTAGTGGGTAGTTTTCACCAAGTTTCTAATAATTTGAATTCATCCATCAATTAATTTGGTATATCTCTTCAAATTACATATAACATTAGTTCATTTTGATTACGAACTTTCTTACAAATACATGAGAAATGAACTTGATTAAGACTTGTACCGTCAGCAACTTTATTTGTTACATTCAAAAAAAATTATTGTCTGCTAGCTGTACTTTATAAATAAGACAGAATTACACAAATTTCAGAGTAAAATTCAGGTTTTATTAATTGACCTATAATTGTATATTTAGTAAATCTTATTTCGTACAATATTTTTTAAATATTTTTGGTGATATTACTAGGTACATATTATTATTATTGTCTTATATCTGAAGGTGGCATCACTTTTCGTTTATTTGTTGTGTTCGGCCAAATAAGACCATGTGTGGAGGATATATTCGTCTTCATTTAACATATTTGCACAAATACACATACACTAATAAGCGAAAACGTAAAGACGTGTTGTGATACCAAGTGTGGATGTCATGTTTGCGCTATTTGGACTATATACAAATATTTGGACAAATACGCCAAATGACGTGTCACCTTTACGAGTGCAATGTCTCAGGCATGAGTATAATTAGTCAGGGCGACATTATTGTCGGTACATAAATAAGCCGTCAATATATCGTTTATTTGTCGCTCGTCTGCGCTCGGCGACGGTCGGTCTGCCGCGACCCAATGTTTAATCTTTTTGTCCATTACAAATTACTAGGAATACTTGCATAACTAGTGACTTATAGTAACTTTTCTTTTAATATTAATAATAAAATATTTGAGCAGTATAAAAACTATTTTGTCATTTAAAATATAAATATAAAATAATATAAATGCTAATTAAGTATCTTATGAAAGCAACAAAATGAGAATCGAACCAGGGAATATTGGACTGTACCGCCAGCGTACACACTGAGCTATAGCGTCATAGTATGAAAATTTATTATTGACAAAATTATATAATAATTAAATTTCATAACTACAATATGTGCTCATACAATTTAATCAGTTAAAAGCTAAATAATCTTCTTTTATATGATAATACATTCTATTTGTAAATATAAGTAATGTTGATTATTATCCTATACTTATAAAATATTACTTTTATTAAGTTAATATAGTGATATAAAGTACTTAATGTAATGAATTCATTGAAATATATATATATCTTTATATATATAATTCTTCTTCTGTGAGTGTCTATGTCACTGAACTTCTCTCAAACGACTGGACCGATTTTGATGAAATTTTTTGTGTGTGTTCAAGGGGATCTGGAAATGGTTTAGATTCACAATTTTGTCCGCTGGACAATGTTTTTTTAATTAATTTTTAATTTATCAGTAGTTGTTGAAACAAACGTTTTTTTTTTTTTGACATTAGATTTGACAACTACTTATATGTCAATCATTCTGTCGCATTTCAAAACACGGAGATTTACGGCTTTAATAGGTAAACTCCAAAAATATAAATAAAAAAACGTAACAGATATTTCTTGATTATAGTGCGATACGAAGTTCGCCGGGTCTTCTAGTATATAAATATATACAATTATTATGGTACCTCCTACTATAATAGTTTCTCGGTATACAAAAATTTTTAAACTGTAAGTATTATAATGAAAAAACTTCATCTGTCTCTAGAACCTTATTGATCTGTTCAGAGTGGAATTTCGTCGGCACTGAAATAGAACAAAGAGCTGACTTAACGACTTCCACACTCATCTGACAAATGTGTCCGAATATAATCACCGCGATGAGTTTATTATGTCCAAAAGTTACATCGCATTCGGTTTAACCTTTCATAACACTTCAAAGATACTCTTTTATGTAGATCGTTTTGAATTAAGTTAACGTTTGTTTTTTGTTATAAAAAATATACCTGTAATATATGTATGTTTCTTAATATAAATATAACTTTTTGAATAATTGGGAATAATTATTATTAACTACCTCTACGCCTGCAACTTCGCCCGCGTGGAATTTCCAAGATAACCTTTCAAAAGTCTAGGATAAAAACTATCCTATGTTCTTTCTCAAGGTCAACTCCATCTCTGTAGCGAATTTCATTAAAATCAGTTCAGTGGTTTAGGCGTGAAAGAGTAACAGACAGACAGACAGAGTTACTTTAGCATTTACATATAATATTAGTAGGGATATCGCGTTAAAGTTATTGTCTATTTAGAATAAAATGCATGTTTGTTTGCTTGATAAAATTTTGTATATTGAAATAATAAAAAATATTAAGATGATTTTTTAAACTGTCCCAGGGTAAGGATTATGTATAATACACATCAGCCTATCAGAGCCCACTGCTGAGCAAGGCCTCTTTCTCACATGGAGAAGGTTTGAGCATTAATAACCACGCTTGTAAGACGGGTTGGTGATTTCAAACTTATAATTATGATATTATAAGTCCAAGTTTCCTCGCGATGTTTTCCTTCATCAGTCAGTGATGTCTAAATACTCTTATAAAGTACATAAGACTCGGAACAATCATATTGGTACTTGCTAGGCAGGCCTTTTATCAACTAAGACACCACGAACTATAAACATAATATTTAAGAGATTAAAAAATTTCTTAAATAAAAACTAACAAATTAAAATTCCCTCAATAATTCGTAAGATTACAAAGAAACGTTTTAATGACAAACATACACACAAATAAATACGCTTTCACAAAAAGGGTTACTTTTTGGGCAATTACATAAGAATTAAAAAAAAACTCTCAAACTGCCACCATTCTTCTCATCTCCCCAGCATCATTCGAGCGGACAGTACAAAGGATTTTAAGATGAAATTAAAGATATACCTACTTATTTTTTATTAAAAGTAAGATTGACATCAAATAGGTTCCCGTGTGACAAGTCAAGATGGATCGACTTTACAAACAGAATGACAAACCATCCATTTATATATTTTTATATAAATATATGTATGTATATTAAGAAATATATTTAGTCAGTGATAGTTCAATCCTCGTAACTAGCATTGGATAATTCCACGTATCTACATTGGAAGCAGATTATCAGAAGATTAAGATGAAATATTTTATATATTAAAGACTTTTAAAGTATTTTTTTTACAATAAGTAATAATTTAGTGTTTAATTTATTAGTATTCGTGAAATAATTACCTTAAAAGTCGTTAATATAGAAAATATTTCATCTTAATATTTCTTCTAATAATCTGCTTCCAATGTAGATACGCGGAATTATCTTTGCTAGTTACGCGAATTTGCACTATCACTGACCATATATATCATACAAGTATAGTAATATAACTGTTTAACTTCATAGAAATAAATGAAATCTACTCAGATCTCAGCTTAATATATTGGAGGCTATTTTCCCGTAATTTTAATTATCTAACAGAAAAAGTCTTATCAATATTTGTTAATTAGTCAAAATTAACAAAGAATATGAATAAAGACTACAGTTTTTGCGAACATATTTTTTTTAGCAAAATAAATCCTTACTAATGTTAAAAATGGGAAAGTAACTCTGTCTGTCTGTTACGCTTTCACGCCTAAACTATTGAACTGATTTTAATGAAATTTGGTACAGACATACAGTTGACCTTGAGAAAGAACATAGGATAATTTTTATCCCAGACGTTTGAATGGTTCACTGATTAATGTATTCCCAAAGAGGGTTGATGTCAGGCAGACGGCCGGTCGTAAAAACAATTAGCCAAAACTATTCACAACATGTAAGGCAGACCCTGGCTAAAGCAGGGAAATTGCCAGATAGAAGAAAGAAGACATACATAATGCTTTTAAGGCAAACACATATGAGGTGCGTTAATAAATGAAAACCACAATGGATAAACAAGCATTTAAGTGTTTTTATAATAAAGTTAATTTGAACCGCAGTTTCAACCAAATAAGCAGATTTATTAGTATAGAATTAGGTTAATCAAACACAAACAAGTTAAAATTAACAATAAAATAAAGGATAATTTTAATTCGTGTCGATAGTATTATCGTGACAAATTATTTTATAATTAATTTGAGAATATTATTTATATAAAAACCTTAAAATAATTCTAATATATGTATGTCGATAGGCTTACTATATTATTATATTTTTTTAATATATATTTTTCTCGTATTTTCTTCATGTGCATTATTGTGGAGAGGATATTAAATTATGTTCACTAATTATTTTAAAATGATAGTTCCATCAATGTTTTTATTAATTCTTCGTATTATTTAACTCAGCATCATCAATCCATTCTTGGAATGTATTTCGAAGACAGTTTAGTAGGTTCTTTTCAAATTTGGTTTGGTAGAGAGAGGAGTATGGACAGTGGAGGTGATCGTTTAACGCGTTAGATAGGGGTCCCTTAAACCTACACCTGGGTCACAAGTCCCAGTCACTGTTGAAGCTCCTCTCACTACAACGATGGACCCGACACAAGCACCGTGAATACATTGAATGATGAGAGGTTTCGTCTCTCTATATATATTAAACCTACACCTGGGTCACAAGTCCCAGTCACTGTTGAAGCTCCTCTCACAACAACGATGGACCCGACACACGCATATGAATACATTGAATGATGAGAGGTTTCGTCTCTCTATATATATTAAACCTACACCTGGGTCACAAGTCCCAGTCACTGTTGAAGCTCCTCTCACTACAACGATGGACCCGACACACGCACCGTGAATACATTGAATGATGAGAGGTTTCGTCTCTCTATATATATTAAACCTACACCTGGATCACAAGTCACAGTCACTGTTGAAGCTCCTCTCACTACAACGATGGACCCGACACACGCATATGAATACATTGAATGATGAGAGGTTTCGTCTCTAAATCTCTCACAATGAAGCATACACTATGTTAAGATATAAATATAGAGACTGTTGTTGGTGAATTTTTAATAAAATGTAAAGGTTCGCCTGAAAAATTATATTAGACAACTAGTATAGTCGTGAAACAAAACAAAAACAGGCATAGATGTTAAGATTAATTTATAGTAAAATAAAATATCCAACAGCGATAAGGATACCTAAATATATATATACTAGCTGATCCGAAAATGTTGTTTTACCATTTCAAAAAAAAGGAATTGGTAATTAAAAAGTAAAAAATTTCGATTGTATGTATTTTTTAATGCTACATTATAAAAAAGTAAAAACCAAAAATTACGTCGCTAAAATTAAATTAAAAATAATTAAAGGTGAACAACCCTTACGACTTAAGGGTATGAAAAATAGATGTTGGCCGATTCTCAGACCTAGTCAGTATGCTCACAATATTTCATCACAATCGGTCCAGCCGAGAGGAGTTCTCTGTCTAACACCGCGACACGAGAAATATATATATACTAGCTTTTGCCGCGACTTCGTCCGTGTGGAATAGTGACTTCCGGCAGATTTTTGGTTCTTCCCACATAGTTCCCGTTCTTGCGGGGTTTTCGGAATGGTCGAGTTCCCGTAGAATTTTCAGGATAAAACCTATGTTTTTTTTTTATTAATAATGAAGTACTCTTAACCAACAACATATTTATTTGTTTATTTGAATAAAGATTAATATTATTATCTTGATACAACTTTAACAAATTATTTCGACCAAATTAGGTACCATAAAAACGGTTTTTGTGAGTTAATCTTAAAAGATAGACATATACTGTCGCGGACTGTTTTTTAGATCATTAAAAGAGCTACTATTATTCTTTAATAAATATTTTTTGTGTATCTTGAACCGTTTTCACGGCGCACGCAACGGAAGGCTTAAAAGATGAAATAATTTCTCCCGTTTTTTACACATTTACCGCTATATCTTTGCTCCTATTGGTCGTAGCGTGATGTTATATAGCTCACAGCCTTCCTCGATAACTGGACTATCCAAGACAGAAAGAATTATTCAATTCGAACCAGTAGTTTCGGAGATTAGCGCTTTCAGACAAAACAAACAAACTCTTCAGCTTTATAATATTAGTAAGATAAAAAACTAAAGACATCATGCCTTTAAATCCGGTCGCCTCAAAGCAAAAACTTGGATTCTGTCCAAAATTTTCAGTTAACAAAGGCTTCTCATATTATACGGCCATACTATGGATATGGTGCGCTAGCTATGTTACCGTTTAGACATTTTCAAATATAATAGAGAATTTATAATATTATCGAATGCAGTAAAAAATTAACTATGAGAAATCTTTTTTATGTAAATATACCTAATAGTTTTTATTGTGTCCAAGTTACATAAAAATGTTAATTAATAAAATAATACTTAAAATTTATTTGGATGACACCATTTAACAATTTCGAGTGGGTTTGGTAAAAAAAATTATGTAAATATTAATAATATAAACATTTCCTTCAATATTATTTTAGCTATATAAATATGTAGAACATCTGATAACTTTCATAAATATTCGCGGAGTATGTATTATTTATAAGAATAATAGACAAACTTATATTCATACAAATATATATATGTATATATATGATTCAGTGGTGGCCTAATGGTTAAAGGGGCCGCCTCTCGTTGCCGAGGGCGTGGGTTCGATCATGGCAAGTACCAATGTGATTTCTCCGAGTCATATACAGGGTGACTGGTGAATTACTATCAATATTTAAGGAGAATACTCGGTACATGATTCTCATTCGAATTATGTAAAAAAAATAGGTACTTAATTTTTGACAAAATTTCCGTATAAATAAATAAAGTGTTGACACGTTCCAAGTGTTCCTAGTGTGGACGCGTACGGCGGCGTGCTGATACAAAACCACGCCCCCGCTGCGTATGTGTGAGTGTGTGTGTATACCTAATCTGTAGGGTGTTCACACGATGCGTAATTAATTACATAACTTTTGGTTAACTTTACTTAGAAGTTTATTAATATTTATGTTATATTAATTTTTATTTTGTCATGTATGATCGTCAACTACCACGTCCTCAAATATCGATAGTAATTCACCAGTCACCCTGTATACTTTATAAGAGTATTTAGACACCACTGACATACGGTGAAGGAAAACATCGTGAGGAAACATGGACTTAAAGTTTCAAATTATAAGTTTGAAATCACCAACCCGTCTTGAGTAAGCGTGGTGATTAATGCTCAAACCTTCTCCATGTAAGAAAGTGGCCTTTGCTCAGTAGTGGGCTCTGATAGGCTAAAAATAGATATATGTATATTGTATATATGTATATAGTCAACATAATTAGTATCGAGAAAAATCCAACTACAGGTTACTAAAGTGTACTTGAGAAACTAATTGCTACTTCCATTAAAACTATACATCTTTAAGAAGGATTAAAAATTTCAGTTTTAAGCTAACTTCTGACGTCGGCTTTGTCTGCTTAAAACTTTAACAGGTCTTTTGAAGTTATTCGACTCTCATTTCATTTTACCCGAAATACACATTTTCATTAAAAGACTAGTTTTTGTAATATCAAAAAATCGTTTGTATGGGAAATAGAAAAGGGCTGTTTTTAGGGTTTTCCCGGAAATTATTCCAATTTTTCTCACCTTTTAAACCTTCCCTGGACGTCCAGGAGTATTTCGAGACTAAAATTAGCCAAATCGGTTCAGCCGTTCTCGAGTTTTAGCGAGACTAAGGAACATCAATCCATTTTTATATATATATAAGAAGAAGATAGTATTGGAAATTGATAGTTGAAAATAGTAATAATTAATAAAGTACAAAAATTGAAATTTAAATATACGTAAATTATATTAATTAAGCTACGGAACCAAACTAAATATGTAACAAAAAGAAATGACATGTGATACCAAATCATTATTTCAAATCAGTAAAACTGTCACCAACTTGGAAGATGAAGGGTTCTGATTTCCTTATTAGATGAATACGTTTTGAGAATTGAAAAAAAAAATCTATAAGAGCGGCTCCATGGCTTTTTATAGTTTAATATTAATATTAATATACTTGGCTTTGAAACAATACAGTACAACAATAACATAAAGCCAAAATAATATATATTCATAAGCATTTAATAAATAAAAATATATAACATTTGTATGAGATAATATTTTTTTAGTTACAACAATAAAGCGGCCGCTCCACGTAGTTTTGTCCGTCACATATGGTCAGCATGTGTCTCTAACAATGCGAAGGAAGTTACAATGAAATATTAATAGACGATATTAACTATTAAATGCCCGTGTGTTTGTTTGTCCTTGATAGTTTTTGAGGTTGGAAACTATATGTATGTATTTATTTATTCGTGGGAAACTAATAGCTTGAATTAATATGCATTAACTTTGAGAGCAAAAGTTTTCACAGTCACTTTGAAATTGTTTGTGTAAATTACCCACATATATATATGTACATGTGTGTATAGTGTATATGTGTAGTCAGTGGTGGCCTAGTGGTTAAAAGGCCCGCCTCTCATGCACGAGGGCGCGGGTTCGATCCTGGCAACTACCGAAGTGATTTTTCCGGCAGGCGGCCGGTCGTAAAGAACAATTAGCCAAAACTATTCACAACATGTAAGGCAGACCCTGGCTAAAGCTGGGAATTTTCCAAGTAGAAGAAGATAGTGTATATGTGCATGTGTGTTACTCGTTTGTCTAGAAACAACAGAACGTTAAAATATAAGAGTCCTTTAAAATTTTACAAATGACGTATAATAATTATTATTACGAAAAATAAATTAAATATAAATTAAATATATACATAGATTGGACTGAGTCATGGAACAGAAAATTTCTGAAATATATTTAAGTTAGGAAATCATTAATTTACTTACATACTTATATGTATGTGTGTGTGTGTGTGTATGTACGTATTTCGTTTCGCAATACCGAAGTCACTTATAAAATGAATCACAGCTTATTGAGATCAAAGCAGAGTCAATGATTCAGTACGTAACGTTTAAATTCTCAGAATAAGAATATTTTTTAATGATGACGAGCCACAACTGTAATTAAATTAAAATATCAATGTGTGTGTGTTTGTGTGTGTGTGTGTGTCTGTTAATACCTGAATGATAAAACTACAGATATCAGCAACATTTGGTTTCTTGGAAATATATTATTAACAAAGGATGCTTGTTTTTAAAGATAAAGTAGCGGAAAATATTATGGCGAAATACCTCAATTAAAATTAAAATCTCATTGCCTTTTTTAAAAGAATTATTCAGAATATATTTAAATGTCTAAATAGATGAGAGTCTAGCAGTTCTTGTGACCCATATAGAAAAACCTAATTTAAATTCGACCTACCAATGTTAACTTCACAGACGTAAAGATATTTAGAGATAATTAAAAAATGTATTGGATATTTAATTTCTGGAATAGAGGATAAGATAAAATGTAATTTATGTTTACGAAAAACAAATACGCTTACTACAAAAAATTAAACTAATATTTTCGGAATTTACTAAGCGTTTTTATTTTTGATTATAAACTACATACTCCCGACGTTTCGGCTACTTTTCAGCAACCGTGATCACGAACAGACGAGAAGTCTGGACGTAGAGACGTCGCGACGCGTAGTAAAATCCGAAAATATTAGTTTCATTTAAATTAGTACTCACGAAAATTTAGATCTCATTACACTTACTGCAAGTTTTAGACTTCAAACTAAATACAAACGATAAGTAGTTTTTCATTGGTGAAGTCAGTGGTGGCTTAGTGGTTAAAGGGCCCGCCTCTCGTTGCCAAGAGCGCGGGTTCTATCCTGGCCCGGGCAAGTACCAATGTGATTTTTCCGAGTCATACGTACTTTCTAAGAGTATTTAGACATCACTGATTAATGCATTCCCAAAAGAGGGTTGATGTCAGGCAGGCGTCCGGTCGTAAAAACAAATAGCCAAAAACTATTCACAACATGTAAGGCAGACCCTGGCTATAGCTGGGAAATTGCCAGGTAGAAGAACTAGTTTTTCATTAATAAGCCTTTATTGCAATCATATAGAAATAACTTTGTGTGTTTTTAAAGAGTCATGTGGCAAACAATTGGACGGACTACTTGATATTCAGTAGTAGGTTGCCGACCATGATTATGGGAGAAGGAGGGGAAATAGTGGGAAAAGGAAACCGTAGGAATAGGTGGGAACAAGGAAAGAACAACCTTATTAAAATGTGTCGTGATAACGCTACTGATAAAGATATAATAAAACGAAACATGACTCAGTGTATTATACACACATGAGTAATGAAAAATAAACATTTCAATCATTTTTTCGTTTACCTTTAAAAATACACATATAATATACATTCTAAGAAATAATCCTTATAAACTTTATCTATAATGAAATGTCTTAAACATCTAGGTAAAACTTTTTTAACTGATAGATTACGAATTCGAATAGCAAAATGAAATTATGTATATGCCAATACAACTAAAATTCAACTGGTTTTGTCACTTTGAGTACACAAATAATGCGCAAGAAACATACAGCAAGAAGTGAAAAGAAATTTATATGATAATTTTTTATATGATTTGAATAAAAAATACACATATTAATTGATATAAATTAAACTATTATTTTCGTATACTACGTGTTTTTCATTCTATATCTACATGATCTTGACGTTTCGGTTCCTTTACAGAAATCTTACTTATATATCATATACTAGAAGACCTGGCGAACTTCGTATCGCCCTATAATCAAGAAATATCTGTTACATTTTTTTATTTATATTTTTGGAGTTTACCTGTGAGCCATAAATCTCCGTGTTTTGAAGTGCGACAGAATGATTGACATATTAGTTAGTTGTCAAATCTAATGTCAAAAAAACGTTTGTATGGGAAATAGAAAAGGGCTGTTTTTATGGTTTTCCCAGTAATGAATCAATTTTTTTCAGCTTTTATACCTTCCCTGAACCTCCACGAACATTTCAAGACTAATATAAGATAAATCCGTTCAGCTGTTCTCGAGTTTAAGCGAGACTAAGGAACAGCAATCCATTTTTATATATATAGAAGATAGAAGATTAATACACAGACGAACCCGCATGCAAGAACTAGTATCGAATACGTCACAGTCATCCAAACGAGACATTATTCTTCCCGTGGTATGCATACCAAATATTCGTACTGGCAAAGACAAACTACTTTAGGCAGTAGTCATTAAACAATTTAGGCGGGGACTGCTTGTCAACGTTACAATACAAAATGAGTCGAAAAAAACGCGCGTGACTCAAATTAGCAAGGATACAAGTCTTTAACGCGACTCCGTCTGGATTTTTAGCTTAAAACGAAATTAAATATCACCTAAAAATTGGAGTGAATCGGATTAAAATTTAAAAATCTTAATAAGTAATAAAGGAAAAATATATATTAAAGCATATCAATAAAGAAATAAAATATGTTTTTAAAGAAATATTATAAGTACTAAAGTACTTATTTATTATAGTATATACTTCTAGAACTTTGTTTCTCTTCAAAGTTTTCGTCACTCAAACTACTAACCAAAAAAAACTCCTTTCAGCAAGACAAACAGAGAAAATAAATATTTATATTAATTTAAACTAATGGTTTATGCTTTAACTTCGTCCGCGTGGAGACTGTCATTAAGTTTAGAGAGAAATTGATAAAAAAAAAACATTAATTTTGGGATATACTACTCGTATTTATAATTTTATTTTAATTTTTACCCCTTTTTTTGGTAACTTAAGTGGCACCCTCTGTGCTTCATCATCATCCTATCTGAACCCACTGCTGAGCAAAGGCCTCTTCTCACATGGAGAAGGTTTGAGCATTAATCACCACGCTTGCTCAAGACGGGTTGGTGATTTCAAACTTATCATTGTGAAATTATGAGTACATGTTTCCTTACGATGTTTTCTTTCATCTGTCAGTGATGTCTAAATACTCTTATAAAGTACATATGACTCGGAACAATCACATTGTTACTTGCCAGGTTTCAAACCCGCGCCCTCATGCATGAGAGGCAGACCTTTAAACACTAGGCCACCACAACTGCCCTCTTAGCTTAAAAATTATAATCCCTATTAAAATTATAAATGCGAAAGTAACTCTGTCTTTCTGTCTGTCTGTTACACTTTCACGCCTAAACCACTTAGCTGATTTTAATGAAATTTGATACAGACATAGAGTTGACCTTGAGAAAGAACATAGGATAGTTTTTATTCCAGACTTTTGAAAGGTTCTCTTAGAAACGCGATACAACCGAACTCCAAGCGGGCGAAGCTGCGGGCGGAAAGTTAGTATACTATAATTATAACAATTACTTCAATGTTTGATTACAACCAATAAAACTGAACCATAGAAATTTTATGATAACATTTAAGTATCATTGTATATGTAAACTATAAATACTGGCTTCAGACATTTTGTAACATTACTGGAAGTAACTATGAACGTTGGAAAACAAATCTCAAATTGTACATTTAATATGTGATCACGGGCTGTAAAGACGACGTAAAATATAGAACTTATAGGCAGATATCCATATAAAATACAAATATAATGACGTGTTCTTTTGATAACTAGTTTGTTCTTCGACCTGGCAATTTCCCAGCTTTAGCCAGGGTCTGCCTTACAATTTACATGTCGTGAATAGTTTTGGCTAATTGTTTTTACGTCTAGCGCCTGCCTGACATCAACCCTCTTCAGCAACTAATTATACCAATCAATTAATTACATTTTAAATTTCATTCCGATCTATGCCTTCTCAAGTTCCATGATTATTTTGTAACAAAGCAACGAACATTCATACATACCAACAGAGCACATAGCAAGGGTCATGCTCAGAAATAGAACGAAATATATTTTCATCAATTAACCTTTAAATAATCTTATATTTATTGTCCTTTTTATTTAAGGTCAAAGGTCACACTGTTTCTTCACATATTCTGTCTAATATAATTATGTCAAACTTCCAATTATATGATTCGCCCGCGACTTTGTCCGCTCGTAATAATATTTTTTATTAGTTATACAAAGTATTGACATACTTACATATATAGCCTTATGTACTTAAATATACTATCTAGTGATAATAAGAATCGGCTTAGAAGTTACAGAGATTAAGATATATTAAAGATTAAACTTTTCAAAAATCTGAGATAAAAACTATCCTATGTTCTTTCTCAAGGTCAACTCTATCTCTGTACCAAATTTCATTAAAATCAGTTCAGTGGTTTAGGCCTGAAAGCGTAACAGACAGATAAAGTTACATTCGCATTTATAATATGAGTAGAGAATTTATTTTGGTTTTTATAATTATCATGTTATTTCCATATAAATAAAGTATTATTTGCGAGTACATATTTATTATTTGTATTAATATAATATCAATAAAACTGCTTACTCTAAATAAAATTTATTTCGTTTTTCAAATATAATCATGTAATTTTTAATTATTTTGTTGGCTTCTAAAGTATTAATGTAAGCTTTTAAAATTATTTCAGGTAATAATTTTACTGGCTGTACCGATTTAGATGATATTTCATTTTTTAGTTTGTCGTAACGTGTTATCGCTGCCAATAGCCCTAGGGCTGATGGTGGCGCCCCCTGTACAACATTAATTCAGTTATAACTCTGCCAAAATCTCCTAAACCCGCCTAACCGCGCTATCTGTTGGTTCATATTAATTAGGATTACTGTGGTCTGTAGATTAAATACGGTACATCTTGTGTTTGATTAAAGTTCAATATATACATATATACATACATAATATATATATATATATATAGCTAGACCAATTTTCATGGTTTTTTGTCCGTAGGATTTGAATAGCAGAATATATCTTAAGAAAAGAAAATTTAAACAAAAACTCGACGAAATAATGTAAAGTATCGAACTCGGGTTCCCAGGATCGATAGAACCGAATTGTGTTTGTCATTTGTCAAGAAATATCTGTTACCTTTTTATCTCAATGAAGTTAATTTCTTTATTATGTACAGCTAGCTGACTCGACAGACAATGTTCTGTCTTCTTATAATTCAAATCTTATATATATATGTATATGTGTGTGTGTATGTGTGTGTGTGTGTTACAGACAGATGTAAAGTTTAAAGTCGTAACACACTTAAATGTTCTATTTTAAATTTCGTCAAGTGTCGAGCCGATGAAAGATGGTGCTGGCTGAGCGAAAGGTGTTAGTTTGTAAACTATAAAGGTATCTCCAGACTGTACGTGGAAACGCTGCAGTTTTTTTAATCTTATTGTAGAACTTATTAGTAAGATATAGTATTTATATTAATTGATGTTTCTTTTTATTTCAAATTTATTTAAATGTTGTATATAATTTCAAAAATTGATATGGATGTTATGTCTGAAATAAATTTATTATTATCATTATGAGAAATTTCTATGTGCTCTTAAATTTTCATCTACCAGCCGTAGGTATATAAAGTCACGATAGAATAAAATTTTTGAGTTTTAAGTTATATATAAATTATTCAAACGTAATGAATTTATATGTGCGTATATTAAAGTTTTTATTTATAATTACATGAGTCTTAGACATTATCGAGTTTTTACAGGATGTATTTTACACAGGCCATGTTAAATAGCAATATTTTATCCTACAGTTTATAATTTATATTCAATTATCCCTACTAATATTATGAATGCGAAAGTAACTCTGTCTATCTGTCTGTTACGCTTTCACGCCTAAACCACTGAACTGATTTTAATAAAATTTGGTCAGACATAGAGTTGACCTTGAGAAAAAACATATGATAGTTTTTACGCCAGACTTTTGAAAGGTTCTCTTGGAAACGCAATATAACCGAACTCCACGCGGTCGTAGATGCGGGCGGAAAGCTAATTTGTTGATATTTAGTCTAGTTTAGATTATTTTTAAATCATAATCAAGATATTTGTGTAATTATGAATATATATACTAGCTGACCCGGCGAACTTCGTACCGCCCTATAATCAAGAAATATCTGTTACCTTTTTATCTGAATGAAGTTAATTTCTTTGTTAAGTATAACTGACTCGACAGACAGTGTTCTGTCTTCTTAACTCCTCCTCCTCTACCTGACAATTTCCCAGCTTTAGCCAGGGTCTGCCTTACATGTTGTGAATAGTTTTGGCTAATTGTTTTTACGACCGGCCGCCTGTTCTGTCTTCTTAACTGTGATTATTGAATTATAATTGGTATAACTCCTGCCACAGATCAACTCCGATCGAATTGCAAAGGGCATGTAAATTTGTTTTAATTTTTTCTTTGTTTTAATGGTAACTACGTGAATATTACTGCTAGTGACACATTATTATATTAAAAAATTGAAATATGTTGTAATTTTCGTTATTTTTTCTTATATAAGAATCTTCTACTAATAATAATATATACAATAAAAAAGGATTATTGAAATCGGTCCAGCCATTTAGTCGTATGCTGTGACTAAAGGAAAAAGGAATTCATTTTATATATGTATATACATTTATTTACTTGTTCTTGTTAGCGATGTTGATTTTTAATTTCGTCTATCATCCAATAGAAGCTTTATTAAAACAGATCTAGCTATTAAGAATTTTTTAAATATTCAAGTATGATACACAGTTATTATTGAATTAACGCAAAAATAAATAAATTACAATCTCTATTTCTCTTTAAATTATAAGCACGTTTATACTATTTAAATGAAATTAAAGTTTTGTGTGTATCTTATTTAGATTAAGTAAAATTCAAAAAAAAATTAAGGGTTTTCGACACGAGCGTGTACGCTGTCTGTGTGAAGGTGGCCTTATATTCTATATCGGGTGTTTGAGAAAAAGGCACGTACCAACTATTAGAGGGAACTCTCCCTATTTTAAATGCTGGATAGCCCTGTTTGACATTTTGGGTTTGTCTCCTTTTTTCCAATTTAAATTGACACTTTCTTTTTTAGAAAGGATTATTACTGTCTTTGGAAAAAACAAAAAAACCTTGAATATACTGATTACAAAATTTAATAAAATTTTAATTTCTTTACGTAATTCAATAAATAGGTTAAAAAAATTAGATTATATGACCGAAAATTTGTTTTATTTTAAACTACATTTTCACTTAAAGTGTGTAAAACAATACATATTTATAATTTTTCCTTCAAAACACATAAATTTTTAACTAATTCCTTCTTAAATCTCGTCTTTCTGTATATTGTATCTTATAACCATTGCATAAGTCTCAAAATGTATTAATTTATACTTCACTTTTAGTTTATGGAAATAACTTAAAAATAAATCTCGGATGTTCGTAACCTAAATGTATGGAGAGGTTGTTGATTGTAAATTAATATTATTTATTAATATATGAATTTTATATTAAATTTCGTGTTTTTTTTTACCATAATTCTCGTAAAAAATTGATTTTCATTAAAAAAATCTCTCTGAATTTTTTATTTAATTTTATATACACTTTTAATAAGTGGTTTTTTTTTTCCAAGTTGAGAACCGAAATCTTCGTATTATTAGTAATTCATTTCATTGTATCCAAAACTATAAAAATAAAAGTAATGTATCAAATTTAAAATTAATATTGACATATGAAAACGTTAAGTATTTAATAATATTTTTACTCTACAAATAATATCACTGGAGGAATATCATGCATTTAACCGTCAAATGACAAAAAAAACTTATAAGTACAACTTATACATATGAGGCAAGCATCGTCGGGTGTAGAAACTAGTTACAATTATTTTTAACAAGTAACTACTCCACGCCATCCTGTAACCAATACCCCATAGATTCATAGATCATGGTGCTACAAATTTATGACTATCTGGTAATACTACTTAAGCTACCAGTTCGAAGCTAAATAATTTATAACTGTGCACAAATAGCTTAAATATTAAGCTAAATTTGATACAGCTTTAACATCGGAACAGCTTCTTCATCAGCTGTATGTATACCAGGTAATATTATCTTTATAGATAACCAAGTTTATTAGCTTGTATATATGTATAAACTATGTATAAAAAAAATCATATTATTAATAAAAAAAATTGTCCCAAAAAGCGACGTGATATAAATATATATAATTCACAACAAATTTAGAATAGTATTCATGATCAGGCTATCAGAGCCCACTGCTGAGCCTCTTCTCACATGGAGAAGGTTTGAGCATTAACCACCACACTCGCTCAAGACGGGTTGGTGATTTCAAACTTATAATTACTAATTATAAGTCCATGTTTCCTCACGATGTTTTCCTTCATCTGTCAGTGATGTCTAAATACTCTTATACAGTACATATGACTCGGAACTATCACAACGTACTTGCCAGGATCGAACCCGCGCCCTCATGTATGAGAGGCGGACCTTTAACCACTAGGCCACCATGAGCTTATTTTTACAAAGTATATTAATCAATTATTAATAACTTACCATACGAAGAGTAGACAGCGAAGGTTAGAAGCAGAACCACACGTAAAACCATCCCATTGACATCAAAACGGAACCGGAACATATTCAAAATGGCGCCCATCACAAAATGGCCGACTACACCACAAACACTATATCACATAATAAATAAAAAACACCTAAAATCCTAATACATACATATATATATTTATAAAACATTCGCGGTATTTATCTGAAACAAAAGAAAAAACAAAAATTATTATCTCCTTGTATGTAGCAGAAATGTTATTATATTTTTATTTATATACATATGAAAACATGTTGGCTTTAGGGCTACACGGACGAAACATAAGAAAACAACATATATATATGTATTTATATATATACATATATGTGAAAAGTAAAAGTACAAAAATGTTAACTTTTACTATAAGTTTTTATACCTTCAATATACTGACAGTTTGGAGTTTAATATAATGTATAAAATTTGTTTTTATATTTTATATAACTAGCTTTCCGCCCGCAGCTTCGCCCGCGTGGAGTTCGGTTATATCGCGTTTCCAAGAGAACCTCTCAAAAGTCTGGGATAAAACTATCCTATATTCTTTCTCAAGGTCAACTCTATGTCTGTACCAAATTTCATTAAAATCAGTTCAGTGGTTTAGGCGTGAAAGCGTAACAGACAGACAGACAAACAGTTACTTTCGCATTCGCATATTAGCAGGGATACCAAAAATTGTTAAGATATTATTGGTTTCAATAAAATTACTTCTCCGCGAAGCTTTATACGATTATTAAATTCTCTTATGGTACTAATCACTATGTATGTATATAAAAGAAAGTCGTGTTAGTTACACTATTTATAACTCAAGAACATGTACAGATATGGATGGAAATTCGTGGAGAGATAGATTAGAACAAGGAGACGGACATAGGATATATAATTCTATTCGATCGAAAAAGAATTTAAGAATCCAATATCTGGTTATTCACGGCCTCTACGCCAGCTATACATATTACTAATGACGAAATTAACGCGAAGTCGCGGGCAAAAACTAGTCCTCTATATATATAATATATACATATATACAGGGTCACTGGTGAATTACTATCAATATTTAAGGAGAATACTCGGTACATGATTCTCATTCGAATTATATAAAAAAAATAGGTACTTAATTTTTGACCAAATTTCCGTTTAAATAAATAAAGTGTGGACACGTTCCAAGTGTTCCAAGTGTGGACGCGTGCGGCGGCGTGCTGATACAACAACACGCCGCCGCACGCGTGTGTGTGTGTATACCTAATCTGTAGGGTGCTCACACGATGCGTAATTAATTACATAACTTTTGGTTAACTTTACTTAGAAGTTTATTAATATTTATGTTATATTAATTTTTATTTTGTCATATATGATCGTCAAATATCACGTCCTCAAGTATCGATAGTAATTCACCAGTCACCCTGTATAGTTACCATAATTATATAAAGACTGAAACCCTACCGCATACCTGCAGCTTTCCCATACTTTAATAATGCACATTCATTAAATTTTAAAACAATGGTCCTTGCAAAAAAATTATACTCAATCATTATGCACCAGGCATCACAATTAAACACGATACTCCGAAGCCTTCTCGTGTTACCTTAACAAAGGGCAGAGGTTACTAAAATAAAAGTATCATATTACCTACTATTGATTTGGAATCGCTAATTGAATTTCTTATAATTACTTCAATAATGAATAGATTTTGTCTCGTGGGAAGTTTTGTATATATATATATATATATATCTTCTTCTACCTGGCAATTTCCCAGCTATAGCCAGGGTCTGCCTTACATGTTGTGAATAGTTTTTGGCTATTTGTTTTAACGAACGGCCGCCTGCCTGACATCAACCCTCTTTTGGGAATCAACATTAATCAGTGATGTCTAAATACTCTTAGGAAGTACATATGATTCGGAAAAATCACATTGGTGGTATATATATATATATATATATATATATATATATATATATATATAAAATTGTACTGTCTGTTTTTTATAATAAAATAAGCTCTTTATAGAATCACATTCATCATGTATATGGTGCATGGATACAATAAAATATTGAAATGAAACTAATATTTTTCGAATATACTATGTAGGCGTGCGTTATTTTTTTTTTAAATCTACATATTCCCGACGTTTCGGTTACTTTATAGCAACAGTGATGACGGACAGACAGATAGAAAAATGGGCGATATGTTTAGTTTTTTACAAAAATGAAAGCACGCGTTGTATATCCGAAAAATATTAGTTTCATTTAAACGAATAAAACTAGCGAAAGTCTTAGATCTCATTAATAAAATGTATATTTTTAAAATTTCTCTATCTGTCCGTATATTAAAAGTAATTACTAAAATCCCTGTTTTAATTTAAAGGCACTTTTTTCCGAGCAAAGTCGCATTTACAGCTTGTATAGCATGAATCGCAATGATTCTATAATGATAAAAAAATATCATCTACAGTATATCTTTTATCTTGAAATGTAGGTCTTGAAGATGGAATAAGAAGTATGATAAAATGAAATATTAAATTTCTCTTAGAACAATAACAGATCCTTCTGTTATTTTTAAAAACATCTCTGTATATGTCTTCAGAAAATAATAAAAAGACAATATAACGTTCAGGTACTCATCATAGTACTATCTAAATAAATTTTATATCCAAAAGAAACTTATAAAATAGTAAAATATACGATTTCAAGAAGCAGAAATTATTTTTAGAATAACAATGGATAAATCCTACGAAATTCTACATGTCAAAGGTCATGTAGGGTCTATACTGAGGTCAAAGGTCATGCCAACAATGAGACAAAAGTTATAAGTTAAACATGATCTATACTAAAAACATATTAATTGGTAGTTTTCTTGATAGTACAAATGTGTTAGGGCTTCTATAATTTCAATTTCTAGAAAACCTGGTACACCTACTATATAAACTACTCAAAGCGCAGACTCCGCTTGAGTTTAATAATATTGATATCAAAGCTATTAGTTTCTATTTAAATAACCATAACTAATAGTTTCTTAGTTAGGGAGTGTTCATAAATTACGTGAGGTGTTTTTTTGAAGTTTCTGATCTTCCTTCTATCCCAAAATCTCACGTGAGATTTATCAAAAGTATAAATGAAATAATTCTTTTTTTTTTAACGAATTATGGAATTATCCTAATTGTGTAACGATTACGCTTAAGATTAAATATTAAGCGTGTACAATCTAATGTTATATAAATATAATATATATTTTTTGTTTCATTCGGAAAAAAAATTACGAGATAATTTCGAGACCCCCCTCCCCTCCAATGTAAGATTAGATGAGTCTTGACTCGACCCCTTCCCCCCTTAATTATCATGTAATTTATATTATTATTATGATATATTCATCATGTATTTTATGAACGCCCCCTTATCTATAAAGACAGAAAAAACATCCGTGTGTATTTAAACTTAAATAAAAATCTCGTCTGTCCGTGATCACGGTTGCTGCAAAGTAACCGATACGTCGAGAGTATGTTATTAATAATAATAATAAAAAAACACGTTGTAGGTATGTACATCCGAAATATTGATATAATTTAAATGAATACTCGTTAAAATATTGAAGACGCAATAATTACAACTCGATGAAAACACACGCTGGCATACTACAACTAAACTGTTTCAATACAAATAATGTTTTATTTGAACTTATTATACCTATCGAATATTTTATTGTGGAATTCACTGCAATACTAATAAGCCAATCACTGATCTCAATTGAACACTTAATTAATCTTTGTCGGTAACATAGTACTTTCCTAACATTCAAATCTACATATATATTGGACAAATCAGGCCATTACATTCTGTTTGATAAACCACATATCCTCACTCGCGAATAAACATATACCGAGCTTAATCTGCGAGGCTATTGAAATTAAAAAACACAAGAATTTCAATAGAGAAGATGGCTGGAACCTATCAAGTACCTGGGATCCTCTTCTTAAAAATATAAAATCCCATGTCAGTGACCACACCGCAGGACCTCGAGATATCGGGAGCGCATTCTGCCGGCATCCAGAGAGTTAAGCCAGAAAATTAAGAAAATAATAGCGGTAGATAAATAACAAGACCGACTGACAGACTCAAATCTCGTCTTAATGATCACGGTTGATGAAAAGTAACCGAAACGTAAGTATTATGTAGTTTTTCACAAAAAATAAATCACGCGTCGTTTAATCAAAAAACATTACTTTTATATACACATACATTAATTAAAAACAATTTCGCAAAGAGGGTTGATGTCAGGCAGGCGGCCGGTCGTAAAAAAAAATTAGCCAAAACTATTCACAACATGTAAGGCAGACCCTGGCTATTGCCGGGAAATTGCCAGGTAGAAAAAATGATAATTACGAACAATCTTTCTAATACTTGTCAAACCACTATCAATAGTGACTATTTGGTATGTATATATAGTACTATTCATATATTTTTATATAATACTCTTTTTATATAAAATTATCTTTTTCTATTCACTATTTTTATCTCATTAAAATAAAGTTGTCAGACCGTGATGCTGCTGCCTTTTTGTCTTATTTTTCTAACTCATTAATTAAAAAAATGTGTTTAATAAGGTATATTATTATTATATTATTTCGTCATATACATACAAAATAATATATCAGACTAATTAAACCCACGTGATATTTCATTGAAGATACGAGAATATAAAAAAGGTTTTTTTATTTCAATTCTATTGTAATGCTGATTAATTTTATTATATGAAATTTCAATACATTCAGATTTGGGTGTGACATACGAACAGACATTCAATTTTGTTATGTATGAAGTATACTAGCTTTCCGCCTGCAGCTTCGCCCGCGCGGAGTTCGGTTATATCGCGTTTCAAAGAGAACCTTTCAAGTCTGGGATAAAAACTATCCTATGTTCTTTCTCAAAGTCAACTTTACCAAAACTTTGTACCAAATTTCATTAAAATCATTTCAGTTGTTTAGGCGTGAAAGCGTAACAGACAGACAGACAGAGTTATAATATTAGGGGTTTATAATGCCTATATGTTATTCCTGGACGTGAGTTTCTTGTTTACAAAATTTTATCAAAATCGGTTCAGCCGTTGAGCGTGAAGAAGTAACAAACATACGCACACACTCACAAACTTTCACAATTATAATATTATAAGGAAGTAGGATTACGTACGCGGCATACTTGATTAAAAATTTGACGAACAACGCCGGAGTAGTACCGTTGTATATATCATATAGCGACTGAAGTTCCTATCTCCTAGGAACGTACTCCTGGCTATGAACCAGAAAATTGGTGACGTCATACGAGTATCGTGACGTCATCAATACACTGGCAGAAGGACATATACACAGTCCTATATATAATAAATAGTTTTAGTATAATTTTAAGTACGTCCTTCTACTATCCTGGGACCTTTTGCAGATCGAGACTTCACTTAAAACATTAAAATGAAACTTTTACATAAGGAAAGATACGTCTAAATGTCGAAGGGACTTTTAATTCGATTTCTCGTATGTTTTTGGGATATACAATTGGGAATATAATGACATTTATATATTAATGAAATGGGAAAGTTCTTGGCAAGTAACTTACAAATGTTAAAAACTAAACTTACTTACTATTCATTCAATATTCTATTGGTGATAGTAACTTGTAGAACCAACGTTATTTCTCTAGAGGTAACTACCTATTTGATGTATTTTTATTTAAGACTAGTTTTTGCCCGCGACTTCGTCCGCGTTAGTTTGGTCAAGAGTAATACATGTAGGTATAGCTGACCAGGCGAACTCTATTCCGTCTTAGAGGCCATAAATAATCAGGTTTTTCCTGTTTCAATCAAACAGAATGATTGACATATTAGTTAGTTGTCAAATCTAATGTCAATAAAAAAACGTTTGTATGGGAAATAGAAAAAGGATGGTTTTAGGGTTTTCCCGGCAATTATTCAAATTTTTCTCACCTTTTAAACCTTCCCTGGACTTCCAGGAGTATTTCAAGACTAAAATTAGCCAAATCGGTTCAGCGGTTCTCGAGTTTTAGCGAGACTAAGGAACAGCAATCCATTTTTATATATATATAGAAGATACGTAAAAATTTTAAATAGACTTATTTAAATTAAAATCTTTAGTGAATCAACGAGACGTTATAGATTAAATCCTCACGATTACCACAAGTTTTCACTATCACACAAAGTACAGTAAGTTGAGAGTTTTTTATCAGTAAATAATCTCATATAGTACTAACGTAACATTTAGTCAGTGGTGGCATAGTGGTTAAAAGACCCACTTCTCATACACGAGGACGCGTGTTCGATCCTGGCAAGTACCAATGTGATTTTTCCGAGTCATATGTACTTTCTAAGAGTATTTAGACATCACTGATTAATGCAATCCCAAAGAGGGTTGTTGTCAGGCAGGCGGCCGGTTGTAAAAACAATTAGCCAAAACTATTCAAGGCAGACCCTGGCTGAAGCTGGGAAACTGCCAGGTAGAAGAAGTATTAACGTAACATTGAATGAGAAACGTGTAACGCTAACTATGTAGTTTGATGCAAACTTGTACTAAATTAATATATAAAAGAAAGTCGTGTTAGTTACACTATTTATAACTCAAGAACGGCTGAACGGATATGGATGAAAATTGGTGGAGGGATAGAATAGAACATAGAAAGGATATAGGATATTTAACGCTTTTAGATCAAAAAATATTTTTATCCTTCTAGGGTGGAATAGAATTCGAAAAATCAGATATACATATATATTTAATTCTCTCGTTACCTTGCCTGAATTTAATAATTGAAGTAATTAATTAAAACAAAATTAATGTCCATATACCAGACATATTTAATTTACTGTATTAAACACTTTTGTTTTAATAATTTGATCCCGTAATTATTTATGTTTAATATTTAACAGGCCGTCCACACTCGTTTCTGAGAAGTGCTAAATGTGTAACGTAGCGTCAGCATCAAAATTAATTTATTATAATTAAATATATTAAAATATGATCTATTTTAAAATTATTTATTTGTTATATAAAGTATAAATAGAAAATATTTAACACTTAAAATACATATATGTATTTTGATTTTGTATATAATATATTATCAATTTGCGATTAAATAACAGATTGAAAATTAATAGTTTCATAAGAAAAATTCATAATTAATATAGATATAAAACTAGCTTTCCGCCCGCAGCTTCTCCCGCATGGAGTCAGGTTATGTCGCGTTTCTAAGAGAACCATTCAAAAGTCTGGGATAAAAACTATCCTATGTTCTTTCTCAAGGTCAACTCTATCTCTGTACCAAATTTCAATAAAATCAGTTCAGTGGTTAAGGCGTGAAAGCGTAACAGACAGACAGACAGAGTTACTTTCGCATTTATAATATTATAAACAATATATTCTGTACTATTGTATTTTACAAAGCCAACGTTACTTCATCTCTTTGAAGTGTGTTCGCCTTAAGTTATTTCTATTAACGATCATCTTCTTAGAACAAATATTATTATTAGTTTATATTTCTTGTGTTCCGTACACAATTAACATTAGAACACTATACTTTTCCGGTAATCGGCGTGTCAGCTTACGTTTATTTTTGGTTGAATTTAATATACTAGCTATATCTCGCGACTTTGTTAATAAGTATTTCGGAGTTAAGATTAAATCTCTTAAACCTACACCTGGGTCACAAGTCCCAGTCACTGTTGAAGCTCCTCTCACTACAACGATGGACCCGACACACGCATATGAATACATTGAATGATGAGAGGTTTCGTCTCTCTATATATATTAAACCTACACCTGGGTCACAAGTCCCAGTCACTGTTGAAGCTCCTCTCACTACAACGATGGACCCGACACACGCATATGAATACATTGAATGATGAGAGGTTTCGTCTCTCTATATATATTAAACCTACACCTGGGTCACAAGTCCCAGTCACTGTTGAAGCTCCTCTCACTACAACGATGGACCCGACACACGCATATGAATACATTGAATGATGAGAGGTTTCGTCTCTCTATATATATTAAACCTACACCTGGGTCACAAGTCCCAGTCACTGTTGAAGCTCCTCTCACTACAACGATGGACCCGACACACGCATATGAATACATTGAATGATGAGAGGTTTCGTCTCTCTATATATATTAAACCTACACCTGGGTCACAAGTCCCAGTCACTGTTGAAGCTCCTCTCACTACAACGATGGACCCGACACACGCACCGTGAATACATTGAATGATGAGAGGTTTCGTCTCTCTATATATATTAAACCTACACCTGGGTCACAAGTCCCAGTCACTGTTGAAGCTCCTCTCACTACAACGATGGACCCGACACACGCATATGAATACATTGAATGATGAGAGGTTTCGTCTCTCTATATATATTAAACCTACACCTGGGTCACAAGTCCCAGTCACTGTTGAAGCTCCTCTCACTACAACGATGGACCCGACACACGCATATGAATACATTGAATGATGAGAGGTTTCGTCTCTCTATATATATTAAACCTACACCTGGGTCACAAGTCCCAGTCACTGTTGAAGCTCCTCTCACTACAACGATGGACTCGACACACGCATATGAATACATTGAATGATGAGAGGTTTCGTCTCTCTATATATATTAAACCTACACCTGGGTCACAAGTCCCAGTCACTGTTGAAGCTCCTCTCACTACAACGATGGACTCGACACACGCATATGAATACATTGAATGATGAGAGGTTTCGTCTCTCTATATATATTAAACCTACACCTGGGTCACAAGTCCCAGTCACTGTTGAAGCTCCTCTCACTACAACGATGGACTCGACACACGCATATGAATACATTGAATGATGAGAGGTTTCGTCTCTCTATATATATTAAACCTACACCTGGGTCACAAGTCCCAGTCACTGTTGAAGCTCCTCTCACTACAACGATGGACTCGACACACGCATATGAATACATGGAAAATGTAGTCTAAAACCTAAAAATTTAGTGATAGAGTACTTAAATATCGATAAATGTATACTATCGATAATCGATGAATAGGTAAAGTATTTATTGATCATGCCCCTCATGATGTTCATCCCATAGGGGACATGAATGGATTCATTAAAGCAACACAAACGGTTTATTAAATTATAATTTATACGCCACTTATGTATTTAATATTTATTCACTAGTTCACTACTACATAAGGGCTAAGTTCATGAGATCTTTCTTGTTAAAAATAAATAAAATAGTCCATGGAAGAAGTTAATCTTTCGCTCTCTCCGTCACTCTCTCTCCGTCTCTTTCTATTCCCACTCCAGATGCGTTGAACGTTTAACGCAACCTTGTTGGATAAGTTTACAAAAATATTTAACGAAACAATTTTTTTATTCAAAATCAGAATATTATTATATATTAATGTCCAGTAGTTTGTACAAACATATAACTATGGTTTAAATATAACTATAATGAGCACGCGTTTTAAATTTATCAAACGGGCGAAGTCGCGGACAGTAACTAGTAAAGAATAAATTAAAGAAAGCTTTCAATATAATTATGAAGCAAAACAAGGAAACATCAGTTTGAGGCTTTAAAATTTTAATCTTGGACCACGCCATTAAATACGTAATGTTGTCGGGAATATTCAAATTATTGTTAGGGTGAGTCTTAGTCGTTTTCGAAAGGCTGTAGCGAGAATAAAATAAATATATAAAATTAAATAAATCATAACAATCTAAATTATTAAAATTATACTACATATAGGTTTTCTTAACTAGCCGAGACCGTGACTTTGTTTTTATGGAATCTATTTTTTTATTAAATTAATTAAAAAAATCTAATTTCAAAATAAAATTAAACTAATTGATCACACCATGTGGCATATATGCCAGTGAAAATATATAAAAAATTTAAACAAAATAATATTTTTTTTCATTATGATAATGTAAATTTTCTTTCCTTTTACAGTAACACAACAAAAAAATATTTTTTTCTTATTTCACGCTGTCTAAAAACAATAATTAGATACACGTGTTAGGATTTAATAAGAAAAAACTCTAAATTTTATTTATTTTACTATAATTCTTTAGAAAATGTATGCAAATTCCACGAAAAAAAAATCCGACCGCATAACCTTATTTCTGACATCTTAAGCGTTAGTGATGTATATTACATATATCGATAAACGACAATTTTATGTTTACATAATGGCAGTTATCGTACGATTAATCTCGCAAACTTATAACATATTATATTTAGATAACAAGTACGTGATCCGATACAATGTCCTATTAAGATCCGATGGACAAACTATTATTAATTAATGTATGTACATATATATTATATATATTAAACAAATACATAAAGCTCTGCCACACGGAATCTCTCACGTATTTGTTGATTATGTGATTGAACACATATTTTATATGTTTATTTAGTTTAGGAGGACCTAGTAAGGCTAGTTAGTGGTGATTAAATAATCCCTACTAATATTATAAATGCGAAAGTAACGCTGTCTGTCTGTCTGTTACGCTTTCACGCCTAAACCACTGAACTGATTTTAATTAAGTTCGGTACAGACATTGTATTGACCTTGAGAAAGAACATAGGATAGTTTTTATCGCAGACTTTTGAAAGGTTCTCTTGGAAACGCGATATAACCGAACTCGACGCGGACGAAGCTGCAGGCGGAAAGCTAGTACCTAATATTTACTGAGATAGGTGGCAAGCAAGGCTAACTGACAGACATTCACATCTCGTCTTCATGATCACTGTTGCTGCAAAATAACCGAAACGTCGGGAGTATGTAGTCAAAATAATAAAACGCGTAATACATCCGATTAGATACTTATTACTTATTAGTAATTAGTTTTATATAAATGATATATAAATGACTTAGATCTCATTAATACAGTGATATAGAATTAAAATATTGTTTTTGTTTGATATATGTACCAGATATTATTTTAAATTCAATGCCACTTGTAGCCGAGGAATTCAATTTTTTGTTCATATTTTAATAGTTCAAGATTTTTTTTTAAAACTATAAGCTATTTATGTCTTATTTAAATTTAATGAAGGAAACAAAAGGCGACATTTGAGTATTGAGAAAAAAAGCCTTGTTTAGTGTCGATAGAAATTCTTTATATCTATAACAAAACAATCGACAAAGGCACTTCCCTTTTTATATTTTGAAGCACCATCCAACGCTAGGGACTACATTTTTCACGTTTAGTTCACAAAGACTACGTACGTTTAGAGGCGAGTGTACCTTGAAAGATATTATGACACTATTAGACTTAGACACGGCGCTTTAAAAAGATCACTCTGAAACATAATAGCTCTGTGACAACATTATAGTAAGCCTCAAAGAAAGACACATTTTAAGTTGTTTTATTTCTAAATAAGCGTCATTTAGATATTCATTGGATAAAAATCTTTAACAGATATACAGGGTGACTGGTGAATTACTATCGATACTTGAGGACGTGATATTTGACAATCATATATGACAAAATAAAAATTAATATAACATAAATATTAATAAACTTCTAAGTAAAGTTAACCAAAAGTTATGTAATTAATTACGCATCGTGTGAACACCCTACAGATTAGGTATAGAACCATTTTGCGGATTTGGATGAAAATTGGTAGAGAAATAGTTTAGTACATAGAAAGGACATAGCACACTTTTCCGTGCTTTCGTTTTGAAAAGACAGATATGAACTTATTTTAATAAAAATCTGCTTATTCTAAGCGTTTAGAACAGTAATTCGAGTTACTGAATTAAAAGGACCGAAGTCGTGGGAAAACATACGATTAACAAGAAAAAAATAATTAATAATCTTATCGAATGTCTTTAATGAGGAATAGAGTTCAGAGTCAGCTATACACTTCTAATTCTGAAACTAACGCAGACGAAATCACGGGTGAAAAGTAGATTATAATAAAAATAATAAATTTAAAAGTTTAAAATAAGTTTATTAATACAATTTAAAGGATTTAAAGAACATCTATTCAGATTTCAACATAAAAATTTGTATATTGTACTTGATTTTTGTTAATCATTATTTTAAGAGGTGAATATTATGTCTGTGTGTGTGTGTGTAAACGTTTATATACAAAAAAGTATATAAACAAAATTATAATAAAATGAATTATTTAGTGCATAGAATTTATCGTTATAAAAAAGGTCGACTTAAAATTAAGTTTCAAGAGTTCTCTCAAGTTCTTACTAAAGGTTTATGATCGTCTGACAGAAACACAAGATTACTTTTTTTCATTAAAATAACTCGAAACTGTTCGTATTTAAGATAATGATTCAAACTTGTATTAAAGATTACAGTAAACTGCTATAGTCGTGACATTTTAAAGTGGTACACTTTCTTTATGTTATGCAACTTTCTCTTCATATTATATGACATTTTAAAATGTCAATAATTACACATAGGTTGAGTCTAAAATTTTAATAAAGGGATTTTATGAAGTTCCTTTAATTTCAAATAAGATAGATTCGATTTAAGTACAATATCTATAGCCTTAATTTAGGTAATAAAAATGCAAAATACTAATCAATTATGCATATCTTTATGCTATAGCTTTTTTTACGTACGCACTACATATGAAGAAAAAAATGAACATCGCCGGGGTGACATCGTTGTATGTATAAAATATATAACTCTTGACGCCGCTGACTCACGGAACGAACACCAAGCGTGTGAACCAGAAGATTCCTGATACACACAAGCTATGGAATGGTATTGCTATCATAACATCGGGTCAATCATGTAGTCGTAGGTGTAGGTTATAAGTTTTAATATGTAGTTTTTATTTTAATATACATATAAGTATGTTTCGTAGTTTTCCTAGAACCTCCTATAGTTATAATTGGTTTAATATTTTTTCTTTTTAGCTTATGATAACTTCAAAGAAGTATACGATTATTTATAAATATAATCCGGTAGTTTTTGTATGACAGACCTACTAACATCTTTCGTAGTTATTAAATTAGGGTATAGGTAGGTAGGTATTACGGTCAACATAAAAAAGGGCCTACCTGCTATAATTACAGTACTCAGGGTAAAAGACTACCTACCTGCTAAAATAACTTGACTTAAAGTTTGAAAGAAATCAATAACAAAATAAAAATTTCTACATTTAACACAAAAGAAATTAAGTTTCCGTAATAATATAATAAATGAAAAAATGTTATGGTCGTAGAATTCACGATAGATGTATTGAATAAAGATAAAATATATGTAAAGAAAGAAAAAAAGATAAATATATATAAAATTATAAGACAGAACCGAGATAGACATATATAGGTAGATGATAGAATTTAAATACAATATTATTTTTAAATCTGTACATACATGTAAGGTACGTATATATTATACGGGGTGACTGGTGAATTACTATCAATATTTAAGGAGAATACTCGGTACATGATTCTCATTCGAATTATGTAAAAAAAATTGGTACTTAATTTTTGACCAAATTCCTCAAGTATCGATAGTAATTCACCAGTCACCCTGTATATAGATAGCTTAAAAACATTAGATATAAACAAGCTAAGCTCTTAGAACACAAGCAAAGCTCCATATTTATATAATAATACAAATAAAAAATAATATAGGAAAATAATATCTAGGCATCCAAAAGATTCGCAGTTAAAATAGTCATTATAGTTACGACTACCGAATCATAGTTTATGCGACCCGAGTCACATCTGAAGGTCGTAAAAAAGAATTAAGCATATAAAAAGACCGTAATAACGAAACCAATAATAATAACTGCATTTCCTACGTTAGAATAATATTCATATTATATTTATTTAATACTAGATTTGCCTGCGACTTCGTCCGCGTTAATTTCGGCATTAATCTATACTAATATTATAAAGCTGAAGAGTTTGTTTGTTTGTTTGAAAGCGCTAATCTCTGAAACTACTGGTTCGAATTAAATAATTCTTTTTGTGTTGGATAGTCCAGTTATCGAGGAATGCTGTAGGCTATATAACATTACGCTACGACCAATAGGAGCAAAGATATAGTGGTAAATGTGTAAAAACGGGAGAAATTATTTCATCTTTGAAGCTTTCCGTTGCGTGCGCCGTGAAAACGGTTCAAGATACACAAAAAATATGTATTAAAGAATAATAGCTCTTTTAATGATCTAAAAAACAGTCCGCGACAGTATATGTCTATCTTTTAAGATGAACTCACAAAAACCGTTTTTATGGTACCTAATTTGGTCGAAATAATTTGTTTAAGTTGTATCAACATAATAATATTAATCTTTATTCAAATAAACAAATAAATATGTTGTTGGCTAAGAGTACTTCATTGTGAATAAAAAAAAAACATAGGTTATCCTGAAAATTCTACGGGAACTCAACCATTCCGAAAACCCCGAAAGAACGGAACTATGTGGGAAGAACCAAAAATCTGCCGGAAGTCACTATTCCAGGCGGACGAAGTCGCGGCAAAAGCTAGTAATATATAAAAGAAAGCCCACAAATGGGGCAATACTCAACAACTACAAAACAACAGAAATGTCAAAAAAGTTAAGAATTACGTCAACATGAATAGTTCGGCAGTATTTAACAAATTAACTACAGAAAGAAACTGTTCTCTATAGATATTGTCTATCATAACTCTTTTTTTATTAGTAGGATTAACTTCGAAGGCAGTCATAGTAGGTTCGTTTCAAATTTGGTAGAGAGAGGAGCTTGGATAGTGGAGGTGAGCGTTTAACGCGTTAGATAGGGTCCCTTAAACCTACACCTGGGTCACAAGTCCCAGTCACTGTTGAAGCTCCTCTCACTACAACTATGGACCCGACACACGCATATGAATACATTGAATGATGAGAGGTTTCGTCTCATTATTATTCTTTAACAAAATTGTTTTTCTCATATTCTTATGCTCAATAAGAATAAAAACAATTGTGATTTAACAAAAACTGGTTTCTTTTTAAATACATACAAATAATATTATCAAGATCAAATACTAAAGATATGAAATAAGATATAGCCTACAAGTTTTGTAACGGCAGTTAGTAAAACGCAAAGTTGTTCAAGTTTGATAAAAATATTGATAACAACAGTTTACGCAACTTAAAACAATGCTGCTAACAAATTGAATTATTAATTGTAGTATGTATTTAATATTAATTTATCAAGTGCTTATTAAATAACAAATAGATTTTTTATACATTTATGTGATACAATGTAAGTTATTTTTTTCTATAAATTCGTCCACATTGACTTCGCGATTAAAATTAAATGGAAATATATCCCTTACATAATACTATAAATGCGAAAGTAACTCTATCTGTCTGTCTGTCTGTTACGCTTTCACGCCTAAACCACTGAACTGATTTTAATGAAATTTGGTACAGATATAGACATAAGTCATAAAAACAATATATTAATATATAATTTCCCAGCGGGTATTAGAGATGAGAAAAAATCACAAAATTAGCTGAAGGAACCTATACGGGTTACTTAACAGTTGAACCAAAATCACCAACACTATCCATAACTAGCCAAAAAATAGGTCACGATTTATATTTCAAAATATATGGTGACAGTACGGCGGCTACCATAAAGAATACTCCCCATAAACATTTTATAAGCAATAACTGACACGCATGAGGGTAGATCACAAACTATGGGTTTTACGTATCAAAGAATTTCCAAAAGATTCCAAAAAGCATACAATAAAACATTGAAATTACACTTAGATTCATAATCTCATCATTTTCCTTTAAAGTAGAGTATTTCCACCAAATTTACCTCTTGTTTTTTTAGCGACAACCAAAATATCTTTACCTTATCTCAAGATAATAATAGAATACACGATCAAAGGCCCCTTGTAATGTAAAGATAATGTAAATTATAAAACACTAAAAGAAATAAGAAAAATATTATTTGTGAACATTTACAATAAAAAAATAGTTTTTTTGGGTTAAGAAAGCTGAACCTCTGGAATACACCTACACATAAAAAATGCTACTGTCACAGAAATGTTATGTTTAAAATAAAAGATCATACTTATCATAAAAAATGTATATTCGATTAATACCAAGACAAATTAATTTTACCTAAGATTATAACAACTGTCTTTAAATATAACAACTTAGTTTTTTCGTTCCTTCAAACCCAAATATTTCCAAGCGACTATCAATTTGAGAATAAATAATAATTCATACGTGTACAATGAATGGAATATAATGCAAAAATGCCTAAATATGCAAAAAAAAATCATGCAAGGAAAGCTACAGAAAACTCATTTCTCTGAAACAATTATCTCGGATTTTATTCAAAAGGGTCAAATAAGCTATATCTTTGTTGCACAAAAATGGGACCCCCATCTAGAATTTTACAAAAAAATTAAGCAAAAAAAAACCTGCATAACATTATTCTGGCTACAAAAAAAATTGAACTTGATTACAGTACAAAGAAAGATTATAATTCCATCAATAAGTCGGTAAGAATGTGGTCGGTAGATATCTCATAACACAAATACACCAAAATTCTAATAAATAAGTTAAATACTTTAAAAATGCTTTACATGAAAAAACAGACTTCCTTTTTTGATACTTATATAAATTTATGAATAATAGTTACATTACTAATATGCTATACGAACGACCAATCATACGGTATTTTCCAGCTTTTGGTCAAAATATTTCAGTACGACAGCACTTCAATGTACCACTGGTAACGTGATAAACGTATAATTATCTTAATGGACCTGCAAATTACCTGCATGATCTAAAACCACAACTAGTACAACAAAGATACGTCATATTCGTCAACTAGGTAGACAAACCAGTGCTGGTACGTACAGCAAATTATTTTGGCCTCTCTCCTTAAGCATTAGTATATAAAATACTAGCTTTCCGCCCGCAGCTTCGCCCGCGTGGATTTCGGTTACATCGCGTTTCCAAGAGAACCTTTTAAAAGTCTGGATTAAAAACTATCCTGTTCTTTCTCAAGGTCAACTCTATCTGTACCAAATTTCATTAAAATCAGTTCAGTGATTAAGGCGTGTAAGCGTAACAGACAGACAGAGTTAGTTTCGCATTTATAATATTTATTATTATATAAAATATATCAATAATAATTAATTTAAAATTTATTATATTCATTTTTTACTTATTTTAATACATTTCAAGTAACTGCTATAAGAATAACAAAGTTATTTTTGGAAACGAATTAAAGCCATCCAAAACTAAAACAATGTTGCATTAAAAATATAAATCTAGTATTTTCGTGATATTCCTATATTCAAATAGCGAAAATGGTTTGTAATTAATATACAAAAATCACGAAAATAAACTTGGACCGTAACATTTTAATAGTTAGTAAACTGGACTGAAACGTACAGAGGCTCTGTTGACATTCAGGTAAAGTCCGGAGCAATTTATAAGATGTAGCGTTTTTAAAGTACCTTCCGCTCATAAATAATTTAGTGAATCAAAAATTATAGACGAATCCATCTATAATATCTCCTAATATTATATATTTTAGTTAATTTATAATAGATATAATTAATTTTAATATATAGACCGTATCAGTAAAACACTGCTAATAGATGAATCTATTGCGGTAATTTTAGAATATTTTTGTTCTATAATTAATCTTATTAAAAATGTTCATAACAAATAAATGTAATAAAATTAATTAGATTTAAATTAGAAAACGAATATTACTATGTTATTTAAGAGAATTACAGGTTATAACTTTATAAGTAACTGCGGGTCCAAAAATAATAATATTTATATGTAAATACAATGCAAATATATATTTACATACTATATATGACTTCGTCAACATATATTTCTTAATTATATTCCGGGACAAAGTAATATGCTTAAAAAATATTACAAAACCTATCAATATGTTACAGTAGTTTCGTAACAATATACCGAGTGAGTGAGTCAGTGGTGGCCTAGTGGTTAAAAGGCCCGCCTCTTATGCAAGGGCGCGGGTTCGATCCTGGCCAGGGCAAGTACCAATGTAATTTTTCCGAGTCATATGTACTTTCTAAGAGTATTTAGACATCACTGATTAATGCATTCCCAAAGAGGGTTGATGTCAGGCGGCCGGTCGTAAAAACAATTAGCCAAAACTATTCACAACATGTAAGGCAGACCCTGGCTATAGCCGGGCAATTGCCAGGAAGAAGATGCCGAGTGAGACACGCCATCTCCTATGCCTTGCACCGCGTCCCAACCCACGTCACTTGTCCTTTGTCAACTGTCCGCTACAAGCATTTAAAAGTTAAAAGCCGATGTCATAGAGATGTTTTATACTACCTGGGAGACAGTAAGATGAGCGATAATTGTCTAACTTTATATATACATAAGTATGTATATATATAATTCCGTAAGTTTAAAAACAATTTGTCAGAAAATTACCAAGAAGAAATGTGTAACGTAATTTTTATTACAATAATAATAATTAATTTATAAAAAAATCAATAAGTATATACAAAATGAATAATACAAATACATCTGAATTTAATTCTACACTATAATATTATTCAAGGAATGTTCTTGAAACTCATACATATATAGCGTACTACATAATTGTATACATTTAGTTCTCAAATATTGTTCAACAATTGGCATCAATTACAAATTACTGTATCCAGGCCTGGAATGGGCCCCGAACAGGCCCGAGCGAACACTGGCAATTAGTAACAAAAGTTTCTTAGTACTCTACCGATTATCGTACACTTAAACGCAGTTAATCACCAGTTCGGTTCAAATCACCACAATTACCCCTCTTCAGTATTTAACGCGATACACGCTTGGCTGGATGTTGGCCCAGATTGGCTGAGATTGGCTGAGATTGGCCATTCATCGTACGTCAACTTATTATTTATAGTAGATTGAAATATAAATCGGATATAAGGCGCATTGTTAGATATTAGTCGGATTTCATCTTCTATATATATAAAAATGGATTGCTGTTCGTTAGTCTCACTAAAACTCGAGAACAGCTGAACGGATTTATCTTATTTTAGTCTTGAAATGTTCGTGGAGGTTCACGGAAGGTTTGAAAGCTGAAAAAAATTGATTCATTTCCGGGAAAACCCTAAAAACAGCCCTTTTCTATTTCCCATACAAACGTTTTCTTTGACATTAGATTTGACAATTAACTAATATGTCAATCATTCTGTTCGATTGAAACAGGAGAAACCTGATTATTAATGGCCTCTAAGACGGAATAGAGTTCGCCCGGTCAGCTGTACATATATTACTAATGACGAAACTAACGCGGACGAAGTCGCGGGCAAAAACTAGTCGGATATAAAAAACATGAATATACATAACACTGTTATAAAATATACTTGTAATACTGAATATTTATTTTAGTATATGGAAATACTGAACCAATTTCGAAGAAACTTAGCTTATGCAAATCATTAACACAAAAAAGGGATAAGTACGAATCTGATTCGGACAATAAAAGATGTTTCGTAACTCTTAAATATTTGATTTATGGCAACTGAAATAATTATTGCAAAATTTGATCTGTCCCAACACTCAGTTCACAAGATAGTCTAGTGATAAACATACATATAGCTGAGTCTCATTATGAAACCATTTAATTCTATGCGGAACCCTAATTAAGTTTAAGATTTAAAGAAACCCGTATTATTGAAATTATTTAATATTTTACACAAATATTTTCAAGAGAAACTTACATTAAATTAACATTAATATTGAATTTACGAATTTTCCATCGACATGTCAAACCTAACAATATTTCTTGTTATTTTAGACCGACTTTTCGTAGCTTAACAGCTTGACATTGTTTATTAAAAACCAAGCTGTTTGAGCATAAAATAAAAATAAATAAATTTCTACATGAGAAATTTATTTATTTTTATTAATATAAATAACAAAATCATATATAATTTATTTCAATAAATTATTATCAAAAATCTCCTGCGAACCTACATCTTTTTGAGGTCATTGATACTCAAATTTCTTTAAATTTAACTGTTTTTTTCGCAAAACTGATAAAATCTAATTTCTTAATACCAAATAAAGCCTTCCTAACGCCTCCAAAGTCAGGATGAAAACAAAAATATCTGAGAAAAATAACCCAAATTAAACTCACTCTCATAATAAAATAATTATATTATAACTTTTATCATAAATCCAAGCGGATTTATTTCTTAAAAATTCACCCCGAGTTCAACGACTTTTTAATTACGGATTAAAAAATTCATAATGACGTTAAAATGAAGCTAAAAATAAAGAAAATACAGCTTATAATATAGAAACGATGTTTCCATATATTTTCGGCAGACGAAACCGTATATTTATATTAGTATGCGGGTAATCTGATATGATAATGCGTTCTCAGAAGAAATATAGGTTCTAAGTAAGTGATATTCATCTCATTCTAAAAGTTAAATTATTTTTGGTACCTCAATAACAAAATTACATTTAAAACATTTATATATAGAATTATTTTTATATAATATAAATAGAATTTAATTCCCATAATAGGGTTGATAATTGATATCAGGCAGGCGGCCGGTCATAAAAACATTTAGCCGAAACTATTCACAAACTTCGTCGAGTTTTCTTTTCCTGAAGACATTGACGGAATGACTGGTCCATTGATTTAAAGTCCCACAGCGAGCTATGGAGGGAGCTGGAGGGAGACAAAGAACCAAGGTAACCGATATAGCTTGCAGAATTAGCTCGCTGAAGTGGCAATGGGCTGGTCATGTCTTCATTCTAGCAGAGGAATCCTAGAATGGAGACCACGACTCATTTACCGTAAGGTAGGACGCTCCTCTGCCAAGTGGACTGACGACCTGGAAGGAACTGGATTTGGAAGACGGAGGACCGGGTATTGTGGCTCGAATTAGGAAAGGCCTATGTCCAGCAGTGGACCAAAATTGGCAAAATGATGATTCACAATAAGTAAGGCAGACCCTGGCTGAAGCTAGGAAATCGCTAGGTAGAAGAAGAATATATATACAATTTAATGTTTATAAAAAATAAATTAAACTATACTGTATGTTTGTCATATTAGAATAAAGTTTTGAGTATAAAGTGCTGTATCTATTTTGAGTAGATTTTTACTCGTAGACAGCGGATATTACGTAGTATCATGAGATAGTTATATGTATATATATACTTAAAAATAATATTATATTCTGATTTAATGAAAATTTTGTGACCGATCTCCAGACATGTGTATCATATATTCTACTTACAGCACTAATATTTTATTTTAGTTTTTCTTATACTTCATTTAGTATTTCATTGAGAAACCTCTGAGGAAAACTAGGAAATTTAATTTAAAATATATAGAAATGAAATAAATCAAGATCAAAGAGGTATGACAATAATTTTATCTTAATAAAACTTTCATTTTACGTAAGTCAGAATATTCATCAATTTGTAATTATGTTCTTAGCTAGATTTATAATATAACCAGCTTTCCGCCCGCAGCTTCGCCCGCGTGGAGTTCGGTTATATCGCGTTTCCAAGAGAACCTTTCAAAAGTCTGGGATAAAAACTATCCTATGTTGTTTCTCAAGGTCAACTCTGTCTGTACCAAATTTCATTAAAATCAGTTCAATGGTTTAGGCGTGAAAGCGTAACAGACAGACAGACAGAGTTACTTTCGCATTTATAATATTAGTAGGGATTAATTGATTATATAAACTTCTATTCAATTTCATTATGTTTAACATTTAGTGACAATAAATATTGTACATTTGACTTGTGTATAGCAAATGGTACTGTTAGATATTTAATCAAAAAACCTTTTGTGTACTTCCCAATTTAAATTTAATGAAAACAAAGTACATTTTCGTTATATTATGTATAAAAGAAAGTCGTGTTAGTTACACTATTTATAAATCAAGAATCGCTGTACGGGTTTTGATGGAAATTCGTAGCGAGATAGTTTAGATTTAAGAACAAGGAGACGGACATAGGATACTTTTCATGCTTGATTATAATCTGATCAAAACAAAAACCTTATCTACCATCTAAGTACGGTCAGCTATACATTTCTAATTCTGAAACTAACGCAGACAAAGCCGCTTGCAGAAACTAGTATTAACAACAAAGACTTTCAGTATTTCAACTGAATATATTAAAATAATAGTCACTTAGATCCCCGCATCCCACTGATCTTCAGGGAATTAAACCTTTCTGGTTATCATAGAAATAACTTTGTAGTAAAAGTTACACTTATGTACCAAACTGTAAGGGCAACTACAAACGTGTGAACTGTAAGCCATTCTACACATAAAGCTGACTGCAGACGTGTCGCTTAAAAACACGACATAAACGAGAACATATTATGAAGAAAAACCTTTCAAATTATAAATGTGAAAGTAACTCTGTCTGTGTGTCTGTTTGTTACGCCTTAACGCCTAAACCACTGAACTGATTTTAATGAAATTTAGTACAGACATAGAGTTGACCTTGAGAAAGAACATAGGATAGTTTTTATGGCAAACTTTTGAAAAGTTCTCTTGGAAACGCGATATAACCGAACTGCTGCGGGCGGAAAGCTAGTATGATATAAATGTAATAATTCATACTTTAATTTATATATAAATAATAAACAAACCTTTATTATTATTTCCATACCGACTCCGCGTGTGTAAACACGGCCTATATGCGGCGAGATAAAAAGACCTCAAAAGGGCTTTCTTTGTGCCAGAACAGAGATTACAGGAATTGTTTACATATCATACGTAACACAGGAAGCACGCGTCGCACAAAGAGGGTTTTATATAAAAAAGATTATTTAAAACGCGATATACATTATACAGCCAAAATTATAAACAATAAATATATTTAATTATATATATATACATATATACTAGCTGACAAGCAAAACATTTTTTTGCCATAAAAATATAGTGATTGTATAGTAACATTTTTGAGTTGTATGTATTTTTAATGCTACATTATAAAAAATAAAAATGAAAAAATTTCGTCCGAAATTAAAAATAATTAAGGGTGAACAACCCTTATGACTTAGGGGTATGAAAAATAGATGTTGGCCGATTCTCAAAGCTACTCAATATGCTCACAAAATTTCATCAGAATTGGTCAAGTCGTTTCAGAGGAGTATATAGTAACCTTGTGACACGGGAATTTTATACATATATAAGATAACAGTTTTAAAAATATTAAAATTAATGTATTTAAGTTGTTGTAGTATAAAAACTCTGAATATATTATATCAATTTTGATAAGACTGCCAATATTAAGTAGGAGATAATAATGACCTTTTACCAAATGATCTCGAGTTGAACTAATTCAGGCATAAGATTATCAAATGCATACAATAATAGATAAGAAATAATTGTAATAACATAAAAACTGTTAACATAACATTTCTGATTATTAAAAAAAGATTCATTGAATCAAAAGATCATAAAATAATTGTATAATACTAAATATTTAATATTATAAGGCTAATATCACATATAAGAAATAAAAGAATTTCATGAACAATATACTTCCCATACATTATACTATAGATATACAAGATTTTCATAATAATCAGTCAAGTAAATTACTATACAACTAAACCACATATATATATATATATATATATATATTAACTATTGCATGTTTTAAAATAAAATATTTAAATACCATATACAATACTTGTAAAAAGTATATATATTAAAATTATATATTACAAGACAAAAACATAATATTATATTATGTACTGTAATAATTTCAGCATATATACATATATTATAAAAGGTGTTAAAATAAAGGTTTCCTAAGTGTTTACATATTTATTAACATTTTGTAAGTAGTATGAAAAGTTAGATAGAAGCATTACATATCAGCGATATGGTCATCTTTTGTATTCCTCTTTCAATTCTTATGTGATAATATATCATATTATATATATATATATATATATATATATATAGCTAATTTTACCATACAAAATGGAGAATCGATATTAAAAACTGATTCCATTTATTCAATGCAGGATAAGTCTTAATTCTGTTCTCTAAGAAGGATTTCGATTCAACATAATGCTTTATAATGTTAAAACAAAGGTATATGAACAAGAAGATCGTGAATAAATAAATAATTTCATTAAATATAAAACAGTAATAAATTATTTTATACAATACTTCAAGGTAAAACAAACTGGAATGCATTAAACTTCAATGACTTGTTAATTAAAATATAAAGAATAAAATCAAAAATATCTATTGGAAATATTTATTTAAATAAAATAATATTTTAAATCCTGATTTATATACTTTATTGTATAAATACTCCTTTATGTTTGAACAAAAAAAGCATAATAGCAGTTAATCTATATGAAAGCACATAATCTATGGCATTACATTTTTTATGTCAAATAACAACGATAGATCTTCGGTTTAGATAAAGTATTCACGCGATACACACATATTATCATTATTTTTATTATATTCTTTCCATCCGTACATCGTATATATTAAAACGCGCTGGATAAGTTGAAGAGTTAAATACACGATAATAGTTAATTAGAGTAATAGTTTACAAATAATTTTATTAAACTAGAGTAAGGTGGTGTTTGTTTACCAAGTTACTAACCTTAGTCGTTCAAAGTGGGTTAGAAAACCAGTGCGTCGTATTGTTTCACCATCACTTATTTATTATATCCCAACAATACGTAACATAGGAAAACTCATTGACAATAATTCGGTCGCGAAAGCCGTGCCGGTACTGTATTGAACGAAACCTCTATAATACCATGGACGAAATATGCATTTTTTATTATATCTATTGATTCAACCGGCCGCTGTGGTAACAGTTAGAGTCAAAGCGTATGCTGTACTATAAAACAGGTTCCCTTTACAAACAATATCACTCCCATGCAACTTAGCAATTTCATTAATAACATCTAAAAATCGATTCCACTAGGTTCACGACAATTCAAACAGTACTGCAGCGTGTTAAATTCGTTATTTTACTAGCTAATAACGTCTAACGCGAACTAAACACTGTATACAAAGGAACGCACTTTCAATCAACTATAATGTAATGATTCGATCATTATTATATATGTTATGAATGTTTTTTCGTGTCATTTTTGTTATACAATGGTTGCAAACAATGAACGAGGCCGATCGGACGCACAACCGACGCCAGAGAAGCTCGCGGTGACACTAAACTGTGTAGATGTCGTGGTACTCGTGGCCATTATTGAAAATGGCGACCGACAGGAGCCGTCAAACGTTATTATACAACTATATACCTTATGTACATAAAATAAGCTTCAAATTTAATTACATTATAAGCACTCTTAAAAATTATTCGATCGTATTACGCGACTAATTTCAAGAGCTTCAAATGTTGAGAACTAGTATTGGACTAGATAGGCTATTTGTCTATTCGTATTAAAATAACGACATTTCGTCTCTTTTACTTCAATGCAATTTCTAACAAAACAAACTTTATGGTACGCTTGCGCAAAAATTTCATCAAATTAATTTGAAATGCAATTATAAAGTTTTTAAGTAAAAATAATGACTTAAATTTATTAATATGTTGGATAAGGTCTACTACAATATACATACTCGACTGAATCACAAAATAAAACACGTAAGTAATTGAATTATAAGTGGACCAATAACAACAAAAGCGGGATTTGAGAGTCACTTTTAAAATTAAAATAATTGTTTAAACTATTCCTTGTGAATCAATTTCAACCACTACGAAATATAACACACAAGGGCCTTAAATTTTAAGTACTTTCGAGAGGAACCACTTGTTATATTTTGATAATTTTAATTTTATTTTGCATCAAACGTTTTATAAGTAAAAGCTTTTCTAAACGACTGGGCAATAAAATCACGTGTAAAGAAATTTACAATGTGTTTAGAATTCATTGAATCCATTAAACAGTACAAAGACGTAGCCCCGGGCGTGATTTAAGATGAAAAAACAAATTCAAATGATCTTAGATAAAAGTTTCATAACATTTTTAAGAATTAATGACTCCGAAAAGCTTTCATTTTTAAAACAACAAATAACTTATTAACTAATTTTGTAACTTTTTTTCCGAAATTATTATATTGCTTTTTGTTGTTTATAAGTAATCACGAAAGATGTTCAAATTCACCTATTAATTAAGTGAAATCTATTGGCAGAAAAAAATATTAAACCTTATTTTTGAAGTCATAGATGTCGCTAGTATAGTACATAGAAAATTACTTCTTTAAATAATTTTAATACACACCAATAGATGTCGCAAAAATAAAAACTTTAATTTCAAATGTACTCTCGAGACCCTGTTTGCTTTTTAGTTTTTTGACATTTTTTTTAATTTGTGTTTCATATGGAAGGTAAATAAAAAACAACACAGTCCGTAACTGTTTTAACTATAAAATTCCCTTGCTAAGATCATCTATATTTTGTAAAAAAATATATTTAAGACCAAAAATTAAACTAATTATTATGAACTGGCTGCGCTCGGGACTTTGTACACAATCAATAGTTTTCTGTTAAATATATATGAATAGAAATAAATAACCTTTCAAATATTGTAGTAACCGCGTCCTTCCTTATTACATCGGTTACCTGTCAGTAAAGTTTCAAACACAACACCCAAACAGGCGTTTAAATTTAGGATTAGGATTTTAAAAAACTATATTAATAATCTGAAATAATGAGAAATTTTTTATTATAACTTTTTAATGTAAGTGCCATCTAGCGGATATTGTAGCTATTTAAAAGTACTTTGAAATTATCTCCGAATTTCAAGACTGTTTGCAAGAAAAGAAAAAATCTTTAATTTAATACAATTATGGTAATAAATTTTAAATATTATATTAAATTAAAATTGAAAAGTATTGTCTCAAAGTTTCGACCGGTGATCGTTTACATTTCTTACTAATCAGACGATTAAAATCATTTTGAAAAGTGAAAACACACTTCTATTTAATAAACCTTAGTTTAAGTAACAAAAATAAAATTGAACTGTTAAAATGACATTCAAGAATTTTTATACCAAAAAACGTTCTTTGCAACATTTCTGCATGTAATGAGATCGAAGATTTTCGCGAGTTTTATTAATTTAAATGAAACTAATATTTTTAGGATTACACTACGTGACTTTATTTTTGTAAAAAACTAAATACTCCCAACGTTTCATTTGACGCTCACCTCCACCGTACAAGCTTCACTCTCTAACTAAACCTATTACTTATTGTGGTAAACTTCATATATGTATAGTATTAGTATACTTTATATAAATTTATAATAAAACGACATTTGTTATATAAGCTTTTATTATAATTTATTGATGATATAATAACTACTAACATAATGTTTATGAAGTTACATATGTATTGAGATCAATATTTTTTTCATATATTTAAATTTCAATTACGTGCTCGTTTTATTTTCATTCCATACAAACGGCTCTAATCTTTTATTTTCTGGTAACAATTGATTTAATTCCTCTATATCCTGAAGAGTCTGAAATATAAAAATTCATTATATGTACTGTTAAGACATCAAAAATACAAGTAAAAACAATTTGGTCTATTTAATAAAAAACACATTCTTTTAATCTTTATACAACTCAGATCAACATAAATTGTTATAGTCTGAAAAAGATTCATCAGCCAGCCAGTCAAAGCAACATTCAACCAACTAGATTCATCAATCAGCCAATCAAAGCAACATTCAACCAACTAGATCCATCAATCAGCCAGTCAAAGCAACATTCAGCCAACTAGATCCATCAGCCAGTCAGTCAAAGCAACATTCAACCAACTTGATTCATCAATCAGCCAATCAAAGCAACATTCATCCAACTAGATTCATCAGCCAGTCAGTCAAAGCAACATTCAGCCAATTAGATCCATCAGCCAGTAAGTCAAAGCAATATTCAACCAACTAGATTCATCAATCAGCCAGTCAAAACAACATTCAGCCAACTAAATTCATCAGCCAGCCAGTCAATGTATCACCTGGTTCAACAGTGAGTTACAACGTGATAGTTGATGATGTAGTTCTCTAACACGGGACAACCTCTCCGCGTGTCTAGCGTTGCTCCGCTGTTTCTCAACAGCCGCTGTATACAAGCGTGTTATTTCCGTATCCGCCTGTTTTAAGATACAAATAAAATTGAATTTGTACATATTATGATAAATATTTCAAACAATTCATTGTATAAAGATAAGATCTGATGTATGCATAGTTTGCGAATTTATTTAGTTATTTATAAAATTGATATTTTTATGACGACCGTACATAATTTATTTATATATTCACAGTCAAATGTATGTAATTAGAAGTAAGAGAAAATATTAAAGTATTATTAACTTAAACTTTATTAAATATAAATTATTAATGTACGTCCAATCTTGTAACAAAAAGAATAGTTTAAAATATATAACAAATGAGGGTAGTTTTCACCTCTTTGATTTTATTAGCGAGATTTATCTCGTCAGCGGCGAGAGGCTGGGCGCAGGCTGCCAAATGAGCTTGGATTCGTGAAGACATTCTGATCCATGGACGGGAATCTAAACCTGATAATAAATACATCTTTATATATATAATTCGTCTGTGAGTGTGTATGTCACTGAACTTCTCTCAAACGACTGGACCGATTTTTATGAATTTTTTTGTGTGTGTTCAAGGGGATCTGGGACTGGTTTAGATTAACAATTTTGTCCGCTGGACAATATTTTTTTAATTAATTTTTAATTTATTAGTAGTTGTTGATACAAACGTTTTTTTTGACATTAGATTTGACAACTAACAAATATGTCAATCATTCTGTCGCTTCAAAACACGGAGACTTTGTCTTTAATAGGTAAATTCCAAAAATATAAATAAAAAAACGTAACAGATATTTCTTGATTATAGGGCGATACGAAGTTCGCCGGGTCTTCTAGTATACAGGATGACTGGTGAATTACTATCGATACTTGAGGACGTGATATTTGACGATCATATATGACAAAATAAAAAATAATATAACATAAATATTAATAAACTTCTGAGTAAAGTTAACCAAAAGTTATGTAATTAATTACGCATCGTATGAACACCCTACAGATTAGGTATACACACACACTCACACACGCGTGCTGATACAACACTACGCCGCCGCACGCGTCCACGCTTGGAACACTTGGAACGTGTACACACTTTATTTATTTATATGGAAATTTGGTCAAAAATTAAGTACCTATTTTTTGTACATAATTCGAATGAGAATTATGTACCGAGTATTCTCCTTAAATATTGATAGTAATTCACCAGTCACCCTGTATATTTGTGAGCAGAAAAGTAGCTTACAAAGCGTTCTGGTCACAGTATACTATGTCATAACATTACAAATCCATCACAACAGTCATAAACGAGTTTAATGCTAACTATACTTGATCCTATCACAAACAAACACACATATAACATATATTTATAATATACTAGCTGCGCCCCGCGGTGTTACCCGCTGATTTCCGAGATGTAAATAAACCTATGTGTTATTCCTGGACGTCAGCTCCCTGTATACATAATTTAATCAAAATCGGTTCAGCCGTTTGAGCGCGAAGAAGTAACAAACATACACGTAAACACACGTACACACTCACAAACTTTCGCAATTATAATATTAGTAGGATTATATTTAATGTACCGACCTTCTAGTACCTCGGGATCCTTGGCGCCCGGTAAGCCTAAAGTTCCTCTCATTATCGGCAGAAATGTTGGGATTTCCTGTTAAATATACACATTCCTGTTAAATATCCTGTATGTAAATACACATTATAATATATATAATATATACAAAAGAAAGTTTGTATGAAGGCAGAAATGTCCGCTTAACGGAATTATCAAAAATGTAAATCAATTATCATCAGGAGGTATCCTATCTTTTATATATATGTATAAAAATTTCGTGTCACGTGTTTGTCCGATGGACTCCTAAACTACTAAACCGATCTTAAATTTGATTTGCATTCCGTGTGCATTTTGATCCAACTTGAGAGATAGGTTAGCTCACATCTCAATTTATAGTCACAATATTATTTTATGGCAAATTATTTGTCTATTAAAGAAAATGATTTGTCATTATTACAATTATCTGTTGACTGAGTTAAGTATAGATGGCGCTATTATAAAAATACAAACGTCATATATGAGCGACTATTTAATAATAGCATAACCACAACAGTTTCTGAGGCTAAGGTATTACCTAAATTTATTTATTAAAAAAACGTAACAGATATTTCTTGATTATAGGGCGATACGAAGTTCGCCGGGTCTTCTAGTAAATGTATAAAATTTATAAACAAAATTATATTGCAACAAGTATCAAGATTGATTTGTATTCATCAATCTAACGCATTAAATGCTGACTTCTATTGTCCAAGTTCTCTCTCTACCTAACCAAATTTGTAAAGAACCTACTATTGCTGTAATCATCGAACCTCTATTTCCAAAGCCCATTTTATCATGTAGTATTCATATACCTGAAGTCTTCTTATATCCTCGTCCAGTTGTGTGTCTGTTGCCGGCTTAACAACAACTATTTCCCTGGTTCTCTTATTTTTTCTCGCTTGCAAACTCAACTGCCTCCTTTGCAACAAAGATTTCTTGTCTTGAATTCTCTGAGTCTTATTTGTTTTCGGTGAATCTGAAGAATTCATATGAATAGTTTTTAATTATATTGCTGGAAAGTTTTTTTATGGTTTTCTACATAATCTTTATGAAATTACCAGATTTGCCCGCGACTTCGTCCGCGTTAATTTCGGCATTAGTAATATATAAAATAACGCCCACAAATGGGGCAATACCCAACAACTACAAAACAACAGAAATGTCAAAAAAATTAAAAATTACGTTAACATGAATAGTTTGGCAGTATTTAACAAATTAACTACAGAAAGAAACTGTTGTCTATAGATATTGTCCATCATAACTTTGTTTTTTAACTTAAGGAATGCTTATTGGTTGTCGATCATGCCTACATAGACTGGTAAAAGGTACATAGCGATAATGTCATTTTGCCTAAGAGTTGACTTCTCAAGTAAATAAAAATGGTTTTTCGCTTATATGAGGAAAACTCGAACATTTTCCGGGATGTAAGGTAGCCTATGTGTTATTACTGGACGACAGCTTCATGTATACAAAATTTTATCAAAATCGGTTCAGCTGTTTGAGCATGAAGAAGTAATAAACATACACACACACACTCACAAACTTTCGCAGTTATAATATTAGCAGTCTTCTTCTACCTGGCAATTTCCCAGCTATAGCCAGGGTCTACCTTACATGATGTGAATAGTTTTTGGCTTTTTGTTTTTTTTTAAGACCGGCCGCCTGCCTGACATCAACCCTCTTTTTGGAAAACAACATCAATCAATGATGTCTAAATACTCTTAGAAAGTACATATGATTCGGAAAAATCACATTGGTACTTGCCCGGGCCAGGATCGAACCCGCGTCCTCGGCGACGAGAGGCGGGTTCTTAACCACTGAGCCACCACTGATATATTAGCAGTATTAAAATTAATTTTTTTCCATCATTTATAAATAAACATGTTTTGAGTTAATCAAATTTACTAATCATAACTTTCGCAGAATAAAGATAGGTATACAGGGTGGTTATATTGTTAAAAGCTAATTTCTAATTAATCATATATTAAATTTATATACATACCTCCGATAGGTCTATCAACTGTGTATGATATGTACGGCAGTTCAGAATCAGAACACATGCTAGCTCCGGGGGAATTATTACCACTCGTAGAATCCTGACGTCTGCTGTCTATAAAATATCATAGAATTTCAATAATTATGTTGTTAAAATTAACATTAATTTAAGATTTGCATAGGAAAATTTAGAATGGTAAAATTGACAATTCCGCCAGGATTAGTTCCTTTATAAAATAAGTTGCTAATAGTAAATCAGCTCAGTGTTAAAAAAAGTTATAAATGTCTCTCTTTAACACAAATAATACTTAATTCACTAATTCAATACATAAATAGTGAAGCATATATGTTATTAACAGGAACAAGAACTGAATTTTATTAATTATTTACCTTTAATTGAGATAGGTCCATATAACAAAGATATTTGTAAATATTCATGCAAATTATCGTAATTTACGAAACATGTTATTTGATTACTATACAAAATGTAATGTTTTTAATGTAAACCGTATCTATTTTCAATGAAAGATGAACCTGTCGCAATTTACTATAAAATAAAATAATATTTTTGTTTTTACCGGGAAGATTTGATGTAGCTATAGTGTGACCGCGGCGTACTGGTGGCCTTTGAGGCTGTTTCTTTGGAGGCAAGGATTGCTCGGAACCCATCGCTCACTAAAAACAGTTGACTGACAAATACGTTGGACCCAGGAACTGTTTGTATATAAACCACGATATAACTTATATTTAATTTTTTCAAAAATATACTATCACGGTTTCTTGAAATAACTACACTATTGCTCTTGTATATTAATGACTTTAGACTTTTTATTATTTTCTTTTCTTTTTTCTTAATAATTCATGAAGCAATAGAAACTTAAATTTTCAATATTTCGTTTATGACAAAAGGATAGTCTGATTGACTTTGATTATTGATATCCTTTTTTTTATATACCTCTAGGGTCTGGTGTCTTATATTTTGAGCAAAGGTTTTACAACATTCGAGCTATTAAAATTCATTCATATTTCTTTCTCACCGTCCTTACTAATAATAATAATTGATTATATATAACTTACTACTTAAATAACTTACTTAGGAGAACAAAAAATAAAGAATAAAAAATAAAGATAAAAAACAAATCTCTTCTTTGTATTCATTTAAAGGAACATAAAAATCTACCTACTTTATTAATTTACTTACAGGTCCTTTTCTATTAATTTACTAATGGTCCTTTTTCTAAAAGTATTGTGTTTATTTTTACTAAAATACTGATTACTAAAAATCCAAATTAAATTCAGATCAGAATTAAGATCTTAGCCTTTCCAAGAGGAAATAAGAAAAACTCAAATTTGACATTGACACTTGTGATCTGGCACTAATAGTTTATCTAAATAGGTAGTGAAAGTTTTGTGCTTGACGTTTGTGGTGATGTGGATTTTTTGTTAAAAAAGTGTAATTTTTTATGAGATACGTAAATGAAATAATACAGAATGGTAGATGAAGGCACAAGAAAAACGTTAAGTAGTATACCTTTACTAAAAACAAAGGCAGGCCCCCGGGATAAAGAATTATGGCCCATGAGATTAAAAGAGGAATATGTAGCATTAATTAAGGTATTTTTACAGAATTTAAAGTTAGTTAATTAAAAAATATGTTTTAATGTTTCTGTAACCCATTTTATTCAGTGATTTTCATAAATATCTATACGTAATGCTATCGTAATTATAAAATATTAACAACCTGCCTGACTGGATGTACATGTGCGATACGTAACTATTACGTAGTATTAAAGCTTGATAATTAAAATACACTAAAAGAAAGTTTGTCTTTATATCATACTGGAAGAACAAAAATCTGTTGCATACAATTTTATTACAATACTACCAAAGTAATAAACATTTAAAGAAATCTAAGATTTTCGCGAGTATTCATTTAAATGAAACTAATATTTTCGGATTTACTACGAGATTTTTTATTTTTAACTATAAACTACATACTCCCAAAGTTTCGGCTACTTTACAGCAACTGTGATCATGGGCAGACAAGATGTATATGTAGGCACATTCCATGTTTTATTTCATTAATCTGTATAGAAGTTTGAAAGTATATTTATTTATATATATGTATATATATTTCCAGTTTGACCACACATTTTTTTTATTTTAAACTTCATTTTCCCTAAGATAAAAAAGAAAAGTTTTATTCATCTTGTCTGTCCATGATCATGGTAACTGCAAAGCATAGTTTAAAATGTTTAAAAAACATAGTACATTCAAAAATATTAGTTTTAATTAAACAAATACTCACATATATAAATATTATTTTTACTCAGTTGTAAGTAGTGTTATTGTTACTATACATAAATAGTGTAGTTGTAAGTAGTTCTAAATAGTGTATTTTTTAAATAATCAATTATTACATATATCTTTTCAACATTTTCCATATGGTTGATAGTAAACATTTTAATTTATTTGCATTTATAAGTCAATATAAAAAATATATTAATGTATTAAGTTGTTTTCAATATATTTTTTTTAGAAGGATTAACACTGATAGAAGTACATATTCATTTTTCCAAAATATTATTTTGTTTTCACAACTTTAAGTTTAGTCCGAGTTTGCATAATCTCACTACATACATAGCCAATAGTTTTAAATAAAATCTTAACACATAGTATTAATATAAATTATTGTATGAGAAACAGAAATGGTTCACATTTGTATCGACAATACAAGCATAATGGACAATAGGACACAATATTTAAAGAGTCAATGCTGTAATATATTAATAAACTTATTAATATTATTTTCAGTATGTCCAAAACAACAAAGAATCGGACAATGACTGGTTCAGACTCGAATCAGATAAGTCTGGCACTAAATGGTTCGGCAAGTGTTGGTATGTCCACAACTTGTTGAAATACGAGTTTGATCTCGAGTTTGATGTGAGTAATAAAATTATATTTATATAACAATTTTTCTAGTTCTATTAAGTATTTATTTAAATTTTTTACTAAATTGTCTGATAGAGATAGATTTTCTTTATAATATAATTTTTTTAATGTAAAAAACAATTAAATTAAGTTTGTAATATATGTATTGTTCTAAGTAAGACTGAATGACGGAACCTAATATAATAAAGTGATCTAATTACATTACACATGACATCATATTATTATTTAATAACACCAAGTATAACTAATACAAAACAATTTTTTTAATTCCATATTAATTTCAGTTTGATATCAATTTTAAGCTATTTTTTATCAGATTAGAGCATATATATATATATATATATATATATATATATATATATATATATATATATATATATATATATAGAAAAATATGAAATAAATGATTACAGATACCAATTACCTACCCGACAACAGCACCAGAATTGGCGCTTCCTGGTTTAGACGGCAAGACTGCCAAAATGTATCGAGGTGGCAAGATATGTCTCACTGATCATTTTAAACCGCTGTGGGCCAGAAATGTACCGAGGTTCGGTATAGCACATGCTATGGCTTTAGGGGTAAGTACTACATATATATTTAATTATGGAATATCAATGAAAAAGTACAAAAAGTGTAGGGGAAACTTATAAAATCATATTTATATGATTAATTATCTATTTTTCTGTCCATTTATTAAGTGAGCTTGTTTGACTACAGGACTAAATGGGATATTAAAAGACCCAGAAAAAAGTATATACGCGTTATCTAGAGGGTTGGGTGTTTGTATTTGTAATTTCATTTAGTTAATATAAGTTACAGTGGTTTTTAATAGATATTTAAGTGCTAAAAAAATGATTTATTCTCTAAGTGGTTACAAGAAATAAGTTCTTGAACCTCTGTTTTAGCATATAATAAAGTTTCTTTGAATTATTTTTCACATTTAACAAACTTATGTTATTTTCAGTTGGGCCCGTGGCTAGCAGTCGAAATACCATCACTCATAGAAAAAGGCGTCGTGAAATACCAAGAGAAATCGGAGGAAGCGAAGTGACTTTTTGTAAAAAAATAAATAAATATATTTATGTATATATTAACACTTTTTTTATTGCATATGTTGTGGTGGTCTATAGGTTAAAGCTCCGCCTCTCGTGCATGGGGGCGCGTGTTCGAAACCTAGTAACTACCAATGTGATTGTTCTGAGTCATATGTACTTTATAAGAGTATTTAGACAATTTAGACAAATTTATTTAAAAAAAAAGAAATTACAAAAAGAAGTTTAAAATATGACTCTTCCTGACATCTATTGGCGAATAGTAATACTACTTCTTGCTAATTGCTTTTACTAATTGCTTTAACGACAGAACATCAGATGGCGTTGTAAAAAGTAATGTGTTTGTTTTGAGGCTAGACTAAGAAAATAATTGTTGATTTATATTGTTTTGTATCTTCTTAACGTGTTCACTTAATAATGCCTAAACGAAATTAAAAAAAAAAAAAGCAAAAGAAATACTAACAGTCCCTAAATACCGAGCAAAGCTCGGTAACCATAAGATATTGTTAATATTTATATAGAGCAATAAATTTTGCTTTATAAAATCTAATTGATTATTATCTGTCTACAAACATTCAACTTAAACCTACTAAAGCAGTTAATTGAAATTTATAATCGAAACTATTTTATAATCGGAACCATTCTTAAATAACTGCTTTGTTTTATACGAATGTATATCTTGAAGGTTTTACATAAAATATATCAGATAATTATATGATTTTAATCCTGACTTATAATTTAATTGTATATTTTGCTTTATAATAATGAATTTAATTATCAGCATATACTTTATAACGTTGTTGCACAGACAGGAAAAACAGTGAGAGTGATAAAAAAACATTATGTTTTCGCTTTAGTGGATTTTATACTTGAAACGAAAATTTGATAACGCTTCCAAAGACTTAATAGTTTGACAACTACTTCAATTAATTTGGATCTTTTTTACAAACGTATTATGCTGCAATAAATTTTATAACTTTTAAGTCAGTGGTGGCCTAGTGGTTAAAAGGCCTGCCTCTGATGTATGAGGGCGCGGGTTCGATCTTGGCAAGTACTAATGTGATTGTTCCGAGTCATATGTACTTTATAAGAGTATTTAGACATCACTGATATTGACAGATGGTGAAGCAAAATCTTGTAAGGAAACATGGGCTTATATGAAATTATAAGTTTGAAATCGCCAACCCGTCTTGAGCAAGCGTGGTTAATGTTCAAATCTTCTCTATGTGAGAAGAGATCTTTGCTCAGCAGTGGGCTCAGATAGGCTGATAATGATGATGAATCATAATAATTACGATTTCTCATCATGACGTGATAATACTTTACGTGTCTAGTTTTTCTATTCAAACCCATATTAGTTACGATGACGGAGAAATAAAAGTAAAATGTTATTTGTAATAAAATAAATATATGGCGTTGCAATAAAATTTACATTAAATTTATTCGTTTTCACGTTTATGTTGAATGTTGCAACCTAGTTCAATATATGTGAGTCTATTAAATATATTTTTTTCTAAAGTTATAACGATTCGAAGATTTCTGTTTAATTATTTATGCCCACCTACTTTAACTCAAAAAATATTCTAAAAGGTTTGTCTGTTTTAAAATACGTGAGATAAATAAAGTTGCTGGAACTATAAACAAAATTCTTCTAACTTATTTAATAATATGGTTTTAATATTCAATGAATTCTTTTATATAATAGGAAAATAAGTATCTGCACAATGCTAATAATAATTATGATCAAAAATATATTGCAATATTTTTTTTATTTTTCCTTTTCATTATTTAACTTGGTTTCTATTTCTATAAGAGTATTTTGTTTATACATCCTACTTTTTAAATACAGAACAATATTGATTTCTCACACAAGAGAGAGATTTTAGAAATGTATAGCTTTGATTAAAATATTGAAAGGAAATCAGGTTAAAAATATATGTATATATATATTTTTTTCAGAATGACATCAAAATGGCAGAAAATAGTCGGTGTATGTTTTCTTCTAGCCGTGACATTGGCTGTCCCAATAGTATGTAATTGATATTTATTCTATTAAAATATTTAAAAGTAAAACATTTGATATCGTGAAACTATCAAAGTATTATAAATAAATATAAAATTTATTTCATATAATACTTGTTTATGATTTCAGCCTGATGACGTAAGTTAACAATTCACAATTCTCTATTTACGATTTGTTATTTACTCTATTATATAAAATCCTAGAGCATATTTTTGAATCGGCGTTCAGGCGACACATATTCCCGTATTCGTGAATTTTAAAGCACGTTGTGATAATAAACTTTACTTTCCTTAGAAGACCATGCCTTCTAGGGCAATAAATATTACGAACTCGCTAACGAACTCAATAGGAATAGTTTCGTCGTGTATTTGTACGCGGTAGAAGTAGGAGAGAGACGTATAACAGTTTAATCTCTCTACAGCCTACTAAATGACTAGGGCCTGTCCAGAACTAAAATCAATTCACTCTTAGAACTTACTTAAAAAAAAAAACAATTAGAGGATGATAAAAAATATGATAGTTCGTAAGAAATATTACTTTAAATCATATTTAAAATCGTGATTTGAAGAAGGTTTACGAGTATGCTTTAACAAAATCATTCCGAAGTTACATAATTGTTGGAAAAAAAATATAAGTAAAAAATCTTTAAGAATAAACCTGCCTATAATTATATTCAAACCGAAATTATAATCTTCCTTTTAAATATGTGAAGTTAACAAGAATTGAATAGAATATACATAGTAGGCAAAACTCTGCCATTGCTGAGGTAGTTTTAACGGTTTTTAACGATTTCAATTGGTGTCTATAGTCGGAGATATCATGAAAGTGGAGTCTAAATATCTATTGCGTGTGTTTAGATTATCATGTTCATCTTCTGGCTGGTTCAATTAATCTTTTTTTAATAATCAGAAACTGTTTTAATGGAATATTTATTTATTAGTATATGTTTTTATGTTATTACAATTATTTCTTATCTATTATTGTATACATTTGATAATCTTATGCCTGAATCAGTTCAACTCGAGATCATGTGGTAAAAGGTCATTATTATCTCCTACTTAATATTGGAAGTCTTATCAAAATCGATATAATATATTCAGAGATTTTATACTACAACAACTTAAATACATTAATTTTAATATTTTTAAAACTGTTATCTTAAATATGTATAAAATTCCCGTATCACAAGGTTACTTATCATACTCCTCTGACCCAACTTGACCAATTCTGATGAAATTTTGTGAGCATATTGAGTAGCTCTGAGAATCGGCCAACATCTATTTTTCATACCCCTAAGTCATAAAGGTTGTTCACCCTTAATTATTTTTAATTTCGGACGAATTTTTTTTTTATGGCTATATTTTTATGGCAAAAAAATGTTTTGCTTGTCAGCTAGTATCTTCTTCTACCTGACAATTTCCTAGCGTTAGCCAGGGTCTGCCTTACATGTTGTGAATAGTTTTGGCTGTTTTTTTTACGTCCGGCCGCCTGCCTGACATCAACCATCTTTGGGAATGCATTAATCAGTGATGTCTAAATACTCTTAAAAAGTACATATGACTCGGAACGATCATATTGGTAGTTGCCAGGATCGAACCCGCGCCCTCATGAATGAGAGGCGGGCCTTTTAACCACTAGGTCACCACTGACTTAAACCATCATATTATTAAGGTGTAATCCGTTAAGAAAGTAAACATCATCATAATTGATGATTGGTTTCATCACTAAATTAGCTACGTTCAGTCTCAAATGAAATTAAGTTTTTAAGTTAAGTAATTATACAGGATGACTGGTGAATTACTATCAATATTTAAGGAGAATACGCGGTACATGATTCTCATTCGAATTATGTAAAAAAAATAGGTACTTAATTTTTGACCAAATTTCCGTATAAATAAATAAAGTGTGGACACGTCCCAAGTGTTCCAAGTGTGGACGCGTGCGGCGGCGTGCTGATACAACACCACGCCACCGCACGCGTGTGTGTGTGTGTATACCTAATCTGTAGGGTGCTCACACGATGCGTAATTAATTACATAACTTTTGTTTAACTTTACTTAGAAGTTTATTAATATTTATGTTATATTAATTTTCATTTTGTCATATATGATCGTCAAATATCACGTCCTCAAGTATCGATAGCAATTCACCAGTCACCCTGATTAGCTAAAATATCTGAGACACTTGGTCTACATTACAATTACAGTTGAGAGACTGAGTACCAAAATTTTGAGACAAGTGGAACATAAAATTGTTTTATTCACGTTCAGTAGAGAATTTGGATCAATTTACTCTAATTGTCAGGAACATGAAATTATGACCCAAGATATGACTGTAGTTATATTTGAAAAATATTTGTCAGACCGCATTTATGTCTGAAGGCATTTCACTTGGCGTTTATTTCTTGTGTTCGGCCATATAACACCATGTGTGGAGGATATATTCGTCTTCATTTAAAATATTTGCACAAATAAGACACATACACAAATAAGCGAAAACGCGTAAAGATATTGTTGGTTTGCCAAGTGTGGATGTCGTGTTTGCGTTGTTTGGACTACGTACAAATATTTGGACAAATGCGGCGAATACTCTATGTTACATTTTAATGCTAAATTACATTTTGTAACTTCATATTTTACAAGAAAAATATGTTATTGTCTTGTTAATGTATTATATTATGTAAATGTATATTTATTTTGATAATTTTAATATCACTCACAGGAAAAGCCAGCGGAGGTAAGTAATGACAATATTTTATGAACCTTAATTGACTAAAGATTTTGATTTTCAACTTAAATTTTACAAAAATTAATTTTATTGCAAAATAACCACACCATATATTAAACGTTATTTAAAAATGTAAAACAAGGAAATTACAAAATAAAAAATATAAAAAATAGGTACTTTTCTTTAACAAAAGAAGTTAGTATTAAAAATAATTTTAATACTAATACAATTATTGTTTTAAAGTAAAAATTCTAAAGCATGTTTCATAAAATTTTATAGTTAAATAATATACTTTTTTATTTACTTAAAAATAATATTTAACTCCAACCTTTAATATATATTTTACAGGATAAACCTGTAAGTGGAAACCTTTTTTTATATTTTATAATAAAGTAAGAAAACTTATTATTTTAATAACTAAAGTCAAAATTTTTATTCATATGAAGGCTGAAGGTGACGCAGTAAGTACTAATTTAATTAATTAAAACAACTATATCTTTATTTTTTCACTCCATATCTTTTTAATACTACTGTTTTCCTATTTTTTATGAGTTTTACTATGTATATGGAGGTATTATAAACACATTATTGAGTTTTTCAATGTAGCACGATAGCTCAGTTAAGACAGCGACTGCCTTCTACTGGAGAGTCGTTGGTTCAAATCTGGTAGAATGAATGGAAATTTTGGTTCAAATATTTTGTCAAACAATAACTAAGATTAATGCATTAAATCTATACATTTGAATTGTAAAACATATTTCTAATACCTATTGAGAAGTCCGCTATAGGGATAAAAAGGAAATAAAAATATTAAAGATTTTGTCAAATAGTTTTTTAAGTGTAAAAATAAAGGCAAAAAACAAATGTAATTATTTTAAATATATATGGAGATATACATCTTAAAACTAATTACAAGAAAATATTCCTTGATGTCAAAAACACGAAAAATAAATAGCAATACAGTATTTTTATACCATTTTAACAAACTAGACCTACCTCAGTTAAGAAATCATTCATTGTTTTTTTATTCCACTGATAGATATATGATACAAGATCTAAATTATCTAATTTGAAATACGAAGTATTCTTAATGCTTTACTTTATTTGTTAGAACAAAATAAATGAATTATTGATAAAGCTTTTTAATTGAAACTTAACAAGTTTTAGGAAAAAGAAATCGAATTTTATCTGAAAATACTTACTGCTTAATTTTCTATTATTCCATATACATTAAGAGGATTTTTTCTAAATGGTTTCATAAATTGAGAGTAGTTACACGATTAAATAACTGTAGATTTAAATTCATAATTAAATTTAATTACAGGCGGCAAACGAAACAACGGTACGTATGTAAAATATTATATACAGGGTGACTGGTGAATTACTATCAATATTTAAGGAGAATACTCGGTATATGATTCTCATTCGAATTATGTAAAAAAAATAGGTACTTAATTTTTGACCAAATTTCCGTATAAATAAATAAAGTGTGGACACGTTCCAAGTGTGGACCCGGGCGGCGGCGTGCTGATACAACACCACGCCGCCGCACGCGTGTGTGTGTGTGTGTGTGTATGCCTAATCTGTAGGGTGTTCACACGATGTGTAATTAATTACGCAACTGTTGCTTAACTTTACTTAGAAGTTTATTAATATTTATGTTATATTAATTTTTATTTGGTCATATATGATCATCAAATATCACGTCCCCAAATATCGATAGTAATTCACCAGTCACCCTGTATATACATATGATTATTTTGTTAATGTTATATATATAATATATATTAAAATTAACATAAAAAATGTAAGTTTATATAAATAATAATTATTATTTTAGGCTGCAGGCGGAGAAACTGTGAGTTGTTATTTATTTTGTTGATACAAATAAATAAAAAAACGTAATAGTATGGACATTGGTCATTGGTATGGACAAAATAGGTAAACTTATTAATAGATACAGATTATAAATACTTGAAATACTAAGAATGATACAAAAACACATTGGCAGAATATTGTGCACGTCTTTGCACGGATGAAATTTAAAAAAAATCTTATTTGTACTTATACAATATGTAAATTTTACAATAATTAATAATTTATTTGCCAGACCACACCAGCAGCTGTAAGTATTATTTTCAATTCTTGCTGTTTTATATATATAATATTTAATCTACAAGAAAACTAGCAAACTTATTATCCGATACAATATAACATCGTGTAATAAAAAAAATAATTATATGTAATATTATATTTGAGAGGATTTTGTTATATTTCCAATAAATTTAAATTTATACTAAGACTTATAACGATAATTTTGGAATAAAGTAGTTTGATAAAAACATTGAATTTATAAAATATGTATTTTTAATATATTACAGGACGCGAGTGAAACTGTAAGCTTTTAAATATATACCATAATATATATTTATCCAAAGATGCAATGACATATTTTAATACATATACGTATTTTCCAGACACCCGCAGGCGTGAGTTTGAACATAACTATTTATAAAAAAATATATATTAAATAAAACTACATATGTTTTGTGGTTTTACTTAGGTAATTTATTATATTATGTTGTGTATTAGGTTACTTATTAGTCATCAACCCTCTAAAATTATCACTGACTAACATTTGCCCCTTTCACTACGGTTACTGCAAGATAGTTACACTTCTGATAAAATATAGAAGAATAAATTTCACAAGCAAAACCTAAAAACAAAGTATTATTTTATGTATTATATTCCATAATATAATAAAAAGTAGTCATTCTGTTACACACTTGAGGATTATATGTACTTATATTCTTTATTCAATATGTGAGAAAAGTCTACTTCGGAGTTTATTCTTCTTAATGAATAATATTTCTTAAATTATATATATAAAAGAAAGTCGTGTTAGTTACACTATTTATAACTGAAGAACGGCTGTACGGATATGGATGGAAATTGGCGGGGAGATAGCCTAGAACCAGGAGACGGACATTTAATTCTGTTCGATCGAAACAGAAAAAACTTAATAAATTCCAACATCTGGTTATTTACGGCTTCTAGGACGGAATATAGTTCGCCCGGTCAGCTATACATATATTACTGATTCCGAAATAAACGCGGACGAAGTCGCGGGAAAAACTAGTATCTTATTTTATCGAGTGTACACATATAAATGAAATGAAGTTTTTTTTATTATTTTATATCTACATGTTCATGAAAATACATGAAAGTACACTATCATCTCGTCTTCATGATCACGGTAGCTGTAAAGTAACCGAAACGTCGAGATCATGTAGATATAGAATAAAAAACACGTAGTATACGAAAATAATAGTTTAATTTCAATCTTTCCTAAATCAAGCTATAGGTGGAAATTAATATTTGTGAAAATAATAAAATATCTATCTATTATACATATTTTAATTAAATATTAATATTTTTGGCTTAATTTCTACTACTTTACTATTTTAGTTAAAGTAGAATTCTTACAAAATTCTTTCTGAACATAAATTGTAATAGTAGGTTGTAACTGTAATGACGTAATTTTCATTATACATACTTCTATGAACTTTTAATAAAACAATTGGTTATTAATTTTAAAGTCATATCTAAAATAATGACATTCGTCTTACATACTGAGGTTTTTCAGGTCATATTTTTATAATCCTCATTAGTCCTAGTATTTCATTTTGATGTTGTTAAATTATGTTTCGTGTATTATTAATGATCTCAAATTTATTTATTTTTTAAATTACAGGACAATACAGAAGTAAGTAATATTATTGAGGTTTATAAAATGCTTTTCAATTTAAATTATAACTTAAACGATGATTATAATTTTATTTTACAGAAAAAACTAAATGTAAGTAACTAAAAGTAATCTGAGAATTCTAAAGTATAATTTAAAACATTATTACATTCTGTGGAAGGTAATTAGGAATCACATTTAAGGGTCATTCAACTGTGTTTTAAACATTTATAAAATCGATAACATATTTTATAGCATCAGGGTAATTATTTGAGATAATAGTTGCAATATTTATAATAGTTTTAAAGGTGGTAGAGCCTAGCTGTAGTCAAGTTACAGCTCGAACATGGGCTGGCTCGACCGGGGAAGTACCACCCTCTCACAGAAGATCGGCGTGAAATAGTCTTTAATGGCTGCGTTTCGTCCGATGAGTGAGAGAGACGGTTACCCTTTCCCTGTTCCCACCCTTTTCTCCCATTTCCTTATTCCAACCCATAACTCTTTCTAAAAAACCAAGTTTGTCAACGCATCCGCAACATAAGACATGTTACAGTCTATGGATTTTCATGAGTGACAGTGACTACTACCCACCAAGCAAGACAGGTTTTCTTTTGCCGTCTTTTTCATGAAAAAAAGAAAAATTAATTACACATTTGGATGCAGTGATAGACACGATATTTCAAAATATTATCGTACAGGTTTCTCCTGTAGAAATAATGCAGGCAAATCCTTAATCCGTATATTACAAACGTGTATAAAATTTATTCAGGCATTTTACATATTCATTTATTTTTCAGGAAGATGAGGTAAGCGACTATACATTATGATGTACATAACACACACACACACACACACACACTCACACACACACACACACAGTTTGACTATCCTTTCAAGAATATTTGGATGAAGAATTGAGATATTTGGATGAAGAGTTACTTCCCATTATACTATAAATAAGATTTGATTAAATATCGTTAATCTATTACTATAATATAATTTCCATATTTAGTTTCATTTCATTGTTAATTAGAATAATCTTATTTACACGCTCATTAATGACAAAAATTTAGATTTCATCTTATTGCAGTTAATATTCATAAAATTATCCCTCGAAAAGAATCTTAATTTACTCGTATTTTTATGTTTTCATTATGTACAAATTATTAATATTTTAATTCAATGCTAATAATACAATGCAATGCTAGTTTAACATATTTATTTATTAATTTATATATTTTATATTTCCACAGACAACAGCTAAGGTAAAATAATATAAAGAAGAGAAAAAAAACACATTAAATTAAGTTAATACCATAATTTATATTTATTTCGTTGATTCTTTTAGCTTCTTGTAAGTATTGGTTAGATTGACACTTACTTGATTTTATTTACCTATTTTTCTAATCTTCGTGAATTAAAAAGATAATTTAAACGAGAACAACTTATTGTTTTATAATAATGGTCTTCCGATATAGTTTTGATAACTGTTTTATTTTAAACTAAATTTGTTTAATTGCAGACAGATTCGGAGGCAAATGCGAATGTAAGTTTTATATAATATTTTTTCTATAATATGAAACAATCATTTTTGAATCGCTCTTCAAAAGTTATTATTTTTATTGATTGAAGCGAGCGGAATGCTTTATTGTCGACTACGGTTATTCAACCACGGAGATGATCTCGCTAACCGAATGTACGATATAGACAAGGTTCTTCTATAATCAAATTATTTGGGGTGGTAGTTATAAAAAAATATTAGATCAGACTACTAGGTAATTTGAATTTTAGGGCCGGAAAACGGAATTTTTTGGCAGCGATATTTCTTTTGCAGCGATATTTCTTTCGAAAGAAGAAAAAAAAGCGATATTAAATCTAGTTTTCATTCCATTTAACTGATGTTAAGTCTACTCTGCAATAAGCAGATGAGATGAACGTGTCTGTAATATTTTTGAGATATAATAACAAGTATAAATGCTATGTTATGAAATCTTTAACCCCAACACAGTTTTATCGTTAAAATTATTTCAAGAGAAGTATTTGATTTAAAGACAAGTTTCTAAGAATACACATTTTACAGACTTCCGACGCATCTCCAGCTGTATGTATACTTTTTATTATAAAATAATTTGTAAACCATACTAATATTATAAATGAAAAAAGAAAGTTTGTGGAATGTATGTATGCTTTGTTACACCTCCATGCAAAAATTACTGAATTGATTTTGATGAAACTTCACAATAATAGAGTTAATGAGACATAGGATAAAATTCATCCCAGAATTCTTTAAAGTTCCCGCGGGATGGCATAAGAGTTGTAATGTGTTTGATGTCACCTAAATGATTTCGTTACCACATTTATTGTTTATACATTTCTTTGTAGATCAAATCAAACGTTAGTTCTTTAATATATAAATATTTTTAACTGTTCTTTATATTAAAATATTTGCAGGATGCAGCAGTGAGTATAAAGTAACATTAAATAGCTTTCATTAAATAAAATAAATAAAGCTATAGAATTATTGTTTGTTTATTTTAATTACATATTAACCTATTACAATGTGTTTCAGAATACAACTGTAAATATATTACATATTTTCTTTATTATTATTTTTTATTGTGTTTATCAACATAACTTAATTTTTAATTACATATTTTTAATATAATATTTTTTTATTTAGGATGCAACTGAAACAACTGCGGCTGGGGGGGTTAGTAAATATATTAAAATATTTTGTTACCATATAGGTATGTACACACATCGACACATACACTCACACACACACATAACACACACACACACACACACACACACACTAATTGAAATACAAATATTTTGCATGCTACATTCAAATTTATATTGAGTTAAAGTTTTAAAATTATTAAAGATAATATTTTTCTGGGTTTTAGAATACCACGGAAACCGAGGTAAGTAACAAATATCAATTTATCAGTGAACAGTATTTTAACAAAATATCAACGACTGTTTCTTCATATTTCAGGCTGGATCTACTATATTGGTATGTATTTTTATTAATTATATTATATAACTATGGTAAATCCTATGATTTTCAGTAAAATCTAAGATTTAAAAATGAATGATGGGTAAATGTCAAAAAGGTATTTTTGGTTAATCGAAGTTAATAATTAAGATTTTCATTTATCAAATCAACAGCTAGCATCTGATAGCAGTATAATCTTGGACACATTGAATTCAAATTAAAAAAACCCAAAGAAATCCGTCTATTTTTGACACATACCAACTCATATTTATAAATCGTAAATTTTACTAGAAAATCTTAAGATTTGTCGTTATTTGTGCTTTTTCAGTAACATATATAATATGTAGTCACTTTGTTACGATTAAATTGTAAATGTATATATCTATTAACAGTTTTATATCATAACTATATAAAAAAAATATTCACATTAATAATTTTATGAAAAATTTCAGCTGACTGTAAGTTTATTTTTCGTACACGAAAAACTATATCGAAATTAAATTGGCGAACTTAACTATTGCAAATTATAACTAAGTTTTTAAATTATGTTGAAAAATATCTATAATAGTAAAATTAAAAAACAATATTTACAGATGGAGGTAAATTTATACATATATCTATTGAAATATATATGAATTAATATAAAATAGTATTAAATATAACGATTCAACATTTTAGACGGGAGCAGTAAGTATTATATTATATATACGTAAATTATAAGCTGAAGTTTGTATATTTTTATTCAATTAACTTATATTTTGACAGGAGGCAGTAAGTTTTTACTTATAACATTTGATTATTATTATAATATTATAAAACGATCTTTAAATCATGAAAATAATGACTGCAGGTGACAATAGAAACACTATTTATATATTTTTACTTCTATCTGAGATGTAATATAAAATTTTAAAGAAAATGTTAGTTAAAACGGTAAATTTCGATTAGGGTATAAAAATGTTGGGAGCAGGAATAAAAAATTGCTACATAAAATACGGTCGAAAAATAGAGCTGTCTGCGGCTCCGAAGTTGTTTAGCGAACTCATTAGTACTAGGTGGAACATAACAGTATTGACAATTGGTCTTACAAATTAATTTGCAGTCCATAAGGTCTAGAAAACCAGACAATCTTGGTGCAGGTACTCTCCGAGACTAGGCTATGGTTATAGCAAAAAATTCTAGACGGCCCACATGTGTGGCAGGCAAATAACAATAATGCTCAGATTAATATATAATAATAATGTTAAGATTCTTCAAACGAGAAGATTCTTCAAAGAAAAGATGGGGTAGTGTAGTCATGGTTGTACCAGTGCGATTGTCTTTCTTACAGTTATAGGCCCATCGTCATAAACCGTAAGATTAAAAATCCTATTTACCCCTATTAGGCAAGAAATAAAGTTCTTTACAAATATCAATACTAAAAAATCAACATTTAGCAAATTAATTATAGATTAGAGCAACTGATGTCTAATAGATACTTATCTAAAATAAATTACTTACCATATGAGCCTAGAGGATTTTGAGTCTTTAAACAATGTGCAAGGAAAAAGATTAGCCATCAGATATTTACCGAGCGGTGATAGTACGAATAGCTCATGAAATAAAAAGGGAGTTTAGCATCGGGACCATTCGAATCAGATTTCATAGTTTCGATTCAATTGATTGTAGAAGCAGTAATAAAATATAAGTAGAATAATATGAAGCCTGTGATATTAGGTACGGAAGGGACGATTTGAAATTTTCAATGGGTTTTGACAGAAAAAAAACTGGGAGAGAGTATGGAAAAAGAGGATAAAAAGGACAATAGGGTATCATTAAAAGGATGACCTTTTACGTTTGAGAATACACATGACCTTGAAGATTAATCCTGAGTTTTTGGATCGACTCAACGATAGATAAACATACTTGGCCCTTATACATATATATATATATATTGAAGTTTTTATCCCCCCTATCATTACGATAAATGTATTTATGCATATTTTATTTATGTTAAGAATTTATATACAGGGTGACTGGTGAATTACTATCGATACTTGACGTGATATTTGACGATCATATATGACAAAATAAAAATTAATATAACATAAATATTAATAAACTTCTAAGTAAAGTTAACTAAAAGTTATGTAATTAATTACGCATCGTGTGAACACCCTACAGATTAGGTATACACACACACACACACACACACACACACGCGCGCGCGTGCGGCGGCGTGGTGTTGTATCAGCACGCCGCCGCACGCGTTCACACTTGGAACACTTGGAACGTGTCCACGCTTTATTTATTTATACGGAAATTTGGTCAAAAATTAACTACCTATTTTTTTACATAATTCGAATAAGAATCATGTACCGAGTATTCTCCTTAATTATTGATAGTAATTCACCAGTCATCCTGTATATGACTATTAAGACACATTTACTAAGTTTGAATTTCCATAAGCTAATTATATTTTTAAATCCATTGACAGCCCGAGGTAAGTTTAACTATTAAAAGTAAAATAAATTAATATAGAAAATTATTTATTTAATAATAATAACTTCTTTTATAGAATGTGGTATGTATTTTTATTGCCATAATAATATTGAATTTATATTAAAGTATTAAATATTTTTTTTATTTTTTTATATAACTTATATATTATTTTATAATTTTTGTTTTAGTACACGGTGAGTTAAAAAAAGTATAAGTGATTTTTTTGTTTAATAAATATTATCTTTGTAAATTTATAAAATGCAAGAGGAAAATAAAGCATTTATTTTATATATTTTAAAATAATTTTTAATATACATAAACATATTTGATTATTATAAATTTATCTTTATTTAAAGGATAAATACGTAAGTCGTTCAGAAGTTTTTTTGTAATATTTGAATAATCTATTTAATTATAATTTTATGAGAATTCATTAAGTTGAAATTAATTAACTTTTCTTTCTTACATGAAACACTACTGAAGTAAGTCACATATATATTATTACCTATAAAAAACGAATTATTTAATAAGAAAACAATAAAAAATATATTTTTTTAATAATTGCAGAAAAGGGGGTATGTCTTTTTATACAATACAATTAGTTTTTTTGGATATTTTTTATATTAATTAATATTAATATTGCAGAAACCAGTAAGTATTTTACATACAATGAAGTGTATGATATATATGTATTTATAATCTAAAATAAACAATATCTCCGCAAATAGGCAAATTAATTAAAATATCTTTTAACGTTGTTAGGAAGACTATTATGTTAAATTAATATACGAAATATTAAAAAGATTCATCAATAAAATATGTAGATTTTGGTTTGATTTGAATCTTTGAAACGCTCTACTGTAAAATTATAGTTTTGGAGATACAACCACTTACGTGGGAGGTATCGATATATATACATATATACATATATTTTAGGAATATATGAGGTTAGGAGAGAAAGAGCCACATATAAGCAGTAGTCAAGAGATCAAGACTCTGTTGTTCGTATAATAAATTAATCTTTCCTAGATTTTCATAGTATTCCAATCTTTAATTTGTGTTATATACAGATTTCATGATAAGTTTAATTCAAGATAGTTGAAAGTTATTTGTTAAAAATTGTTTTTAGTTTTGTTTTAATAAATAGAAGAATTGTATCGAATATTATTATAAAGTTATTTGTGTTCTTCTTTCTAATATAATAAAAATATCGTAAAATATTTGTTTTCACTTCTAGTATTTCAACAATCTAAAAAACTTTCAAACATTAAAATTATAATCAAAATTATTTATGTCAAATAAATTAATTAATTATAATTATTTTTTTTTATTTCAGTTAAAGGTATATTAATTTTATTATTTATTATATTGAATTCATTTGAAATACGATAGTTTCTTACTTTATGAAATAAATAAAAAATATATATATGTTTCAGATAAAGGTCAGTAGATTTAAAAAAAATTACAAAAAAGTGTAAATTCTGGATATATTTATTTCTTTTTATTGAAATAATATCGTTTTTGTAGGAAATGGTAAGTTTTATATTTCTATATATTATTAAAAAAATGTTAATATATGCTATACTAATTAATTAATGCAATTTATTTTAATGTTTTAACAGAAAAATGTAAGTATATATCCATATAAATTTAATATATCTGGTATTTTAAATTCAATATATAATACAATTTTTATTTTAAACAGATAACGGTAATTATGATTTTTAAATATATATGTGTAATATTATATATGTTTTTGACAAAGCGCATGTTTTTATGTTAATCATTGTATATATCAAATTTTAGCTACCAGTAAGTAATTATGTTTTATTAAATTAGAATTATACGAAACAGTTTTATTATTAATATGAATGATTTATTGAAAATACTACACAATTTTTCTGATTATGTTTTTTTAATACCATTTTAGGGAGGTGGAGTAAGTAATTAATTATTATCGTTTATTGACTCTTAAAATATGTATTTAATATATTTAATTTCATAAATAAAATGTTAATTTTTTCTTTAGATTTTTGTAAGTACTGTTCATATACTTCACAATTTTGCTTTTTTCAAATTATTTCTTGTATCTATATGTTAAGCATCTTAATTATAAAATTTATTAAGCACCACTACTTAAAATTAAAATAATTACAATATATAAAATCTATATTACTCAAATTTTTTTTAACCGAATTATAAAAAAACAATATTTTTTTCAGAATCTCGTGGTAAGAAAATATCTAATATTTTTTTATTTATTGTATCAAATAAATATCTTTAAAAGCGTTATATTTCTTTAATTGGTGATTTAAAATTTTACAGACTGAGGTAATACATATATATAAATTAATATTATTTATTAATAATGATAAAAAAATTATAACATAATTAAATTTTTCAGGAATGGGTAAGTTTATGTGAATCTTCTTCTTCTACCTGGCAATTTCCCAGCTTTAGCCAGGGTCTCCCTTACATGTTGTGAATATCTTTGTGTGATTTGGCTTTTATTAATTTTTGTTTTTTATTATCACAGCAAACGGTTAGTATTCATTATTTAATGGGTAATTAAATAAAAATTAAATATTTATATTCATTTATATATCTATATTACAGTATTACGTGAGTAATTTTTTTAATATTAAACTACAAGTATTGTAATATTAAATACAACTACAAATATTGTTAAAATTTTTATGAATTTTTTACACTCATATTTCATTTTAGACTCATGTAAGTATTTTTTTAGACTAGAATATTAAAATATACAAAATTATATATATTTATAATTAAAATATTATTTAATACTGAATCTTTAGCCACCAGTTGTAAGTAAAATACTTTGTATAATATTTAATATGATTTAAAATATTCAGGGAACAAATATTTTTCTTTGCTAAGTTAAAGAATAACATAAAGAAAATACTTCAAATTAATAAAATATTTAATCAAAAAGAAAGGTCTTTAAAATTGAAGTATTTACTTGTCTACCTTTTATATTTTCAATATATTGTTTATATATATTTTTCAATCTGAATAAACCTCTAAACTTCGCTGTTTTAAATTTACAGATTGTAAGTATCAAATATTATTATATTTTAATAGAAACTAAGTAAAATATGTTAATACTAAAAATACTTATTTCACATATTTTTATTTTTAGCCCGGAGTAAGTATATTTTTGGTAGCACAACATATTATATTTATATGTCCCAAATCCGATTTCAAGATACAATTTTATTTGTCTGAAAAAATTCGTATATAATTTTAATAATATTAAACTAAATACTATCAAAAAATAAAGCCAAATGATATTGGACAGGCGAATGAAGTTGACGCAGAATATTATTTTTCTTTCTTCTACCTGGTAATTTCCCAGCTTTAGCCAGGGTCTGGCTCACATGTTGTGAATGGTTTTGGCTAATTGTTATTATGACCGGCCGCCTGCCTGACACCAACCATCTTTGGGGATGCATTAATCAGTGATGTCTAAATATTCTTAGAAAGTACATATGACTCCTAAAATCATATTAGTACTTGCCAGAATCGAACCCGCGCCCTCATGCATAAGATGCCGGCCTTTTAACCACTAGACCACTATTGAATACTGAATATTATTCTTTATGTCGTCGTAATTTATTCCTTTTAGTGTCAATGCGTCACAAGAGGTCCGTTGTCAAGATTTAAGCTAATAGGGAATATACACTTTCCGAAAATAAAGGTAATTATTATCAAACTAACTAAAAGATATTTAATATTGCAAAATTTTTTATCTTTTACAAAACTTATGAAAATAATACTGATTAATGAGAGAATTTCTCTTTGTTTTTTTTCTGCCTAAAGCATATTTTGTTGGGTTTAATGGCAACTATTTGAATGAATATATTGTTAATTTGTTATAGGTAACTCCCGAGCGATACGTAACAGTCCCTACAGAGCCTTCGTCAACTATTTGTCCGCCGTGTGACTGCCCCACGTGTCCCATAAACAATGAAATGGAATTGAAATGAAATGAAATTAATAAAATATTTTATAATTTCTAATTATCACAATTTATTTCATCTATATTCACGAAAAATATGTTTATATTGTGTACATAAAATTACAAGATGAACATGTAATTCGATTAAGAATTGTTTTACGTTTTATTAAATAAGAAAATACTATGGCAACTATAGATGCCTATAAAATCGTGAAAAATATTATTGTATATTAAAATTAAGTGTTGTTTAGAATAATCAGTTGAATTACTATAGGCAATCTATAGATTAAGATATATCTTATATATATAAAACAAAGTCGTGTTAGTTACACTATTTATAACTCAAGACCGGCTGTACGGATATGGTTGAAAATTAACATTATTTCCTGTCTGCTTTATGTCTGCTAAAATTAGGTCTTAATGGAAGAACTAAAAAAGGTAGAAAGAATCCAAATAGCCGATGGGAAAATATATTGAACGTGTAGCAAATACATAAAATGAGAAGTGTATTTACCAAATAACGAATTTAATGTAACAGAAGTTATCAAAGCAAGCAGAAAAATTTAAATAGCGATATAAGTAAGGTGGACAACCAAATTACAAAGTCAAGGGTTTTAGGAAAGATAAACAGGTAGATGAAAAATAGAATAGAGACTTAAACATATATTAGGGAAAGATTTGAAGAGCCCTTCGCTCAAGAGGCTTAAAATCATGATAGTACTAACCTCGATTATAAGCGGAGTGAAAAATAATTGCAATAGTCCATACCCTTAAAGAACCTTCTGCTAAATAAAGCCTTGATTACATTCCTAGATTATATCTGTCATTTAAATTGCATTAAAGAAGCATGAGTTTTTAACTTCATCAACATTTATGATAATGTTTATTATGTCAAAACTGCTTTTATGATTCAATTGAAATTGTACCTTTTAATTTAATTCACGAATCTCATGATAAATAATCAGGCGAAATAATAATAATATATTTAATTCACCTACAAAATAAATACTAAAAAGTTATAAAGGTCTTATAAATTAAAATGAAGTTCTAGAATCCTCCTTCCTTTTGAATATTTTGGCGCAGTCTGAATCATTGCTTGATGAATACACAGAGGCTTTCGACATATGTATCAATTCGAGGTCCATTTCTTTTTTCTGCCCGGGATCTGAAGATGGACCCTGTCTAGATTTCTTACGAAGCCGAGACAGGACATTTTTGAGAAAATTTTTGGATGTTTTACTTGATATCGAAGAGGTATTGGATAGTTTAATTTCTTTAGAGTCAGTATGGAAGGTGTACCTTGAAAGATTCTCACCAGCTAAATAAATAACACCGCGTTCAGATAAGAAATCGTCTATAGAGTCGTTTGGGAAACAAGCTTGAGCTTCTTTTTCAGTTGATAGAGATATTGTTCCTCGTTTTGATGGTTCTGATTTAAAACAGCCCGTCTTCTTGTGTGGTTGAAATCCAGTTAAATTAGATTCACAGTTATAACTGTGGCATTTTATCTCCTTTTCAGATACTGTTTCTGCCAAGTCTCTGTTCATTTTTTCTGTTTCTATTTCTTTTTCATTTTCGTATTGATTTTGATTTTGATTTTCAATTTCATTTTCTTTTTCCTTCTCCATTTCAACAATCCTAATACTTTTTATTGTAGAAGCTTTTGGTTTCACGGGTTTGCTAATTTCGTCTTCGAAGACTACTCTGGTTTCGCTAATTTTTTTATTGCCTTCTATTTTTGAGTTATGGTTATCTTTTATTTCTTCCAATATCTTTTGCACAATCTCTCCTTCCTTAGCAACAGCTTCAGATTTAGAAAGTTTTTTCCAGTCTCTTCGATTCAAGCACTTAGACAATATATCGTCGGACATACTTACTTTCATATCATTGTTTATTTCTTTCTGACATGCTTTGTAACATTTGATTTTTTGGTCGACTTTAGATGAGTCTGTTACATATTGGTAATCAGTTTCTGTGTCAATATTACTAGTACCAATTAGAGGTGTTGTGACAGAAGCGTCGTGGCCATGATAGAAAAACTTCCGTACAACTTTTTTGTCTTTGAAGCAGTTGCAAGTTTTCGATAGACAATAAAACATTGTGCAAATTAAAAAGCATTGCACGGTCACGACTATACCGAGCACAATGAACGTCCATTTGTTAGCGTCAAGATATTTTTTGAATATTTTCTTTGTACAGCCACTTCTTGATTTAGCTTGTTCTGATGCTTGTAAAGTACTTATAATTGCGGTTGTGTGTTGGAACACTTTTGTTTGTGTTTTTGGTTGTGTTAACAAAGTTTTTGGATGTTTCCTTGGTGTAGTTTTCACTGGTTCGTCATTAAAATCAGAATCATCCAAAAACTTTGAGGCGTTTGATCTGTTTTTAGTAATGATCAAGATGCCTTTACTTTTTCTTCGTTTTTGCAGTTTATCTGTTATTTTACTTAGACTTTTAACATATCTCAGATCCTCCTTTATAAGAGCTTCTTCTGTACATTTATTTGTTATTGGATTATAAATAACATTGGGAGTATCAGTATCATCTTTGGACACACAAGCAGGAGTTCTAGCACATCGTTTATACTTCTTGCTATAATAACTCTTCCTGCTGTTATAATACGTATCACAATTGACTGGCTGGCAATCATTTAACGGATCTTCGTCTTTTGATTTACAAACTTTATAGTTTCTTGGTAAATTTATTTTACCACTGGAACTTTTCGTATCGAACCGTAATGTAAGTGTGTTTCTTCTTATTTTACTTGCGTTGGATTTTGAATCAATATAAACAACACAATGACCTTTCCTTTCGTAGACATCTAGAAGTGGTGCTATAATCTTTACATTTTTAGTAGAGCCTGTAAAAATTGACACAATTATATCATCTTCTATACAGGGTGACTGGTGAATTACTATCGATATTTGAGGACGTGATATTCGACGATCATATATGACAAAATAAAAATTAATATAACATAAATATTAATAAACTTCTAAGTAAAGTTAACCAAAAGTTATGTAATTAATTACGTATCGTATGAACACCCTACAGATTAGGTATACACACACACACACACACACTCGCGCGCGGCGGCGTGTTGTTGTATCAGCACGCCGCCGCACGCGTCCACACTTGGAAGACTTGGAACGTGTACACACTTTATTTATTTATACGGAAATTTGGTCAAAAATTAAATACCTATTTTTTTACATAATTCGAATGAGAATCATGTACCAAGTATGCTCCTTAAATATTGATAGTAATTCACCAGTCACCCTGTATATTTAACAATTTAATTTATATACTTACCATTAGTTATTGAAGTTCTAAATTCATCTAAGATCCGTAAATAGTCACAATCCAATCTATTTCCATCCTCGAGGCAGCATTCGTCAGGTTTTATTTCAATTTCGTAATCGTTTTCTGATGTGTTATTTATATTTATATAAAATTTTAAACCTATAGCCGACGGTGTTAAAGTATCCAGGCCCGATTCAAATTGCAAATCAGGATTCTTCTCAGTTAAAATTTCAGGTAAAATTATAAATATTAAACTTTGAAAGAATATATATTTGTAAAAAATCATCAGTGTTTCCGTACAAAATCATGTCCATTTTGTTTATGTCAAGCATAGTTGTGTCAATGTGTATATGTCATTTTACTTTTTTTTTTTGTTAGTTTTTCACAAAGATTTGTATGCCTACATACTTTTAACATCGAAAGAAATTATATTTAAGTTGTGGTCACAACATCATTTAAATATTTAGATGAATAATTAATTTACATAATAAATAATTTTTTCATATACATTTTAAATTGTACGTTGGACTCTTTAGTAGATTGGTATTAATTATAATATTAATTATAGTATTCAAAATGTAGTAGGGTATGTGATTGAAAATCGGCGAGTTTTATTAATTTGTTAAAAAATTTACAATGCAATTTACAGGCTGGGCCTAGTGTGAAAACGATCCCAAAATATACAGGTGACTGGTGAATTACTATCAATATTTAAGGAGAATACTCGGTACATGATTCTCATTCGAATTATGTAAAAAAAATAGGTACTTAATTTTTGACCAAATTTCCGTATAAATAAATAAAGTGTGGACACGTTCCAAGTGTTCTAAGTGTGGACGCGTGCGGCGGCGTGCTGATACAACACCACGCCGCCGCACGTGTGTGTGTGTGTGTGTGTGTATACCTAATCTGTAGGGTGTTCACACGATGCCTAATTAATTCCATAACTTTTGGTTAACTTTACTTAGAAGTTTATTAATATTTATGATATATTAATTTTTATTTTGTCATATATGATCGTCAAATATCACGTCCTCAAGTCATCGCCGTCATCAGCCTATCAGCGCCCATTGCTGAGCAAAGCCTCTTTCTCACATGGAGAAGGTTTGAGCATTAATCACCACGCTTGCTCAAGACGGGTTGGTGATTTCAAACTTATAATTGTGAAACTATAAGTCCAAGTTTCTTCTCGATGTTTTCCTTCACCGTATGTCAGTGATGTCTAAATACTCTTAGAAAGTATATATGACTCCGAAAAATCACATTGGTACTTGCCAGGCTTGAACCGGCGCCCTCGGCAACGAGAGGCGGACCCTTTAACCACTACGCCACCACTGACTGACTGATGTCCTCAAGTATCGATAGTAATTCACCAGTCACCCTGTATTGTATGAAAATTATTTTAATGTCTTAGTATGATGGCAAAAAGATCTAATGCAAAAGTGTATATCCCGTAAATATTAATATCACAATAAAATTTATTTAATGTTAAAGAGGACGTCTGTTCGTGAGTGTGATTTTGTGAAAGTAAAAGTAGAGTTAGACAAAAACATTAAGAATTCAATTTTATTATATTTTAATTTGATACATAAGTGCTATAAAATAAGCAAAACTTGTAAAAGTCCAGATGAAAATATTATGAATATTATGGAAAAAAATATTATTTTTTAAAATACTATACAAATTTTTATTCATTTGACATTGCGTTTTCAACATTTGATTTGCTACCAGTACAAAGGGTGAAGTGCGGAAGGTGCGGGGCGAAGTAAAAGCAGAATAAACCGGTTCAAAACTAGAAAAGAACGTGGCATTCAAAATATTGACATCACACCTACACTATATGTACTCACACAAATGCAAAGCTCAGCTTAAATCAAACGCACTATACGCGGATTTACACTATCCCTGTCTATGCTGACGATATCTTTATATATATATATATATAATTCTTCTGTGAGTGTGTGTCACTGAACTTCTCTCAAACGACTGGACAGATTTTGATGAAATTTTTTATGTGTGTTCACGGGGATCTGGGAATGGTTTAGATTAACAATTTTGTCCGCTGGACAATGTTTCTTTAAATAATTTTTAATTTATTAGTAGTTGTTGATACAAACGTTTTTTCATATTAGATTTGACAACTAACTAATATGTCAATCATTCTGTCGCACTTCAAAACACGGAGATTTATGGCTTACAGGTAAACTCTAAAAATATAAATAAAAAAACGTAACAGATATTTCTTGATTATAGGGCGATACGAAGTTCGCCGGGTGTTCTTGTTTAACTATGATATTTGTATATGATTAATAGACCTTGTTTAGTGCTATAAATGACATTAAAACATGCCGAAACATTTTCTAATTACACCTAAATACTATCTTTGTTCACGTAAAGACTACGATGAGATTTCACTACCTGTTTATGAGTAATGCGGACCTCGATCATATAAAAAACGCAGGTTTGCTATTGCTGTTTTTAATACATTTTTGGGCGAATAAAAGCGAGTAGTGTGTCTTTTTTTCTTGCGGTGTTAACTAATGCAACAAGTTTTAACAGATTAATGTATATACAGGATGACTGGTGAATTACTATCGATACTTGAGGACGTGATATTTGACGATCATATATGACAAAATAAACATTAATATGACATAAATATTAATAAACTTCTAAGTAAAGTTAACCAAAAGTTATGTAATTAATTACGCATCGTGTGAACACCCTACAGATTAGGTATACACTGACACTCACACAAACACACGCGGCGGGGGCGTGGTGTTGTATCACCACGCCGCCGCACGCGTCCATACATGGAACACTTGGAACGTGTCCGCACTTTATTTTTTTATACGGAAATTTGGTCAAAAATTAAGTACCTATTTTTTTACATAATTCGAATGAGTATCATGTACCGAGTATTCTCCTTAAATATGGATAGTAATTCACCAGTCACCTGTATATAAGTCTTCAGACTTACTGAAATTTGTCTCGACCGCTTTGAGTAAAAACCGGAACTCTATTGCTGGACTTTTTTTTTTATTTTCCCATATATTCTCTATTCCATTTGGTTGAGCAATTAGCAAATATAATAATTATCCCAAACATTTCTTATTAACGTTTATTCAAAAGTTATTTCATGTAACAGTTTTAAAATTAATATAAAACTAAATAAATTAATTTTCTTTTAAAATTTTCACAATATTCATTTATAAACTTTATTGAAATATAAAAAATATAAACAATATTTATATCAATGTTTACTTTTCTATTCTAGAACAAGGTCTTGGAGTATCGTCAAATGGTGGTAGGCCAAATAGTTCAGGTTGAAAGTCTAGTAGGGAGCGTATGACTAGTGTCGCTTGTCGGGTTTGCTCACGATCGATGCGACTATCCGGTATCATAACCACCTGGGAATAATAAAATTGAATTAATAAAAACAATCTCATATAATCTACCATTTCTAATTTACAAGGCATAAACAAGCAAGCGAAGTCAGTGGTGGCCTTGTGGATAAAGTCCCTCCTTTCGTGTATAAGGGCGTTGGTTCGATCCTGGCTGAACCAATGTGATTTCTCCGAATCACATGTACTTTCTAAGAGTATTTAGATACCACTGACGGATGAAGGAAAACATCGTGAGGAAACCTGAACTTATAATTTCACAATTATAAATTTGAAATCAGTATCACCATATAAGAAGTAAAATTATCCTTTTCCTAGGATTTTCCATATCAACTAATATTAAGTTCTTCAAAGTTTTATTACAAACATCACTTAAACCAGCAACTACTTAATAACAAATATCATTTTGATGTCTAACTGTTTTGGATCAAAAAATTAATGATTTCTTTTCATTTTACCTGCATTCCCGCTTCGACGGCTGATTTCACACCAACAAAGGAATCTTCGAATACGAGGCACTGAAATTTTATTAACTATTAGATAAACTTGGTATACATATACATACAGTTGAAGGCTTCTTATTGAGTTTGGTAAGTGTTAGTAATTTTGCGGCACAAAGATTTTGGAAAAGATACTGAGATCTAAGTCTTTCGCGAGTATTCATTTAAATGAAACTAATATTATTCCGACTACTATGCGTATTTTTAGCACTACCGTGATCACGGTTGCTGAAAAGTAATCGACACGTTTAGAGTAGTTTGAAAAATAATAAAATACGAGTAGTAATCCGAAAATATTAGTTTAATTTTGGAAAAGATTCCAATGAAAATTTAGTAATTTTTTTTATATATTTTATGTTTTTGTTTTTTCTATAATATTATAGAAATTACCTGTTTCGGCTTAGGTTTATCTGGAAATCTTGCAGCAGCCACCATGTATATGTCGGGGTACGGTTTACCGCGAACAACTTCTGGGTCAGTTACACTTACCTAATATTATACAAGTATATTATAGCTTTATTTAGTTACAAAAAAAATTACTTCAAAACGACCCATTTATATGTTAAAATACATTCCTTAAAGAGCAATCATCACGAACAAAATGTAGGCTCTTAATAGGACAAGAAAATTCTGCATAACTTTTGTTTCAACTGACTAACATAAGCAATTTTACTATTTTAAATCTACAATATGCTAGATATAAACTCAGTTATTAGTGCTTGAACATAATACATTAGACTTTAGATAAATATAACCCAAAAAACAAACTTTATGATGGAACAATCCAAATAGCTTCGGTCGAGCTGTAGCATGCAGTCTGACGGCCTGTGCTGTGGAGTTAGTTGCTAAAGCCATTGGGATTTTGCAGTCGTGCAAATGGGTCAAAAGACGCTCAGCACCTAAACAAAATATACAATTAAATTATAAGTCAGGATTAAAATCATATAATTATCTGATATATTTTATGTAAAACCTTCAAGATATACATTCATATAAAACAAAGCAGTTATTTAAAAATGGTTCCGATTATAAAATAGTTTTGATTAGAAATTTCAATTAACTGCTTTAGGTTTAAGTTGAATGTTTGCAGACAAATAATAATCAATTAGATTTTATAAAGCAAAATTTATTGTTCTATATAAATAAACAATATCTTATGGTTACTTAGGAGCTGTTAGTATTTATTTTGTTTTTTTAAATTTCGTTTAGGCATTATGAGATGAACACGTTAAGAAGATACAAAACAATATAAATCAACAATTATTTTCTTAGTCTAACCTCAAAACAAACATTACTTTTTACATTGTACTAAATTTCATGAAAATCGTTAGAGTCAATTCTGAGATTCTAATTATATATGGGTTTATATACAAGAATTGCTCATTTAAAGATATAAGATAAACGGAAACGGAAAAATCCTTTCAAGAAAAACTTCAATCTCCTTATTTATATTAGTTGAATAAATAACAAATATTGTATAATTTTTATCAACATCTGTACATCGAACCCAATCAAATCAATTGAATCAAATTTTGCATAAATCTTTTTTTATTCACACATGGTAATTTTGCCTTCGATAGTTCATTGACCGCGACGTTCAAATTTTTGATTATTATTGCTACTGTCACTATTTTAAATAGAAAAAACTTGCACATTTGATAGTTATGAAGCAATTCCTCACTTATACTAGTGTTTTTACTTAGTGCAACATCTTTTTATCCACTCATTATACTCTCTTCTTATATATCGAAAATTAATTCAATAACTTTTGAAAACTTTAACATTATTACAGGTTGTGATAGTGTATTTGCTCGCCTAAAATGGATGAAACAATAGCAAAATTGAAGGCTATGTTAAAGATCTAGTTTAAAGGCAATAACTAATATAAGAAAGATTATATGGTTACCGACAATAAGTAGCGACATCTAGTGACCAAGCGCAGAACATAGATTTGTACTTTAAAAACGAACTTTGGACGTCCGCGTCACACGCAAAACGATATCAAATTCAAACATCATACAGAATTAGAAGCATCACTTATATATTATTATGGAGTAATATATAACAGAGAATATTTTAAATTCAAAATTCATATACAAATCCTAATCAATCACTGTATAGTGAAATAAAACCTTGAAATCTAATCAAAAGTCGTAACAAACGGATCAAATATTTCAACATAGAAATAGATAAAACATATATACTTTTAATGAGATCTAAGATATTCGCGAGTATTCATCATTAATAATATTTTTCGGGATTACTATAAATATTTTGTTATTTAAAAAACTGCATATTCCCGACGTTTCGGTTACATTTCAGCGACCGTGATCACATCGAGTTGAAAAATATTAGATTCATTTGCACTAAGTTCTTTATACCTTCTTGTAGAGGAGCACTTGGCAATAATTTTTTCGCCAAATCGCTCAGTTGTCTCTCAAACTCGTCTATTGATATCGGCATTTTCAACTCTTGAACTACGGTCGTGCAAATCTCTCTGTCTGTTACACCATACATCTGTATAACAATAATACAAAGTAATTAAATAAAATGAGAGTAAAATTTATTCATGAAAAGAGACATGGAGTACTTATAAACTTTAAATGATTATTATAAAATTTGACTTTGCTATAATATACCAATAAATTTGATGGTGGTATATACATATATCATTATATGTATATATTTAATGCGTTATTATGCGTGTTTAGAATGCAAAACATTACATATAAAAACTACGACTTTCGCGAGTATTCATTTAAGTGATAATTTTTTTTCGGATTACTATGTGTATTTTATTATCTTTAAGTAAATACTTCAGACGTTTCGGTTAGGTACTTTGCAGCAACCGTCGTCTAGGGCAGACAAGATGTGAATCCACATTATTAAAAATAACAAAATATGCGTATGTAATAATCCGAAAAATATTTGTTTCATTTAAATGCAAAACTTTATACTAATTTATAACAATATAGTTCACTCACTTTGACCTGTAAATCTTTTGTGTACGTCTTGTTGTATTTGCAACAAATTTTTTCAATCATTTTATGATACATAACTTCAGAATCTGGAAATTATATATTTTTTTTGTGATCCCATAAGCTTTGTATAGAAATAATAAAAGCTATTAATTTGTTATGATAAATTACTAATGAATAAACAGTTTGAAATATGCGTCATAGAATTAATTTCATTAACATTTATTAGAGACACACAGACAGAATTGTTACTAGACTGACTATTAATATAAAATACTGAATTTATTATCTACTAGGTCTCCGCCCGCAGCTTCGCCCGCGTAGAGTTCGGTTATATCGCGTTTCCAAGAGAACTTTTCAAAAGTCTGGGATAAAAACTATCCTATGTTCTTTCTCAAGGTCAAATCTATATCTGTACTAAATTTCATTAAAATCAGTTCAGTGGTTTAGGCGTGAAAGCGTAACAGACAGAAAGAGTTACTTTCGCATTTATAATATTAGTAGGGATTGTATACAATATTATTTTTAAGTTCATATAGTTTTGTTAGCTATAATATTATCAAAGAAGTTACACTATAACAAGGGCTAAGTAATTTTTTTTGTTATAGCATTTGAGTCAGTTAAATATTTGGTTTAAAACTCACTTAAAACAGTACCGTCCATGTCGAAAAGGCAATGTGTTACTTTTAAATACGACTTTCCTTCCTCCCTTTTCCTTCCCTCTTTAAAGGGATTTTCTTCGCTTTTAAGAACGTCGACAATTTTATTGAATGTAGTACTAGAGACATTTTTATTAATTTTTTTATTATCTATTTTATAATCAACAAAACATTACAATTTACAACGGTTCAATGTCGATCTATCTTTTTTATGTCAAAACTGTCACCAATTATATAAAAAGTTTATATGTAAATGTAAAAAAAAGAGTAGAAATTAATAAAAAATATTTATTCAGTCTAAATTATACGTTTTACATGATTATATTACATATGGGAGCGTTCAAGTCTTACGTAACGCAATTTTTGACATCCCTTTCCCCCCTCGTAACGCACAGAAGCGTTTTCTGTAGCCCCCCCCCCTTCTCAAAACGTTACGTAACACTCAAGTGATCAATTTCATCCAAAGTCGTAAAACAATATGTAATAGTTTGGTATAGTTTTAATCTATTAAATGAAAAAAGATTATTTACACAAATCTCCCTCTTCTGAAGAAATTACACTATAAACAATAATATGAACTCACGGATAAACACTAACGAATACTGACCACGGAAGCAACATTAAAAGACTTACAATGCAATCTAGGTATTCCCCGTAAAATATTAATTAAGAGGTTTGCAAACTTGGAATAACAAATAAAAATATCGACCCGACTAATACAATCTGGTCAACATAATGTAACGTATATGAAAAGAGTTGCCAGTTTGGGGGTTTTTATTAATATTTTTTTTTAGAAACAATGCTACGTAACGTTTTGTAAGAGACACCCCCTCCCGCCGAAATTGCGTTACGTAATACTTGAACGCTCCCTATTCTATAAAATAAGTAGATCCAAAACGAATACATTGATCCCATCATAAATAAGTGTAGGACGTATAAACTGAAAAAAAAACATATAATTCAAATTATTATTCAAAATCAAAATTAATCATTATTATGGTAAATAAAAATTTCTTTCTTCTCAGTAATGTAAAGACAGCGAATAATTCTCAATTCTTTATAATATTTCATTATTTTAAACGAAGAGGAAATTAATTTAAATTTATATTAATTTTATTAACATTATATTTTAAAATCTTCATTTATTAAAATCCTCTACATATATAAATGAGTTTAGTTATAAATTATAATGTAAAAATATTAACCGAATAAAATCTTACCAATTTAGTAATTTTCTAGCTTTGGGTAAAGTTGAGGAATCTTCTTTACAGTAATACTGCCTTAAACCTTGTACGTACACTTCCATATAAGCCTTCGGGTCAATAACCTGAGAAAATATCAATAATTTATAATAACAATAAGTGAAAATACTCAAAAATCAATTTTTCTTTTGATATTTCGTTAAATTTTATGAATATCATGTCTACAGCTATGAAATGTAAATAAAATTGTATGTTAATTAAAGTATTACCTCCATAGAAGTGAAGAATATTTCGTTGTCTTTTTTGGTAATTAAATTTTTAAATGATCTGAAATAATCATTTCTGAAATCCCAGTCTCTGTTGCAATAGTATTGGAGGAGATTTAAACCGCTTGTGACTCGTTTATTAACGGCTGTCATACTATAAAACGAAAAATATTTAGAAAAAACAACGAAAAGAAACAAAAGAGGAAAATAAACAATGTTATTTGTAAAATTTTGTTGTCAAATTTAGTTCAACACTAATAACATAGATGTCGCTTATATTAAAAAGTAAGTTTTGAATCAATATTATACAATGAAGGTAAAAAATACATAATTCGTTACCATAATAATGGTATACGTATATTTTTATAATTAGAACTATATAATTATAAGCAAACTATAAAAGTCAGTGGTGGCCCAGTGGTTAAAAGGCCCGCCTCTCATGCGTAAGGGCGTGGGTTCGATCCTGGCCCTGGCAAGTACCAATGTGATTTTTCCGAGTCATATATACTTTATAAGAGTATTTAGTGATCACTGATTAATGCATTCCCAAAGAGGGTTGATGTCAGGCAGGCGGCCGTTCGTAAAAAAATCAGCCAAAACTATTTACAACATGTAAGGCAGATCCTGGCTGAAGCTGAGAAATTGCCAGGTAGAAAAAAAATTATAAGCAAACTCACAAATGGGCTGCGTAATAAGTATTAAAATGCTAATTCAAGGCATAGAAATTTAATGGAACAAGTATAACTATAATTTCTTTCTTCGTAAAATAAACTAATACTCACAATGTCTTTTGTCCGAACAACATGAGCAGAAAATCAATTAAATGGGCTGGTAATGTGTGTTCGAAGAATGAATCAATTTTTTGCTCCCATTCGTAATGTTTGGCTTTAACCACTGGATACCAGAGGCACTTGGTTAATGGATATTTCATTAAATATTCAGACCCTGCGAATAAATAATGATAATTACTTATATATTTATAATTAACTAGCTGACCCGACCAAAAAATAGGGTTGTATGTATTTTTAATGCTACATTATAAAAAATAAAAAATGAAAATTAAAAATAATTAAAGGCGAACAACCCTTATCACTTAGGGGTATGAAAAATAGCTGTTGGCCGATTTTCAGACCTAGTTAATATGCTCAAAAAATTTAATGAGATTCGTTCAAGCCGTTTCGGAGGAATACGGGAACGAACATTGTGATACAAGAATTTTATATATAAAAAAATATTAAATACAATATTTTATATAAATATACTCATTATAATATATATTTTTATTTGTTGATTGTTAATTATGCACAATTTTCTTTAAAAAAATATTAGGTATATAGTATTTGAAATACGTACACAATAAAGAACCCTTATACCAAGTAATGGCGTTGACCCCGGATTGAGTAATATTGCAAACACGGATTTCCTTTGACCTGAAATATATTCATTATTAAAGATATGAAACCTCTCATCATTCAATGCATTCATATGCGTGTGTCGAGTCCATCGTTGTAGTGAGAGGAGCTTCAACAGTGACTGGGACTTGTGACCCAGGTGTAGGTTTAATATATATAGAGAGACGAAACCTCTCATCATTCAATGTATTCACGGTGCGTGTGTCGGGTCCATCGTTGTAGTGAGAGGAGCTTCAACAGTGACTGTGACTTGTGACCCAGGTGTAGGTTTAAGGGACCCCTATCTAACGTTAAACGCACCCCTCCACTGTCCAAGCTCCACTCTCTATTAACCAAATTTGAAAAGAACCTACTGGGGCTGCTTTGCCTTTGAAGTTATTAAAATGACATACTTTGAAGCATCTATTTAATTTAATAAAATTATTTTATTTCTAACATATGAATAGGCTAGTCTTTCAGAATTGGGATGATTTTTTTCATCTCAATAGATTTTAAAGTGACAAAATTATATTTTTTTACCTACTCTGTAATATTTCTATACAGTTATTATCATAATAATATTGATATGATAAGAATTGTATAGTGATTTAGAACAACATTTTTGAGGTTTTTGATATTCAAAAATTATTATTTTTGACTAAAACTCTCTTATTAAAATTTTGGACTGTTGCAAATAATAGCAAATTTTTTTTTTTGAAATAAAATGTAAATTGATTTCAAATTTTTAAGTAACTTCTCTGTATAACAAACTCTTAGTGTGTTTAATTGTTTTTCTTTAAAAACACCTACGTAAAACGCAATTTCTTAATAATAAGGCTTATAGATAATTATATTTTGTAATATACATTATAAAACTTCGTTTTCGCCATTTATATTTCTTGCGAATTATCATCAAAATGAACTAAACTTAGTAGTAGTGGCCTAGAGGTAATTGCCAGCCTCTCGTGCATGAGGGTGCGGGTTCGAAACCTGACAAGTACCAATGAGATTGTTCCGAGTCATATGTACTTTATAAGAGTATATAGACATCACTGACAGATGAAGGAAAACATCGTGAGGAAACACGGACTTATAATTTGAACTAATAAGTTTGAAATTTCAATCAGTCTTGAGCAAACGTGGTCTAACGCTTTTCTCTAGGTGAGAAGAGGCATTTACGCAGCAGTAGGCTTCAATATCTTTATAATTATACTTCTATTAAGATTTTTAAAGCATACATCATTCAGGTAACTCACTTTTCAGTTGCAGTCAGACATCCAAGAATAATCAATCCATTGATAACCATATCAACAGGTATACTATCTGTCATTGTTGTTTCCTTGCAGTAAATAGTGTGTAGTACGCCTGAATTAAAGAAAATAATATATTAAATTAATATGGCATTATATTCCTTAATTATTATTGTTCATGACTTAGTATCGTCTTATTTTGCCGCATTTATGTACGATAGAGTATTGCTATTTCTTTTAAACAGGAGTTTGATATATAATGTCATGTCTTTCGTTTTTCATTTACCTGAACTAAAAATCACTTTGTCGATGAGTATTTTGATAATCATTGCGTTATGTTACGGTAAACTTTCAACACCTTGTGGCCCATAAGGATTTTTATCACTAGTACTACGTAGTATAATAAATAAGTCGAGATTTATTTCTATATTACTACGAGTATTATTTATCCGTTTAGATGATAAATAAAACATTTACCTCTGGAAGCAGCGTACATTATCCCGTTAGGTCCATTTATATTGTCCACCCAGCCAGGCATAGGATCCTTAAAAGCTGGTATCACTATAGAAAATAAACGAAAATATACTAAATATATCACTAGAATGGAAAATAAATTAAATCACCACTCTTTTTCAATTTGTCATAATAATATTTCAACACTTGTCCCTAATATTATAATTGTGAAAGTTTGTGAGTGTGTGTGTTTGTTACTTCTTTACGCTCAAACTGCTGAACCGATTTTGATAAAATTTTGTATACAGGAAGCTGACGTCCAGGAATAACACATAAGCTACTTTACATCCCGAAAATCCGCGAGTAACACCGCGGGGTGCAGCTAGTTTAATATATATTTTACCTATTGATGGTCTAGCTATAGCGACAGGGTATATTGCAGCATGATCTGCAACTAATTGCTCTGTAAGACATTTTGTGTAGCCGTAAGTGTTGGGAAACGGTGGCACTAGTCTGAAAAAGAAAAACAATAACAAAATTAACAAAAGAAAATGTAAAGACAAATAAATATTAATAAATTATGATTAACTTGACGCGTGACCCTTATCTGTTTTTTGATCAGAAATACTCGAAATATTAAAAGAAAATTTTAGAAAACTAGAATTAAAATTGTTCCTCTGATAAAAGTTCTTACTTCTTCTCAAGAATCGCGAGGGTGTCATCACTCATCCAACTGATTATATCAATGATTTTTTTTGGCGAATGCGGTGCTGGGTATACCTTTTCTTCAACAACTTTAAGATGATCTTGACAAAATGAGGTAGAAACGTGAATAAAAGCCTGAAAAGAAGAGATATTATTTATCATCATCATCAGATTATCAGAGCCCACTGCTGAGCAAAAGACCTCTTTCTCACATGGAGAAGATTTGAGCATTAATAACCATCCTTGCTCAAGACGGATTGGCGATTTCAAACTTAAAATTTGATATTATAAGTCATAGTTTCTTCACGATGTTTTCCTTCATCAGTCAGTGGTGTCTAAATTCTCTTAGACAGTACATATGACTCGGAACAATCACATTGGTACTTGCCAGGTTTAACACCGGCGTTTTCATGCGCGAAAGGCCGACCTTTAATCTCTAGGCCTTCACGACTATATATTATAAATTAGTTATTTTGTTAACAGTTAATAATTATATCCATAAGGTGATATAATTATACACTTTACATTTAAAGAAGTGTCTTTGAATCGAATGTATAAATATTATTAACATAAGATTATCGCTAAAAAACAATTCAAATTTCTTTGTCAGATGAATATATACACTATTTTTACTATACACATTATAAAACAAGTCTTAACTGAACTTTTTTTATGAACTACTGTTTGAATAATTGAATAATTATAAAGTACAAAAACTATATATTAACATATACATGTATGTACCTCCAATTTTTTCATGGTGTCTGCAATCGCTAATACTTTTTGGGCACCCATAACATTCGTCTTTACAGCATCCTTTAAGGATAGATTGAAACTGAAATAAAAATATGTAAAATTACTATATTTCACCAAGTTTTTTATAAAATTTGAGTATTTTTAGACAAAATTTCAAAGTCTATATGGGAAAAAATGTTTTGATATTATCGACGGAAAAGATTATGTAAATTTTTGACAAAACACGTAAAACTCCAACCAAATTTTTCGTTATTGGTTATTCGAATTAGTTAAAATTTTGTATAAACATATATTTGGAATAAAAGTAAGCAACTAGTTAGTTTTAATATGTTTTTATGTAAAGGTATACTATCTCTGTCAACTAATAAGTATTGAAAGTTAGCTTACCTGACGCATGCGGCATTGTTGAAGACTATTTGACATTCGTTTTGCAACTCCTCTAAGTGTTGTCGGGATAAACCCAAACCTTCTTCCATTATGTCCCCATTGATAACTTTGATTTTATGCAGGACTTTAGGATTCATATCCAACAGCTTTTCAAATAACTGAAATATTAAATCCATTGTTTATTGTTTTTATCCATTTTTTTATGGTCTATATTAAAAAGTGGAATTCAGGTAATTCCTACACGTAGTGTAGGCAATCAAATATCTAGATATTTTTCGTTCGATAGCCCAGTTGTCTGTGTTGTATTTTATAAAAAAGATTGTTTATTTGTATCTGATCACTAATTTAATTTTTAGGGCCAGAAAACGGAATTTGTTTCCCAAAAAACAGTTCGGTAGCTAAATAGTTACGTAGGTTACTTCATTTAGAGAGATTTTCTTTCGAGCGAATCGAAAATATAATGCGAAGTTGGAACTCCTAATTATTATTATCTCACCTGATAAATGTTCTGGTCCTATTAATAATATTGCAAATAAAAGACAATGATCATGAGACATTAGAAAAAATGGTACATCAAAAATAAAGAAGTATTTACAAGTTCTCACCTTGCAGTTCACAATATTACGAACTCTCTGTTCTGCTGTCTGATCCTTCTTCTTCCTCACCAGAATATACATAGTCTTTATATCCGGACAAGAACGGAGAAGCTTCTCCATCAACACTTTCCCCATGAAACCAGTAGCCCCGGTAATCAAGATGGACTTGCCCGCATAATAATTTACTACGTCCACCATTTTGCTCTTATCTGAAACAGGAGTATTATATTGTCCTAATTCTTATTCCAAATTATATAAGCTGTTTAGGAGAATGAAAAGGAAAATTCCTTTATATTCACAATTTATTATTTGAAATAAATTAAAATAATATTAGAAATTAAATAAAAATTACCAATTACATCAACACCACAATTTTAAAGTTCGTAAACATTAATTTATTTTAACTGACATGTAATAAATCGTTGCTGTATCAAAAACTTGCTTATAAACTTTAATTATTATTAAGCAAAAACATATTTTAATCTCGTTTTTGTTTGATTCATTATTTTTTATATACTGACTGATATTTTAAAACATTATTAATGAAAATGATTTAACTTTATAATTTGTAATTAACCTTGCATAAAAAAAAATTTAAAAGTAAATTTTAATCAATAAACATTATTCTGTTATACTGAAAACACAACACAATGCATGTTAAACAGAACAGTTATAAAATATTGTAATATAAGCGAAAAAAGTAGTGATTTTTAAATTTATGACATGTTACGTATGTGTATAACTTTGTTGAAATAGTCTCAGAAAAACATATTTTTTTTAATTAAAGACAAATTGTTTTTATGTTAATTTGCCAAATAAACGAGCCTGTTCATATATGTATATATATTTATCGAACGATAACTCTTTTTTTTTTCTTTAATCAATCCATTTCGTCGTGTTGCTTCTAAATTCTCAACTGATTTTAATCACATAAGGATACTACTGGTACATAGCTACCATAAACTAAAGACATCTTCAGGAATGATCCCAAGTTAGATCAAAACGAGACTCAAATAATTGTGATTTAAAATATAATGAAATTAAAGAGAATTTGATGTGGTTTTGGCTTCCAAAGGATATGACTGTTTAACAAAATGCTTAATTTTTTGTAGTCCTCTTTATGAAAATACAATTTGCGGCACAATAACTGTTTTTTCATGATTAAAATTACGCAATAATTATATCACATGATGTCTGTGAAGGCATCTGTATCTTCAGAATCAATGGCATAGAAAGACTTGAAATATCCAATAAATAAATGTTCTGCTGTCCAAAATTAATTAGCAATAATGGTGATATACCATAACTATTTCGCAAGAAGTTTTCATCGTAATATAATTCGCAATATTATGATTTCTTTACTAGGAAACAGCATAATCTGCAAATATTTATAAATGACAATAAATCACTCACCAAAGACTGTGTTGTCTGCGGAAAATTTCTGCAATGACGAAAGAATAATGATCTTTTAAACATATCTAGGTTACACTTCACAAAACTGCGGCGATGCGAAAATTATGATTTTATATTTTATATTTTTCATCACACCTTATTTTAAGTCCAAAATTATCTTGAATTCTCCATTTCATAATATAAAACAGATTTTCATAATATAAGGCACTCATTGTTGTTACTACACTTACACAATACACAAGTAGCTACGTAGTTGGTTATGCGGGTGAAACCTATTATTTTGAACTACCCTCAATTAGAGGTTTATTAGAAAGTAACGATAAATATTAAATATTTTTCTCTATAACTTTTTTTTAAATACAAATAAAAGATTAGTTATCAAATAGAGTAAATTATTTTATAATTCTCATATTATAAATATGAAATATTTTTTCTAGAACTATATTTTATTAATGTCTTTAATATTATTTCAACAACAGCAGAACCCTAATCTATATATATAAAAATTAAATGCTGTTCGTTAGTCTCACTAAAACTCGAGAACGGCTGAACGGATTTATCTTATCTTAGTCTTGAAATGTTCGTGGAACTTCAGGGAAGATTTAAAAGCTGAAAAAAAATTATTCATTTCGATGAAAACCTTAAAAAACAATCCTTTTCTTTTTCCCATACAAACGCTTTTTTTGACATTAGATTTGACAGCCAACTAATATGTCAATCATTCTGTCGCACTTCAGAACACGGAGATTTATGGCTTCGAGGTAAACTGAAAAAAAATAATGAGAATTTATTTACTTATCGATTGAGGCAATACGAAGTCTGCCGGGTCAGCTAGTTGCTAATAATTTTTTATGTTTTTGTTGAATACATTAATATTATAAATTTTAAGTCTTATCTGTAAATATTTAATTTACAATTTTTAACGATACACTCAAATACACGTATCCCTAAAGAGTCATTTGTTAAATTTTATTACTGGCATTGCTTATATCGACTTTGAAATATTACAGTAGTACAATAGGTTATAATGTAAAATCAAAAATTTATTCGGCATAAATAATAGTATTTATTTTTTTTTGTTGTTCAGCAAACACGAATAGTAATGCTACATATGTATATGTGTTGTATATTGTTTCTTCTTCTACTTGGCAATTTTCCAGCTAAAGCCAGGGTCTGCCTTTCATGTTATGCCTGACATCAACCCTCTTTGGGAATGCATTAATCAGTGATGTCTAAATACTCTTAGAAAGTACATATGACTCGTAAAAATCACATTGGTATTTGCCCTGGCCAGGATCGAACCCGCGCCCTCATGCATGAGAGGCGGGCCTTTTAACCACTACGCCACCACTGACTTCAACCTACACTATTGTTGTTCGTTGGTATATGTGTAATAGGAAGGATTGAAGTTAAGATACCCAACAAGACAGTATTTGATACAAAAGTGTGTTTTAGTTATTTTTTAATATTATTTGTCATCAACTTTTTAGATCGTATAACAACAGATGTCTGATATTTTTTTGGAAACATGATTAGTATAAGTTTTAATATGCAAATATTTTTCAAAATTAAACAAACATCGCCGGAGGAATATAGCTGTATGTATAAAATACAATTATTTTACTACCATTGTTGAATCCGCGCAACGGCTGCTTGGCCTAATGAACCAGAATTTTGATGTGGTAACACGAGTAATCGAATAAATATACATTTAGTCATATAGTTTTAGGTAAAGTTTATAAGTTTTATTTTATTCCTTTATATATAAAAGAAAGTCGTGTTAGTTACACTATTTATAACTCAAGAACGACTGTACGGATATGGTTGAAAATTGGTGGAGAGATAGATTAGAACATAGAAAAGACGTATACTTTTCACGCGATTGAAAAAGAAAAAACCAAAATCTTCTTATCTACTGTCTTTAAGGAGGAATAGAGTTCTGAAACTGACGCAAAGTCAGAGGCAAACACTAGTTTAGTATATCTTAACCCTACTATAATATTATAAATGCGAAAGTAATTCTGTCTGTCTGTTACGCTTAGAGATAGAGTTGACCTTGAGAAAGAACATAGGATAGTTTTTATCCCTTTTGAAAGGTTTTCTTGGAAACGCGATATAACCGAACTAGTTATAATATACATATAAGTAAGTATCATAGTTTCCCTCGAACTTCTAGTTATGAAATTCACCTTTTATACCTATATTATTATTAATTTTAGACCATAACGCCCAAATAGCGAACTCCCGGCACAGAGAGCATGTATGAAAATGCAAAATAAGTAAAGTCGTGTTAAATTAAAAAGAGGATATTTATTAATTACTTCATTATATAACATAAAAAACGAATTGTGTAAAACTTGTGAGTATTATGTGCGGTCTGAATATTCATAAGTGTTTTAGTTAAAGGAAGGCTGAATGAAAACTAAATATTATTTAACAAATTTTATTTGTATAGAAATCTTTGTCATCTATTTCCATAGGTACATGTTTACGTTCTTTCAATTTTCCGGGTAACAATTAATTATATAGGGTAACCGGAGGTTCCAGGATAACTACGAAACTTACTTATATTTATATTATAATAAAAACTACATATTAAAACTTATAACCTACACCTAAGACTACATGATTGTCCCGATGTTATGATAGCAATACCATTCCATAGCTTGTGTGTATCAGGAATCTTCTGGTTCACACGGCTTGGTGTTCGTTCCGCGGAGTCAGCGGCGTCACTCGTTATATATTTTATACATACAACCATGTCGCCCCGGCGATGTTCATTTATTTTTTAATATGTACCGCGTACGTAATTCACTCTATATTAATTTTTTCCTATTGTAAATAGCAGCGGAGTCATAAAAATATGTGATGCAAACCTTATAAACAAACTTATACTCGTATTTACCATTCACACATAAAATAATAAATCGATACTTAGAAAAAACTAACTTAACAATGAACTGCTAGAACATTTTATACGCCTGGAGGTTTAACATAGCAAATATTCACTACAAGAGTTTAAAGAAATAAAATAATAAAAAGCATTTTATTTCTAAACTGAAGGTAAGTTAATAGTGATTAATTGGAAAGTAACATAAAATAAATAAATAACTTAAAAACAAACAAATTATTAAACGAATAAGTGATTAAAAGGTCTCCTCCAAGGATAAAATAGTAAATTATAAATGAATTGTTTGATATATTATACGTATGTATTTTGGTATAAAAAATTACCGTCAAAAATAAATGAATCCGGCATTACTGATGTAGTGACGATCTTCTACCTGGCAATTCCCCAGCTACAGCCAGGGTCTGCCTTACATGTTGTGAATAGTTTTTGGCCATTTGTTTTTACGACCGGCCGCCTGCCTGACATCAACCCTCTTTTGGGAATCAACATTAATCAGTGATGTCTAAATACTATTAGAAAGTAAATATGATTCGGAAAAATCACATTGGTACTTGCCCGGGTCAGGATCGAACCCGCGCCCTCGGCGACAAGAGGCGGGCCCTTAACCACTGAGCCACCACTGACTACTAGTGACGATATTGAAATAAAATCTTAAAGATATGGTTACATATACAAAAAGGACAAGCTTTTATAATGTATTGTTTAATAATACTTTTTCATAAAGGGTTTTTCATTCTGTTAATATTATATGCAATGTCTAATGTAAGATAGCTGTTAACATCCACAGAAAGAATTAGACCCAGTTTCACCAATCAATGCTTGTAAAATCTAAACATGGCATTTACTAACCAACCTTCAAAATTATAAATGTCTGTTAAAATATTTACGTCCCATGATGACAAATTAACAACGCATTATTAAACGTCATGTCAAATGACCGACTACCGAATTATTCGTTCTTGTTATAAGACGACCAAATTGAAACTATAGCGTTTAATACGGCACGTTTGTCACGATGCACCACTTTATACATACTTTGATCGTATATATGCCTCGATACATTACTTGTAAGCTAATGCGACCAAATTTTATATATCGTGCGTTGCATACATTTAGCACACAAAAAGCTTTCTTTTCAATTTACTAGGTGTAACTTGTCAAAATCGTGTTGTCAATAAATTATGTTATATATTATTGTGTTATGAATATAAACATGTGTTCAAATTATAAGAGATAAAAAGAAGTTAATTTGCAACGTCAAAGAAAAGCTGGAGACAAAATCGTCATACTAAATGAAATTTTAATTCACTTTAGTAATAAGTACAAGGAAATAGTCGAAACTGACAAAACAGATGACGTTACTATGGATACAAGAAATCAGGGCTGTGATTGGACAAATGAGTTTCGACAATGCATTAACAGTCATGTTAGCCATTACACGGAGCTCCAGAGCAGGAATTAATATAAGTAGCTTGTTAAGACCTTTAAACGGACATTTGTGCGTGGTGGGACGCTCGATACATCTAACAGAGCATCAAACGCCTTAGACCCAGTTTCACCAATCAATGTTAAATAAGTAACATCGTGTTAGACGTATAATGACAGATATGATGTATGGATGAGAATTAGATATTTGTAAGAGATCTACTATATAAAAACAAGTTCGATTTTCCATCCTGATGCTATAACTTCAGAACCAATTTCCATGGCTTTGCATTCGTTGAAAAGGTTTCGGGCTCCGTGAGGTTTATGACAAAAAATTTCAACAGAAAAGCGGGAAAATCTTTTTTCACATACAGCGCCATCATACATAACATATTATACTACAAATCAATATTTTAAGTAAATAGTGCCGGTGCATGATACATTGTTTGACAGCTACTCATTGTTCTCTGCTTAGTTAATTTTATGTGACAAACCGGTATTGTGTTTATAGTTAGAACTCTTAAAACCATTTAGTATTTGCGGGATAAATTTAGAAAATATTGTTTTTCACATGGGCAGTTATATTTTGCGTGTTCACGAGTTTGGATACCATACGCTTTATTTGAGTTAAAGTTAGTACAAAAAACAAAAAATGTGGTTTACAAAGGAGCACTTCAATGAAACGGATAATTTGCGGACACGTATAACGCTTCGATTCGGTATCTACTTTGGATTCACTTTCACTAACTTCAAGTTCAGAAGTTCAACTAAATAACACTTCATTTTTGTAATCGAAATGAATTCATTACTGTTATGAAATGAGATAAAAAAGTTCCTTTTCAAATATAAAACAAAAAAAATTCTTCATCTTTTAATAACCAAACGAAATGTTATATAAAAGCCTTCTGGTGGCGAAACGGAGTTCGCCAGGTTTACTAGTTTATAAATAGTGACAATTTTATTACATTTTCAGGGTGAATTGAAACTATTAAACCTTCTTTATTTATCTTCAAATGTGTCATTATATCTCTTTAGTTATAACTAGCTTTTGCCGCGACTCCGTCCGCGTGGAATAGTGACTTCCGGCAGATTTTTGGTTCTTCCCACAAAGTTCCCGTTCTTGCGAGGTTTTCGGAATGGTTGAGTTCCCGTAGAGTTTTCAGGATAAAACCTATGTTTTTTTTTAATTCGCAATGAAGTACTCTTAACCAACAACATATATATTTGTTTATTTGAATAAAGATTTTATAAAATTATTTCGACCAAATGAGGTACCATAAAAACGGTTTTTGTGAGTTAATCTTAAAAAATAAACATATACTATCCTGGACTGTTTTTTAGATCATTAAAAGAGCTATTATTCTTTAATACATATTTTTTGTGTATCTTGAACCGTTTTCACGGCGCACGCACGGAAGGCCTCAAAGATGAAATAATTTCTCCCGTTTTTTACACATTTACCACTATATCTTTGCTCCTATTGGTCGTAGCGTGATGTTATATAGCCCACAGCCTTCCTCAATAATTGGACTATCCAACACAAAAAGAATTATTCAATTGGAACCAGTAGTTTCGGAGATTAGCGCTTTTAACAAACTCTTCAGCTTTATAATATTAGTATAGATTTACGATTGTTTTAGCTACAGTAACCTTTTTTAAACACAGTCTTAAAAAAGACATGACTGTCATTTTACTTTACAAAAGCGAATAATTTTAAAACTTACTATTTTCATATTTGCGAAAGTTTGTAAATATTTATGCATATTTCTTGCTATACATATTATGTAAAATTATATTGAACTGATTTTGATGATACGTTTCAATAATATAGTTTAGTCATCAGAAAGTAGTAAAGGTTTAAATTTAAACTCTTATTCTTCTAGTCTAGTCTAGTCTTCTGATAGGTATTATAAATTGATGAATGTGACTACTGAATTGAGTGACCACCATTTGTCGAACTCTGTCACAAATTACGTTCCTTCATATAACTGTGAGTTGTTAGGATCTCTTAGGTAAATTAACGAGTATACAAGATGCGATTCAAAAATCAAATTTATGATTGCACTAAAACGAATCAACAATATTAGTTTGCAAAGAAAAAACATTTATAAATATAAACCAAGAACATTTATTGTATTACCATACTTAATAATGAATACAGTTGTTACAAAAATACTTTCCCATTATATAATAAAAATAGTTAAAGGATATACTTTATAATATATATATATAAATTATTGATTCTAATATAATGAGTAGCAATATAAAGGTTTTGCTTCTTCAAACTACATCATTCATACTACTAGTCTCCATGTTTTCATTGATATATCACAAGTAACGCTGATACTGTTATATTTTGGTTTATTAATAAAGTAACTTATATCGCCGTATGTATTTTGTAGACGCGACCTCACGTTGTTTGTCGTCATCATCCTATCAGAGCCCACTGCTGAGCAAAGGCCTCTTCTCACATGGAGAAGGTTTAAGCATTTATCACCACGCTTGCTCAATACGGGTTGCTGATTTCAAACTTATAATTTGATATAAGTCCATGTTTCCACACGATGTTTTCCTTCATCTGTCAGTGGTGTCTAAATACTCTTAGAAATTTAGTTGTTAGTCGAGGTACATCCAATATGGAGTCTATTCATGTATTGTAAGGTCAACTCATGACAGACCCAGGGTTTTCTTTCCTGTATAATGTTTCAGTATCCTCGGTGTCGTGATGATGAAGGGATACTCCTACATTGAAATAAAGTCTCTGTACTGGGAACATCTGTTTGAGGACTGACAATATAAAATCTTATGGGTATATCGAATATTTTAGAGCCGAATTTATGGAATGCTGAGTTCGTCTTGGAGGGAGTTACAAACGAGGCAAACCTCACACGCTCCTATGATATAGATGTTGTAGCGTGCTTTGAAGTCTTCTATATCTACAGCGCCTTTGGCGGAGGCTGGCAGTGCTTTGATCTTAGTCGCTCTGCGCGTTCCTCAATCAAAGGGGACATGGCCTTTAGCTTTCCACTGTTGAAAGCCGGACTCATACGCTGCCGTAACAGTCGCCATAGATCTCCGTCAGCAAAGAACAGGTTCCTAAGCAGCGGCTCTATTTCCCGATGTCTATTGAGGCCGCGGGGATAGAAGCTAGCGAAGTCGGTGACTAGAACGCGCTTCACGAGCTCAGGGTCTCTCACTACCAGCTCCGGACGTGGGCCACGATAGAAAACAACCACGCGCTTGTTGGGATACTTCCAGTAGACCTCTTCACTCAACTGCGTGGCTTTCATCTTAATAATGTAAACTCTTGCATTATTCCCTAAAAACGGTACATGTTTATCGTGTTTAACCATTTTCTTCTTCCAGTACTTAAAGGTTTGAGTTCCATATAAGTATAGAACTATCATCACTCCGATTAATAATATTAATGTTATCATATTGATTGTTAGTTTGAGATTTAAATAAATTGATCAATCAAGCTCGACCGCGTTCAGAACAATACTGGTTTTTTATGTTGTCGACTATTAAGGCAGAGTCAGGTGAAATAACGATATAACAATGCTGAATAAAATCCCTTCATTATAAATGAGAAAGTAACTCTGTCTGTCTGTCTGTTACGCTTTCACGCCTAAACCACTGAAGTGATTTTAATGAAATTTGGTACAGAGATAAAGGTGACCTCGAGAAAGAACATAGGATAGTTTTTATCCCAGACTTTTGAAAGGTTCTCTTGGAGACGCGATATAACCGAACTCCACGCGGGCGGGCGGGCTAGTACTTTATATATGAAAATATTATTGGCAAGAAGACATCCCTTCAAATGTATAGGCACATATGTATAGAGCCACCAAAAATTAATATATCATAGAGGACGTAAGCAAACATAGTTTTATATGTGAATATTAAGTTACAATACATATTATCAAAAATAAAATACTATGTCAGAATATTTGAAGTCAACAATTTGGACATACACAATATATTACACAAAAAGAAGGCGTAATTACTAAATTTTGTCAAAATCCAAGGAACAGAATTAGTCAAACGAAATAAATACATATATACATTTCGTGTCACAATAATAAACTTTTATATATATATTTTATAGCAAACTATTAATTGTTATATTTATTACGATTCGCAAGGTTTTTTTGTAAACTGCAACTGATTCCAAAGTCCAGATGGCTTACTCGCGAGTTTAAAGTACACGACCAATGTCAATCAGGTAATTTTAACGAACTATTATTAATTATTTATCTTTTATAATAAATAATATTTGTAAAGCCAAGTCAAGAAAGAAAGGTGAAGTTCGCAGAATCACTTAAACAAAATTTACTGGTCATTAGCACTGATATAGTGCTGATTACATAATATATAGGTGGTAGAGCCTATCTGTGGTCAAGTTACTACATCTCAAACATGGGCTGGCTCGACCGGGAAGTACCTCCCTCTCACAGAATATCGGCGTGAAGTAGCTTCTAATGGCTACGTTGCGTTCTCTCTTTCCTTTTCCCCACCCTTTCCCCTTTTCACAACCTTTCCTCCCCCTCTTCCACAAATAAAGGTAACACATCCTCATAACTATTTAGCGAATTTCTTTGAGCGACGGTACTATATCAGGTACTCCGTGTAATCGTTTCCCTCCTTCGTCATATAACGTCATAACTATCAAGTAAAGTGTAAACCATCAACTAAATCATTGCTTATTTTATTTATAAGGCCCTTGAAACTATTATTAAAAACAAGTATTTTTATTACAAAAATTCTATAATAGTAATCGAATAATATAAAAAGGGCGAAGTAAGTTTTATGTAGGTACAGTTTAGGATCAGGAATATAATTAAATATGAGAGAACTTTTCTAATAAATAAATTGATATAATGCATCACAGTATATTTTTGCAAACATTCATTTACATGTAAAATACAGTCAAGTTAATGTCATTAATTTGTTTTCAATATGTTTAAACCATGTTTTAGTACATTGAAGATTATTAAATGTAAACGTTTATTCTATTATTAGCCAGGACCTAGAGGTTGTTTTTCCTGAACTGAACCCACTTTATGTACGTTCTTCTCTTCTACAGAACATGTTGTGAATAGTTTTGGCTAATAATTTTTACGACATCGCCTGCCTGACATCAACCCTCTTTTGGAATGCATTAATCAGTGATGTCTAAATACTCTTAGAAAGTACATATGACTCGGAAAAATCACATTGGTACTTGCTAGGGCCAGGATCAAACCGCCGCCCTCGTGCATGAGAGGCGGGCCTTTTAACCACTAGGCCACCACTGAGTATTGGCTCTAAACGCTTAGGTCGTGGGTTCGAACCCCAACTGGTGTCAGTAGATGTTTTGAATTTCTCATGACATGTTTAGACATTTATTGAAATTTTACTTCTTTAAAAATATTTGTAATATTTATTAATATGTTTGATTCATGGCCTTAATGATTAATGGTTGAACATTTTTACTGTGTTGGCATATTTTTACGTTAAAAAAATATTTTTATTCAAATAAAATCTTTTTGATTACTTTTATATATTTATCGTTATTGACTACAACATTTTAGTTATTTTTTTTTCGATACGCCAAAGAAGTATAATTTCTAACGCGTGTACAGTACACACACTCTTTTAATTTGATTGGTATGATAAGGGAAGTACTTAGGAATATTTAATAACCAATGTAAAATACAAGTATACTTTCTATTACTTATATTTTATACATCACTTTGAATTTACTTGCAATACTGTCGAATAACTCCTGATAATTATAATCGATAATAATTCACATATATCCATACTTTTATAGTAATGAAGGTATTAACTATCGATAGTATTGTATTTTTTAAGAAGCGCCTTTGATTCTATCGCTGAGTCACGATGGTTATGTTTTTCGAAGACGGATACAAATACATATATTAAGAAGTTCAATGGTATATTAACCTCACTTGGAGTGAGGCTTCAAAAATATAGTTTAGACTCATTTGAGTGTTCCCCTCCACGGAAATCTTTAGTAAAAGGCGAAAGATTTATACGTTTTGAAGGGAAACCAGAGTGATTAAAACAGTCTTACTTATAAGTAGTGATGAACCGTACAGAAATATTATTAGTGTGATGTAGGATCGACTCACGATTGGTACAGCGACATCTAGTGAATAGTTTAGTGAAACATGTGACGAACAAGAACCAAGGCAGAATTACTGGTACTCATCTTTTCAGTTTTCATTTATGATTCAATTCTCCGTCAGCAATACATTTATTATTTCTGTCTTCAAATTAATTCTTGTGATTTTTCAAGTAACTATTAAAACAAAAAAAGAGGAAGTTTTTTTTTAATATACAAAATGTGAAAAACCATATCTTTATTTCCTTTTCGAGGTGAATTTAAACTAATTAAATTTCATTAGAATTAAAGCCAATGTTTTATAGAAAATGACGATTTGAATATAAATGCACATCAAAATAATTAAAATTTCAAGATCATGACCATGTTGTTCTTAATAATTGTTTAAAGCGCCTTATAAATAAAATTAGCAATGATTTTATCTCGATACTTGTGTAATGTCTAATATAGGCGCTTTCGCAAAAAATAATAGGTACTTTTTAAAAATAATAATACTTCTATACTTTTGTTTTATAAAGTGAGATGAGTTTTTAAAAGCGATGTGTGGTGCTATCTATACTTACGATGTTTTTAAGTTTTCAGTAATTTAATATAATGTAAATCGGCTTACATTGTAGTCTTTATACTGAAAAAAATAACACAAAATAAAAACTACGAGAATTCAATAATATATCAATATTCTTAATTTTAACTTTATAATTGAAATGCATTAAAAAAATTGATGTTATTTTGTATTATAAAAATACTATTTTTTTCGTCAGAAATGTGAATAACATGGAGCAATAACGAATAGTTAACGGAAGATTGAGAAGAAGATGAAACCTCTCATCATTCAATGTATTCATATGCGTGTGTCGGGTCCATCTTTGTAGTGAGAGGAGCTTCAACAGTGACTGGGACTTGTGACCCAGGTGTAGGTTTAAGGGACCCTATCTAACGCGTTAAACGCTCACCTCCACTGTCCAAGCTCCTCTCTCTATTAACCAAATTTAAAAAGAACCTACTAGGGCTGCCTTCGAAGTACGTTCCAATAATGAATTGATATTAGTTCTGGACAGGCCCAAGTCTTTTTGTGGGTTGTAGAGAGATTTAGCTGTTATACCTCTGGTGGTTTACCTCTCGCTCATTTTACTCTCTGCTAAATACATAATATTAAAATTCACCAGGTTGAAATATAAACACTGAATTTGTTACAATATTCCTTTGAATAAAACTAGTTTATATATATTTCCCTATTCAAGTAATATGAGTCATAAATATATCTTCTTCTACCTGGCAATTTCCCAGCTTTAGCCAGGGTCTGCCTTACATGTTGTGAATAGTTTTGGCTAATTTTTCTACGACCGGTCGCCTGCCTGACATCAACCCTCTTTGGGAATAAATTAATATTTTTTCTAAATTGCTAATTACTGGCTTCGATATATCAAAATAATTCGAGGATTGTATTCGTGCTGCTCATATCTTCATCTTTTGGGAATCAGCATTAACCTGTGAGGTCTAAATAATGTTAGAAAGTACATATAATTCGGAAAAATCACATTGGTACTTGCCCGGGCCAGGATCGAACCCGCGCCCTCGTGTATGAGAGACGGGCCTCTTAACCAATAGGCCATAACTGACTAAATCATAAATATATCATTACAATCAAACTACATAGTTGGAAGTTATAAGTTTGACGTGTCTGCGTGTGTGTGTCTGTTTGAACCAACATAGCTCCCAAACGGATTATACGATTTTAATGCGTTTTTTTTGTTTGAAAGGTATATCTGTCGAGAGTGTTCTCAGCTATGTTTGGTGGAAATCGGTTCAGGTCTTCAAGGTCACTTACTAGGTGTCATAGAAATGTTACACACAGTTTGCTTGCAAGCATATGTGGGATCTTACATTTGAAACACTAATGTCTTCTGGAGAAAATGAGCTGGTCTGCTATTAGGGCTAGAAGATAGGAGACGTAACCCTGGACTGTCTTTTAGTAAACCCATCGAGTTTGTACTCGTTGAATTTGTCTTGACTGGTTCTCTTTATGTTTTTAATTGGGTCGGAGGTTTTATTAAAATTTTAATTTATAGTTATATCTATATAACGATGTTGCCCCCGCGATGTTATTTTTTTTTTTAATATGTAGCACGTACGTAACATATGTGTCATTATATTTATAAAACGCTTGTATTTGATACTAGCTTTCCGCTCGCAACTTCGCCCGCGTGGAGTTCGGTTATATCGCGTTTCCAAGAGAACCTTTCAACAGTCTGGGATAAAAACTATTCTATGTTCTTTCTCAAGGTCAACTCCATCTCTGTACCAAATTTCATTAAAATCAGTTCATTGGTTTAGGTGTGAAAGCGTAACAGACGGACAGACAGAGTTACTTTCGCTTTTATAATATTAGTAGGGATAACCTAATGGATATTTATAATATATTTTTTCATAATCAAATTTTTCATAACGTATGTACCTAAATGTCAAAGACCATGACTAGATATCATCTAGGTTTTAAAAGATCTTTGTTTTAATCACACCAATTCTTTCGATGTTTTTTTGTTGATTGAAGAATAACTTTCTTCTATTTAACCGACTTTTTTATATATACATATAATAAAAGATTAGTATTTAATATTATCCATATATCTATAATAGTTATTTCACAATGTTTTTCATACATTAGACAGTTATTTAAAACGTATTTCATAAAACGGTTTTAGCTAAGTACTTGTTACCCAACACCTCCTAATATGTTATATGTCAAGTTACTTAACTAATTTTTAAGTTCTTTTAAAATATTTTCTTTTAATGTACGTATTATATAAAAGATGTTATTATAAAAGTTAATGGTTATAATTGGTGATGTAATTTAAAGATTTTTCGTCTAATATATGTTTATTTTAATTATTATGGTGTGAAATGAAATATTTATTGGAGAGAGTCTTTTTTAAACGAAACTATACCTCTCATCATTCCATGTATTCACATGCGGGTGTCGGGTCCATCGTTGTAATGAGAGGAGCTTCAACAATGACTGGTACTTGTGACCTAAGTGTAGGTTTAAGGGACCCTGGAATAATATGGCATTTGAAATAAGAAAAAAAACCATTTTATTACTATTAATTAAAGGCAAAAACATATGTAACATAAGAATGTTACTTACAATTTTTTCTACTTTTTCATGTCAACATTTCCGTATTTTGTACTGAACCGATTTTCATATTATTTGCAATATCAGATGAACGTAGCATAAGTATAGACGGAATAGATGCTCCATAAAATAAATAGAGTGGTGGTCTAATGGTTAAAAGGCCCGCCTCTCATGCATGAAGGCGCGGGTTCGATCCTGGCCCGGGCAAGTACCAATGTGACTTTTCCGGGTCATATGTACTTTCTAAGAGTATTTAGACATCACTGATTAATGCATTCCCAAAGAGGCTTGATGTCAGGCAGGCGGCCGGTCGTAAAAAAAATTAGCCAAAACTATTTACAACAAGTAAGGCAGACCCTGGCTAAAGCTGGGAAATTGCCAGGTAGAAGAAGAAGATAAATAATACAGACGACTGAATATAATTGTATCTTAATTTAAAATATATAATTAAATATAATTTAAGTGTACGCATTTTAAAGCACACCCAGTACGCTTAATACAAGTTTCCATCGTCACTACATACTCACAGTTTCGCGTTTCTATACTTCGTTGATACTGTAATATGATAAGGTTTATTTATGAAAAACTGTTAACTCTACGTATGTAGTTTTGATGTTAACTCGGATTAAGAGTAGACTGAGGATATAACCAACAATTCAATTGTTCTTTTAAATTATCGAAGTCTATCATTATTTAAGGGAAAAACCTAAAATAATTAAATATATATTAAGTTATTACGTAGTCAAACTTAATTTATACAAATGCTTTTATTTACTGAATTCTCATGATCTATTAGTTACAGAATTATATATTACAACTAGTTTTTGCCCGCGACTTCTTTCGCGTTAGTTTGGTCAAGAGTAATATATTATGTAGGTATAGCTGACCAGGCGAACTCTATTCCGTCTTAGAGGCCATAAATAATCAGGTTTCTCCTGTTTCAATCAAACAGAATGATTAACATATTAGTTAGTTGTCAAATCTAATGTCAAAAAAAAAAACGTTTATATGGGAAATAGAAAAGAGCTGTTTTTAGGGTTTTCCCGGCAGTTATTCCAATTTTACTCACCTTTTAAACCTTTCCTGGACTTCCAGGAGTATTTCAAGACTAAAATTAGCCAAATCGGTTCAGCCGTTCTCGAGTATTAGCGAGACTAAGGAACAGCAATCCATTTTTATATATATAGAAGATTATGAAAAGATTACAAAAAGAAAAAAATTAATTTGACACAGAAATATATATATATTTTTTGGTATTTAAATAAAAAAATTAGAAAAAATTATGCATGATTTAGATATATCGAAAATAGCAACGTGTCCTATAATTAAGCGTATTATTCCAAAAGATTACAATTATAAAAATTAAATTTAAATTTATATCACCGTACAATAATATAATGTTAATTTTAAATTTTAATATATATTACTTTAATATAAATATGTATCTTTACCTTATTAATTAATATTTAACCTATAACACTTGTTTTTGGTCTGTGCACTGTTAAATTTCAAAACATCTTTGCAACAACGCTAAAGTACTTCAGTCGTGATTTCCTTCTCTCACAGTAAATACGCGTTTGTGAATAAATGTAAGTGTTTAAATTTATTATTATTATTTATTACATTATAATTACAGTGTCTTGAATATTCTTTTTATATATAATATAGTATATTTAAATTATTATGAAAAACATTGATATAATTTGCATCGTAATATTAACAAATAATTTATATATTTGTTTTGATTTTATCGAATGGGGTAGTTTAATATTTTTAATATAATATTTTGTGCACTAAAACATAGTTTTCATAACATTTTAGTTGTTGTTTTTTTTGTGTTTATTTCTTCATCATATAACATCCGTTCACACAATTTTTTTGTCTCATAATAATAATCAGAAACAATTTACGGTTTTTGTTTTGTATGCTGTTATAAATTATTTTTATTTTTAATTCGTCTGAACTATATAATATAATAAAGAAATAGTAGTCTAAACTTCGAATGGTCCATTATATTAAAATTAACGAAAGAAATCACTTAAACGATGTACATAACAAGAATATATAAATAATTTTATTACGACTTGTAAATATATACCCTATATATAAAATATATATTGTATTTACAAGAAAAATAAGTTTTATAATACTTTAATATTATATTTAAATGTGTCTCCAAATTAAATACGTAGCATAACATTACAGAGGCAAAGCCTAGAAACAAAACGAAATTTCGTGAGTGGAATAATGATCATCATATTGAACAAAACAATGTATCCTTAACAATCTTTTTATATATCTTTTATATCTTTTTATTTTTAAACATTTATAAATTTTTGTTTCTTTAACAATCTTTTTACATATATTTTTGTTGTTAAACAATAGAAAATTATTGTTTATTTGTATTTATTATGTTCTTAAAAGTAAGTATTGACAATTTTAATAATTTAAGATATTATTTTTATTGTTAAATAGATTATTTATGTAGTTTAGTTAAAATAATCTTCTTGATTGGGTTTGGACTCTTTTATATTTTTCTGAGTATACATATCGATTTTAATTAAAAACTTAGATTTTTCCATTATATAATTATACATTTTTTGCACATTATAATAATTAGAATCATTTGAATTTATGTTACAATTTTTTTATATGTTATATACATATTTTAATTCACACTATATATAAATTTAGTATACTACCGCATGTTTTCCATTGAAATCGCTATTTTAATTTGCTGTTGAAATTTTATTGAGGTGTGAGTGACTCGCGTTCCTATTAGAATGTATGAAATAAGTACTAGAAATGTTTGTACATTTGTACATATAATTTTGCAAGTGTACTCAAAATCTATTGAACCAATACGATTACTTCATTGTTTTGTAACACTAGAATTACAATAGTAATTTTGATTTAAATAGATTTGACTCGATATGATTTGATTTGATGACTTTATTTAAGTTAGTAATTACTCCTCATTAATATTTATATCTTAACCAAGTATTGTATAGAAGATTAGTATGCCCTTAATGCGATTACACAATATGTAATTAGTGTCAAAATCGTGTCAAATTGTATACTAAAAACCTTGAGAGATACGTGCAATTTTACAGATTGTGCAAGGGATTGTATGCCTTAGTTGCTTATCATATGGTAACCTATATATATACATATAGAAGTAATTTTTTTATAGCCCCACACTTGAGATCCAGTCCAGTATTAGAAAACTTATATTAATAATATAAAAAGATAGATGTAAAAAATATGTTTTTTTTAGTTTTTAACATATAATATTTTAATGTATATAGTTTTTCATATTCTACGTGTTTCTTATTCTATATCTACATGATTTCGACGTTTCGGTTCCTTTACAGCAACCGTGATCATGAAGACGAGATGAAAATTTTCATTTCTTCTATTAAAATATTATTCTTATCTAAATGTAGAAAATTTTAGATATTAATAAATCTAAAATGATTAAGATTTTATTACAAAACTCATTAAAATTATATTTAATCCTCTGTTTCAGAAGTGTTAATAATATTTTATTGCAAATGTTATAAATATCCACAAATTTTTACATACCATATACATATAAGATACATAAATTTAGAGAAAAACAAAATTAAATATTGTTCGTTTGATATAATTTTTTATATAAATTATTGTAATGTAAATAATTGCAGATAGATCTTTATGTAATAATTTCTAGAAGTGATGAAAATATTCTAGAGATATCTTGAGATATTTTATAAAAAAAAACAACAATAAAAAGGCTGGCCTAGATTCACGAATGACTATTGTGTCATGCGTACCATGTAATGTTTTATAGCTTGTAATGTTAGCTTATCACAAAAAACTACTCTTGGACTCGCTTTATAGCTGTGCAAGCTATTAAGCTATTATTTTAAATTTTATTAACTGTAGGAAATATATGTTTTAGTATATAGTGTATAGTATAGTTTTGGAAGTAGAATGTGAGCAAAATTGGGTGTATACATCATATTTGAACCGATTTTCGTAAACCGATTTTCATAAAATGATGTACCCAGAAAACGTTAAAAAGTTCCAGAATTTTAAATATTGATATAATTTTAATTTTTATGCTCTTTTTTTAAACTATATAATAGCTGTATTATTCAATTTTTTAATAAGAATTACCGGTTATTTTTATTCGATGTTAGTGATATTTTAAAATCAGACAAAAGTCTTGGCTCATAGATGACGATTTGTATTTGAAAAAATATATGTACTTTGTGAATTTTTACATTAAAATCGTATAATATCCAGAATTTTTTGCCCTGTCGTCTTTAGACGAGACGAAACCTCTCATCATTCCATGTATTCATATGCGGGTGTCGGGTCCATCGTTGTAGTGAGAGGAGCTTCAACAGTGACTGGGACTTGTGACCCAGGTGTAGGTTTAATATATATAGAGAGACGAAACCTCTCATCATTCCATGTATTCATATGCGGGTGTCGGGTCCATCGTTGTAGTGAGAGGAGCTTCAACAGTGACTGGGACTTGTGACCCAGGTGTAGGTTTAATATATATAGAGAGACGAAACCTCTCATCATTCCATGTATTCATATGCGGGTGTCGGGTCCATCGTTGTAGTGAGAGGAGCTTCAACAGTGACTGGGACTTGTGACCCAGGTGTAGGTTTAATATATATAGAGAGACGAAACCTCTCATCATTCCATGTATTCATATGCGTGTGTCGGGTCCATCGTTGTAGTGAGAGGAGCTTCAACAGTGACTGGGACTTGTGACACAGGTGTAGGTTTAAGGGTCCCTATCTAACGCGTTAAACACTCACCTCCACTGTCTAAGCTCTCTACCTAACCACTACTCCTATAAAGTCAAATTTATATTCGAGATTTAGTAATGATACTAGATTTTTTAAAATAATTCGTTCTGCTCTGCAATTTTGTTATTGACTAGAGTTTTTCGGTGTTTATTTAACTTAGTAGTAATTCAATATAATTATAGTTTAAAACTATATGGTAGTGAACATGTAGTGGATTTGTCCTTTTTTTGTGAAGCTTGAATGTCGTTACGCTAAAAACGTATTTATGTATAATAAAATTATTTTGAATGTTCAAGAAACTATTCTTCTTCTACCTGGCAATTTTCCCAGCTATAGCCAGGGTCTGCCTTACATGTTGTGAATAGTTTTGGCTAACTGTTTTTACGACCGACCGCCTGCCTGACATCAACCCTCTTTGGGAAACTTCAAGAAACTATTCAATTCTCAATATTGTCCTATTTGTTGTTTTGTACGAATGTTAAAATCTATATGGTCAAATATAACAATTAGTCGGAAAAAGATTTACGTACGTCAATATTCATTCCTCATTAGGTCGGAACAGGTGACGGAAATTACGTACATATGGATAGAAAAAAATATACGCAAAAAGTTACGTATTGTTTTGTTGTCAAATTGTATACGTACATATATTTTTCATACAATTTTTTTGTCCCTTGAATCATAATTTGCGTAATTAAAAATTATACGGAAGCTGTTATTTTTTGTAGTCAAGTGAAGATTTGTGTTATTTATATGGAAATAAAAAATATAACGCAATGAATATTTATAATTCAAAAGAATATAAATTTTTTTTGGAAAAAATATTTTTCTGGTAACTTATTCTAACGCCAAGGTAAATCTTTTATTTGTTTTTCTAAGATAATGTGTTTCTTAGAACGCTAATTAGTCCAAACTTACTTTGATTTTGTTTTATACATATAACTATATACTAATAGCTCTTAAACATAATACATTCTTAGTTTATGTTATGAAATGTATAAGGATTTCGAAAAATCTTTTTGTATCCTTCCTGCTGGAATATAAAGCAACTTGACATATATATTTATATTTTAGTAGAATATATCTACCATATTTAATCTACGAAAACATATGTAGATATAATTATTATATATTTATACATATAAATATTAGTTATTCTACATATTTATAAGTAACAAATAAGTTTGTTTTGAAACAGACACCAAAGAAAGTAATTTTCATGATGTAAAAAAGGTTATTGAACAATATCTATAATAATAATTTAGAGGAGCTTGGACGGTGGAGGTGAGCGTTTAACGTTAGATAGGGTCCCTTAAACCTACACCTGGGTCACAAGTCCCAGTCACTGTTGAATCTCCTCTCACTACAACGATGGACCCGACACACGCATATGAATACATTGAATGATGAGAAGTTTCGTCACTCGTATTTTTTTGTTTTCTAATCAACGCCATTGTTTAGTTTATTTATAAACTTAACAGTTAGGTATATATATTATTTGCATAAAAATCAATCACTTTCATTTCAAGAGATGGAAGAAATCGCTCAAATAATATTCTCCTTATTATTTATCACCTGGAAAAAAGATTTTAATATGTTTATTCAGTAGTTTTACAGGCTTAAAAGCAATATTAGTTTTAAGCAGGTCTTGGAAGTTATTTAAAGATATGAAAAAAAATTAATAGGCTTTACAGATATTTAGTGAATCAATGTTTTCATTTCTTGGATAAGGAATTTACGACATCTATATAACATATATATGTAGTTTTTTATATAATTTATTTGTTAAAAAAATACATAATTATACATAGAGATGAATTTTAATTAGTTAATGAGCTTACGTAAGCTAGAGTTTGGTTTTTTGTTAAAATATTTTGCAAACATCTTTAGTATTGGGAACGAATGTATTTGTGTACCTAGATACTTATGGTATGACCGAGGTAGTTACGTTACTCATTGTTAGTATTACGACACACTTCTAAGTTAACGTTACTGGTCGCATAACGACACTTGAAAAGATTTGCCAACTATGGTTTCATCAAAAACAGTGAAGTGATGATATTACTTAATAAGTATTAGATTGCGATTGTTTTGTACTAGTTAATCGTTTATTAGGGTGGCAAACGGAGGTTCAAGGAAAACTACGAAACATACTTATATGTATATTAAAATAAGAACTACAAGTTAAAACTTATAACTTACACCTAAGACTACATGATTGTCCCGATGTTATGATAGCAATACCATTCCATAGCTTGTGTGTATCAGGAATCTTCTGGTTCACACGCATGGTGTTCGTTCCGCGGAGTCAGCGGCGTCACTCGTTATATATTTTATACATACAACGATGTCGCCCGGCGATGTTCATTTTTTCTTCATATATAGCGCGTAACACATTGCAAATTAATGATATACATGAAAAGTTTGTTTGTTTGTATACTTACATAATTATACCAAAACACTGTGCTGTAAAATTAGTTTAAAATTTATCTTTCATACTTAAATCGTATGTTGCAATAATATTTTATGTCCAGTAAACGCCTAAGTTGTAAAACGATCTAGCAAAAATTTAATATGCAAGTAAAATGGAGGATAAAAGCTATTATTTTGATTAAAACCAATAGTTCCTACTGTAATTTTCTTTTGAATTAATATGTTTATTTTATGAAAGAAAAATTTATGCTTGTTTTGATAGGATAATGAGAAAAAACATGATTTAATTTCATTGGCTTTGTCATGGATATTAAATAAATAGATGTTTTTTTAATACAATAATTATTTAGATATAAATTAACATATAAACTTAATTTTGTTGTGTAACAATATATTGGAGTAATAAATACTTCATAAAATTTGCCAAATCATATAGATGCATTCAAATGCTTTGTATATTTATTTTTAATGCCACTGGACTTTGGGCCTAGTTGTATATGGAAATACTGGACCGATTTTGATGGGAATTATATTTTATTGTAAAAAATAACTATATAATATTCAGATGAAAATTTTATAATTAAATTGTGATAAATAAATATATATAAAGGTCGTGGTGGCCTAGAGGTTAAAGGCCCGCATCTCGTGCACGAGGGCGCGGGTTCGATCCTGGCAAGTACCAATGTGATATTTCCGAATCATATATACTATGTAAGATTATTTAGACACCACTGACAGACGGCAAAGGAAAACATCGTCAGAATTATAGTTTCTAATTGCAACTTTGAAATCACCAACCCGTCTTGAGCAAGCGTGGTGATTAATGCTCAAACCTTCTCCATGTGAGAAGAGGCTCAGCAGTGGGCCCTGATAGGCTCATGATGATATATAAATATATATAGTATGAAATTATTTTGTTCTAGTTCAAGATGTCTCTAGAAGATAATGACTTGGACTCCATGCCAGATAGAATTGCTGAAACCTTCGCTGGCTTGACTCTTCTAGTGACTGGAGGAACAGGTTTTATGGGGAAGGTTCTAGTGGAAAAATTATTACGGTAATTTATATATACAGCCTTAGAAATTAATGTAAAATCATAAATTTATTTAATTACAACCAATAAATTGAAATAATTCACACAAAAATACATAAACCAATTAATTTTCCACCGATTACAAGTTCATTTTGGGCAAAGAAGAATAAAACGTCTAATCATCATATCAGAATATTACAATTTAAATTGTTTTATTTGAATGAATATATTTTTGAATAAATTCGCGTATTTTATTATATTAAAAACTACATAATAACTACGTTTCGATCACTTTGTAGCAAATATACGTTTTGTTTTATAAGATGTGAAATTATTTTGATTATAATTAAATATATTTTTTTTACAGAAAATGTCCTGATATAACAAAAATCATGCTTTTAGTTCGTCCGAAGAAAGGAAAATCTCCGAAACAACGTCTCGAGGAAATGTTGAATGATGAGGTAAGAAGTTTTTATAAGAAAAACAAATTTTATTTATATATGTTTAAATTTTTATAAAAATATAATTAAATTTTTATCAATTTTTCATGTATAATACAAGAGTGAGTAAATCAAGATAAAATTTTAAACCAAACAAAGTTTAATACGCTTTATTTGAACCAGTAAAGGCTTGACTAACCTTTAATAGATAGTTTTTTAAACATTAAAAGTAAAATAGTTAATTTACGAGTAAAACCATGAGATATTAGTTAGTTATGAGTCAGTTTAACTCGAAGTAGTCAGGTATTACGAAGTTTCATAATAGTTTCCCGCTGACGACACCGCAGACTACGCAACTATTTTTAGTCACTACTCGACGGTAGTGTTTACTCTAAAGCTAAATAATATATATATAAAATTAACAATATTACATAAAATTCACGGTAATATTTTTTTTGTTAGATAACAAAAAAAAGTATATAAAAAAATTACGTAATTTTGAACAATAATATATTGTATTTGTTATATATTTATTTTGTTTTAGCAATTTTTTTGCGTTTTTAAATATGTTTATATGTTTTTTTGTAGAAAACTTTTATTGAGTAATATTGCTAGTTGTTTGTGGATATACCTTTTAACTGACCTACATAGCTCTCGGTTTAGCAATGCTAGTGCAAAACAAGTGAAATAAGTAACATTTCATTACGTCTAGTACTCTTAAATTATTGCGAAAATATAGATATATACAAAATAATAGATAAAAATCTGTATCTATAATCTAGATTAGAATTAATTGATTATTATTATTTTTTTTCTTAATATTTTCAGAATATACTTTTTCTTACCCAATTATTCAATTGAATATTATATGAAAAAAAAATTGATTGATTTTTTTATTATTATATATATAATAAGATGAACATTAAATATTATTTTATTATAAACCAAGAAATATTATTACTTCATTAAGTTAGGTAACGAACCATGAATATGTTTTGTAAATTAACAAGTAAGTGTTAGATTGATCACACTTTCCCTTGTTACTCTCGCTTTTGCCATAAAAATAGTTAAAATTTATGATTGGATAAAAAAAACTACTTTCCAATGAGATGCGAAGAATAAATGAAGATTATTTATTGTATATAAGGATTCATGGAGTAGTTAGAATGGATGGTATTGACGTCAACGCTTTGATTAAATAATTTTGTTCAAAGGGCAACATGTAATGGATTGAAAGACGTAGGAAGAGACAAACAAGTATATATATATATATATATATATATATATATATATATATATATATATATATATATATATATATATACATACAGGGTGACTGGTGAATTACTATCAATATTTAAGGAGGATACTCGGTACATGATTCTCATTCGAATTATGTAAAAAAAAGGGTACTTAATTTTTGACCAAATTTCCGTATAAATAAATAAAGTGTGGACACGTTCCAAGTGTTCCAAGTGTGGACGTGTGTGTGTGTGTATACCTAATCTGTAGGGTGTTCACACGATGCGTAATTAATTACATAACTTTTGGTTAACTTTACTTAGAAGTTGATTAATATTTATGTTATATTAATTTTTATTTTGTCATATATGATCGTCAAATATCACGTCCTCAAGTATCGATACTAATTCACCAGTCACCCTGTATATATATATATATATATATATATATATATATATATATATATATATATATATACACATTTAAATTAACTGTTCCTCTGCTCCTCAATTCGTGGACCGATTTAAATGTTTTTTATTTGTATTTTCGCGTCCCCCCCATAATTTAGATTAATCAATCATCCCGACAGATGTCGCTGCATTTCATTTTAAATAACTTAGTTATTTAAAATGAAAAGCCTACTACATATGTTACTACACTACTATATATATATTTCTGAGCGTCACCCTGATGTTCGTGCAGATATAGTCGCGGGCAAAAACTAGTATATAAATATTGCGTTATAAGTAAACAAAGGTATGATATTTGAGTGTTTCAACTAGCTTAGATGTCGGGTCACATTTCACTTTCACTTTACATATTTTTCCTTTCAATCTAGAAGCAAACCAGAAATTCCTTATACATAAATACCTAGCCTATTTTTCTTTATTTCCGTAATAAAATATTACTTCTGATATATGATAGTTCGTTTGAAATAGTATTAAAATAAATATTTTTATAATTTACATAAGTTGTAATCAATTATATAGATTTTTTATAAAATAAAATATTGGTTGTTAATTCTCCTTATATATATTCCTACTAATATTATAAATGCGTAAGTAACTCTGTCTGTCTGTTACGCTTTCACGCCTAAACTACTGAACTGATTTTAATGAAATTTGGTACAAAAATAGAGTTGACCTTGAGAAAGAACAAAGGATAGTTTTTTATCCCAGACTTTTAAAAAGTTCTCTTAGAAACGCGATATAACCGAACTCCACGCGGGCGAAGATGGGGGCGAAAAGCTAGTATATATCACATATATTTGTATTGAATCAGACATAACTATTAAATATTTGTTATTAGTATGTCAAAATCATTATAGTAAAGTGCATATTTCTTATATTAATATTTGCAACGTGATTTTAAAACTATTTTTCTTCTTAAAAACATGATTATTGTATTTAAGACGTTTAAAATATAAAATTTCGCAATTATAAGTTTGAAATCACCAACCCATTAAGCAAGCGTGGTGATTAATGCTCAAACCTTCTCCATGTGAGAAGAGGCTAAGCAGTGGGCTCTGATAGGCTGATGATGACTAACGACGTACTAACGATATGTTTCACAGTTATTCGCTAAGGTACGAAATCTTCGTGGAGGTGTTGAACCGTTATTGGAGAAGCTTCAAATAGTTTGCGGTGATGTTAGTGCTCCAGACTTGGCTATCAGCAATGAAGACAAAATGAATATTATACAAAATGTACATATAGTGCTGCACGCTGCGGCTACTATAAGGTCAGTCAGGATTACATTCATCCAATGCAAATGCATTCATCCATTCATTCATTCATTCATTCATTCATTCATTCATTCAATGATTCATTCATTCATTCATTCATTCATTCATTTTAGTAAATATTTTATTAAAAAATTTCTGTCATGGTTCAATTGTTTTAATGGTTCAATAAGAAGTATCGTTTCATTCATTCAATCATTAATTAATTCATTCATTTTAGTAAATATTTTTTAAAAATAATTTATTAATATCTGTCATGGTTTAGTAATTTTACGACTGAATAATAAGTATCGTTTATCATATAAAGACTTCCCCTTTTATGATGTATATAACTATTTTATTTTCTAGGTTCGACGAAGAATTAAAGAAGGCTGTATTTTTGAATGTTCGAGGAACCAAATTAATTATAGAGTTGGCGAAGCAGTGTAAGAAACTTAAGGTAAGTTTAAGAACTCAGCTCCTTGGTAAAAAGAGGTCTTTTGACGTAAAATTTTACTAGCGTCCCTGAAATTATAACTTTATTAGGGATTATTGATCTTGATATAAAAACGAGATAAAATTAATACAAAAACCGATCTTACAAATGTGATTGAAACGAAATGTACCAATAATGATAAAAGTAAATACTTTTTTAAGTCAAATAGTAGTATTTTATGACCACAGATCAAATGATTTCTAAAGTTAAATTAGAAGATAAGTTAGGAATAATTTCAAACGAAGTATTTTATGATAATAATTCTAAAAAAATAATTTTCCGTAACTCCAAAATTAGAAGTAATAATCATGAATACATACTATTATCTTGTATATATATCTTCTAACTGGCAATTTCTAGGCTATAGCCAGGGTCTGCCTTACATGTTGTGAATAGTTTTTTACGATCGGCCGCCTGCCTGACATCAACCTTCTTTTTGGGGATTAGCATTAATCAGTGATGTCTAAATATTCTTAGAAAGTACATATGACTCGGAAAAATCACATTGGTGCTTGCCCGATCCAGGATCGAACCCGCGCCCTCGTTAACGAGAGGCGGGCGATCTAACCATTAGGCCACCACTGACTTTATATATATACTCCTATTTCATCGAAAATCTCACATTCTAGCTGTTCATCCACATTTCGACTGCGTACTGCCATCTTCATGAGAAACTCCTGGAAGAAAAGCCTTACCCACCACCAGCGGATCCTCATAAAATTATAGAAGCTATGGAATGGATGACTGACGATGCGGTCTCAACTATCACACCCACGTAATGATAAAAAATATACAATCACCATAATAAAAATAACAAAACATTGTAAATTATAGCCATACAATAAGTATATAAGTATATTCTATCTCTCTCCTCTACCAAAGGTTGCCTGGAAGAGATCGCTGTTTTAGCGATAAGGCCGCCTATTTGTACATTTTCCTTTCTTTGTTTTTCTCTTATTATTTCTGTCTATATTGGTGTACAATAAAGAGTAAATAAATAAATAAATATAAGTAGTTTAGTTTATTAAAACTATTAACTAAACTGAGTAAAGCAAGCTGTAGTGAATATACCGTATTTATATATAGTATTATATACCACGTGTATCAGTTGCAATAATTTTCTTTGAAATTTATTTTCTATATAAAATATTATATATGTATGACATATTGAATTCGTGGCACAGTTTTATATTTAGTTCCTTATTCATAAGTTTAAGGTATTAAAACGTAAGGCTTTCGTCTAAACTTGCGAGTGAAATTTGATTAGGTAGAGAGAGGAGCTTGGACAGTGGAAGTGAGCGTTTAACGCGTTAGATAGGGTCCCTTAAACCTACACCTGGGTCACAAGTCAAAGTCACTGTTGAAGCTCCTCTCACTACAACGATGGACCCGGATGGATGCAATATTTTAAATAGAAGCTGTTTTGATTTAACTTAAGAAAACCAGATAATTATATTATTTTGATCAAATCAAATTGTACTAAAGTTAATTAATATTACAGTTTGCTGAGCAAACTGCCAAATTCTTATGCTTTTACGAAAGCATTGGGAGAAGCTTTGGCTGTTGAGGCTATGGAACATATACCTGTTATCGTGTTACGACCTTCCATTGGTAAGTTGATATTAATTCCTTTTATGTATAATAACATATATATTTTTTTAAATATACTACGTCAAATAAATAATAACAAAGAAAAAGAATATTAAAAGAGCGTCTTATATTTAATAATAAGTGAAATATCTTAAATAAAGGGATGCCTAACATACTCGTTAAATAATAACATCTTTTGTTAAGAAACACTCTTTTTATGTGCATTATTTTATGACTAAATTATACACATATATACATATATATGCTAGTTTCAAATTATCTTAGCGATTTTAATTCCATGATATACCTATATGAAACAAATGCCCGCCAGTATTTAAGGCTACTATAAAAATAAGTCGTGACAAACAGATATACAAATAAAACGAACTATTATTTTGATATATACAAAGTGTGAACATTAAAAATATATAAGCGTTTATTTTGTCAATAAAATCAATACTAATCTAACAGATGATTCATCATAATATAACATGCAATGAATTTTATTATTTTTTCTGTTACTTGGTCGTTTTTAAGTTATTTTTTTATTAATTCCAGTGATTCCGGTGTGGCAAGACCCCGTGCCTGGTTGGACAGACAACATAAACGGCCCCACGGGATTGCTCATTGGTAAATTTTATATTATAGCTAGCTTTCCGCCCGCACCTTCGCCCGCGTCGAGTTCGGTTATATAGAGTTTCCAAGAGAGCCTTTCAAAAATCGGGAATAAAAACTATCCTATGTTCTTTCTCAAGGTCAACTCTATCTCCGTACCAAATTTCATTAAAATCAGTTCAGTGGTTTAGGCGTGAAAGCGTAACAGACAGACAGAGTTACTTTCGCATTCATAATATTAGTAGGGATTTAATATAATTTCACAATTATAAGTTTGAAATCAGTAACCCTTCTTGAGCAATCGTGGTGATTAATGCTCTAACCTTCTCCAAGTAAGAAAGAGGCCTTTGCTCAGCAGTGGGCTCTGATAGGATGATGATGGGTTGACAAATAAGTGATAATGTATTCTCATTAGAAAAACAAAGAAATTTTTTTCATAGAACCAAATAACTTCATTCTGTAATGTATTGGTCATTTTTATCAATGCGTTTAGTCATCTATCAGGCAGCATTATAATACCACGTTCATAAAACTACTGGTTTTTAATAGGAACAAACTGAATTATTAAGCATCATCATCATTATTGAATTTGCACTACGTCTGCAAATCTAGAAGTTCAACTAAAGCCGTCTATGAGTGAAACAATTACTTAGTTAAACAATTAATTAGTTGCCAATGTATCTTCTTTTTCTTCCTCGCAATTTCCCAGCTTTAGCCAGGGTCTGCCTTACATGTTGTGAATAGTTTTGGCTAATTGTTTTTACGTCCGGCCGCCTGCCTGACATCAACCCTCTTTGGGAATGCCATCTTATTATATAAACTATAATTGCCTATCCAATCTTATTATTCCTTTTGGTTTGTCCATTAGTTTACCTTTCTTCCAATAATTATATAGCGTGATAACCAGAGGTTTCAGAAAAACTGCGAAACTTACATGTATATTATAATAAGAACTACATATTAAAACTCATAACCTACACCTAAGACTACATGATTGTCCCGATGTTATGATAGCAATACCATTCCATAGCTTGTGTGTATCAGGAATCTTCTGGTTCACACGGCTTGGTGTTCGTTCCGCGGAGTCAGCGGCGTCACTCGATATATATTTTATACATACAACGATGTGGCCCGGCGATGTTTATTTAATTTTTAACATGTTGCGTGTAACACAGTTTTGGAAGAAATAAATACAGAAACAAATATATATTTATCTATATTTGACATTACAGGTGCCGGGAAAGGTGTCATCAGAACAATGTATTGTAAAAGTAACAGCTACGCAGACTATTTGCCAGTTGACGTTTTCATTAATGGCATCATGATCTGCGTTTGGAATTACATCAAAATGGGGTTAGTATGAATTTTTGTTTGAGTTCAATTTTGGTGATAGTGGTAATTCGTTGGGCATGACATATGTAACATTTTATAAAAGTTTTCTTTTCTTTTCTTTTCTTTCTCAAACTGTTATACTAATATTATACATTAATGCATTCTTGGAACGTACATCGAAGGCAGCCCTAGTAGGTTCTTTTCAAATTTGGTTAGGTAGAGAGAGGAGCTTAGACAGTGGAGGTGAGCGTTTAACGCGTTAGATAGGGGTCCCTTAAACCTACACCTGGGTCACAAGTCCCAGTCACTGTTGAAGCTCCTCTCACTACAACGATGGACCCGACACACGCACCGTGAATACATGGAATGATGAGAGGTTTCGTCTCTCTATATATATTAAACCTACACCTGGGTCACAAGTCCCAGTCACTGTTGAAGCTCCTCTCACTACAACGATGGACCCGACACACGCACCGTGAATACATTGAATGATGAGAGGTTTCGTCTCTCTATATATACATATTAAACCTACACCTGGGTCGCAAGTCCCAGTCACTGTTGAAGCTCCTCTCACTACAACGATGGACCCGACACACGCATATGAATACATGGAATGATGAGAGGTTTCGTCTCTCTATATATATTAAACCTACACCTGGGTCACAAGTCCCAGTCACTGTTGAAGCTCCTCTCACTACAACTATGGACACGACACACGCATTTGAATACATTGAATGATGAGAAGTTTCGTCTCATTATTAATATAGTTTCTTACACCCAATATGATTGAATGTATACGGAACCATATTTTATTATAATTTTTTTCCAGTGAGACGAAATCCAATGTGATCAATTTCACGTCATCCGCTGAGATCAAAGTCACGTGGCTGGAGATGATAGACGCTGGGCGGGAGATAATAATGAACAGAGTGCCTCTGAACGGTGTTGTTTGGTGAGAATGATTTTGAATCTATATTAAACTAGCTGCGCCCCGCGGTGATACCCGCGGATTTTCGGGATGTAAACTAGCCTATATGTTATTCCTGAACGTCAGCTTCCTGTATACAAAATTTTATCAAAATCGGTTCCGCCGTTTGAGAGTGAAGAAGTAACAAACATACACACACACTCACAAACTTTCGCAATTATGATATTAGTAGGATATATTTTATTTTCAATCTTATGACTGTTAGAAATTATGATTTTTTGCATTCTTAGACCATAAGTCTTTATTACTATAAATTGCTGCTTCTAAGTGATTTTTAAGGGATAATTATACCTTTTTTATTTAAATAAAATAAGGTATTGTTTATATATTTCGTTTGGTAAAACACAAATTATGATATTTTGGTATCCACTTATGTTTTAATATTAAGTGATTGACCCCAGCATAAGACAATTGGAAAGTTATATGATTATTATTTTTTATTTCATTTTTATTAATTGTTAGATTCAAATTGATTAATTATTTTGAAAATAAAAATTAAGATGCGTAACGATGTATTTTGTTTAATTTCAGGTACCCGGGTGGTTCAATGAAACATTCAAGACTATATCACAATATATGTGCATTGTTCTTCCATTGGATTCCAGCCATAATAATAGACACCTTACTATTTTGTTTAGGATATAAGCCTATGTAAGATTATTATTATTTTAATACTTAATCTTAGAGGTAGTTTCAAATTCAATTTAGATACGACTTAGGTTTTCGGGAGGGGAAACCAAATTGTTTTGTACATAAGATTTTAGCCACATCTTTAGATTTGTCAATTTTACTTATAATTACTTTCTTATATCAGACAGACTTGTTACTTTGTAAATAGAACAATTCATTATTGATCATTCACAAAAAAATACAATCTATGCCAGTCGCTAGTGTGCCCTGTCGCTGACAGATCCGGGGTACACCGACATAGCGGCCGATGGCTTTCGCAGTGGTTTTAGTGAGTAGGGGCCTGCCCAGGCCGAGCCTCACACATCCCTTCCGGCCCCACCAAGGCCGGTTGGACGGCTCGTAAAAAGACTTTCCCTGCGTCATCAAAAAAAATAATACAATCTATAATTTTTGCGCAACATGGTAAAGCGTCAGAATGAACAAATGATCAAATTCCAATTACCCGTATACTCAAATACAACATCAAATATTGATGTGATTGTACCTTTAGCCATATTTATACCCTTTTTCTTATAATGTTTGTACATTTCAGTCTAATGAGAGTTCATCGCCGCATCAGTAAGGGTTTCGAAGTCTTCGAGTACTACACTAACAACCAATGGGACTTTAAATCAGACATAGCTCAAACGGTTCGACAGAAATTGAATCCTAGAGAGAGAAGAGATTACAAAGTTGACGCTATCGGTAAATAACTCGTGTGGATTAAGATTATAATTGATTTATTGGTTGTTAGAATATGATAATAAAATTGGAATATATGTATTATATATTTATAAATATATAATTGGTGTTATATGAAACAGAAATGGTATATTTCGTATGTAACTAAAAAGGTTCGTTGTCGTTAGAATAAAATGAATAATAGTTTTAAAGTCATGCCTTTTATAGCTAACCTAACTAAAAAATAGAAAATAATTTTCAATTACAAAGAAATTTATTTTAATTCAGAGTAAAAAGCGTGGGGTAATTGATATTGAATGTAACAATCATAATAGTGTGAATTATCTATAAGAAAAAAGATATGAAATGTAGTCAAATGCGGTTCTAATAAGTATAATGGAAAACTGGTATCAAATTATTGCATTGTCATCAATCCATGAATTTATGATAATTCTTTATACCTAATTTTAATATCAGTTAAAATATCATTAATACCTTACTAAAATTGAATGATATTACGTATATAATGATAATTTTTGCTTTGGAGAATATCATTCAGTAAAATTTGCTCTAATTTGTATATTTCTCTGGAGAATGACAAAATAATTTTCCTCTAATTTGTTAAAAACAGGCTTGGATATATCAAAATATTTCGAGGACTGTATTCGTGCTGCTCGCATCTTCATCCTCAAAGAATCAGATGACACCTTACCGGCTGCCAGACGTCACATGAAAATGTAAGTTTGTTATACATAATATACGAAATTATAACAATCTTGTTCTTTTCAAATTTGGTTAGGTAGAGAGAGGAGCTTGGTCGATGGAGGTGAGCGTTTAACGCGTTAGATAGGGTCCCTTAAACCTACACCTGGGTCACAAGTCACAGTCACTGTTGAAGCTCCTCTCACTACAACGCGATGATCCCGGCACCCGCACCGTAAATACATTGAATGCCAAGAGGTTTCGTCTCATATCGGCTAATTAATTTCGTTCGAAGTAATGAGAAGCTTTATTATAAATACATAATTTTTAATGTACATTATTTAGTCTGCTTCGAAAATGAGAAATATTTTTAATGTATAATTCAATTATTATAGGCAAGTACCAATGTGATTTATCCGAGTCATATGTACTTTATAAGAGTATTTAGACATCACTGACAGACGGTGAAGGAAAACATTGTGAGGAAACCTGGACTTATAGTTTCACAATTATAAGTTTGAAATCACCAACCCGTCTTAAGCAAGCGTGGTGATTAATGCTCAAACCATCTCCATGTGAGAAGTTGCCTTTCCTCAGCAGTGGCCTCTGATAGGCTGATGATGATTCAATATCCTACTAATATTATAATTGCGAAAGTTTGTGAGTGTGTGTGTACGTTTGTTACTTCTTCACGCTCAAATGGATGAACCGATTTTGATAAAATTTTGTATACAGGAAGCTAACGTCCAGGAATAACACATAGGTTACTTTACATCCCGGAAATCCGCGGGTAACACCGCGGGGCGCAGCTAGTATTATATACTTGTTACTGATTAGTGATTACGTGTTTGATTACAGAATGTGGTTCGTCGATATCGTTGCACAACTCCTGTTCTGGTCTCTCATGCTGTACTGGTTCTCTGGATGGATGAGCAGCTTCTACTCGTTTTTAGTTGGTTCCAGTAATATCACGCCTGAGGCAATGGTTGAATAAGTTTTACGTATATTATATTTAGTGTAAACTTATTTATATTCCAGTCTGGAATCTTTACTTGAAGATCTATTTGTTCAGGAGTTATAGGAAAAGGTGTACGTATATAAGATATATTGATATGAGTAATGACGAATGATTTTCTTGTATTATATAAAATGTAAAGTGTACAGTATTTTTATATACTTTTTTGTATATTTTTTTGGAAAAATAAAGAGAAAAAATATATTTTTTTTATCTTTCTTTAGTGTATAGAAAATAAAAAACATAGCACTGACTTTTGCCTAATTGTGTAACTGGAAGTTGACTAAAATAAAATTTAAAATAAATCGGGTAAATAAATGATTAAAATATAAAGAATAATTTATTTATTGCCTCATCCATCAAGAAAATTTTTATGAAGTTATCCAAAATTTACAATATTACATTGATTTTACAGTATATAGCCAAAATCATTTTTAGAAAACGTTTTAAGAATGTAGGACATAAATCCTAGTTGCGATCTTCGAAACCTCATTACCTCATCTTGTGAAATATTTGGAGATACCACGAATATAGGAACCACGCGATGAGTGAATAAAATAATATCTGCACGAATATATGTACTATGTACCGTCTGCAAAAAAAAAATAGTATTATTAGTACAACCTTATATATAAAATTCTCGTGTCGCGGTGTTAGACAGAGAACTCCTCCGAAACGGCTAGACCGATTTTCATGAAATTTTGTGAGCATATTGAGTAGTTCTGAGATTCTGCCAATATCTATTTTTCATACCCCTAAGTCATAAGGGTTGTTCACCCCAAATATTTTTATTTTTCGTAATAATGTACCATAAAATAATACATACAACCCAAAATTTTTTTCATCATCAACCACTATTTTTTTATATGGCAAAACAACGTTTGCCGGGTCAGCTAGTATATATATATATGTTTATGTAAGCTATTATGAAATACTTTATACATCTCGTCTTAATGATCACGGTTGCTGAAAAGTAGCCGAAACGTCGGGAGTATGTAGTTTTTTCCACCAAAATAAACCGCGTATTATACTTTATACATGTTCTCAAGTATACAGAAATGTTAATCTTTCATAGTAAATTCTTATTTTCTTTTCAATCTTAGTTATGTAAATTTATATATGGAGACACATATCACTTACATTCTATGTATTTTTATAGCCCTTGGCAATGTTGAAGGATCTTCCTTACAGACAAAGTGTCTTACACCAAGCACGTAATCCTTTAAGTAATCTGCTGTGTCAATTTTTGATACATCTGTATAAAATATATCATTTTCCTTCTGACTTATGGACCTCTGTAGAGCTAGGAAGTTACTGTTCTTGAAATGCCATTCTTTCATGGCATAATATTGAAGAATGCTTAAGCCGTGGGTGATGCGTTTTTGAATTTTTACCAGGCTGAAAATAATATCACACTATTAAAGGCATTCTTTAATTTAGATATTATAAACAAATTTCAATTATACGCTTTTTGATGATGATTTTGATTTGCATGTCACATTAACAAATAAATTTATAACGAAAAAAGTTATCTTTGTATTATTTTCTCCAAAATTTATTTAAAATATTTTGAGTTTAAATTTCAGTATTTTATTAAAGTAGACTGAATTTATAAGTTTCCTGTTTGTCTTACAATATGACGTTAAACATAATTTAAGTAATGAGTTTTTTGTAAACAGCTTTTGTCACTTAAAGTACTCATATAAAACTATAAACATTGATTTGGGCGTGAAAATCAACATAAATATGGTATTTTTACGATGACATATAAACGAATAATGATATGACATTTTAATACTTTATTTTTTGAATCCTTTCACACAATGACTAATCTTGCATCTGTATCTTTTTCATACTCTAATGGTTACACTTCATCGTATATTTACTGCATGCAATGCAAATGTTTAAACAGACAATTATTGGCCTTACAGATTTTCTGTGTATACTCACAAAGGCTTCTTTCTGAACAGCAATAGAAGGAAATCTATGAAGTATGCTGGTAATATATGTGTGAATATTAGGGCAATTTGGTGTGTAATCCAGTAAGACCTAATATTACCCCCCGGGTACCACAACGCCGTCAAATGAGGGTAAGTATTGACATACTTCTCACCTAAAACATGTTCATTTAGGTAATGTGATTTTCGCGAATACTCATTTAAATGAAACTAACATTTTTCGGATTTAGTACGCAATTATTTTTAACTATAAACTACATACTCCAGACGTTTCGGCTACTTTACAGCAACCGTGATCACGGGCAGACGAGAAGTCTGGACGTAGAGACGTCGCGACGCGTAGTAAAATCCGAAAATATTAGTCTCATTTAAATGTTCATTTGTGATATATAAAGATTATATTATTCAAGTCTTTGACCGAAATATAATAAGAAATACAGGAATAATAAATTAGTAAGTTTTTATTAAGTTAATTTAATAGAATTTATTGTTATTATTAATATTGTTGAAATGGATTAATCAATTTATTGGTTAAAAATTATCTCATTTAAGTTTGAATAAAAATTTTACGGTGATGATAAATACTTTAACAGTACAGAGTAATAATTGTTAGAATACGAGAGTATTTGAACGAAATTAACGCTGCTGAAGTTTCTTTTACACATTTTTTTCAAGAAACGACAAAATCAAACTATTTTTTTGCTATAATGAGATCTAAGATTTCTGCGTTATCATTTAAATTAAACTAATAGATTTGATTATAACAAGTTTTTATTATTTTTAATTAAACGAAACGTCGGAAGTATGTAGTTTAAATAATAAAAAATCGCGTAATACATAAGGAAATATTAGTTTCATTTCAATTTTAATCCTAATTCTTACCCAATTCAATAACTTCGCGCCAAGTTATTTTATGTACTCCTGATAGTGTTAAATTGAAAATGCGGATTTCTTTTGGCCTGAAAATAAAAAAAAACCGATTATGATATAAAATTTAATTAATTCATAACGTAAAAATAAACAATATATTAAGAGAAAAATTATATAAGAATGTAACTATGTAACTGAATGAAAGCATTTGAATTAGTGTTTATAAGTGTTAAAAATATCTGATTTTATAAATACAATCTTTTTACATTATTATTTCTTTCAGACTTAATAAATTAGAATAAAATTTTATCATTCAAAATGTGTTGAAAGTTTCAAAATCTTTACAAAACCATAATATCGGTTTTAATCTCGAATTAAAACAGTGCCATCTATTGTTGAAAAGAAACGAGCTTTGAAAATTGAGAATAGCGCCATCTAGCGATACCTGTCAAGCGCGATGTTATGAGCAATGAGTATGCATCCGTTGGCAACGATATCGACTGGTATTGCATCAGCCAAATAAGATCCTTCACAGAGCATGGTACGGATAACACCTTTTGTGGAAAAAGTGTAATTATAGTTATTATAGCCAGCTCCATATCAATGGAAAATTTTAAATAGCAATTACACGAATAATGTATAAACTATAAGAATACTCTTATTTAACAAAGTTTGCAAGAATAAATAAAATTATGTTTTTATTGAACTATTCATGATGTTCATTACCTTTCCCACTGCCCATGAGTAAACCGGTAGGACCATTGATATTGTCGACCCAACCAGGCATTGGCTCTTTCCAGCTTGCAGTAACTACAAAATATTTGTTAAAAGAATTTTCCATATATTTTAACTGTACTATAAGTAAAAAGATATTTATCCTCAAAACAACTTTTGTATAGAGTTTCACATCATTTACCGATAGATGGCCGACCAATCGCAATTGGGAACTTCGAACTGAATTCGGCAACAAGATCCTCTGTTATGGCTTTCGTGTAAGAGTATGTATTCGGTTCTGAAGAAATTAATCTGTAAATAATATTATGTAATATATTATTTATTTCTATTTTGTATTTGAATTAGGACTTCCAAAATATCGGGATCCATTTTCTTTGTCAAACTAAGCTATAGGGTTCTCACTGGGCTCAGTAAATCAATCTTTATATATACATATGTATTTAACTGTCATATAGTGTGGAGAACATAATAGTTTTTCTGACTAATCCTCCTAATGTTAACAAATTATTCTTTACGTATTTTCTATTTAAATTTTAATTCATATACGTAGTTTTATATTTAATACATTTTTTTTTATATCGATGGGTCCTATGTATCTAGGGCCAATGTAGCAAATTAGCTATTTTCATTTATTCGTTTTAAACAATTCATAATAGTGTATTCTTCAATATCCATTCAAAATGCGTTATTGTTGGTGAAAGAACTTAGTTTTAAAAACAAACATATCTATCATAAGAAACACTTTTTAACATATAAGGGATAATATACATTATTTAAAAAACTAGAAGGTTTACAAAAAAAAATTATCAAGTTTAAGTAGCCATAGTTGCTATGTAAAGTTTCAAAAGCATCAGTTGTATGTACAAGATACATTGAAATCAAACTTAAAACGCCTCTACTGAAAAATTTTCATTTTGCATATTGGCCCTCATATACATAGAAGCCATCAATATATATATTATTCTAAATTAAGGGTTGAAATTGTGGTCGTTTATTCTAAGACTAACCGGGGTTCCAGGTAATCCAATGTTTGGTCATCCAACCACTGCGTTAATTCTATAATCTTTCTAGGCTCGTGGGCTGCTGGGTACAGCTTTTCATCCAGAACTTCGAGCTCACAGCGACAATATGCAGTTGACAGGTGAAGGAACGCCTGCAAAGGGATTTGTTAATGATTAAACTATTCCTGAGCTATCAAAAATATTACTAGGAACGAATTTTGCTTCGTAATTCATTTAAGTCGTATCGTGGTGACCAAATAACTAAAGGTCCGTCTCTCATACATGAGGGCGCGGGTGCGAAAGGTTCGAAACCTGGTAAGTACAAATGTGATTTTTCACAAAATTTGATTCACTAGAATATATTAAGTCAGTGGTGCTTAGTGGTTAAAGGCCCGCTTCTCAGTAGAGCGCGGGTTCAATCTTGGCAAGGACCAATGTGGCTTTTCCGAGTCATATGTACTTTCTAAGAGTATTTAGATACCACTGACAGACAGTGAAGGAAAAATTGATGAGGAAGCCTGGATTTATAATTTCCAAATATAAGTTCGAAATCGCCAACCCGTCTTGAGCAAGTGTGGTAATTAATGTTCAAATCTTCTCCATTCGAGCCTTTGGTCAATAGTGGGCTCTTATAGACTGATGATGATGAATTAATTTTTTTAATCAACTACTGCATTATATAAAAAAAATTGAAACTGAGGGCTTGAGAGGGAGAAAAATATTTACTAAGATAAGATTTCCTCATGATGGTATTTTTTAATATTAAATTTGGTTAAGGAACTGGAGATATAAATCAGAATTAAGTTAATATAATCCTTTGGTAGAGTTTAACATTTTCCTTAATAGCTAGGAATAGTTGATTTATTGTAAAAAGACGAAGATGTTGAAGCTCCTCTACCTACAATGGTAGACCCGGCACCCGCACGATGATTACATGGAATGATGAGAGGTTTCTTTTTGTGTAAACAAACTGTACTAGTAGTAATTCTCACCTCTAATTTTTTCATAGTTTCCGCTAGTTTTAGGAGACGAAGAGTGGCTGTTGTGTTCGTTTCAACAGCATCCTTGAGTTTCTGGTCAAATCTGGATCAAAATTAAAGGAATTTATTAATACCATAATCCCTTATACGTTTACACATAGCTTTTTTCATTGAACAGAAAATAATTTACTTGTTACACTAATTTAGGATCCACAATAAAATATTTAATTCTTTATCAGTTTGAATTTAAATTTCAATTTAAGATACAATAAAAATATTGTCAAAGATTTGTTTTAAATTAGATACAGTGCAACCTCGATATAGTAAATCGGAGAGGGAAAAGAAAATTTTCGCTAAAGTGAGGTTTGTTATATTGAGGGTAGGTTGGTCTAAAATATGTTATAAAGAGGTAAAAATCACTTTCTTCTGAAACTCCCGAATCCCGAGCGTGTTGGCTGTCTAATTTCTTGTCATAGGATTTAGGTCAACATAATTAAGTCAGTGGTGGCTCAGTGGTTAAAGGGCCCGCCTCTCGGCCTCTCGTCGCCGAGGGCGCGGGTTCCATCTTGACCCGGGCAAGTACCAATGTGATTTTTCTTAATCATATGTACTTTCTAAGAGTATTTAGACATCACTGATTAATGTTGATTCCCAAAAAGAGGGTTGATGTCAGGCAGGCGGCCGGTCGTAAAAACAAATAGCCAAAAACTATTCATAGCATGCAAGGCAGACCCTGGCCATAGCTGGGAAATTGCCAGGTAGAAGAAGAAGATAATTAATGATGTTTCACTTCTCTGCTACCGTTTAGGAACATCCTTTACGTTTCTGAGTCATTTTAACTTTAATCTTTAACAATAGTGACGAGCAGAGGAGTTTATATTATTTTCCATCAAACAAAAATGATTGTTTCACGACCAAAAATTTAAACATGTCGCGACGAGTATCACAATTTAAGATTCAGAGTTATATATTGTTGGGAACATTATATAAAGGTTTTGGTTTGACAAAATTTGGTAATAAGAGGTAGTTAGTATACTTTTTCTTCATACTTGAAAATTTGATATAAAGAGGTTGTTCACAAAAAATGTAAATGTAGATTTTATATTGACTCTTATGGACAATTCAAGGAGATTTAATAAGAATTTATTATATCAAGGAAGTACGTTATATTAAGGTTGCACTGTATTTCAATTTACCTGTTTTTTACTAATAATTTTTGCCTTACGAGTTATTCAGTAAAAGTTAGCTACTTTTTACTGTAAAAGAGTGTCTTACCTTACACACGCCCCGCTATGGAAAACGATATTGCAATTTTCTTGTAACTCTCTCCGATTATCATTAGAAATCCCCAAATCCTCTCGCAAAAGATCACCAGCTATGAGTTCTAGTTTATTGAAAGCATCTGGGTTGTTGGTTCTTAGATTTTCAAATATCTGTGGATTTCATCAAATACAATTTTATAGAAAACCATTTATTGACATTTATTTGACAGGAAGTAACGCTGTTTATGATAGCGAAGGTTTGAATATTCTTCGACGCTATAACTTTATATATATGTTACTAGCTTTCCGCCCGCAGCTTCACCCGCGTGGAGTTTGGTTATATCGCGTTTCCAAGAGAACCTTTTAAAAGTCTGGGATAAAAACTATCCTATGTTCTTTCTCAAGGTCAATTAAATCTCTGTACCAAATTTCATTAATATCAGTTCAGTGGTTTAGGCGTGAAAGCGTAACAGAAAGACAGACAGACAGAGTTACTTTCGCATTTATAATATTAAGTAGGGATTGTTCATAACTTCTCGTCTTCTAAGAAAACATAGAAGACGATAAAATGGATCCAGAAGTAAATTTACTATATTTCTTAAGAAGGTCTATTGGTATGTATATCTTGAATAAATTATTTATTATTATTGTCTACTAGTTTCAGCTTCCGACTTCGTCTGCTTTACTTTCTGAATTTGAAGTGTATACCTAACCGGGCGAACTCTGTTCCTTTTTAATGGCAGTAAATAAAAATTTGTTTATTACAAATACTAAACAAAAAATGTATAATTATTTGATTACAATCTCAGAAATTACCTATATCATTCAATCCCATTCTATATTATTTTATTTATTATTATAGGCTATGCATTATTGTGCAGGTTACTGTGATTACAGTGAAGGAAAACATCGTAAGGAAACCTGGACTTATAATATCTTAATTATTGCTCTAACCTTCTCCATGTTAGAAGAAGCCTTTGCTCAGCAGTGGGCTCTGATAGGCTGATGATGATTAATATGTATTTATATTTAAATATTTGCAATGCATGCGAAACGTAACAGTAATTTAACGAAAATATCGAATGAAGCTGCTGTCTCTGGAAAACGTACTTCTGCCTGTGACCCAGAAGCTCGATGACGTCACACAAGCATCGTGACGTCATCGATATACTGACAGAAGAACAGACACACACTTCTTTATATAATAACTAGTAAACCCGGCGAACTCCGTTTCGCCACCAGAAGGCTTTGTTTTACATAACATTTCGTTTGGTGATTAAAAGATGAAGATTATTTTTTGTTTTAAATTTGATAAGGATAATTTTTATCTCATTTCATAACAGTAATAAATTCATTTCGATTACAAAAATGAAGTGTTATTTAGTTGAACTTCTCTAAGTAAATGAAAGTGAATCCAAAGTAGATACCGAATCGAAGCGTTATACGTGTCCGCAAATTATCCGTTTCATTGAAGTGCTCCTTTGTAAGCCAAATTTTTTGTTTTTCCGGTGGTTTGTTGTGGTGGTGGTTTGTTCGTTCTGGAGTTATAGAGTCAGGATGGAAAACCGGACTTATTTTTATATAGTAGATTTCTTACAAATATCAAATTTACATCATTACGTCATTACATATTTGTCATTATACGTCAATTGCATAGCTGTCAATTGTGTTTCGTTATTCCACGTTTTATAATGACTGACGTTTCATGTCAAGTCCCACGGGAATGCTATCGAACGGGATAAAAAGTATCCTATTGCAATTTCCTGCCAATTTTCAGCTAAATCGGTTCAGCCGTTCTTGAGTTATAAGTGGAGTAACTAACACGACTTTCTTTTATATATATAGATTCTTCTGTGAGTGTGTATATCACTGAACTTCTCTCAAACGACTGGACCGATTTTGATGAATTTTTTTGTGTGTGTTCAAGGTGATCTGAGAATGGTTTAGACTCACAATTTTGTCCGCTGGACAATGTTTTTTTAATTAATTTATTAGTAGTTGTTGATACAACTGTTTTTTTTTTTATTTTAGATTTGACAATTAACTTATATGTCAATCATTCTGTCGCACTTCAAAACACGGAGATTTATGGCTTTAATAGGTAAACTCCAACAATATAAATAAAAAAACGTAACAGATATTTCTTGATTATAGGGCGATACGAAGTTCACCGGGTCTTTTAGTATATATAGATAATATTAGTCACGTCATAATTATTATAATATATGTAAGTAAGCGAGTAGTTTTCCACTAACTTGTAGTTGACCGTGACCATCGCAGTTTTTAACTTAAACAACAATGAAATCAAAACCAGGTTATTCATTGATTGATTAATTAATTGAATTCAATAAAGAAATTTAACACAAATATCAATTCAATATATGTTTTGGTTTAATATACTCGTACTAGCTTACGCGGCAAACGTTGTTTTGCCATATAAAAATAAGGGTTGGTGATAAAAAAGTTAAAAATTAGGATCGTATGTCTATTTAATACTACATTATAAAGAAATAAAAACAGGATTTCGACCAAATATAAAAAAAATTAAGGTTGAACAACCCTTATTGCTTAGGTGTATGAAAAATAGATAGTAGCCGATTCTCAGGCCTACTGAATACATATAAAATTTGATAAAAATCAGTAAAGCCGTTTCTGAGGAGTACATACAAGTTAACAAGTGTGTCAGTACTTTAACTATTACTGTAATATCCTTACCACAAGTTTGCGTAATCCCACTTCATAAGAAAACTTTTAGGTCACGTTATCACGTCAAATTTTCTAGTAACCAAATATACATGATAAACTGGCAACGCTGCGTTTATTGCGCAAACTTGGAGTAAACATATCGGTATTTTAATAGATTCTTGTTATTATATAAATGCCTATAATAATAGTATTTTTTATTGGAAAAATCCTGATCATTTATATATATACATATATATCTCAGAGGCAATATACCAATACGTATATATGTTTTACATACTAACTTTGTTTGTATTTTTTTTTGTATGTTAATATATTAAGTATATTTATTCTAAAAATTCTGTCTGAAATAATTGAATTTTACTTACTCTGCTATTCCAGAGATCTTTAAGTCTATCATCAGCAGAAATTCCTTTCTTAGGTCTCATCAAAAGATATACAGTCTTTACACCTGGTAGAGAACGTAGTATCTTTTCAACCAAAACCTGAAAAAACAATCAAGTCATTACCAGAACTAGGTGAGTGACGTTCCGTCATAATTTTTGTTAACAAAATTCAAGTTTTGCTCACCTTTCCTACGAAACCGGTCGAACCAGTCACGAATATGCACTTTCCCTCATAAAATTCCGTCACTGAATGCGCCATGTTGCTGAAAAACTGTAAATTATTTATTAATAAACTGTAAATAAATAAATTTTATAATTAATATATGAGCTACATTTATTAAAATACTAGCTTTCTACCCGCGGCTTCGGTTATTTCGCGTTTCCAAGAGAACTTTTCAAAAATCTGTGATAAAAACTATCCTATGTTCTTTCTCAAGGTTAACTCTATCTCTGTACGAAATTCTATTAAAATCAGATCAGTGGTTTAGGCTTGAAAGCGTAACAGACAGACAGACAGAGTTACTTTCGCATTTATAATATTAGTAGGGATAAAAAATCTCAGTTAAATATAATATATTTAAATGAGACTTTTACATTTAAATGAATTGAATGAAGTTAGACTTTGTATTGCGAGTGTTATAGAGATTTATTATATGTTAATTGTTCTATTACAATGATGATTGATATAATCGTTTATTTTCAATCTACACCTATTAATTAAACAATATATTTACGATTGACCGCGCTTAATATTATTACTATGTTTTTGCTGTCAGTTGAACAATGTAAACAAAAAATTTGGGGACTCTACCGTGACGTTTCGTAGTAATCTGGAACAGTTTACACATACATACATACATACATACACATATATAAATGATAATGGAGTATCTGTTTGTAATATAGAAATAATCGTATATTACTACATGTATATGTATATTGTAGAATAACGTATTCCCAAAAAGAGGTTTGATGTCAGGCTGGCGGCCGGTCGTAAAAACAATTAGCCAAAACTATACACAACGTGTAAGGCAGACCCTGGCTAAAGCTGGGAAATTGCCAGGTAGAAGGATTTTAGATAGTCATCAGCCTGTCAGAGCCCACTGCTGAGTAAAAGCCTCTTCTCATATGGAGAAGGTTTGAGCATTAATCACCACGCATGCATGAGGTTGTTTTCTTTATTAAAAGGGTTGGCTTAAAGATCTATGATTATGGAGAGCGATTATATAATCAGTTTTCGATATATTGGCTATAAATAGATGTGTTAAAAATAATAAATTCAATTAATTAATTAATTAAAATATTTCAATTGTCCCGATTGTGACTGAATATTTAAATATTTATTATGAATTTTTAATTTTGCCTGAACTAACACGCAATTCTGTTGTAAAGAAAAAAATATATTACATGTATATGTTTTACTATTTTATGAAGGGATGGGATTTAAATAAATTTTTACAGCATTAACGTGTGGCATTCGGAGAAATAGAAGGTAAAAACACAGAATCAGTTGTAACTATAATGAAACTATTGTTACAAAAAAATAAGCACATAAATTACGATGCAGATAATGAATTTTTCATCTATTTTTTATGTTTTTTTTTTTTACCAAAATATTGTTATTTATAAAACATTGTATATGATTGAACAGGCACGACATAGAAATTTATAATTCTTGTTGTACAACGTAAACATTTACGCAAGAAGAAAAAATATTAAAACAACTGAACCGCAGATAATTATACAAGAAGACTATCTTGTTATAAATACACCACATTAATAAATTTTTCAAGTTTTTATACGATCTATATACTTAATTATGCTAGATTTTCAAATACACATTTAAATGAAACTATTATTTTCGTGTACTACGTGTTTTTTATTCTATATCTACATGATCTCGACGTTTCGGTTACTTTACAGCAACCGTGATCATGAAGACGAGATGAAAATGTCAAAATTGTGTTTTTATATGTAGTTAAAATGAAATAATTTATTATCAATTATTTTGAGTGTTAAAATATTTTTTGTGGAATATTATACCACAATGTCCAGGCTGAAATATTGTTACTCATTTATAACATAAGAAATTCTAGTTGTAGAAGATTGTACTCATTACTAGCTGACTCGGCAGACCTCGTACTGTCTCAAACGATAAATAAATAATTTCTTATTTATTTTTTGGAGTTTACCTTTAAGCCATAGATCTCCGTGTTCTGAAGTGCGACAAAATGATTGATATATTAGTTAGTTGTCAAATTTAATGTCAAAAAAACGTTTGTACGGGAAATAGAAAAGAGTTGTTTTAGGGTTTTCCCGGAAATGAATCTTTTTTTTTAGCTTTTAAGTTTTCCCTGAACCTCCACGAACATTTCAAGACTAAGATAAGATAAATCCGTTCAGCCGTTCTCGAGTTTTAGTGAGACTAACGAACAGCAAATCATTCTTATATATACAGATTTTATATATCCTAGAAGTTTTGATTATTTAAATAAATATCTGTACCATATATAATACGACAATTAGAATATTCAGGTCATAATATTGATTTATACTTATACTTTATTATACGATAATGTTTTATGGTTGTCCATTTAAAATTGTTTTCCTGTACTTATTGATGTGCTACATTTAGGAAACTATTTTGCAATGTGACTTTTTAACGGAATAACAAAATGTATATGGGAAAGATAATACAATCAACCTTAAAGTGAAAAGGTCACGATTTAAATATTTATACAATACAAGTTAATATTCAAATTAAATAATGCAAGTGGATTCATCATTATTTGACATAAAACGTGTATAAATAATTCATGAAATTTGATTTATTTTAAATTAACATTATTAAAATACATTTAATAATTATGAATTTGTAATTATAAACGCATTAGAAATAATATTTAATTGATAGTAAATATTATTGTAATTGTATATATATTTATAATAAAACCTTTTTCGTGACGTGAATTTTTCAATATGTCAATGTCATCAATTTATGTAATTAATTTTCAACATAATTTTGTTCAACCCGAGGAGAAAACACGAAAGAGAATTAATAGAATAAATATTATAGTTATGTTTTTGCATCACAAGTTTTATTTAAATAATGTTTTTTTATAAAACGTCATTCTGACATTCGTCAATCGATAATCGTATGTCATTTTGACAGCATCCTGAATGAAATGAACTCTTAAATTTTTTTTAAATTTTTTATACACTGTATATGTCCTATCTTCTTCAACCTGGCAATTTCCCAGATTTAGACATATCCTATGTTTGTATTTAATTGAATTTGTGTTTAAGTTCTACTACATTTCCTTATTGTGACTTCATTTAAATCTGTTAAATTTTATTTCATTTAATTTAATCCCGGATCGTGTCTCAATTGTACACGACACTGAAAGAATATACTGTGCAAGTATTTGCAGTGATAAAGGCCATATAACAACCAACCAACCAAAATTTTCCATCTATTTTTATCGCTAACAACAATTGTATACATTATTTTAATATATAGGCATATATATATACAGTTTTAAGTTTTTTAGAATAGTTAAAATTCAAATAGAATAATTATTTTCGCCATTTTTTGATATTATATATTACATATAATTATAAATTAGTGCATAAATAAATCGTTAATAAGATCTTGAAAACAGACAATAACTTTCTTTATTATTCTACGTTGTCAGTTAAAATTGTCTTGAATATAACTGTCCTAGGACGATTTAATTTTTTAATTAATTTTATATTATTGAAGTAAAAGTTATTTTGGTTCGATGGAGAAAAATTTTGAGTGTTTTTACAATGCGCACTGACCGATAGCGACATCGTGAAGTTAGTTCTAGGTGGCATGTTAATACATAGCTATGTTCAAGTTGTATAATATAGTATTTTAATATTAAGAACACGTGCTTCGTAATTAAACAGTGTGAATAAATAAATATTGTTATTATGTTTTTATTAAATCATTTTCACATACGACGGTAATAAAAAAAATCATAAAAACTTTATTTCAGGAACTTCTGAGCCACTGATATTTTTTTTAATGAAGATTTAATTCTATTGATTAATAATGACTCTAGTTTCCACTCGGTATGGCATCACTATTGATGGTGTATCTACAAGATACTTATCTACAGTCTCAACGAGACAATTTATATCATACTAGCTTTCCGCCCGCAGCTTTGCCCGCGTGGAGTTCGTTTATATCGCGTTTTCAAGATAACCTTTCAAAAGTCGAGGATAAAAACTATCCTATGTTCTTTCTCAAGGACAACTCTATCTTTGTATCAAATTTCATTAAAATCAGATCAGTGGTTTAGGCGTGAAAGCCTAACAGACAGACAGAGTTACTTTCGCATTTATAATATTATTAGGGATTTTAACTGCCACAATCCTCTTGTGCCTATTCAGTAACTACGAGACGAATCTATCAGTATAAAATAGTTTATTTGTTATATTTATTAAAATATTTGATTCATTGCCTTAATGATTAATGGTTGTATATTTTTACAGTGCTGTCATATTATTACGTTAATGAAACCTTTTTTTGTTTAAATATTTTATTTTATTTATTTTTATATTTATCGTTAATCATTACAGCATTTTAGTTATTTTTCTATACGCAAAAAAAGTATAACTTCTAACGCGTGTACATAAGTACATTATCTTTTTCATCTATTCTTCCTACACATAGAATTTGTCGAATATTCTGTTAATTTATGTAATGTATGTAATTATTTTTGAACTTAATTTCGGTCACTCCGAGGAGAAAATAATAGAATAAATACCATGGTTATGTATTCATACCATAAGTTCTTTTTAAATAATGTTTTTTATAAAACGTCATTCTGACATACGTCAATCGATAATCGTATGCCATTTTGACATAATTTGACATAACTATTTAAATGTATATACATATATACAATATTAAATTGTTTTAGAATAGGAAAAATCCAAGCAATGAAGTACATTTATTTTGGCCCTTATTTGAATATATTTTTTTCGCACCATGACTGCATAATACATAATTAATAATTAATGAGATCTGACAATAAATAATTAATGAGATCTTAAAATAGAAAATAGCTTTCTTTATTCTTTTTCGTTGTCGGTAAAAATTATCTTGAATGAAACTGTCCTAGGATGATTAAATTTTTTAATCAATTTTATAATATTATATTTGACTATGAAAATATTTAAACAATACAAATCATTTTAATACATATAAACCCTTCTCACTACTATTTGATAAAAAATAATAATTATCTTCATGGCGGGTCAAGATCATTTATAAAAACTAACTAAAACTAAAACTAACTAAAACGAACTAAAAATTCATTTATAAAAACCCTAGCCTAAAAATTATTATAAAAGGATATATAATACATATATATGTAAAACATGTATATATATGTATAATTAATTTTATTTATTTTTAATGACTTTCAAATTAGTATGATTGGATGCTTTTTTCTATTTAAATATAAATAGCCTATTAAATTTTTTATGTCATATCTGTCCAACATAAATGGGAATATATATAAAATATTTTTTTATAAGAAATATTAGTATTTTAGTGAAAATTACTTACCTGCTTTCATGAACTCCGCACGTCTATATGAAGTGGCCACCCACAAGATATTGAGCCACAGAGTAATCAGTATTACAACTGAAATTCAGTGAGTGGCGGAAAATATATGTATCTACGAAAAACAACATTTAAATCATTAATAATTTTCACGCATACAATGGAGGCATTAACGTGATATTAAGAATTTTACTAGTCAAAAAAAAACAATTTTTTTGTCATTGTAGAAAGAGTAATATACGTAAAATATCAAAAAATATGTTAAAAAAATTAGTTTTTCATCAGCAGTAATTTTATAGGTCAGTACAAACTAAATCACGGCTTCATGGGATATAAAGCCTTGATTTTGTAATATATTAGAAAAAAGCAAGTAAAAAAATTTTAAAGCATAAATTCTGTGTACATATATATAAGTACATAATTAATTTACTTACCTTAATTTCGCTTAAGAATCATCACAGCCATTAATGTATTTATTGCCACAAATAAAAATGTTTTAACACGATTTTTAAAAGTAATTTATAAGTTTTTTATGCTATTTCCACTTTTTTAACGAGTATCTGTTTTCATCATCATCATCAGCCTATCAGAGCCCACTGCTGCGCCTCTTCTCACATAGAGAAGATTTGAGCATTAATCACCACGCTTGCTCAAGACGCGTTAGTGATTTCAAATGTATAATTGTGAAATTATAACTCCAAATTTCCTCATGTTTTCCTTTGTCTGTCAGTGATGTCTAAATACTCTTAAAGTACATATGACTCGGAACAATCACATTGGTACTTGCCAGGATCGAACCCGCGCCCTCGTGCACGAGATGCGAGTCTTTAACCTCCAAGGCATCACGAGTTTATATTGCAGGTCTTTTGTTTTCAAGATATATCCTTAGTACAAGTTTGTATTATAACTAAACAAGTGGCGTTTCCCGTATACTTAAATATAATGTGAGAAGTTATGAATGGAAAACTATTAACTCCACGTATGTAGTAACGATGCAAGCTTGATATAAGGTTAATATTATTATACAATTTATAATATTTTTATATTTAAGGATTTCCAAAAAAAATGTTTTCTAAATCTATGTACATCAGCCTAAAATATCGAGTCATCAAAAAATTGCAGTGACTAACATAGAAATAGACGTAATCAGGATTTTTTAGATAAAAATGAATTCTAAAGTATAAAAAAAATATTATTTATGTTTAATTTCGGTAATTTTCTTTATAGATAAAAAATACGTTTTGAGAAATTATTCTTACGTTTTTGACGTAAACGAATTTTTGAAATTTTAGTCTTTAAAAAAAAATTATCATAAATAATAAATAGGAGCAAAATTTCAAATAAAATACATGACTTTTTTTATATAATTTTATTATTATAAACTAATTTTATAAACAGATTGACTTGTAAACAATATGTAAATTGTGGATCAGACACATTCACCTTTAAAAGACAACAAATAAATAATTCTTACTATGATGTATACACATATGTATATATAGCTTTAATTATACTACAATGATCCTATTAAGATAATTATATAAATTATAAAGTTAAATGCAAATTTTATAAGAATATTTTCATTGATTTCAAAACAACTTTATTGTAAATTATATTAATTTTAATTCAGTATCAATTTTTATATATCTGTTTAACAAGTAAAGGATTATATCTTTAAATATATATTAGAGATATACACGTACTTCTGTTCAAAAAAATTTCATACAATAAACACAACATGAGGAAAATCCGAGTGAATATGGCGTGGTTTTGTCTACTACATTATAATATTTTTCACAAAACGGTTGTATACGAAATAAATTAGAAGAGAGATCATAAGAAACTTCATAATTTTATCCAACCAATACAACCTGAAAAAGAAAAGAAATTATATATATATATGTAACACTAGAAGACCTGGCGAACTTCGTATCGCTCTATAATCAAGAAATATCTATTATGTTTTTTTATTTATATTTTTGGAGTTTACCTATTATTAGATTGACATATTAGTTAGTTGTCAAAAAAAAACGTTTGTATGGGAAATAGAAAAGGGCTGTTTTTATGGTTTTCCCAGTAATTAATCAATTTTTTCAGCTTTTATACCTTCCCTGAACCTCCACGAACATTTCAACACTAAGATAAGATAAATCCGTTCAGCTGTTCTCGAGTTTTAGCGAGACTAAGGAACAGCAATCCATTTTTATATATATATAGAAGATATTGTAATTAAGTAAAACTAGCGAAATGATTCACAATTACGGATATCGACAACCGAATGTACGATAAAGATGAGGTTTTTTCTTCAATAGCCCAGTTATATGAAATGATTTTTGTCAAAAAATGATATAGATGGAACCATTAATTACAATTTTAGTTGCTGAAAACGGGATCCATGTCCAAAAACATCCCAGTTTTATTTTGGTACAAATAGGATTTAGGTTCGAAAATGTCACTTTCTGATTTATATAAAATAAAGTGACTGTGATTTTGTATATTTAAAACAATAAATAAATTGGTTCCTCGTGAAATCTTCGTCATTACGTCAAAAATACTGATCAAATATTATAATATATGTATAGATACACGTATAATTGCATTATTATTTATATATTACAAGTCATACGAATATTTAAATGTAACTTGGTGTTTTATAGGATCGTTGGACACGTAAACTCGTATGCAAAACTAAGTGTTTAAACTTTCTGAAAATATTATAATTAATAAAATTATTATAATAATAACACTTAAACAACTATTTTAATTCCAAATAAAGATTATTGATAACTTACCTTTTATATGTATAAAATAAAGGAACAAAATAACCACACGGTAATTTTTATTAACAGCGCCATCTCGTGTTTGATCACGGAACTTTTTGTAAATTATTATCGTAAAAAATATATTTATAAAAATATTATATTTATATACAATTTTATTTGGATGTATTGACACAGAAATTTAAATTATTTTTAAATCTATGTTGTAAAGAAAGAATATTGTTTAAGTAATGAAAGTTGTGTTAAAATTGGGTTTTAATTTTAAACTTAACTACTGTTCAGGTTCTGCCATATGTGTTACTTAATATATCTTTAAGCCAAATTTTTATTATAGGATAATTTGATCAAAATAGTTCATTTGGTAATCGACATGGTTCATTTGGTAATCAACATGGTTCATTTGGTAATCAACATTTGATCAACACTTGCTATCAGTTTTTTTAGTTAAAACAATTAAAAACAACTCACCGATTAATAAGTTTTCTCGCTTGAGGTAAAGTACTGGGGTCCTCTTTAAGACAGTATTCTCTGGCGCCCTTCATGTATGTCCGCATGTATTCACTCCAATTAATTATCTGAAAATATTATTTTATACATGAAAACATAAATCATTGGTATATTTTCTGGTTTTTATGTTATATTTGTGTGTTAAAAAACAAAATTCTTATTATTTTTTTAACAATTATATTACAATAATCTTATAATATTACCAAGACATTTCGATTATATGAAAGATACTAATTTTATCATTATATTTTAATTATTTCACTCATGTTACGGATTCTCGATAATATTTTCCTTTTTTGACCGAAGCTACGAACATTCGGCATTTCATCAAAATAGGTTATAATTTAATGATAAATATATTTACCGACAAATCCGTGTAAAAGACTTCGTTATCGGATTTCGATATCCTTTCTTTCAGTGATTTGTAATAGTCGTTTTCGAAGAACCACTCGTTTGTCGTGTAGTACTCAAGCACATTCAGGCCGTAGCTCACTCGTTTTTGTACTTTCACCATGCTATAAATTACACAAAATTTTAAATAACATCCCTACTAATATTATAAATGCGAAAGGAACTCTGTCTGTCTGTCTGTTAGGCTTTGACGCCTAAGCCACTGAACTGATTTTAATGGAATTTGGTACAGAGAGTTGACCTTGAGAAAGAACAGGATAGTTTTTATTCTGGACTTTTGAAAGGTTCTCTTGGAAACGCGATTAATGTGAGTCCACGGGGGCGAAGCTGCGGGCGGAAAGCTTGTTATTGATAAAAAAATGATATTTTAATAGAAAAATAATTGAACAGTCACTAACAATGTCGGCTTTCCCATAATTAACATGAGGAGATCGACTAGTAACGCTGGCAGGAGGTGAACGAAGAATGCTGCTATCATATGGTGTAGTTTGGAACTTTTCAGTGATCCCTCTGGATACCACAGTAAGATGGAGGAAGGAAACTCATGGACGTGGACACGACCTGTTTATAATAACTGCATATAACATTGAATTTAATAAAAAAAAATGTGTCTACCTTCAAATAGAGCAGTACAGAAGAAACGGTCTCACAAAAAGGTTTCGATAGTACTTCATCATCAGCCTATCAGAGCTCACTGCTGAGCAAAGGCCTCTTTCTCACATGGAGTAGGTTTGAGCATTAATCACCACGCTTGCTCAAGACGGGTTGGTGATTTCAAACTTATAATTGTGAAACTATAAGTTCAGGTTTCCTCGCGATGTTTTCTTTCACCGTATGTCAGTAATGTCTAAATACTCTAATAAAGTACACATGATTCAGAAAAATCACATTGGTACATGCCAGGATAGAACCCGCGCCCTCATGCACGAGAGGCGGGCCCTTAAACCACTAGGCCACCACTGACATAACAATTTTATATTATATACTTATTTTGTCAATAATTGTATAGCCAATAAAAAAGTATTATGAGTAAATTTATTGCCAAGTGAGTTTTTTTATTTATTGTTTTGTGACACGTATTTGCATAGCTTACCCAGATTAACCGCGTCTTCCCATGTTACAGGATTTTGACCGGATAACGTGATGTTACAAACCCTGATCTCTTTTGGTCTGTTGAACAAAAAATTAAATATATATAAAATTGAAAAGTGAAAAATTACTTAAAAAACTCAAGATAAACGACAAAATTTGGCCAATTTCGATCACTCATAAGCAATTATCAGTTATTTTTATCTTTTTGCAAGAAAAACGAATCTGTTAGGTTAACTTACTTCTCGATTGCTGTGAGATATCCCAAGAGCACGCAAGCATTTACAACATAATCAACGGGAACGACATCCGCTTGGTAGTTGGAGTGGCAATACATGCTACGTATAACGCCTTAAAAATAAAACATACTTTACATAAACTACTACATTTTTCATCAATAATGTACCGTTAATATTTGTTTAACAAAGATTTCAATTCATTTGAGAAAATCGAACCTAATTTACAAGCGTAAAATCTAAAAAATATATTAAAGAAGTTCGTTACCTTTTCCAGAACCCACTAAAAGTCCCGTGGGTCCGTTCAGATTGTCCACCCAACCTGGTAAGGGTTCCTTTTCAGCAGCCGTCACTGATAACAATGAAATATTAGAATACAGAGGAATAAGCTTTGTTTTACAATACCCAAAATATAAATAGACGGCTACAAAAGAAGATAGTAAAACAAAGATACGATTGCAGCCGTATGAGGTATATAGAAAAAATATAAAGTATCATAAAGTTTATAAAAGAAAAGATTAATATTTAGATATTCATAAAGTTTCAAATCACATATTGATGGAAATAATTTTTTTCAACGATTTCTAGACAATTTTGTTTCACAATTAATATACTAAATTGTAAAAAACCAACTTCTCGGATTCATAAAACAATATCTGGTTACCGAGCTTTGCTCGGTATTTAGGAATTATTGGTATTTATTTTGTGTTTTATTTTTTTTTAATTTCTTTTAGGAATTTTTAAGTGAACACGTTAAGAAGACAAAACAATATAAATCAACAATTAATTTCTTAGTCTAACTCAAAAGAAACACTCAATGACTTCCTGGTACTTAACAAGGCCATCTGCTATTTTGTCGTTAAAGCAATTAGCAAAATGTAGTATTACTATTCGCCAATAGATGTCAGGGAGAGTCATATTTTAAACGACTCTTTTTTGTTATCTTTTTTTTTCATAAAATAACATTTACTAAAAATGATTCCTAGCTAAATAACAAAGTTATCGCCCCCGAAACCTACTATATACTAAATTTCATAAAAATCGTTGGACCGATTCCGAGATAAATATATATACAAGAATTGCTCATTTAAAGATATGAGACATACCTAAAGTTAATAAATGGTTACTTCCATATACATATTAAATAAAATTAAGCGCATGACAAAGAGGACTTCAAAATAAAAATACATTTCTTACCAATAGATGGCCTTGCTATCACTATGGGGTACTTCCCCGCTTTTTGAGCTACTAGCTCTTCAGTTAATGATTTGGTATAAGCGTACGTGTTTGGTTGTGGGTCAATTAACCTGGAAAATGATTGAAAAGGTAGCTTTAAATCTAAAATATTTTAGTATTGTTAATAGAATATCCCTAGTCTAAGTTTGCATCTTTACCCTACATACGGAAGGTATACACTTTTTTACTCGTAAATCTTATCACATTATAGCAATAATGTTGGTTGTTTAGTGACAAACGGGAAACTCTACGTCTGTAGTATAACGAAGTAAACATACCGGTAAATTATTGTTCCAATGGTCACCAAAACATACACAATAAAAAGAAAATAATTTAATATCCCACTCTTGATTTGTTTAAACTTTACCCACTAAGTTGCGATACAACATAAATTATATTCGTCATCAGTCTATCAGAGCCCACTGCTGAGCAAAGGCCTTTTTCTCACATGGAGAAGGTATGAGCATTATTCACCACGTTTGCTCAAGACGGGTTGGTGATTTCAAACTTATAATTGTGAAACTATTAGCCCAGGTTTCCTAACGATGTTTTCCTTCACCGTATGTCAGTGGTGTCTAAATACTCTTAGAAAGTACATGTGACTCCGAAAAATCACATTGGTACTTGCGAGTTTGAACCCGCGCCCTCGGCAACGAGAGGTGGGCCCTTTAACCACTAGGCCACCACTGACTTATAAATTATATTATGAAAAAAATATTTTCTTTCACGTATGTTTTCTACAAGTATTACAGAGAGGAGCTTGGACGGTGGAGGTGATCGTTTAACGCGTTAGAAAGGGTCCCCTTAAACCTACACCTGGGTCGCAAGTCCCAGTCACTGTTGAAGCTCCTCTCACCACAACGATGGACCCGACACCAGCACGATGAACACATGGATTGATGAGAGGTATTATCTCTATGATAAATATAACAGTTTAGGTTGGTGATATAAGTGTTGTAGGAAACTAATACTTTGGTTCTAAGATTTTCAAAAGCTCGTCATCCATCCATTGGACGCAGTTCATGATGTCTTGTGGTCTGTGCTTAGCTGGGTACAGACGCTCTTCCAAATTATGTACTTCACATCGACAGTACGATGTAGAAACATGGACGAAAACCTGAAAGATCAAAACCAAAATAGCCTATGTAAAATTTGTTTCATAATAAACACCTTTTTATATGAGAAAGGAAACAAATGAGCAGACTGCCTACTAGATGGGCAGTAGTCACCGTCGCCCATAGACATCCTCAACATATCTTATGTTGCAAATTCGTTGCAAACCTTGCTTATTGAGGAAGTCGGAGGGGTGTGTATAATGAAAAGTTGGGAAAGGGTGGGAACAATGAAAGGGCAACGGGCTCTCTCACTCATTGGACGAAACGCAGCCATTAAAGTCTACTTCAAGCCGATCTTCTGTGAGAGGGTGGTACTTCCCCGGTAGAGCAAGCACATGTTCGAGCTATAGTGACTTGACCACAGATAGGCTCTACTATCTGCCCTAGTCTTTATTTTTATGGCATATAATTTACTCTTAACTAAATATCAGAAGTAGTAAGAATGTAATAAATATATCAAAGGTAATTCTCACCTCAAGTTTCTGCATATCATCAGCTAGTTTCAGAATCCTATCAGTGCCCATAGTGTTCATGTTTACAGCATCACGGATAGGCAAATCAAATCTGTATATAAATGTATTAATTAATAATAATCAAACAATAAAAATTTCGCCAACGAATTAATTAAGCCAGACCATTTCGAGCTGTAGTAACTTGACCACAGCTAGGCAATATGTACAAAAAAAATATCGAATAATTGTTTTAAATATCATTGCAAATTAATTGTTTACATTTAAAAAAAAAATATCGAATAATTGTTTTAAATATCATTGCAAATTAATTGTTATATATATGTAAGTTAATTTACATATTAGTTTCTTATCTTTTTTACGTTTATTCTTTAAAAATAATCCGGACTAAAATATTATATAGTCTAATATAAAGTGCTTTACCTAACGCAAGCAGCACAATGGTACACAATCTCAGTTTCTCTCGTTAATTTGTCCCAGTCTTCAATAGAGATCCCCAAATTATCCTGGAGAATATCTCCACGAATTACAGTAACTTTGTTGAAAGACTTTGGTGATTTTTCATGAAGAACCTCGAACACCTGAAAATTTAGTTTGTTTCAATTAGTGTAATAATGGAAAATTAAAAGGTGCAACCGAGCGACAGCCTGCTTGATGGAAGAAGAAACGTCGCCCATAGACATTTGTAACATAATAGTTGTTGCGGATGCGTTGCCGACCTTGATTGTGGGAGAGGGGCAGGAAAAAGTGGGAAAGGGAGGGAAAAGGGAAGGGCAACTGTCTCTCTCACTCATCAGACGAAATGCAGCCATTAAAGACTACTGTGAGAGGGTGGTACTTCCCCGGTCGAGCCAGGACATGTTCGAGCTGTAGTAACTTGACCACAGCTAGACTCTACCACCTTAATTTTAAATTCCCTTGTATATATTATTATACGATATTCACCCTACAGCTGAAGTAATCTTCAAGTCTCTCGTTAACATTCTGGCCTTTCTTTGGTCGCATTAATAAATACATTCTCTTTAAATCTGGACAACATCGTAACAATTTCTCCACCAGAACTTTTCCCAAAAACCCAGTTCCTCCGGTTATAAATATAGTTTTGTTTTTGTAATACTCAGCAACGCCAATAGATGGCGTCATTTTAAAATATTGATCTGAAACAGAATAAAAATATTTTAATTTTTTATTGCCAAAAAAACGTACGTCAATAATTTTTATCCAGAAAAAAAGTGAAATTGTTTGTTGTGGATTTTCTATATCCCCTAGCTTTCTTACAAAATTTAGTGTTTATTTATCATTTAACAAATATTTGGTATTCCACATTTCTATATAAATACAGGTAAACCAAGTATAAGAATGAAATAAAGAGTAGCCTAATGGCCATTACGCCGGACAACCTAGAGGTAAATAACATTTATTAAACATTGTACGTATGTATTTACATAATATTAGGGACTAAGGTACACAATATTAAAGAATAAGAATAAATAAATTAATAGGGAAAAATAAAAAAAAATAGCACCTTAACGCTCGACAGAAGTGATAACTTAAGTTAAGTAATTAATATAAAAAATTGTATATACATTAAAATATTTATCAGTTTATAAATACATACATTGAATATCAGTCAAAACAGTTATCTGTTAAAGTCTAAACTTCGTGCCTGTAATACTGATGTTGTATAGAGAGAGATAAACCAGGCTTAGTGGCGTTACGTTAAAATTTACTCTCCCATAAAAAGTTTACTCTTCAAAAAATTTTAAGATAAATCTAGCAATGAATTTACAATTTACATAAATAGTTTCCATTGGATATTTTATTTCTTATTTAAAATCTTTTCAACTGAATTGGAAAATCATTTTCCAATGCTTTGAGGAATAATTTAATTTTAATATTAGTATAATGTATATGGCCAGTTTAATAAGACGTATTCTTACATTCATGTTTAGTAGAAATACTGTAATCTTTTTAAATGATGATATGTGCAACATAAGAATAATTTAACGAACATCGTTGTATGTATAAAATATATATATAACTCTTGACGCCGCTGACTCCGCGGAATCAACACCAAGCCGTGTGAACCAGAAGATTCCTGATACACACAAGCTATGGAATGGTATTGCTATCATAACATCGGGTCAATCATGTAGTCTTAGGTGTAGGTTATAAGTTTTAATATGTAATTCTTATTATAATATACTTACATATTAGTATAATAGTTTTCCTTGAACACTGGCTAGCAGAATAACTCACTCTTTATTTAACAACATAACAAAACCACTTTAATTAATCACTTACTAAAGACGACAAAACAATTATTATTGCATGATATAAAACGAATCTGTCTTATAACTGTACAGCAACCGTGATCACAGGTAGACGAAATTAATGTCTGTCAGTTGGTCTTGTTATTTGTCAACTACCGTCAACAATTGTTTTTTTTTTACTAGCATACCGCTTTGGATGCACGTAGAATTCTTCAACTATTTTATGTCTCGTATTTTCTTAAATCAAAGTTCTGATAAAGTAACGCATTGTTAAAGGCGTTATGGCTTAATTGTTAAAACGCCTTGAACGAAATTGGTAGGTGGGGCTTTCAATTTTTCATTCTTGTATATAATGTATTAAAATTTTCATTAAAAATTGAAATAATTTTTACACTAACAGCTTAATTTGATCTTGATTTGAATGAATTCTGAACATTTAAAATGCACTTGATAAGTATAAATAGCAAGTTATAAAAACAACAAAATCATAACGACCTTTAAATGTCAAAAGAATATTTGGGTTCAATACAAAAAGGAAATCTTGTATATTCTAGACTCACTTTATAATATGTGAGAATATCGTTATATTGGTATACTTTTACAAGAGGGTAACAAGATAATAGATCATATACATATATATCGGCACTATATAAGTCAATGGTGGCCTGCCTGCGCCTCTCATGCATGAGTGCACAGGTTTTATCCTGGCAAGTACCAATGTGACTTTTCCGAGTCATATGTACTTTAAGAGTATTTAGACATCACTGATTAATGCATTCCCAAAGAGGTTTGATGTCACACAGGCGGCCGGTTGTAAAAACAATTAGCCAAAACTATTCACAACATGTAAGGCAGACCCTGGCTAAAGCTGGAAAATTGCCAGCATTAATGACGCACTATCAGCATTAATGACAGATGCGACGTAACAATAAGTTGAGCCTGTCATCAATTATTATAGAACTCATTAGTATTCATGATTATTGTTAAAAGTAAAACGAAATCAAAGATTGTTTAACAGAGAATAGAACTATGTTTGAATCTTGGTATAAATATGACGTCTGGACGTACGACGGCAGAGTTCAGTGAGTGCGGACCATTGAAGAATGTGATTATGAAGAACCTTCGAGAAATATAAGAAAATTTAAAAAAATTGAAGTTTCATTTTAAAATATCATGGAACGTACTGAAAGAAGTGACATTAGTGACGTCAGCGAGGCTGGCGTCTCTCTCTAAAAAAACAATGAATTTGTTTTAAAAATATTTATAAATTTTATATAATTACTACAAGACCCGGCGAACTTCGTATCGCCCTTTAAAAAAATATGTTACTTTTTTATTTATATTTTTGGAGTTTACCTATTAAAGCCATAAATCTCCGTGTTTTGAAGTGCGACAGTATGATTGGCATATTAGTTAGTTGTCAAATCTAATGTCAAAAAAAAAACATTTGTATCAACAACTACTAATAAATTAAAAATTAATTAAAAAAACATTGTCCAGCGGACAAAATTATGAATCTAAACCATTCCCAGATCCCCTTGAACACACACAAAAAATTACATCAAAATCACAGAAGAATTATATATGTATAAAGATTTATGACATAATATGTTACGTTAAAATACTCCTACAAATATCTTATATCACAGTGTACAGTGGACTTGAGCGTTATATGCTTTCAAAAATAAAAGAAGAGAATAGAAAATAAATTCTATAATTGTTCTGGGTTATACTAAGTTGAAAAAACTATGCAAAAATAATGACTCCTTAATATCTTTAATAGTGGTCTAATCAGAGTTAAGTCAGTGGGGGCCTAGTGGTTAAAGGACCGGCCTCTCGTGCTCGAGGGCGCGGGTTCGATTCTAGCAAGTACCAATGTGATTTTTCCGAGTCATATGTACTTTATAAGAGTATTTAAACATCACTGATAGATGAAGGAAAACATCGAGAGAAAACCTGGAATTACAATTTCCAATTATAAGTTTGAAATCACCAACCCGTCTTGAGCAAGTGTGGTGATTAATGCTCAAACCTTCTCCATGTGGGAAAGATGCTTTTGCTCAGCAGTGAGCTCTGATACTACAAGTTCGTATCCTTACTATAACAGTTTAACAGTTTTGTTTCATAAATCTCATATCATTATACCATCAAGATCAATAAATATTACGAGCTCACAAACGAACTAACTCGAAATAGATTCGTCGTGGATTTGTACGCGGTAGAGGTGGGAGCGAGAGGTATAACAGCTAAATCTATCTACAACCTACTAAAAGACGTGGACTTGTACAGAACTAATATTAATTAATTCTTGGAACGCATTTCGAAGGCAGCCATAGTAGGTTCTTTTCAAATTTGGTTAGGTAGAGAGAGGAGCTTGGACGGTGGAGGTGAGCGTTTAACGCGTTAGATAGGGGTCCCATAAACCTACACCTGAGTCACAAGTCCCAGTCACTGTTGAAGCTCCTCTCACTACAACGATGGACCCGACACACGCGTATAAATACATTGAATGATGAGAGGTTTCGTTTTAACGTAGTGTTATAGAAACTTGAAACGCAACGTATGTATTAAAGATAGTAACTATTTAGAATAATGTAGCACAGATACTTTCAATATATTTAATTTGATTCATTATATAAAAAAAAATTCAATAAAAATTTCTTTATATAGGTACATTTTTTACATGTATTAATTAATTAAATGTAACGAATATGCAATTGCCTCTTTTTTAACATAATTTACAATATGTTATTATAACAATGCTTAATTTTGATTGTAACAATGAAACATAGTGAATTTTTTATGAAAAATTATAATAATTTATGATTACTACTATGTATAATTTTGACTATAATCGTTTGGTTTGAGTAATGGAAATTTTTAATTTATTGTACGCATTTAGTAATGTATTTAAATATTTTAGCGTGATATTTGACAGACAGTGAAGGAAAATATCGTGAGGAAACCTGGACTTTAAAAATCACAATTATAATTTTGAAATCACCAACCCGTCTAGAGCAAGCGTGTTGATTAATGCTCTAATCTTCTCCATGTGAGAAGAAGCTCAGCAGTGGGCTCTGATAGGCTGATGATGATGATATTTGAATGTATGTTTTTATATTGACTTAAAAATTTGGAAAGTAATGGATGAAATGGAAATATTGGTATGGTATTCTAATTGTAATTTGAAGTACATATATACAAAGATTAACAATTTGTATTCTAGCTTAAAAATAAGTTTAGTACAGTTATAGTGAGTTATAACTGTAAAGGTGGTACTTGGCGTTTATTTGTTGTGTTCGGCCAAATAAGACCATGTGTGGAGGATTTATTCGTCTTCATTTGACATATTTGCACAAATAACACACATACACAAATAAGTGAAAACGCGTAAAGACGGTGTTGGCATGCCAAGTGTGGATGCCGTGTTTGAGCTATTTGGACTACGTACAAATATTTGGACAAATACGGCGAATACGCAACGCCAAGTGAAGTGCCACTTTAAGTTGTACAACATTAAATAAGAATTGAGTAACAACTTTATTAAAGAAGAATTCTCTATCAAATATATACATATATATATATATATATATATATATAGAATTGCAATGATAGAAGTATTAAGTCAGTGGTGTCCTAGTGGTTGAAAAAGGCCCGCCTCTCGTACACGAGGGTGCGGGTTCGATCCTGGCAAATACCAATATGCTTTTTCCGAGTCATATGTTCTGTCTAAGAGTATTTAGACATTACTGAAAAATGCATTCCAAAAGAGGGTTGATGTCAGGCAGGCGGCCGGTCGTAAAAATAATTAGCCAAAACTATTCGCAACATGTAAGGCAGACCCTGGCTAAAGCTGGGAAATTGCCAGGTAGAAGAACAAGAAGAAGAAGCAATGATAAATGTATTATAATAATGATAAGTATGTCTTATTATATAAATTTATATATATATATATATATATATATGTGTGTGTGTGTGTGTGTGTGTGTGTGTGTGTGTGTGTGTGTGTGTGTGTGTGTGTGTGTGTGTGTATATGTAGATGAAATAATATCAAACCATACAAAGTAAACGTCAGTTCATTTCAAATGACTGTATGACATTTTATTGACAACAACTATTGTCGTAATAAATTAAAATTAATTAATTAAAATAAAGATTTATTAATATATTCTTTTGTATAATTAAATGATGTTTTTTTATGCATCATACGTATGAAAATCATTGCATATTTTATATGCCTTTTGTTTAATGTATACAAGTATAATTTATAATATGCTTGCCTATTGTAACTGCTGGAGTAGATAATTTGTATTGTAGCAATTAAACTCCGATATAAACAAATGTTTAATATCTATTTAAATAACTATTATAAGTAATAGAAACAGTCTCATCAACTAATTCATTTGAATTAACAAAATTTTTAAGTAAATTTTAACATTTACTTTATAACGGTACTACATATATACCAGAGACTAAACCTCTCATTTTTTAATATATTCACGGTGCGTGTGTCGGGTCCATCGTAGTAGTGAGAGGAGCTTCAACAGTGACTGTGACTTGAGACCCACGTGTAGGTTTAAGGGACCCCTATCTAACGCGCGTTAAACACTCACCTCCACCGTCCAAGCTCCTCTATTTACCTAATTTGAAAAGAACTTACTAGGGCTGCCTTCGAGGTAGACTAGGGCTGTCTTCTAAGACTGAATTGATTTTAGTTGTGGACAGGCTCAAGTCTTTTAGTAGGTTGTAGAGAGATTTAGCTCCACCTACACCTAGAGGCTGAGCTGAAGCATGCAAAACATGCTCTGACCATCAACAACCTATCCGTGCCTCGCCAGCATCGCAAGAACTACATGAAGCCATCCATAGTTGAGCGACAACCTTCAATACTACCATATGTGAAAGGCACTATAAGAATAGGCAATATCTTGAAGAAGGTTTCAATCAAGACTATTTACAAACCACATAAGAAAGTGAGCCAATTCTTGAGACCAATCAAGAGTAACATTCCTTTACAACAAGCGGGTGTATATAAACTTGATTGTGACTGTGGCTTGTCATACATCGGACAGACAAAGAGAAGCATCGGTACAAGGGTTAAGAGACACATTTCAGACAACAAAAATAGGCGCGCGTCGAAAAAAGCAGTGTGTGAACATGCATTGGACAAACCATTACATTATATACAGTCTTCTTCCTGGCAATTTCCCAGCTTTAGCCAGGGTCTGCCTTTTTACATTATATTATATACAGTGAAGCCACGTATATACGGAGGTCAATCCGCGAGGCTATTGAAATTTAAAAAACACCCCAATTTCAATAGAGAAGATGACTGGAACCTATCAAACACCTGGGATCCTCTTAATAATATAAAATCCCATGTCCGTGACCACACCGCAGGACCTTGAGACACCGTGAGCGCATTCTGCCGACATCTAGAGCGCCAGAAAATTAAGAAATCGATTTCAGTAGACGATAAATAACAAGACCAACTGACAGACACTCACATCTCGTCTGCCCGTGATCAATGCTGCTGTTAAGTAACCGAAACTAAAGTATTTAGTTTATAATCAAAAATAAAAAACTCGTAGTACATACGAAAATATTAGTTTCATTTAAATTAATAATAAAATCTTAGATCTCATTGGAAATACCTCATAAACCTCTTCTTAAATTTTACACATCTTCCCATGAATTATCTCAGAAATACGACTACAGATGACTCCGGTTTACGCGACCTCTATCTAATACAGAATCAACTGTCATTAACATGCTCATTGATTGATTGATTGATTTTTTTATAAATTTTCTCTAATGTATGATTAAACGAGTTACAATTTTACGCACACAATATTATATGTCTTAATAGTATTATTTTAATTGCTTACTTTTAGTTTGAACACATTGTATTAAGAACATATGATTTTTCATTTGTTAATAATGATATGATATGATATGATATCATTGTCTCCGTAATTTATATAATTACAACCTACTCTTTAGTAATAAAATCCCAACTATATGGAGTATTAGGCGGTATTCTATGAACATATAAATTTATAACTCCAACACTGCCTTGTCAACACTTTTTGTAAGTTACCGAGATTTCACTGTTACTACTTTATTTTTATATAATGTTATCTTATATATTTGTGTGTACATATTTAAATAAAGCTTAGTTTTTCGTATACTACGTGTTTTTCATTCTATATCTACATGATCTCGACGTTTCGGTTCCTTTACTGCAACCGTGATCATGAAGACGAGATGACTGTCTTACAATATCCGAAAAACTTACTTTAAATTACTTTTTATATAAATAGTTTTATTTACTTTATACGCGTTTTTGTTTCCTTAAACATATCACGAACAACTTCTTTGCAAATTTTCGTTATATATATTATTATATTTAATATACAAAAATTAATAAGTATAAATGTTATATATATGAATAAAATAAAAAAAGAATACATATTATATATAAACAAATATCTGTGTATATATATAGTAATTATTATTAATACTTACCAGGGAACTTTTGAACAACAGGTCCAGCTATTGAGTACAGACAGAAGTAATTGAGTTTTGACTAGCTGTAACCGATAATCGAATAAGTTTAATTCGTTAATGATATCGTATAAAAACACGCATTGAATTATTCATGACCAATCATATAAATTACATTTGTGGAAGGTTAAAGAAGTATATGAAACAGTGTGGTATATTTATGTGTCTGTATGTATATAGATGACAACTTAAATATTGTCACGATAATATGGCTATTTATACAGAAGAGAACAAACTAATTCATTGTTAATTCATTAAAAGATACACAGTATATTTGTCTCTTGAAAACTGATAGGAAATTATTTCCATTAAAGAAACTTAATAATAAGTAAAGTCGCAGGATCCGCCTAGTTTTATACGGTCAATATAATTTTCAAAGAAAATTCAAAGAAAAAAATCGTTTAAAAAACAAAGACGCAAACTTAAAAATGACGTTTTTTTAAGTTTATTAGAATAATAATTACCCTAATTTCAAACGATTATCTATGTATATATATAAAGTCGTGTTAGTTACCCCACTTATAACCCAAGAACGGCTGAACCGATTTAGCTGAAAATTGGCAGGAAATTGCAATAGGATACTTTTTATCCCGTACGACAGCATTCCCGTGGGACTTGATATGAAACGTCAGTCACTATAAAACGTGGAATAACGAAACACAATTGACAGCTATGCAATTGACGTATAATGACAGATATGTTATGACGTATGGATGACAATTAGATATTTGTAAGAAATCTATATAAAAAAAAGTCCGGTTTTCCATCCTGACGCTGTAACTTCAGAACGAAAAAAGCAATTTCTACGGTTTTGCATTCGTTGGAAAGGTCTCGGGCTCCGTGACAACAAAAAATTTCAACAGAAAAGCGGGAAAATCTTTTGTCACATCCAGCGCCATCATACATAACATGTACTACAAATCAATATTAAGTATTTTTAAGTAGATGGTGCCGTCGCATGATACATTGTTTGACAGATACTCATTGTTCTCTTCTCAGTTAATTTCATGTGACAAACCGGTATTGTGTTTGTAGTTTGAACTCTTAAAACCATTTAGTATTTGCGGGATAAATTTAGAAAATCATTGTTTTTCACATGGGCTGTTACATTTTGCGTGTTCTCGAGTTTGGAAACCATACGCTTTATTTGTGTTAAAGTTAACCAAAAAACAAAAAATGTGGTTTACAAAGGAGCACTTCAATGAAACGGATAATTTGCGGACACGTATAACGCTTCGATTCGGTATCTACTTTGGATTCACTTTCATTTACTTAGAGCAGCTCAACTAAACAACACTTCATTTTTGTAATCGAAATGAATTCATTGCTGTTGTGAAATGAAATAAAAATTTTCCTTTTTAAATATAAAACAAAAAAAATCTTCATCTTTTAATCACCAAACGAAATGTTATATAAAAGCCTTCTGGTGGCGAAACGGAGTTCGCCAGGTTTACTTGTATTATATAAAAAAATATTTCAATTTGAAACATTACGAAAATTGTTCCAATTATGAGTGGTATATTTTGTATGCCTTGCACTGATTACTGAAAAAGTAATGAACAGATGAAATATACGATGTACAGACGTTTCTTAAAATAACTAATTATTGGACTTAAAATAAAACTTCAGTTCTAGAATATTACTACAACATTTTTTAATATTTTACAACTATATAATCCCGACGTTTCGTTTACTTGACAGCAAATGTGATTACAGATTTCTTTACAAAGCGGGTGTATTGTATTAAACTTGATTGTGACTGTGGCTTGTCGTACATCGGACAGACAAAGAGAAGCATTTTATAATAATCATATTACTTGAAGAACTGTAACTTTACTCATGTACTTATAAAGAAAACGCCTACTTGTGCTCTTTTTAGTCTTATTCTGTCACCCTTTCTATCTAAGACCCATCTAACATTTCCCACCTTTTCCTCCTTTCTCCTTTAATGAAGTTCGGCAACGCATCCACAACATCTCTTATGTTACAGATGTCCATAGATAATGACTACTACACATCAAGTAGGCCGTCTGCTAATTAATTACGTTGACATGAAAAACCAAACGTTTTTAAACAAATTTAATTCTTTAGCTTATATCTAAATAAATGTAAATTTTAAATAATTTAAACAACTATTTCATAGATACCTATTTTTATTAAAAAAATCAAATGTTGAGATTATAATAGCATAATTATCTTCATTCAAAACCCGAAATGTTTTTTAATACTTTAACAAAATCTTCCCAAGTACAGAACCCGTCTGAATCTACAGGACAATTTTTTATGAACAGTTGAACCCGTCGCGGTGGATTATTTGTTGATAGTTTTGATCCATCTCTTATCTGGTCTACTGTTAAATATACATAATCCAATTTAAACAAATCTCTATCCTGTGTAGCGTCATACCATCTCTGGAACACTAACTTCCCACCTATTGGTATTATTTCATATTGCTCTGGCAACAGAAACTCATTAACATCCAGTGCTGTCAAAACAGGATATAGATTTGAATCATGGCCATGGAGCAAGATGAATTTTTTTGGTGTTTCTTTACTAAGTATAGACGATATATAATCAAGAAGCGGTTTTGCGCTTTCTATTCCCAGTAGTTTACTATTAAAATAAATATTTAGATATTCATTTATAATTTGCATCAATGTCTTCCACTGTTCAGAATCCTTAATTCTTCCCCAAGCTACATTTTCTATTGGAAATCCATCGTAGAAACTCATAAGAAATGAATCAATTATATTATGTGTGATTAACAAAGGACCAGTGATGTGAGGTAACTCTCCATCTTCGTAAGAAATTTTATCATCTTCATTATCAAAATGACACAGGTTTTCCATTTGGCACGCTATAGAATTTTCTAGATCCAATATATCTTCTAATTCCATATATGCTTGACTCAGATCAATATTCCTCAACTTATTTTCCATTTCCTTAAAAATATTTTCTGTGATTATTTTAGAATCATTACGAATAATGGGATTAAATATCGGATCATTTTCATCAGAATTCATGCTGGTAACACTTATATTGCACTTGTAGAAAGCGCCACGAACAAAAGCTTTCGCAGATTCAAGACATCTCTGCTTAGTGTTTGCATAAATAAGTACAGAATTTTCTTCGGGACAACCGTCATTAAAAAGATTTTCCCTAACTAGCCAGTTATAAATATATTCACCCATATATTTTTCCATTAATTCGCCTTTTTCTGTCAAATAAAGATCACTTTTATTCCAATTAGGCCAAGGTTTAGGTGAGTAACATTGGAAATTTGTCGTCAAAGGAGTTCGTATGTTATGCCTGCTTAATATCAACACTTGTTTTAATTCATAACTAGTAATTACGACTATCAAATTAAAAAATACAACTTTAACAAGCATGTTCAATTGAATTTTAATGTGTTTCTTTTGAACGTTTTTATAAGACTGCTTTTAATTTCGTCATTTTGATCCATATTATATTCGATAATAATTTGTTAATGTAATTTAACAAAATGTTTTTGCTTATTTTAAGGTCAAATTTAGTTATATAGGGTTAAATCGTTTTCGGTATCTAAATGTGACAAGTTCATTGTTCACTGTGTATTCAAAGTGATGAATGGGGTTTTACGGCCTCTAGTCTTTGGTTCTGGTGCCCAGCCATGGAGGGCAGGTAGCTCGTTCAACGCGCTTCAGATCAGACCCTATCTCAATGGCTCAAAAATAAAACGGAAAGTCGTATTACCAAAATAATCGCCGTGTCCCTGCATTAATGCTGAGGTATCTAACACTCATAAAAATACTTGGAGGAGAGGTGTCAGAAACAAATGACAATCCTGGCAAAAAAGACATCCCTTAACAAAAAAGTGTGAAGACGTTTCGAGGATAGAAATTTAGCATTGCATTATGAAACAACTTTAAAAACTACGAAATATAATGTAATTTATAAAATGTTGATTTAGTTTAAATGTTTAAAATCACATAAATTTAAATATATGTAAATGTATTATTTAAAAAACAATTATTACGATTTATAAAATGACATGAACAAATCAAATAATTAGGATGGTCTAAAAAAATTAAATTTATAGAAAATTGCACAACTTACTTCGTGTTCATATAATTAATTTACTTCATTTAACTTCGAAACAGATTGAGGTTTTCTCACTCGTAGTACTTTTAGTGTGTTTTTTAATAAAATAAACTTTGTTGGATAATAATTGAGGATGCGTAATATTATTTACTAAATATTCGCGAAAAAATAGTACCTTCGTTTGTGAGCTATGAGAGGAAAATACAGACGTTACAATTTAAATATCCAAGTTACAATATCCTAATTATTAAATGAGGAGGAAAATATATTATTATTATTATATTAAGTGGAAATTTATCTTTGACTACATTATGCCTGGTGGAAACCTACTCTTAACTAAATTAATATAAAAAAATATTCAAAACAATATGAGCATTATTTTTTAATTCACTGATACTTTATTGTATACTAAAAATTTTCATAAAACTGAAGTGTAGGTATACCTAGTATAAAAAAATAAATTATTATGCCGTATTTATATGAGTTATTTATAAAAAAAAATCAGTAATTAATACAGGTAGATATCATATATTACAATGTTAATTTATATATTTCGTAATTTGCATTTATTTTTACACACAATCTCAATAATTTGGTTACAAAAACACATTTTGCCAGTCACAAAAAAAAAATCTGTTTATTATTTACATTATTACAATACATTTAAAAACTTACTGCATCATTTAATACTTTAACAAAATCTTCCCAAGTACAGAACCCGTCTGAATCTACATGACAATTCTTTATGAACAGTTGAACCCGTCGCGGTTGATTATTTGTTGATAGTTTTGATCCATCTCTTATCTGGTCTACTGTTAAATATACATAATACAATTTAAATAAATCTCTATCCTGTGTAGCGTCGTACCATCTCTGGAACACTAACTTCCCACCTATTGGTACGATTTCATATTGATCTGGCAACAGAAACTCATTTACATCCAGTGCCGCCAAAACAAAATATAAATTTGCATCATGGCCATGCAGTATAATGATTTTCTTTTCTGTTTCTTTTGTAAGCACTGACGATATGTAACTAAGAAGTGGTTTTGATACTTGTCTCCCAACTAGCTTACTGTTGAAAACGACGTGTTGGTATTGACTTATTGTTTTTGTGAGTATCCTCCACTGTTCAGAATCCTTAATTCTTCCCCAAGCCACATCTTCTAATGGAAATCCATCGTAATAACTCATGAGAAACGAATCAACTATCAGATGTGCCCATAGCAAAGAGCCACCTACATTCGGCAAGTTTCCTAATTCATAAATAATTTTATTATTAGCTTTATCAAAGTGACATATGCCCTCCATTTTACACACTTCAGCATTTTTTAAATCTAATACATCTTCCAATAAACTATATGGTTTCCGTGTATCCAATTCTCTTATTTTCGTTTCCATTTCCTTAACCACAAGCTCTTGAAGCACTGTTGAATCATTACGAACAACAACTTCAAACACTGAAGCCATTTCTTCGGTTCCCATTCTTAAAACATTATTGCAATTTTTAAAAACACCACGCATGAATGCCTTCGATGATTCATAAGTTCTCTGTGTTGAGTTTGCGAATATTTGAAAGGAACTCTCTTCGGGGCAGTTATCTTTAAAAAGCTCAGTGCACAACCAATTAGACATATATTCACCCATATTTTCTTCCATTGAAGCACCTTTTTCTGTGAGATAACCAACACTCACATTCCATTTCGGCCATGGACGAGGTGAAAACTTCTTGAAAGCATCTACCAAAGGACTTCTTATATTATGCCTGCTTAATATAACCACTTGCTTTAATTCATAACAAGTAACAACTAAAAATAGATTTAAAAAATATATTTTATAGTCCATTTTAGTTTGAATTTAATATATAAAGTCTCAAGGTTCCTTTCACACTGTCTTTACTTTTCTTTACAAGACGTTGTATGCGATTAGTTTTATCGAAACCTAAACGAGTCATGTTTTTATCCGCAAAAATTTCAATAATATGTAGGTGAAGTTTAAATTTATGTATCTTTTCTTACAATATAACCTCCATAACAATAACCTTTCATTGAATTTATGTTCTTAATCGAGAGTACGAATTGATGGAATGCGGCTGTCTGATAAAAAATTAGTCGTTGTTAAAATGAAATTTAATTTTTCGTTTTAATATCAAATTCAGGATGTAAAGTTTATATTTATCAAAAATATAAATAAAAAGTCTTTGAATAATTTATCAATGAATATCAACTTTTGATTAAAAAAATGTTTTACGGACATTCAAACACAATTTATTATTAAAGTCCGTTCTTTAGTATAAACTTAAATCATTTTAAACAACAGATCCCACCTACATTTTTATATTATCAGATTTCGCTATGGCTAAATTAATATTTTAGAGGTGCTGTGGAATAAAAGACTAAATATCATTATCGGTGTCCTTTAACAATAAAAATAATTGGTGGCATAATGTAGTATTTTACATAATCTTGAATCTATACATTGATGAACGGGAAACTCTTCGCATGTATTGGTACCAACTATCAGGTAGAGATATTTGAAGTGGTAGAACCTAGCTGTAGTCAAGTTACTACAGCTCGAACATGGGTTGGCTCGACCGGGGAAGTACCATCCTCTCACAGAAGATCGGCTTGAAGTAGTCTTTAATGGTTGCGTTTCGTCCGATGAGTGAGAGAGACGGTTGCCCTTCCCTTTCCTGACCTTACCATTTTCCTTCTCTTTCCCACCCTTTCTTCAATCCAGGGTGGTAACACTTTCGCAAATCTATATTACTTATATTGTGGATGTCTATAGACGACGGTACTACCTCAATCAAGTAAGCCGTCTGCTCCGTTGTCCCTTTAGCATAAAAAAAATAGTCAGATCTAGTGGCCCTTAGTTCTTCTTCGTCAGAGGGTGTTCCATAGTGGATGAAATCATAAGACAGACCACATGAGGGGTTCTACAGTGGCCAGAGGGAGAGTTATCGTGGATTTGTCACTGATATCATAAATACATACAACTCCCTACCCTGGATCTGCATTATGGAAGCACTATCACCACGTACGTGTCTTTGTCCGTCCATCGTTTAGTCGAGGCTTACCTAAGTGATATCAAAGAGGTTTACTCCAGAGTTTTGTTCCAGGAATTCTACCTAGAACCGCTTCTGTGGAACATCAGCTAATACCAGATACAAAACCCAACTGGTCAACAAAGTCACCGTGGTTTATTACGTCTAGACGGCCGGTAGCGGACCGAAAAAATGTGGAAATAGTTACACCTAAAGATCAATAAAAACTGAAATGTCATTTAGAAAAAAATAAATATTATCATAAACATATTATTTCGAAAAAACTAATTGTTTCTATAAATGTTTTTCAGGTATCAAATTTATATGTCATATTTTTATCAACATATATATTTTTTCAGGGTTATCGCCCCTCAATGAGCAAAGAATCTGACAGAACTCTTAATATGTGTATTTTTTTTATGTAGCTCCTATTATACATATATATATGTATATTATTGTTCTTAACTGTCATGTTATGTCATCAGCCTATCAGAAGCCCACTGCTGAGCAAGGCCTCTTTCTCTCATGGAGAAGGTTTGAGCATTAATCACCACGCTTGCTCAAGACGGGTTGGTGATTTCAAACTTATAATTGTGAAACTATAAGTCCACGTTTCGTCACAATGTTTTTCTTCACCGAATGTCAGTGATGTCTAAATACTCTCAGAAAATACATATGACTCCGAAAAATCACATTGGTACTTGCCAGGATCGAACCCGCGCCCTCGGCAACGAGAGACGGGACCCTTAACCACTAGGCCACCACTAGCTGTAAAAATTGTTCTTAATTAAATAATGTAAAGGATAAAATTTCTTGCATATAATATATCCGTTCATAATAATTTAAATTCATGTTTGGTCTCAATTTAATTTTTTGTATACTATGTATATCTAAATGGAAAAATAACTACCTTAAACTTGACCTACAATATGAAATAGTAACATTAAGAATGACAAAAATTCAGGCCAAATAAATTTAGATTAGTCTTCAATACTTTAGCATATTAAAATGTTTTAACATGTCATACGAATACGAGAAATTTGACTAAAAATAAACTCATGATAAGAATCCAATGATATTAATAAAATTATTTTATTAAAATATGTTCTTTAAATTGTTTTATTTTAAAACCATTTATATGTTTTAGTTTAAAACCATTCACTGTTTGTTTTAACAGTACGTATTAACTTTTTCTCTCTAGTATCGTGTCAAATCATCATTCGATAGAATTTTTTTGGTTCCGATCCGATACAAGAAAAAAATTATTATTACCCAACTGATTTAAATAATCAGAGTACACTGAAAATTTACGATAAATGGTTTTATTGTTTAAAGAATATGCTCATTTTTTGTCTATAAAAAGAAAGTACTTGACGGACTTTCTTTGTTTTTTCTTTTATAACAATGTAAATCTCTAAATACATCACGGGCGAAACTAAGGGAAGTAAGTAGTCTGCTTTTCCTGGCAATTTCCCAGCTTTAGCCAGGGTCTGCCCTACATGTTGTAAATAGTTTTGGCTAATTGTTTTTACTAACTGCCACCTGACTGACATCAACCCTCTTTGGGAAAAAGGAAAGTAATTAGTATTCAATATAAATTATCCAAAGTTTATTTATAACAGTATTACAAAAACAACAAAAAAGGTACTATCACAATAATACTTCTAATAATTTCAATTAGAAAATTTACAATACAATATATGTGTCAAACAAAACATGGAATGCGCAACAAAAATATCATATAAAAAAAACTATTATATACATTTGAGTTACAAAGTAAATACAATTTAATTATTTATAAGTTAAAAATGTTCTACACTCAATGTTTTATTGCAAATAATCTTACTAATATTATAATAAAAAGTTTGTAAGTGTATATGTTTGTTACTTCTTCAAGCTCAAACAGATGAACCGATTTTGATATATTTTTGTATGCAGGAAGCTGACGTCCAGGAATAAGACATAGGCTACTTTACATGCCGAAAATCCGCGGGTAACACCGCGGGGCGCAGCTAGTATTATATATAAATATAAATTCTTTATATTGTAGCTTTATCTAATTGTGCAAGTTGATGTGTTAGCCTTTCCTCCCTCGCTCGTCTCGCTTGACCCAAAGCTCGTTTCTCCGCAAACTGGGATATAAAAGTTTCTATCGGTATATTACCTGAAAACATGAAAAAATATATGAAAAACATAATTGAAGTATCAAATTTAACCTCAAATGTATAGAAAATAAACTAGATTAATTCATTTTAATCAATTAACTGTTGTGTATTAGTTAAACTTGGTGTTGTTAAATAATGTGATGTCAAGTGTAATGTAGGTAGATTATTATATTAGGTTCGTCATTCATTCTTGCTAATTAGCACAACAAATATATTGCGAAATTTTTGCATAGTTTTATTGAATGGTACAATAAGTAAGATGCCATTATAAAGATTCCTATATAATATTAAATACCCAATAAGAACTGCTCCGCAATCCCCTCGGCATCCTCATCGGCCTTCAATGCCGCCTCTTTTAAACATTCACGTATTCTATGAGGATCATAAATCTCGGATAACTTCTGGTGTTGACGATTCAATCTCTCGTAGCTCATCTTCATCTGCACAATGGTTGAAATACGATCGAGGACCTGGGTCTTTAAATCGTCGAGCATCTGTTGTTTATTTATATTATCCTGAGCTATTTGTTCAATGCTCGCCATAAGTTCTTCCGTTTCAAGATCTAGCTCAATCAACTGTGGATTGGTCTCTAGTAATTTATCCTGGAAATTACATTAGTCATAATTATACATAAAAATTATCTCAACAAGACTTATATTTGTTATGTGTAAACAAATTATAACAAAAACAGACATATAATTTATATATAAAAGCATAATTAGTAAAATTCCTTGCAAACTGATTGTTGTAACATAATTTTTACCTGTAAATCAGGGTTTTCAATGATCTCCTGTAATTCCTCAATAGAAAGCTCATTCAACTCCGGAAACATCATCGATTGGTTGCTGTAGTGTGACATTGGGCTTGTATCTGTGGATTTATCTTCGTGACCGTATAAATTAGGTGCTGAACGCTGAAATTCACGTATAATAACTTGAACAACACGCCCTAGATCAGAATGTGGACTATAATTTACCAATCCCGGTGCACCAATCACTTGGTTTGAGTTCTCTGCGAGCCACGGATGAGGAAAAACAGGGCTAACGAATATGTTAGGCTTCTCATTAGGAAATTCAGGGTTAAGAAGCACTGTAAGATTCAAGTTGTGCCCGTTAGCGGAAAAATCGACTTTATATTCCGTATTTTCTACAATCTCGGTGACATTGTCGTTAAATATTTTTAATGTATCAATCTGTCGCTTCCTTATATCTTGTTCCGTGTAATATGAACGGGGAAGCATATCGTAATATAGAAACAGGCGTATGACAACAAAATCGATTAATCTTCAACAAATTATCACAAGTCACAACACATTCACTGATGTTTGCTATATAGACATACAAGTTGTAACTTGACTATTATAAGTAAACTAATGTTTGCTTATTGTTGAATTAAAATGTAATTATATTTTTCTGTTTTTCTTTTCTATTCTAAATTGACAGATCTATTTCAAAATGTCAAAACAATTTCCAAAAGGTAGCTGTCACTTGTGGAATAAAACTGACAAGTTCTTCAAAATATTATAACAAAAGAATTTTACGTTTCACGCAATCTAAACATTTTTAAAATTTGTAAAACTATGTACTAATAAATATACTGTAATAATTTTGTTACTTGGAGTAAAAATATAAAGCAGTGTTAATCATGAATATACATTTCTTCGAATATCTTAATAATTTTATTTTATCGCAAAATAATTTAAAATGTAAACTCAGGTTATATATTAATACAACTATTATTATATTCCTCATCATATTAGTGCTCAAACCTTCTCCATATGAGAAAGAGGCCTTTGTTCAGCAGTGGGGTCCGATAGGCTGATGACATGCAAAATATTGAACATCTTTTTTAAGATAACAACGTTTACCAATTCTAAGGTGCGAATTTCTTTACGAGGGTATTGTACAAGAACTTTATTTTATCCTTTCATTGATAATTTAAATTTTTCTCTCAATTAGATAAAAAAAAATCGAAATAAATTTTTCAGTAACCACAAACGCGATCAATTTGTGGATCTGAACGAGGTAGAAGTAAGAGCGAGAGGTATAACAGCTAAATCTCTCTAAAACCTACTAAAAGACTTGGGCCTGTCCAGAACTAATATCAATTCATTCTTGGAACGTACCTCGGAGTCAGATCTAGTAGGTTCTTTTCATATTTGGTAGAGAGAGGAGCTTGGAGAGTGGAGGTCATCGTTTAACGCGCGTTAGATAGGGTCCCTTAAACCTACACCTGGGTCATAAGTCCCAGTCACTGTTGAAGCTCCTCTCACTACAACGATGGACCCGACACACGCATATGAATACATTGAATGATGAGAGGTTTCGTCTCTCTATATATATTAAACCTACACCTGGGTCACAAGTCCCAGTCACTGTTGAAGCTCCTCTCACTACAACGATGGACCCGACACACGCATATGAATACATTGAATGATGAGAGGTTTCGTCTCTCTATATATATTAAACCTACACCTGGGTCACAAGTCCCAGTCACTGTTGAAGCTCCTCTCACTACAACGATGGACCCGGCACACGCACCGTGAATACATGGAATGATGAGAGGTTTCGTCTCATATTTAATAATGAATTAAATAAGGTTTTCATGTCAACATTCAAAAAACGCCTGAAGGAATTATTACCAATACGATAACATAAATTTTTGCCTATTTAAATACATAGGCAAAGATTCTGGCTTGACAGAAAGAGAACTCCTCCGAAACGGTTGGACCGACTTTGATGAAATTTTGTGAGCATATTGAATAGGTTTGACAATCGGCCAACATCCACTTTTCATACCCCTAAGTCATAAGGGTTGTTCCCCCTTTAATTTTTTTTGTACGAAACTTTTTGTTTTTATTTTTTTTTATAATGTAGCATAAAAAATACATACAACCCAAAATTTTTATATGCAAAACAATGTTTGCCGTGTCAGCTAGTATTTTATATTTTCAAAAACTTCATCAGTTAAGTATATCAGAGTATTGTGAATTGTGAAAACGATTTATTTGGGATGTAATTCAAAATACAGTTTCTCCTAAACCTAAAATAAACTTGTGTCGGATGAGAAATGGTTGTAAAAAGGGTGAAAAGTATTTTTTACGTTAAAAAACGCTGTATAAAAATAGATTTTTCATGTAAATATAGTTTTCTGAATATAATTTACTAGCTTTTCGCCCGCAGCTTCACCCTCGTGGAGTTCGGTTATGTCGCATTTCCAAGAGAATCTTTCAAAAGTCTGGGATAAAAACTATCCTATGTTCTTTCTCAAGGTCAACTCTATCTCTGTACCAATCATTAAAATCAGTTCAGTGGTTTAGTCGTGAAAGCGTAACAGACAGACAGACAGAGTTACTTTCGCATTTATAATATTAGTAGGGATTGATTTTGATCAAATTTACGAGGTAAGTCCTACGTACGTAATGATCTTAAACGTAGTAATTACGTTTAAGCACATAATATTAAGACGGAGATGACCAAAATATTAACTGATGTCCATGACATGAAAATCGACGCATAAAAATTATGACAAACACAGTCACGGGTAAAACCTAGTTTTTGTATAAAATTACTAAATATATATATTATTAGGTATGTTTTATTTATTGATTATAATACATATATTCTCATATAACTTCTTCATAATATAGATTTACATAGTTTAATTGCTAAGTTTGCATATACAGGGTGACTGGTGAATTACTATCGATACTTGAGGACGTGATATTTGACGATCATATATGACAAAATAAAAATTAATATAACATAAATATTAATAAACTTCTAAGTAAAGTTAACCAAAAGTTATGTAATTAATTACGCATCGTGTGAACACCCTACAGATTAGGTATACACACACACACGCGTGCGGCGGCGTGGTGTTGTATCCACACTTGGAACACTTGGAACGTGTCCACACTTTATTTATTTATACGGAAATTTTGTCAAAAATTGAGTGCCTATGTTTTTTACATAATTCGAATGAGAATCACGTACCCAAAATTTATTACAAATAACATTTATATAGATATTTTTATAAAGAAAAAATAAAATATATATGTATATAAAGTGATTTTAAACTTTGAATTAATTGCAAGTAAAAAAGTTTTAACCGCTGCATGACCATATATTATATAAAGAATTAGTTATTGTTTATATTTACCTGTCTGAATGCGTATTTAAAATTACGAAATAAAATAAATATTTGTTACAGTAAAATTACAAAGATATATCATCATTATTAATTATCTTTGTTTTAATAACTTCGAATGAAAAAAAAAACATTCAATTTAAAGGAATTTTTAATATTTTCTACAAATATTGTTGTACATCAAATATTTTTTTTTTATTTTTCAAATATATCAAAAATATATATTTCGTGAATATGTACCTTTATCACAAATAAATGACTTCTGAGATAAGTAAGTAAGAAATTATTGATATTTAATTATCAAAAAGTTACCTAAAAATTGAGAAAACAATCTAAATAATAATATATAGATTTTCAACTAAAGAAAAAATCCATTAATTACTGTTTTGTTCACATTAAATGTTTTTTTGTAGTCAACTAAACAATTTAATGAGGCGTCGTAAAATAAAATATAAAAGAGACAATAAAAATGTCGTTTAATTTTAAACATAGTAACGGCTTCAAAAATATTTTTATAAATAATAATAAAAAAATATAATACCTCTGATATATATAGTATTTGAAATTTAAAAGAATCCTTAAAAAGTAACACAAATTGGAGTAATAATAAAAAAATAGTATAATAAGTATTTATTAATTATCTTTTTATTTAATTTTATATCCATCCGTTGTGTACTATGATTTTTAAACTGATTTTTTATATAGCGAGTAAACCCGAATGATAAATATATATTAATATTAACTAATATTAATTATATTTTTTTCTGTTATTTTAGTTATTTTTTAAATACCAAATTCTATTTGATATTTAATATTTATTTAGTATATTTTCTTTAGTATATTAACATTGTTCTCATATTATTTCCTTAGTAACAATTGACATTGTCAAATTTGACATATATGTTTGTTTAATTACACATACTAAATGAAAATAAATCTTAGGTAAAGCAAATTAAATATATTTCTATTATAACTAACTCTAATAAATAAAAAAAATATTTATAATCCGTTAATATTTTATATCTATTAATTAAAATAATTGTCAGAAACTAAAAAGTATTACATTATTTTTTTAAGTTGCAACATTATCGCACCTATTCTGCCAAAATCTATATCTTTATATATATAATTCTTCTGTGAGTGTGTATGTCACTGAACTTTTCTCAAACGACTGGACCGATTTTAATTAAAAATTTTTAGGTGTTCAAGGGGATCTGGGAACGGTTTAGATTCAAAATTTTGTCCGCTGGACAATGTTTTTTTAATTATTTTTTTATTTATTAGTAGTTGTTGGTACAAACGTTTTTTTTTTAGATTTGACAACTAACTAATATGTCAATCATTCTGTCGCACTTCAAAACACGGAGATTTATGGCTTTAATAGGTAAACTCCAAAAATATTATTAAAAAAACGTAACAGATATTTCTTGATTATAGGGCGATACGAAGTTCGCCGAGTCTTCTAGTATAAATATATATCATTAAAGAATTACATGTTAATAAACGTTATAAAGTACTTTTGTTTTTATGATGACATTACACCATAATTTAATGTCAGAAAGCATCAAGGTCCAGACATTTTTTAGGTTAACCCAAATATGGCGATACCGGAACGTGTCATCCTTCCGTTAATTTATTATGGGAATGATATTTATGGACAAAATAATTAATTAAGGACGTCCGGTTGAGTATTTAAATGTAATAATTTGGCGGTAATTTTTAAATTAATATATTATATTAACAGTGTTTCAACTGAAAAGGTTTTAATGTATTTTTACCAGTCAATCGATAGTTAAATCGTATTCTTGTTTTACATTTTTATAATTTCGCGTTATATTAAATAACAAATCGTGCATTCTGCAACGCGAAGGTCGCGAATGTAAATAAGAAAGTAAAGACGAATTTCATTGAGTTACCACACAACGTCAGAAATTACGTTTGTATGACCTACCTAACAAGTTGACACCCCACTTAAAACAAAAAGGGGGGAGATATACATTCCATTTATTACTACGCTTACTCGTATACACAATTTCTACGCAGATGCATCTTAACTTTCTACACGTCAAAACCTCTTTGGTGTTCAAAAAAAAACGAATCTCCCGCCAAAAGGACGAAACGGCTAACCTAAAAAACATAAAGAAATTCGACCATTCTTTGCATAATACACAACTATAGCCAACGGCGATTTTTATGTAATATGCTGTAATAAAGTTATATAACGTCCATTTTGGCCTCATATTTTGGCGGGTTACGATAGTCTACAATCTGCCATGGCGGCGACCGTTTGGCTTTTATATTGACAGTTGAGTGTTTTTTATTTATTGTGAGTGTCAGTGCCTCAAATCTTTGTGCGAGTGACAAATATTATTACGAAAGAGGATATATTGAGGTGAGTTAAAATAACGAAATCGCATATATATTAGTTATATAGATTATTCTTTTATAAACATAAGTTGTGAAAGTAGCTTGTAGCTTCCTTGTCGGAAATGTAATATGTGTACATAATCATTTATTATGTATATGAATTTTGATCAGTGTATTGCCTAATTCTTGTTCATCTAATGTTCGTTGCGAAACATTTAGCACTAGTGACCTACTTTTAAACGAATATATAATTATTAAATCATACATCAAAAAGTAAAAGTCATACGTAACAAACCGGTCAGAAGAATTAAGTAAAATAAGAAAAGCTATATACATAATAAAAAAGAATCCTTTAATAATATTAAATTTCAAGAAACGTAAATGTTTTCTATAAAATATTATTATATATGAATAAACGATAATATTTAAGTCAGTATAAACAATTATTTAGTTAGTCAGCATTAAGAATTTAGGACGATACAACATGTTAAAAATATGACAAAGAATTTCACTGTCTTTATAAGGTAACTGTCACACGCCACAAGAGACATACTAATATATATATATATATATATATATATATATATATATATATATATATATATATATATATATGTTTAAACGAAATCATCATACTCACTACATACGTAGCGTTAACAGTATTTAATTCATAAATTTCATATTACATATATTAATGTAGTTTTAAATATAAAACGCAAAACTGATAGTATGGTAGTATGAAGAAACTTTTAAGCATCATGTGTAAAGAATATATTTTGATTTTTATCAATCACTCACACGTTTAAAGAAACTTTCTTACAAAAAATTGTATTTAACTTACTCTTCTTCTACCTGGCAATTTCCCAGCTTTAGCCAGGGTCTGCCTTACATGTTGTGAATAATTTTTGCTAATTGTTTTTACGACCGGCCGAATGCCTGACATCAACCCTCTTTGGGAATGCATTAATCAGTGATGTCTAAATACTCTTAAAGTACATATAACTCTGAAAAATCACATTGGTACTTGCCAGGATCGAACCCGCGCCCTCGTGCATGAGAGGCGGGTCTTTTAACCATTAGGTCACCACTGACTTAACTTACTATTTTATTAAAATTAACGATTTTCATTTCAAATGAAAAACGTGAAACTCTTCGTATGTAGTCACGATCGGAACTTGTATTAAGGGTGCCGTAATTTAAAAGGACAAATTATCACTTATATCGCGTATTTCAATAAAATTGTTACAAATACTTATATATTATTGATACCTAATTTCAAAATCTATATATTTTAAAATAATTTGACAGAAAAACCGCTAAATTATTATTAAATTATTATTATTTCGTAAATTTTTAATGTTAGGTAACATTTGTTATTCGCTTCTTTCATTAACATAAACGCAGCCTTATATAATAAAGATGTGTGTGGCAAGGTTAGTGGGAAATTGGGTCAGCATTATATAATAATTAGAATTTAACGCAACAGAAAATATTATATATATACATAAGAAGATATTTTAGTCCGTTATTTCAAAGAAATGTATGAACTTAATATGACAAATAGCGCCATCTATCATCTATATTACGAGTCTGATATGTTTATACAAAGAAAGACTGAATCTTTATATATACAGGGTGACTGGTGAATTACTATCAATATTTGAGGACGTGATATTTGACGATCATATATGACAAAATAAAAATTAATATAACATAAATATTAATAAACTTCTAAGTAAAGTAAACCAAAAGTTATGTAATTAATTACGCATCGTGTGAACACCCTACAGATTAGGTATACACACACACTCACACATACGCATGTCGTGACGTGGTGTTGTATCAACACGTCGCCGCACGCGTCCACACTTGAACACTTGGAACGTGTCAACACTTTACTTATTTATACGGAAATTTTGTCAAAAATTAAGTGCCTATTTTTTTTACATAATTCGAATGAGAATCATGTACCGAGTATGCTCCTTAAATATTGATAGTAATTCCACAGTCACCCTGTATATACTAGCTTTTGCGCCCGCCGCTTCGCCCGCGTGGAGTTCGGTTATATCGCGTTTCCAAGAGAACCATTCAAAAGTCCGGGATAAAAACTATCGTATGTTCTTTCTCAAGGTCAACTCTATCTCTGTACCAAATTTCATTAAAATCAGTTCAGTGGTTTAGGCGTGAAAGCGTAACAGACAGACAGACAGTTACTTTCGCATTTATAATTTATATTAAAACTAGCTTTCCGCCCGCAGCTTCGCCGCGTGGAGTTCGGTTATATCGCGTTTCCAAGAGAACCTTTCAAAAGTCTGGGATAAAAACTATCCTATGTTCTTTCTCAAGGTCAACTCTATCTCTGTACCGAATTTCATTAAAATCAGTTCAGTGGTTTAGGCGTGAAAGCGTAGCAGACAGACAGACAGACAGACAGACAGACAGACAGAGTTACTTTCGCATTTATAATATTAGTAGGGATTTCATCCATTTCTTTTCCTTTAATGTGTTTTAAGAAAAACATTGCAAAATTATATGTCAAATAGTTATGGGTATTAAAAGGTGTGTTAGATAAGCATATTTTTTTTACATAAATACATAATGTCCTAGATTCAGTATAATATAAATTATTAATAAAAATTACAAAATATTTATAATAATAATTTATGAGATGAAAATTAATGAGATTAGATTTAATTAGGATACAAGAACGCAATACATTTAATTAAAATACACCACAAAATGGCGGACAGGTTGTGACGTAAGCGTTGCGTCATCATTCTTCATCTGGGTCAATGACCTGGGAATTACTTCAAATATAAAATTTTTATATGTTAATACTGTTTAATATTGATTCTATAATTATTGTAATCTTTCCTTGTAAGATACGTTGTATGTAGTGAAAAATAACATATTGGTTTTGTCTGAAATATTTTTCGTTTAGCAAATTAAATTGAATTGATTGATTGAATATGCATTTGCACTTGTTCGTCTTTGACCATCAAACTCTAGCCGACCTGTTTTGCTGATTCAACTTTAGCCGACTTATTTCGTCATCTTTAGCCAACCTCTTTCTTTAAACCAACTTTAGCCGACTTATTTTTTTCACCCATCCTTAGCCGGTCTGTTTTGTTGACCCTATTTAGCCGACCTGTTTTGTTGACCCAGGTTTAGCCGACCTGTTTTTCTCAGCCAACTTTCCCCTTATAATCCAGTCAGTTAATAGTAACGATTCATAACATTCACGCCAAGTTCATGATACGAACACGGATTTCACTTGTGGCGCAAGTAGGACGCAGACAGGGCTGGCGGTCGGAAAGATTTTATAACATATATGTACATTGGAATAAATAAATACTAATATATTTTAATAATCAGGCTAGCGACATAAAATAGGTATAAAAAAATAAAAATTATTTTTGTATTAAAATTTTAATTTAAATACAGTAAAATGGTTTAACTGACTTATTAAACTCACTCGTATTGTTAGATCTGCTAAAATAAAAAAACTTATAATTTTTTTTCTTCGAATTTTAATACAAAAAAAAAATATTAGGTGACAGCCCTGATGTCGTTGGAATTTCATCAATAAAAGTGAGAATGCACGTAGAATTACGCGTTCGTTGATCGCAAAATACATTTTAAGTTACTTAAAAACTACATTAAATTACCTACATTTATTTTTTCTTCAGATAAAAAGTAGATCTATACGTATTTATGGCATTTTTGTAAGAAAAAACAATTTGGGTATATATACATATTTGAAAAAACTAGTAATTTAGAATCCTAGATATGTTTTATTAATTATTTATTAAAAAAATACCTTAATTGAAATACTTTTTTTCCCGCCTTTTTAAATCAAACAGTTATCAACCGTGAAATCTGATTGGATGCCAAAAAAATTACAATTACATATATTAACCAATCAAATGGCTTCTTTTAAGGTCAATAACTGTCTCATTAAAAGAAATAAGTTTATTGACATAAACCTAATACTTTTAAAACTATGTTTAGACTAGTTTTTGCCCGCGACTTCGTCCGCGTTAGTTTCGTCATTAGTAATATATATATAGCTGACCGGGCGAACTCTATTCCGTTTTAGAGACTAAAATAATCAGGTTTCTCCTGTTTCAATCAAACAGAATGATTGACATATTAGTTAGATGTCAAAACTAATGTCAAAGAAAACGTTTGTATGGGAAATAGAAAAGGGCTGTTTTTAGGGTTTTCAAGGCAATTATTCCAATTTTTCTCATCTTCTAAACCTTCCCTGGACTTCCAGGAGTATTTCAAGACTAAAATTAGCCAAATCGGTTCAGCCGTTCTCGAGTTTTAGCGAGACTAACGAACAGCGATTCATTTTTATATATATAGATTAATTAAATCTCACTTTAACTACTACTACTATAAATAGCTCTAGAAGTTCAAGTTGAAAGCAAACTAGTATTTTCAAGTACGTAATTGGTTACATTACATTCCAAATGCACTGATTTTAGAAGTTATATATAGTCGCCAACAGATGGCGCTGTAATTAAAAAATGAAACAAATTTCAATAGTTTTAAATTAAAAACTATTTCATTTATAATAATAATACCTTGCATACTATATGAGTGTAGTCTTATTAAAAGAACTCAAAACATGTCGTATTTAGTCACGCAAACTTGTATTAAGAGTAACTATTTGAGATATTGTCTAAAAACATGTATATTTACAAGATTCTTCGTATTACAACGAAAAATATGCAAGCGAATCCGTGGTAAACAACTAGTTATATATAAAGAATGGTCGTCGCATATACAATTATTGACAGTACGTAATTTATTATGATTTATCTATTAATTTTATTACTAGGCAAAATCTCATGCATTATACATTTTCAATTAAGATAAACATTACGTGTTGGAGATAAAAAATATTACTAACTAACTATATATATATATATATATATATATATATATATATATATATATATATATATACACAGGGTGACTGGTGAATTACTATCGATATTTGAGGACGTGATATTTGACGATCATATATGACAAAATAAAAATTAATATAACATAAATATTAATAAACTTCTAAGTAAAGTTAACCAAAAGTTGTGTAATTAATTACGCATCGTATGAACACCCTACAGATTAGGTATACACTGACACTCACACATACGCGTGTCGTGACGTGGTGTTGTATCAGCACGCCGCCGCACGCGTCCACACTTGAACACTTGGAACGTGTCAACACTTAATTTATTTATACGGAAATTTTGTCAAAAATTAAGTACCTATTTTTTTTACATAATTGGAATGAGAATCATGTACCGAGTATTCTCCTTAAATATTGATAGTAATTCACCAGTCACCCTGTATATATAGTTAGTTAGATATATATAGATAGTTAGTTATATATATATATATATATATATATATATATATATATATATATATATATATATATCCTATTAACACGTCAAACCTAATGGTTCCTATTAATTATGAACTACAGAAAAATAATTATTAATAACTAGCTGTCGGCCCGCAGCTTCGCCCGCGCGGAGTTCGGTTATATCGCATTTCCAAGAAAACCTTTCAAAAGTCTGGGATAAAAACTATCCTATGTTTTTTCTCAAGGTCAACTCTATATCTGCACCAAATGTCATTAAAATCAGTTCATTGGTTTAGGCGTGAAAGCGTAACAGACAGACAGACAGTTACTTTCGCATTTATAATATTATTAGTAGGGATACTTAATACAATACTTAAGTTGCTCTTAAAGTAATAGAAAAATACGTATAAAGACAAATATCCTTCATTCAATCGTCATTTCTAAACCTATGAAATATAAAAAAAACTATTATTGACTCCCTATTTGTATCGCCTTATTGCTCAACTATTATTTGTTTTGGGAAATAAAATTAAATTGAAGTTAGCTTTATTTTATTCACCCGACAAACACAATCAACATTTATGAACATCTATACTTGCTCTAAAAACAGATATTGTTGTAATTTTAAAGAATTTAATCCATTAATTTTACGTAATAAGATTTTTTACGTCAAAAAAATGACATGACATCTGTCAAAAATTTGACATACTTTTTATGCTATGAGACTTCTTCTTCTTCTACCTGGCAATTTCCCAGCTATAGCCAGGGTCTGCCTTACATGTTATGAAAAGTGTTTGGCTCTTTGTTTTTACGACCGGCCGCCTGCCTGACATCAACCCTCTTTTGGGAATCAACATTAATCAGTTATGTCTAAATACTCTTAGAAAGTACATATGATTCGGAGAAATCACATTGGTACTTGCCCGGGCCAGGCTCGAACCCGCGCCCTCGGCGACGAGAGGCGGGCCCTTTAACCACTGAGCCACCACTGACCGCTACGAGACTTATGTTTTCGTTATAACGCCAAAGTACGATAAAAATATATCATGAATCCTACAGAACCATTTATATATTAATAATTTTATACGAAATGGGTAATATTAATAATATATTATAATCTCTCCTTCAAGGACAATATGAACTCTTAAGTATGTTTTTACAATACAAATCCTACGTTTAAGTATTATGTTGTCGAATCCAATATTCTGTACGCGTTCGCCATCTGTGTTGGACGTACGTATAATTTTTATTAATATTTTTAACATATCCTATTATAAAACATATTTTTATTTCATCTCAACATTGTTTTACATATTGCATATATTTCAAAAACATTTAAAAATTTGTTATTTCTTGGACATTTTAATTTTCGTAAGATGTAACCCTTTTAACTTTTTAATTCTTTTTGGATAGTATAAAACGTATTTTTTATTGAAAAATTATTTTAAATAAAAAAGGACTACTTTATATCTTTGGCTAAATCCGGTTTTTTTTTTACGAGAAATAATCATTTTTTAAAACGTAAATACTTTCATGACTCTTGTCGAAAAAAATATCGCGAATATTTTATCTGCAATTAAAATTTTATCAGTCTTCTATTATTTAGCGGTTTTTGATTAAAATGATTTATAACAAAGAAATTACGGTGAATAACATCTAGAAAATATTATATACAGGGTGACTGGTGAATTACTATGAATATTTAAGGAGCATACTCGGTACATGATTCTCATTCGAATTATGTAAAAAAAATAGGTACTTAATTTTTGACCAAATTTCCGTATAAATAAATAAAGTCTGGACACGTTCCAAGTGTTCCAAGTGTGTTCCAAGTGTGTGTGTGTATACCTAATCTGTAGGGTGTTCACACGATGCGTAATTAATTACATAAATTTTGGTTAACTTTACTTAGAAGTTTATTAATATTTATGTTATATTAATTTTTATTTTGTCATATTATATGATCGTCAAATATCACGTCCTCAAGTATCGATAGTAATTCACCAGTCACCCTGTATATATATTACTATTTATTACAATTGACCTCTACGTCTTATATACAGTGTTTTTTACCTACGCCGTTAGCCTTTTATTTAAGAACTAGAAGACCTGGCGAACTTCGTATCGCCCTAAAATCGAGAAATATTTATTACATTTTTTTATTTATATTTTTGGAGTTTACCTGTAAGCCATAAATCTCCTTGTTTTGAAATGCGACAGAATGATTGACATATTAGTTAGTTGTCAAATCTAATGTCAAAAAAAACGTTTGTATGGGAAATATAAAAGGGCTGTTTTTATGGTTTTTCCAGTAATGAATCAATTTTTTTCAGCTTTTATACCTTCCCTGAACCTCCATGAACATTTCAAGACTAAGATAAGATAAATCCGTTCAGCTGTTCTCGAGTTTTAGCGAGACTAAGGAACAGCAATCCATTTTTATATATATAGAAGATAAGCAAAATTAGCCAATTTGTCTTTTCACATAAAAATTTATTGTGGCATCAAAATATTTTTCACCTTTCATTATTTTCAAGGCCCATCATAATGACAAAAAATTTGAAAGTTAAATACATACGAATCATGAATTTAATATTAGTTACTTGTATAGAAGTTTTTTTTAAGAATTTCACTCACATAAATCAATCGTGACTTATTTCTGACTAAACAAATATTGTTTTCGTCTTACTGTTATTAATTATTTGTAATTAAAATAATAATTAAATTTTAATTTAAATGTTTCTTATATATGTGTTATATAATCCAAAAAGCTTCTCGGAAAAAATGTAAAATTTTTATGTTATACGCATACAAATAAGCAACATAAGTCTTTTATCCCAAATAAGCTCGGTAATTCAAAAGGTTTTTTTAAATTTACATTAATTTTAAAACAATTTAGTAAAACGTATTTTTCCAATCGTTATACCAGTATGACCATCATAACCTATATCTAGGTAGTAATAAAAAAGTTATATAACTATTTTTATTAATACTTCAATGTAAAGTTCAGCTATAATAAAATTATTTTCACAATATAAACTAAATTAAACAAGTTTTAATGTTTTAAAAATTGTATACCTGGCAATATATTACGTATTAATTAGTACAGATTATGTTTTGTTTATTTTTTTATAATTATTATTCATTTGAAAGAATTTTATATTTATCTTATACGAAAGAGCATTACCGTAATTTCTCCTTCTACCTCGCAATTTCCCATCTTTAGCCAGGGTCTGCCTTGTTGTGAATAGTTTTGGCTAATTGTTTTTACGACCGGCCGCCTGACATCAACCTTCTTTGGGAATGCATTAATCAGTGATGTCTAAATACTCTTATAAAATACATATGACTCGGAAAAATCACATAGTACTTGCCCGGGCCAGGATCGAACCCACGCTCTCATGCATGAGAGTTGGGCCTTTTAATCACTAAGCCACCAGTGACTTCACCACTGACGAACTTGCCGTAATTCAAGTCATGAAATGTAAATAATAAGAAAATTGCAAAACGGAATAAAAATGGATATTATGAGAAAATTGACAATGCTTGCAAAATATATAAAATGATTTTTTTCTTAGTTGCTTCTGAGTATTAGTCCAAAATGAAATATTGATAGGTTAATCCTAATATCTTCACATGGTTAAGATAAGGAATTGTATCAAAAAACCCATATTTAAGGATTAGTATATGAGAATTCAAGTTACTATAAAGGTAGAAGGTGCACCTTCGCATTTTTTTATCTTCTTTCGAGTGAAACGACCTCAGTTTTAATTAAAAACCATATTTTTTTTTGACATAATTTCTGTTTTTTTTTCTCCCTAAAATTGATCTTTTTTTAGTAAACATTACCCCATGTTAGCAAAAAAACCTCGTTTCGATTGTACATTCGGTTGTCGACATCATCTCCGTGGATGATTGACCTGAGTTTCGTTAAAATACAAAGTAAAATCTAATTCTGTATTAACCGTATAAGCTGTGATTTTACTTTTATCTAATCTACAAGTGAATATTGAATTTATAAAAAAGATAGTCGTGAAGTAGTCTTTAATGGCTGCGTTTCGTCCGATGAGTGAGAGAGACGGTTGCCCTATCCCTATTCCCTCCCATTCCCAACTTTTCCTTATTCCCTTCCCTCCGTTTTCCTCAATAACCAAGATTGGCAACGCATCTGTAACATAAGTTAGAGATGTCCATAGGCAAAGGTGACTACTGTCCATCAAGTAGGCCATCGTATTTGCCACTTTTAACATCTTCTTCTTCCTGGCAATTTCCCAGCTTTAGCCAGGATTTGCCACCTTTAACATAAAAAAAAGAAATATCTGTTTGATTGGAAATGGTGTCATTGTCGAAATATCTTTGGTTTTTCTAATTTTCTTGTCCAATTTTTAAGGAGAGACCAAACATTTTTATATTGTTAAAACATTTATTAGATAACAAGTCAAATATTATATAATAAAATATATACATATATGAAGAGAAGAGATTTAACTTGCATGTGTTACTTTACAGTAATAATGATCATACTTAAACATTTAACAATGTATTATTTTTTATACAAAAAAATGAAATTAACTTCAAATGTTTTTTAATAATAATTAAGTTTACAAACCATCATTTAAGGTATACCGTGACAATTTTGACATTAGTAGATTTTAGTTCAATGGGAATTATGTTTATAAAAAATTATTTCCAAGTGTCGGATAAATTAATAAACATTTCTTATAATGAACACAAAATAAAATAATCCTTATTATAAGTATTGCGTAATAACAAATAGTTTTCAGTAATCATTCATTTTTTCCATTTACGACGTATTAAGTTACGATTGAAATTTTTGTTAATTATTTACAATGACCTTTCGAAAACATTAATTAATTTTTTTTTTCACAGTCATGACAACATACTAAGGTGGAAAATGACGAATCAGTGTGAGGAAACAAAAAATCTTGGAATAGAGAACGAAAAAATCGGCTGCAATATGGAAATTGATGAAGGGGTAGCCAAGATGTCTGAAGTACAGAACTTTTATAACGGGAAGAATATTCTTATCACTGGAGCTACAGGTATTTTTCTCGGGAATGCAATCTAGATTAATAATCGATTGGATTTTCTATACTTTTTTTGTATGTAACCGTAAAAGATTTTTGTTGAAAAAATGTTTTTTTGTTATTAAGGAATCGTAAAAAGCTTAAATGAGGAAACCAGGGTCTAAGAGAAATCGAGTGGAATTTATCAAAATAATTATATCAGTTCTTAAAACTTTTACCTATTCTGATTAATGGAGATTTTAAATTACAATTCAGTTCACAAAATTTACTTTCGATATTTTCGTGTACCATTTTAAATACGTTTAATGTTCTTATTTGAAAATATCTTTGTCTGGTTTAGCCGTAACTAAAAAAAAATACCTAAAAAAGGCCAAAAAAAACAGGAGCCTAAAAAAACACCACAGATACTTATTGTTTTAGTTACTAAGTAATCCCTACTAATATTATAAATGCGAAAGTAACTCTGTCTGCCTGTCTGTTACGCTTTCACGCCTAAACCACTGAACTGATTTTAAAGAAATTTCGTACAGACATAGAGTTGACCTTTAGAAAGAACATAGGATAGTTTTTATCCCAGACATTTGAAAGGTTCTCTTGGAAACGCGATATAACCGAACTCCACGCAGGCGAGCTGCGGACGGAAAGCTAATTAATAATTATTCTCTAATTACTTTATAATTCTCAACTTGTTGACAGGTAATTGTTTATGTAGCCTTTGAACTGAATTTTATATTGATAGATATTTTAAAAATAATTACGTTATAGAAAAAATTAATGCATCTTTTTACAAAGTGGATATTAATTTAGAGGTAAACAAAAATAGAAGATAAATGAGACTAAGTTTTTCGGATATAATAGGTATTATATTATTTTGTATGTACGTAATGTCTGTTACACTTTCATGTCGTCTTAATGACCACGGTTGCTGTAAAGTAACCGAAACTTCGAGATCATGTAGATATAGAATAAGAAACACGTAGTATACGAAAATAATAGTTTCTTACTTTAAATTATAAAATAAAGAAATTTAACTTTGACTTTGTATTCCGTGTATTCTTTTTATTTTAGCGGTTAAAATATTTTCTTTCTGATTAAAAATTAAGTTTAGTTATTTAATAAATTTATAAAATTTTGCCAAAAATTGCTCATTTGTGTGAACTTAAGATATTAACTTTGTTACTATAAAATATTGAAACTAGATTTCACTGGTTCGTTTCTTAGATTTATATTTCAAATATTAAATTCTTCTTCTTCTACCTGGCAATTTCCCAGCTTTAGCCAGGGTCTGCCTTTCAAGTTCTGAATAGTTTTGGCTAATTGTTTTAACGGCCGGCCGCCTGCCTGACATCAACCCTCTTTGGGAATGCATTAATCAGTGATGTCTAAATACTCTTACAAAATACATACGACTCGGAACAATCACATTGGTACTTGCCAGGCTCGAACCCGCGCCCTCATGCATGAGAGGTGGGCCTTTTAACAACTAGGCCACCACTGACTATCCAAATATTAAATTATAAATCATTTATTTCTCACTCAAAACTCACTACTGATTGTAATATTAATTAATATCAAAACTTATTGAAATTATGCTTAATATATGTGACTATACTTATACATTCACGTTTTTGTTCAAACTTCTCTCACAGAAACTTTTCTTAGCAAAAACTTTTACAGATATCTTATAAATTGACTGATTTAGCTATTTCAGTTTTAGTTTATAAATCCTTTCAAAAAAAACTCAAATAATAATTACAATGATTACAAAATATTTAACAATTTATGTCCTATGACAGCAAAAATTGTATTAAAATATCTATTCTAGGGTTTCTCGGGAAAATATTGGTGGAGAAACTTCTCCGTAGCTGCTCGGGAGTTGAGAATTTATATCTATTGGTAAGACAGAAACGGGGAAAGGATATTTACACCAGGATAGAAGAAATATTTGATGATCCCGTAAGTAGAGAAAGCAGGAATCTTTTTAATGAAACTAATATTATTGAAACTACTAATTAAAAACTACATACTACATAATATTATATTTTTAAACCAAAAAATGGTTGTTTGTAAAGTAGGTTTACGATCGAGATGTTTACGTGATAACGTCTTATTGGTGATATAAGTTTTTGGGAAGTAAGGAATTAATGAAGATAACAATTTTTTAAAATTTTAAATTACATCTATCGTTTTAATCACACTTTTAATGATAAATTTCGGGTGTAAAATGACAAGTTTACTTATTCGACTATGATATACATTTTTCTACATTACTCCGCTCGTGAGGATTCCGCGTGACAAGTTTCACGGAATGACTGGCAGCGCTCGAGATGAGACGGGAGATGGGTCCGTCTCTCTCTCGTTATACCTGCGATCGCGCTCGTGAGGTTTTGGTGTGACACAAGTTTCTGAACATCTCACCCGACTAAAACGATTTTAAAGACGTTATCACGTCAAAAAACTCTATTATAGTGTTTTTTGTATTTTTTCAATTAATTTTATCTATTAATAGTGATACTATTCATGTCATATTAATTGGCAAATTTTGCATCAATTTTTCAGTCTGGAGATAAAAATATTTATTTGGTTATATTTATATAGTTAATTATCATACATTTTGTTTTAGATTTCTTTGTTTTTAAATATATTTTCTAAAAAAACATATATTTATAGCTAAAATATAAATAATTTCAACAAAAAAAGCAAAATTTTCCATATCTAGAAGGTTATTTTTAACTTCATATAAGTCGTTTCTACAACTTAGTAGTAATGTACTTATGTTAATGAAATTTTTCATAAATTAAAAATATCATAAAAAATAGTGCAGGCGTAATAATTTTTATAATTTTAAATGAAACAATTAGATAAACATTGAATATTTTTATATATCTTTACTGTCTACGAGTTTTGTTGACATAAATTTTTGTTACAAAAAACATTGCTTCTACCGATATTATGTTTTTCAATGAAAAGTTAATATTTAATATATAAAATATTAATGGTATTCATTATAGCTTCAGCATTAGCATATATAAGAAATGCATGCCAATCATTTTGTTTTGATAGACAGAACTAAAATTATAAATAAATTTGTACGCGACATACAAACAAATAAAAAAACACATTATAGGACAAATTATGATTTCGACGGTCGGTGGATGCAATGAAACAAAATTATTTGACTTAATTTAATTAAAAGTAAGTTACAACTAGGGTGCGACTATGTTGCACGAAGGTTGAACAAATAGTGACATTAATTTAATCAAATTCTTAAAAGAAATCTTATAATCTAAAAACATAAAAGAAATATAAAACCAAAAACTGTCTTCACACGGAACTGCTGAGTCAGACCGGTGTAGAATAGGCGAGTTTACCCTCAAGCTAAGGCGTCCTCTGATTACACCGTATAAAGATAATTATATTTTAATTAAACGACCACTTATTACACCGTCACATAACAGACATAATCAATACAAATTACATTTAAAAATTACTATTTATTAAATCAAATATTTCCTTTGTAAAGTTTAAATATGGATGTCCTCTAGTTACGATGACCAAGTTGCAATTTCATTGTGCATGGTCTTGTTAAACAAATATTGAAATAAAATAAACATTTGCCCCTCAAGCATTCAAGACGCCTTGGCCGTATTTATTCTGTCATATACTCTTTGACTAACAAGGATAAACTTGTTAAATATTTCTTAATACATAATAACTACAAAATAAATTAATCATAATCATGTCTTTTGTTGAAAAAAATACTGATTTTATTTAATGAGGCTAAAGCTAGGAAGAGACTGTGAATTATTTTGTTATATAGAATTAATATAAACTATTTATTTACGCAAATAAAATTCATTACTCCTAATTTTATAAAACTACATACGGGGCGTTAATAGTACGTGTTATTGAAGAAAAAAAACGCGAAAATCCTAGTTTGTCGCTTTCTAATGTCTATGCATACTTGGACTAAAAATCTGTATTGTTAAAGCATTTAAATAGTGTTTGTTGAAATCATTACATAATAAAATTGAGGCAAAATAAACACTCATACATTGACAATGTAAAACATATTAGTTAAACTTTGTTTTAAACATAAGTTACGAGGTTGATTAAGTATTGAAAATATTTAAATATTTACAGTTACATATCCTGCAAAGAAGTTTCGAAACGAAAACGGAGATTCATCGATGAATTTAGTGAAATTTTGAATCAAATGAAACGGCATAAAGGGGCTGTCCATTAATCACTTGAGGCTTGAAAGGGGGGGAGGGGTTTGATAAAAATCACGAAAATAATACAAGGGGGAGGGGGGAAGTAAGATATCTCGTGTATTTATTTCTTCGTTTATTATTATTGTTATGGCAATAAAAAAAACTTGCAACCTGGTGTACACATTTTTATTATGGTCCTTAATTTCAGAATAAAATAAGATTATAGTTTATACCTGTATTTAAATTAAGATAATATTCAGAAAATTTTAAGATTCGTTGTAGGTACTAAAAATACACGTGATGTTGAGAAGGGGGAGGGGGGGTGGTCTTAAACCTCACTACGTATCACCAATGGGGGCCGGGAGGGTTAAAAAATGCTAAAAAAAGATCACGTGATTAATGGACAACCCCTAAGCTCAATTTTTCTCCATTTTGTAACGAGACAATCAATTGCCGATCAAAACGAAAATGATAATCATATTATAGTCATTATTAACTGCCCCACTTTTCTTATACGTCTTATTTTCTCCAGGTTTTCGACCGTTTGAAGGAGGAGGTGCCGAAATTTAGGCACAAAATTGTCGTCATACCAGCCGATTGCGAAGCCGCCGGTTTGGGACTTACTATCAGTGACAGACAGACACTCATCGAAAAAGTACGTACATATATATTAAGTTTAGAATGAATATAGAAATATAACCTAGTTATAATTTATTTATTACATTTTATGAGTCTTGTTTATTATGTTAACACTATACCGCAGCTTTGTCTGCTTTTTAAATCTATTTTTAGAAGCAATTTCTCATTACTGTGACATTGCATAACATTTTCCGATCATAATTTGGCAATAATGCGTCAATATCAGTGATCGTATACTAGTAGAATATAAAAAAATCCTCTTTTAAAAGACGTTTAAGATATCCTATCTTAAGTCAGTACTTAACAAATTAGTCTGAATTTCTTCAAAATCTGTCCAACCGCTAGTTAAAAATAAGAAATAGTATCGTATATAATTTTATATGCGTTTAAGGAAATCTGTAATATGAAATATAAACAGATACTTGTATTTTATTTATATGTATATAATTCTTAGTATTCTCTCAGTATATTTATTTTACAATGACATGAAATACTATTGGCAGTGTACTCATAAATATTAATTTATTTAATACAATAAATAAATATCAAGTACCAATGTGATTTTTCCGAGTCATATGTACTTTCTAAGAGTATTTAGACATCACTGACGGTGAAAGAAAACATCGTGAGGAAACATGGACTTATTTTCACAATTATAAGTTTGAAATCACCAACCCGTCTTGAGCAAGCGTGGTGATTAATGCTCAAACCTTCTCCATGTGAGAAGAGGCTCAGGAGTGGACTCTGATAGGCTGATGATTTCAAATATTTTGTATGACGGAAGAAATTCTTGCATATTTTTCAAAATTGACAGATTGTTATAGATAAAAAATGCTGAAATTCTTCTTCTTCTACCTGGCAATTTCCCAGCTATAGCCAGGGTCTGCCTTACATGTTGTGAATAGTTTTTGGCTATTTGTTTTTACGACCGGCCGCCTGCCTGACATCAACCCACTTTTTCATAAAAAATGATGAAATTATTATTTCATTACTTATTTTGTCCATCATTCTTTCTTGTTTAAAACAACTTCTACGATTATCGTAAATAACTAATTCGTATTTATTAATACACTTCCTCATTCAGTTAAAATTATAGATACTTTATAATAACTTAGACAATCTAGAATTTTAATTGATTTGAAAGAATTATTATGTTCCTTATAAAACTTACCTATACACATGTATGTATAATGTATATGCCTTTTAAAAGTTTTGCTTATTGTATTTTTAATCTGAAACAGATCTCGCACTTATGTTATGTCTTCTTCTTCTACCTGGCAATTACCCAGCTTTATCCAGGGTCTGCCTTACATGTTTGTTAATAGTTTTGGCTATTTGTTTTTACGACCGGCCGCCTGCCTGACATCAACCCTCTTTTTGGGATTCAACATTAATCAGTGATGTCTAAATAGTCTTAGAAAGTACGTATGACTCGGAAAAATCACATTGGTACTTGCCCGGGCCAGGATCGAACCTGCGCCTTCGGCATCGAGAGGCGGGCCCTTTAACCACTAGGCCGCCACTGATCTCGCACTTATGATAATAATTTATTGTGTAAATCGATTCCATAGATTGTCAATTATAATATATTTTGTAAAGTCAAATATTAGTGTGACACTTAACGGTCTATAAAAATCCAATCATATCGAAGTAATCCATTGTCTATTATTTGAAACCTGAGTTGATCCTTCATTATATATCTATTTAAAATATAATAGAATTTAATTCTAAAAGTTTTGCCTACTCTACTTTTATTTTCACTCACACAAATGCAAAGCTCAGCGTAAACCAAACTATACCAATGTCTTATGTTGTTTTTTTTACGATACGATAAACTACAGACTGAAAGTGTGTAAGTAATGTTCAGATGTAACGAAATATAACTTACTAAGGTTATTCTATGAATAGTTTTTGTCATACGATTCTCATTAGAGAGACGAAACCTCTTAGCATTCAATGTATTCATATGCGTGTGTCGGGTCCATCGTTGTAGTGAGAGAAGCTTCAACAGTGACTGTGACTTGTGACCCAGATGTAGGTTTAAGGGGCCCCTTAACTAACGCGTGTTATACGCTCACCTCCACTGTCCAAGCTCCTCTCCCTACCTAACCAAATTTGAAAAGAACCTACTAGGGCTGTCTTCGACGTACGTTCCAAGAATGAATTAATGTTAGTTCTGGACAGGCCCAAGTCTTTTAGTAGGTTGTAGAGAGATTTAGCTGTTATACCTCTCGCTCCCACCTCTACCGCGTACAAATCAACGACGAACCTATTTCGAGTTAGTTCGTTAGTGAGCTCGTAATATTTATTGACCTTGATGGCATGGTCTTTGGGGATGTTGGTTTCCCAAGGCACCGTAAGCTCTATCATCACAACGCGCTTTAAAATACGCGAATATAGAAATATGTCTGGTCTGGAGGCCGACGCACAAATATCCTCGGGGATTTTGTATTATTTCTCATACGTATCCATTATGATAGTTCTCATGTATAATTTACACTAATTTCTTATGTATAGTTTAGACTATTTCCGATGTATAATTTATAATAATTCTGATGTATAATTTATTTTCTATAGGTAAACGTAATATTCCATTCTGCGGCTACAGTGAAATTCGACGAACATTTGAGAGCTGCTCTGGCCACGAATGTGTGTGCGCCACTCTACCTACTGGGTTTGGCGAGGGAGATAAGAAAACTAGAGGTTATTATAAAAACAAGGAATTAAAAATAATTATATACAATGAAATATTCATATACGTGATTAATTTACAAAGATATTTTTATATGACGTGTGCTATTTATGTGTTGAGCACAAATAAATAAATATTTATTATTTTAGTTTCAAGTCTAATTGCTTTAGTTGAAGAGTAAAACTTCGGGTTAAAATATGGTTCATGTGATAAAACAAAATCTGGTTTGTCCTGGTTTTAGTGGTTCAAATTGCAACTTTCAAATATCGATCTAAAGTATGAAATTAAATGAAAAAAATAGATTTTTATAAAGAAAATTGGAAAAAAAAATATAAATAATATCTATCTTAACGATGTTTTAACGAACATTTAGTAATATTTAAATTTTGCATTATTTATAGTAGTATTGAATATAATTTTATCGTATAATCAGTATTCGCTTCCTGATTGGAATTGAAATGTTGGCTTAGTTTTTGTTTCATTGTATATTATTACATGTAAAATATCGTTTTAACTGTAATATATAAATAAAATAAAATATTTTAAATATCAGTTTATTAAAATAATATTCGTCATTCATTCATTCCTTAAATATGTATTCTTATAGGTTTTCATTCACATATCCACCGCGTACTCAAACTCCCATTTGTCATACATTGAGGAGAAGTTTTACCCTTGCGAGGTAAATAGCGGTAAACTGCAGAAGATGATTGACAAAATGACAGACGAACAGATAAACAAGATATCTCCTACGTAAGTATTCATTATTATACAGGGTGACTGGTGAATTACTATCAATATTTAAGGAGAATACTCGGTACATGATTCTCATTCGAATTATGTAAAAAAAAATAGGCACTTTATTTTTGACAAAATTTCCGTATAAATAAATAAAGCGTGGACACGTTCCAAGTGTTCCAAGTGTGGACGCGTGCGGCGGCGTGCTGATACAACACCACGCCGCCGCACGCGTGTGTGTGTGTGTATACCTAATCTGTAGGGTGTTCACACGATGCGTAATTAATTACATAACTTTTGGTTGACTTTACTCAGAAGTTTATTAATATCTATGTTATATTAATTTTTATTTTGTCATATATGATCGTCAAATATCACGTCCTCAAGTATCGATAGTAATTCACCAGTCACCCTGTATAATTAAATGTATAATTATTAATATTTTATTTAATTCATTTTTTTTAATTTAGCTTAATTTATTGATTTGATTTAATTTTTTAATTATAATTGAATGCAATTAATGTATCTTTTGCCACTATTTTTGTGATGATTATGCCGTGTACACATAATTAGGAATGTGATAATGTTAAGGATAATTTTTAGACTAACTAATACGTACCTAATTATGATTATTTTCTGTTTGTGTGCCTAAATAAATATTAAATGCTCGTTTTGAGTAAGTCACAGTAAGCCCACTGTAAATGTCTCAATATAAAGTTTATTAAGTAAATGATATATGTATTTAATGTATTACATCAGTGTTTTAGGTTCGTGGCCAAATACTTACACGTTCACAAAAGCGTTGGCGGAGAAGGAATTGAGAGAAAACTCAAAGAACATACCTCTTGGTATCTTCAGGCCGGCAATTGGTAAATAAATTATTACATTATAATTTCTATAACTTTCGAATTCATTAATATAAAAATATCGTATATTTTCGGATGTATTACGCATTTTTTATTATTTTAATCTACTTTTTCGGTTACTTTACAGTAATAATCATTAAAACGAGTTGATAATATTTATCTGTTGGTCCTATTATTTATTTTTCTTAAACTATAGCTTGGTCACAAACAAAATATTCCACGATTCCAGTGAGAATGCATTCAATATTATAATAAAAAGACAAATTGACAAATATTTTCATATCTTCTACCCTTTATCGCGATTACTACAAAGTAACCGATACTTTGGGCTTATATAGTGTAAAAAATACAAAAAATCCGAAATTATTAGTCATATTTACAAAAAAATTACGTTCTATTAAAGCTATATAGCTTAATGACCTTTGCAAATACAGTTTTGTGTAAACATATGTAGTATACTTAACCACAATCCTGGTCAATAGTCGTAATCTAAAGCACATTACAAATAGATTTGATGGAATTAGAGACGAATCAGCAAGCGGGAAGCAAGTTTTTGTACTTAAAGTTATTGTTGTCTACTTTTGTTTTACAATAATTCTACTAAAACATTAGACTTTTATAAATATTTATTTATAATCATTCTTCTTTTAATGTTTTCGTAATGAATCTTGAGATATTAGGCATCGTACCAACGAAATCATTTAAATCAAACAAATTAATTACAATGAAGAAATTTGAGAACTAAATCTACCAAATAGGAGTTCCTTTTAAAAATATACGCCTTTGATGTCAGGTCAACTTCTTTATACAACTGTAATTCAAGAATTACATAGATGAACGTACTAATAATTTCAAATAACTCAAAGATTTATCTTCGGCATATAGGAATCATTATTTAGGCTTTTATAAAGTTAATTTGAACGAGAAATATTCGCAAAATTGTAAATGAAGAACGCTTATATAAATTTACAGCATATTTTTATATTTATAATAATAACTATCTTTCCGCTCGCAGCTTCACCCGCGTGGAGTTCGTTTATATCGCGTTTCTAAGAGAACCTTTCAAAAATCTGGGATAAAAACTATCCTATGTTCTTTCTCAAGGTCAACTCCATCTCTGTACCAAAATTCATTAAAATCAGTTCAGTGGTTTAGGCGTGAAAGCGTAACAAACAGACAGACAGAGTTACTTTCACATTTATAATATTATAATTATTATGTTTCAGTGACATCCACTTTGAAGGAACCATTGAAATGTTGGCTCGACAACATGTACGGCCCCACGGGTGTCGCTGTTGGTACAGGTAAGATTAACATAAAAAATATCGATATATTTTTGATAATAACTTCAAAATTTTCATTCTTATCTATTATTAAATGAAATTGTAATTCATTAACTTTGTTTTAACAATTTTTTCGATCGAATTATTTGAAGAAATCATTCATTGAAGAGATATAAAATTAGTTCCACATTATGGATACTACAGGCATTCCTATAACAGGAACTAAAGGTTTAATCAAAAAATATAAAAAAGTATTTGAAATATAGCTTTTCTCTCTAAAATATACTTCGTTTGAGTTTATTTTATGGCATATTTAATTAATATATCAATTTGTTTAACAGCGACAGGAATGCTCCGTACAGTTCAGTGTGATAAATCAGTGACAGCTGATCTTGTACCAGTGGACTCCGTAGTCAACTGTCTTATAGTAGCAGCTTATAATGTACATAGAGAGTTTGTTAAAAGGTAATTATAATTATATATATAATTTTTCTGTGAGTGTGTGTCACTGAACTTCTCTCAAACGACTGGACCGATTTTGATGGAATTTTTTGTGTATGGGGATCTGGGAATAGTTTAGATTCACAGTTTTGTCCGCTAGACAATGTTTTTTAATTAATTTATTACTAGTTGTTGATACAAACGTTTACTTCAAAACACGGAGATTTATGTCTTTAATAGGTAAACTCCAAAAATATAAATAAAAAACGTAACAGATATTTCTTGATTATAGGGCGATACGAAGTTCGCCGGGTCAGCTAGTTATATATATACTAGCTGCGCCCTGCGGTGTTACCCGCGGATTTCCGGGATGTAAAGTAGCCTATGTGCTATTCCTGGATGTCAGCTTCATGTATACAAAATTTTAACAAAATCGCTTCAGCCGTTTGAGCGTGAAGAAGTAACAAACATACACACACACTCACAAACTTTCGCAATTATAATATTAGTAGGATATATATCTATCTCGCAAAGTTATATTTATCACACATTCTTCTATTTATCATCTCATTCCGCAAATCCTCGGAAACGACTGAGCCGATTTTGATACGACATTTACAAGAATAGATGTTATAATAAGGAATAACCTGGGTTTTTGTTTGATTTTTTTTACTTATTTTTATTGCTATACATAAAAAAATAACTATCCAAATAGAATAAAACTGCAGACATAGTTATTTCACAGCATTATGTATTTAAAAACACGCAAAATGTATCGAGTTAGTGAAATATTATTTTTATTTGGTCAAAAAATATATATTTATAAATTTAAATGAAACATATATTTTTCGGATGTACTACGTGACTTTATTTTTGTAAAATCTAGATACTCCCGACGTTTCGGCTACTTTTAAGCAACCGTGATCATTAAGACTAGATGTGTTGGGGAAAAATATGTTTCATTTAAATGAATAAAACTCGAATATCTCATTATATATTTAATTAATTTTCTTTGTATAATATTATAATAATTTAATTAAATTAACAATTATTAATTTCAGCCCACCTCAAGAACCGCCGATTTTTAACTACGTTAGCTCAGTAGAAAATAGAATCACTTGGGGCGATTTTACCGATTTAAATATGGCGAGAATCGACAAACATCCGTTCTCTAACGCTGTCTGGTAAGTATTTAATATAAGCTTGATTAATTAAAAAATCTATGATAGTCTAAATAATTTAGTTGGAATAAACCGAAAAAAAAAAACTTCAGGTGTATTACTATTTTTTATGAAAATAACACCTCATAATATTCATTAATTTTACAAATATAAAAATATATTTTAAGACGTGTATTTAATGAAAGTCAGTAGTGGCTTAGTGGTTAAAAGGCCCGCCTCTCATGCACGATTGCATGGGTTCGATCCTGGCAAGTACCAATGTGATTTTTCCGAGTCATATGTACTTAAGAGTATTTAGACACCACTGACAGATAAAGGAAAATATGAGAAAACCTGGACTGATAATTTCCAATTATAAGTTTGAAATCACCAACCCGTTAAGCAAGCGTGGTGATTAATGCTCAAACCTTATCCATGTGAGAAAAGGCTCAGCAGTGGGCTCTGATAGGCTGATAAATAATGAAATTGTATTTAATATTTTCATTATACATCTTTATATGGATAATCTAGTAAGTGTATCATTTATACAGGTACGTGTCACTTACTCTGAACAAGTCGTCTTTCGTGAATGCAGTCTGCGTACTTTTCCTACACTTACTCCCGGCGGCACTAGTTGACGGACTAGCTGTATGTGTTGGAAAGAAACCACAGTAAGACAATACTTATAATATAACTATATATGAAATTCCATTTAACTATAAAAATACTCATATATAGAGAAAAATAACTTGATTTTTTCAAATGAAGATGATTTTTATCATAATATTATTCTCATACTTATAATATATACATAACTAACTATATTTGGTATTCCATTTAAGTATAAAAATAACTTGATTTTTTCAAATTAATATAACTTTAATCATAAAATTATTATCATTGTAATTATTTTTTTGTTTTAAACAGGATGTTAAAAGTTTATAGAAAGATACACAAGTTTTCATCTGTGCTCTCATACTTCTGTACAAAAGAAATTAAATTCTGTAACAAAAGAACCAGAGAATTATGGGAAAGTACGTCTCAGACAGACAAACAGGTATTTGATTTGTTTTATAAATAATTTTCATGAACTAGTTTGTATGACTTTTTATAAAAAATTGCCTTAAAATTGCTAACTACTTGAAAGATAATTAGAACTAAAATTTTCGCGAGTACTCATTTAAATGATCTTTCGTCTTAATGATCACGGTTGCTGTAAAGTAGCCGAAACGTCGGGAATATGTAGTTTATAATCAGAAATAAAAAATCACGTAGTTAATCCGAAAATATTAGTTTCATTTACTTGAAAGATGTTGAACATTATGTACGCGTACGTTCGTCTAACGAATACTTGCCAAATTAGTTTTCTAGAGTGATTTCAGTCACGAAGAGTGCCTAATATCCTATCAAAAATAATCTACGTTCCTTTTTCTGAGTCTACCTACAAAACGAGTCAGTAATTATTAAGTTGTACACTTGAAACATAATAAAATCTCATGCTTTCACTAACTTTGTTCCAGATATTTCCATTCAGTATGGCTGAAGTATCCTGGTCCTCATATTTTGACGACTACCTAGCGGGCATCAGACGGTATTTGTTTAAAGAGAGCGATGACACTCTTCCAAGAGCGAGACGCAAGTGGACACGGTCAGTAACAAAATAACAAACAAATTAAACTTTTAATGAATACTGAATCCATTTTGAATTAAAGAGTGGTAGAGCCTAGCTTTAGTTAAGCAATTACAGCTCGAACATGGTCTGTCTCGACCGTAAGTACCACCCTCTCACAGAAGATCGGCGTGAAGTAGTCTTTAATGGCTGCGTTTCGTCCGATGAGTGAGAGAGACGGTTGCCTTTTTCCTATTCCCACCCTTTCCTACTATTTCCCTATTCTCACACATCCCTTTTCCTCAACAATCTACTTCTCGCTATTTATAAAGCCAATGTTATGAAATAAGTTTGCAAGTACGGTTTTTAATTCTTACACACTCATTATATTAAATACTTAGTTATTAACTCGAAAGAAGAAATATATCAATGTCTTTCGCTTTTTTGATGAATAAAAAAAATAAGGAATAATAAATATTATTCTTCACATATCAAATCTATCATTTCTAATTTGTTTATTTTTGATAGATAAAACATTGATCAAACATTTCATTTATATATATATTTCATTTATATATTTTTTTTAAAATTTCCTTAAATTTATATAATCAAAATATGTAATGTGCACTAAAATTAATTTTTCATTTTCCAGATTATATTATCTACATCAGATAGTCCGCATCGTGTTCTGTTTGTTCGCCATTTATATTCTGTGGTGTTTAATTTCGCGGGTTTTGTGATAAAAACCGTCAAAATAAGCACGTCAAAACAAACCAAATATACATATATATCCGCTTCATTTATCGCAATTTTTCATTTATAACTTGGTAATCTGTACAAAGCTGTATATAGGTATATTTAAATGTAAATTAGTTCTTAGACATTTTATAAAGAAATATGATATTAATCTATATGACGTATTGTTTCAGTCTAAGTTTTAATATATTGATGACATTGCTAGCTTAAGATCTTTATTGTACAGGTATAAATATCTTTAGAACATGTAAAAACATTTGTAATCTATAGATAATATGTGAAATAAAAAAAATGGTTGTTCTTATACTTTGTTTCATTGTCGCCTATTTCTATAAGTATGGTGAGTCTAATAAATCATTATACGGTTTTACCTATACCTGATGTTTTATAATTGAAAACTGAACAAATTTTAGGCGTTTAAATAAATCGTGACTTTCATTCCATAATTATGTTAAAATTAGTGTTTCTGTCAAAAATATTGCGACGAAACTTCTCAGCATTCAATGTATTCACCGTGCTAGTGTCGGGTCCATTGTTGTAGTGAGAGGAGCTTCAACAGTGACTGGGACTTGCGACCCAGGTGTAGGTTTAAGGGACCACTATCCAATTAATAAGTATCCACGTTGTTAACTATAAATGTTGTTTCATATTATAATGAAAAATCTTTTTGTTAAATTTCCATTCACAATCTAATTAACACATTAAAAAGCTTGTTTTGATAAATAAAACAAAAGTTACTAGAAAACTTTATTGCAACAAAAATGGCTAAAACAAAACTGCAAGTACTAACGCGTCAAACTACAGGTGAATCCGAAAAAACATTAAGTACAAAAAACACACTAATATTACAAAAATTCCTTATATTTACTTTAAAAAGTATAAAATGCTGACACTGGAATGAAAATTCAATTAATTTCACAACGACAACTTCATTCCTACTCAAAATTGTTAAAAAACATCTAATTGATAATTGTATAGTTAAAAATAATTTCTATTTAATATCTATTCTCAAAAAGGGGCTTAAATTTCTTATTACAATATATTTGAAACACACAAAATTGTAATAATCGTCACAAAATCTATCAAATCATTTCTTAGTCTAGATTCTCACAGAGTTAACTCAGTCTCAAGTACTTCATATTTTTCTTATACTAAATTATTTAATTGTATATAAATTATATAAAAAATTTATTGATATGAAACTGTAGTCTACAAAAGTATTTCAGCTTGGAGGAATTACTAAAAGAAATTTATAAATTTAGGCAAAACCAAACAAAGATTGCTTTGTTCTATATAATTTTGTTATTGTCCGATATATTCTATAAAATTTTCATTCATAAATAATGTATTTAATTCATTTGAAAATTTATTTCTTGTTGTATATAAAATTACAAAAATTTTAATCTAATTCGAGAAGTATTATTTGTACGAACTTTATAAACTACACATATATGAGTATCATCAAATTGATAATAACTATGACATATAAAAAACACTATTTTCCCTTATTTTTGAGCTGCCATTATCTTTAAAATGTCTAGTTAACATACATACATAAACAAAGCGCTCATGAGAATAATTTTAACTTATAATGTTAAGAATGCTAATAGAATGGCCATGGTTAGCGTAATTAAATCGATCTTCGCCCACCACGCCGCGCTGCTGAATAGCGGGTCACGCCTTAATCCAGGGAAATTAATATCTGCCACCGGGGATTCTGGAAATACATATAAATGAAATCAGTATAAGTAATATAAAAAAAATGTACTCAAAGTTGATAGTTGACTTTAACAGAGTTTTGATTAAAGATAAAATGTTGCTATATTTTGATATGAAATTCAATTATAAATAATTATTGGTGGCATTTGCAACATACATGCCGCAAAAGAAAAACATATAGCTATCCTCAACAAGAAAATTATAAAAAACTCTACTATTTACATAATTTAGCATAATATTTTATAAACTTTTTTTCACAAGCATGCAATAGCTCGATTACTTCAAACACAATGGGCCATAAGCCTAACAAAAGAAAAGGTTCTTGCCAAATTACACATAATTTATAACAAAATTAACGTTGACCTTACTCATTGTGGTAATCATCACTGGATAGTGTCTGATAAATTGATACTCAACCACAGACATACTATCACAGAAAGAATGACACACAATCATTTATACTAATATTATAAAGCTGAAGAGTTTGTTTGTTTGAAAGCGCTAATCTCCGAAACTACTGGTTCGAATTGAATAATTCTTTTTTTGTTGGATAGTCCAGTTATCGAGGAAGGCTGTGGGTTATATAACATCACGCTACGACCAATAGGAGCAAAGATATAGTGGTAAATGTGTAAAAAACGGGAGAAATTATTTCATCTTTGAAGCCTTCCGTTGCGTGCGCCGTGAAAACGATTCAAGATACACAAAAAATATGTATTAAAGAATAATAGCTCTTTCAATGATCTAAAAAACACTCCGCGACAGTATATGTCTATCTTTTAAGATTAACTCACAAAAACCGTTTTTATGGTACCTAATTTGGTCGAAATAATTTGTTTAAGTTGTATCAACATAATAATATTAATCTTTATTCAAATAAAGAAATAAATATCGTGTTGGATCAGAGTACTTTATTGTGAATTAAAAAAAACATAGGTTTTATTCTGAAAATTCTACGGGAACTCGACCATTCCGAAAACCCCGCAAGAACGGGAACTATGTGGGAAGAACCAAAAATCTGCCGGAAGTCACTATTCCACGCGGACGAAGTCGCGGCAAAAGCTAGTACAATATATAGATCAAACTCACCGTCTCCATATTACATAAAGTCCTACAACTGTGATGAGTTCGCTCGCTTTCCCGACACTCGCTGCTCCATACCTTGCTTGTCCACATGCAGGCGGACAGACAGGTATAACGGATTCTATAAAGATCATGCGAAGCTATATATATTATATATATACATACAAGCCACATATATATATATATAATTTTAGAAGCATACTTTTATATATCCCATTTAAAAGTCAGTGGTGTCGTAGTTGTTAAAAGGCCCGCCACTCATACATGAGGGCGCGGGTTCGATCCTGGCAAGTACCAATGTGATTTTTTCGAGTCATATGTACTTTAAGAGTATTTAGACATCACTGATTAAAGAATTCCCAAAGAGGGAATTCCCGTTCGTAAAAAACAATTAGCCAAAACTATTCACAACATGTATGGCAGACCCTGGCTAAAGCTGGGAAATTGCCAGGAAGATGACTTTCATATATCACATACAAATTTAAAGATAGTCTATATAAGGTAGAGAAATATAAGATTATGAAAACATGGCTAATTTAATATTTAAAGATAATTGTTTTAAATTTACTGTTTGATTCACCATTTAAAATAAAATTAATAATGAATACTGTTAAAAAAATATTTTTGCTTATTAAGGATCTGTTTCGTAAAAGTATGCTTATAAAATATAAAAACACAATCTGAAACAAAATTACTAGCACAAAATAAAATCACATTTCAATAAGGCAACTTGCAAGATATTTTTAACTGTATAGTTAACGAAAACTGTGTTAATTAAGTTTTTAGTTGATAAAACATTTAAACCATTGGTTTTTAGTTAAATTTTAAACTTACAGTTTTCGTTACTTATATAATGTAACTAATAGCGTCAGCTTTAGGCATTCACGTTTATCCCTACTAATATTATAAATACGAAAGTAACTCTGTCTGTCTGTCTGTTACGCTTTCAAGCCTAAACCGCTGAACTGATTTTAATGAAATTTTGTACTGAAATAGAATTGACCTTGACAAAGAACATAGTATAGTTTTTATGAAAGACTTTTGAAAGGTTCTCTTGGAAACGCGATATAATCGAACTCCACGCGAGCGGAAAGCTAGTTCTTAATAAAATCGTATAATTTAAAAGATCAACATTTTTTTTCATTAACTTTATAGTAATTTTTCACATTGGCGTCAAAATTATGACATTTTAAATACTTTTAATTTCTTAATAATGCCTTATAGCAACAAACAATTTCACTACCATTCATAAAAAGCTAAAAAAAAAATCTTTCTATGCTTAATATTGTATATATATTGAAAATAAATATATCATCGCCTCGCTACGCATAATCAGTAATCTTAATACGAGCTCACACCAAACTAAACACAGTTCAATCTTAAATAGATTCACAACCAAATTATATTAAAATTTTTATTCTATTACATTAACTATATTTTAGACATCACTAATTAATGCTGATTCCCAAAAAAGGGTTGATGTCAGGCAGGCGACCGGTCGTAAAAACAAATAGCCAAAACTATTCACAACATGTAAGGCAGACCCTGGCTATAGCTGGGAAATTGCCAGGTAGAAGAGAAGATAACATTAACTATATGTTTAATTAGATGTGCCCACTCGTAGTTAAAATCCAGGCAAAGCCATATAAATGTATATATACCAAATAGTTCAACGACTCCTTCATCGCTGCCCAATTTGTTTTGTGCTCTACACTTAAATTGTCCGTATTGTCGTTTCTCTATAGTAATAACTCGTAAAGTCGTGTCAGTAAATTCATCTGCGGTAGCGAAGTGTGAAATTCTGAAAAATAATATATAAATAATTAATTTTAGGTAAATATGATAGACTTGAATAATATTGATATTTAATTAAGTTACAGTCACATAAAGATATAAAACATGTTTTAGTAAATCATTATTATATTATACTAGTTTTTATGCGCGACTTCGTCCGCGTTAATAAGATTAAAATTGCGAAAGATTGTGAGTGTGTGTGTGTATGTTTGTTACTTCTTCGCGCTCAAACAGCTCAACCGATTTAGATAAAATTTTGTATATAGGAAGCTGACGTCCAGGAATAACACATAGGCTACTTTACACCCCGGAAATCGGCGGGTAACACCGCGGGGCGCAGCTAGTTAGTAATATATGTATAGCTGTCCGGGCGAACTCTACTCTGTCTTACATAACCAAGTATTGGTATTTATTAAATTTTTCCTGTTTCAATCAACAGAATGATTGACATATTAGTTAGTTGTCAAATCTAATGTCAAAAAAAAACGTTTGTTTGGGAAATAGAAACGGGTTGTTTTTATGGTTTTCCCAGTAATGAATCAATTTTTTTCATCTTTTAAACCTTCCCTGAACCTCCACGAACATTTCAAGACTAAGATAATATAAATCTGTTCAGCCGTTCTCGAGTTTTAGTGAGACTAACGAACAGAAATTATTTTTTATAAATATAGATAACTCCAAATAATTTTGTAACAACCCTTATTACAAGTTTGTAAATCACACTACATACATACAGTTAATAGTTTATTAATTATTTACGAAGTGTTGTATGAGAAACGGGAAACATTACGTATGTAGTTTGATCGTGAAAACTTGGATTAAAGTTATCAAATATTGTAGATAATACAATCGAAAAAATATATCCTAGTTTATGACCTCGACATTGTGTGTGTTGTTTTATTAAGTCTAGGCTACCATTAAAGTTTCATCAAGATCGGTTCAGTATTTTATAAAGGTACTAAAAGACCCGGCGAACTTTGTAACGCCCTATAATCAAGAAATATCTGTTATGTTTTTTATTTATATTTTTGGAGTTTACCTATTAGAGCCATAAATCTCCGTGTTCTGAAGTGCGACAGAATGATTGACATATTAGTTAGTTGTCAAATCTAATGTAAAAAAAACGTTAGTATCAACAACTACTAATAAATTAAAAATTTATTAAAAAACATTTTCCAGCGGACAGAATTGTGAATCTAAACCATTCCCAGATCCATGTCCATCTAAGACATACACACTCACAGAAGAATTATATATATGTATAAAGATTTTCTTTACCTGTAATGCTGATTATTTGATAATGCGTATTCGTCTTTAAGCCAAGTAATAGCGGGAGGTGGGTACGCTTCCACGTGACATTCTAAGTCCATATCATATTGAAGAGCCTGGAAATAAAAACACACATATATATATATAGGCATACCCTGGCTAAAGCTGGGAAATTGCCAGGAAGAAGATATATATATATATATATCCATTTTTCTATTTCCTTTTGTATTTTTAAGATGCCTATGTCGAAAGACAAGATATTTTTGAGCTCATCATCATTAAATTATAAGTAATTACATTATACAATTATGCGAGTTCTATCCTGGCAAGTACCAATGTGATTTTTCCGAGTCATGTGTACTTTATAAGAGTATTTAGACATCACTGATTAATGCATTCCCAAAGAGGGTTGATGTCAGGCAGGCGGCCGGTCGTAAAAACAATTAGCCAAAACTATTCACAACATGTAAGGCAGACCCTGGCTAAGGCTGGGAAATTGCCAGGTAGAAGGAAGGTATACTATACAATTAGATTAATAAATAACTAATGAGCTGAGTAAGAAATCCCTCTTACTATTAAATTGAATTATCAATGTGATACTCATAGTTTTTTAGATATTAGTAAAGATGAATGGAATAGTCTTGTAAAATAGAATAATACTTATTTACATTGATTTTAATCGATTTTTTAACACAATTACTCCTTTTACTTTTTATTATGATTATTTTCTTCAATTATTTCTTAATCATACAGGGTGACTGGTGAATTACTATCGATACTTGAGGACGTGATATTTGACGATCATATATGACAAAATAAAAATTAATATAACAAATATTAATAAACTTCTGAGTAAAGTTAACCAAAAGTTATGTAATTAATTACGCATCGTGTGAACACCTTACAGATTAGGTATGCACACACACACACACGCGTGCGGCGGCGTGTCAGCACGTCGCCGCACGCGTCCACACTTGGAACGTGTCCACACTTTATTTATTTATACGGAAATTAGGTAAAAAATTAAGTACCTATTTTTTTACATAATTCGAATGAGCATCATGTACCGAGTATCCTCCTTAAATATTGATAATAATTCACCAGTCACCCTGTATAGTTCCATAAATTAGTTTTTTTCATATACCTGTCCTAATCTAGGTTTCGGTACAGTCACAACAGGTGAGAATTCAACTTCTAAGTTAATATTTCTCCTCGCTCCTTTGCCAACGCCGTTCTCAGCTACACAATAATAAGTTCCACGATCTTCTTTATGTACTGATGCTATGTTTAGGATGTTACCACTGAAAATTTAAATATATATATAGAAATACATATATATTTTATTTGTTTTTTAAAAAACATATGGATTGCAGCGATACTTAAGGAAATCCTCATAATTTTAAAACAATAATTTCTGATAAAGTATGCATATTTTATTATTCTATATCCACATGATCCCGATGTTTCATGGACATTCAATATTAAAATGTCTGTCATTATTTTAGTCTTGTTATTTGAAGACATATTATTATGAAAACATTAGATTATCATATTATATACAACTTGTTTTGTCATACAGTTAGTTAACTATGAACATAGATGTATACCAAGCAATGCTTTATAATAACTCAAACTAAATTGAAACGTGTTTGTGTGTGTGCGCGTGGATGTGTGTATATATGTGTGTGTGTGTGTGTGTGTGCGCGCGTGGATATGTGTATATGTGTGTGTGTGTGTGTGTGTGTGTGTGTGTGTGTGTGTGTGTGTGTGTGTGTGTGTGTGTGTGTGTGTGTGTGTGTGTGTGTGTGTATATTACCGATATATCGACCCCCCAGTCGGTAGTATAGCGTTATTCTCACGTCGCCATGATATTTTTGGCATTGGAAAACCACCCGCGTAGCATTCCATTTTAGCACCTGGAAATTATATATTATATGTATATAAATAAAAGTACACTAAGTTAATATACTAGCAGATTATGAAAAAAGTTTAAGCTGAATAATTTTCAATACTAATGACTCTTAAGGTATTTTTTTTTCATTAAGTAATTATTTAGTGTTATATTATTACCGATAGTGAAAATATTACCTTAAATGTCGTTAATATATAAAATATTACATCTTAAATTTTCTTCTGATAATCCACTTCCAAAGTAAATATGAAGAATTATAGGTTTAGAGATGATTTATTTCCCATTAAGAACAATGTTCACTTACATAGGAAACTTAAACGAGTAATATAATAATAAACATTTATGAAGTTAGTGGTGACCTTATTTATACAAACATTCAAATATTATAAAGTTTGACAGTGCGTTTTTAATTTAGCCTTAAATTTCAAAAAAGACTTTTCGTTAAATATTTCTTTCGGTAGATTATTGTACATTAGCGCTCCCTCAAATTGTATAGTTTTGTTACCATAATGTTTAGTTCTAGACTAAGGTATTTGTAATTTATGTATATTTAGTCACTCGGATTTGCACTATGCCAGATGGTATGTTATTAAAATCTTAGAAAATTTACTGCTGAACAGATTTTGATATAACTCACTTTCCCCTTCACTGGCTACGATAGATCTTGTTGAATTATCAGATATGATGGGTGGTCGCCTCACTTGTAGTTCCACTTCACCAGTAATTTTGCTGTTAGCGTTTATTAAAACTTGGCATTGGTACCAACCGGCATCTGTTTCTTGAATGTCTTTGATCTGGAAATAATTATTATATATATTAATATAATTACTAATATTATAAATGAGAAAGTAACTCTGTCTGTCTGTTACGCTTTCACGTCTAAACCACTGAATAGATTTTAATGAAATTTGGTACAGAGATGGAGTTGACCTTGAGAAAGAACATGGGATAGTTTTTATCACAGACTTGTAAGGTTCTCTTGGTAACGATATAACCGAATTCCACGCGGGCGAAGCTGCGGGCGGAAAGCTAGTTAAATATATAAATGATACTAATATTTTCCGATTACTAGGAGATGTCATCTCGTCTTAATGATCACGGTTGCTGTAAAGGAACCGAAACTTCGAGATCATGTAGATATAGAATAAGAAACACGTAGTATACGAAAATTATAGTTTCATTTAAATGAATACTTGCGAAATTCTTAGATCTGATTCTTGTAATATTGTGCAACATGTGTTTTGCTATTTAACAAAAAATCTACTTCACTGATTTTGATGAAACTTTAAAATTATATAGTTTTAATATCAGATAGGAGCATAGATATAATTTATCGCTTTATTCTGTGTAATCATCTAGGTATATCAATTGTGTTTAGTATGGGGTTGAGTGAAAAATATTGAGGTCAATTGAGTTAATGTTTGTTCTTAATTGATATAGCAATGTGTGTCACGTGAGAGGTTTCAGTTTTCACGAACATACCGACAGTGTGTAAGTAGCGGACGCTTCATCAAAACGAAGAGAAAATCTCGAATCACGGATGATGAGTCCAGAATTCATTGACAGTGGTAGCGACTGGGTACTCTTCATCTGGTCGTATTTTAACTGGAAATTAATAAAATATATAATTAGTATATATACCGATAAGTCCTATTTATTATTAAGTCAGTGGTGGCTCAGTGGTTAAAGGGTCCGCCTCTCGGCCTCTCGTCGCCGAGGGCGCGGGTTTGATCCCGGCCCGGGCAAGTACCAATGTGATTTTTCGGAATCATATGTACTTTCTAAGAGTATTTAGACATCACTGATTAATATTGATTCCCAAAAAAGGGTTGATGTCAGGCAGGCGGCCGGTCGTAAAAACAATTAGCCAAAACTATTCACAACATGTAAGGCAGACCCTGGCTATAGCTGGGAAATTGCCAGGTAGAAGAAGAAGATCGATAAGTCCTATATATAGGGCTAATGTAGCAATTTAGCCATTATCATTTTTTTGCTTTAACCACTTCAAAAAAATACGTTTGTTGGTGAAAAGACTTAATTTTTATAGCAATAAAAAAGCATTAGTAACATATAAGGGCTTATATAATGTATATTATAAATATATATATTTAAAAAACTATTAGGTTAACAAAAGAGTGTATCAATCTTAAATGTCGTACATGTATGTCATAGTTGATATACAAAGTATCAAAAGCATCAGTTGTATGTACAATACATTGACATCAAACTTACAACGTCTCTACTGAACAATTGTCCTTTGCACATTGGCATATATATATATATATAATTATACTTGTATTGTCTGTTTGTCATATAAAACAACTGCCTTGTACTACTTCTGTACATATATACATTTGTAACACATAATATACATACAAGATTTCTTATTATTAAAATGTTCTTAATAATAATTATACATAAAATTATATTTTTTTATATATATCTATCACTTTTACCAAGTTATTTTTAATCTAAGTTTTCACTATAATTATAAATACAAAGTTTTTCACGTTTTTCGTAATCAATACTCTTTACTTTACGTGTGTAGTGTACTCAAACTTGTAGTAAGCACAATGAACATCAAGATGAATGTAACTACATACTAAACTCATTGCAAATTAAGCCAATTAGTCTTAATTAAAAACATCATCTATTTTAAGACTGAATTTTGACCTTTACTTGTTAAATAAAGTTTGTTAATGCATTAAAAATAGTATATATAAAAATGCATATGTATATTATTTATCTATTTGTAAAGATAAAAGGCAGAAATCTGTGTTATAGTAAGTTTTTTAAAGAAAATACATACATTTTTATTTATATAAGTAACTAATATACAAATTATAGTTTCTGTGATTAAAAACTGGCATATTGAATATACATAGCACTTTTATGAATTATTTAGAAAATTCTTGATAAAAAAATCTCAAAATATACAACCACTTAATGTTCAATATATTTACATAATCAGGTTTAATTTGCAGAGTGCAAATTAATTGCAATAAGCAATTAATTGCAGGACTGCAATTAATTAATTTATATATTCATCAATATTAATAGAATTTAATAGATAGTTATAACAAGTTTTTCCAAAGAGGATTTATGTCAGGCAGGCGGCCGGTCATAAAAACAATTAGCCAAAACAATTCACAACCATGTAAGGCAGACCCTGGCTATAGCTGGGAAATTGCCAGGTAGAAGAAGAGGACAATAGGTAGTTATAACATATTTATATGTACCATAAGTTTTAACTGTGTTTCCATACATAATGTATAGTTTTTGTATTTATAAGGATATTTGTTCATAATTTTATAGCATTTGGCTATTACTCTACTTGATGGAAAGTAGAGATGTAGCCATCGGCAATCTGTAGTTTATAAAAAGACTATCTAATTAAAAGTCTTCTTGAAGGTAACATTTTAAGTTATGTTATAGACACAAATTTCTGTCTCATACATATATGTTACCATGGTTGAAAAACTTGAAATTCTTATTTAATTACAGAAATTAATTAATAGTTAGGTTTAAAGAAGTTTATTTCCAAAAAGAACAAAGTTCGCTTACAAAGGAAATTTTAAAATTATAACTACAATTAAGATATTACAATTAATAAACAGTAGTGATATTAAACAAGATCAGTGAAATCATCTAATATATGGGTTCTTAATCGTTTTTAAATATATTTAGAGATTTTGAATTGACAACACTTAGATGCAGTATACAGCTGTGCTCCTTCAAAATAGTTACCGAGCACTAATTCAACATTACATAAAAAATATGATTAAAGTCAGTGGTGGCTCAGTGGTTAAAGGGTCCGCCTCTCGGCCTCTCGTCGCCGAGGGCGCGGGTTCGATCCTGGCCCGGGCAAGTACCAATGTGATTTTTCCGAATCATATGTACTTTCTAAGAGTATTTAGACATCACTGATTAATGTTAGTTCCCAAAAAAGGGTTGATGTCAGGCAGGCGGCCGGTCGTAAAAACAAATAGCCAAAAACTATTCACAACATGTAAGGCAGACCCTGGCTATAGCTGGGAAATTGCCAGGTAGAAGAAGAAGACAAAATATGATTAATATGAAAAGCTGTTCAAGAATGTTCGATTTCATCGGAGAGTGACTTACCCAAAGAACGGGATATTCCTGAGCATAATGTACCGAGCAATCCAGATCCACTTGACTTCCAATATCTTTGATCTGTTCTTGGGTTATATGAGATATAGTTGGCGTTCTTTGACCAGAAACTGTTGATAAAACATACATTTAATACTATACCATTGATATGACGTTGTGTATGTAACATATTTTACGTAAATTCATTGATTTTATTAATCATTAACATTTATTTTAAATTCTAAGATTTTAGTGAGTAAATTGAGTATTAAGCAAAATAAATCGAAATGATTTTATATAAAGCAATAGGGTATATGAAAAAGGACAAGAGAGTAAAGTAAAATTTAATTTCATATCATTTTGAGATATTACGTGTTAATGAAGTATAAAGCTTATATGAATATGAATTACTAATAGATTCTAAAGTTATACATTTTTTAAGATAAATTTCCGTTACTACTTTCTATGTAGGACGCTAAAAAATCGATAAAGTTGACACTCATTTCCCGCGTTACATTATCTAAATATTGTAATCAAAATAAACGTAAATACTTATTTATATAAATATTAAATAAAAGGAGTTTCATTTGAAACTATTTAAATGTATTTTATAATATAAAAAACGTTTTTTAGAATAAAAATAACGTCTATTATTTTAAATTTAAGAAAATATTCAAAAATTAAAACAATAAATGAGGGGGTTTAAAATGTCGGCAACACATCGCGACATCGCGTTTTAAGTATTTTCGATTTAAAAATATAGGGAGAACTAAAAAAAAGCAAATTTTTTTCAAAAATACGTTCAAGGGTGTGTCTTTCAACGTCACGACTAGTAAACATTCGGTGATCGGCATTATTTTTGTTAACTATATAAACGTATTATTATGCGATATTTATTAAACTTATATCAAATGTTATAAAAGAAATTTAATATATTGCAATAAATTTTACTCACCGGATAATGATATACACGAAATCACAGTAAAACATTTTAATATTGAGAACGCCATGGCATAAACGACTACAACCACACCTCAGTTCACAGTTGCTATTAGAACCTGCTTTGACCATTGAATGGATTTCACTCTTTGTTTGAATAACGTTCCGTTCGACGCTTTGTATATTAAAAAAAACTATGATTTAATTTACTTATAATTTTTTTTTGTTTTTATAACAAAAATATGTTTAAAATATTACATAATATTTAATAAATTATTGTATAAAATAACAAAATATCTACTCCAACAGAGGGCGCTGTTACAATTAAATGGATAACTATTTCAAGGCTAAACAAATATTAATTAACTTTGTAAATACTATTTTGCTGTAAAGTCTAGTAAAGACGACTACCATTTAATATTGAATAATCGTATTCATAGAAAGAGAGACCGTTTGGTAAGTTTAATACTTTTTATTGAAAAATATGTCCAATAAAACTTGAACAACGAAACATTTTAGACAGGTGGCGAAAATTCGGGTAGCTTAACTAGTAAAATTAATGACATATGCAATCAATGAAAATATTTTAAATTCTAATATGTAGTATAAAATTTATATTTACGACGTGCATTAAGTATTTATTGGGCAAAAATATTAAGTTATTTAAAATAAAATTTATATAATATATCACTCGGATAACTAAGAAATATACATATAAATTAAATTGGAACTTGTTGCATATACCATGTTCAGGGGCAAATGCAATAATTTCGATAAATTTTTCAGGAGTTTAGATAATTTCGGGTCGGAGGTAATAGTAACAAAAATGCGAAAATTGAATTAACTTTGGCTTTTTACTTAAGATAGATCGCCATTATTCCTTAGTTGTTGAGCCGTAAGCACATCCTATTTAAATTTAATAATAAAAAACATTTAATAAATAGAACGTAAGAAAATTGTATCTAAATATTAAATTGTTTCTATATTTTTATGGTATTATGTTGTCTATGATAGCAAATTCATTTAATACGAATTATTTTACTAAAAATATGTTTTTAAATGTGTCATAAAAGATAAATATTTTTATTACTCGATAGACATTAAAATATATATATTTTTTTAAAGAATGCCAAATAATAAATTTCAATCGTCATTTAAAACCTTTTTGCTTACAAACTATTTAATATTTGTCTATGGTAAAATTTAGTATGTTTTATCTTTGAATGATTGTGTTTATTTTTAAATTGCCTCCAATTAAAAATTATTGTCAGTTGATTGGCAATTGGGTCTTTTGAAATTCTGTACTGGATCGTATGACTTACATTACTGTGTTATTAAATTTAAGAATAACCCAATATATGTATATGTAAAATTATTATTTTTTGATAGAACCTTACAGAAGTCTTTATTCATTTATTTATCTTATTCTCAAAAGCTTTGTAGGTAATTTTAAAATGTCTAAATATGGCAACATTTTAGATGTATATCGAAATAAATGCGAATAAGATAATTGTTTTATTTCAATATTTTCCGAGTTATAACAAAGTCCTTTTTGTAACAGATATTTAATAGATATTAATTATTAAACCTTATTATGGTCAGAGCAAATAGAGGCAGTAATTTACTTCTCATTGCCTTGTAGATAGCAAAATATTTTCATCTCGTTTTATAAGATGGTTAAATTTGTTGGTTGGGTCTATTGAATTTTTAGAGACGAGGGAGATTAGCGTGGAATACCAGCGCACCTAAGAAGTGAAATCGTTATGTTGGAATGAAAACAGGAAAGAGTAGACATTGATTTTTAATGATTTTTTTCTGTTTTTCTTAAACTAAATTTATTAACATAACTTCCAAGTCACAATTGATTGTCAACATGCGTTCGAGCGCCACGCATTTCCTCTCGCTGTCTTTTTAAGCCCTCCAGAAGCGTAAAATATTTAACGCAACCCCCTTGGAAGTTGCATGAGAAGTTTCAATACAAATAGGTTTCAATAAATTAATATTCTTTTAGACCAAAAAGATTTAGAGTTACCACTGATGAATTTCTCCAACCAAAGAGACTTAAACGAAAAATGAACTTGTAACTTATGTTTCATTGTGTCTTTACGAGTATACAGGGTGACTGGTGAATTACTATCGATACTTGAGGACGTGATATTTGACGATCATATATGACGAAATAAAAATTAATATAACATAAATATTAATAAACTTCTAACTAAAGTTAACCAAAAGTTGTGTAATTAATTACGCATCGTATGAACACCCTACAGATTAGGTATACACACACACTCACACATACGCGCGCGCGGCGTGTTGTTGTATCAGCACGCCGCCGCACGCGTCCACACTTGGAACACTTGGAACGTGTCAACACTTTATTTATTTATACGGAAATTTTGTCAAAAATTAAGTACCTATTTTTTTACATAATTCGAATGAGAATCATGTACCGAGTATCCTCCTTAAATATTGATAGTAATTCACCAGTCACCCTGTATAGACAATAGAGCGATATAAATAGCGGACAAAGTCAGTCAGAATCATAGTCTTAGTTGGTTGGTTGTTCAAAATATGGCCTTCATCACTGCAAATACGTGCACAGTATATTCTTTCAGTGTCGTGTACAATTGAGACACGATCCGGGATTAACTTAAATGAAATAAAATTTAACAGATTTAAATGAATTCACAATTAGGAACTTTGTTAATTAAAACACAAATTCAATTATATGCAAACATAGGATATATTGTCAATGATGGCCTAGTGGTTAAAGGGCCCGTGTCTCATACATGAGGCCGCGGGTTTTATCCTGGCAGGTACCAATGTGATTTTTCCAAGTCATATGTACTTTATAAGAATATTTAGACACCACTGACATACGGTGAAGGAAAATATCGGAAGAAACCTGGACTTATAATTTCACAATTATAAGTTTGAAATCACCAACCCGTTAAGCAAGCGTAGTGATAAATGCTCAAACCTTCTCCATGTGAGAAGAGGCTCAGCAGTGGGCTCTGATAGGCTGATAAATATAGGAGATATATACTGTATAAAAAAATGTATAACAAGAACATATAGTAAATAATACTATGTTTATCGCATTCATTATTTATAATTCAAAATTTTCCCAGACCTCTTGTTTATTTTGACGTAACAGCGATTACGGGCAGACAGATAGGTCTTTATTTTATTACATTTACTAATCTACAGTTATAAATCACTAGCTTTCCGCCCGCAGCTTCGCCCGCGTGGAGTACGGTTATATCGCGTTTCCAAGAGAACCTTTCAAAAGTCTGTGACAAAAACTATCCTATGTTCTTTCTCAAGGACAACTCTATGTCTGCACCAAATTTCATTAAAATCAGTTCAGTACCTTAGGCGTGAAAGCGTATCAGACAGACAGAGTTACTTTCGCATTGATAATATTAGTAGGGATTATAGATAATATTAAGAATGCGAGATTTTTTTTGAATGATAATGGATAGTATGGGAAAGAAATGAAAAACCTTGTTTGAATGTCTTGGTGTGTTAGGCAATTTTTTATATCAAATAGATGGTCCACTTTTATTTATTGTATATATATATATATTCTATACGTGTTGGTAGGCGGTAATGAAATCGTAGGTGGTGAATACACTATCAAAATACTTATCTTATCTGTTAGAAGTTAAAATATGTTTTTATTAACTTATATATAACACTAGTTTTTGACTGCGATTTCGTCAGCCTATACATAGAAAATGTTTTTTTTATATATGAAAAGTTTCAAACGAGCAGTCGGACTATTTGTTGGACAGTCACCGTCACCCATGGACATCCACAAAATAATGTTGTAGATGCGTTGCCAACCATTTTTTTTAATGATGTAGTGGAAACTCTTTTTACGAGCCGTCCAACCAGCCTTGGTGGGGCCGGAAGGGATGTGTGAGGCTCGGCCTGGGCAGGCCCCTACTCACTAAAATCACTGCGAAAGCCATCGGCCGCTATGTCGGTGTACCCCGACAATGCGTTGCCAACCATGATTATTGAGGTAAAGAGAGGGGTAATAAGGAAATCGCAGGAAAGGGTGGGAACAGGGAAAGGGCAATCGTCTCTCTCACTCATCGGACGAAACGCAGCCATTAATGGCTACTTCACGCCGATCTTCTGTGAGAGGGTGGTACTTACGGTCGAGACAGAACATGTTCGAGCTGTAGTAACTTGACCACAGCTAGGCTCTACCATTATAAAACGATTATTTATATATAAACGTTAAAATTTGTCATGGTTACGTTAACTAACCAGTAGTGACATATATCGTCTGTAATAAGTTACTACATAAGTAATAACTGTTATGTCAAAATCCAATGAAACGGTACTTAATTTCGAGATAAATTATATCCTATGTCCTATTCTGAGGTCTCAGCTTCATTACTGTAAAGTTTCATGAAAATCGGTTAAGCAGTTTCCGCGAACAAGTGCTACAAACATTCATATGTCCATATACCCTCACAAAACTTGAATTGGATGGGAATTTACAATAAATACCATTTCCTGACTCATTTTAACCTGCCTAATTTTTAGTAACTCTATTTTATATCTCATCGTATGCAGATATACATTTATTTGTTTCATTCGTCATCAGCCTATCAGAGCCCACTGCTGAGCAAAGGCCTCTTTCTCACATGGAGAAGGTTTGAGCATTAATCACCACGCTTGCTCAAGGCGGGTTGGTGATTTCAAACTTATAATTGTGAAACTATAAGTCCAGGTTTCCTCACGATGTTTTCAGTCATTGGCTGGTATTAAAGAGGTGATGTTTTGTTCAGATATAGAGGCTTAGTGATCATTTTATCATATTGGTGATGAAAAAATCGAATAGGTGATGAAAAAATCATGTCCCTTTTTACACTTAGTAACAAAAGATTTTAAATAAATTTCTTATCAATGCTCAAGGTCAAACATATATAAAAGTAAATAAAATAATTTATTTACTTTTTTATATAAAAAACAGTTGTTAGGTATATAAAAAAACAGTTTTTCACTTAATTCATATTAATACAAGATGAGCGAACCATTATGATACTTTTAAAATTTTCGTCTGTCCGTTTGTTCCGGTCGATCTCTGAAACGGCTGTATAGATTTTGACGGGACTTTTACTATCACATAGCTGTTGTTTTGGAGTAACTTAGGGTACTTATATTTTATTCTGCTATAAAAGAAACTCAGGCTAATAAAGTCACTAAAGAATTTCTCAGTAATAAAAAAATATTTGAAAAATACATATATTTTTTGTATGGGTGATGTGTTAGTAAGAATTTTTTTATTTTTATTATGACATAGATAATTTTTATCTTAATAAAAGTAAGATTAAACTAGTCTCGATCATGCTATGTATTAAGATAAGATTAAATTATAAGTTTTTTTTATAAAAAAACATGAATAAATAATTTTAGATACGAATTTTTCCATTATTTTAAATGAAAATTTTTATAATCCCAATTAAATCTCTTAATAAACAAGAATTGAGGTAGGAATCTTATCAAACTACATTGAAATTAACTAAAAATTATATAAATACATACAAAATATACAATGAGTCATAATCATTACCTCCCGTTTTCAAAATTGGTTAAATAATTATTTATCAATGATTAATGTTGCCCCCAAAATAATAAGCCAATAATATTTATAATACCATTTGCGTAATTTAGTAGTGCGACCATTATTTATCGTTTATTAAAAAATATATAAAAAAATAAATATAAAAACCAACTGGAATGACGAAATTTATAAAATATATTACATTAAACCTAAATTTCACCATTTTTTTGTATCATTACTGTTAATTATAAGATTTAAAACGAATACTTCTTTGGTTAGTTTATTTTCTTTGTACATTTTATTTATTACTATATTTAGTCCGCGACTTCATTTATGTTATATTCCGTATTACTATAAGAATGAAATTAAAGTTTTATCAAAATCCGTACAGCATATTTTAGTAAAAAAACCATAATGTCCATACAAAGTATATCCTCATTAATTTTCGCTTTGACGTCTCATAAAGAACTAATATATCTATATTATAAAGATTCTGCACTCTTCTCTGATAACAGAAGTAATTTTAGTATGAGCAATATTTTACGTTAAGAAAAACAGTTAGCACTTTTTAATATAAAACTTTAAACTCTGCGTACTGAGTTTTATTAATTCGTTCCAAGGTATTTACAATTATAATAAACTAGCTTTTGCCGCGACTCCGTCCGCGTGGAATAGTGACTTCCGGCAGATTTTTGGTTCTTCCCACATAGTTCCCGTTCTTGCGGGGTTTTCGGAATGGTCGAGTTCCCGTAGAATTTTCAGGATAAAACCTATTTTTTTTTAATTCACAATGAAGTACTCTTAACCAACAACATATTTATTTGTTTATTTGAATAAAGATTAATATTATTATGTTGATACAACTTAAACAAATTATTTCGACCAAATTAGGTACCATAAAAACGGTTTTTGTGAGTTAATCTTAAAAGATAGACATATACTGTCGCGGACTGTTTTTTAGATAATTAAAAGAGCTATTATTCTTTAATACATATTTTTTGTGTATCTTGAACCGTTTTCACGGCGCACCCAACGGAAGGCTTTAAAGATGAAATAATTTCTCCCGTTTTTTACACATTTACCACTATATATTTGCTCCTATTGGTCGTAGCGTGATGTTATATAGCCTACAGCCTTCCTCGATAACTGGACTATCCAACACAAAAAGAATTATTAAATTCGAATAAGTAGTTTTGGAGATTAGCGCTTTCAAACAAACAAACAAACTCTTCAGCTTTATAATATTATAGTATAGATAAAACGTTATGATTATGGTCACATTAGTTTAATACGTGATGTAACTATTTATCACTTCTTATAATTTGATAGTCCGTTGAGTGCATCAGTCTTCAATAGTACTGTGAGTTAGATAGACATTTTAATTTATCTATATATATAATAAATAATGTAAGAAATTATATTCAAATATATTAAAAGTTTTAATATATATAGTGAAATATAATTTAAGTATTATCTATTTTTAGTATAGTAATAGTAAATATATTTATTATTAAAATAATTTACGATGGTTTAAACCCTTTTTTCTATAAAATAGGTAATATTTAACTATCAGATTTGAAAGAAATAGTGATGGGGACAACCACTAAAATAGTGATGCACCTTGTCTCAATAAAATAATTTATCGATATTCTACGTCAATTTATTATTCTATTTTACATTTAACACGAATTTTCGATTACTTTAATAGAATTGTAATCATGAACAGTTGAGATGAAATTATCTTAAATTTGGGTTATTATTTTTTAACAACACTAATAGGCATTTTCAGGTCAGCCGTCTGTTTGGGAAAATGTAAAATATAATAATAAATGAGATATAAGATTTTCGCGAGTATTCATTTTAATGAAACTAATATTTTCGGATTTACTACGCGATTTTTAGTTTTGATTATAAACTGCATACTCCCTACGTTTCGATTACTTTACAGCAACCGTGATCATTAAGACTAGATGTGTAGTGTATATTAATAAATATCACATATGTAAAATAATAATTTCATTTAAATATTTACTCGCAAAAATCATATATATCATATGACATGAAATAGTTACTTATCCTAGTTATGTACTTTAGGTTAAATAGTAACATTAAAATATTTATTTTATACTTATTTATATGTTTTTCTTATAGAGAAAATATCATGATGAAAGCTCTTATATTCGACGGAAAGGCGATTACCCTTAAGTATGGCGATTTCCCCATGCCAAAGTTAGTTCATGACACCGATGTCATTGTAAAAGTACACTATGCCGGTGTCTGCGGTACAGATCTACATATAATACAGGTATTTTTTATTAAATACAAAAATATACTAAATTGTTTTCAAGTCAGTGGTGGCCTAGTGATTAAAGGGTCTGCCTTTCGTTGCGAAGGCGCGGGTTCAAACCTGGCAAGTACCAATGTGATTTTTCGGAGTCATATGTACTTTATGAGAGTATTTAGACACCACTGACAGATGAAGGAAAACATCGTGAGGAAACATGGACTTATATCAAATTATAAGTTCGAAATCACCAATCCGTGTTGACCAAGCGTGGTGATTAAAGCTCAAACCTTCTCCATGTGACAAAGAGGCTTTGCTCAGCTGTGGGCGTTGATAGGCTGATGACGACTAAATTGTTTTTTGCTTTTATAGAAAACAAAACTATGTATTGTTTCAGGGGGAATTCCCAGCGTACAAAGAACGCCCTTTACCTTTGGGTCACGAATTCAGCGGTGTCATTCACGCGGTTGGTGAAAAATCAATTTTCAAAGTTGGCCAGAAAGTTGTTGTAGATCCCAATCGGTAAATAACTTTAAACTAAATTTCCTACAATATTCCTTTGATGGTACATTACGTTGCGTATAAATTCATGTTTAATTTGAAAGTTAAAAATGTGTTTGTTGTTTTGATATGAGTCTTAGATATAATTGTTTCTTTATTATCAGTGCTTGCGATCTATGCAATTTCTGTCGCAATGGCAATTATCAGTATTGCAAGGTGAAGGGTATAAATGATGCTATTGGAATTTGGAGAGACGGTGGCTGGGCAGAGTATGTTTTGAGCCCACAGAGTCAAGTATACGCTTTACCTGATGGGATCACTCTTGAACAAGGTGGGTAGTTTTATATTCTAAAGTGAATTTTTTTAGGAATAACTATTGAATGGTCATTTCAAGTATCAAAACAACACGTTTTAATTATTTATTTAACTTAAATTCTAGCGTTTTATCGTCACATACATTTTAAACAATTTCGAGTATTTCTTTATAAGTAATTCAGAATTCTTCAGTCTTCCTCAACTTATAAATTGCCTGAAGTTGAAGATTTCTATCAAGGCTGTCTTTTATAAGTGCATGTTGACAAAACCGATAGTCGGTAGAAAATTAATACTCACGAGCGTTATAAACACGTTTTTTAATAGAATTTTAATAATAAATTATTCTAAATTATATAACAATTAATAATATTTCTATCTAGTTATATATTCAACTGTAATGGTAATAAAATTCTGTTCTCAAATTAGCTTCCTCAAAAACTACTAATCGTAGATGGAGATTGAAATGTAATAGATATATTTCACTCAGATTTTGAGCTAAGTCTAAGATAAGCTAAGTCTCTGTTAAGCTATGTCTATGTCAAGCGAATATCTTTTTCTAGCCGCTCTATGCGAGCCGTTTGCTTGTGTATCCCACGGCGTGGACCTGGCTCAACCGCTTCCTATAGGAAAGAGCATACTTGTTGTGGGCGCTGGTATAATTGGTATGTAATTAATTAAACAATTATAACTTTGAACTCACCAACCCGTCTTGAGCGAGCGTGGTGATGAATGCTCTAACCTTCTCCATGTGAGAAGAGGCAGCTCAGCAATAGGCTCTAATATTCTGATGATGATTTGAATCGTTAAATAATACTTTATTTGTTATATAATATTATTGTTTAAAACGTATTTATTTAAACTATCGAAAAATAAGAATTTTATTACATACAGATAAATATTTAAGCGGTATACACTATGTATGTATATATATAAATTAACGCTAATATACTATAATAATATAAAAAATAAACATTTCGTGGAAATGTATATATTTTTTTATCTTTATTCATCTAAAAAATTGTAAGTAAATAGGGGGAAAGGGGGTAAAAAATATATAAAGGTTCCAGGAAAAGTACGAAACTTACGTATATGTATATTATAATAATTACATATTAAAACTTATAACCTACACCTAAGACTACATGATTGACCCGATGTTAGGATAGCAATACCATTCCATAGCTTGTGTGTATCAGGAATCTTCTGGTTCACACGCTTGGTGTTCGTTCCGCGGAGTCAGCGGCGTCAAGAGTTATATATTTTATACATACAACGATGTCGCCCCGGCGATGTTCATATATTTTTTAATATGTATTTATCACGTTGTTTTCAATGTATTTTTCTTATCATAGGTAACATGTGGATAGCGGTTCTACATCTTCAAGGTCATCGAGATGTAACTGTCTCTGAGATGAATAAATCCAGGCTCGAAATTGTAAAGAAATTAGGTAAAATGAATAATCCTACTAATATTATAATAGCGAAAGTTTGTGAATGTGTGTATATGTTTTGATAAAATTTTGTATACAGGAAGCTGACGTCCAGGAATAACACATAGGCTACTTTATAAATGCCAAAGTAACTCTGTCTATCTGTCTGTCTGTTACGCTTTCACGCCTAAACCACTGAACTGATTTTAATAAAATTTGGTACAGACATAGAGTTGACCTTGAGAAAAAACATAGGATAGTTTTTATCTCAGACTTTTGAAAGGTTCTCTTGGAAACGCGATATAACCGAACTCCACGCGGGCGAAGCTGCGAGCGGAAAGCTAGTGTTCTATATAATACTAGACTAGTTAATGCCCGCGGTTTCATCCTCTCAAATGGTTTTAGGAATGTTACTAATATAAATATGTATTTCTTTAAATAATTAGTCCTTGTTTCATATTAAAACACATTCTTTTATATGACCAGCCTCTCATTTTAAATGCAAACTTTATGAGGATGTCTGGTACTCGTTGAAGCAAAATACACTGAACGGATTTTCATGTAACTTTTCAGTAATGTAATTAAGATATCAGAATAAGATATAGGACACAAATTGTCGAGAAATTCTGTATTATTACTGCAGGATTTTGTACGAAGTCACGTGATAGTATATTTTTTACTCTTGATTTTCATATATTTTATTTAAAAGCACTTTATATATTTATTTCTCTGCCTAATTTATAAATTTACTTAGACGAATTTATACCAAAACTCCTAGTATATATGTAGCATGGCTTTTATTTAAATGTTTTGTTAAATATTATGTTTTATGTACGCGGCAGTTTAAGATAATCTTGTTTGTAACTTTTATGTTATGTAAACATAATTATTATGTATTGTAAAGTTATTTACATAACACTTATGTGTTTAAAGATTATTATTATTGATGGTCTTACGCGAGGTAGCTGTTTCTTAAACCAAGTTTGACCGTATTACTACATATAGAGGAATGAGTTTTTTTACTTTGAACTAACCTAACTTAACAAATTTTCATATTGACTATTGTAATTTGTGACCTATTGCAAGGAATAAATTAATATCTGTACTGATGACACAGTTTTTGTACGAAATTTTCTGTAGCATAATGCGATCTAAGATTTTCTCGAGTTTTATTCGTTAAACTGTAACTAATATTTGTCGGATATATTACGCGACTTCATAGGTATAACGGCTAAATCTATCTATAACCTACTAAAGGACTTGAGCTTGTCCAGAACTCACATTAATACATTCTTGGAACGTACATCGAAGGCAGCCCTAGTAAGTTCTTTTCAAATTTGGTAGAGAGAGGAGCTTGGACAGTGGAGGTGAGCGTTTAACGCGTTAGATAGGGTCCTTTAAACCTACACCTGGGTCACAAGTCACCGTCACTGTTGAAGCTCCTCTCACTACAACGATGGACCCGACACACGCATATGAATACATTGAATGATGAGAGGTTTCGTCTCTCTATATATATTAAACCTACACCTGGGTCACAAGTCCCAGTCACTGTTGAAGCTCCTCTCACTACAACGATGGACCCGACACACGCACCGTGAATACATGGAATGATGAGAGGTTTCGTCTCTCTATATATATTAAACCTACACCTGGGTCACAAGTCCCAGTCACTGTTGAAGCTCCTCTCACTACAACGATGGACCCGACACACGCATACGAATACATTGAATGATGAGAGGTTTCGTCTCTCTATATATATTAAACCTACACCTGGGTCACAAGTCCCAGTCACTGTTGAAGCTCCTCTCACTACAACGATGGACCCGACACACGCATATGAATACATTGAATGATGAGAGGTTTCGTCTCTCTATATATATTAAACCTACACATGGGTCACAAGTCCCAGTCACTGTTGAAGCTCCTCTCACTACAACGATGGACCCGACACACGCATATGAATACATTGAATGCTATGAGGTTTCGTCTCTTAATAAAAAAACTACATATGTACTCCCAACTTTTGAGCTACTTCTCATGAAAAATATAAGTTTTATTTTCTGTAATATATTAAAAACTTTATAAAACATTTCAGACACCGGTTTTCGTCTTGTTACTCCGGATGTATTGGAAGCGGAGCAGCCTGTTTTCGATGTCATAATCGATTGCACCGGTACGTATAAACAACGTTTGTTTACGATTACTCTATTATCGTAATTTTAATGACAGTTATATTAATGATAAGATAAGTTTTATGTGCTTTAGTATAATATAATCTTCGCTCATTATAGTATTAGTAGTATTTAATGAGAAATGAGTGGTTTAGAATACTTTTTGCGTACGAAATTTTCATACGTTTTCCGTTACTCACTCTATAACCACGTTTAATACTTAATTGGGTGAAGATTTATCAATGAAAATATTTAAGGCTGTCTACGTAGTGTATCAATTAAGACTAAGGGTACAGATTGAATTTTCATTTAAATAATAACTTTATTGAGAAGAAAACACAATGCTTACACAATAATACATCAAGGTTGAGGTGCGTTATGTTTTCAGCAAATTTTAAAATTTCGATTGTCTTTGGACCCCACACTAGGAGACCTGTATCGTGGGGTCCGAACACTTGATTTCACAGGTTGATAAACATCAGGCCAGGACTAAAAACAAAAATTCATCAACCAATTTACTTAGAACATCTTATTGAAATATCTTAGATATTTGTTTAATTTGAAGACGATGTTAATATAAATATATATATATATATATATATATATATATATATATTATCTTCATTCTTTTGTATTCAACATTGATATATAAGTATATAGGATAGTCCGTTTAGAGATAAAATAAATGATTCTATACAATACCCTGATTGCAGTATTGTAACTATTATTTTCGTATACTACGTGTTTCTTATTCTATATCTACATGATCTCGACGTTTCGGTTCCTTTACAGCAACCGTGATCATTAAGACGAAATGAAAGTCTATTAGTTTTCCTTTGTCCTTGAACACGGTTGAGCTCAATAATTTTTTTATTTATTTATTTATTTCTTTATAATAAGCACACTAACAACATATACATATTTATATTATAACAACATATATATATTATAACAACAGATATGTACGTCAAAGATAAGTGTGCATAACATTTACAGAATACAATCAAAAAAGTATACACACTAATTTAAATATAAAACAAAAATACTACGTAAAAATAACAAAATTAAAAAAATATATTATATAAACTTAGGAAAACTATGAATTAGAAGAAAAATAGTGAATAATTTCCTTTTTGAATACATAAAACGAATCGCCAAATAGGTCCAGACTTGGTTTTATATATTATTTGTATTATTTTCTTTGGAATCTATGTATTTTCCACCAGGTGTCGGTAAGGTCATAGAAATCAACTTCAAATATATGAACCACGGTGCAAAATATATCTTATTTGGTTGCTGCCCGCCTACACACACTGCCACGTAAGTAAAATCATAAAAAAATATGCTATATGATTTATAGGTATATCTTAATTTTAATAAAAGGGGCAGACCCTGGCTAAAGCTGGGAAATTGCCAGGAAGAAGAAGAAGAAGATTAATTTTGATAAAACGGTTCATATACTAAATAATTGAAAGGACTAAACGAATTTAATTTAATGATTAAACCATTTAGGTATTATAAAATTTTAATTCATTTAAAACAGAAGGTAAATTTAATCTCTTATATATTATCAAGCACTGTGATTACCCTGGGGTTACTTAAATATATCCTTTATGAAACAACATTAAATAATCCCTACTAATATTATAACTGAGAAAGTAATTCCGTCTGTCTGTCTGTTACGCTTTCACGCCTAAACCACTGAACTGATTTTAATGAAATTTGCTACAAGGATAGAGTTGGCATGGAGAAAGAATATAGGATAGTTTTTATGCCAGACTTTTGAAAGGTTCTCTTGGAAACGCGATATAACCGAACTCCACGCGGGCGAAGCTGCGGGCGGAAAGCTAGTATTTAATATATTTTCATTCATATTTCAGATTAAATCCATTTGATATTTATAATAAGGAGTTATCTATTATTGGGGTTAAAATCAACCCGTTCAGTTTTCCTAAGGCGTTGGGCATACTCAAATCTATGGGAGACAGGTATGTACAATACTTCAGTAATTTTTTAAAAGTAGGACTTTTCAAAGTCAAATAATTTTTAAATTTTTAAATTCAAATCATCAAGCAAAGTTTAAATAAATAAAAATTAACAACAATAACGGAAAAATGGTTAAAGTTTGACCAATTTTCTAGGTTTTTCTCAAATGCCCATAATTTTTTCAATTGCATGAGATTTTTCAATTGCATGAGATTTTTCTCAAAACTTCTTCGGTTGGACGTTGAGTTCTTTGACCCCCTGTATCATAACTTATGAATTATTATTAATATTTGATTAAGAGAAATATATTGTTCTATAAAATATTTCAGGTACCTTAAATATGAAAAGCTAGGTGTCAAGACTTACCCTCTGGCAGATTACCAGCAAGCCTTAGATGACCTAAAGGCTGGTAAAGTTTCTAAAGCTATATTTACTATTTAAAAAATTATCCTAAATAAATTTGATACTAAATTTATTGTTTTATTTACCTTTAATAATATTTAAGTTTATCAAGCAGTTTAATTTGAAAATATTAATGTATTCGTGGTAATAGTTAGAAAACAAATTTTTTTGAACCTAAATCAATAATATATTTGTAAATCGATAAAAAATACTATTTCTGTGTCATTATTATATATATTTTAGAAGGTAAAAATTAATTTTAGAAGTAAATTATAACTACAAAGAGATGGATTATTTAAAAATTTCTTATTTACTACGAGTTTTTAATTTTTATTATTAACTACATATGTAACTGTAGGTTTGCCGTAAGGATTTTAACAGTGCTTACCCATTTAAGTTATAAGTTTAATATTTAATACTACAAAAATCGTTAAATATGGGACTAAAGTTGGATGGCTGATAGAAACTTAGTAGTAAAAAGCTTACAATCAGACTTCTTCTACCTGGCAATTTCCCGGCTATAGCCAGGGTCTGCCTTACATGTTGTGAATAGTTTTGGCTAATTGTTTTTACGACCGGCCGCCTGCCTGACATCAACCCTCTTTGGGAATGCATTAATCAGTGATGTCTAAATATTCTTAGAAAGTACATATGACTCGGGTAAATCACATTGGTACTTGCCAGGATCGAACCCGCGCCCTCGGCAACGAGAGGCAGGCCTTCTAACCATTAGGCCACCACTGACTAAGCTTACAACCAGACTATCAATTATATATTGTGCTGTTTAACTTCACCAATTTTTATAGTATTAATTAGCTCATGAGAACAGTCCTGGAAGAAAGCAGAAGTTTTGTAACCAATTCATCAGAAGACCCATTCATATTAATGATTAATATTCCTATGTTTTAGTTCAAATAACGTTTAACCTTGATATCATTTTTATTATAATTGCCTAATTTACATTATAATGATTAATGATGCTAGCTCCTAACGGAATTTAGACGATCGGTTTACAATAATATAACGTACGGTCAAATATAATTGAGTACTCAAAATATGCATATGTTTGAAAACTACAATGTGTTTGTGTGTTTGTCTTTCTCAATGAAACTACGAAACTGAATTTATCAAATATATTGGTTAATATAATATAATATTTTAATAGTCAGTAATAGTAATAGTAATAGTCAGTGGTGGCCTAGTGGTTAAAAGGCCCGCCTCTCATGCACGAGAGCGCGGGTTCGATCCTGGCAACTACCAATGTGATTTTTCCGAGTCATATGTACTTTGTAAGAGTATTTAGATATCACTGATTAATGCATCCCCAAAAGGGGTTAATGTCAGGCAGGCGGCCAGTCGTAAGAAAAATAGCTAAAACTATTCACAACATGTAAGGCAGACCCTGGCTAAAACTGGGACATTGCCAGGTAGAAGAAGAAAAAGAGTATATTATTTTTAGTATTTATAAATGAGTTGAGATGTAAGTCTGTATAGTTTAATATATACAAAACTGTCATTGTGGGCGTAACAATGAATTTAGTAGAAATGTCTCTACTGACACACTGACATACACACACACACACACACACACATGAGAAAAATAACACGTTAGTGTGCGTGTAAGGAGAGTTTCGTAGCTATTCAAATCTTCAATACAGAAACCAACATATTATACGAGTATATATACAGGGTGTGTAATAGTGTTCTCATCTCGTGTGAACCCCTGTATATACCAGTTATATATTACAAGTTATATATATATATAACACACACACACACACACACACAGACACTTGTACTTAGTAGCTTATACTTGTAGTACAAAAAATTACCTAAAGATTCAAACATTTAGATATTAAACATATAATTCAAATTACTGTGAACGGTAAACGACAAGTTTGATCGAAAAACACGGAGTTGGGAGAGAAACTTTTAACTATTAGTTTAAAAAAATCTTGAAATAATAATCCTACTAATATTATAAATGCGAAAGTAACTCTGTCTGTCTGTTTGTTACGCTTTCATGCCCAAACCAGTGGACTGATTTCAATGAAATTTGGTACAGAGAAAGAGTTGACCTTGAGAACGAACATAGGATAGTTTTTATCCCAGACTTTTGAAAGGTTCTCTTGGAAACGCGATATAGCCGAACTCCGCGCGGGCGAAGCTGCGGGCGGAAAGCTAGTTATATATAATTTTAAATGAAAGTTTATATGTATGGCAAACCGTTGGCACACATATTATGCTAAACATCTGATTCATAGCCGTGACATTTGGATGTGATTTTACAAAGACGAGATGAGATCTCATAGATCAGGGGTCGTAAACATTTTTTATATATTATTATTTTAATATTTTTTTATATATAAATGTATGATTTATTTTGATTAAAATGTTTGAATGGAATCTTTATTATTATTGTTTATGTAACTTATAAATTATAATTGTAGGTCACTACATACTGATGGGAAAATTGATCATGTATTCCGTTCTGAAGCTATGCTTATTATGTAATCACATGAAAATAATCACAGACGTTTGGCATTCAATTAATTAAATCCATCAGTACCTATTTTATTTGTAAAATTAATATTCATAAAAATATTTAGTTTAAACTTTATTAATGATAAAAAATAATATTAATTTGAGCAAATTAAATATGAAGTCATCGTATTTATTTATTTGAACCAAAGGTTGTGGACCCATGATCATTATGGACAGTTTTGGTGTCGTATAACATGACTTGATTTCAATAAATGAAATTGTTCTTGTTGTCAATTTAATATGTACGTATGTTTATTCTTTAAATAGTATCTTAACTACATGTTGCCATTTAAAGGTATATATATGTATATATGTATTATTACTCGTGATGGCATAGTGGTTAAAAGTTCGCCTCTCTTGCACGAGGGATCGGGTTCGATCCTGGCAAGTACCAATGTGGTTTTTCGTAGTCATATGTACTTTCTAAGAGTATTTAGACACCACTGGCAGACGGTGAAGGAAAACATCGCGAGGAAACATGGACTTATAATTTCCAATTATAAGTTAGAAATCACCAACACGTCTTGAGCAAGCGTGGTGATTAATGCTCAAACCTTCTCCATGTGAGAAGAGGCCTTTGCTCAGCAGTGGGCTCTGATAGGATGATGATGATATACATATATGACTTCCAGATGATAAAAATGTTCTTTTAATGTTTCTATGTTTTTGTTTGGAATTTTTTTATGTTAATTGATACATATACATAGAAACCAACACGATAGTGCATATAATTTTAAGCTCAGAATGTAATATTACTAGTCTTTAATACGAATTTTATTAGCTGGAATCAGATTCACGTATCCTTCTTTTAAAGACGGGGATAGCGTGCAGGATTACCAGCATATTTAACAAGGATACTCACAAATCAGGTGCAAACATGATTAGATTAAAGACCGCTTGACCACCAAATATATTTAATTTATACTCAGTAAACGACAAACGTTGAGTACGTGGTATAAAACTGGTAGTACGTAATTTATAGAATTAAAAGATAGTAATATCGATACGTAAATGTAACAAAACATTAAATGAAGAGAAAAATATTGCTAAAAAATTTAATTTATTTATTATTTACAGCAGACTTAAAAATAATAAATAAAATTTAAGTTACTCCATATCTAATGCTGTAATCTACAATTATACAGCACCTATTTGCTTAACAAAGTAGTAGACCATTTTTCTTGATAATCCTTTGCTCTGAAATAGTGTTTTAGTAACGAAAGTTGACGAAAAGGTCCTATTTTCTATTGAAAAACATAAATAAAGCATACAATGAAAATAACATAGAAATCCCTAATAAGAATCTAGGGACAGAATACTCTTTAAAGAAATGTAGTTAATACTTTAATTAGATCTAATTTATATAAAAGACTTATTCCAGTCACCAGAATTAAAGAAACAGTTATATTATTTGTACCTATTCTAAAAATATATGTTAAAATATAACTTAAACTTAAAGAATTTTAGAGTTAAATTAAAAGCGGATTGGTATATCAAAACCTATTTGACCTAATCATTTAAATGAAATTAATATTTTTCGGATTATACGCGAGCTTTATTTTGAAAGTAATTTATATAAAAGGATTTCTAAATATATATCTTAGAAGATACTCTTATAAGTCAGTGGTGGCCTAGTGGTTAAAGGGCCCGCCTCTCGTTGCCGAGGACGCGGGTCCGATCCTGACCCGGGCAAGTAACAATGTGATTTTTCCAAATAATATGTACTTTCTAAGAGTATTTAGACATCACTGATTAATGTATTCCCAAAAGAGGGTTGATGTCAGGGCGGCCGGTCGTAAAAACAATTAGCCAAAACTATACACAACATGTAAGGCACACCCTGGCTATAGCTGGGAAATTCCCAGATAGAAGAAGAAGATCTTAAAAGATACTGTATTTATATGTATTTTTCAAAGTATTTCGAAGTCCTACCTAGGCTAAACATTGTTCTTAAATTCGTGTAAGCCAATTTCATTACCAAAATCGATATAATGAATGCAAAATTTATATGTCTTGTTTTTCTCCTACTAAAACTGATATACTATAAATAATTAGTATTGACATGTAAAAAAATATATCTTTCATGATATTTTATAGCATTTATTTTTATAATTCAAACAAACTGAAAATATAGTAACAAACGAAACTGGATTTATAAAGGTATTATTAAGTTTTTCTTAATTGAAATTCATTAGGGTATTTTATATGTCCAAATATTCTAAAGTTTATTGCTTACAACATATTAGGGCGCGGGTTCGATCCTGGCAAGTACCATTGTGATTTTTCCAAGGCATATTTACTTTCTAAGAGTATTTAGACATCACTGATTAATGCATTCCCAAAGAGTTGATGCCAGGCAGGCGGCCGGTCGTAAAAATAATGAGACAAAACTATTTACATGTAAGGCAGACCCTGGCTATAGCTGGGAAATTGCCAGTTAGAAGAAGAAGATATATTACATTTTACGTATAACATATTTGCATACAGAAAAAATAATTGTTTCAAGGAAACTCAAAGCAATGAACAATAAGGCTAGGTATCGCATCTTCAAAACGTAAAGTCAGCAAAAAATATATCATTATATACATACATATATATATATGATATTAATATATATATAATATTATTATAAACCTTTAAATTATACAAAAAAAATAGTTTTTTATTACATACATTTAACAAAGAATATTTATATGTTAAAACTAAATTAAATTTTCAATTCTTGCGATAATTACGTATTTTTAATATTGATACTGAAATATATTATAATAGTTTTCAGTCGAAAATAAGTTTAATAAAATAACACTATCCTATTCAGTAGTGTCTTAATTTGAAATTATTTTCATAATATGTATATATTGATTATTTTCACTAACTTTACAAACACATACACATATTTGTATGCAGCGAAAAGATATTTAGCTGTTCAAAGCTTATAAATGCATATTTTACTAATCTTTTACAAATTCCTTAATTCCAAATAGATAAACAGTTTAGTCCCAGTTAATTAATTTAATTAAGCCTTCTTCTCCATGTGAGAAGAGGCCTTTTCTCAGCGGGCTTTGATAGGCTGATGATGATGAAGCCATATTTCTCAATTATAACGCTTTTCATCTCAATTGACTATAAATTTCTGGTAATAAAATCAGTATTTATCCTTTTCTTAACTCCATAAAGTAACTTTTGTTCTTTATAAGTTCAACCAATCAGCGAAAAATAATTACTCATAGCTAATAACTGATTGATTCTCAATTTAAGACTCTTACCATTATTTTCACGTCAACACTGCAAACTTAAAGTTCGTACGTACTCGTCCTAAAGTATTGTGTATATAATGTTTATTTACTTAATAGTTAATATTATTTTGCCGACTCTAGACATTCGTCCTTGCTCACAAACACCAGTTATGGGTCAAAGTTGCTGATAAAATGCAAATTAAATACTATTCTATGGAAATGGAGCGTGATTTAAGGCTAGTATTGTTACTACAATAATATTGTATTACAAGAAATATTAGTGATGTATAGAATAAGTACTGTCACTATAGCTCAGTATAAATAATGACGGTAAATGCTGATGTGGGAAGGCGGTTCGATGAAAATATACATGTAAATATATAAAAATATATATATTTATAATTCTTTAAAATAGGTCATAAAAATATATTTTTCTTATTTATTCTCCGAAAATACATCTCGTCTTAATGATCACGGTTGCTGTAAAGTAGCCGAAACTTCGGGAGTATGTAGTTTTTACAAAAATAAAGTCACGTAGTATATCCGAAAAATGTTAGTTTCATTTATATAAATATGCTTTAATTACATTTAAAATTATTTCTATACACTCAAGTGTGACCTTAACATGTAAGGCAGACCCTGGCTGAAGCTGGGAAATTGCCAGGAAGAAGAAAAAGATACCCAAATGTGACCTAGTTACCAGCGTGTTTGAAGCAACATTCCCCTTAACAGTGGAAATTAGGTGCAACGCCGTAATTTAACATATAATTAGCATAAGCATGATAAACTACAGTTGACATTGATATTAATGGTACTACGTTTTAATAGTTTTGAATTAAATTAAAAAACACAAAACAAAATACGAATAAGAAAAATCACTGTCATTATGCTATATGAAAATTAAAAAAAAAAATAACCTCCATTAAAAAATCCGGGTCATTTAATGCATAATACATACAAATGTCAAAGTGTGCCGGATCGCGGCGTGACAATTGATACGGCCGAACAAAAGATGCATCTTGTGATCGTAGCGACCCACTTATGTGTCATACAGGCTTTGAGATTTAAAAAAATATAACACAAACCCAAAACAGCCATTCGGCGATCAGGCCGTATGTGGTGTGCACGTATATAAAACCTATTCGGACTTACGTATACGATCGTTGCGTTATTAGGATCAGAAATTAAAAAAAAAAACTGTGTACACAAACGTCATTACTTGGATTTAAAAAATGTCAATATTTATAATTTTAACGTGCGTACATTTAAGTTTAGCGAATATGTATAATCATATTAATCATATGGAGTATTATAATATAAGCCGCCCTTCCAAAGCGTTTAGTTTTTCTCACCACTACAATCAGTTACCAAAGGGTAAAGAGAAAGTTCAGTGTGGCACGCGTACTGTAGATTATACTCTACGTAGGGGTAAAATTGTTGGAGGCTCCGAAGCGCCCTATGGAGCATTCCCTTGGCAGGTAAGTAAAAATAATTACAGAAGTTACTTATAAAAGATAGACGAGATATTAGTAATAATAATTTCATATATACAGGGTGACTGGTGAATTACTATCAATATTTAAGGAGCATACTCGGTACATGATTCTCATTCGAATTATGTAAAAAAAAATAGGTACTTAATTTTTGACCAAAAAAAGAGTGTGTGTGTGTGTGTATACCTAATCTGTAGGGTGTTCATACGATGCGTAATTAATTACACAACTTTTGGTTAACTTTACTTAGATGTTTATTAATATTTATGTTATATTAATTTTTATTTTGTCATATATGATCGTCAAATATCACGTCCTCAAATATCGATAGTAATTCACCAGTCACCCTGTATATATATTTGTTTCACATGATAATTAACAAGACATATATATAATAATAATGTAAAATAGTAGTTTTTTTTCTCATTTTCAGTGTTTTATAATATTATTGTTTTAATTCTTTTCAATAGTTAAGATAATATATTAGTTTATAGGAGTTGATAAAATTGGTTTCTTTACTTTTATCTGTCATGAATCGTGTTAATTATTTTTCATAAAATAATATTAATATTTTATAGGTAATATATTTTTGTTATATTATAACAAATGCTAAAGAAAATAATAAAAAAAAAATATTTTTTATTTTATTAATAAAGATACCTTTTAGGCGATGTCGACTCGCACTTGGAAAGTTACTATTTATTTTTTCATTTATAATAATATACATATCTTGATAATTATTATTATTCAATATGATAGAATTTTTTCTCATATATATTATTTTATTTAATTCTTGTCATTATTAATTTTTAATGAACCATTCACATTTATTTAAATTTTTATTATACAGATATTATTGATATATGTCTAACTGTATATTTGAAACTAAATTTATTGAAACAAATTCAATATTCAGAAAAAAAGTTGAGAATAAACTGGAAAAAAATTACCTAGAATTTTTAGGTATAGTTAAAAAAATCGTATCCTTAGTACGTGTATGCTACGCTAATTAATTAATTTATTTATCTAGGGAAACGGACAAACTGTTGGTACTTACGTTAAATTTGGAAAGTTAGTAAAGGTTACTTCTGATTACAGGAACATTAATAAATCATATTTATGAATAATAATTTTACTTATGTTTTAAATCACCAACCCGTCTTGAGCAATCGTGATGATTAATGCTCAAACCTTCTCCATGTGAGAAGAGGCTCAGAAGTGGGCTCTGATAGGCTGATGATGATGTTAAAAACTGTAATTAAGTCTATTTTTTAACGAGTTAGTTTTTTTCACGGGATATATATATATATACATTAAAAAAGGTATTAAAAGATACGATACTCTTACTAGCGACCTCTGTAGTCCAGGATATGTTAATTTCTACACAATACTATTGTACTTTGAACTACATGTAATTCCGATATAAATGATATCCCACGTCTTATTCTTATATTTTAATTAAATAACTATAAATTTATATTAAAAACGGTCTAGTCATTTTTGTCCAATATAAAAAAACATCATAAACCACACGCATCTACGCTTACAAATTTTGGAAATTTTAATATAAATAGTGTGTTTTGGAAAAGTAAGAAAGATATTTATTTATTGTCAGCTACACAAACTCGTAACAAAGAGGATTTAAACTGAGCATTTGCCAAAACTTACATATAAATAAAATAATCTAAACACTCAATCAACTTAATTTTTCCTCAATAATTGTTGTTTTGATGTTTTCTCTTGATTAACCTTTATCGATTTTTACAGTAAGGACTTTTATAATCCATTTTATTATTAAAATACACAAAGTTATTAATATTTTTTGAGAAGAAACTTCTCATCATTCAATGTATTCATATGCGTGTGTCGGGTCCATCGTTGTAGTGAGAGGAGCTTCAACAGTGACTGGGACTTGTGACCCAGGTGTAGGTTTAATATATATAGAGAGACGAAACCTCTCATCATTCAATGTATTCATATGCGTGTGTCGGGTCCATCGTTGTAGTGAGAGGAGCTTCAACAGTGACTGGGACTTGTGACCCAGGTGTATGTTTAATATATATAGAGAGACGAAACCTCTCATCATTCAATGTATTCATATGCGTGTGTCGGGTCCATCGTTGTAGTGAGAGGAGCTTCAACAGTGACTGTGACTTGTGACCCAGGTGTATGTTTAATATATATAGAGAGACGAAACCTCTCATCATTCAATGTATTCATATGCGTGTGTCGGGTCCATCGTTGTAGTGAGAGGAGCTTCAACAGTGACTGGGACTTGCGACCCAGGTGTAGGTTTAAGGGACCCGATCTAACGCGTTAAACGCTCAATTAAGAATATTAATATCGTTGAATTTATCACAAAATGATTTTTAATTTATTGGAATATTTTATGTATATCTTTTATGTAACTTATTTATAGGCTTATACTTTAATCAAAAATATTAAAAGTTATAACATTATATGGACATTTATAAACGAAAGTTTTAATTAATCTTTTACTTAAATTATTAATTCTTGTACTTATTTTTTTCATCAGAATGTCACAATTATATTTCGTAAACAACAAGACTGGTTAATTTAAATATTCACGTAACTTTCAACCCAAAAAATAAATCGAAAATTGACAAGAGCGTACTTGACGTCGCAATGTACGAAGTCGTAATGAACTTTCACTTTCTTTGTCATTATAACAATAAGGTTTTGTGTCTAGTTCAGTACAATATGGTAGCTTCAATGATTCATTCGGCAATACATCATTATTAAAATAGGTTATATATACAGGGTGACTGGTGAATTACTATCGATACTTGAGGATACATAAATATTAATAAACTTCTAAGTAAAGTTAACCAAAAGTTATGTAATTAATTACGCATCGTGTGAACACCCTACAGATTAGGTATACACACACACTCACACATACGCGTGTGGCGGCGTGGTGTTGTATCAGCACGCCGCCACACGCGTCCACACTTGGAACACTTGGAACGTGTCAACACTTTATTTATTTATACGGAAATTTGGTCAAAATTAAGTACCTATTTTTTTTACATAATTCGAATGAGAATCATGTACCGAGTATTCTCCTTAAATATTGATAGTAATTCACCAGTCACCCTGTATACATTATATTTAAATTTATATTTACAACTAGCTTTTGCGTGATGTTATATAGCCCACAGCCTTCCTCGATAACTGGACTATCCAACACAAAAAGAATTATTCAATTCGAACCAGTAGTTTCGGAGATTAGCGCTTTCAAACAAACAAACAAACTCTTCAGCTTTATAATATTAGTATAGATATTTTCTAAGAGTATTTAGGCATCACTGATTAATGAAGGAAAACATCGTGAGGAAACATGGAGTTACATCAAATTATAAGTTTGAAATCACCAACCCGTCTTGAGCCAGCGTGTTGATTAATGCTCAAACCTTCTCCATGTGAGAAGAGGCAGCTCAGCAGTGGGCTCTGATAGGATGATGATGATTAAGGAATATTTTTGAAGTTATATTTTAGCTGCCACAATCCTCTTGTGCCTATTCAGTTTCTACGAGAAGAATCTATCAGTATAAAATAGTTTATTTGAAATTTTTATTCATATATTTGGTTCATTGCCCCAATTAATGCATGTATATTTTTACTGTTATCGTATTTTTACGTTAATAAAACCTTTTTTTATTTAAATAAAAACTTTTTGATTAATTTTTATATTTAACGTTAATCACAACAACATTTTAGTTATTTTTTTCTATACGCCAAAGAATATAACTTCTAACGCCTGTACATAAGTACATACACATTTTTTTATATAATAACTAGCTTTCCGCTCGCAGCTTCACCCTCGTGGAGTTCGGTTATATCGCGTTTCCAAAAGAACCTTTAAAAGGTCTGGGATAAAAACTATCCTATATTCTTTGTCAAGATCAACTCTGTAGCAAATTTCATTAAAATCAGTTCAGTGGTTCAGGCGTGAAAGCGTAACAGACAGACAGACAGAGTTACTTTTGCATTTATAATATTAGTAGGGATGTTTATATATTATACTTATACAGGGTGACTGGTGAATTACTATCAATATTTAAGGAGCATACTCGGTACATGATTCTCATTCGAATTATGTTAAAAAAATAGGTACTTAATTTTTGACCAAATTTCCGTATGTATACAAGTCAGCCACATTTTCTATTTTTTTAATCTTTTTTCTAGTTGTAATCTTGAAATTAATTATAGGTGGAGATACAGATGCTAGATACAGATAAATTGACGTTTGAACATCATTGCGGTGGAGCTGTCATTGCTGAGAGACTTGTAGTATCAGCCGCTCATTGTTTTGATAAAGTAAGTATTACAATGAATAAATAACTTCTATACTACAACTACAAGATAAAACTAACAATTAACTTCTTGGTAATGATTTATGTACAGTTTTGTAGACTACTATGTATTTTGCTATTTAAATAATTATAATCTAGAGATCTAAGATTTTATCGAGTACTCATTAAAATGAAAGTAATATTTTCGGATATTACTTCGCGTATTTATTTTTGTTTAAAAACTACATATCCGTATAAATAATAGTAAATTCTGATGTGAGAAGGCGTTTAGATGAAAATATATATACTTATATTTATATTTATAATGCTTTGAAACAGATCATAAAAATATATATTTTTTATTTAATCTCGACTTGAAAATACATCTCGTCTTAATGATCACGGTTGCTGAAAAATAACCGAAACGTCGGGAGTATGTAGTTTATAATCAAAAATAAATACGCCAAGTAAAATCCGAAAATACTAGTTTCATTTTATTATAATCTTATTTATAATTATTCCAGCAACCATTGCATTTAGATCATATTAGGATTCTGGTTGGAGAGCACAGATTGAAGATGCAGGATAAGCATGAGAACAGATTCTTGGCGGAGAAGGTGGTTCCACACCCGGAGTTTAGAAAGAGTTAGTATTACAAATATTATATATATACTAGCTGCGCCCCGCGGTGTTACCCGCGGATTTCCGGGATGTAAAGTAGCCTATATATTATTCCTGGACGTCAGCTTCCTGTATTCAAAATTTTATCAAAATCGGTTCAGCCGTTTGAGCGTGAAGAAGTAACAAACATACACGCACTCACAAACTTTCGCAATTATAATACATTTTACTAGTAGGATAAGAGTTTCGTGAGTATTCATTTAAATGAAACTAATATTTTTTGATGTAATACTGGTATTGATATCGAAGTGTCGTCGGTAGTATGTAAGTAGTTTTTAATGTAGTATAAGACGGATATTCATTCAAATGAAACTAATATTAGTGAGATTTAAATGAAACTTCAAACCAATATCTGATTACTACGCGTATTAATTGAGAATTTTTCGGAAGTATGTATGTATATAAAATAATAATATATACGTAGCAATCCGTTAAAAGTAATATTTTCGAAAACATATAAATAAAACAATTTTTGAAGCTACTTCAATCTATCCCAATATGTATTTAAAAGAATAATGTAGTTAGGATAATGTAAATAAAAATTTAATTAATGTATTAGGCAAGCGTTTTTTATTATTTTGTTTGTTTTGACATTTTCATCTCGTCTTAATGATCACGGTTGCTGTAAAGTAACCGAAACGTCGATATCATGTAGGTATAGAATAAGAAACACATAGTATACGAAAAATAATTGATATAATCTCAAATTTTTAGAAGAAGAAGGTAATGTTATATATTTATTTAGTATCTAAAACCTAATGTAAAAGTTTATAAAAATTTCCTTACCTTTTCATATATATAAACAAATAAGATTTCAATACTAATATTTAAAAAACCTTGCTCATATGACTTACAAAATCAACATGACTTTTTGCCAAAAATATATGCGCCTACAAAAAACGAGACACCAATTACGTTCCATGAAAGAGCATTCCCCTCTGTAGGGTCGCGTACTTTAAACAATACAGTCTGAACAAGATGTCCTCTTAAAAACCCTTAAAAAACCCATACATACGATATTATGATCAAAAAACGTTGGTTCACTTAATAAAACTCACCCTTTTTATATTTAATCACCAAAAGTCAAAGAGGAATATTATTTCATTAAAAATAACTTTCGTATCTATATATTGTAATTAATTAAGTATTCTATTATAATCTAAAAATCTTTATCTGCTTTTATAATCAATATGAAAAAGTTAATAACTTAAAAGTAGTGTAGAATATAATGTTTATTTATTTTCTTAATAAAATTGTTGGTTTTTAATATATTATAAAGCTTTCTATAGTAAAGTAAAGTAAAGTTTTAACATAACAAATGTGCAATAATAAATTTTAAAATTAGGTGTAGGTTAAAATGAATGTTTTAGAAAACATCAAAATTGATTACTTTTCATTACTAACTTTCGTTCATTATTTTTTAAAATAACAGTTCAAATATTTAGATAGTGAATCAAAACATATAAAATTTTCTTATATATAAATACTTTTCATGATTTCCAAATTACTTTCTTTTTTAATATGCTATCTCCATAAATGCTTTGTTTGACGTATAAAATGTCATCCAAAACAAAATTACAGATATGTAAAAAAATATATTATAAATCCTTTTTGATAGTTTTTTAATACTATTAAATAGATTTGTTTTGTATAAAGTAAGTTTATTTATTATTATTTAAGCTACTAATACTGAGTATATTTATTTTTGATTGTTTATTTTATTCTTTCTAGATGGACCTCATAGTAACGACATCGCGGTTGTTTTGGTTTCAAAATCCGGTGTACAATTTAATTCCCACGTTCGACCTATCTGTCTTCCTGATAAATTTGAAGCAAATGGAAGATGGTGCGCAGTTAGCGGTTGGGGATATCAAGAAGGTAAGTTAGTGAGATTTTGAAGTTACCAACTTTACAATAAAATATCGTCTAGTATAAGAAATGCAAGCTCAATTAACGAATTTAAATCTCAACTTTCAAAACATATTTTAGAAAATAATTGATATACTAACGATGTAACACACTTGTAATAATATCTTACTATCTTTAATTGAGTTCCAAATAATCTGGCGACTACTTTTGTATTTTCACTTTTGTATGTTCTCATGTAAGTGACTATGTCTTTTTGAGAATAAATTCTCTAAACCTAAGTTAAAATTGGGATAAAACAGTTTTAAAGAATAAGAACATGTTTGATACTAGTAGAAAGTTTTCAGTTTATATGAATTAGGATATTTTTTATATTATTAACATATTGACAAATAAAAGTATTGTAATTTAACTGTTAACTTAAAAACTAAGTTATATCACATAAATATATATAACTTAGCTTTATATATAAGCTATATATTTCTTATATGTTGCTAAAATGATTATATGTATTTGGCTGAGTGTAACTTAATGTAAGAATTACTGGTAATATGATTACTTCAGAAGAATTAATATAATATAATGAGCTCTAAGATCATCGTTGTTGAAAAGTAACTGAAAAGACTGTAGTTTGTAGTTTTTTACACAAATATAGTCGCGTAGTATATCAGAAAAATATGATTTTCATTTAGTTTAATATAATATGTTTTTCTTTTAGAGGGTACAGAGAATTTTTCACCAGTACTAAGGGCTGCTGCAGTACCGGTTTTAGATTTGGCGACTTGCCGCAGAGATAAAGTACTGGGTAGCTGTAAACAAACGATATTGGACTCTATGATATGCGCTGGTAAGTAGATAATCATCTACATATAATATAATTAACACAAAACCTAAAACAAGAGCAGTTTTATTATGATGTAATAAGATTTTTATGCATTTTTATGGCAAAATATAGACGAAAAGAAGTTATTTTGAATAAATAAATGTCCATTTAATTGTTGAATTTCTAGCCAATTTTGTCGATATTTCTGTTCTAACACTAAGTCGTCTTTAACATAAAAAAAGATGTGATAATATATATATTTTTTTTAGGTGCATTATCGGGTGGCGTCGACGCTTGTAAAGGTGATTCTGGCGGGCCATTGGCATGTCTTGGCAATCGTTGGCAGCTGACTGGCGTGGTATCTTGGGGCGCTGGCTGTGGCAGACGAGCGAGGCCGGGTGTCTACACTAGAGTAGCATATTATGTAGACTGGCTAAGAAGCACTGCCGCTCAAATGGGACAAAGGATAGCATAGAACATACAAAACTTCATAATTTAAGAGATTTATGAATAAAACGAATATACTTAAAGGTATAGTATACAAATTTAACCATTTGAAACATTCTATTGTACTGTAACTTTAGCTAAATTTAATTTTTTTCATACAAAATCAAGTGTTCTAAAGTTCACAATTTATACTATATTATTTTGTAACTATCAGTATTTTATTATAAGTTTCATAGTATGCACGTATAGTTTACCATTTAATTGGTTAAGGAACATATGTTACGTATTCACGTAACTTTATCAGTATTTGACTGGAAACGCAACGTATGAAGTTTAATGTGAAATTGTATTAAGGGAAAATATGTTAAAATTCAGTTAAGCATTAAATAGTAGTGTTAATTTTAACGCCAAAGATTTTATGTTACCGTAAAAAAAAATGTTGTACATGTTTAATTTTATATTATTTATTGTATTAAATAAGATATTATAATATATAAAAAAATTTAAGATTAGGTATAAATGTTTTTGTAATATTAGTTAAAATATTAAATATGTATATTACTTTTAATTTATTTGTAAATCTGCTTTCATTTTGTCCTCCATATCGGAATTAACATCGCGTTTAATTTTATTGGTATTGAAACTGGTAAATAATATTAAATTATATGTTATTTTATATACATATTCCGAAAATATAATAAAAAAAGGAATTAACGAATTGTACACTGGAAATAAGTCTCATAGTATATATCAAAATAGTTAGTGGTGTCCTAGTGGTTAAAAGGCCCGCCTCTCATGCATGAAGGCGCGGGTTCGAGCCTGGCAAGTACCAATGTGATTTTTTCGAGTCATATGTACTCTTATTTAGACATCAGTGATTAATGCATTCCCTAAGAGGGTTGATGCGAGACAGGTGGCCGGTCGTAAAAACAATTAGCCAAAACTATTCACAACATGTAAGGCAGACCCTGGCTAAAGCTTGGAAACTGACAGGTAGAAGAAGATCAATATAGAAGGCATAAATGTAATGAGTTTCGATTCTCAAATTTCCTGGGATTTTTTGAGATGGCTACTGAATTATATTACTCTCGAGAGAAATAGTGAAACATAAACTAGTTCAAAAATTTACTTTTCCCTTTTTTTTATTTCATAAGATAGATAAACGATTTTCTTAAAAGTGACTAAATTAAAGTTCTAGCTATAATTTTATTTACAAGCAATTTAAATTGTCATCATGGAAACTCACATTGACAATCACTTAAAATATGGTTAATTAGTAAATTATACGTATGATTAGAACATTCACAATTCACAAATTCTTCAATATCAATTACTTTATATAAAGTCTACTAAATAGCGAGAAAAACCACGTGTTAAAACTAGTTATATATAATATTGCAAAACTTATATGACGATATTTAATTTGGTATTATTAATATTAGCTCCATCTGTCGGTCTTTTTTGAAATTACTAACACTTATCTCGTTTATATTGGTTTTAATAACTTCCGAGAGATGGCGCTAACAATAATATTGATATCATTTCTAGTGCGAATTTATTGTTATTTATGATAAATGTTTTGCGATAAAGAAGTTGATTGACCTCAGCTTTATTATTACTATTACAGTTCTTACATAAGAATAGCTTCCATTTATTTTCATAATAAATACATATTAAAAATCTAAAATAGAAATTTCTTTTTTAAAAATGTATATAGGCTAATGATATATAATTTTAATGAAAAAAATATTTAAAAAACGTTGCTTGTTTGTAAATAAGTTCTTTGATAAAAAAATAACAGCTGTGAAATTACGAAACTTGTATTTATAATATTTTAATTTGATAATGATAAAAATATTTCACGACGGCAAAGGTTACAATATTGTGTCAACATTCAAAATATTAATAAAAAATAAACCCTTTTATTCAAAATTCAAGATGTTGTAAGTTTTTAAGTTATTGTTACACCAAATTATAATTTAATTATATTTATATATAATTGTATATACTAACTAAATAATAAATATGTATATATACTAGCTGACCCGGCAAACGTTCTGTTTAACACCGCGACACGAGAATTTTATATTTAACTAGCTTTCCGGCCGCAGCTTCGCCCGCTTGGAGTTCGGTTATATCGCGTTTCAAAGAGAACCTTTCAAAAGTCTGGGATAAAAACTATCCTATGTTCTTTCTCAAGGTCAACTCTATCTCTGTACCAATCATTAAAATCAGTTCAGTGGTTTAGGCGTGAAAGCGTAACAGACAGACAGACAGACAGAGTTACTTTCGCATTTATAATATTAGTAGGGATATATATAATTTGTTATGTATTTGTTGCAGAACGCGTAATTTATTATCAAAATAGGGCGTTGATAAACACGTGAGTGTTTTAAGATGGACACACGTGACTGTAATTAAAAATCATATCAAATGTACATTATGTTATAAAACAACAATATTTATGATAAAATAAAGAATTTATCAAATTTTTCCTTTAAACGGGTCAGATTAGTTAAAGAGGCTATTATGCCATATATACAGGATGACTGGTGAATTACTATCAATATTTAAGGAGAATACTCGGTACATGATTCTCATTCGAATTATGTAAAAAAATAGGCACTTAATTTTTGACCAAATTTCCGTATAAATAAATAGTGGACACGTTCCAAGTGTGGACGCGTGCGGCGGCGTGCTGATACAACACCACGCCGCCACACGCGTGTGTGTGTGTGTACCTAATCTGTAGGGTGTTCACACGATGCGTAATTAATTACATAACTTTTGGTTAACTTTACTTAGAAGATTATTAATATTTATGTTATATTAATTTTTATTTTGTCATATATGATCGTCAAATATCACGTCCTCAAGTATCGATAGTAATTCACCAGTCACCCTGTATATGTTTCAAACTTTGGCCTGTATTTAAATAGACCATTTTTTTTTGTATCTTACGTTTTTTATTATGGAAATCTTTATTTCAAATCACGTTTTGTAGCTTTTGTTAAAACCCAATGGAACTGTCTATAGATAAATGAATTTGTTGAATTAGATTTAATTCAAAATGACAAATAGACAAATTATTTTCTTGTGGTTTATCATTATAATTAAGTTTATATATATATAGTTCTATTGTAAGTGTGTATGTCACTGAACTCCTAAACGTCTGTATCTATTTGAATGTGTTTTACATACACCAGATGTCGCCCCAGATGGTTTAGATTCACTAATCACACGGCAGGTGGCGCTGACTGTATGTAGGTTATTCATGAAAAGTCTTTAACATAGCTCACTATATGTATTGTTTTAACATACTATATTTTTTTTGAGCACAACTCTCTTCAAAAGGACGAAGTAGCGGGCAGAAACGAGTGATACATATATCTATTTTTTTCTTTGATAATCTTTAACCTAAATAATAAATAAGTTAACGAAATTATTTTCTTTTAAGTGTCAAATGAAATCGTTGATAATATTTTATTGTGTATACATATATTCGGAATAGTAAAACTGATTTGAATCTTAGTCTATCATTCTTGTTATTTAAGCCTTTCTGCTAACTGAGACATGTGCTTTCCCTCAAATGTGAAATAATACAAAATTCGTCATTTCAAAAGGTCACTTGTCAAAAATTTATTTTTACCCCATTCATCAAACTAAATCAATACAATATCATTCATTTTTATATAGTTTTATAATAAAAGTATATAAAAATAAAATAAAAAACATCAGTCTGTGAGATTATTTGTAATTTTTCTTGGTAATACCATTTTAAATACTAAATAAGTTGTCGATTTGTAAGTTAAAAACTATCTATCAATAAATATGAATAAATGTTTTTTACTTACGCGCTATATATGAAGACAAAAATGAACATCGCCGGGGCGACATCATTGTATGTATAAAATATATAACGATTAACTCTTGACGCCGCTGACTCCGCGGAACGAACACCAAGCGTGTGAACCAGAAGATTCCTGATACACACAAGCTATGGAATGGTATTGCTATCATAACATCGGGTCAATCATGTAGTCTTAGGTGTAGGTTATAAGTTTTAATATGTAGTTCATATTATAATATACGTATAAGTATGTTTCGTAATTTTCCTGGAACCTCCGACTGCCACTATATAATTTGTTTCACTAATGTTATGGAGAAATTTAAAATTATTATTTAGTTATCAAAAAACTTATTTCAAAGTAGGGATATTTGTATTAAATACGTACTCTTTGTGATGAGGATGGATCGATTTTGTTAATGCTCTTTCTGTCTGCTAGTTGACTTAAAATAAATGCTAATATCAAAATGGTAAAGTAACATTTCGTTTTCAGATAGAATTCTCTCGTTAGTACAATTTCTCAGTATTGGTTAATGATCTTTTGTCTTCGATATTTTATGATTGTATTTTATTTTGCATGTAGTTCTAGTATATTTACATAAAACTAGTGTTTTCTCCCGACTTCGTTCTTATAAACAATAGAATTGTTTTCAGATCTATATATAAAAAAAATGTATTTCTGTTCGTTACTTTCACTAAAACTCGAGAACGGCTGAACGGATTTATATTATCTTTGTCTTGAAATGTTCGTGGAGGTTCACGGAAGGTTTAAAAGATGAAAAAATTGATTCATTTCCGGGAAAACCATAAAAACAGCCCTTTTCTATTTCCCATACAAACGTTTTTTTTGACATTAGATTTGACAACAAACTATTGTCAATCCTTCTGTTCGATTGAAACAGGAAAAATTTAATAAATACCAATACCTGGTTATTTAAGACGGAATAGAGTTCGCCCGGTCAGCTATACAACTATACATCAGCTATAGAAAATCCAAAATCTGTTAATCTACTGTCTCTGAATTAAAACAGTTTGCTGGTTCAACAGGGACAAAGTCGCGGGCAAAAGCTAGTTCCTACTAATATTATAAAAGCGAAAGTAACTCTGTCTGTCTGTCTGTCTGTTACGCTTTCACTTCTAAACCACTGAACTGATTTTAATGAAATTTGGTGCAGACATAGAGTTGACCTTGAGAAAGAACATAGGATAGTTTTTATGCTACACTTTTGAAAGGTTCTCTTGGAAACGCGATATAACCGAACTCCACGAGGGCGAAGCTGCGGGCGGAAAGCTAGTTATATATAAATTTGTTTTATAATCAATACAATGGTTTCCAAGGTCTAACTTTGTCGTAAATTAACAGAGACTTGGTTAATCATGATGGAATCCGAAGAGTATGGATAGAATTCATCATATAAAGCCGACTACATTATGGATTCAAGAAAGTATAAATATCTGGTCTACTCAGAGTTTGAATCGCAAATATATGAGACGAAACCTCTCATCATTCAATGTATTCATATGCGTGTGTCGGGTCCATCGTTGTAGTGAGGGGAGCTTCAACAGTGACTGGGACTTGTGACCCAGGTGTAGGTTTAATATATATAGAGAGACGAAACCTCTCATCATTCAATGTATTCATATGCGTGTGTCGGGTCCATCGTTGTAGTGAGGGGAGCTTCAACAGTGACTGGGACTTGTGACCCAGGTGTAGGTTTAATATATATAGAGAGACGAAACCTCTCATCATTCAATGTATTCATATGCGTGTGTCGGGTCCATCGTTGTAGTGAGGGGAGCTTCAACAGTGACTGGGACTTGTGACCCAGGTGTAGGTTTAAGGGACCCTTTCAATATAAGTATTGTTTATTTTTTATAATAAACAAAATTGACTATATTTAGCCTGGTGAATATCCTTTCCCTCCCTTTCCTACCTTTTCCTCCCCCATTTCCCCAATCAGGGTAGCAATACATCCTCAAAACTACGTTGCGGATTTCCATAATTTTTATATATATTTAATACGAGTTGAAAAAAAAATTCTGATTTATATATTAATAAAAGTAGTCCAGATTTGATAATGCTAATCACTGATATAATCTAGAAATTTAAAATATCCACTTAGAAAATATCTAATTTGTATTTATATGAGAATTAATAGAAATATTGATATCTAAGATTTTTGGTACACATTTTAATAAGAAGGTAAATAATTAAAAACTACATGTTTTTTTTATTATTTGTTTATGGCACTTTCATGTCGTCTTCGTACTCAAGATTTAAAAGTAACCGAAACTTCAGTATGTAGTTAAAATAACATAAAACCTGTTGTACACTAAAAGCTTAGCTTTAAATTTAAACCTTTAACCTTCAAGCTATTAATTCGCTTTACTATTGAAGTTATCGCGTCGCGTGTAGTGGTCGGGTAACCTAATGATAACTGTACTATATTATAATCAATTTCTTCTCATTAGTGATTCAGAACTTGTGGTGATTGTAGTATAATTGGTTCTGTGGATGTGGAATATGAGAGGAAACGAGGTTTTAACTAACACGTAAGGTTTAAATCTTAATTATATCAAATAATCTTTTATATATAAATACAGTTTATTTAATATAATATTAATAAACCTAATTATAAAGTATTTTAAGTAAGTGTTTAATAAATTATTTATTCATTAGACGGTATCAAAATTTTATTATTTTACTATTATAACTCTTCTTCTTCTACCTGGCAATTTCCCAGCTACAGCCAGGGTCTGCCTTACATATTGTGAATAGTTTTGGCTATTTGTTTTTACGACCGGCCTCTTTGGGAATCAGAATTAATCAGTGATGTCTAAATGTTCTTAGAAAGTACATATGACTCGGAAAAATCACATTGGTACTTGCCCGGGCTAGCATCGAACCCGCACCCTCGTGTATGAGAAACATATCTTTTAACCACTAGGCCACCACTGACTATTTTATTACTATAACTGAGCCATTTATTTAAACCAAAGTGTGCTGATTCTAATAAACTTTTAACTTGATGAGCTATTCTTTATGTAATATTATTGTTTTCCTCAATAATACAATATTTCTCAAAGAAACTCTGTTTTGGTTCAAACCTTATAAACTATCTACCAAGATTATGTTCATTGAGATAATAATGAGAGTAAAGTCACTATTTTTAATGAAAATCATTTTATCTTTTGTTATTTTCGTCTTAAATTAAATTTGACTTAAATTTTAACTTTTCCCAAAGTTAGAAACCAGATCACGTCTAGGACTTGTGTTATCATCAGTGAAAGACTTCTAATATCTGGATAAAAGCAGATACTTCTTATAGTATTTGGGTCTTGCTTAGGATAAAACTAAAATTATCTAATGTACTACGCGTTTTTTGTTATTTTAAATACGTAATCCCGGCGTTTCGGTTACTTTTGCAACAAAAAGTAACCGAAATATCAAGAGTAACTTAAAATCATTAAAAAAGAATATTAATCCGATAATATTAGTTTAATTTAAATGAATACTGCAAAAGAATGAGATCTTATTATCTTAGTTATACTCTGTATAACCAACCAGAATAATAAGATTATGGATATTGGTTAGGTGTAAGCACTTTGACGATGAGAGGTGAAGAAATCTTGTCTCGTTAGAAGTTCATTAATTTCGATTTAAAAATCAGTCCAAAGAGTCGAATGAGATTCTTGTAGAGGTTTTTTTCTGTTGTACATAATACTTTAGTAGGTGGTAGAGCCTAGCCTGGTCAAGTTACTACAGCTCGAACATGTTCTGACTCGACCGGGGGAGTACCACCCTCTCACAGAAGATCAGCGTGAAGTAGTCTTTAATGACTGTTTCGTCCGATGAGTGAGAGAGACGGTTGCCCTATTCCTATTCCCACCTATTCCTGATATCCCCTTATTCCCACCCTTCCATATTTCTACAAAACAAAGGTTGGCAATGAATCAAGTAGGCCGTCTGCTGGTTTGCCACTTTTCACATAAAACTTATAGTTTGATATTAAAATACTATTAGAAGTGTTGTAACTTTCGTTGATTTTTACGTAACTTGGTAGGAAATTCCACGAGCATTTGTTAGTCCAAAAACTTGAGTTTCCAGGAAACTAGAATGGATTATCTTTAGAAATAATGACAGTTCCCCAAAATCTTCTAATCCCTAATAATTAAAACGATTATTAAGTGAAGTGTAACTGAAACGTTTTGCGAAAAATACTCCTTAGTTATTTGACAGAGAAGAGAAATATAAATTTTAATAAAACAGTATCAATAATAAATATATTTTTATCATCATCATCATCAGCCTATCAGAGCCCACTGCTGAGCAAAGGCCTCATCTCACATACAGAAGATTTTAGTATTAATCACCACACTTGCTCAAGACGGGTTGGCGATTTCAAACTTATAATTTGACATTAAAAGTCCAGGTTTCCACACGATGTTTTCCTTCACAATCTATCACTAGTGTCGAAATACTCTTATAAACTACATATGACTCGGAAAAATCACATTGGTACTTGCTAGGATCGAACCCACGCTCCGTGCACGAGAGGCGGGCCTTTAACTACTAGGCTACCACGACCATAAACATATATTACTAAATCTCAAACTAGAGGTTATTAATGAGTCTAATTGAATATATAAATAAAGATATAATAAGAATTAAATTAGGGCATGTTATCTTATTGTTTATGTAAATAAATTATGTTAATATGTTGAAACTCAGTGCAACAGGTTATACGAGTTCACGGATTAAAATTAGTTTATTCGTTTTATTGAGGGTAGTTTAAAATTTCCTGTCGATCTTAAGTGTTGAATGGTATTAAATAAATTCATACTTAATTAAAAATAATAGATCGATATGTAAATAGTGATTTAAGTGGTCATAGTGTTGTAAATAGGTATAATTTTATTATCATATAATAATTGATTAATAAAAAGTTATCATATTCTTAGTGTATGTGTCTCCTCAATTTATTTTAGACAATTCGCTTAAATTCCAACCAAATTAATATGCTGGAATGTATTTATATACACAAGTATGTATTTTATATATTTTTTATATATAAATAGTTTAATTTAATTTATGATTTTAATGAAGTTAAAAACATAATTAATTGATATAAATAGCAAAAGTGTTTGATAACAAAAGTGCTATTATTTTTTGGCAGGAGTTTTCATTACTTTTTCTTTTTTTTCAGATTATCCTCAAGAAATGGACTACGCTTTTTAACACTATTATAATTATTTAATATATATAAAACATAATATACTATTTCTTCATTATAATATTTAAAATTAATTACTATTTCTTTATAGTGCATAAAAATATTTTATTGACGACATTTAATATTCATTTATTTATAAAATATTTAGTTTTTTTGTCATATAATTTCTTTTACTTTTGACTCATTATATATTAATTTAGATAATAAGACATATATAATATATATCTACATACATATGTGCTTTGTGAAGTGAATTACGCGTACAGCAGAATGTTTACAATAAATCGTAAGTACTGCATTATTTAATTACAATATTTTTTTAGTTTAGGATGTTTTTTTAATGAATTTTCATTGGAGAACTATTATCTTTATAAATAAGAAGTTTCTTCAGTTTTTAACAATACATTTTAGTGCAGTCCTCTACCTCAAATCCCTACTAATATTATAAATGCGCAAGTAACTCTGTCTGTCTGTCTGTTACGCTTTCACGCCTAAACCACGGAACTGATTTAAATGAAATTTGGTACAGAGATAGAGTTGACCTTGAGAAAGAATATAGGATAGTTTTTATCCCAGACTTTTGAAAGGTTCTCTTGGAAACGCGATATAACCGAACTACATGTAGGCGAAGCTGCGGGCGGAAAGATAGTTATATATAGTGGCACAATTTATGCTTGGAGTAATTATGGTCAAGCGGTATCTCTTGATAAGATAATACTCATTCTTTAAGATGCAGCTTCCTTTCTAGAACTTCTGAGTTACAAATCTTCTTAACCCATAGTTTTTACTAACCACTAAGTAATCTTATTAAAATTCAAACATTACTTAAAAGCAATTTGACAATAAAGGGGTAGTGATTTGTAATTCGTGGTGCAAGTAATACATTTTAAGGTCTTAGTAATTTAAAAAACTAATTTATTTGTGTATTTAAATTGCGTTAATTATATAAAATTCCTTAATGGAAAATACGCTCATATGTTAGAGATTCTCCCTACCATTTGTCAAACTATAATGCGACATGGGATAGACGGACAAAAATAAATAACCAGACGTTTCAATACTAAAAAAAAATCACTTTATTAATATTTCTAGTATAATAGTGTATTTTTCGTATGTCAATCAGTAACATTATTCAATTAATCATGAGAATCTGGGTGAATAATTTAGTCTACAACAAGGTTTAAATACAAGATCGATTACTTAATGCAATGCTTATTTTATGTGCAACTATAATTTGCATCGCTGCATGGCTTATGCAAAATATATTTATAATTACTATAAACGTTTCGAAGCGTCTGTGAAATGATTTACGACTAGCTTTTGCCCCCGACTTTGTACCTATATCGGATTTAACATATTGTAGACATATTTTAATCTTATATCATAAGTGTTATTTATTCCCAAAGAGGGTTGATGTCAGGCAGGCGATGTCGTTAAAACAATTAGCCAAAACTATTTACATGTAAGGCAGATCCTGGCTAAAGCTGGTAAATTGCCAGGTAGGAGATAAGTGTTATTTAAGTTGAATATTTAATCATATATATGTATAATTATTATTTAAAAACTGTTTTGGTGCTTAATGTTAATGTTTTAATTAGATTGCGATATGTTTCCGCTATTTTCATTTGAAATACAATTTCGTAAAGGATATTCATTCCCATATATAAGTTCTTGCATCAAAGCCCATGTACAATATTATGTATTTAATAGAAATGTGTATATATATTATAAATCTTTTATATTTTTCTATATAAATCCAATATTATTAGGATGTAATAAATAATAAAATAAAATATAATGACTCTCTTTTTCTCAATAAATAAAATTTGTATGTAGCGTATTAATTAATGAAATTCAAATATACATAGGTATATATATGATTTTAATACCAAGTTGATCTAGAATTATACATTCATTTTCATTAAACCGACTCTGAACGCAATATTTACGTATAAAAAACTAAAATATATTTTTATGAACTATTTAAAAAATCCATCATATAAATTATTATTAACTAGCTTTCCACCCGCAGCTTCGCCCGCGTGGTGTTCGGTTATATCGCGTTTCCGAGACAACCTTTCAAAAGTCTGGGTTAAAAACTATCCTATGTTCTTTCTGAAGGTCAACTCTATGTCTGTACCAAATTTCATTAAAATCAGTTCAGTGGTTTAGACGTGAAAACGTAACAGACAGAGAGAGTTACTGTCGCATTTATAATATTAGTAGAGATTTATTACATATTTTAATAAATATTATTATTGGCTCGTATTCTTACAAAAGAAAATTAAAAATATTTTAATTATTTTTACGTTTCTTTGGTAAAAAATATAAGCAACATGAATGTTATGATTTTATCTCCAAAGAGCTACACCTATTTTCTTAAATCGGTTAAAAATATATTAATTTCACGTTTTAAAATTTTATACTTCGACCTTTATTCATTGGTTTTTTTAGTGCGTGTCTATAAAATTTAACACACAATAATATGCATGTTAATATTTGACAAATTTATCGTAGAAATTTATATAGGTATATATACAAAAAATTAATTTTGTTTTTAGTTCACACTTTTTAGGAGGAAAATAGAATAGATTAAATTAATTTTGAAACTAAATATAGTACGTAGTTAATAGAAAATGTCCATATATCTTCTTAGTTTGATATTTTTAGTTATGATAAAGTGTCTTTCTTCTTCTTCCTGGAAATTTCCCGGCTTAAGTCAGGGTCTGCCTTACATGTTGTGAATAGTTTTGGCTAATTGTTTTTACGACCGGCTGTCTGCCTGACATCAACCCTCTTTGGGAATGCATTAATCAGTGATGTCTAAATAATCTTAGAAAGTACATATGACTCGGAACAATCACATTGGTACTTGCCAGGATCGAACCCGCGCCCTCGTGCATGAGAGGCGGGCCTTTTAACCACTAGGCTGACTTTAGTTCTGATAAAGTGGCGTAAGATAATAAATATTAACCAATTTTCACTATAGTCAGATGTAAGAACATTCTAGTAATGACTATTATATTAATTTGATATTAATGGTTGCGTTAAAATTTATTCGATTAATATTTCCGTCGTTAATAGTAAGATGAAGTTATATTTTAGCTTGTATCCTTACTACAAGTATGTTAGTCACACTATATACTACGCGTTAGAAGTTTTTTTTAATCACATTACTATTTTGTTACAATCATGTAGAATATGTGACGATAACATCTTTTGAGTACTTACGAAGCTTTTCCCATTTCTGATTGGTAACTAATTTTGATTTTATCATCATCGTCATCATCATCAGCCTATCAGAGCCCACTGCTGAGCTGTTTCTCACATGGAGAAGGTTTGAGCATTAATCACCACGCTCGCTCAAGACGGGTTGATGATTTCAAACTTATTAATCATATTATAAGTCCAGGTTTCCTCACGATGTTTTCCTTCATCAGTCAGTGGTGTCTAAATACTCTTAAAGTACACATGACTCGGAACAATCACTTTGGTACTTGTCAGGTTTCGAATTCATGAGAGGTGGGCCTTTAACCACTGAGCCAGTATGACCTTTCAATCGGTAACTAAAATTCATTCTATGAACGTAAAAGAAGTTATTATTTTTTATATAATTTCCTTTTTTATAGCGACAGTACTAAAACAGATCAAGTAAAGTCGCGGCGAAAGTTATGTACATTCGTGATTAAATAATATTTTTGAACATAAACGGTTATAAAACAGTTAAGTTATAATTAAGGTACATAATACATAAGAGTAATAATTTGTAATGTCATGTAAAGGTCTGTTGTCAGTGTAAAGGATGAAGCGTTTTTTTTTACGACCCATAAAAATTTTAACCGTAACCTTTATATTCGGAGATTATAGTCATTGTTTAATATTAATCATATGAAACATCTAAAGTTTACTTATATGTTATAAGGTATAAAAAATCAATATTTCTTAGTTGTTTCTGTTTTAATTATACGCGATTAAAATAGTATTTACTTGGTTTATTATTTCAAAATTTTACAAAATTATCTTACATATCTCTAAAATCAGTTGAATCTATATCATATATATATATATATATATATATATATATATATATATATATATATATATATATATATATATATATATATATCTTATATATAAAATTCTCGTGTCGCGGTGTTAGACAGAGAACTCCTCCGAAACGGTTGGACCGATTATGATTAAATTTTGTGAGAATATTGACTAGGTCCGAGAATCGGTCAACATATATTTTTCATTTTTATATCATATATACAGGTGACGTGTGAATTACTATCGATTCTTAAGGACGTGATATTTGACGATCATATATGACAAAATAAAAATTATTATAACATAACTATTAATAAACTTCTAAGTAAAGTTAACCAAAAGTTATGTAATTAATTACGCATAATGTGAACACCCTACAGATTAGGTATACACACACACACACACGTGCGGCGGCGTGGTGTTGTATCAGCACGCCGCCGCACGCGTCCACACTTGGAACCCTTGGAACGTGTCCACACTTTATTTATTTATACGGAAATTTGGTCAAAAATTAAGTGCCTATTTTTTTTACATAATTCGAATGAGAATCATGTACCGAGTATTCTCCTTAAATATTGATAGTAATTCACCAGTCACCCTGTATATAAACACAAATATATATATCGTTTCATTGTCCTTCAAATTCATTTGCGATAAAGTCGAACTAGACTCATTTTATATATCTTAAAACCTTATATCTTTATTATTTATTTATAATATTGCTTATATCTTTAACAGGGGTAAATATTGTAACTATGTTAAAAAAAACATTGGGAATAGAAACTCAAGTTCTAATATAAATCTACTGTAAAGTACTAGTACATATGTTGTTATTATCTTAAATTGGCACTTCGGCCAAATAACACTATGTGTGGATGATTTATTCGTCTTCATTTAACATATTTGATAACACACATACACAAATAAGCGAAAACGCGTAAAGACGTGTTGTTGGTATGCCAAGTGTGGATGTCGTGTTTGAGTTATTTGGACTACGTACAAATATTTGGACAAATACGGCGAATACGCAACGCCAAGTGAAGTGACACCTTTAAAGAAATAATTGTCGTCCAGTACGTTACTGAACACAGTTTTTTTATTAAATTTCAGGTAAATATTCAAATACAACATAGTTAATCACAAAAACACATTATTATGTAAAATACTATGTTCATTTTTATACGTTTTAAAAGTTTTGATTCAATAGTTTTCAATGTATTGTGTGGAAAATCTATAAATAAATAAAAAACAAGATAATTAATATTTTGTTGGCAATCTATTTATAAATATAAATGTATATATAATTAATACATAATATACAGTAGAGATCGTTTAAATATTATTAATAAAGTAAACGCGAGCGAGGCCAAGGGTAAACACTTATTTGTTTAAAATTTTTGAAAGTTAAATTCAATCTATACTTTTACCACGAGTTTCTGTGGTTACAGTAAATACGGGTTTTTAGGATTTTAATATATAAATCAACTAGCTTTCCGTCCGCAGCTTCGCCCGCGTGGAGTTCGGTTAGATCGCGTTTCCAAGAGAACCTTTTAAAAATCTGGGATAAAAACTATCCTATGTTCTTTCTCAAGGTCAACTCTATGTCTGTACCAAATTTGATTAAAATCAGTTCAGTGGTTTAGTCGTGAAAGCGTAACAGACAGACAGACAGAGTTACTTTCGCATTTATAATATTAGTAGGGAAGATACAACTATCGTTTGCATATATTTTTATGAGAGGTGGCAAACGAGTAGACGGCCTACTTGATGGGCAGTAGTGATCTTCTGCAACGTAAGGGATGTTCCAGATGCATTATCGACTTTGATTATTGAGGAAGTTGAAAAAGGTGGGAATTAGGAGAAGTCAGAAAGGATGAGAACAGGGAAAGGGCAACCATCTCTCTCACTCATCGGACGAAACGCATTAAAGACTACTTGAATCCGATCTTCTGTGAGAGCGTGGTGCTTTCCCAGTCGAGCCAGCCTATTTTCGAGCTGTAGTAACTTAACCACCACTAAGCTCTACCATTTTAAATATATATTTAATCATATTAATGAAAAACAAGAAACGCTGCGTGTAGTGTGACGAACTTGTGGTAGCTAGCTATATTATATATAATTGTAGTATTGTGACGTGAATGTCTTGAATAGATCGTAGTTATCAAAATACATTAACGGGTTTCCCCGCGGACTTTGGTAATAAACTATTTGTATCTTTCCAGATGTTTATATAAAAACTGAGCAAAAAACTATGATTGAAATAATCTTTAACTGGTTTGTGGTATACTTGTATCATGAATTAACGTTACCTTCCCAACGCTGGTAAACTAAATTGAGAATTGGCTTCTGTTCATTTAGATTAAATCCCCAAAAAGAAAGTTAATAACTCCTAAGTTTAGCTTAATCTTGCAATGTAACTTTACTAATGATTACAGATTTTCATTTAATATAGATAAAATATGAACGAAACTTTTGTTTTACCAAAAAGAATACAGTCTTAATCTTACATTGAAGTCTGAGTATTCAAATATATACAGGGTGACTGGTGAATTACTATCAATATTTAAGGAGAATACTCAGTACATGATTCTCATTCGAATTATGTAAAAAAAAGGCACTTAATTTTTGACAAAATTCACTTCCGCACGCGTATGTGTTAGTGTGTGTGTATACCTAATCTGTAGGGTGTTCACACGATGCGTAATTAATTACATAACTTTTGGTTAACTTTACTTAGAAGTTTATTAATATTTATGTTATATTAATTTTTATTTCGTCATATATGATCGTCAAATATCACGTCCTCAAATATCGATAGTAATTCACCAGTCACCCTGTATATTTACGGATGTAAGCATCATGTGAATGGCCCCAATTAAGTTCTGGTACATACGACCTCTTAATTTTATATACATATGTCTGAATTTCATTGATGCCGGTTTTATATATCTGAGTGATTGTAAACTTGACAAAGACCTTGCACTTTAAATAGTCCATATTCTTGACTTTCAAATCACAATCTATCATTTATCATCACTGAAACGAGAGCCCATTTATAGTTTTATCTCTTCAGGGCATTTTTGGTATGTTTTTATCTTGAAATCTCGTAATCTGAAAAAATATTATTATAAAGCACGATTTAGAGCATCAATATTAATCTATACTTTCTTGACTAGCATTTGGTCATGTCAAATAAACATAGTCCAATCATGCCAGCCTAAAATATGCAGCAAAAACATTTCGTTGTTATTTTTTATACATTAGGTATATGTATTCATTCTAGAACCTACATGCGAAATTTTTGGCTCATATCAATGCCATTGCAGTTAAAATGTTTTTTTATAAAATGTTTATTAATTAGTCGATATTTAATTATTCTTTTTTTTTTTATTAAATTTGACAGTGATTGGAACTTGTTTGAGTGTAGACGATAGATCTTTGGTGAATAAATGATTTTATTAACAATTGATGAACACATTTTGATGATTTGATGATCAAAAAGGTCATTTAGTGTACGTCATTTCGAACTTATGTAGTTTAATTTCAACAACACATATGCACAGATTTAGTCTTGATTTTAATAGCTTATTTTTGTATAATCAGTGTTTTTAATCCCCGGCGCAAAAACGATGGAGTGTTACAAGTTTGACGTGTGTGTGTCTGAGGCAACGTAACTCACGAACGGATAAGCCGATTTTAATGCGGTTTTTTTTGTTTGAAAGGTTTATCCGTCGAGAGTGTTCTTAGCTATGTTTGATGGAAATCGGTTTAGATCTTTAAGGACTGTTTGATTTTTATGATATAACTATATATTAAATCTTCATCATTATTGATCCTAAATTTATAAGTCCCGAAACATAAGAGGAGTTATAAGTGTCTCGATTTCTCTGCATATGTATGTTTGTTTGTGGCATCATAGCTATTATATGAACCAACCGATTTTGATGGGGTTTTTTTCATCTGAAAGCTATGCTTTAACATTTTCTTTGTTTATTACCTATATTTGGGTAACAGTGTGAGTGTGTCAGCTTTTTCCAAAATTGTGTAAGGCATTTTTGGCGTATGATTAATCGATTAAGGGTTTCAGTGTTGAGAATATATATATATATATATATATATATATATATATATATTGTCAGAGTGCTAAGAATTTAATTTGGAAACTAGAATCATTTGTAACTTAGCCTTGCCTAGATTTTGTAGGTTTTTGAATTGTATATTTCCATCAGAAATAAATTTATAGCACTAGTTAATCAATATGTCAAATAAAACCTTTATAATTTACTTATTTTTTTAATCTCTTATACATTTCCTTGTCTGTATGTAATTTATACATGTTTTTTCGAAAAAAAAATTCTTAAAATTATTCTTATATGTCAATTACGGATTGCTAGTTCTTTCGACTGTATGAAAATAGAATAAATTATTTTAATATTTGAGTTAAGTATATTCATAGAAGTATAGTTATTAAGATGAAACTCAAACAGCTAATCATCATCAGTCTATCAGAGCCCACTGCTGAGCTGCCTCTTCTCATGGAGAAGGTTTGAGCATTAATCACCACGCTTGCTTAACACGGGTTGGTGATTTTAACCTTATAATTTGAAATTGTAAGTCCAGGTTTCCAACACCGTTTGTTAATGATGTCTTAATACTCTTATAAAGTACATATGACTCGGAACAATCACATTGGTACTTGCCCGGGCCAGGATCGAACCCGCGCCCTCATGCATGAGAGGCGGACCTTTAACCATTGGGCCATCACGACCAAGGTGTCTATATATATGTATATATATATGCAGTAACATATTGGTACTCGGACGTATGTTAAGCTACACAGATACTCCTCGAAAAACCCTTGTAGAATGAGCAACTGTTTCAGTCGGAAGCTATAGGAAAATTTTCTAATTTAATTTAATTCTAATAATAAATTTTAAATATCTACACAAAAATCGACTAAACGTACATTTTTTTATTTTCTCTCCAATAATCTATACCATTCAACTAAATATAATAGTTTTTGAACTAAAATAGATATTATTTAATATTGACATAATTCTTGTAATTCCTTTCCAAGTTATGACTAGATGACTTAATATTGAGATTTCCTTCGTTTGGGTTTTTTCCTGTCCATCCCTTTCTTACATATCACTTCTGTTCAGGATAGACAAAGATGAAAGAAGTGATTCATCCTTTTATTAAGAATCCAATTTATATGCGACCTAGACAATCCATTTAACAAAAATGCTAATTCTATGGACAGCTAGTTTTACCTATTTCGCTGTTTTCTTTAAACATCACTGTACATTTGGATATATATCTATTTTTGATGCTAAAGCTTCATTTACACTGTAATCGTGGAATATTTTGCTAATTTCAACCTTTTTATTTAATGGTCGAACATATAATTATGAATTAACAGCTATTTATAGTAAAATAAGTAATTTTTTATCGAAATGTTAAAAAAAATGGAACGAATATTTTCGGATTTATCTGCCCGTGATTACGGTTGCTGTAAAGTAACCGAAACGTCGAGAGTATGTAATTAAAAATAATAAAAAACGTACATATGTATGTATGTACATCCGAAAATATTAGTCTTATTTAAAAGAATATTCGCAAGTCTTAGAACTCTTTATATAAAAAAAAAATGATGGTTTTCAAAATATATCCTACAACAATTCAAATCTTATAAGTTTGTGTTATAGTTTCGTAAATCACAAAAAAAGTTTTCAATAGGAATAATGTTATAATTATATATTATGGAAAAAATTATCAGAAACATGAGGAATATTATATTTATATGTATTGTTGATTATATATAAAGACTTATCAAAAAAAACTATTGAAAATATAGATCAAGCAAATCTGCTTTCATATCATTATATCATATCATATCAATTAGGGGCCATCCATAAAGTACGTCACACGTAAAGGGGGTGGGAGGGGGTCGACAAAGTGTGACATGGTGTGACAAGGGGTGGGAGGGGTCCTAAGTTTCGTGACATGACATTTCAAAATCTAGAGGTACTAATCGCGTAATTTGAAATATTAATTAAAATCTTTAAAACTGAGCGCGTCATCATATATGTATATTCATTAGTTTATTTTTTTGTTATTGTTTCAAATATTTGATACTGTATTGATTTCATAAGAAAGTACTTAATTTAAATGGAAATAAAACTATTTTCGGAACTGCTGTTTTAATTTAATAATTTTTCGATGTTAAATTGCAAAACATGTGACGTCACACTAGGGAGGGGGGGGGGGTCTCAGAAACGTGACCACCTGTGACAAGGACGGGGGAGGGCTCAAAAACTCATGAAATTAGTGTGACGTATTTTATGGATGGCCCCTTACGTATATATTAATTACTAGAAGACCCGGCGAACTTCGTATAGCCCTATAATCAAGAAATATCTATTACGTTTTTTTATTTATATTGTTGGAGTTTACCTGTAAGTCATAAATCTCCGTGTTCTGAAGTACGACAGAATGATTGACATATTAGTTAGTTGTCAAATCTAATATAAAAAAACGTTTGTATCAACAACTACTAATAAAATAAAAATTAATTAAAAAACATTGTCCAGCGGACAAAATTGTGAATCTAAACCATTCCTAGATCCCCTTGAACACACAAAAAAAATTCATCAAAATTGGTCCAGTGTTTTGAGAGAAGTTCAGTGACATAAATTATATATATAAAGATTTACATTAAATGAGACAGAGCTTGAAGTCTGTATACTATTAGTATCAAGTATAGTACACGATAAAACATAGTTTTTAGGTTGCGTTAACCATTTAACGCACCTGGGATAAAAAAAGACAGAGTGAGAAGGATTGCGTATCGCTAGAACGCATGCGAGCATTCAATTGTGACTTGTAAGTGGTATTAATAAATTTTGTTTTAAAGAAATACTAAAAATAATTTCAAAAGTTATTAAGTTTCGCTTCTTACATGCGAAGGGAACTTTTTTTAATAAACTTTAATTTAAACAGTCTTATAGTCAATGTATGAGTGAACTGTTTTAGATGAAAATCCCTACTAATATTATAAATGCGAAAGTAACTCTGTCTGTCTGTCTGTTACGCTTTCACGCCTAAACCACTCAACTGATTTTAATGAAATTTGGTACAGAGATGGAGTTGAAATTGAGAAAGAATATAGGATAGTTTTTATCCCAGACTTTTGAAAGGTTCTCTTGGAAACGCGATATAACCGAAATCTACATAGTTGCCTATAAAAGTAAATACTTGCCTTATAATAACTATAATACATATAATATGTATTTTACAAATATAAGGAGCGGGAAATATTATTAGAATGTACGTATGTTGGTCTTTCAAGAAAAAACTACTGAATAATTATATAAAATAGTTTTGTATGTTTGTACATCTGAATAATTTAACTATCATCATAGTATGTTTACTTCAAGTTTGCAGTCAGACGGAATACGCAGCGTCAACAGTTTTCATTCATAAATCTATTACTTTAGGTTATTGAGTGGGATACTTCAAACGCGTAGTACGTAGTGACGATTGAACTTGTATTAAGGACGATCGAAACCTCTCATCATTCCATGTATTCATATGCGTGTGTCGGGTCCATCGTTGTAGTGAGAGGAGCTTCAACAGTGACTGGGACTTGTGACCCAGGTGTAGGTTTAATATATATAGAGAGACGAAACCTCTCATCATTCCATGTATTCACGGTGCGTGTGTCGGGTCCATCGTTGTAGTGAGAGGAGCTTCAACAGTGACTGGGACTTGTGACCCAGGTGTAGGTTTAATATATATAGAGAGACGAAACCTCTCATCATTCAATGTATTCATATGCGTGTGTCGGGTCCATCGTTGTAGTGAGAGGAGCTTCAACAGTGACTGGGACTTGTGACCTAGGTGTAGGTTTAATATATATAGAGAGACGAAACCTCTCATCATTCAATGTATTCATATGCGTGTGTCGGGTCCATCGTTGTAGTGAGAGGAGCTTCAACAGTGACTGGGACTTGTGACCCAGGTGTAGGTTTAATATATATAGAGAGACGAAACCTCTCATCATTCAATGTATTCATATGCGTGTGTCGGGTCCATCGTTGTAGTGAGAGGAGCTTCAACAGTGACTGGGACTTGTGACCCAGGTGTAGGTTTAATATATATAGAGAGACGAAACCTCTCATCATTCAATGTATTCATATGCGTGTGTCGGGTCCATCGTTGTAGTGAGAGGAGCTTCAACAGTGACTGGGACTTGTGACCCAGGTGTAGGTTTAATATATATAGAGAGACGAAACCTCTCATCATTCAATGTATTCATATGCGTGTGTCGGGTCCATCGTTGTAGTGAGAGGAGCTTCAACAGTGACTGGGACTTGTGACCCAGGTGTAGGTTTAATATATATAGAGAGACGAAACCTCTCATCATTCAATGTATTCATATGCGTGTGTCGGGTCCATCGTTGTAGTGAGAGGAGCTTCAACAGTGACTGGGACTTGTGACCCAGGTGTAGGTTTAATATATATAGAGAGACGAAACCTCTCATCATTCAATGTATTCATATGCGTGTGTCGGGTCCATCGTTGTAGTGAGAGGAGCTTCAACAGTGACTGGGACTTGTGACCCAGGTGTAGGTTTAATATATATAGAGAGACGAAACCTCTCATCATTCAATGTATTCATATGCGTGTGTCGGGTCCATCGTTGTAGTGAGAGGAGCTTCAACAGTGACTGGGACTTGTGACCCAGGTGTAGGTTTAATATATATAGAGAGACGAAACCTCTCATCATTCAATGTATTCATATGCGTGTGTCGGGTCCATCGTTGTAGTGAGAGGAGCTTCAACAGTGACTGGGAATTAACTTTATGTTTAAATACATATTACTAATTTATCTCTGTATTAAAAATTTTGTCATAAAATAATGAGTTTTTAGTTGAAGTGACCTATACTTTGACGATGATAAATTGTATTAATATTGAATTAAAATACCAAGTCGATAGACGAAGTAGCGGGCTGAAACTAGCGTAAGCATATATTTTGTCCGAATGAAATTATACATATATATAATTTATTATGTCAATATATAATATATTTTTAATTTATCACCTTCCTCGTGTTTCCTTTAACGAATTCAGTCAAAATTTCACTTGACTAGGTCAACGGGAAATACGAATTTTTAAATAAAATAATAAAAAATATATTTCGTTGATATTGTGTAAAGTGATATATCAAGAGTATATAAAAATAACTTAAAACCAGATGTTCTAGAGGTTGTAGATTCGATTTCTGTTTCTGAATTTTTTATTATTTTCATATTATGTTTAAATATAAATAGCCCTAGAAGTTTCTTTTCAATTTGGTTAATAGAGAGAGGACCTTGGACAGTGGAGGTGAGCGTTTAACGTTAGATAGGGTCCCTTAAACCTACACCTGGGTCACAAGTCACAGTCACTGTTGAAGCTCCTCTCACTACAACGATGGACCCGACACACGCATATGAATACATTGAATGATGAGAGGTTTCGTCTCTCTATATATATTAAACCTACACCTGGGTCACAAGTCCCAGTCACTGTTGAAGCTCCTCTCACTACAACGATGGACCCGACACACGCATATGAATACATTGAATGATGAGAGGTTTCGTCTCTCTATATATATTAAACCTACACCTGGGTCACAAGTCACAGTCACTGTTGAAACTCCTCTCACTACAACGATGGACCCGACACACGCATATGAATACATTGAATGATGAGAGGTTTCGTCTCTCTATATATATTAAACCTACACCTGGGTCACAAGTGCCAGTCACTGTTGAAGCTCCTCTCACTACAACGATGGACCCGACACACGCATATGAATACATTGAATGATGAGAGGTTTCGTCTCTCTATATATATTAAACCTACACCTGGGTCACAAGTCCCAGTCACTGTTGAAGCTCCTCTCACTACAACGATGGACCCGACACACGCATATGAATACATTGAATGATGAGAGGTTTCGTCTCTCTATATATATTAAACCTACACCTGGGTCACAAGTCCCAGTCACTGTTGAAGCTCCTCTCACTACAACGATGGACCCGACACACGCATATGAATACATTGAATGATGAGAGGTTTCGTCTCTCTATATATATTAAACCTACACCTGGGTCACAAGTCCCAGTCACTGTTGAAGCTCCTCTCACTACAACGATGGACCCGACACACGCATATGAATACATTGAATGATGAGAGGTTTCGTCTCTCTATATATATTAAACCTACACCTGGGTCACAAGTCCCAGTCACTGTTGAAGCTCCTCTCACTACAACGATGGACCCGACACACGCATATGAATACATTGAATGATGAGAGGTTTCGTCTCTCTATATATATTAAACCTACACCTGGGTCACAAGTCCCAGTCACTGTTGAAGCTCCTCTCACTACAACGATGGACCCGACACACGCATATGAATACATTGAATGATGAGAGGTTTCGTCTCTCTATATATATTAAACCTACACCTGGGTCACAAGTCCCAGTCACTGTTGAAGCTCCTCTCACTACAACGATGGACCCGACACACGCATATGAATACATTGAATGATGAGAGGTTTCGTCTCTCTATATATATTAAACCTACACCTGGGTCACAAGTCCCAGTCACTGTTGAAGCTCCTCTCACTACAACGATGGACCCGACACACGCATATGAATACATTGAATGATGAGAGGTTTCGTCTCTCTATATATATTAAACCTACACCTGGGTCACAAGTCCCAGTCACTGTTGAAGCTCCTCTCACTACAACGATGGACCCGACACACGCATATGAATACATTGAATGATGAGAGGTTTCGTCTCTCTAAATATATTAAACCTACACCTGGGTCACAAGTCCCAGTCACTGTTGAAGCTCCTCTCACTACAACGATGGACCCGACACACGCATATGAATACATTGAATGATGAGAGGTTTCGTCTCTCTATATATATTAAACCTACACCTGGGTCACAAGTCCCAGTCACTGTTGAAGCTCCTCTCACTACAACGATGGACCCGACACACGCATATGAATACATTGAATGATGAGAGGTTTCGTCTCTCTATATATATTAAACCTACACCTGGGTCACAAGTGCCAGTCACTGTTGAAGCTCCTCTCACTACAACGATGGACCCGACACACGCATATGAATACATTGAATGATGAGAGGTTTCGTCTCTCTATATATATTAAACCTACACCTGGGTCACAAGTCCCAGTCACTGTTGAAGCTCCTCTCACTACAACGATGGACCCGACACACGCATATGAATACATTAAAAAATGAGAGGTTTCGTCTCATCGTTTATAACTTAATTTAAAGTTATTACAATTTCAATTAGTATATATCCACAGGAAATTATGAAGAGAAATGAAGATGTTTATAAATAATATATTTTATTTTAGAATATTTATTACATCCAAAATGAAAGTATCCAAAGAATTTCTTTACTTCATGAGTTATCTATCATTGAAAGTCACGTCAAAATAGATCCAGCCGTTTTAAAGATTATTAAGAGCAAACAGAATATAATTAAATTTGATATAATTACGAACCAGACGTTAAATGGTAATAAACATGTCTTTATATTAATTACTTTGATAGCGCAATTTGTTTTAATATGTACATAGTCTAGGCGTATAATAATTTTGAAATATTATAAATAGTTTACAATTTTTCTGCAATAAACATATATGGCAATGTTCAAGTTAAAATAGGTTAAAATATATGTATTTGTAATTACCTGGCATTTGTTAAATTATGTTTTTAATTATACGGTATATAAAATAATGTTTACATAATAATATTTTTCAAAAAAAATATATTTTTTTAAACACACGACACAATTTTTTTTTTAATATCTCAGTCAAAGATATTCATATAAATATGATGTACATGTCAGTTAACAAATCTTCTATTAAAATAATAATTAAATATATATATTATATAAAAATTAAATAAAACGTAAGGAAAATAGTAATTATTTTGTTACATACATAACAAAACAACGTGTTCTGTGACTAACAACTGTCCGTGAGCTGAGGAAGTTTTTAATAAATTTTTTTTTCCAGAACGTTCTTACGAGCGCTCCACTTTTTTTATCTGTAACACGGCAAACAAGTTTTTAAGACGAAAATCGCTATGCAATTACTTGAAATATTTATATTTTACTAGTTTTTGCCCGCGAGTTCGTCCGCATTAGTTTGGTCAAGAGTAATATATGTAGGTATAGCTGACCACGCGAACTCTATTCCGTCTTACAGGCCATAAATAATCAGGTTTTTCCTGTTTCAATCAAACAGAATGATTGACATATTAGTTAGTTGTCAAATCTAATGTCAAAAAAAAACGTTTGCATGAGAAATAGAAAAGGGCTGTTTTTAGGGTTTGCCCGGCAATTATTCCAATTTTTCTCACCTTTTATACCTTCCCTGAACCTCCACGAACATTTCAAGACTAAGATAAGATAAATCCGTTCAGCCGTTCTCGAGTTTTAGCGAGACTAAGGAACAGCAATCCATTTTTATATATATAGAAGATATGTATATGATTAATCAAAAAAATTATCTAAAATACCTGTCATATTTGTTATTTAATCTGTTCTTCATAGTATATTTTTTATCTAGGTAGATGAATTTTGTTATATTTTGACTACATAATTATATTTATTATGTTATATCAAATATAAAATAAGCGGTTTTAAACGACGATAAATTATAAAGTTATTTGTGACGTATTTCCTTTCCCCGCCATTTACGTCAGCATACCTTATTGTACGTATTTCCTTGTGTATGCATCCTTCGAGGTCATTGAGCTTAAGGTACTCTAAAATGAGGTCTCATTTAAAGATTGCATCTGGATGCCACATTGAAAAATCCATATAGGTTTTTTTTAAATTCCATACAACAGTTTATCAGTACATTAATCTGACCTGTAGCTGGCTATGACACGAAATAAATCTTCTGTCACTTTAAATTAATAGTATAATTATTTTTCTAACACTTTATTGATATATTTTCAATGATAAAAGAGTTTGAATCTTAGTATAAAAACATTTGAATCCCTTAAATTCGATGCTCGAATTTATAAACTAGTTTTTAATTTATAAATATTTTTGTTTATTGTTCTAAAATTATTAATCACAAAAATTAATACATTTTTATATCAATTATTGTACTTACTTTGATTTTCCAAACAATACATTTTCTTTGTTATATTTATTCTTATTATGCTGTTTATAATAATTAAAACAATTACATACGTATTGCACTAAAAATATACATAATTAATAACCAGATACCGAATCCTTTGAAAATTTTCCATTGACTCCAATCACAAAGTGAATGACTCAATATTTATATACATGGGAATCCGCAAAATCCGTATCAATACCACTATCCAAGAACTTGACACTGACCGTAGCTGGCTCTATATAAAATTTACATTCGCATAATCTGCAATAATATAACTGGTTTTATTCACGCTCGCTTGATATGGTGAAAATTTTATATAAACGCATGCTGTTGTGGCTGAATGTCATTAGATGGTTCGACACCTGAGCGTTGCAGTCACAAACAACATTTATAATCTGTGGAATGTCACTCGAGCGCGGCAAATTTGACGTTTAGAAAATATTAAACATCAGTCATCAGTGTATTGTGTTTAGACATTACAGTGAATTTATAATATTGTGCTAGCTAACAGAAATATTACGTTAAAATTTAACCTCATTAAATATATATTAAAGCTGACTGTTTAGAAAAAAAAACATTACTATTCCGTGTGTACAGACGAGTTGATGTATTGTAACGTAAAACATGAAGGAATTGGTGCAAATTTGGAATAGGGTGACCGGTCGCCAGTATTCCTCTGTTAATGTACAGGACAAAGAGTTGAGGGAATTGAGTAATAATAGAATAAAAAAGGGTGATATAGATACATCGGTGTTCGAAGCAAATCTATCAGAATGTGAGGGTTTAAATAACAAATTCAACGAAGACTACCAATTCAACGAACGTGAAGAACAAATCATAAATCGTCTCTTCACAAGACGAAGAAGCTCTCAAAGTATTACAAAACAACCGAATCGTAAGTAAATTAATATTTTACAAATATAATATTATTACAAATGTATTTGCGGAAGGGCTGTCTATATAACGCGTAAACAAATTCTTAAATTCTTACGTAATAAAATCGGAAAAGTTCTGTTTGAATTTAAAATCAAAAGGTTAAGATTGATATCCTGGTTCATTAATTATTTTTATTACATATAAAAAAAAACGTATTAATTGAGATTGTTTTGTAGAATAAATTGTATTATTGTAGCGATTTAATTTCGTTTTTTCTTCCTTTTTTATCACGTTCATGATATTTTGCCTTAAATTTTAAATAAAAAACTATATTTTATATCATTAAACGAGATTTTTTTAATAAAAAATTCCGTCAACTTAAACGGTATTGTTCCGTGTTTATCGTTTTTTAATATATAAATTAAAATATTCAAAGACATAACAATAAACTTTGTATGTGCAAAGAAATATAAGTTTGTTGATATAAAAAGAAAAATTAAAAATTCAATTAATGCAATTAAAATAATTACAATAATATGTTCGTATGTTATCGTTAATTCTATGTTTTTAGTTCCTTTTTTTTGTGTTTAGATAAAAATCTGTTGACTTACCCCATGTCTGAATTAAATAGTATTTCATCCATAAATCTGCATACATTAAAGTAATCACGTGTAACTCAACGTGAAACGTGAAAATCTACGTAACTTTGAGATACGAACCCGTAGTTAGCGTACAATGTACATTTAAAATTATATATATACTAGCTGACCCGGCAAACGTTGTTTTGCCATAAAAAATAGGTCTTGGTGATGAAAAAGTAAAAATTTTGGATTGTACGTATTTTTAAAGCTACATTATAAAAAATAATAATAATAATTAAGGGTGAACAACCCTTACGAATTTGGGGTATGAAAAATAGATGTTGTCGGACCTATTCAATATGCTCACGAAATTTCATCAAAGTCGGTTAAGCCGTTTCGGAGGAGTTCTCTGTCAAACACCGCGACACGAGAATTTTATATATAAGATAATAAATAATAATTAAACTAAATTACAGTTTTACGTAAATCTTATTTTACGTATTAGTAGAAACGTAATATCCTAAATATTTATATCGTTTTATCCACGTTTTTAATTTCAATGACCCATAGTATTCTTCTTCTACCTTGAAATTTCCCAGATTTCGCCAGGATCTGCCTTACATGTTGTGAATAGTTTTTGGCTAATTGTTTTTACGACCGGCCGCCTGGCTGACATCAACCCTCTTTGGAAATGTATTAATCAGTGATGTCTAAATACTCTTAGAAAGTACATATGACTCGGAAAAATCACATTGGCACTTGCCAGTATCGAACCCGCGCCCTCATGCATGAGAGGCCTTTAACCACTAGGCCACCACTGACACAGTATTATTTAGTTTTAAAATATTCCACTATTATATAGTAATGTATGTTTGTTTATCAACATTATGTATTATATAGGCTATTTATATATTAATATGAATTTAATTGATTTATCTATTATATATGATAAATATATAATTTGTGGTCAAATGTAGATGAGTAGTGACTTGATTTTCGTTATTCCCATTGTCATTTTCGTATAATTAGGTATGTTTTGCTAAAGTTTCATCGTAATTGGTTCAGCACGATTGTAAGAAGTGCTTGAATATTAATAGATTTTTAATTAAAATCAATAAATAATAGTTTGTAAATTTTAAAGTTGTATCAAAAACAGTTTAGTAACTTTTCCGTGACAGTAGTGAGCATTTAAAACTTTTACTTAGGTATATATTTCTATAAAACACCTTAACTATATATATATAATTTTATTTTAAAATATTTTAAATAGTTTTTTTTTTCAATGACTAGCTTATACTTGTATATAAAAAGCATTTATAAGTGATTTTAAATTCATATCTTAATTTCTAAGGTACATAAAAATATACCAAAAGACAATTAAAATTTTGTCTAAATTAGTTTACCATAATAATTATTAGTTTAATCAAATATATATTTAAAAAGTCGTAACATAACATCTTTTGTGTACCGCAATCGGTTAAATGTATATTTTTTGATAGATTTAATTCAAATAGATCAAAATTAGTATATATATATACTTTTTTAAAATTTTATCTATATAGAGCGTATATTCATAAATAGGAATTTCATAAACAGTAAGGTAATTAATTATTATATTCCCAAAGAGGGTTGATGTCAGGCAGGCGGATCGTAAAAAATATGTATTAGCCAAAACTATTCACAACATGTAAGGCAGACCCTGGCTAAAGCTGGGAAATTGGCAGGTAAAAGAGGATATGTAATTATTTTATAGAATTGAAACGTATTTAGAAGATTTAAGGAATTAATTCGTCTTGTACAAAAATTCTTATTAATTCCCCAACTAGACGCTCCAGAGTTATAAAAACAGAAATACATAACCGGTCTTAATTCCGGATACAAGATTGCTATGCAAATTAAAAATTTTTGCTGGCATTGAAAGAGTTTTACAGTAAAATCAATTAGGTATATAAATCAATGAAATACATAGTTTTAGCGCGAGTCGGATTAAATAAGTTGGTTCCGTATAAATAAAAAAATACATTTAAAGGAATAAATCTTCGTTTTTTAATTTAAAACGTCTGGATTTTATGAGATATGTGCCTAAGACAGATGGACGTATAGTTAGAAACAAAGTTAAGTAAAATCCTATACTTATAATATATTATAGAAAACCATTTTTTTTAATTTTATTCATCTATATGAAAATTGAATTAATTTCTATTTCATATATTGAAGATTAATTTAATTTCTAGTATAGAAAAACTAACATAATCTATACAAACATACATACACACCTCTAAGAATTATATATACATATATATATACTAGCTGATCCGGCAAACATTGTTTTGCCATATAAAAAAATAGGGGTTGGTGATAAAAAAGTAAAAATTTTGGGTAGTATGTATTTTTTAAAGCTACATTATAAAAATATAAAAACAAAATTTTTTGTCCTATAATAAATAATTAAGGGTGACTTAGGGGTATGAAAACAAATGTTGGCCGATTCTCAGACCTACTTAATATGCTCATAAAGTTTCATCAGAATCGGTGAAGCCGTTTCGGAGGAATCCTCTGTCTAACACCGCGACACGAGAATTTTACATACGTTATTTGATACGCGTGGATGTCAATCGTACGTGATGTTTTCAAATTAAAGAATTAGTTATCTTTTAAAGTCACGTAATTATTCTTAATTTTTTTATTAACATTTCATATATATACACGAATCCTTTATTAATCCGAGCTCCATAAGTTACACCTTACTACGAGTATGTATCGTTAACCTAAATACATACAGTTTGCAGTATTTCATTCATAAAACTATAAATTCGTCGTTTAGTTTAGCGATGCTAACTGGTGCTAAGGTTTGGACTGTAAATATTTAAATATATTGACTTTATTGAAGTTACTTAAATTCATAATATATACATACAATAGAAACGAAAAAAAACAAAATTTCGTTAAATTCAGAATCAAAAGTATATTTTTCTGCTTACAAATTTTTCTGGTTATAGTGGTAAAAGATGAACATACAGTGATTAATTCAAATTTCTTTAAATATTACTTCTCTTTATATACGGACTCTCTGAGGTCGAAATTAAGAATTTTTGAATGCTTTTTATTTATTATTTTTCGCTTCACATTATTTTAGTTCCATATAAAACATAATTATAATATAAATATATATGAAAGAAAGTAGTGTTAGTTACACTTTTTATAACTCAAGTTCAAGTATATATTATATATGTTAAGCAGGAAAAAATATATATAACATTTATTTTTAAAATAACATTATATACAAAACACTTAGTCATTAAAATCAGATGACAATTCTCAAAGAATATGAAAAATATAATTTATTTAATTACACCCTCGTAATATAGCACGTAATTATGAGATTACTAACAGTTGTATTGTATTTAAAATAAACTACAAAACATACAGTATGTCAGTTTCCTGAAAATACCATAAATAATTATAAAACACTAGCATTCTGCTCGCAGCTTCGCCCGAGTGGAGTTCGGTTATATCGCGTTCCCAAGAGAACCTTTCAAAAGTCTGGGATAAAAACTATCCTATGTTCTGTCTCAAGGTCAACTCTATGTCTGTACCAAATTTGATTAAAATCAGTTCAGTGGTTTAGGCGTGAAAGCGTAACAGATAGACAGACAGACAGAGTTTGTACGTTCGCATTTATAATATGTATTTGTAGGAATATCTACTTGAAATATTTCTATTTCTAATTCATAATACTTTAATTATAAGGTTTTCTTGGCTAGAAATTAAAATTTTTAAATTTTTCGTTACTAAATATTCCCAAAATAAGTTTCGACGATCGAAACTTATTTTGGGAATATTTAGTAAATTCCTAGTACATATATAGACTATCAGAGCTACCTACTGCTGAGCTGCCTCTTCTCACATGGAGAAGGTTCGAGCATTAATCACCACGCTTGCTCAAGACGGGTTGGTGATTTCAAACTTATAATTTGATATTATAAGTCTAGAATTTCTCACGATGTTTTCCATCATCAGTCAGTGATGTCTAAATACTCTTATAAACTACATATGACTCGGAAAAATCACATTGGTACTAACCAGGATCGAACCCGCGGCCTTATGCACGAGAGGCGGGCCTGTTATTTATGCCATCACGACCTATTTATATATGAGGGACCAAATAAAACCTGATTTAAATGTAAATTCTATTAATATTTTGGTCAGTTTCGTAATATTTTCCTGTGTGTATGTCGTTTTTGTAGTTATATATCTATGTCTGAACGCGTGGTCATAGGATCTAAGATTAAAGGTTGGTCCTTCATCACGATATTGACTGATTTTTCCACATTCAGTTGAAATTCTGATTTAATTATTAAATATAATAAAAAAAATATTTTGATTAGTCGCAAAATACATCGTTAATTTAAATAATTATTAAAATTTTATTACAGTTAAAACTAATTTTAGTATTCCTATATAGATATATTAATTTTTAATTATAATTATATGTATATATATTTTTTATTTAATATTATTAAATGTCAATATTTTTTTTCCGTATACGTTTATAAGCTGAAATCACGTTTCTTATTCAATACTTTATAAATATCAAACTGTTAACGCTACGTATGTAGTGAATGAGTACTTGTGGTAAGCATATATTATTATTAAGTAAATATTTTCTATACAATTAATTTATAAATTAAATAAATGTATATATATATTAATTTATTTATTTATTTCTGAGAGTATTTAGACACCACTGACATATGGTGAAGGAAAACATCGTGAGGAAACCTGGACTTATAGTTTCACAATTATAAGTTTGAAATCACCAACCCGTCTTGAGCAAGCGTGGTGATTAATGCTCAAAACCTTCTCCATGTGAGAAGAGGCTATGCTCAGCAGTGGGCGTTGATAGGCTGATGACATATATGTACTATAATTTTAAATTTTACCCATACAATTTTAAGCTTAAAGAAATTCTAACATGTCCACATATATCATAAAAAAATGTTAGGTTTTATTTAATTTATGGATTAATTAGCATATTAAAAATGATTTTTTTGAATACATTTAAAATAATAATTACATCGATTGGGACCAGTCAAAATAGTTACGTCGCAAACAGAAACCGGGTCAACATCTTTTTTGATATTTATTATTATATATATATATAATAAATAATTAATTTATGATAATTAGTCACATGTTATTCGTAAATAAAATCTATTATTAATAAAATATTTTTTTCATTTAGTATCAATAAAAAAAACTACTAAAAGTAGTTTTATAAAAAGTAGTACTCTCGAAAAACAAATCTTAAATATACTTTTGATCATTACTACAAGTTTCTAGTCATACTACAAAAGAATAGTTTCAGATTTTAACGTGATTATTTAGGTTTATTAATGAAAAACAGCAAACGCGGCGTATTTAGTTCGCAGATGTAAACATTTGGTAAGAGTTATGACATTAAGTTTTATAATTAGCACATATATATAGGTGTTTCTTAGTGAAGCATTGTAAAAATTATATTAGAAATAGATAACTAATTTAAATGAAACTAGGTTTTTAGGATATTAAAACTACTAATAGGGCATACACTTTTAAAGTATAAGGGTTTATATACATTATTTAAAAACTATTAGGTTAACAAAAGAGTGTATCAATCTTAAATGTCGTACATGTATGTCATATTTGATATACAAAGTATCAAAAGCATCAGTTGTATGTACAATACATTGATATCAAACTTACAACGTCTCTACTGAACAATTGTTATTTGTACATTGGCCTTTATACATATATTATTATACATATATATATGTATATATGACAATTAATCTCGTCTTCATGATCACGGTTGCTGTAAAGTAACCGAAACGTAAATATCATGTAGATATAGAATAAGAAATACGTAGTATACGAAAATAATAGTTTCATTTAAATGTGTATGCGAAAATCTTAGATTTCATTATATATGAATAATTTTATTACGACTTGTAAATATATTTATATTTATCAATATGTGTATAAAATAATATTCAATACAAAAACATATTTATCGAAAAAGAAAGTTACAGTTTTTGAAGTTTTATCTACCTGTATAATAAATTTAAATGTATTTTTTCCAACAATAAATACATAAATAGTCAGTGATGGCCTAGTGGTTAAAAGGACCGCCTCTCATGTATGAGGGCGCGGGTTCGAGCCTGCCAAAAACTAATGTGATTTATCCGAGTAATATGTACTTTCTAAGTATTTAGACACCGCTGACTCATGAAAGAAAACATTTTGAGGAAACCTGGACTTATAATTTCACAATTATAAGTTTCAACTCACCACCCGTCTTGAGCAAGCGTGGTGATTAATGCTCTAACCTACTCCATGTTAGAAGGGGCCTTTGCTCAGCAGTGGGCTTCTGATAGGCTAAAAAAAATACATAAGTCACAAAGAAACATACACGTTTTTATATAAATGTATTCAAATTATCTTATTCGAGATTTGTTACATATAAATATATAGATTTCTTTATATATAAGATAAAGATCAACAACATGATCTTATATACATATACATATTTCACTATTTAGTTGATAAACTTCTATATACAATAAACCGGTACAAAACACTTCCTTGTAATGGAAAACTTTGGACATTTGTATATAAACGTACATACGTATATATATACATATGTATATATATACAGTCAGTGGTGTCCTTGTGGTAAAAGGCCCACCTATCCTGCACGAGGGCGCGGGTTCGATCCTGGCATGTACCAATGTGATTTTTCCGAGTCTTGCCCGGGTCAGGAATGAACCCGCGCTCTCGTGCATGAGAGGCGGGTCTTTTTAACCACTAGGCCATCACTGAATTATCAACAACAACTTATCTTTACAACTTATCTATTAACAAAAAAAAACATCAGTGTACTATAATTTTTCCTTTTTGACAAGTCAATTAATATATATTTTTTTTCGTACCTAATCTCTATACAATCTGATTGAAAGATTAAATAGGCGTGTAGTATAAAAAACTCAGAACAATAGAATTATGTATTATTGTAAGAACCGATAGATCAATTATTACTAAGAAAAAATATCGAACAAGTTGTTTTATACGTAATATATTTATTTTCAATACATATAAAAAAAAATTAAATTGAACTTTCGTTAACTTAACAAAATTCAAACGACATACACATAAGCTAAACCCTCGACTTTATTCGATATATGTATTTGTTTTTATTTAGAAAATATTATACTTTAAAAATACAAAAATTCCTAGTTCCGGCCAAAATCAGACTGCATTCCTGAGTTTAAATGTAACAAACAGAAAGACATATATATGTATATGTTTATACAAATGTATGTAAGAGCTTGGAAAAATATCAAATAATTCTCCATATACAGGGTTACTGGTGAATTACTATCAATATTTAAGGAGAATACTCGGTACATGATTCTCATTCGAATTATGTAAAAAAATAGGTACTTAATTTTTGACCAAACTTCCGTATAAATAAATAAAGTGTGGACACGTTCCAAGTGCTGATACAACACCACGCCGCCGCACGCGTGTGTGTGTGTGTGTGTGTGTATACCTAATCTGTAGGGTGTTCACACGATGCGTAATTAATTACATAACTTTTGGTTAACTTTACTTAGAAGTTTATTAATATTTATGTTATATTAATTTTTATTTTGTCATATAATACGATCGTCAAATATCAAGTCCTCAAGTATCGATAGTAATTCACCAGTCACCCTGTATAAATACTCACTGTTTTTTTCTTATAATGTATAGGTTCCGCCCACATCGTGTATTAAATATTATTTATAACATAAAAATACGTAGGCTTTATTTATAGTCTTCATGTTAGGTTAGGAATCATATAACCGGTCCAAAACCGATCAAAAATCGGTCCGGAACCGATTCTTTATAAGTCCGATTAAATGTCAAAGTTGAAATCATAGGTCATAGTGTTAATAAAAAAAATTATTACAAAAATATATATATGTAGAACAAATTTAAAGACCAAAATTGACAAATGTATCCACTTTTAGTATAATAAAAAATAAAAAATTCTTAAATTTATTTACCTAAATTGCCAAAAAAATATGAGTTATTTTATTTGAAACTCAAAAAAAAAATTGTTTAAAAGTCTTTATACCATTATCTGACTAATTTCAAACATCGTTAATTATAACTATCTCTTGGTTAAAAAATTAAAATCAAAAATTTTAACCGAAATTACATAGTTTTGACCGCGTTTTGTATAAACATAATAGTTAATTTATTCATTACTCGTCTTAATTATACCGCGGTTAAAGAATAATAGAAAAAAAAACATGTCCGGGAGATTTAACCTCTCGTATTAAAACATTTTAAATTAATAAATCTATTAATCTATTAATATCCTTAGAACGAGTTCTTTAAACGAAATACCAACAGTTTGTAGTTTCAATATTGTTATGTTAGTTCATATTCTGACTTACTTAACTGTTACTGTGATAGTAACGTGTGTCTACGTATTGTAATTAATGTATTGATAATAATATGCTTACTCCAAGTTCGCATCGTCACTACATACGTAGCGTTAATAGTTCTTCATACATACGTCATCACATTACAGTACTGACGTGTGTTATTGAGTGAGACACGACAAACTGTTGGTATGGAGTGTGTAGTATGAACTCGTGTTAAGTACATACATGGACATTCTGATATAAAACGTCTATCAGGGATTATATTATTATAATTAATATACATAAAAAACAATTTAAAATGAACCGGATATATTGTTTATGCCAATTAAATATTATTATATCTTTTAATAAATCAATTAATTCATCAAATTATTAATGAATAAGTTTAAGAAAAATTACTGATTTCATTATTATGAGCATGAACTAAGTGTTGTTTATGGAATTAAAATATATATAAGTAAACTAGCTTTCCGCCCGCAGCTTCGCCCGCGTGGAGTTAGGTTATATTGCATTTCCAAGAGAACTTTTCAAAAGTCTGGGATAAAAACTATCCTATGTTCTTTCTCAAGATCAACTCTATATCTGTACCAAATTTCATTAAAATCAGTTCAGTGGTTTAGGCGTGAAAGCGTAACAGACAGACAGACAGACAGACAGAGTTACTTTTGCATGTATAATATTAGTAGGGATAATATTAAAAAATAACTAATAAATCCCAATCGGCTATAATATTCAATAAGTTATATATGTGAATATATATTAAAAAAATTAAAGTATAAAAGAACTATTCAAATAATATTAGAAAATAATGATTTGATTTATGAGACGAAACGAAACCTCTCATCATTCCATGTATTCACTTTGAAGTACTTTCCAAGAATGAATTAATATTAGTTTTGGATAGGCCTTAATCTTTTAGTAGATAGATTTAGCTGTTATACCCCTCGCTCCCACTTCTACCGCGTACAAATCAACGACGAACCTATTTTGAGTTAGTTCGTTAGTGAGCTCGTAATACTTATTGACCTTGATGGTATGGTCTTTGGGGATGTTGGTTTCCCAAGGCACCGTAAGCTCTATCATCACAACGCGCTTTAAAATACGCGAATATAGAAATACATATATCTGGTCTGGAGGCCGACGCACCAATATCCTCGGGGATTTTGTATTTTTTTTTGTATCAAGCATAATCTTCAATTAAACTGCTACATAATAAAGATTAATATTAAGTTCTAAACAAGTAACCTTTTCATTTAATAGTGAAATTTATTTCATTTAAAATTAATAAAAAATAAGAACATATATTTTACATATATAAAAAGTGTAATACAATCAGACTTTGAATGAAAAATTTGATTAACAAAAAAAATTATTTCACATTTTAACATAAAATATTAATAATTTTCAACAGCAATAAAATTTAAAATATAAATTTGACACCAGAAATTAAATAAAATAAAGAAGTTAATTATGAAGTAAAAAAAAATCATTAAAATAGAATTATATTTCAAATTCCTTAAAATATGTACATATGGAAATATATAAAGAATTTTTCTTAACTAAATATTATGATTCAAATATTAGTATTATAAAAAATCAGGTTTTGTAGAAAATGTTGAACAAACAGACCGACACGTGAACACGGCTAAAACGTGATCATTGTAAATAATTTATTTAATATATGTCATTATGTTAATTATAAGTTAATATGTCAGTGGTACTTGTTATATACCTGGCAATTTACCAGCTTTAGCCAGTGTCTGCCTTACATGTTGCGAATAGTTTTGGCTAATTGTTTTTACGATCCGCCTGCCTGACATCAACCCTCTTTGGGAATGCATTAATCAGTGATGTCTAAATACTCTTATAAAGTACATATGACTAGGAAAAATCACATTTGTACTTGCCAGGATAGAACCCGCGCCCTCGTGCATGAGAGGCGGGCTTTTCAACCACTAGGCCACCACTGACTTCAGTAGTACTTTGTAATATAATTTCAGTTAAATAGTCATTTAGTATAAAAACATTAACTGTTAAAATATACTAAGTCTAAAATCATACTAGCTTCGACCCTGTCTTCGTTTGTTATGGCCGGCTACGTATTATTTATATATTAGATTTTTTTATGAGTATTATGTGTTTTTGTTCGTTCTATTTATAACACTATTAATTATAGTCAGTTATTAATTTTTTTTGACAAAACATCAAAGCACATTCGTACATATAAAGCTAGTTATATTACATATAAAATATGAAATATGAAAGGATTGAACGATTATAAAGAAAACATTTTTTTGTTTTTGATGTTTTTTATATATAAAGATTTTAATATGACGAAATCGTTATACTGTTTTAAATTTAAATAAATGATTTTTTTTTCATTTAAGTTTGTAAATGTAGTAGGTGTAGCATTCTTAGACTTGTTGACATTTTAAAAATGCCTTTATAATTATATTAAAAAAATATTAAAATAATATAACATATAGGTATATTAGATTAAAAAAAGTTATAACATATAAATTTGATGTTTTAATAAAAAAAATCTTAAATTAAATAACCTCGTAAAACATAACTCATTTTCTGCAGTCGGTTTAAATATTGAAATTATAAAAAATTATATACACGCAGAATCCTTATGGAAAATTCCGTTCAATCTATGTTTTAATAAAACAGAAATATACACGATATTATCTGTAATATTAAACATTTGTATGTTTGTCTATTTGTATTTATATAACTTAAAAAATATCAGAATGTTTCTCATATATCTTAACTTCTGCTTCTTCTACCTGGCAATTTCCAAGCTATAGCCAGGGTCTGCCTTATATGTTGTGAATAGTTTTGGCTAATTGTTTTTACGACCGGCCGCCTGCCTGACATCAACCCTCTTTGGGAATGCATTAATCAGTGATGTCTAAACTCTCTTAGAAAGTAGATAAGTATATATGTCATAGATGTATCTTAACTAATTAAAAAATATATATATCTATTAGAGAATATTTCGTAATGAAAATTCCTTATAAAATCCCATCACTAATATACTGGGAGATTAATTTAAAAGCACATAATAATTTTATAATAATGATAATAATCTATTTATGTATATAAAACAGTAGTTTTAGTTACACTGTATATAACTCAACAACTGGTGGATAGATAGCTTAGAATAAGGAGAAGTACGTAGGATATTTAATTCTATTTTATCAAAAAAGAAAAAAAGCTTAATAAATTCCAATATCTAGCTATTCGCGGCCTCTAGGACTGAATGTAGTTCGCCCGGTCAGCTATACATATATTACTAATACCGAAATTAACGCGGACGAAGTCGCTAGTATTATATAGACACATTTTTTAGCATATATATTTTAAATAATTTCGTGCCGTAGAAAAACCGGGTCAAACAAACAAGTTTGATGTTATATTAGTACAATATAATGATAAAAGTAATTAATATTAATGATTTATATAAACACAATTGAGACTAAGTTTTCAAATTTTTTTAATATCTCAAGAATAAATTGTTATCTATTTTATTTGTCTCGACTTAAATTTGTTAAGTCTAGACCAATGTTTTAATACTATACTTGCACTCTATGTATCTACTATATATATATATATATTAGAAGTATATATATTGTTAAATAAGTATTTTGTCAGTACTTTTCCATCACATACGACGTGTTACTAAATTCGTTTTATCCCATAACTTGTTTTTTAATTCCAACGGTTCATAACAACATAATTGTATGTTACATTTGAAATAACAAAAAAAACAGTCGAGTTTTTTTCATTTAAATGTAACTAATGTTTTACGGATATACTACGCGGTTTATTTTTGTGAAAATCTCCATACTCAAGACGTTTCGGTTACTTTTCAGCAACCGTGATCATTAAGACGAGATGTGATTTTTATTTTAAAACATACACCTTGTTCTTCATTAAATATTCAAATTTTAATGAAAAAAAATTTCCATCAATTGAAATAAAATTTAAGTAGTTTAAAATATAAATAAGTTTTAATTGGTATAATGATGAGCCCAAAAAGATTTATCTTTTTGTTTACATTGAAGTTATTCGATATTATAATAAAATTAAACTGAATTGAGAACGTCGTTTAGAATATTTTAGGCTTATAATAATTAACTGTCTCATAAAATTTATTATTTATTACCTATTATATATATATATTGTAAAAACTAAATTATCAATACACGCTTTTGTTCTAACTGTCTTGGAACGTACTTTGAAGGCAGCCCTAGTAGGTTCTTTTCAAATTGGTTAGGTAGAGAGAGGAGCTTGGACAGTGGAGGTGAGCGTTTAACGTTAGATAGGGTCCCTTAAACCTACACCTGGGTCACAAGTCCCAGTCACTGTTGAAGCTCCTCTCACTACAACGATGGACCCGACACACGCATATGAATACATTGAATGATGAGAGGTTTATAAATAATGCTTACTACAAGTGTGTACTAACAAAAAACGCAGAGTGAATAGTTTTTTCTTACTAACGTAGTATTGAATGAGAAACGTGGAACGCTACGTAGTAATTATGGAATTTTTTGTGTAAAACATACATACATTTTTCATCATTTTTTTGATCATTACGTTTGATTACCCTGCTTTAAGATCTGCAAAGCCTAAAAATATTTTACTTCGTTAAAACATAAATGAATTAATAATAACGATATGCATATATCATTATGATTAATATGGAAATATTTATTTGTTTAATTTTATCAATCATATGGGGAATTTTTTTATTTTGAAATTTATTTATATCATACTACGATGTTTTGATAAGTTACTGTACATAATTAATTTTTTCTTATTATTTATTGTTATTTAATAATATATTATAACTTAAATGATTCTTAACAAAAACTTGTGGATACATTAATAGATTCATCTTATTCATTACCTTTATACTAACATAGAATAACAAAACAATTTAGTAGTTTTCCACTGATTTTACTGTTTTTCAAAATGTTAATCTTTGATAGCCGTATATATTATAAATGCGAAAATAACTCTGTCTGTCTGTCTGCTACGCTTTAACGCCAAAACCAGTGAACTGATTTTAATGAAATTTGCTACAGACATAGAGTTGACCTTGAGAAAGAACATAGGATAGTTTTTATCCCAGACTTTTGAAAGGTTCTCTTGAAAACGCGATATAACCGAACTACACGGCGAAGCTGCGGGCGGAAAGCTAGTAATATATAGTTCTATTGTAGGTGTGTATGTCACTGAACTCCTAAACGTCTGTATCTATTTGAATGAGTTCTACATACATCTGTATGTCGCCCCAGATGGTTTAGATTCACTAATCACACGTCAGATAGCGCTGACTGTATGTAGGTTATTCATGAAAAGTCTTTAACATAGCTCACTATATGTATTGTTTTAACATACTATTTTTTTGAGTACAATTCTGATGTTCATGCGGATATAGTAAGCGGCAAAAACTAGTATGTATAATTAATCGATAAAGGTCATATCGTTATTTCGCGAATATTCTTACAGTATTTCAATTCGCATCAAACTTTATAATGACGCATAAATAATTATTATTACAGTTTTTGTTTCCTGATGTTATTGATATGAAAAAAAATACCACTTTGTTTTTTGTTATTATATTACGCGTTATATTATTTTTTTATGACAAAATCACTTTGTTACTTTTAAATTTACGCACGCAAAATAATTAATTATAACTCAATAATTTTCGTGATGGCCTAGAGGTTAAAGGCCCGCCTCTCATGCACGAGGGCGCTGGTTCGATCCTGGCAAGTACTAATTGATTTTTCCGAGTCATATGTACTTTATAAGAGTATTTAGACACCACTGATAGATGAAGGAAAACATGGACTTATAATATCAATTTCAAATGCAAATAAGTTAGAAATCTCCAACCCGTCTTGAGCATGCGTGGTGATTAATGCTCAAACCTTCTCCATGTGAGAAGAGGCTCAGCAGTGGGCTCTGATAGGCTGGTGATGAACTCAATATTTAAAACTGAAATTCTTATCAAGATTAATCATTCATCACTATCTTTGAAGTAATTATTTATTTGTGACAAATTTTCATTAAGTCCCATTTTAACAATTTCATTTTATTTCTCTCTATTTTAAATCTACATAAAGCTTATAAGGAAATTCCAAACAGATATAATTTGGGATTATGATGTGTTGTTAGGATTTTTTGTTTAAATTAAATCCTCGTTATCTGAGAGCTAGGTTATGCATAAATTCTTTTTGAATTTTTTACGTATCTATATAGTTAGAAGTACATTGGATTGCTTGTCTGTCATTCTATCCGTTTGAAGGTGGAAATAAAATATTTGGTAGTCACACTACTTTAGTGATAATATAGACACCTTTATCTTGATCACTACCAAATTATAACTACAAGAAAAAACACGCTGGCAAACTATTTAAATTTCAATTCAAATCTATGTAGTTTTTACGATTACGTGAATATTTATATCTTACATTCGTTGATACACAGTATTCGGTTTTAGGTAAAATCTCGTAATATAATCTTGAAAATTTATATTCAAAAAGTACAGAAATCCAGGATTGTGTAATGCATTTGCTAAAAAGATATCAATTACATATATATTTATTAAAAATTAATTTGATTATGATTATTATGTGGACAACACATTTATTATATAAGTAATAAATAGTGTAATGTATTTTGTTATATACTATGTCACATTTACAAAAGGTATTGAGAAACACATAGCTTCAAATTATATATATATATATATATATCACCGTGTGGTGCCGGCTTCACCGTGTGGTGCCGGCTTAGAATGTCACCACCCCATTTCCTCCCGTGGGTGTCGTAAGAGGCGACTAAGGGAATAACAACCGGATGACGGGCAGCAGCGTCATCCGAGTACATTTTAAATCCGACTGCGATCGCCAACCCGCCTGCCAAGCGTGGCGATTATGGCAAGAACCCCCCAACATGTACAACACGACCACAAACCGGCCCCTAGTCCCCGGCGGCTCCGCTATTCCTGGTCATCGTGGTAGCGACCAAGGTAACGGCGGGGCAAGGGGTGCTAAGAATCTCCGGCAGAGATCCGGCTACCACAAACAACGACGGATCGACCTGGCAACACTAAACACGCGTACACTGCGGACAGACGAGAAGATTGTCGAACTAGAGGAAGAATTGAGCAGGTTACGATGGGGTATCCTAGGATTATCTGAAGTCCGAAGACAGGGGGAGGGCTCGATAATCCTTAAATCCGGTAACTTACTCTATTTCCGGGAAGGCGACCTTCAGTCCCAGGGTGGTGTCGGGTTTCTCGTCCACAAGTCCCTTGTCCACAATGTAGTGAAGATCGAGAGTGTGTCGACCAGGGTGGCGCTCCTGATACTCAGAATAACCAAACGGTATTCGTTGAAGGTCATTCAGGTGTACGCCCCGACCTCGGCACACTCAGACGATGAGGTGGAAATTATGTATGATGACATCTCCAGAGCCCTACATAACTCCAGAACCCATTACAGCGTGGTCATGGGTGACTTCAATGCCAAGCTAGGAAAACGAAGCGGTGAAGAGTCACGACTGGGACATTTTGGGTTTGGAAGTCGGAATCATCGAGGCCACATGCTGGCTGGCTTCATGGAGAAGGAGGAACTCTTTATGATGAACTCCTTCTTCAAAAAGCCCGAACAGCGAAAGTGGACCTGGATCAGCCCCGACGGGGTAACCAAAAATGAGATAGACTTCATCATGTCGACAAAAAAGCACATATTCAATGATGTCTCTGTGATCAACTCGCTTAAGTGCGGCAGCGATCACCGCATGGTAAGAGGCACATTGAATCTTAATATCGTGCTCGAGAGATCTCGCTTGATGAAGCCTACTCTCCGGCCTATACCCATCCAAATCCAAAACTGCGAAAGTTTCCAGCTTGAACTCCAAAATCGCTTCGAATGCCTAAATGGCGATGTGGACGAGTACAATGACGGGTTTGTAGAAGCTGTCCGTACGGTGGGGTCCAAGTACTTTAAGACCCGCCGTACCAATGCCACCAGAAAGCTCTCAGACTATACTCTCGAGCTCATGGAGGAAAGACGTGAGATGGTTTTCCGTTCGTCAAGTGATGCTTGTCGATACCGGCAGCCCAGCAAGCGGATCTCAAAGTCTCTTAAGCGCGATCTGCGTCGGTATAATACCGAACATATCAAAGATGCTATAGAGCGGAACAGAGACTTCAAAGCTTTTGCAAGAGATCTGACTGCTGGACATAGCCGGTTAAACAAGCTGAAGACTGACGACGGCAGAATCATATCGTCGAGGCCTGAGCTTTTGAGGGAAGTCGAGACTTTCTATAGACGGCTATACACGTACACAAGAGAGCCCGCTTCCAATCTCGCTGACGACCCAAGAGCGAGATTAACCCGACATTACTCCGAAGATATCCCGGACGTCAGCTTGCACGAGATTCGAATGGCTCTCAAACAGCTTAAAAACAACAGGGCACCGGGTGATGATGGAATAACGGCCGAGCTACTGAAGGCGGGTGGAGAACCGATCCTTAGGGCCCTTCAGAAATTGTTTAATTCCGTCATACTCGAAGGACAAACGCCACAAGCGTGGCACAGAAGTGTGGTGGTATTGTTTTTCAAAAAGGGTGATAACACCCTGCTGAAAAACTACAGACCCATCTCACTTCTGAGTCATGTCTACAAGCTGTTTTCGAGAGTCCTAACGAATCGCCTTGCACGCAGGTTAGACGACTTCCAGCCTCCCGAACAAGCCGGTTTCCGAAAAGGCTTTAGTGTAGTAGACCACATACATACGCTGCGGCAGGTTATACAGAAGACCGAGGAGTATAATCTACCTCTTTGCTTGGCGTTTGTGGACTATGAAAAAGCCTTTGATTCGATCGAGACCTGGGCTGTACTGCAGTCTCTCCAGCGGTGCCAAGTAGACTACCGGTATATTGAAGCGCTGAAGGGTTTGTACGAAAACGCCACCATGTCAGTCCGATTACAGGATCAGACCTCGAAACCAATACCTCTGCAGCGTGGTGTCAGACAAGGGGATGTTATCTCCCCAAAACTGTTCACCGCTGCATTGGAGGACGTCTTCAAGGTTCTGGACTGGAAAGGACTTGGCATCAACATAAATGGCGAGTACTTATCACACCTTCGGTTTGCTGATGATATCGTAGTCATGGCTGAGACCGTGAAGGACCTGAGTACAATGCTCGATGATCTCAATAGAGCCTCCGAACGAGTTGGTCTTAAGATAAACATGGAGAAGACGAAAATCATGTCTAATGTCCATGTTGTACCGACTCCTATTAAGATCGGAGGCTCTACGCTCGAAGTTGTTGACAGCTACGTATACCTGGGACAAACGGTCCAGTTAGGTAAGTCCAACTTCGAGAAAGAGGTCAATCGTCGAATCCAACTCGGCTGGGCTGCGTTCGGGAAGCTACGTAGAATCTTCTCGTCCAGAATACCGCAGTGTCTCAAGACAAAAGTCTTCGACCAGTGTGTGTTGCCAGTGCTAACATACGGCACTGAGACGTGGCCGCTCACGATGGGCCTTATTAGAAAGCTCAAGGTCACTCAAAGGGCAATGGAGAGGGCTATGCTCGGAGTTTCACTGCGTGATCAAATCAGGAATGAGGAGATCCGCAGAAGAACGGGAGTCACCGACATAGCCCGAAGAATTGCAGTACTTAAGTGGCAGTGGGCAGGGCACATCGCTCGCAGAACCGATGCCCGATGGGGCCAACGGGTTCTCGAGTGGCAACCACGAGCCGGAAGACGCAGTGTGGGTAGGCCCCCAACAAGGTGGTCCGACGACCTGGTGAAGGTCGCGGGAATCCGCTGGATGCGGGTGGCACAAGACCGGTCGTCGTGGAGATCCTTGGGGGAGGCCTATGTCCTGCAGTGGACGTCTTCTGGCTGATGATGATGATGATGATGATATATATATATATATATATATATATATATATATATATATATATATATATATATATATATATATATATATATATATATATATATACCTATACTTAACAAAATAAATTATTAATTGCGGATTACCCTTAATTTTAATCAATAAGATGATTTTTCTTTCTGAAAAATGTATACCTGCCCTAAATTTTGTTTATAATGATGTTTTAGCTGTACTAAAATTATATTATTTTCCCAATAGGTCTCTTCATCTTATTCATCATCGGATTATTGTCTCTCATCACCGGTTTCCTGATATGTTTCCTTCATCCATACGACGCGATTTTCAGCTGGGTAAGTGTTATATAAATATTTTTACACCATTGTTAAATTTTAATAGGAATTTCTTAATATTTCTATAGTAATCCAGTACTAAATATAGCCTATGTTACTCAGTGATAATGCAGCTTTCTAATGAAAAAAGAATTATTAAAATCTGTCCATTTTTTTGAGTTTATTCCATACTAGCTTTCCGCCAGCAGCTTCGCCCGCGTGGAGTTCGGTTATATCGCGGTTCCAAGAGAATCTTTCAAAAGTCTGGCATAAAACTATCCTATGTTCTTTCTCAAGGTCAACTCTATCTCTGTATCAAATTTCATTAAAATCAGTTCAGTGGTTTAAGCGTGAAAGCGTAACAGACAGACAAACAGACAGAGTTACTTTCGCATTTATAATATTAATATAAGGATATCTAAATAAAAAATATTTCCACTTTAAAAAAAATTGTATAGATAACTAGTCTTAATATATATAGAAAAAAATCATTATTATACATTGAGTTATTTTAAAATCTTGTTTTGTATGTGCTAAAGTTTTTTAATTTTATATCGAATTTTATTTTTATTAACTCCTTCCTAGTTTTTAATTGATCAGAGAGGTCCTATAAATATATTGTACTGTCCTTGTCTCAACCGGATTGATAAAAAAATATCTCGAATTCACTGACAGTTAAATAAAATGACTAATTATTTTGTTTTTACTTATACATAACCATGTACATATGTAAATTATTGCAATTTGTATATATTCCTCAAATATATGTACATATTATTTTTTCAATATATATGTCGATATATCGAAAGTGTATACATAATTTTTCATATACAGATTTTTTAATTACGTTAAGCGAATAATACAGTGAAATTTATTATAAAACTAGTTTTCGCCAGCGACTTCGTCCGCTTTATTTTCGGACATGCTTGTATATCTGACCAGTCGAATTCTATTCTGACATACAGGACATAAATAACCAAATATTATAATTTTTTCGATCGAACAGAATTAAATATCCTATGTCCTTTCTATGTTCTAATCTATCTCTCCACCAATTTTCAACGATATCCCTACAGTTGTTCTTGAGGTATAAATAGTGTAATTAACACAAATTTCTTTTATATATAGATTATATTGTCAAAAAGATTTTTCCTTCCAGAAAGTCGTTCTGTCAGATGGTGGGGAGATTTTCGAAATGTGGCGTAAACCACAGGTGGAATTATACGCAAAAATATACTTATTCAACATAACAAACTCAGAAGCGTATATGTCGGGTGTTGATACCAAGTTGAAAGTCCAAGAGGTCGGCCCATACGTTTATAGGTGAGTCGAAATTGCACACCCATCACCACACCGACTACACCCACTAACGCTTAACATGTTCACATACCAATTAAACGCGTTTAAATCTAAATATTGATAATTATGTTGAATTAAAACTCTTTGAGGTCGTAGGATAAATAATTACATAAGGAAGTTGATGAGGTATTCACGTTTAGGGATCCGTAGGATACTGTTAAAAACCATTAAGAAATTCAAAATCAACTTTGATAGAAAATTTTGTAGTTCATTTAAATCGTCTTACGGCACTGTAACTGTTAACTGACAAACATACAGTTTAATAGTTAATCCATAAAAAACAATGACACACTCAGTTTTAATTACTACGACATAAATTATTACGTTTCAGACTTATTCAGTAATATATAAATTCAAAATATATTTTAATCAAAAGTAAAAGTAATAAAATATAAAACAAAACATATAAGAATAAGAATCTTCTGTAAAATAATAAAAAAAAATTTGAAAAAATATAATTTTGAAAGTGTGTCCTTGCTTTCAAAACTAGTTCGCTTTAAAACATTATATATATATATATATATATATATATATATATATATATATATATATATATATATCTACGGAACCATGTTTCTGTGTTACCGTTGTGACAGACGTACATACATAAAACAAGATCGATTTCCATGACCATTAAAGGTCGTAAACACGACCTCTAAGTTACATATGCTAATATAGGCATAGAATTATTTTCATCAAACACATTATATATATTATATAAATTTGAGATTGTCTGTATGTTCGTAATTATTGAAATAATGAAAACTAATAGAATATCTTCACTTCTATCTATATTAATTAAAGACTTTTCCTTAAAAATTCAAAAATAACTTAAATAAAAAGCATTAAATTATATTTTTTCTATGCAAGCTCATATCACTTAAAAGAGCAACCAATTATTATTTCAATTAATATGTACCTAATTAATGAATCTAATTCGACATTGAAGATTTGTAATGACTTCCAAAATTAGGATTATTAGAATGTTACGACGAAAATAATCTAGACGACCTTGATTTGAGAGTTTTTTAATATATTCAAAATCAATTATTATATATAGTAATGAGTTTAATTTGTTATCATATTAAATTGAACCTTCCAACATCCTCATATGCATGCAAACAATCAAAACCTTTACATATACAAATAAACTTTATATTAAAATATACTGATATTTTAATACAGGGAGATCTTCGAGCATTCTGATGTAGTGTTTAATGATAATGGTACATTAAGCACTATACCTAAACATCCCCTAGTGTGGCAGCCTGAACTATCTGAAGGAAATAGCGAGGATGACGTATTATATCTACCGCATATAGCATTATTGGTGAGTACACATACACACACACACACACACACACACACACACACACACACACACAACGTCATATAAAATACATATTATCTATGTATAATTAACGGTCTTGATGGCCTAGTGGTTAAAGGCTCTCGTGCACGAGGGCGCGGGTTCGATCCTAGCAAGTACCAATGTGATTGTTCCGAGTCATATGTACTTTAAGTATTTAGACATCACTGATTAATGAAGGAAAACATCGTGAGGAAACTAGGACTTATATAAAATTATAAGTTTGGAATCGCCAACCCGTCTTGAGTAAGCGTGGTGATAATGCTCAAACCTTCTCCATGTGAGAATAGCAAAGGCTTGCTCAGCAGTGGGCTCTGATAGGCTGATGATGACTAACTAACTAATTTTCTTTTAAGTTTCTTAAAAAAAATTCTTTCCATTCCATATATACATGTATATTATGTTTCCATAATATAATTGTAATGTTAAAACATTATGTTTTTTTACAATAAGTTGTTCATATCTTGTTAAATTTAACCGTTGTACGATGCCAATGAACCCTGGGCAAAAAGTTAATTGACTTTCAAAAATTTGATGTGTGGAGAATTGCATGTCCTAATTCATAATATACAGTTATTATTACTAATCTCAACTAACTTCATACCGTCGGTATGAAAGTAATACTTTGAAAGTATCGTGTACTATTTCTATATTGATGTCTCTAAAAATCTCTAAAAATCTACTATTTGTTACTTAAATTCTTGAGTTAGTTTTTGTGTATTACATCTTTCTGCTATTAAAAATTTATTTAAATATATAAAAAATCATCAAAATTTCCTTATATATAAAGAAATAATAGAAAAATATATAAAGAAATAATAGGAAAAACAACAACAAGAAATAAATAGATAAAAAAATCAAGAATAAAACTTGGTTTAAAATTAATTTAAATAAGATATATAATTATTAGCTATAGTTATTATGTAGCCTTCGTTGCTAAGTTTATCTTAAATTATATGTTATATATAGGAAAAACATAGTATATAACCTCGACGATATATATGTAAATATATATCTTAGACCGAGAACTCCTCCGAAACGGCTTAACCGATTTTGATAAAATTTCGTGAGCATATTGACTAGGTATGAGAATCGGCCAACATCTATTTTTTCATACCCCTAAGTCATAAGGGTTGTGCCTGTAATTTTTTCTTCGTAAGAAATTTTTTGTTTATATTTTCAAAATAACGTAACATTAAAAAATACATACAACCCAAAAATTAATTTTTTTATCACCAATTCCTATTTTTTACATGACAAAACAAGGTTTGCCGGGTCAGCTAGTATATATATAATTAGTTTAAAATTTTTGCTGAGCATTCGCTTATGAACTTTAGATTTAAACACTAATTAATAGTTTTTATACATATATATTTTTTTGAAAACGTCAAACGTTTGGTATGTAGTGTACGAACTCATGGTAATGCCACCCTTAATGATTCACACGTCAGAATGTGTTATGAAGCAGGTTTTGAACATCCCAACCGACTTGAAAAACAACTGGTATTGTGTGTTACATAAACATAATTAATTCTATAAAAGGTTCGGGTGATCAACACTAATAACTTCCGCGTTGTAATACTAGTTTTATCATAAAAAATATTTCGATTTTATATATATAATAAATTTAAATTAATTCCCACCACTCGTTTTTATAGTTGCTAAGAAAATGTATTTAAATTAAATATAGGGCAATAGGAAATTATTTAACTGACCAAAAGAATAATTAAAATGAGGTAAATATTTATTGGAATGGTAGTGTACGTCATTGATAAAGATGAGAGTTAAAAAATAGGAAAACTACGAAATTACTTAGACGTGACCTATAAGGTAATTTTTGTAGGGAATTTAGTTTGTTTGTGGCTCTTTAATACAAAATAAACTGAAACTAGCTTTCCGCCCGCAGCTTCGCCCGCGTGATGTTCGGTTATATCGCGTTTCCAAGAGAACCTTCCATAAGTCTGGGATAAAAACTACCCTATGTTCTTTCTCAAGGTCAACTCTATGTCTGTACCGAATTTCATTAAAATCAATTCAGTGGTTTAGGCGTGAAAGCGTAACAGACAGACAGACAGAGTTACTTTCGCATTTATAATATTAGTAGGGATATATATGGTAGAGCCTAGCTGTGGTTAAGTTACTACAGCTCGAACATGGTCTGGCTCGACCGTAAGTACCACCCTCTCACAGAAGATCGGCGTGAAGTAGTCTTTAATGGCTGCGTTTCAACCGATGAGTGAGAGAGACGGTTGCCTTTTTCCCTTTTCCCATTCTTTCCACCTATTTCTTTATTCCCTTTCCTCCTTATTCCTCAAGAACCAATTGCCCATCAAGTAGGCCGTCTGCTCGTTAACCACCTTTCTCATCTATATATATAAAAATGGATTGCTGTTCTTTAGTCTCGCTAAAACTCGAGAACAGCTGAACGGATTTATCTTATCTTAGTCTTGAAATGTTCGTGGAACTTCAGGGAAGGTATAAAAGCTGAAAAAAATTGATTCCATACTGGGAAAACTATAAAAACAGCCCTTTTCTATTTCCCATACAAATGTTTTTTTTGACATTAGATTTGACAACTAACTAACATGTCAATCATTCTGTCGCACTTCAAAACACGGAGATTTATGGCTTTAATAGGTAAACTCCAAAAATATAAATAAAATAACGTAATAGATATTTCTTGATTATAGGGCGATACGAAGTTCGCCAGGTCTTCTAGTATAAAATAAACTTACTGCCCCGGCGTTGTTCGTTAAATATTATATACGCCATACCTGTATGTATAAACAGAATTTAACTTAAAAACCATTTTTTTATAAAAAAATGCTTGGTTTTTTTTATACATTTCTCATGACATTTAAATTTATGGTTTACATTGTTTTTATTTATAAACATTTCATTTGTATAAGTTTTTTATAATATTATAAAAAAATCGATAGTGGCATCGCTCTCTCAAAAAGTTGTTTTTTTATTAATAGCTATGTAAAGTGCCAAAATAGGAATATCTTTATACTGAAAATTAATAATATATACATATATTATACATAATTTATATTTAATAAAATCAAGTCGCCTTATTAAAATTTAGAAATATAATATCAAATAAATATTAATAAAATTATTGATATTGATTTAAAATATTTATTATATATATATTAAATGCCGAAACAGTATAAGTAGGAATCGAATCTTTAAATTATTTTATGTCATTCTAACCACTTACAAAACTGAACTATTTTGTCATATTTTTTAATCATCATCAGCCTATCAGAGCCCACTGCTGAGCCTCTTCTCACATGGAGAAGGTTTGAGCATTAATCGCCACGCTTGCTTAAGACGGGTTGGTGATTTCAAACTTATATCAAAAGTCCATGTTTCCTCACGATGTTTTCCTTCATCGTCTGTCCTATAAACAAAAAGTTTCTTCGTTATTTTGCTGATAAATTATTTTCTTAATATATAAGCTTATCATGAATCTCTTAACCTACAATAAAGTTCAAATTTGTTTGCCAAACATCGGTATTTCACCTTCGTTTTACTTTCGATAAACACTTGTAATTTAACTTTGTAATGTAAGATTAACTTGTATACATAAAACTTTATATATATGGAAAATAAATAAATATGTTTTTTCTTATTTTCAATATAAATATATACTATCTATACTCTTTTTACTATTTCAATCAAGTATAATTTGTTTATTTTTATATCTAGTTTTCCCTAAATAAAGTAAAAAACGGAATATTATTATTGAAAAATTAAATGATTGGTCCTTGGATATTATGAATTGTTAGAGAGATTTTAGAAAACCAGAATAATAGTCCAAAATTATTAAAAAATACTACATTTATTAATGCGAAAAATGACTTAGTCCTATCAAACTGTATGCTTGTTTTCGCTCTAACTGTCAGTATTGCGTCAGAGGTGCAACTAGTACTAAGATTATTAAATAAACTCACGTCAGCTAGCGAATTTACTTACGGTATATATACATACATACTTCTTCTACTTCTACCTGGCAATTTCCCAGCTTTAGCCAGGGTCTGCCTTACATGTTGTTAATAGTTTTGGCTAATTATTTTTACGACCGGCCGCCTGCCTGACATCAACCCTCTTTGAGAATACATTAATCAGTGATGTCTAAATATTCTTAGAAAGTACATATGACTAGGAAAAATCACATTGGTACATGCCAGGGCCAGGATCGAACCCGCGCTCTCGTGCATGAGAGGCGGCCCTTTTAACCACTAGGCCACCACTGACATACATATACACATAAAATATTTCAAAATTTCACATACCTTAACACAACCAAACCATATTATTAGTTATATAATATATATATTTATGTCCATATAATTATAGATATTTTAATAAAGATGAAAAGTGTATTTTTTAATAATATATAATGAATATTACATAACCTTACACACAGTACTATGAACGACACATAAAACAATGTGTTTTATCACTAAATGTCAAATATTGCATATAAATTGAAGTTCAAATAATTAATAATTTATTAGTATTTTAAAGAAAAATTACTAAACTAAATATCACTATTGTAAATTGTTTTTAAATCTACTATTAAATTAAATATTTTCGTATAACTACGAGTTTTTTATTATTTCAAACTACATACTCCCGAAGTTTCGTTTACTTTGCAACCGTGATCACGAGATGTGAATGATAATTATAAAACGATAAAAAACTCGTACATAGTTATCCAAATTTATTATTAATTTAAATAAATATTTAACATAGACCTAGATCTTATTATAATCATGTAAAAATATATTTTGTTACAGTCAATCGGTAATGTTGTATCTGAGCAGAGTTATTGGTCCCAATTGGGATTGAATCAACTTATAAGTGTCACTAATAGCCAGCCGATAGCAAAAATGACGGCCAAAGAATTCATGATGGGGTATGAATCACAACTCATGACTTTAGGGAACACATTCCTACCTGGATGGATCTATTTCGATAAACTCGGTCTCATCGATAGGGTAAGTTCTGGATTTTAAAACAAATTTCACCTATTTACAGCTTTTACCTAAAGGTAAAATCACCTGAGCATTCGAATGTAATGCTTATAAAAATATTTTTATTACCTAGTCTAATTTTACTATATTACTTGTTCATATAATTTAACTAAAATAATCCAAATATTTACTGATTAGTCTTAATTGTAATTTCTAATAGATGTACGATTTCAACGGCGACTATGAGACTATATTTACTGGCGAAAACGATGAAACTCTCAGTGGTTTGATAGATACGTATCGAGGATCGACCGATCTGCCGCATTGGAACGGCAAACATTGTTCCAATGTGCAATACGCGTCCGATGGCACTAAATTTAGGGGTTCATTAACCTTGAACGACTCGAGCTTATTCTATAGGAAGAGTTTGTGCCGAGCCGCGCCTTTGGTAAGATATATCGAATACAAATAAAATTTAACCCAATATATGTATATATTATTTTATCTATCAAAGACTCACATAAAAACTATTAGATCAAAAGACAAATTATATCATAACACTATTAACATAAGTACGAGATTCTTTTAACTCGCACATATTCTGATAGCAAATGGATTTAATACGATATATTCCATTTAAATTCCACAAAATGACTAACATCTGGATTAATTCCAGGTCCCAGTGGAAGAAGGTATCAAAAACGGCTTCAGAGCATTCAAATACACATTCCCAGAACATATGCTTGATAACGGAAAAGTTCACGAAGAAAACAAATGCTTCTGTAGACTAGGTAAATAAGAATTACGAGTATATATATATAGTATCGAAAAATATAAAACCACAATCATGAACAAAATAATATAACTAGAAAAATATCTACTAGACATAGCATTATATAGGCTGTAACAAAGTAATACTGACATATACATACATATTTTATTAAAACTTATTAAAGAAATCTAATTTAGGCATAACATGAATTTAAAATCATAACTACGAATATTTATATACTATTTACAAGTTTTACCTGAACGTACACTCGGGTAAAGGTAATAAATCTCAGTATTTGAAATCCTTTACAGGTAAATGTCTTCCGGAAGGTCTGATAGATGTAACTGATTGTTACTACGGCTTCCCAATAGCTCTGTCATACCCTCACTTCTATAAGGGAGATGAAATTTTGTTTAGCAAAGTGGAAGGACTCAAACCCGACGAAGAAAAGCATAATACTGAGTAAGTAATAAATAAATATATTATTTCAAGTACATAGTATGTGTTCGTTAAAAGTCAGTAGTGACCTAGTGGTTAAAAGGCCCGCCTCTCATGCACGAGGGCGCGGGTACGATCCTGGCAAGTACCATTGTGATTTTTCCGAGTCATATGTACTTTATAAGACAATTAGCCTGAAGTAAAAACAATTAGCCAAAACTATTCACAACAAGTAAGACAGACCCTGGCTTAAGCTGGTAAATTGCCAGGTAGAAGAAAGTATGTGTTTTAGTTTATACATATAATTTCACATTTTAAGTTTGTTAAAAATATATAAATACAAATTCAAATGATCAAATGAAATCGAAACTCAAATTATTTCGAAGTAAGTCACTGTGAAATGTTTAATCTAAATAATAAATAGATTTAATATTTCCATAATCTCAAGCAGTTAGTATGAGCATTACAAATATAAATACAAATTATAAATTTTAATTACACATTACATTTACTTTCAACGGACGATTTATATTTTATATGTTGCAAACTAAGATTTAAGATGTAATATTAGTTTATAATAGGTACTTAAATAATTTTTTTGAGATTTATTCCTTACTTTTACTTCTAAATATAGACAATTGACTGTATATATATATGTATGATTGTAATCATTCCAGGTTTTGGATCCAACCAGATTCTGGTCTACCACTGGACATCAGTTCCAAATTCCAGATCAATATGGCGCTTGGAGATCTATCAATGATAACTAACGCTGGGAAATTCTCTAACATGTACCTACCGATGCTGTGGTTTGATATCGTAAGTAAAAAAATTAATTAAACTATAAGAATGTACTCAAATTACAAATAAAACAAAAGTGGCATCAAAAAACCGATGTTGATAATTCAGATATCGTATATTCTAGAGACAAATGTAATATATTATTTGTATTTTAGTATGACACTAAATAATATAATAAACAATTATTTAATTACCAACCATTCAATTCAATCTCATCAATTTTCCTGCTAATTTTATAAGTTGTGACTTTTATGGCTAATAAAGTTTTATATCGCTATAAAATCCATAACAAATATATAAATTATATGTCCGTCTAAATTTCTGTTATTTCTCGTACAAATATTACTTGAAATTATACCATATTAATGATAAATAGCGGACAAAACCGCGACTATAAACTATTGTAATATCATCTAAATAAATAAGTACTTGCTATTTATTTCCACCAATAAAGGTGCATTTATACCCCATTGTTGTTAAACCTTATAATTCATTTTACTACCAATAATTCATTATCTATTATATTATATATTATGTATATAATCTTTTATTTATTTGTTCACAGAGAATGTACACACTGCCGCCGTCTATGGAACAGAAGTTTAAAATATATTTAAACATACTACCGTTCATAGAAAAATCATTGATGTATTTAAGCTTTATATCCGGCGTGACACTAATAATGGCGACATCATACATGATGTTGAAATTAATACAGAAAACATATAGCAATGGAAAAAATACTAAATTTAATTGGATTAATGCTAATAATAAGGATATTTATTCCCCATGCGAGATACCTATGAGTGATGGGTCATGTGACACACATAGAACAGATATGTTTAAACAGCTAGGTCATAGGTTAAGTGACAAAGTTCAAGGGTCAGTCAACAATGTGATAGATAGCTTCCAAAACAGAAAGGGTTCTTTGATAGATAATGATGAATCAAGTGATAACGCATACAAAAGTGACTCAACATACAACGGGGATTCCACCAAGTATCATGAGATAAGACAGAGTGACAGTGATGATGATTATTACAAGTACTTAGAGGTTGTAGATGATGAGTTCGGTGATGATGATGATAAAAAAGACACATACATACATATAAACTGATTTTATAATATTATTATGGATTATAGAATTCTTGCCTATATTGATGAATGTGTGATTTGTGAGTTTTTTATACGTTTTACCTGTGGTTTCATAACTGTGAGAATTTACCTGTCGTTTATAATGTTTAGAGCGTGTCTGTTACCTTTTGATTTATTAATGTTACCTGTTATATAAACAATTTACCTATGTAACAGATAATATTGTATATTTATATAGGTTTTAATTTATTGTGCAATTTTATATGAATCTTTTTTTATATAATTAATTTTAATATACAAAACCGTCAGCTACCTGTAGTTAATAAGATATAATGTAAGTTGTAAATATTAATTAAGTACAATAAGAAAAATGCTCATGATACATTAAAAAAATAATTCTTAGTATTAAAGAATTGTTTTTTATGGTGCAATGTATGTTCATATTGTTTGGTTTTATAAAACAATATTGAACTCTGGTTATTGGTTAACTACTTATAATAAATACATTAAAAAACTATATGTTCTTTTCATTTATATATTAATTTAAATAAATTAAGACAGTTTATTTAATTGATGATCTGTATGTACTCTTGGATGAAATCTCTTTTCAAAATCCACCAGATCAAACATCCGTAGAAAATGATCTTCAACAGTTTATCCAAAAGAACCATTCTGGGAAAAAAGAGGTTAATAATTAGTATTCTTCTAGAATATCTTTCCAGTATTAAAAAAAATCAATAAATAGTTAATATTTGATTTAAATTATTGTCTTCTTCTATTATATTAGCATTTATTTTAACAAATAATAATATCAGTGTCAATTATTAAATAAACGCATTTTTTATAACTAAATTAATCCGCTATGATTCCCAAAAAATGTTAAAACTATGATAAAAAGTTGCTAAAAGACTAACCTTTTGTATTGCGCCTGTGCTTTAGGTAAACTATCATCCGCCTCTTTCAAAAGATACTTCCTGCCTCCCAAACAGCATTGCTTATAGAATTCGTATTTATCAATATTTTCTATTTCATAATAGAAATCTTTTAAATCAGCCTCCTTTATCTTAGATCTCAGTGTGATGAGGTTTTTGTTGCTGAATGTCCACTGTTTAGTCAGATAGTAATGCAACGCCATATTCGCTGTGTAAATACGACGCTGAACTTTGACTAGCCTGAAATTTATATTAAAATTTAATATATAGCCTGAAAATTACGGTATCAGGAACTTATTTTAAATGTACCAGGATAAAAATAGCTCGTTTATTAATATGATTATTTTTCTTGCTTTAATAATAAATAAATAAGTATAGGAATATAGGTGGTTTGAATGGAAAAAATCAATTTAGTTCGTTAGTGAGCTCGTGATATTTGTTGACTTTGATGGTATGGTCTTTGGGGATGTTGGTTTTCCAAGGAACCGTAGCTGTAATCTCTATCATCATATATAGATATCTTGAGAGTGTATATAAATACTTACATGGGTTTTCTTCCAATAATCCACAATATCATGTCAAGAAGTAGCGCTGGCAACATGTGGAATAAAAGCACCTGTGAAAAATAGTCACTTCAAACAACCAATATAATTATCGGATACATACAAGAGTTTTCAAAAGACGTAAAACAAGTTTAGTGTAAATTTAAAACTCTCATCTCAGGAATTTTCTATTTTAATCATAAAATTAACTAAATATTAATCAGAAACATTAATATCAGCAAGATCGTGAACTTACTAGATACATATTATTCCAGTTAAAACTTCACCTCTTTTACCTAACTTACCTTACCTAATTGGGTTTACCTAACTTACCTTATAGTAATGTACGTAATTAAGTTTACCTAAGTTACTTTATAAATGGACTTGATTAAGTTTACTCTTACTTCGAGATTGTATTTGAATTTGGATGTAGTTATAGAAAGTCCGTAAGCCCACAGTGCGTTCTTTAAAGGTGAAATTTGTGCCATCTGAGAACCCACAGATACAAGGTCTTGCATCGTCATGTGATTTAATTTGCCAACACAATCATTATATATAGGTATGTCATCTGTAGGTTCTAACCTGAAATCGTAAATAATAAAGATAAATAAGTTTATATATATAATAAAGCCCAAGAATTAATTCATTGGTAGGTTTCAAGGTATTAATTCTAGAAATTATATATTTTTAAGTCATGTCATCAGCCTATCAGAGCCCACTGTTGAGCTGCGTCTTCTCTCTTGGAGAAGATTAGAGCATTAATCACCACGCTTGCTCGAGACGGATTGGTGATTTCAAACTTATTATTGTGAAATTATAAGTCCAGGTTTCCTCACGATGTTTTCCTTCACCGTCTGTCAGTGGTGTCTAAATACTCTTATAAAGTAGATATGACTCGGAAAAATAACATTGGTACTTGCCAGGATCGAACCCGCGCCCTCGTGCATGAGAGGCGGGCCTTTTAATCAATAGGCCACCACGACCTTTTATTACGATATTAATGTACATTATTAAGACGAAATTTGTATTACTATCGATCTAACATCATTCATTTCGGTAGAGCTTTATAAATTAAACACCTAAATTTATAAAAATTTTGCAAATATTATATACCAAGTCGCAGGTATAAAATAGATAAGATGAAGTTAATGTATTTATTTTAATATATAATTAAATAAAAAAAACTAGTTAGTAAAATAGTTAATGCAAACATAATTTTAGACTTGATCAATTCAAAAGATTATTATTTGAAGTTTAGTTAAGAATAATTACATATATAAGAAATTTTTTGAACTTAAGATCGACTGTACATGTTTGACTGAAAATAAATCAAGTCATAGGATACTTTTCAATTCGTTCGACCAAAAAAATAATATTTGCTAATAGATTCCAAAATCTGTTTATTTACTACCTCTAAATCGAAAGAGTTCGCCTGGTATATACATTTCTAATTATGAAACTAACGCGGACAAAGTCGCGGACAGAAGCTAGTATGTAAGTAAGAAATAAATGAATCCTTACTTCTTAGTTCCTCTAATCCATGAAGCCACAATGCAACCTTTTATAGCCACATCAACGGGTATGTAATCTGATATAATTTCTGGTCTTGACAATATCGTACGAAGTATACCTGGGTAACAATACGTATAAAATAAACATATATACAATATGTTCCCGAATAAATATCAAGCATTTAAAACATTCATATAAGATATATTTTAATATCTATGATATTATACATATATTTTTTATGTTGAATAGTCAGTTTTATAAAATTATTTAATGCTTTTAAATAAGCCACTGAGTTTAAATAATCTTAGTTTTACGATATTTGACTTTATTGAAGATTTCATTCAAAAATAAAATCCGAAGCAGGTAATTGGTATAATTCATATATATATTACATTAAAAATATTTGTATATTTTTTTTTTAAAGAAATAATATTTTATCGTGCTTCTATCAGACTTTAAATAAAACCAAAAATGACTTCAAAATTTCATAAGCACATTTTAAGTTATATTGCCAGGTTTTGGAAAAAAATTTGAACAGAATCTCAAGATATACTATTTTCAATATCAATCAATGTCTAAAAGATAACTTAATAAATGGTCGAACAAATAGCCAGCATATGTTCGAGCTATAGTATAGTATATAGTAACTTGATCACAACTAGGCTCTACCATATATATCCCTACTAATATTATAAATGCGAAAGTAACTCTGTCTGTCTGTTTGTTACGCTTTCACGCCTAAACCACTGAACTGATTTTAATGAAATTTGGTACAGACATAGAGTTGACCTTGAGAAAGAACATAGGATAGTTTTTATCACAGACTTTTGAAAGGTTCTCTTGGAAACGCGATATAACCTAACTCCACGCGGGCAAAGCTGCGGGCGGAAAGCTAGTATGTATATGTAGTATGTATATGTATGTAGATGAAGTATTCTAATACCTTTGCCAGATGCTGCCATAATACCTGCGGGACCATTGAAGTTATCAATCCAGCCGGGAATGGGTTCCAAATGACTGGATATTACTGAAACAACATGACAATTTATATAAAAATTCTTCTTCTACCTGGCAATTTCCCGGCTATAGCCAGGGTCTGCCTTACATGTTGTGAATAGTTTTGGCTAATTGTTTTTACGATCCGCCTGCCTGACATCAACCCTTTTGGGAATGCATTAATCAGTGATGTCTAAATACTCTTAGAAAGTACATATGACTCCGAAAAATCACATTGGTACTTGCCAGGATCGAACCCCCGCCCTCATGCATGAGAGGCGGTCCTTTTAACCACTACGCCACCACTGACTCATTACATATATATTTATAATTAACTCTCCGTTAACGTAGCTGGAATACCGAAATAAAATATAAGCTGATATTTATTCTGGCATTCCGTGGAAATCTGGCATTAATTCTGGCACTCTGGTATATTGGCATTCATTTAGTAGGGCGTCACACTCATTTTATACAAAAGTTTGTCACGAATATATATATGTAAATATTGTTGTCATATCTTTTTTAATATATTTCTTATGTTTCTCAAGTTTAGAATATCTCTTAATTTTGCAATAAAAATGAAATTTCTAAGTAAATGTTGGTTATATAATATATAGGATTTAATATTACCAGATTAAAAAACAAATATTTACCAATAGACGGCCTGACTATGACTATAGGCATTTTTCCTTTCTGTTCGTACACCACGTGTTCTGCTAGTTGTTTTGTGAAAACATAAGTGTTCGGTAGTTCGCCTATAAACCTGTAATTATTCATAGTATTGATATTTTTTACTAAGCCTACTTGAAGACATCATTTCTTATGGACATATGCAATGTTAAGTTGTTTTGATTGTGGGAGAGAGAGGAAATTAAAATATTATAAAAAAGAGGAAAATCTGTCTCAATTTTTTTATGTTAAAGGGAGTAGACGTACCTGATTGAGGTAGTACCTTCGGGGAATAAAGGTAAAAGGTGGTAAAGGGAGGGAAAAGGAAAAGGGCAACCGTCTCTCTCACTCATCGGACGAAAAGCATTAAAGACTGCTTCACGCCGATCTTCTGTGAGAGGGAGGTACTTCCAATCGAGTTGTATGACCACAGCTAGGCTCTACCTTAAAATCATTTGTATCTTAATTAACTTACTTCGGAGTCAAAACCTTTAATGTATGGTCGTCAGTTGTTTCGCAAATTTCCAAAGTCTCTCTCCAATCACCAAGCGCTGGATATAATATCTCTTCAATAGGTTCCCTGTTCGTGTTTGAATACGACGTAGATACATGCACGAAACTCTGCCAAAAAAGTATTTAATATAGACTTAAACACTATTTCATTACATTCATTCTCAAACACAAAAAGTATATTAAGTAAGTAAGTAAGTAAGTATAAAAGTATTCAGATATAATTTTAAACACTATAGTTAGTAATAAATGAAAATAAAATTATTATACGGAATCGTAATATTATTAATATTAACAATATTGCATTATAGTAATATAATTTTATAGTCTGGCAGACACTGGCTAAAGCTGGGAAATTGCCAGGTAGAAGAAGTCTAAAAATATAGTACTAATATATAAAATTATATATAGATATATATGTTTTAAATTTCTGTATTGAATCTAAAAAATAAGTCATGCTACATATTACATACGTTAAAATTATCTAATTACACTTTACAGAATAAATTTACATTATGAAATAATTAATTAAAACTGATTATATATAAGTTCAAAATATTAATCAAATTATAAACTACAAAAAATCAAATTATATTATAAGTAAGAAGCAGTAAAATATTAATATTTAATATTTTTCATTAGCATTTATATCATTTTTATTATAATATATAACTTTTAATATACTCACTTCTAGATTTTTCATATCTTTCGCCAGATCAACAATTTGTTTCGTACCAAAAAGATTTAATTTTACAGCTACTTTTAAAGGATCATCAAACCTGAAAATAATATTTCAACCCATATATAAATTGATTGAATATAACACCTCTGGGATATCTTTATATAAATAATTCTTCTGTGAGTGTGTATGTCACTGAACTTCTCTCAAACGACTGGACCGATTTTGATGAAATTTTTTGTGTGTGTTCAAGGGGATCTGGGCTGGTTTAGATTCACAATTTTTTCCGCTGGACAATTTTTTTTTAATTAATTTTTAATTTATCGATACGAAGTTCGCCGGGTCTTCTAGTATATATATATAATTGATAATGTCACATTTAAAGGTAAATACGCCAGTGTGTTACTTCCCTAATTTGATTACATATATGTAATACAAACGCAAAAGCGTTTTTCAACATTAATCTTAAGAGATGAAACCTCTCATCATTCAATGTATTCATATGCGTGTGTCGGGTCCATCGTTGTAGTGAGAGGAGCTTCAACAGTGACTAGGACTTGTGACCCAGGTGTAGGTTTAATATATATAGAGAGACGAAACCTCTCATCATTCAATGTATTCATATGCGTGTGTCGGGTCCATCGTTGTAGTGAGAGGAGCTTCAACAGTGACTGTGACTTGTGACCCAGGTGTAGGTTTAATATATATAGAGAGACGAAACCTCTCATCATTCAATGTATTCATATGCGTGTGTCGGGTCCATCGTTGTAGTGAGAGGAGCTTCAACAGTGACTGGGACTTGTGACCCAGGTGTAGGTTTAATATATATAGAGAGACGAAACCTCTCATCATTCAATGTATTCATATGCGTGTGTCGGGTCCATCGTTGTAGTGAGAGGAGCTTCAACAGTGACTGGGACTTGTGACCCAGGTGTATAAATAATAACACTAACATAATTATAACAAATAGTTAAAAAAAGACTGTTATGTTATCAAAATAATACATATATTGGAGAACTAGTAACGTGATATATGATGAATAAGTTACCTTACACTTGCAGCAACGTGAAATAAAATTTGTGTCTGATTTAAAAGCATTGCCCGATCATCTTCAGACAGACCTGAAAACATTTATTATTATGTAAATAAAATTAATTGACATTATAAAATATGTTAGAAATTCCGTTTTTCGTATGTTAATACATATATTAAAATTGAAAAAAACTAAAACAAAATTGATTTATATGTATAAATATTTACGACGGAATAGAAATTTTTGAATTATTTTAAAGTAAATGTGTAAATTAACATACAAAATTTTTTTTGGAACAATAGAGTATTCAATGCATATTTCCTTCAACAATAAATTGTCTAAATGTTTTTAAAATTATTTAAACAAATAACTAATTAATTATCAAAACAAAATAGTTATCTATTTACCTAGGCCGATGTCGCTAACATCTCCAGCTATAAAGAAAACCTTCGATTGGAAAACTCCTGGGCGCTCCTTGCGCAAACGATCGAAACACTGTAATAATTAAACATACGGTTATTATTTGTACGGTTATCATTTATAGTTTCTTCTTCTACCTGGCAATTTCCCCGCTATAGCCAGGGTCTGCCTTACATGTTGTGAATAGTTTTGGCTATCTGTTTTTACGATTCGCCTGCCTGACATCAACCCTCTTTGGGAATGCATTAATCAGTGATGTCTAAATAATCTTAAAGTACATATGACTCGGAAAAATCACATTGGTACTTGCCAGGATCGAACCCGCGCCCTCGTGCATGAGAGGCGTGCCTTTTAACCACTAGGCCACCACTGACTTATTGATTATTTAATTATATTAAGGTAACAATATTTGTTACTTACAGGTGAGCTATATATTGCTGATAAACGGTCATGTGGCTGCACTCCTTTCTTTGGACGCAGTAAGAGGTAGATTTTTTCCAAGTCAGGACACGAATAGAGGAGTTTTTCTATCAAGGCTTTTCCCATGAAACCTAAACATATTTAAATAATTTTAATAGATTTCCCATACATATACATTCGTTGTAGAGACAAGGAAACCTATTTTCATTTTTATGTTTTAATTAGATATCTATCTTAGTCTAACATTAGTTTAGTCCGTAAACTATTTAAATGTTATTTTCTTTTGTCTTTATGTTTAAAAACCTTATTGAATGCGTTGCATGTTAATGTATGTATGTTTATGAATATTTAACTATCATTTGTTAAATAGTATAACAATTAAAATTTAAATTATAGACCATTCTAGTCAACGACCTTTTGTACTACCATATGTATGCATATATGTGGAACAAAAGAAATTTTTTAATTTCTCGTAATAAAAAAATGTGTGCTTGCGTTTTTCTTGGCCATACATATTTCTCTTCTTTCTATATATATACTTAAGTCACACTAAGTATATAACATTTTTCCATCACAACATTCTCAGTTTCAATGTAGAAGTTTTTATATTGCACTTAAATCTGATACTTATTCCTTGCTAATTTACTCAAAACACAAAATTTTCCCACCTATCCATCTGGTTAACCCAACATTTTTAATATTTATTACACAAAAGACCCTATTGCGCATTTTTTGTCCTTCTATTTCACTACCAACTAATTCAAAAGAAGAAATTATATGGCAATATTATTTAGTAATTAATTATAATTATTTTCGTTAACTTATTTCAACAAAGCAAATTCTAAATATATTTATAAACCGTGCATTCATTGCTGTGCCTTGTAACTAGTCAATTATTTTTTAGTTTTATGTATTTTTATTTGTTATGAAATACCTTTTTTTACTAACATTACCGTAATAATACCGTAATCAAATATGTAACATTATTTTTGATAACAAAATAACTGATTATAAATATTAATTTTAATAAGTTTTATTATAACATTTGTTTTATCTAAAGTACTTAACTCACCTGAACCGCCTGTCATAAAAATAGTTTTTCCTCTATAATATTCTGGTATCGTCTGCACATTATCCAGATCTCTTTCTTCCAAAAAAGTCATGCTTGCTAATGAATTTTGTACACAAAATTCAAACTGAAATAAACATAAATTTAAATTTAAAGAAAAAAAACCTAAAACGATTATTATTTTCTTAATAAACAACACAAAAATAAATAAATAAATAATTATGAAAACAAAAGAAAACTTACCTCAAACACGAGGTACTTATCGTGGTATAAATTTTGTAATGAACGAAAGAGAAATTATTTATTCCAAAAATGACCTCTAAAATGACCTTAACGGTAAAATTTGTTCCCTGTTCATTATTTACGTAAGTGACACCAAACAATCAAGAAGTCATACAGACCAGAATTATTTGATTGAATATTAAACAGAAAATTGATTAACGCGTACAAATTAATTCAAATACACCGATTTCGTTGTGAAACAAGTTAGTCATTTTATTACGCATATAATATTTTAAAATATACTAGAATTTTTTTATATATAATTTCAGATATACAAAAAATTTCTATAAAAATAGATTTATAATCATTATATGTATATAATAAAGAAACAGTTTAGTGTGATTATTTTATCCCAAACGAAGCCACGGTATACTATTAGTATGTATTATTTTAATATTTTGTTTCGGAAGTTTTGAATGGCAGTTGAAACGAATGTACACTGAATTGCCAAGGTGTGATCTTTGAACTTTGTATGCATTGAGGAAACATTATCAAAGTTCAGAAATGTACGGATTGAGATTTATATAAAATATCATTAAAATACCAAAACTAATATTTTTCGGATATAAGTACTACGCGAAATTATTTTTAATAAAAACTACATACTCTCGACGTTTCGGTTACTTTACAGCAACCGTGATCATTAAGACGAGACGCAAAATATTAGTTTCATTTAAATGCCTCGCGAAAATCTCAGATCTCAAAACACAATACATTTTGTGGTTTTTAATATCGAATAATAATTTATCTACTACACAAAGAAAACGGGTTATGAAAGGTAAAACAGAATTAGGTAGTTAATGTATTAAATTGAATGCATCAAATATACTAATATGTCATTATAAAAACCATTATAATTTACTGAATTTGTAATAAAATTGTATATTTTTGAGATAAAATTATATTAATTTTTAGGCTTTATTTAATTTTTGTTTAAAAACGTCACTGTATTCATACTTATGCTTAAATATCTATTATACAGAAACTATATACATATAGTATTTAAGCATTAAGATGGGTTTAATTATTTTAATCACAAAAAAGGACATTTTTACCTCTTTCTTTATAAGGCTGAAAATTAGGAACTGAGTTATGATACGCGTTTGAAATTTCATTATATACAACAACAAAAACACCAAACTGAATGTATATACTGAAGATACTTATTATTATTATTATATATATTTATTTATAAAATATATATAGTGTTAGTTCCAAAGTCATGTCATGTCAACTATCGTAGGACTTGGTTTGTGGGTTCAAACCTCAAATCCTTAATTCTAATGTCAATTGATTTTCCTTATTTTTATTAAATGTTTTGTTTAAATTTACTGGTCTCCAAATATAAGTACTCTGTTGCATTATATAATGCATATACAGGGTGACAGGTGAATTACTATCGATACTTGAGGACGTGATATTTGACGATCATATATGACGAAATAAAAATTAATATAACATAAATATTAATAAACTTCTAAGTAAAGTTAACCAAAAGTTATGTAATTAATTACTCATTGTGTGAACACCCTACAGATTAGGTATACATACACACACACACACACACACTTGGAGCACTTGGAACGTGTCCACACTATTTATTTATACGGAAATTTGGTCAAAAATTAAGTACCTATTTTTTTTTATATAATTCGAATGAGAATCATGTACCGAGTATTCTCCTTAAATATTGATAGTAATTCACCAGTCACCCTGTATAATGTAAAGTAACTTTTAATATATGGCAGTACTACTTCGAAGGCAGCACTAGTAGGTCATAAGTCCCAGTCACTATTGAAGATATTTGTATTAAAATATTTTATCTGAATGAAAGCAGTTACTTTGGTTGTATCGCAATTAAAACAAACAAAAAACTCTTCTTGTTTTATTTTAAGTGTACAAAATTTTGTCTCTTGTAAAAATATATAAAATTACAATTAAAATATACATACCTATGTATATACATAATAAAAAACATGTGAGTCATATAATTTATTACATTTTCATTATTAAAGAAAAAAATAAAATTAATTATAAAAATTAATCAACCAATAAAAGCGGTGTAGAAGAATTTCATGACATCCTGGAAGTAACTGGTGTTGTAAATGTACCAGAATACAAAAATCTTGAACATTAGCATCACAGATTTATGTAGCAGCTCCATTCTGAAAGATAAAATTAAAATAATTAAACATAGACGAGATGAAGTAGCTTCTACTACAAATATATACCAATTAATTCATAACTCTTAAAATTGCTCAAATTGTTGCTTATGCATAACGCAGATCTATATTCTATGTCTATAAAAGAAAGTCGTGTTAGTTACACTATTTATAATTCAAGAACGGCTGTACGGATATAGATGAAATTAGTGGAGAGATAGATTAGAACAAGGAGACGGACATTAAATACTTTTCCGTCCGTACGTTTGAAAAAGACAAATAATAAAAAATCTGCTTATTCTAAGCCTTTAAAACAGTAATTCGAATTCGCGACAAAAACTAGTATTCTTTAAAACAATACATAGCCTTAAATATATACATATATTTATACCGTTTCTTATCTTCTATATATATAAAAATGGATTGCTGTTCCTTAGTCTCGCTAAAACTCGAGAACAGCTGAACGGATTTATCTTATCTTAGTCTTGAAATATTTGTCCAGGTTCAGGGAAGGTTTAAAAGGTGAGAAAAATTTATTCATTTCCGGGAAAACCCTAAAAACAGCCCTTTTCTATTTCCCATACAAATGTTTTCTTTGACATTAGATTTGACAACTAACTAATATGTCAATCATTCTGTTCGATTAAAACAGGAAAAACCTGATTATTTATGGCCTCTAGGACGGAATAGAGTTCGCCCGGTCAGCTATACATATATTACTAATGATGAAATTAACGCGGACGAAGTCGCGGGCAAAAACTAGTTTTAAATATTTTTATATTTTACGTAAAAACTTCTGTCCAAAAACTTTAATTTTTATTCACCTTCTATAATGTATTTTTGCTTTCGGTAAATCTTCAAGTTTCTCATTCAATATGTATAATTTTCCACCGTAGCACGAATTCGTGAAGTATTCATGTATATCAATAGTTTCCATTTCGTAGTAGAAATCTTTTATATCCTCTTCCTTAATTTTAGACCGTAGTGTTACCATGTTCACGTTTTTAAATGTCCATTGTTGGGTCACGTAGTATTCTAAGGCTATGTTAGCTACGTAAATACGCCTCTGAACCTTCGTCAACCTGTGATAAGCAAAATAATATTAAATAAGTCAATATTGAATAAATAGTATTACAATTTCTCCTAATATTAAGGTATCTTCTTCTTGGCAATTTCCAAGCTTTAGCCAGGGTCTGCCTTACATGTTGTGAATAGTTTTGGCTAATTGTTTTTACGATCCGCCTGCTTGACATCAACCCTCTTTGGGAATGCATTAATCAGTGATGTCTAAATACTCTTAGATAGTACATATGACTCGGAACAATCACATTGGTACTTGCCAGGATCGAACCCGCGTCCTCATGCATGAGAGGCGGGCCGTTTAACCACTAGGCCACCACTAACTAATTCTCTAATACATATGTGTATCATTATTTAAATATTTCTCAATAATAAATTATGCTACTTACATAGGTTTCTTCCCAAGTAGTTTCAAAATCCCATCAACTAATAGAGCCGGTAGTAAGTGTAATAGCAACACCTACAAAATAAAAAAGCATTTATCTTGTTATTCAATATGTAATAATATATTTTGAATGTATAGTTATTAGGTACGGAGAGAAAGAGAGAGAAATAGAGAGAGAGCTCCCTAACTTAAAACTTAGAAAAACATTGTTCATAATATTTGACAAAAATTTAATTTAAAATGATTGTCATAGATTAATTTTAAATAATCTTTTGATGTCTACACTACACATGTTTGTATTTTTAACATCTCAAGAACTTTACGAATTAAAAACTATACAGGGTGACTGGTGAATTACTATCAATATTTAAGGAGCATACTCGGTACATGATTCTCATTCGAATTATGTAAAAAAAATAGGTACTTAATTTTTGACCAAATTTCCGTATAAATAAATAAAGTGTGTACACGTTCCAAGTGTGGATTTACTAAAAATAAATTGAATCATTTCCTACAACATTAGATATATTTTTCGATAGTAAAAAAAACAGTGATGAAAAATTACTTTATAACTAAAGCTGACATAAATAACAAAAATTTTATACTAAAATAACTGAATTTAAATTTTTTATATTATATTCTTTTTATAGTCTAACAGCAAGTGACAAAATCAGATAAGGAAATTAATGAAAATGTACCTTAATGTAATTAATTATCCTTGATGAAGTCAAACCACCACATGGGTGCCATATTAATGAATCCAAAGGTATCTTTTTGCTTATTTCCACTCCTAGTTCAACTATCTCACCCATAGTCAACGCTTTTATTTCACTTGAAGAACAATTATATACATGTACATCGTCTGTTGGTTCTAATCTGGTGGAAAAATATATATTATAACAATTTAAATACATATATATATTTGATTTTTTAATATATTTCATAAACGACTAACCTTTTGGTACCTCTAGCCCACGCGGCAGCTATAAATGTTTTTATAGCTATATCTACTGGCATATAGTCTGATATAAGATTAGGATCTGTGTACATTGTATGAAGAATACCTGGAAAATATAAAATATATAATGAGTCAGTGGTGGCCTAGTGGTTAAAGGCCGAATCTCATGCACGAGGTCGCGGGTTCAATCCTGGCAAATATCTGTGTGATTGTTCCGAGTCATATGTACTTTATGAGAGTATTTTGACATCGCTGATTAATGCATTCCCAAAGAGGGTTGATGTCAGGCAGGCGGTAGACGTGAAAACCTGGCTAGAGCTGGGAAATTGCCAGGTAGAAGAAGATATAATGGGTCCCTTAAGCCTACACCTGGGTCACAAGTCACAGTCACTGTTGAAGCTCCTCTCACTACAACGATGGACCCGACACACGCATATGAATATATTGAATGATGAGAGGTTTCATCTCATATATATGTTTATTCTGTTTATATTATAGGAGTTAAGATTATAAACTCAAATAAAATAAAATACTATTACAAATAAGTAAGAAGAATTGATCTTTGTCTACTTGTGTTTATGATTTTCACAAAAAATATAAATATTTAATATATTAAAAAATAAATGAACATCGCCGGGGGATCGTCGTTGTATGTATAAAATATATAACGAGTGACGCCGCTGACTCCGCGGAACGAACACCAAGCGTGTGAACCAGAAGATTCCTGATACACACAAGCTATGGAATGGTATTGCTATCATAACATCGGGGCAATCATGTAGTCTTAGGTGTAGGTTATAAGTTTTAATAATATATAATTTATATTATAATATACATATAAGTAAATTTCATAAACCCTACACAATAAGATCAATATGTAAAAAATATAACACCTATTTTTATATACGATCTATAAAACAAATGAATAAATTATAATTATATTTCATACATTGTATGTACATATATGTCCCTAATAATATTACAGTTATGACTGTCTGTCTATCTGCTACCTTTTCATGCTTAAATCATTGAACCGATTTTGATGAATTATTGTATAAAGATAGATGAAACCATGAATGCAATTCGTATTCAGTAGCCCTAATTATCATTATATTAGAGCCCACTGCTGTAAGGCCTCTTCTCACATGAGAAGGTTAGAGCATTAATCACCACGCTCGCTCAAGACGGGTTGGTGATTTCAAATATATAATTTGATATAAGTCCATGTTTCCTCACGATGTTTTTCTTCATCAGTCAGTGGTGTCTAAATACTCTTATAAAGTACTTATGACTCGTAACAATCACCATGGTACTTGCCAGGGTCGAACCCGCGGCCTCATGCATGAGAGGCGGGTATTACCACTAAGCCACCACGACTATTAGTGATTTTACTAGCAGAGAATAACTGAGATGTCCACGCGGAGACGCGGGCAATAACTAGTATATATATTTAAAGACTGAAGTAATAATTACAAACCTTTGCCACTCGCTATCAAAATAGCAACAGGGCCGTTTAGATTCTCAACCCAACCGACTAACGGCTCTTTAACGCTTGATATCACTGAAAAAATAGAAAATATATAAGAAAAAACTTAAAAAACTGAGAAAACATATGATTAAGAAGAATTAGATTGAAGAAGAATATAATTAGAAGAATATTTAATTCGATTATCTTTAGTCTGAAAATATTTAGTTAAATTTTAATTAGAAATTCCTTTCTTTTGGATAATATTTAATATCTTTTCTTCATGTATATGAATCGATATTTTCCTCTTGAGGACTTGAAAGTATTTTTTGAGTTATAAATTATATTATTACCTATAGAAGGTCTCATTATGACAACTGGTAGCTTTCCTTTCTGTTCGTTGACCACATGTTCCGCTAATTGTTTTGTAAACACATAAGTATTTGGCAATTTATCCAAATATCTGAAAAATATTAAATATTATCAATCACTAAAGTATATGTTTATAATTTAAAATAAATAAAATTTCATTAAATGGGCATAAAACTATGTATTGGATACTTTATCTATTAAAATAATGTAATTTAAAAGATTTTGTCTCTTCGTCTGGACCAATTTTGATGGAAATTCAGCTGTTTTTGAAATTGAGGATTTTCTCTATTTTCAACTAAATTTTACACGCTATAATAATATATAGACAAAACCGCGGGCAACAGCTAGTTAATAAATAAATTATTGTCTTGATTTATAATCGTTTGTTTGCAACGATAATTTTATTTGAAAATCTCTTTTACTTATATTTTACTTAATGGAAAAAATAAAGACAAACGGCCAATTAATATTCATTGAAAGAATCATTAAGCATCCTAACTTTCTTTACAAGCTCAGTTAATAAATTGTTTTGTTTAGTCAAAGAAAAATGATTTCCTTTGATTCCCAATAATAACATAAGATCATAGATATATCTTTTATAAAAAATATGTATAATAATTCAAAATTGAGAGATTCATTTTAATAAAATACATTTTACTGATAAAAATCCTTGAATAAACTCTATATATATAATTCATTCAACTTGTATGAAAGAAAACTATTGAATATAATAAATAGTTTTAAATATAAGTCTTAAAGTTTCTTCGATTACTAAATGATTAAAATATTTCAAAATATCAAACATAAAAGATAAAAATCATTGCTCTGCCAGATTTTGATAGCAATATTTTGTAGTATATTTAGAAGTTTTAGAAAAATATTGTTATTTATATCTTACTTGGGAGTCAGAACATTTAATGTGTGTTCGTCTACGTTTTCAATAACTTCTAAAGTGTCCCTCCAATTTCCAGATGCTGGATATATTATTTCATCGATGCATTGTCGATTTGTGTTAGCATAAGAAGTAGAAACGTGGACGAAAGCCTGGAAATTTTCATTTATTTCATTTAAAACTAAATAAAATTTACATTTCATTTATTCTTTGTTCAATTGCTAGAATATTTTATATTAATTTGGTCAATTAAGGATCAATGTTTTCGATTTAATACGAATTATTCTATCATATTATATATCTATACAACCAAAATATATTAAATAGAAATTGTTTTTTCATGAATATGAAAAATACAAGGCTACTTACTTCTAAATTTCTTATTTCTTTAGCTAATTCAATAGCCTCTCTGGTACCGCGAAGATTCAGTCTCGCCGCTACTTTTAGAGAATCATTGAATCTGAAATAACACATAATATAACTAATATTATAAATGCGAAAGTAACTCTGTCTGTCTGTTTGTTACGCTTTCACGCCTAAACCACTGAACTGATTTTAATGAAATTCGGTGCAGACATAAAGTTGACCTTGAGAAAGAACATAGGATAGTCTTTATCCCAGACTTTTGAAAGGTTCTCTTGGAAACGTGATATAACCGAACTCCACGAGAGCGAAGCTGCGGGCGGAAAGCTAGTATATAAATAAATACTTTAAAATTAGTTAAAATTTGAGTAATCGTGATTTTTATCATTTAAAATTAATAGATATTACAAATCTCTTTTATATATATTTATTTTATAATGAAAATAATTATATTATTAAGAATGAGTAGATTTTTACCTGACACTTGCAGCGACGTGGAAAACGATTTGTACTCTATTGATAAGCAATGTTCTGTCTTCATCAGAAATACCTTGAAATAATTATTATATACAATATACAATTTATATATGTATTATAAAACGATATTTCGTATGATTTAAATTAGAAAGTTTTACGTATAAATTAATATTGTTATAGCAATAAACTGCGCTGTGAATTTAAAAAACAAAGTATTCCAACATACATATATGTATATAAAAACAAATTTTACATACAGCTAGACAGACAATTAATTATTCTTAAGAATTTAAAATTTTACGTGTCGAAAATTTTAAAATTCGTTTACCATACTAGTAAAATTACAATTGTTAATAGTGTAGGTCAAACTTCAATTTCCTACATTATTAGAATTAATTGTATTTAATATATTCCTGAGAATACAAAGTTTATTTAAAAATTTTGTATAAATTAATTACCTAAACCGAGCTCGCCTACGTCACCGGCAATAAAGAAGACTTTCTTTTCGAAAATATCTGGTTTTTCATTTCTTAGACGATCGAAACACTGAAATAAATTATAAATATACGTTTTAATAGAGTAAAATAAATTTTAGAAACTCTTAAATCATTTATATATTGAGATTTCAATAATTTCGGTACTTTTTCAGCAACCGTGATCACGGGTAGACGAAATGTGATATAATTAAGACATACATTTCGTCGAAATTATTCTTAGTATAATCTAAATAATATTAGTTTCGTTTAACATGCAAAAGTTAGAACAAAAGTGTCAAAATTTTTAATTTGTGGAGTCAGCAGCTATTAATAAAAATTTTGACTTAAAAATGATAGATGCCAATGGGAAGCAAAATTATTAAAATCATTTGGTTTTCATTAAAGTATTACATTTTTTTATATAGTTTTTTTGGTGTAAATTATTACAGTTAATATTTAGGAGATTTTTTACAAAAATACAAATCAGATCATTAATTGAAGCAATTAACTTAGGTTCGTTCGTGTAATAACAATATGAACTTACTCGTGACAAATATAAATTGTTAAGTCTATCTTCAGCTTTTATTCCTTTACTGCTTCTTAATAACAAGTATATTCTATCCAAATCGGGGCATGAATACAGAAGTTTCTCCACTAAAACTTTGCCCATGAAACCTGTAAAAAATATCAAGAATATATAAAACAGTATATACTGCAAACATTCTAAATTTAATAAAAGTATACCAAAAGTTTAAATCTCTGAGTAGATTAATTTCAAAGTTAACAATTTTATTAAATTTTTTTGGAAAATTCATTATATTCGTATTTAAATTAATACAAGAGAAGCGAGTTACATTTCATTAAAATTATAACATTTTTACGTAAAAGGAAATAAACAGTACCTGTATTCATGCATGGAATTTTTTATGTATCATAATTAGCATTGATATGTATGTAATTTTGTTAATATATATGTATCTAGTCGGAAAATTCAGAATTGGGTTAATAATTTTATAGTGAGAAAGACTAAAATAGACTAAGCTTTACCCGATCCTCCGGTAATGAATATTGTTTTGTTCTTATAATAATCAGCTATGCTTGGTACATCACTGAAATCACGATCCAAAAAACCCATATTTGTCCACTGAAACAAAAAATATATTAAACACTATTGTTACAAAATCTAGACTAATAAAAATAACTACAAATTGTCAACATTACAAAAAATATGTAAATTACGTCAGACTAGTAAAACGAATCTTTAATTCATTGTTTTGATAAATAATGTAAATAATAATAATTAATTCAAATATATTCTTAAAGTTAATCGTATATTATTAGAGTATAAAAAAAATATTAATAACATATTTCGTGTTTTCGAAGTGAAACTTCTTTAGGCGTGTGAGGGTAAAATTTTTACAGATGTGTCGTCACGCTGGTATGCAACGGAAGTGTGGTAAGAGAGAGAGAGAGAGAGAGAGACCGATTGAGAAAGAGTGAGACAGAACGAACGTAGTATGAAGCAACTAGTATGAAGTGAGAGTAGGGAGCGAGCGAGTGAGAAAGATTGAGAGAAAGAGTGAGACAGAACGAACCTCGTATCACGCACAGTGCAAAGAAGTTTCACTTCTTGTAAAACTTCTAAGTAACTAACTAACTTGTAAGAAGTACCAAAATTAGGTGGATTTTGGGGTAGCCAATGCTTTTCTGGAGGTAATTTAGAAGTGAGCAATTTGTAAGACAATCTATTTGTATGTAGAGACACAGAGAGAAATTATATATGTATTTAAACACAAATTTATATACGTCTCTAACTTAACACGGTTGAAAGTCAGTGGTGGCCTAGTGGTTAAAAGGCCCGCCTCTGATGCACGAGGGCGCGGGTTCGATCCTGGCAAGTATCAATGTGATTTTTCTGAGTCATATGTACTTTATAAGAGTATTTAGACATCATTAATGCATTCCCAAAGAGGGTTGATGTCATGCAGACGGCCGGTCGTAAAAACTGTTAGCCAAAACTATTCACAACATGTAAGGCAGATTTGGCTAAAGCTGGGAAATTGCCAGGTAGAAGAAGAACGTTTAACAAAAATTTCCATCGTCACACAAAATACGCCGCGTTTGCTGTTTTTTACTCGTAGCCTAAATAATAGATGATGAATGAAAAAGACTGTTGACGCTCCGTAGTAGTTTTAATACAAACTTGGAGTAAGCATATTTCCTACTTCACATATAGAAGTATATTTCCAAAATCATGGAAACATTCAAAATCTGGGAAGATTGTATACTAAGAGAGAATTCATACTTATAAAGTCGATTTGTTTTTGGTAAAGCTGGTAGTTATTAAGGAAAAATGGTTGCTAAAAAAATCTAAGAAATTTTGTTAGAAATATAATAAGTAGCCCTAAACTTCTAGTATTTAGAAAACAATTACTCATACACAGAAAACACAGAATTAAAACCATATAAATAAATAAAATTTAAAAAAACTATATCAAAATATACGTTATTACAAAAAAAAGGCAAATTGTCTATATGAATAATATTTGAAAAAATCTGTTTTCTATTGAAAGTATTAAAATAAACGAAATAAATAAATATACATATAGAAGAGTAATATATCGTAGTTGAACAAAAATTTAAATTTATGATTTCAATCTATATAACATACAGAAAAACATTTAATAGTAAGAAAAAAATTTACATTTCTTTATTATTTTCACAATATTTCCTCCTATATATATCTTACCTTATTTTATAATTATTTTCAAGTAAAGAACCTATTGAACTCTTGCCTCGACTTCGTGTGTCACACTGTAATGCTTTTGAATAGTCAATAATTTACATAATCATCACTTATATGTTACGATTAAAATTACCTATTTATATATAGGTAATTTAAGAATGCTATTTTCTTAAATTTTCGTCCCTAACAAACAAGATGTGGACAAAATTATGTACCGTTTATTTAAACTATAACCATTTTTTTTATATACAGGGTGACTGGTGAATTACTATCAATATTTAAGGAGAATACTCGGTACATGATTCTCATTCGAATTATGTAAAAAAATAGGTACTTAATTTTTGAGAAAAACGTCTACTCTTGATTAAAAAATCTGTATTAGACTTTCTTGATTAATATAGAAGCATTGAAAATATATATACGTGTATATCTATGTATTTATTTAAAAAATCGTATCGTTATCGTATCGTTGAGTGTAAATGTCTCATTCAATATAATACCCGGTAATTTTGTTTCATTCCATGAGAATGCAATTGTTCTTTAAAAATGCATAGCTGCAGTTTTTGTACTAAACATATAAGTAGGACAATTTATAGGGACGCTTGGGACTAAGTTGTCTTATGTTTTCACTAAATTTTTATAAGGCGTAGATTTAAAAACACGATTAACTTTTTTTAAACAACATAAGAACCGTTTTTCATTAAAAAAATCAGTTTAATATTATAAATTAATAATGTTTATTAAAGAAAATCTATTGACGCTACATATAGTGTGACGTTACAATCTTTGAGTAAGCAAATTTTATAGCATAAATATTAACACAAATATTTTCTAGACAGTGATTATATTACATAAATTTTGTATATTGAAAATATTTTTTATATTTTAATTTTAATACAATTTACATATTTGTAACAATCTGTGAATAACAAAAGCTCGTTGCTAGGAAATTAAAAAAATAAACAAATCAAAATAAAATTTGACATAATTTTTTTGATTATATCTATTTATCGTTTTTGTATATATATCAGATTAAAATATAATTATGGCGAAGAAGGATAAGAAGAAAAAGGTAATTTACATACATTACAAATTATATATAATAATAAATGTATATAATAATATATTTAATTAATTTCAGGAAAATGAGGAACCACCGGGTAAATATGAAATAATATATATCTGGTTACGAGTTTAGCTCGGTATTTAGGAATTATTAGTACCTATTTATTTTGTGTTTAAGTGAACACGTTAAGACAAAACAAAATAAATCAACATTTAATTCCTTAGTCTAACTCAAAATAAACACTCATTGATTTATTACTTAACAACGCCATCTATTGTTTTGTCGTTAAAGCAATTAGCAAAAAGTAGTATAACTATTCGCCAATAGATGTCAGTAGAGTCATATTTTAAACGAGGAGTCGTTTTTCTACATAAAATAATATTTTCTAAATCGATTTATCGCCCCCGGAATCACCTATATACTAAATTTCGTGAAAATCGTTGCAGCCTATTCCGATTATATATAAATATATATACAAGAATTGCTCATTTAAATATGTAAGATATAATAATAATGATAGTAATCATTAATTTTTACCAAATATCGAACTATTATTGATAATATATTTAACTAGCTGCAAGGCAAACTTCGTACCACGCTATAATGAAGAAATATCTGTTACCTTTTTATCTGAATGAAGTTAATTTCCTTATTCCTCAATGGAGTTTTGCCTGGTTCAACCTGAAAAACATTAATCACTCAGTTTCCACTTTTACATACATATCAACAGCATATTAGTGACAGAGACGCTAACATGTCAAGATTTTATTGACCTCAACTTCTCCAACCATAAGCCTATATGAATAATAATTCATTTAATTAACTTTTTTGTTAGTTTCAGAACCTAAAAACATGTTTTTTGTGATAAAATTATATAAATTACTTAAAACTATGATAAACATTAAAAACTTAAATTTTTTGTTTACCTGTAACTGGATTTATCATCTTCATTAAAAATAATACCCATCTTGACCTTTCCAAAATAAGATAAAATATATTTATATATGTTCGATGTGTTTCGGACACACGCTGCAGTTAATTATTACATCGGTGTAAAACAATATTGCAGTTATCAACATTTTCACCCACAATGACAATAGCGACTTCATAGATTCATTGGGCATTAAAATGTCTTATGTGTTTGATAACAATTTTGTGATTATCAGATGTCATGTGATCTAATGCGGTCTTGAATAATGCAACCAATGTGTTGTGTCCATGGAATAATAATTGGAACTGTTCCACAACTGGTCTTTTCACAGAATAGTTGTGTGCACAACGCTGATCAACTTGTCTTCCTTAATCGCCCATGAAATTAATTTGGAAAAATTTATAGTCACTGACCGGCACTGGTAATAACTAATAAGTTCAGTGATATATTTGTCCTTGAATCTGCAAAGGTAAACATTCCTGTATTACATATACATATTATAAAGTGAATTGTTCAAACCACCAAGTGAAACTCAAAATGCTTTGTGAGCACTACCATTTCCCCCATCAACTTTTTTAACACAATTCCTTCTGGCTACTAAAAGTAATTCACAGAGCTACAAATGTACTTTAAGCCATTTCAAATGATACACCATTACAATTGAAAACTGTCAACGATAGTTGTAAATGTTTTTCAATACACTTACCTTAAAAGTTGGCATAAAATTTATTGTACTATAGTCCATTTCTGTTATAATCAAATGCAGCTCTATAGGGGTTAAAAGCAACACTTCTATATTGTTGGTTTCGGTTCCATCGATTCCGTTCAACTTCATTTCGCGTTTCACGTTGCTCATCAGTTAGACTTGCTCTTCTATTTCTTTGACTTAAGGCATTACGGGTTCTGCGATTTAAGTTTGTACGTCTACTTGCCGGCATGTTTTGAAACAAAAATTCAACTGAAAATAAAAAAATGCTATTATTCTATTCCTATTCTTTTGTAATAGTATCAAAATGGTCTATCAAAACTTTACAACACTAATAATTCGACTTACCTTGTTGAACAAACACTTCAGAAAAAAACACACAGTACAAATTATCGTGTAGAAACCAATGTGAAAATTACACTAAGAAATGGTAAATGAATTATGTAGGTATTTTTTATTATAACTCCGGCCACAAATAGTAAAACTGAATATATACTTGTACAAAACCACACAAATTAAAAATTACTGTTTGCAAACAATTTGAAAGAATAACTGAACTTTTGAGACAGAGACAATAGTTTATCATAGACTAATATAGTCACACAAACGTCAAACTCAGCTTATGTATCGCGCATTTAAAATTAAGTAATTTTAATCATGTAAAACATAATTATTAACAAAAAAAAACAGTTCTATTTTCATTGTAGTGATTTGTGATAAATGATGTTTTTTTGATTACCTGGCGCATAGACAAACGCGACATTAAATCCTCCAACGACGTATTCTATGCTCCAACGCACACTGTTTTGATAGATATGACTGAATTTGAACTTTGTATAGAGGTAAGAAAGTGCAAATTTACTTTTTGGCGTTAGGAACTCACCTACATTTCTTAGATAACAGTGAGTGCTTGTAATTGAATATGAACTTTATATAATAACAATAAAGCTCAAATTGGTTCTACGTTTTAGTTAGAAAACGTTTGTATGTGAAAAAGAAAAGGGTTGGTTTTAGGGTTTTTCCGGCAATTATTCGATTTTTTCTCGCCGTTAGAACCATCCTTGGAATTCAACGAACATTTTAAAACAAGAATTGGCCAAATTGGTCCAGACGTAGTTGAGTTATTCGCTTACCAACACATTTTGCGATTCATTTTTATATTATAAGATGATGTAGAATATAATTATTGATACTAAAGTTAGGTTTTTAGTATAAAGGAGTAGAAGAATAAGATTTATAATACACTTAACCAGACTGATTAATTATTATTAAATTTTATATATGTAAGTTTAGCATTTGTAATAAAAAATCAATTTTCTTAAAGCAAACGTCTTGTAATAAGTAAATACTATTGAGAACATATTTTAAATAGAGAGAGGAGCTTGACGCTACACCTGGGTCACAAGTCCCAGTCACTGTTGAAGCTCCTCTCACTACAACGATGGACCCGACACACGCATATGAATACATTGAATGATGAGAGGTTTCGTCTCTCTATATATATTAAACCTACACCTGGGTCACAAGTCCCAGTCACTGTTGAAGCTCCTCTCACTACAACGATGGACCCGACACACGCATATGAATACATTGAATGATGAGAGGTTTCGTCTCTCTATATATATTAAACCTACACCTGGGTCGCAAGTCCCAGTCACTGTTGAAGCTCCTCTCACTACAACGATGGACCCGACACACGCATATGAATACATTGAATGATGAGAGGTTTCGTCTCTCTATATATATTAAACCTACACCTGGGTCACAAGTCCCAGTCACTGTTGAAGCTCCTCTCACTACAACGATGTACCCGACACACGCATATGAATACATTGAATGATGAGAGGTTTCGTCTCTCTATATATATTAAACCTACACCTGGGTCACAAGTCCCAGTCACTGTTGAAGCTCCTCTCACTACAACGATGGACCCGACACACGCACCGTGAATACATTGAATGATGAGAGGTTTCGTCTCTCTATATATATTAAACCTACACCTGGGTCACAAGTCCCAGTCACTGTTGAAGCTCCTCTCACTACAACGATGGACCCGACACACGCATATGAATACATTGAATGATGAGAGGTTTCGTCTCTCTATATATATTAAACCTACACCTGGGTCACAAGTCCCAGTCACTGTTGAAGCTCCTCTCACTACAACGATGGACCCGACACACGCACCGTGAATACATTGAATGATGAGAGGTTTCGTCTCTCTATATATATTAAACCTACACCTGGGTCACAAGTCCCAGTCACTGTTGAAGCTCCTCTCACTACAACGATGGACCCGACACACGCACCTTGAATACATGGAATGATGAGAAGTTTCATCTCATAAAATATTTAATATATTCATATAAAACAATGAGTTCTGACCTAAAATTTAAGTTTAACAACAAAACGATTAGAACTTATTTAGAAACTTGGAATTGAGATTAATAATTTCTTCCTATTAAGAGTCAGAAGTACAAGAAGAAGTTTTGGTGGCGACTACGGATCTGGAACCAGAACCACCAGAAGTTCAATACACCGATACTTCGTACACAAGCGCCTCATTTGAATCATTGCCACCAGTTATAGAAGGTGAGTGATTTATCTTATACTAGCTGCGCCCCGCGGTGTTACTTGATTTCCGGGATGTAAAGTAGCCTATGTGCTATTTCTGGACGTCAGCTTCCTGTATGCAAAATTTTATTACAATCGGTTCAGCCGTTTGAGCGCGAAGAAGTAACAAACATACACACACTCACAAACTTTTTCAATTATAATAATATCTTCTATAAAAATTAACGAAGTTTTTCTCAATTTTCTAGATTATATTAAAATTAATTATATTAGGTACATGTTATTATATTATAAAAGGCTTTAAAAATAGGCATTATTTTGCTTACTACATAATTTATGTCTGATTATTAAGATCAAATGTCAGAAGAGGAAAAGACTTGTAAATAATGAGTCTTTTGTTATAAAAGTGACATTATTAAAATCGATGTACTCAAAATTATAGAACAATCTTCGATTATTTCATTCCGTTTCAATATTCAGTCGAAATTTATTTTGTATACGTGAAAGATTAAAAGCTTAGTCATAAACGTGCTTCAGTTTCTTAAAATATGAAGAAAAATAGTTTCATCTTAATAAAATATATATATTTCATATCAACTGGTTCCAAAGAAGATCGATGTATGTTAGATCGATGGTTCCCTTAGCAACCAGTCTATGTAACCATGGCTTCACTCTGTTAGAAACTCAATAGAAATTATAATATATACCTTAATTATATAAAATTTTATTAGTGCAAAGATATAGGTATATATAGAAGCAATATATATGTACCATTCCGAGCATTTCTTTTCAATAGAGACAGAGGATTTATTTTTTAAACATATATGTATGTATTATAAAACTTATTAATATCATATAATATTTCAGAACCAAAACCAAAGAAAAAAAAGGGAAAGAAAAAAGCCGAAGAGGTGTGTTGTATAGTATTTTATATATATAGTAGAAGACCCGGCGAACTTCGTATCGCTCTATAATCAAGAAATATCTGTTACGTTTTTTATTTATATTTTTGGAGTTTACCTATTAAAGACATAAATCTCCGTGTTCTGAAGTGCGACAGAATGATTGACATATTAGTTAGTTGTCAAATCTAATGTCAAAAAAAAACGTTTGTACCAACAACTACTAATAAATTAAAAAATAATTAAAAAAACATTGTCCAGCGGACAAAATTGTGAATCTAAACCATTCCCAGATCCCCTTGAATACACACAAAAAATTTCATCAAAATCGGTCCAGTCGTTTGAGAGAAGTTCAGTGACATACACACTCACAGAAGAATTATATATATAAAGATTGTATGCTTTAGCCAATCAAGAGAAGACTTTATTACATAATACAAAAGAACTTTCATTGTCTCAATTTTATTTTCAGGCCGTCGAAGAAGTAGTAAAGAAGACTAGCAGCGAATTGTTCCAGTGGTCAGAGGAATCTTTACCTCTTGGTAAGAATCTTGTTTATTTATTGGACACTGCTTACTATCTTTCCACCTAATAATGAGAGAAAACGACTGTAGATATGCAATATAACAGTAGTAATCATTCCACTATTGCCTTGAAAACACCAAAATTTTAAGAGAAAATAAACATAGACGCGGACCAACTATTAATTTATTTACTTATACACATCTCGTCTTAATGATCACGGTTGATGAAAAGTAGCCGAAACGTCAGGATTATGTAGTTTTTAAAATAATAAAATACGCCTAGTAATACAAAAAATATTAGTTTAATTTAGTTTATTTATGTACGATATCAGCAACCTTTTTTAAGGAATTATCCCTACTAATAATATAAATACGAAAGTAACTATCTGTCTGTCTGTCTGTTACGCTTTCACGCCTAAACCACTGAACTGATTATAATGAAATTAGGTACAGAGATAGAGTTGACTTGAGAAAGAACATAGGATAATTTTTATCCCAGACTTTTGAAAGGTTCTCTTGGAAACACGATATAACCGAACTCCACGCGGGCGAAGCTGAGGGTGGAAAGCTATTATATGATAAAAAGATTAGTCTCAAAAAACTAACCAAATCCTACAAAATAATATCTAAAAACAGAGGAACAAGTGCAGAAAGTCGAAGAGGAACAAGTTGTTGTTAAAAAGAAAGGAAAAAAGAAAGGAAAGAAAGAAAAAGAGGAAATACCTGACTTTGAAAAGGTATGAATCCTATCACTAATAATAATCAATGGCTTTGCATGTGATGCCATCGTAATATTGTTTTTATTGCCAAACATCAACTGTCGTAAAAATTGCGTGTGTTAAAAACATGAATACAAAAAATACGTTGAGTACTTTGAATTTTTTATACTATATAAGTGAATGTACCAAACATATTGGGGCATTCTTTATTAGGGATTGCTTAGTTATCGACTGTTTCACTGTTAAGTCCCTACTAAAAATATAAATGCGAAAGTAATTCTGTCTGTCTGTTTGTTACGCTTTCACGCCTAAACCACTGAACTGATTGTAATTAAATTTAGTACAGAGATAAAGTCAACCTTGAGATAGAACATAGGATAGTTTTTATCCCAGACTTGTGAAAAGTTCTCTTGGAAACGCGATATAACCGTGCTCCACGCGCTAACTGCGGGCGGAAAGCTAGTTTCAAAATAAATTCTTTAAGCGGTAATAGTTTAAGAGCGTTGTTAAAAACAGCCAAAGAATTGGAAGAAGATGAATAAAAAGGAAAGAGAAAATTGGCTTCAACAAAGAATAGAGGAATGGAGGGCCGAAAAAGAGGCTGAGAAGTTAGTTAACTTTAAACTTTAACTTCCTATCCAATACATTTGTAACGTTTCGTATTATTTGAAATAACCTTATTATGTTAAAGTAATATCACATATTTTTGCTGCACAATTTCCTCAAATCAAAGGTTGCCTGGCAGAAATCGCTGCTTAGCGATAAGACAGCCTTTTTGTACATTTCAATTTATTATATTTTTTCCGTGTAAAATTTACTGTTTGTGTACAATAAAGTATATTCTATTCTATTCTATCAACCATAGAAATATTGTATCTATATTTTATCTTTTCACAAAAACTAGTCAATAAGGTAATTTATTACTGTATATATTTCAATAAATAAAAATAGAACGTTTGACTAAGCATAAATACTAAATATGAAGGATAAAAATGGTATTTTATTTTGAATTAACAATCATTGCGTGTAAGAAAATAGGACAAGTAGTATATAATAGTTTTTTGATCAAAGGCAAGCAATTTTAGCTGGAGCAAAAGAGAAAAGGGCAGCTCTGGCTAAAGAAAGGGCTGAACTAATGGCGAGTGACCACGCCGAAGAAGATATAAGAAGAGATATACTAGCGAAAACGTGTACCCTGTTTCATAGTGAGGAAGTTTTATTTATTATAAATAAACATATATACGTATATATATCTATATATATACTAGAAGACCCGTCGAACTTCGTATCGCCCTATAATCAAGAAATATCTATTACGTTTTTCTATTTATATTTTTGGAGTTTACCTATTAAAGCCATAAATCTCCCGTGTTTTGAAGTAGGACAGAATGATTGATATGAGTTATTTGTCAAATCTAATATAAAAGAAGCGTTTGTATTAACAAGTACTAATAAATTAAAAATTAATTAAAAAAACATTGTGAATCTAAACTATTCCAAGATCCCCTTGAATACACACAAAAAATTTCATCAAAATCGGTCCAGTCGTTTGAGAGAAGTTTAGTGACACACTCACAGAAGAATTATATATATTAAGATATACATATGTATATGTGATTATACCTTCTATAATAAAACTCTTCATTTTCACAGAGTATGAAAAAGAAAAATTCCAATTGGCCAGACAGAAACAACTAGATGACGAAGTAATATTGATAAAATCTCGTATATTTTTTATATTAAAACTAATAAATTAATAAATTGTTTTGAATTCAGTGGCAGCAATATCTGAAATGCGATGGCTTACCAGATCCACGTGTTGTGACCCAAATGAATACATACATACATGTATGGCAAGAAAGTGGTAATTGTGACGATGATGAATTGGACAGACGATGTCAGGAGGCATTACCAGTATGTAATTAATATAAATCCTTAAAATGCATAATAAATATGAATTAAATATTATCTTAGATCCATTCCTTTGTTATAACTTAAATATATGACCAAACAGCAATCCCTACTAATATTATAAATGCGAAAGTAACTGTCTGTCTGTCTGTTACGCTTTCACGCCTAAACCACTGAACTGATTTTAATGAAATTTGGTACAGAAATAGAATTGACCTTGAGAAAGAACATAGGATAGTTTTTTTCTCAGACTTTTGAAAGGTTCCCTTGGAAACGCGATATAACCGAACTCCATGCGAGCGAAGCTGCAGGCGGAAAGCTAGTGAAAAATAAGTAAAGAACCTACAAAATAAACGATATTTAAGCTGATAATTTAAAAAAATTTCAGATGTTAGAAATGTTGGAGGAATTTATGGCTAACGCTAGACAATACACGCAACAACAAGCAGCTAATTACAATGAGGTCTGTCAAACTGTTAAACTATTCCTTTGTTAATAATTTCCAGGTTGTATATACAGGGTGACTGGTGAATTACTATCGATATTTGAGGACGTGATATTTGACGATCATATATGACAAAATAAAAATTAATATAACACAAATATTAATAAACTTCTAAGTAATATTAACCAAAAGTTATGTAATTAATTACGCATCGTATGAACATCCTACAGATTAGGTATACACACACACACACA